>OY720632.1:55428099-57828099 GCA_963169105.1 Ceriagrion tenellum | reverse complement strand
AGCCACTGAAACAGCCGAAGCATATCCTACCACTTCATACAAAACACTTATAATGCAAATTTTGATATCCCCAAACTTCAGCTATTATTCACTGGTCTTCAGTGATTTGACCAATGAGCAATAAATAGAGACTTCAGCGCTTACAGAACTCCTGCATTCGATTTTTTTAAAATACCAGACGAGCTGAGCATATTTCACCTAACAGAGCACAAATAGCTCGGTTTAACCTAGGAACTAGATGGCAGAACATGATCTCAACGTTCCTTACTCTTAATTTTCCCGGAGAGAGCAAAGCTATATCCTATTCATAGTATCCCTTTATTTTGGATCATGTCTAATCGGAGCGACTCTTTCAACCTGCACTGCCCCGCACATCATAGAATCAAATATCACCAGTCGTTTGTAGTCAGCTCACCTACAATATGGAACTCTTTAACCAGTTTTATTAAACGCATACTATATCGATTTAGTTTCAGAGAGTTTGGATAAATGAGCAAGAGAGCAGGACACAACAATCCGAAGGCATGAAATGAAGGAGCAAACACCATATAAACCAATGTAATTCTCAACGAAATGTAATTCTCAATTTAAGCCCGGCCGCTAAATCTTTTTTCATCATTGTACTTTTCTAATCTCTATTACAAATAGCTCTTACTTCTCGCACCAAAGTCTTTTCCTACGTTTTCCAAAGTTTCTTTATCAAGATTTCCAGTCCTTTTCTCCATTGTAACTCATATCAATGCCATGCTCAATTTCAATTCTTGACTCTGCACTCTCGGCTTCCTCTCTTACTCACCTCAACTGCATTTTTACACACAAAGCTTTTTTTTGGTTTTCAAATTTTTTCATTCCCCGAGTGTCGTGACTCCTCATTTCCTCTTCATCCGGTTTTCGTCGCTTTCGGTGAAATCTCTCTTCCCTCTTCCCTCTCCCAACTGCCCTTCCCCTTCTCCTCCCGTAGACTCCATCTATGTGTTCGCCAACTAAGTTCCATGATTTCATATCTCCAACTACATCCCACTTTACGCCTCAGCAAATTCCTTATTTCACCAAAAGAATCATCCCAGCTGCCCGTCACCACCTCCAGGCTTGCCCTAGTTTCAGCATTGCGATGAGGGAGGACGGAGGGATCGTAAGATAGAATAAATTGGCCAACGAGAGAGAAGGCCGGGAAATTTACAATTGCATCAATTTTCTTCCGTCGAGGGTCGACCGCCCCTATGAATCTCTCTTTAGAGTCACGAATGTCAAACACTCGTTAGAAATAGTTGGTGTAAGATATCACTTTGAAAATGCCAGAGCAAAGAGACACTTGAGGAACAATTATTAATACCAGACTAGGTTCAACTCTCACGTCTCTATCCATGCCGATCACTAATTTTCGATAATGTTACCTTACTTTCACACATAACTGCACTCATTATTTTGAATTTTATATGCAAAATGATAATGTATATGATGAGTATGATTCCACGTAACACTCGTAGGAGTTTACTTCACAATCATCACTAGCAGGGGAGAGAGGCATATTTTATCTCCATTCCATGAGTTCCGTTATCTTTTAGAAAATTGTCTTTGTTGATTAATTAGAACATAGACGCTCTCATATAGGCACTTGTGGTACTCAGAGATGGGATAAACTTCAATGTGCAAAAATAGTAAAACGATATCCTCTCCTCCAAAAAATAGAGAAAATAGCAAGTTATTACTGACAACTGTACTGCTTCACATTAAGCTGTAAGTATTTTTTAAAATCCAGTTACTCTGTAAATTATTTCGTTATTGTACTCCTACTTCAGCAAGATATTGTACGCAGATGTTATCAGATATTCGAAAAATACAGAGAGAAAAGGGAAATGTAAAAGAAAATTCATATAAAACTGATTGAGGTGGGTATATATTGAATTATGCTTGAGAGACTTCTCATGACGCAGAGATTACGCTGGAATATTATGTAGGTACCAGCTGATGAACCAGTGTATCAGATTTTCTTTGGCAACATAGCAGTTCTCACACTGGACGGTGACTTTATTAGTATCCAGTTTGCCTCTCGCTTCAATAATAGGCTTTACAAGCTAAGCAAATTTCAAATATAATAAAATTTGAGACAAAATTAAAACTAAAATCGAAAATGTTTAAAAACAAAAGATTGACAGTGAATTTTTGTATTGAAAAAATAACTTTTGCGTAATAAACGACAAGAGTATAAGAACAACTTTTCATCTATTTGCATGTTTTTAAGCTTTTACCATTCCTTTTCCGGCGTCAAGATCTACTTACCTCTTTGAACTGTCAACATGTTTGTTCCACTTCCGATAAGATATTCTAGCTGTACCTGTTTTGTTTCCGGCACATTCGAGTCGGGGGACTATTTCATGGACAGTGCCGCAAGGGGCAGTGGAGTTGAGTGCCGGCCGGAAGTTTTCCTAGAAAGAAGAGGCTATCCGAAAAGACAGCTCTCCTCTCGGTGTGCCACGTTGTGCCTGAGAATTGGAGGACCTAAAAAGTGACTAGTTATTTCTCCAAAACAAAATTGTGTGTATGTGGGTCGAGATTGATTCCGAGTTTCGGTATGAATGGTTTTTCTTTTTTGATTATGCATATGTTTTATGTTGATTTCATTCATCGCCTTGGTGTGCGCGCGGAGATAGGGCCGTGAAGTGAACGCTTCACAGTTGAGGCGAGGATTTGTTTTGAATTAAGAAAATGTTCAGGTCTATTTTCATAGACTGACAATGCCTTTACAACTTTCATTGTAGCCCTCATTTACCTATATGTTATTATGACTCAGTCAAGGTTTGTGCCTCAATTAAGAAAATTTTAAGTCTCAATTAAAAATAGAAAGTCTCAATTAAGTGGAAAAAAGAAAATCAGTATCAGCATTCCCATGAGAACCAGCTAAAGCTGTTTTTACAGTCTATGTTAGAGTAAGAAACGTGGGACATTTAGCATCATACTTCTTCAATAAAAACTGCAGCAAATACTTATTTGTTCTAGATAATTCTGACCTCATTTGATCACAGTCCATTGGCATCAGTTTCCATTCATTCTGCCAAATAGCTATTTGGAATTATTAGAGAAATGCCTAGACTATTTCTGCAGTGTCAGAAATACTGCGTCTTCTCGCGTCCATCGGGTAGGAAATGGAGGACCCTCATTGAAAGAAAAACTTCTAATGAGGGTCCTCCATTTCCTACCCGATGGACGCGAGAAGACGCAGTATTTCTGACACTGCAGAAATAGTCTAGGCATTTCTCTCATTAGAAGTTTTGCATTCAATGAGGATTTTATAGTAATTAGTTGAGCCGCTGAGAAGCAATGCATATAAACTGCGCTGTATTTACCAGTAATAGATTGCATGATTCTCAACAAAGGACGATACTATGAATCGGTTAGAGATTTGTGGAATATGATGGGTCCTTAAGAGTGGTGTATTAGCATTCTCTACGAATAAGTTCTTTAACCACAGTAGTTAATTTATTTTTGAGTAAGGATCAAATGGCTCCTCCTTTTAAAACTTTTCGAAAATCTGCCTAAAAACTTACGCATTGAATCTCGGCATCTTATTTTTGACTGTATTCTGAATTGTCTTTCTTAAAGCTGACACAAAACCATGTAAGTTTTTTATTTTTAGCGAGATTCTTGCTTGTTACGGAGGCATTATTTAGGAAATAATTTTCTATAGCTTCTCAATACTTCAGAGCACGCTCAGCTGCTGGTTGATGAGTCAACCACGTAGTTGAGATACGTTTCATGAGCAAACTTTTCGGCCAATTACCAATTACCATCTCCATATTTTACATAGACATACTTTAGATCTCCATGTTTTAAAAGGATGAAGAAAAATTGCTTATTCGTCATATGTAGAGGCAAAATATTTTGTCCAAAAAGTGAAATGAAGTTTATATCCATTCTAGTGGATGTTCAAAACTAAAGATTCTGAAATTTTACCCAATTCATCCAATTGTATCAGAACACTTGGACGCCTCAAATTGAATAGTTTGAAAATATTATTGCCAAATATACAAAGATATGCTCTCCACTCTCTTGGGTCTTCACCTTGTGAGTTTACTTGAGTTGACAGCAGTATCATTAGAATTCGAAACAGTGATTTCAGGCCGTCGAGAATATCTAAATATCAACGCCGCGGAAACCCATGAACCGAAATTACACAAAGCTAGTTCGCAAATAATCCCCTTTTACTTTAAGCAAAGGATACAACGCAATGATAAGAGGCCTTTTTCGCTTAAATGGAAGAGGAGAGAAAGAAAGATGATGGATACCGTTGAACAAACATGAAAACGGCTGATAAATACGCAGGAGTCATATTAATGCCTTCGTCTTCCCTTTTCCACTTACAAGGTTGCCTCTGCATATCCGATGACTCTTCATGAGCAAACACGTTCTCCGCTACACAACACCCTCGTTTGACGCACCGAGCCGATTATTCATCGCATGACACCCCGAAGGGAGGACAAGAGGGAAAGAGACAACTAAAAAAAACGGGGAGTGGGAGTGGGAGAATTTTGAGGCACACATAGGGCATAAAATATGACAGACGAGGTAGTAAAGTTGATGTGAGAAATGGAAAAAAAAAGTATTTAAGTACGGGATGCCATGGGCGTGCGAATGAAAATGTATACAAATAGAGGGGCACTCCAAGGGAGAAGTTAATGTAATTTCATTTTTGACATTCTTGTAATTGAAAATAAGGTTTTGACCACAATATCGAGGGCTGGAATGGTTTAGTACAAAATGAGAATAAGGAAGAAATACGTGCGTCATGCATGAAAAATAAAAACAAGTTTCCAATGATATTTTAGCACAGGTTAAGGGTGCATAAATGCTTTTAATGAACATCAATAACTTGGCCAAAAGCGTCGTAATCCATGAAAACGAATTTTAACATGCCATTAAAGCTAAAAAAAGAAAATTTTGATAACATAAAATTTAGCCTATGCGCGTCTATTTCCCAAAAAATTGCGAACGCGATTACTATCACCATCAACCTCTACTGCTGAGGAAGTAAGTGTATATACATCGATGTACCACCCTTAGTAATAGTTCCTTAATGAAACGCACTACTGCGCTGCAATTGCCGTCTATTGTAGGCTTAACTGAATACCTAATGTACTGATTAATGTACAATCGATGGCAATAAATCGATTACTGATCAACGGCTATAATTCCAGTTCGCGAGCATCCCTATTGCTGACGGGAGTTGTATCAGACGAAAGATGGAGAAACATTAGGGAGAGAGGGTGAAGAGGGGTCGGTCCCGTCTAAACAGAACAAAGGCAGTCATCCACCTCAGCTGTCCTTTCCTATTCAACCACGTTCTCCTATTTCTCTACCCTCTATCATCCAAGAAGCGCTGGAACAGATGTCACGTCCAAATCTTTCTCCTGTGCTCATCTTCCCACTCTTGCTCTTCCGACAGGCAACCCATGGACATATTTCTAAGGCACCTCCCCCGCAGCGTTTGCCACCCAGGCACCGGTGTCGACTTGCGAAGAATTCTCTTTCCCCAGCCCGCTTTCTCCTTTTTATCTTCGAAACCACATTTCTTGTCACACCCTTCCATTTCATTTTGCCTCTGGCGGGCAGGGCTGGCCAACCCGAATGAGTCTGTGCAAACAACAGTCGACGCCTCACTTGTGATTAATGGCCATGCGATTCGCGTCCCAAGTCCAACCCCATACGCTGCGTCTCCCTTCACGTATGTTTTCTCATTTCCCACGAGGACTGTAGTTTCTCTCCCCTTCCTCTCGTCCTGTCATCTGCCTCACACAGCAGAGTGAGCAGACGAAATCGCCTCTGGTTCTCGTCCTTTCTCCCTTCAGCCACCAGCGTAAACCACTAAGGGGGGATCTCCAGCTATGCGTTCCCCATTATTCTATAAAATGCAATGCAGTATGGTAAAATCCCAGAGCAGCCGCCTCTTGGAATTCTCCCTCTCCAATTTTTGTAAAATTTCTTCGTCGTATTTCATTATTAGCAACAAGGGAGAATTAGAAAAGAACCGGGCGAAGGAAAAATATGAAGAAAAATTAAGGACGATAACCAGACAGCTAGGGATGGAAACCAAGCTATTCCAGGAAAACTGGCTAAAGGCGCGCACATGCTTGGCCAGCGGCGAAAACCACCCATTGCTATGAAGAAAGGCTATGAGTTTATTGGTGATAATTGTGTGATGAGTTGAAACGAGACGGAAAATGATGGTGAGCAAACCAAATTCTCGACACGCTTACATTAGCATAAGTTAGAAAGGATTTCTGAGCGACGAATCATAGGAAGAAACCTGATTCCCGCGTTCGCGTGCGTTTTGAAAGTTCCGTAGCAAATGTCCCAAAACCGTCGACGCAGCGCAAGGTTATTTTGCGAAAGCTATACTCCACTTTCATTCTCGCAACCCGCTACTGGTTCAAGTAATATTTTGCATTATGTATTCTAACCACACACCAACCAATCTCACAGACAACCCTTTTCCATTCCTTCATCCTCTAGTTAGTTGACTGATAGTGAAATTCGACTTAATTTCGCGAATTGAATCGTTTACCTCTAAATCATCCGTGAATAATTGAATATTGTTAGCAAAATTATAGCATATATGTAAGATAGGAAAGCAAAATAGTAATTCACACATAATAGGGCCCTTTAATTGTTGTTTTCTTAAATTCGTCCCTGCAAGTGTGAGGCATAACAATTCACTTTCCTCAGAAAAAATTAAAAATACCATCTGCCTCAGTAATTGACAAGAAATTACAATTATTAACAAGGATAAGGTTGGCAGAGGAAATGGAATACATCTGATTTAAACATGGGCATCGAGTGGAACAAATTATTACCTCCTAATTATTTACAATTGTTGTTCCCTTTTTAAGAAAACTAATCAAATTTTCTTGCAGGAGACTTAAAGATTGCTTAAAGCTAAAGAGAGATATAGAAAGAGAGGGAGAACTATTGAAAGGAGAGTGGAGGAATCGGGTGGAGACAAAAACTATTGAAAGGGAGAGTAGTGAATCGCAGAGACGGAGATTAAACAGGGTGTGGCGGCGTCGGGAGAGGAAAGAGACAGAAGGCTGACTGGGGGTGAAGGGGAGGGACACCCCCGGTGGGATCGTTGCGGCAAGGTTTCAAAGTCCATCTACTTTTATTGCGCTCTTCCGGGACCAAATTTATATCCTTCCAACACGCCATTTCAATCTTTCCACAGCCTCATTTGCTGTTTCCAAGTCACAACTATTCCAACAGCCTTCTCACTCACTCTCTTGGGTACAGCAACAATATACCAGCGTTAAGAAGAAACATCTCTGCTTACCGCTTGAGTTCCATATAGCGAGAGGAAATCGAAACGTTACGCTCAGGAAGATTTGCAGTGAGTCAGCGGAGAGCACGAAAACCAAAGAGAAGATGTACATAAAGCGAGAAGCAATTTTAAAGCGCCGTTAACCGATCGATCTGCCAAACTGTTGATCTCAGAGTCGCTCGAAGTATCACACTCCAGACTCCTTTTCTTTCGCGTGGGTATGAAAAGGAATCTGCTTCAATCTACCGTCTCAGCTGTTCTCCTCAAAATACGGAGTCCCACACTTCAAGCCCACACTCCATCCCCCGAAAGACTCCTTTTTTCAAGGCCACCTTATTTTAATTCCCTCCCACCTCCCTCTTAAGAGAACATAATTTTGATATTCCTTTAACAATGGCTCACGTAAACGTATTTTGAATCCTAAGTTGTATATTCTTATTTATATGATAGGATAAGCTTTTTCACTGTCAATTTAACTTGATTTTTTTAATAACCACTAAGAAATGTATACTTTCGCCTTTTACCTATGACCCCATAGAAACTTCAACAAACTCTCACCTACTAGTAAAGCAACTAATTAAATTTTAATTTTTCCACACACTTGAATAAAACTCGAATAAAAAAAAAATACTTGCAGGCATGATCCTGCTAAAATTTCCTGTAACTACACTGAAGTTTACACGGAAAATTTATATGGCCAGGGAAAGAATTTTTAAATGTTACCTTTCAGCAGTTTTTCAGTTTCTCTTTTGGAGGGCATTCATAGTGAAACCACCATCGGGAAGCAAAATTTACCTGCAAAATAAGAAAAACATTAGAAGAAGAATAATAATGCTTAACCATTGTGATATACCAGATAATGAATTTACACTCATTTCAGTTTATGATATTTTGATAAAGATTAAGGCAAGGTCAACCATAGATTAGATTTTTATCAATACCAAGGCACAAAAAACATAACAACTAGCATTTTTTGCAACTTACAACAAATTTTTGTTCCCAAAATAAAGCAAATGTAATGATGAGGATTTAATTGAATGAGAAATACAGGACATTTGCATTTGTCAACAGCCAACAGCGAAATGTCTTCGTGATTATATTGTATTCTAGTAGAGACGGAAAATGTTGAAAATCTCCATGAAATTGAAAAAAGAAGTGCCTTTCAAAGAGAGAAATGTCAAGGCATAGAATAAAAAAATGGGAGTAATAGGATATTTAGGGAAACAAAGTCTCAATTACGCAGAAAATATCTTCGCCACAGACGCTGAAAAAAATATGCGACGATAAACTCCATCGGCGTAATTTTCTCAGGAGAGGGATTCACGCGCATATTAATTCACCTTCAGAGCATTCAAAGTCTTCTTCATATTCCGCCATTCTTATATCAAGAATATGCAATATCGATTGCGATAAAATAATTACTCGAGAAAGTGTCTTGTGAATTATCCCCATCCGGGACCCTGAATTTTCATCAGTTATTATTACTTTGGTTTCTTTAGCTCCACTATTTACACTCAACGCACTCGGATAGTAAAATACACAAAATATTTAATTTATAGCTGGAAACACTGAAAATGAGAAGCCTTGGTCGTCTTACTAACCAATTTTACGGGAGTCCCTATAAAAACTGCCTATTTCTAATGGGATCTCTCGCGTATTAAAATAATAGGAAGTGTCCTCTCTTTAATTCACCTACCTTCATCTTTATGAATAATCTTCAACCCATCTCCATAATGTTGACCTCATACCTTAACGTAAAATTCGACAAACAACACCCAAAGCAGCAATACGCACGTTATAAATCATTTAATAGAATCATTATAAGTATTGGTACACTGTACTTTCCAACCAAAAACGAATATCTATAAGCAGCAAATCCAAAGAATAATGGCTGATAATTTATATTTGGGCGGAATCCAGAGAGAAAGAGAGAATGACAGCTAAAAACTAGGTTTTAGAAAAGGAGTGACAAAAATTCCTCCATGTTCTAAGGCAATTTTATCCAATGATTTACTCCAATGATCAATGATTCTTTCCATTACCGATATATGACCTATGAATTGTAAAACTATCCGTTTCAAAACCTATACAAACATATAAATGACTATTCATTAATGAGAAGATACCGAATTCTAAATAACCTCGCATAAAATTAGGAAGCAATTTCCTGGTGGTCACATACTCCTTTAATCCAATGATAGTTTTGATAATACTAGTCGTGACATATCGAAAGCAAAAATTACCTCCAATTTTTCCTTCAGATTCTGCTAGCAACAAAAATCCAATCAAAGCTGAATCGACTTTTCCCGATACACCTTTTTCTGCAGAATTAATCCCCTCGCGCTAAATTTTTCCGAGCAATCTTTATTTCTCTCTCTATATTACATTTTTGTTCTTCTATTATGCGCTAAAATCGTTTAATGACCATGTTTTTTTAACCCCAGAATCAAATCCCAAGTTAAATTTTTCTCTTACATTTACTTATTCTTCGTTCATTGTTTTCGTTTTGTGACATCTCTTATATCATCTTTTATTCTTTAATCAGACTCATATATTACTACAAGATTCAACGTCGTAAATATTTTTTATCCATATCTACGATATTCAAGCTTTATCTTCGAAAAATCTAGCCAGTTACATGTACCACCTCTTATTTTCGTATTTCATCTCGTAGTTTACTTTTCCTCCCCATCCCACCAACCTTTACTGTTTGCTTTTTTTCTCGCACTTTCAAATGCAGATATGGGAGAGAGGCACGGCATCTGCCAGCGGTGTAGATAATATGGAATAAGCCCTGGGAGCGAATACAAATGACGTAATAGGGGATGATACGAGCCCAGAGCAGGTAGTTGACGAGGGGGAATATAGTGCCATCAGGAGTGTAAAGCAACGTGCCGCGGAAGGATGATAACGATAAATTCCACACTAACTGCCATTCACGTTCCTTAAATAAGTTTCCATCTCACAAGCCTCGGATATATTCAATGATTTAGGGGATGACAAAGGATTCCGTAATTTAAATGTGACTACCAGGTAATCGCTTCCTTATTTTAAGAGAGATTATTTAGAGTTAGGTATCTTCGTGTTAATCATTAGTCGTATATGTGTTTGTGTGATTTCGAATCGAATAATTTTACATATCATAGCTCATGTATCAGTATTGGAAAGAATCAATGATGAAAATATACCTTGAAATAAAGACGCAAAAACAAGTAAATAATCGAGGTAGGGAGGAGAAATACATTCTTTCCACAAATAGCAAACAAACTTCTACGAACGCTTCCTGGCAACTGAGTGAATCGACGAGGAGTTTAGAGAGCTCAGGCTTTTAGCTAGAGCGGAGGAAGCGACAGCTAAAAGTTGAACGGAAAACGGGACATCGAAATGGGGAAACAAGCCAAGGAAGAGAAAGGGAAGATTAGAGGCAAGCAGTTGACCCAGGGGCGCTGCTATCTGGTCCGTCGCAGTCGATCGACGTTGGTAGGGTCTCTACAGCATCCACCATCACCTGACTCCCCAGTCGCAAATTTACCGTTCCTCCTCCTCCCACTCAGCCGTGACCTCATTTGCGCACACCTCTTATACTTCCTCTGCCGCCTCGATCCGACCTCCTCTCACTCGCTTTCCTCTTCCCAGGGATCCTCTAATTTGCTTATCCTATCATCACACCTCCGTCCCTGAGTTTCGTCTGTGCGCCGCTGTGCTAGCTCTCCCATTCCTATTACTCCCTCCTTTCTCTCCTATATGTCTCATCGTTCGTTTCCTCCTTGCTTTCCCCCTTTCTTCTCCCAAATTTCCACACACTATCGAGAAACCTCCTTTCCTTTACTCTTCTTACCCAATCTTCTTCAACCCCGTTTATTTTACTCCTAAAGTTAATACCGTGAGAGAGACGTCACATTTCAAGAAATTTAAGGAATCTGACTTCATCACAAAGAAAATTTTTCATCTATCTGATGATAGCAGCTTTTTAGCGCTTTATTAAACAACTTTTTGCTATATTAAATTAATTATTTAAGAAGTTACTAGAAGATTTAAAACCGCTGTACGCACAAGAGAAGCATTAAAACGAGGAATATCTGACGAACAGTTAGTGTCAAAAGTGTTCAGGAGAGCAGTTTGTCAATTGAAAACATATTCAGGTATGGCGTAAGAGCAAAGGAAAAGGGTATGAGCTTATGTTTCATAAATGTGGAGAAAGCATTCCGTGGAGTAAACTGGGAAAAGGTACAAGCAATACTAAGGTAAGATGATAGACTGGAGGGACAGAAAAATAAATAGAGATGAACACATGGCACGAGAAGCAGCTTAAGTAAAAATATAGCGACAGGATAGACAGAATTTAGTACGAGAGCAAGGCAAAACAATAGACACTCTCCAAATTTACTCGATATCTACATCAAAGATATCTCAGAAACGTCTTGAAAGAAGATGGAGGGATTAGTGTAGGGAGAAAAATCGCAAACATTATAAAATATGCTCATAATACGGTGATAATGGTCGTTAATACTTAAACATTTAGGAAGGTAATGGCATTATTAGAAGAAGAAATGAAGGAGTACATGGAGAAAATAAATATTGGAATAACAGTAATGAAAATAAACGATAGAGAGGATATGAACGTCAGAATAAAAGAAGAAAGAAGCGAAAAAGTCAAAAGGTATAGATACTAAGAGAGTATACCAACAGAGAATCGAAAGAGTGAAATATAAATTAAAACAAGAATAGCCATGGCAAAAGATGTCTTACAGAGGAATAAAAGTTTACTATGCAGCAGCATCTCATTGCATTAGAGGAAAACACTGGTTAAATTATATGCATGATGATTCAATGAATGCTGTGACATATTTCTGCGAAACGAGGGCAATGGGGAAAAGAGAACGGGATAGGATTGAGGCATTTGAGATGTGGATATGAAGAAGCTGAGGGAATTGAGTAGATACGTAGGACAGGTAGATTAAGGCATGAGGAGATGCTGGACAGGGTAAGAGTGGTAAGAAATGTCCTGAACACAGTCAGGAAGAGAAAAGAAAAATGGTTTTGGCATATATTTAGAGGAAAAGAGATTATAACGACAGCTGAGTAAGGATCGGTAGACGGAGTAAAGAGAGGAAGTAGGCTAAAATTATTAGGCCATATAAAGACTGGAGGACCATGGAATACGCCTAGGAAAGAAGAGGATGGAGACAACTGTTGTGGATGGGACTTGCTACTCCGCAGAATACCAAATGATGGTGACCAGCGTATAGTATGAGGCCAAACAAATGTAGCTTTTAAAGCGTTTATTTAATAAACCTCAAATGTCTGTATCTAGTTACTTAAAAATTTTACCTTTTTTACATAAAAAATCATGTTATTTAAGGTATGGCTTTTATTTTTTGTTTCCAAAAAAACTCTGTTTTTGTAAAGATTGTAAGCGCATGGCGTGAAACTAATAAGTCAAGACCAAATATACGTAATAATTACTTCAAAAAGAGTGTCTTAAAAAAAATGTTTGCGTCATTAACATTACTACATTTATTTCATGCTTCTAGCAACGGTTGAAATAAAAAAAATTGAATATGAAATCCATAATTACCACTTATAACTTTCACATAAACAATCTTAAAAATCAAAACATATATCATAACGCCTTCTCACGGCTGGTGTCCTAACACTTGCATGCGGCGACTGGCAGGGTTGCATTTAGATGTAGCTTTTTATCGAACTATCCTCTCTCTAATAAATGATTTAAGATTTTCCCGGTGTATTATATTTTAATTTCTTTCTCGGGCTTCGCACGGGGTAATGTTTTCATAATCCGCTGACGTTTCGGAAAACGACATGTTTTCCATTTTCAAGGCACGTGTTATTTCCGCCGTGACCACAATAACACTAAAATTAAACAAGCTGTTGATGCCCCAACAATGAAGGTTGCGATCCCTATGATTGGCTGACGTGTTCCGCTGGCCGTGGAATCATTTTCTCGTCTTTTTTATACATTTGGTCACTGGCCACCAGGTATTACTCAGTTGGAATCCAGTGTCTCTATTAAAATTATGCGAATGCAATCGTATCTCGATGGCCTCTTTGATAATGCAGTTCCAGTAACGGTGTGCGCGGCAAAAGATTTTTGCATCGGTCCATTTAATGGCATGGTCTTCGTTGATGCTGTGTTCCGCCACTGCCGACTTGTCGGCGGATTATGAAAACATTACCCGGTGCGAAGAACATCTTGATTTTTTGATTTCTCAAAGACATTAAATATCCTCTCTTTTTCCTTGCCCAAATATACCTTCTCCCTTTCTTATACAAGCTATTAAATAGCCTGGAGTTACTCAACGCCATCCTATGCCGACTCAATTCCTCTTCTCTTTCCTACCCATCTCTTATTTACATCACCTCCTCCGCACTCGTCTCATCTCACCTCTTCAAGCTTGTTAAACTCTACTTACAGTACATAACTTCTTTATCCTCCAACCTTGTCCGAGAGCTGCGTTGGTGCGCCGTTTATCCACTCTCCTCTCCTATCTCCTCCTCCACACTTTTTACTTTTCATCTTCCTCTTAATATTCACACCCGTTAGTCCTCCTGCATCTTCGTACATTCCTCAAGATTCTTCTCCCTTCCACATTTCCCTTTCTTCCGTAAACTTTGGGAATCTACCCTCCGAAATCATGGCATTATCGCTCAGTCTGTCGCCACGAGTAAACACACTTCTCCGCTTCTCAAATCCTTTCCATAGCTATCATTTTCTCTTGCACTCGTATTCTCCGGTCGTCGCCTCAATAACAAGATAAGGGAGCCAAAATTAGAGGAGTTTGAAGACACAAAGTTGCTGTTCTTTCCGGCGCAACTGGCAGTATCCGTGAAAGAAAGAGGATAAAAGGAAGAATAGACATGGCGTGTCTTTT
Source organism: Ceriagrion tenellum (assembly GCA_963169105.1). Taxonomy (NCBI): domain Eukaryota; kingdom Metazoa; phylum Arthropoda; class Insecta; order Odonata; family Coenagrionidae; genus Ceriagrion; species Ceriagrion tenellum. The sequence goes on along the minus strand of OY720632.1, from coordinate 57,813,897 downwards.
CCATTCGGAAATTCTTCCTACCGAAACGTGTCCAAAACAGAGTCACAGACAGACCCTGAGGAGTAGAGCTCAACAGAATCTTCACGTATTCCTATTCAATCCTATCAGTCGAGTTCCATCCTAGGACGGGAATGGAATATAGAACATAACCGGGAGTTTGAACACTTCTGAGTGCGAGAAAATGTTCTCCCCAGAGCAAATAAGTTACTGATGACGTTAATGGACCCTGCAAAATCCTTACACCTTTTCATTTTAATCCTATATAAGAATACGTAATTACTAAATTTAAAAAAAAATGTTCTCCCCAGAGGAAAAATCTCATCGAGAAATCCATTCGCTGACTCCCTGGGGAAATTAATTTTTGAGATGCGGACCTCATCAAACTATTTTCAGAGTTCTATCCACGGTTCAAGTCGCAATTTCCACTTCGTGACTGGTCCAACTAAATGAAAACTTTTTTGAGTAGTTTCCGAACTGAACAAATAGGCAAATTCCTTGGGACAAAATGTAGTTTTTCCAAACCATTGGAAAGTGCCTCTCGTCGAACAGGAAACCATGAACTCCGTAATTCCTCCGAACTTCAAGCTCTATCGGACTGAATGCAATAAGAAGGTCTTCTCTTCATTCATTTCAACGAAACTTTCCACCGTGATGATGAATTTTGAACATCTACTCATTGTTCTCTGCCCTTCGTTCACTTCCTTCGAAAAACTAACGAGGATAACTTATCGTCTATCCCTAATACCAACTTTCATTTCTTCACATTCCTGGACATTTCTTCAGTATCACTATCATTTTCGACATTCTCATCCATTTTATTACGTGTTCAAAACGGCCTCCTACATTTTACGAATGATAAAAATAATACTACCCTTCCCACTCTTTCACTATCTCTGTTTCACTCAATTTAACAAATTTCAAAAATCTTCCAGATAATTCTTCCGCATACTCCTCTCTCTTCTCGCTCCTCGCCCGCCCTAGCAGCCACCGCTTCCGCCGTTTTTTTTTCTGAAACAGTCAGCGATATGAAACCAACATCAATTTTATCATGACGGGACTATAACTATTACCGTACCTTTGTCGTCAAGTGATCATCGAATTGATAGTTCAAAAGTAAAAAAACAATCGCCCGACGTTAAATTATGTTATTTTACTTCTCTAAGACCACTCATAATTCTTTCCTTCTTTTAAATTTGATGCAAATTCTACCATCACTGCTGACTACTCGTCCAATGCTGATTTACAGCTAGTGGACCAAGCCAAAAAGTAGGAAAGTCTTTTGGTAAAACATATGTTTGGAGCACATCTTATATGAAAACGAAGCCCGGGCAACAGTTACAAAGGAAATAAAATTGCAGACAACGGAAATGACGAGTTACAGAAGCTTGATGGCCATCAAATGTAAAGAGAGAATCACCGCAGAAGATTTCCTATGATGGATAAGAGGGAAAACTCTGCCCTTTCAAGCTTATAGTGGCTTAGTACTCTCCTACCATCATCCATTTTCAGACGATTCTTTGTTCATACTGACACACAATTTGATATTAAATTACCACTGATGCAAATCGTTATCTAAATATAGTTTAAAAAATATATTCATCTTAAAAGCTTTTTCATGCCTTGGCGTTTGATTTTTTTATAACAATGAAGAAGCAATTATTTCCGAAGTCCATAGTGAGTAAACGGCAATTACCAACAGAATACCCATGCTCTCTTATAAGATTCACATGCCAGTTATCGTACGGGGTGCTCTCTGGAAATACCACTATAGGCAAATGGGATATCTACTCTCAAAACGCAGTGAAATCTATGGAACTTAATAAAAACTATTTAAATCGCATGATATAGTCGATTTGGAACATATAATTGTTCTCATATTGCCCACATGTGGTAGTTGTTGATTGTAAAGTATGGAATTGTTGAGCAGTATGCAATACTTCGAGTATCGATTCGTAAATAAATATTTCTATTATGCCCTTCAAAAGTAATATCCACTACTGCCCACCGCTTCTAAAGGGGTACTTTCCTATAATACACTTTTAAATAAACTGAAAATTCAAGAGCTATTTCTTCTCACCGCATTTAAAGTCATCAGTTTATGGCCCGCTTGATAATATTTGGTTTGCATTAACCACAAGATGAAGAAGACTTTACGTTAACATTATGCTAAATGAAAGTTTGAATATTGCGTATTACCGAAAACAGCAGGTATGTTGACATTAGATGTCAGATTCGGTATTCTTAGCGATAATATACTCATCAATAGATTTTAAAACTGGACCTCGCTTGGTGTAATTCAGCCTTTTTCAGATAGAAATAAGTTACTTAATAAGGAACAAACTTTTCCTATAAGATCTAATTATTTACCTTATCATTTTTTCCCTGTTTTTAGATTATTTATTTCTCTTTTTGTTGACCTATAGTGCATTTTTATTTTGGATTTTTTAGATTGAATTTAGGTTCATTGTTTTTTCATGCTGTACAAGTTCGTATCCAATCTAAGTTTTACCCATGTCGCTGCAGGAGACTGTTTTTCCCGAAACTCTGTCACATTCCTCTCTACATATGCAACGGAACGCAAGCGAGTTTACTCGTCCCAACATCTCTTACCATCTCGCATCGTCTTCTCTCACGTCGGTTGCTTTTACACCTCCAACCTCGTTGCATTAAAACCCAGCTACTATTTTTCATTACGGCCGCAGAGGAGTTTCCCTTTCCCCACACACAGTCACCAAGCAACCATCTTCTCGGACCTTTCTTTAGCCTCCACCTCGACTTGAGAATCCGTATTTCTGGGTCACTGCGATACCTCCCCTCTCTTTTTTTCCCTTGACTTCCTCTTATTTTCTTCTCGCCGCAACTCAGACTTGGTTGCTTTTTAATGGCTGTTGGAACTCCTTCCTCCTTCTTCTGGGGAAACATTGTTGTTACTTACGCCTCGCAGTTCTGAGAGAGTGAGGGGGGGGGATTGCGGGCGTCGTCTTTCGTTACGCTAAGCAACGATGCTTACAGCTCAGTGGAGAGTGAAAATAATTACAACTCTCCTATTCCATCCCTTCCTCATCCAGTTTCTGGCAGCCTATCTCCGTTCAACCTCTCACTTCAGTTAATATTAAAATACGCTTTTACCAAGATTAGACGTCAATACGGGTAATTGTGCTTTAAGAACGATTACTTTTTTTTAAATTCCTACCTCAAGGGTGAATGTGTTTGTACGTCCCATTGGCTATGATAAGAATGCTAGATTAAAGAAATGGTGATAAATAAACCATTAATTCACAGCACACCAAAACCGAGGCATAACAATACACTAGTTTCATAACTACTTACGGTTGCCTTAGCTTCAAAATTGGATTCGACCGTAGTTAATGAAAATGGAATTCCGATGGCCATCGCCATAATAACTCTTTCTTTTAATCCAATTAACCCCATTACGCATATGCATACGCCCACGGGAAATCAAATGAAGGGGTCTTATCTTTTCTGAAACTACATGCATAAGTTTTTGCCAGCAAGAATCCTCTTCATGCGACATCCTCATTCGCATTATCTCCAGAAGAAGTAATTCGCCCCACAACTGCCTGGCCATCCAATTATTTCGGCTTTTATTTACATCCAGCTGACTCATATTTCCACAATCTTGGCCTCATGCAACCCAGGCAATAACCAGCGCCAGCTTTTATAAGCTTTCGGTACTATACTACACTTCATTTAGTCCCTTTCATCCCCAGCACCTTCCACCCTCAACAGGCAATCTCCCAGCCAACCCCCATCTCTCTCGCTTTCATTTCATCCCTGTACACTTCCATCCAATTTCCTGCCTCCCGTCCAAAGGCATTCTTCATATTAACACGTCGATATAAACACAATACGACCTTGCAGAGTACCTTCATTCGCTCACTCCACCAAACGCACCATGTGCACACCATAGCTTCCCTCAAATACTCCTTCCTAAAACTTTCTTCGAGACTTTAACGGAGACCCTCAGGGCCCGAAGCACTCATTACATTCTCTTAAGGCATCAGGGTCAGGTCAAAAATTACAAAGAGCCGTTTGAGACCAAAACGACTTGGCAGACAATACTTTTTCCGTCATACTCTAAGGCCGATAAAATTTCTCAATCATCCACACGATTGATAGGATTCTTTTCAAAGATATTTTTTGAAAAAGGTTTACCTATGAGTGAATCCTTCTCGCGTCACATTCCGGGTCTACCTTTCCATGTCATCCAACGTTTCAGAAAGCATATCGATGACCATCACCATGACTGTAAAAATTAAACAAAATTGGCCGCCTTATATACTCGGGATTGAATTGGATATTTGGGGAGGTGACCGACTACTAAGGGAATAGGTAAGGGTGGATAGAAACACGGCGTAGGTATTAGCCTGCTCTTAACGAATGGCGCCAAGGGGACAACGGTTTAACGTATCATCCGACAGACGTAGCACTGCACTTGAAGTACTCTCCACAAGACACTCAAGTAAGGATCGGTTTCCTCTGAAAAACATCCTCCTCTGCAGGGATTTGAACCCTGGCCGTCCGTATGGTTTGCCAGTACCCTAGCCACCACACCAACCCGATCCCCTTATACACTCAGGTGGGCCGGTTTATAGACACCACCGAGGGGTAGGATAAAGCTGGAAAACATGACCCGGTGGGTTACTCGAGAATAATGCAGTCATATCATTCGCCAGGAAAAATTGAGTTCATATTTTACAGGTTTACCAGAGCCATTAACAAAACATTCAATCAATACAGATTGGTTGAATCTATTCTACATGAACGTATTCCTATATCCCATATTTACAAATTCCCCAAGTGAGGATGGGATATTTTGGTCACTTCCTTTAAAAAATAGAGGGGTGAATACTCCATTGAGGGCTACGTACAACTGTAAATTAATTAGACCCTGTTTACTATTCTACAGTCGCAACGCTTCTTCAATCATAGACAACACAATTCCATGATATTCATAAGCTTCCCCTTTATTTTCATATATTTTTACTTAACCGAGATTGTAGCCAATAAATTCCATCGGTGTCTCGATAAAGTACCTCAACATTGACATGTTTGTATTGGGCTTAATTCTGCAGTATTCAGGTTTTCCCTGATTAAAGAGTGCAAAGTAAATGTGCAAAGTTTTGTAATATTTTTAATATCAGTCTTTTCCATCTTGGAAACACTCCCTCGGCTTATAATCAGTGAAAACATTAGTGTACAGGGATGCCACATACTTTACAAGTATTATTCACTGATTAAAAAGGAAAATATTAAAACCTTCAACTACTCCAGCATACGGAATATCTCTACTGAATACGCCTTTCAAATGCGGATTTGAGGGAGGATTAAAAAACTGCATATTTAAATTGAACGAACAGGAAGAATGATACACAAAAGGGTGCTAATTATGATAAAAGTATGAAAGTATGAGAAATGCATGAATATGAATGAACAAAAAGCAATGCATAAAAGGCAGTTCAGGTTGATGCCAGCAGTTGTTAAAGGAAGCAGGATGTGGAGGGCCATGATCGAGGGGAGGATGCGCCACGAATACTCTTTCATACATCAGGCAAATAAACATATTAAAAGACATAAATACATGCTGATCTAACCTATGTCCGTAAATAATTACAGCTGAAAAATGTATATATAAGATAATGTTATTAGGTAAATAATCAATTAGAATTGTAATAAGTTAAACAGAAAACTTATCATTCTAAGGGTACAAAATTCGGACAATGTCACCGTATCGAATACAGGTGAAACGCATTGGGATAGGCAAGTACAATTGACTGCATCCATAGCCCATTATAATTAAGAAATGAAGAAATAATTCAGCAATAAACGAAAAATTATAATGAATTAGCTAAATTCATCTACGCTTAATACGGAGAAGTCAGCAATGCGCGAAACTTTTGATGCAGTGGTTAGAGATGACCTTTCCCACTCATTAGAATATGCTGAGTTAGTATTAAATTCCAAAGGTAGACGGTCATTGATAATATATTGATAATTCAATGAAAATTGATAAACACAAGGCTTACCATAAATATAAGTAGATTTTGAAATAAGTGCAGTGACAGTAAAATGCATTATTAATGCCATCGTTAAAATACAAATTTAAGTAGGCTAACAGCCTGCAATTATATTCCTCCATGCTGCCATATGTATTAATATCATGTTGTCCACGTGATGTAACCATAAAGATAGCTTCTTCATGGACTAGTTTAGGGCCATCAGTTGAAATACCTCCATGGAGATATTAACCTTCCCCGGGGACGGCGGGACTCCATCAGCTCAACCTTCAATTTTTGGGAAGGATAGGTCGTTCCACATGAACAAACTGTTACGTAGACCGAAATTGGCTAGCTTTGGTAAGTACTTTGGAAGGCATTTGGCAATGAGGCATCTGATGCATTCCACGTAGCACCTATGTCTGTTACATTTGTTATATTATTCTCTTAGTTAACTAAACAGGCGAATATCGCAGGTACTAATTCAGTTACAATTGCATACGACTGGAAAAGAAAGTAAAAATACATGAAACTATGACGATTGAATTTAAAACTACATTCCAGGTCATATTGACGAGAAAATAGTGCAGAATGTAATTAGGATGATGATGATTTGCATTATAAGGTACAAAATCGGACCACGATTAAGTAATCCTTTTTAGGCAGTAGGTACATATTGATAAAGTAAAAAGAGCTTATAATTCACATGCATAATGAAAATGACTTATTACCGAGTTTTAATCGATGCCGAATAAAACACTTCATTTTCATGGAATATGTATCAGAGTGGAAGATCCATACCCGGTCGGTATAAATGAACGGCTACTTCAAATATGGAACAGGCTCCGTTTCTTTTTCCGTTTCCGGTGATGCTCCCAATAAAGTGCTTGGAAGAGCACGGTAGAACACGCTCGGCGAGACCTTTTTCAACCCACCATCGCTCCCTCCTCCGATAAGAGCGCGGAATGGACCATGGGGCGTAACATCTATCTGAAACGTCAGTAATTAAAACGCGCCGACACAAACAACGGTTCCCGTATCGCTGGTGCTCAAAAAATGAAAAAAAAACACAGCAATACCAAATCTGAGCCTTATGCAACCCAATGAAGCACCTGCATTCCGTCAAAAATGAGTCTCCAACGTCAATGAGGCTCGCCTGTTATCATAACCTTGCCTTCTCCATCTATGCTTTATGCCTTTTTCATGTCTCTCGTGGCAATTCACACCCTTCGGCAAAAAGCAAGGCATTTAAATTCAACCATATGCGTCTCGCATTGTGCGCCGATCGTGTCCGCCGGACCGAGTCGCGCTCGGAGGCTGCGGGAATTGTTGAAAAGAACAATGCAAATAATTGACTATAGGGGAGGAAATATATCGCCACTGACATCAACACAAAAAAGGTGGAAAATTACAAGGAACAATCCAATTTTTCTCAAATGTTTAATGAACTCCTTCCTTTTGGATTGTTTCATATTTATTTTCTTTCTGACGCATTTATTTTTTAAATTGAAAAGCCATATTTTTATGAATGCCTACGGATTAACGATCTTATTGTCATATTCATATCATATTTCAGAGGGAAGAACTGGAAAGAGCATTTAAACGGAAATATCCCCTTATAAGAATCAAAATTAACTGTTCTATTTTATGAGGCTAAATATGGAGAGATTTTGCGGTAGCATAAGTTAAATTATAATGGCTTTACCAAACCGTTTGGATTCTGACGGTAAACGCAAATAAACGTAAATCTTGTAGAAGACGAGGTCTCAATGAAAACGCAATACAGTTTTGAAAAGGATCAACTTCCCTCTACTTTGATGGAAGTATTATTAACTTATAGCCCAACTTGCCTCATAACTTACAATTTTTTTATATTATTTCGGTTACTCTTCAAATGAACTGCTATATTATCTTACTTTTCAGGATAAAAAATCAAAGTACATCTACGTGATACCCTGCGAGCCATCACGAGGGTGTGTGGCAGGGGGTGAAGATCACCAAACAAGCACTATTGCCATGCAAGTAGAATATTTAAATTACCATCGGAATATCAAAATCCAACTTATGGCATACATTCTTTTGGTAATTCATGTAATTTGATACGATCGTGAAGTAGTTATGAAAAAGCAATAAATTTTCTACAATCTAACAATAATATGGGAAAGAGGACACTTTTCATTAGTCAGAATCGCTCATAATAGCCTGTTTTTTTGTTTTCCCAAGACCTTACCAATATTGATCTGAATGGAGTAAATATAATATAACATGCATGTTAAAGCACTACATATGGAGCCCTTAATTGTATATTTCGGTAATGTATCAAACACCACCGCCTCTTGCATTTGATCATGGAGGCTAAGGTACAGTGGCAGAGAGATGCATAATAAAATATAGGCTTGATAGCTGTAGGACAAGGAATTGGAACTTCAAGCGTAAGCATTTTGAATACATGAGGTGAACCCAAATTTAAACTCTACAATCATATACATGAGCTACGAGAGAAACTTAGACTCGGCGATACACATATTTAAGAAATACAATTGAGTGAATAAAATTACATAAAGCATCACGATGATGATCTGATTAGAGGCGTACATACTTATAAAATTTAGAAATTTCAGGTCAGGCGTGTTTCAGGGTGACATGGAGAATATTATTTCAACCCCACACTGTGTCCCTACAACGGCTAGAAATGACATAAAATAAACTGCCAAACTGATTGATAGGTAACTTCGCCATCTCTCGTACGAATAATGGTAAAAACAAATCAGGGTAAGGAGCTATGACAGTGAATATGCATTTCAATTTGAATCTTTCCCTCTTTCGCCCAAATGCCGCCCTGTCAATGTCAATTTTATCTCCTCAACCAATTCTCTCATATTTTTACTTTGGTGTAATTTATTCAGAGAAAATGCTGTATAAGAGATGTCAAATTCTAGATTCGGTTGCGCTGGAGCATAATACATATGAAGTGAATTGTAAAAATAACAGCAAAAAGCTCTTCCACAGCAAGAAAAATATTCACAGTTGGGTAAGAACCGATGGTAAGCCTGTTACATGGAAATGATCGAAACGAGGAATGCCATTGTTTTACTCAAATTCTGAATGCAATTGCTTAACCGTCGATAATTTCCGCTTAATAGACTAAATCCCAACGAAAAAATAATAAGGAAATATTTGAAAACTACGGACATAATATTATTATTCACATTCATCATCATCTGGTGTTCTGCCTGCTGGCAGGTTCCGTACACCACTGCTGTCTCCATCCGCTTCTGTCCCGAGCTTCCTTCTTCGCTTCTTCATAGCTGATGTTCTTCACCTGATCCGCCAATTTAATTCTTCTCCTACCTCTCTTTTTCTTTCCTTCAATTGAACCCTAAAGCGCCACAGTTATTATACTTTTCCCTCTCATCACATGGCCCAGCCAGTTTCCTTTCCTTTTCCTAATTTCCTTTAGGAGCGATCTTCCTTCTTTTACTTTGCTCAAAACCTCTTCATTTCTCATCTTATCTACCATCTTACTTTTTCCATCCTTCTCCACACCCACATTTCATAAGATTCTATTCTATTCCTTTCCCTCTTACCTAATGTCTACACTTCACATCCATACATGAAAACGCTCCATGAATAACATTTAGCTAGTCTCTTTCTCAGCTCCAGATCCAGGCTTTTATTGCATATACGAGGGTAGCCATTTAAGTGTCGGGAATAGAACGTACTATAAATGGTGTTTATAAACAACTTGTTGAGTTGGTTAATGCCCATGCAAAGTTTCATTAAGATCGGCCTGATAGTTTTAAAACGGTGGCGTGTCAAATTTCCCAAGTCGCTGTACGAGATGGAATTAAGTCATGAACAGTACCGCACGATAATTTTCTATAACTTTCGACGAAGCCTCACCCAGCAAGAATGCGTTGCAGAACTTTTTGTTGTTTTTTGCGAAGAAGCACCATCAAAGACAACCGTTTATCGCTGGTATGCAGAGTTTCAGCGAGGACGCTCTAGCCTCAGTGACGAACCGCGTGAAGGGCGACCAAAAACCGCCGTCACTCAAGAAAACGTGGATGCTGTACGTAACATGGTTCTGGAAGATCGTCATGTTACATACCGTGAGATTTAGGCATCATTGGACATCTCAAAGACCTCAGTTCAAAAGATCTTACACGAAGAGTTAGTAGTTAAAAAATTGGTTTCCCGCTGGATACCGCACCTCCTCACAGAAGAACAGAAAGCAGCTCGAGTCAAATGGTGTCGAAATTCTCTGCAACGATTCAACTCAGGAGCATCAAAGCACGTTCACAACATCGTAAGTGGTGATGAATCATGGATCTATAGCTACGAGCCTGAATCAAGACGCCAATCTTCAGTATGGGTCTTCCAAAGTGAACTCAAACCGACAAAAGTTGTTCGCTCTCATAGCGTTGCCAAGAAAATGGTCGCATCGTTCGTAGCTAAATCAGGGCATGTAGCAACGATTGCTCTTGAAAATCAAAGAACAGTTAATGCTCAATGGTATACGACAATTTGCTTGCCAGAAGTGATCGCCGAGCTTCGGAAAGATAACCCAAATCGACGCATTACGCTCCATCACGACAATGCAAGCTCACACACCGCTCGAGTCACAAAGTCGTTTTTGGAACAGCAAAACGTCGAAGTTCTTGATCATCCTCCATACAGCCCGGACTTAAGCCCCAATAATTTTTTCACATTTCCCAGAATCAAGAATATGCTACGAGGAAAGCGCTTCCAGACGTCTGAAGAAGCGGTCGATGCCTACAAAACAGCCATTTTGACTACCCCTACTTCGGAATGGAATAAATGCTATAACGACTGGTTCCATCGAAAGCAAAAGTGCATTGACTATCGCGGAGAGTACTTTGAAAAACAATAATAAATTGCGTTATTGTACCTCTTATAGTTTTCTTCATTCCCGACACTTAACAGGCTACCCTCGTACACCAGGGTTGAAATTCGCTATGAAAAACTCATGTGACTTGACCGGGATTCGAACCCGGATCTCCCAATTGCCGGTCAGGTGTGTTACCCAGTTACCCCCCTCGAAATTCGCGTTGAAGGAAGATGGCTTGGTGGTGTAACTGGCTAACACACCTGACCGGCAATTGGGAGATTCGGGTTCGAATCCCGGTCAAGTCAAATGATTTTTTCATAGCGAATTTCAACCCTGGTGTATATGCACCCGTGCGAGTGACTTCGTACCACATCATTTGTTACATGCAATGCTTGGAAATTGTATTGCATAGCAAGTTTTTCTTCTGGCTGAAGGCAGGCCTCTTTTGCCATTGCTATCCTTGCTTTTATATCTGCAATACTTCTCCTGCCGTCTGTCACCATCGTACCAGTAGCTTTTCACTTGTCCTATTACATCTTCATTTATTTTCACACTCGTATAATTTTCACAGTTTACTGGCATCACCTTTGTCTTTCCTAGGTTTATCTTCATCCCCTATTCCTTCATCCCTTCTTTCAAAACCTTTATGAACCTTTGAAGTGATTGCATATCATCTGCTAATATTACCATGTCATCTGCGAATCTTATAATTCTTATCTTCCTACCTCCAATGCTGACTCCTTCCTCTCTCCCATCAAAAGATTTATGGATTATGTCCTCAACATATATATTGAACAAGGTTGGCGACAGACAGCATCACTGCCTTACTCCTCTACCAATATCCACCCATTCTGTCATACCCTCATTTATTTTAAATGCAGCTTTTTGCCTCATATATAATTCTCTAATGAGTATTCTCGCCTTCCATACCAACCCCTTCTCTTTTAGAATTTCGAACATTTTATTCCATTCAACCCGATCAAAAGATTGTTCACATTGTATTTTTATAATTTGCATCATGTCTTAAAATAATATAGAAGTGGGAGGGGCACTTCTTTTACTTTGATGGCTTGCCAATATTTAAACAAATGAATATGGCAGAACGAATTTCAACGAAGTTTTCGAGGATTAACTAGTAATTTACATAACGTACGTGCGTTTAATTTACATAACGTACATTTACGTAACGTGTTACTGAGGAGACAGACAAAGGTTTCATTAAATAATTTGCAGAAGAACTTACTGGACGCAAATAATATAGATATAAACAAATATAGCAATTTAATTCTCCGAAGCCGATTCAACATACTGTCAAATATTATCTTTTATACCTCTCCAATTGACATTTCGGAACCCATTTACTTCGGAATAATTTATATTTGCCCAAGGTGAAGTAGGTCAATACTGGCAGTGTGTTTTGTTTTAATCGAATCCAGGAATTTCTCCCATTGAATCCGGCTATTGACTTCCTTAATTATTTGTAATCCCGCACCCTCCTTGGGTTACAGATAATTGAAACGTACACTCTAGACTGTTAAACATTCATACCGCGGGCTTTGTTTTAAACGACGCCAATGTTAATACTCTGGCAGAGATTTCTCGGTGGTTAGAATTAATAGCTTCGTAATTTCCTCCTGACGGGAATCCAGCTGAATTCATCTAGGAAACACTTTTTCTCTTTTCTGCTTCGTTCCATTTACGTTTTATTCTCCTCTCTCATTTGTTTACCTCACTATCCTCTCCTTGCTCGCTCCTTCCCTCTTCCTCAACTGTTTCCTTCCCCCTTCCGCCCTTTTATTATCCGAGAGGGTTGAACTGTCCTCCACTTCTTAATGCCCCAAGGCAAATTCTACTTCTAACTCTAAAGTCACATCCAACCGTTCAAGAATTTATTAGTAAATAATTTTAGCTACGCGTGAAATAAAAAAAAAATGTTTCATTCCAAAGAAGGAGAAATAGTTATCGTCATGTCACACACTATAACTAATTTGCTATATATAGTGAATACGCAATTGTTCCGTTCGTTTGGAGGACGAAAGTGCAAAATGAGAAATATTCTTTTCTAAATCCTTTGGCAAAGATTAGTCGCAAAGTGTAATGACGATATGTCATCTTGGTAATGTTTGTATATAATTAACAATTTATTTATGATCTTCGACGTCGAATATCGAATATTTGAGAGAACAGATCGTTATATCAGAATATAATTAACTTCAAAAACGTACTCATTGCCCAGTGACTATTGAATTTTATAAAAAATATAATTCACCCAAAAATGCTTTTGCTTTAGCTGTCCAGAATCTTATCTGACATTTGTTCTAGATAGGTCTTTACCGGACCTATCTCAACATCAATAGGACCATATCATGCTGCAAACAGTTTCGGAGGCTAAAGATAGGAAACTAAATAGCTTCACGTCATGGAAGCTGTACATATATATTACAAAGGTACAGCGTATTTTTCTCCAGTTGATATGTACATCATTTCTTCTAATTGTACGGATAGAATCTTTATCAGGAAACGGCCAACCGCAATGCAAACATTGGTTCCCAAACTGTCACTCAAGTTAAGCATCGTTAGCCTGAGTTCGCATATGAATGGGTGATTCTCATATTCGTTCCAGTTCTGATGCAGACGGCATATACGATATGATCTCAGCCATCAAAGCACGCCTTATCAAAATACTACAACTGCTGGAAATCTTAGCATTGAAATTACAAATTTCCGTAATTAGGGACCAAAATATAACCTTCACCGAAAAGTTCTCATTAATAACTCGAAAAAGTAATTCTTTGGCTTCCTCAAGTGTAACTATCATGTTATGACTGGGTAGAGGAATTTTCTCAAGTTCCCATTACGACGCATCGTGACAAAATCGTTATCATTTAATGCCTAAACTTGGGTAATATTAATCTGAATAACTTTTTTAAATAATGAAACTGCAGGGAAGAAACAGAATATATTCTTGATAACTCTTTCTTTTTTGCGAGATTTTGCTGAATATCCTTTAACTGTCCAGATCTACCTAATACACGTTGTTACACCGCGACTTTACGGTTCTATATTGGGTTGAATGTCTATAAGAAGAAAGAGATTAGAGCCAGATTCAATCTAAACGTCATGTAACATTTTTCTCATATCTATTCCAGGAAATATCGTTGTCGCAAAGTGCCAAAAATACCCATGATATTTTCGATAAGAAAATGGAAAAATAGTGTTATTGAAATGTATTTCAAACATAGGACGACTGTCCCTTGGTGAATGAAATAATGAGAATATCATGCACATTCTTCATACACATTGATAAGCCCATAAACCTTGTGATTTACTAATTAGTAACATTCCTGCAATCATATTAAATCTATAGCACAGTTTTTCTCTCTAAGATTACAACTTACCGTAAATTTTATCCTGAAAATTTTCTGTGCTAATAACGTAACATACTTATTGGAGATTAAAATAAATTTAAGAGTCTTTGTTAATAGTGTTTGTAGGTTCTGCTCTTGGTAAAAAATATTTACCAGTCCTGTTTGTTCATTATCTACTATTCAATAATTTAATCCATAGTTAACTAAGCAAGAATAATACTACTGGCAACAAACGATTTGCTTATTGACCAGTGACTTTTGAGAAACTGTCCACAATTGAGTTTTTCTTATCCCTTGTTTCAAGTTAGATCCGCGCATTTCACAATCACGTTACTGCAGAAATAATTCGATCCCACAGTGGGGCTAGTGATACCCGTTACAAGATGAAGTGGCGTTTAAATGAAAGTTTCGCTTAAATGGGTTTAGTCTGGTTGAAAATAGTGGCACACAACATTGAATAGCTTTATAGAAGCTTGTGCTGAAGTTATATCACTCTAAATGTAAGCCCACCATAATATTTATCAATTAAAAATAATTATGTTCTCACCAAGTACTGTCCATAGTTCATTATTTTCCATGCTCTGACGCTCCTGGTACTTACCGTTGGGCTCAAAACTGTCCTTCACACCACACGCAATTTTGCGGGAGAATATAAATTTAAATATCTAAGTAGACGTGGGTTGTATTTCATCGAGACCATTCGCGTAATTGTATATACCTTGTATTAATGATGATTCAATGGGTTGCGAGGACGACAGTTCGAGCGTGTATTTCAGCGAGCAGGGACGCGCGACACGGGGAAAGATTAAATGGCCCATCTCCCGGGCACTGCTCTCCCGTGAGGGTACCATTTGAAGCGTTGAAGTTCCGAGTGGAAATAATGGAATGTACGGGGGCCAATGCTCTGCTGAACACACGAGGAACAGAACCGTAATATACGCACGCAATGCACACTCCAATAGTAATGGACATCTCGGGGAGCATACTCACACGACTGTCGTCGGAGAGCCTTTGATTAGAAAATCTATAATTCGCGCCTACGACTGAGGTGTAGTTGATTACGACTGATGATTGTTTTTATTCAACTGCCACAAAGTTACTCATCTTAAAATACTCATTTCCGTTAGCTTTAGAATATCTTAATGCACTAATTCCACAATTCATTGATTTATAAGTTACCAGATGATGGTACCCGTAGAAATTCAACGGGAAGAAGAGGGACAGCACATATTTTTACATGGATACATAATATACCTCCAGTCCGCTGTTGAAAATGTGGATAGTTTGTTTTGATATGCTGCCCTGAAGAAGTTCGACTCTTAAGCTTCCTAAAATCATTTAAAATTGCGATTGATTGCCCTGGAATCCTATAATGCTGTTGGCGATGTATAATGCGAGAAAATATTCTATTTTACAATTATCGGTAAAAGTGGAAGGCCCTTTATTTGGCATATTTGCTCACTGTTTGATAATATACCGCCATCAACTCATGTTTCTCTATGCTAAAAATATCTCACTAGATTATTATTTCCTCTAGCCTTAATATATATATTTAATATTTACTTTGGTTTATATCCTGGAGTATGTTCAGTACAGATCCACCCGAAAATTTACTTTCATCCTAAAAATTTATGCGTCAGCACCAATTGTCGCAAGAATTGTCATAAAAGATAACTCTGGCCCAAATTAAAAGAATTTCTCTAAATCTAAATATGAGGAGGGAAGAAGAAAATAAGCAAAACATTAAGAATGATTTATTTCAAAATCTAGTTGGCCGATACTTCAGTAAGGCATGTTTTTGTATGAGAATGCTTAAATATGTAATAGAGGTACCCATGAGGTCGAATTTATCCTGCCAAATTACAAATTCACCCCCAACTTCTCGTTCGTAATGTGAGGTGAGATCATGGAATGAGATCGTGCTTCATTCCCGGCCATGGTGACCGCATTACAGGGCCGTTATTATATTACGTAAGACCAAAATAAATTATTAAGCATGGAACTATTTTGATCAACAGTTGTGAATGAGTATTATAAGGGCTAATTCCAGCATATGGTTGGACAGTATGCTCTATATCCTCTAATATCATAATATATGGCTTTTTTGTTTGAAGGGAATAGGAAAAGGGTAAATGCTGGATGGAATCAAATTATAACGGAATAGTGTATTAATTTCATGGTTTTTGAGTTAAAAACCTCTTTCTAATATATCAGATTTTCGTTTTTTTTCCAGAGCATCCGAGGCGTAGCTTATCGCAGCGATTTTTTCTATCACAAGACCCCCACCAATCCATCTTTGTCTCTATTCTATCATCCAGTCTGTTGCTTTTAGTACTCGGCAAATCCAATACGAACTGCATGTGAGGCCGAATGTATCCAAGCGCATTTATTTTTGTCGAACGAATGAGCGCTCAGACACTCTCTCCTCCGCTCGTTCTTTTTCCGGCTTCACAGCCATTGGCAAATATACAATCCATCATTTAGGAAATAAAAGTAATTTCAAACCGCGATTGTATTCTTTATACTTATTTGTACTATAGGATACATGTAGCTCTTCAGATATCTCTGTATCATTTTTTGTACACTATTACGATTGATTTGTGTATTTAATTCACATCTTCAGGCATCACTTCCTAAAAGTTACCCATAAGAGAAAAATCAATAGAAAAGCAACATTCAATTTTTCAAATAAAATGCTAATACATGAAACCTAATAAGAGTACCAATTTTGAAAAACGGAAATGTGAGTGGTTTATCCTATAAAGGTTATGTTTGTTGAGAGGCATAATGCCATTTTATTACCATTAATATTTTTCCTTGAAACTTCAATAATATTGTATTAAAGAGTAAGGAAAATAATATTTATTATTAGGATTTAATGGATTCACAATGGAATGGAAAATATTGGTGGATAACGTTGAAATCATATAATATTTATTTAATTTAGAGAATATAATACTTAGAGTTGTACAAAAGGAGAATAATCGGGGAGTGAGGAAATTAGAACCAGATACGGAAGAATGAAGGGTAGCAGTCAAACAATCTAAGAATGAAAAGACCAACCAATGAAAATAATATTAAATATCAATATTTGAATACTAAATCCTAAATAATTTCAAAGCAATTATCACTTTTATGGCAATAAAGATTTTCTGTCATTTTAATTCTTGATAATGTTACGCTTTGAAATTTAAAGGCCCAGTGATCATGAAAATGAATTCCTGAAAACCTAAAACAATATTTGGAAAGGAATTGCCTCAAATGAGAGACTATTACTCTGAAGAGGAACTGAAGAAGCATTACCCGAAGAGACGAGGTTGCAGCGGAAAACAGGACGCCTGATTTTTAATAAAAAAGTTAGCGCCCATGACAGGGAGACTTAAGAATTCATGCAGAAAAGAATGGTGAAGAAATTAATCGATGCTTACTCTGTTCTTTAATTCTCTCCTCCATTACCCTAAGGAAAGGATTCGTCGCATATGATGGGTGAATGTGAGCAAATATAGCCTTAAGTTGTGGGACAGAGAGATATAGAAGAGGGAAGAGAACGATGGACAGAGAGTTGAAGTGTTGGCACAGATGGGTAGGCATTGAGATCAGAATTTGCGTAAAAAGCTGTTATCAACGGATCGTGACGGGCATTTTTGGGGCCGAATTTTCTCGAGTGCTCCTTACAATGATTCCGTCTCTATTGCTTTCCTTTCCACTCTCTCTTTCTCTCTCTGTCCTTCCTGACCACATTCACTCTATTGAGTGTTACTTTTCAAATGTTGTTTAACGGTTTACCTCACCAATTTAAGTTGTTCATCAAGGAAGCAGTCAGAGGAATGAAAGAAGAGGAATGAGAGATGTATTCACAACATCCACTTCGTAGATGATACTAAATTAATCACAGCCTCTACTAATGACATAAATAATGCGCTCAAAATACTGTTTAAATTCTTAGAAGAGTTTAAATTGAAAATAAAAAAAGACCGAGAGAATGGTAATAGAAAAGAGGAAATAAGTCAAAACTAACACAAATATACATAACACTACCTTAAATCAGAATGAAAAATTTTGCTAACCCGCGAGTATTATTAACAATAACAATAAAAGTGAAGCATAGACCGAGAGAATGTTAGTGATGAAAGAAGCGTTTCAAATCAAGATGAACACAAACCTTAAAAACATATATACCATAACATATCATCAATACGTTCGTTTGGTGTGGATTGTTATATGGATGTAAGGTATGGAATATTTAGGAGAATGGTAAGAAACAAGCTTGAGGGGATGCAAATGTGGATTAGTACGACACTGACGAAAACAAGATAAGTAGAAAGAAAAAGTAATGAAAAACTATAAGAAAAAGTGAATGAAAATAGATCGCTGTTAAAAACAATGGGAGGAAGAAGGGGGAACTGTTTGGACATTTATTAAGGCATAGTCAGTACTAAAAAAATACACATTTAAAGGAAAATTTATAGGAAATAAACTAAGAAGACTTCCAAGAGCTGTTTTCTTCAAGAAAATCCTTTCCTTCTCCTCCCCACCCACTCACCCATCTCCATTAGAGGTGTTTTGGAAAAGGTGGCAAAGAAAGGAAGCAGACGGATTAAAAACAAAAAAAGGTCAAGGAATGGTAGAGAAAGGTGAAAGACTTGAGACTGGTGGGGCATTTTTCTCACTAGTCGGAACATTAGATGGAATTGATATCATAAGCTATCCTGAAGGAAGCAGCCATGGAACAGAGGCAAGGCTACTAAGCATTGCCTTAAGTATTTGATGATGGTATCTCTATTCTATATCTCTATTTTACATTGTGTATGATATCCCTCATTTGCCTCCGTAGTTTCCTTTCCCATCAATATGCAAGTATGTAACGTATATATCACTGCAATCAGCAAATAATTTCATGGAAAATCTCAAGAGTAAACAACCGCATTTCCCTTTTCACCACTGTTATTTACTGCAGCAAAGTATCCAATAAATTCACTTATATACACACTCTTTTGAAACAGGGCGAAAGAGAAAGCATTTCGCAAACTTTTGTTTAAGTGTATGTGTTCAAGTCTAAAGAGAGATAAAATTCTTCCTTCTATGAATTTCACACATATTCTTTCACTTCAGCATGTATAAGTTACTCTTTTTAACTACCATCAGAATACCCACAGATTATAAGCAGGAAATGAAATAACGCGACAGTTTCATACATGGAGTACGGAAAAGTAGTGGGGAGGGCATAATGGAAAAGAATAAATGAGCAAAATTTCACAGAGAATCAAGAAACCAAGAGAAGAACCAAGAGAAAACAAGAAAAATCATTCGCCTTGACCGGGATCCACAGGGGAAGAGGACGCCTCGGTAGCTCGTTGAGTGCGGACGTGTTCCGAGACCTTGTAGGCGTAAAACCTTCCCAGGCGAGCGAGGCCTCGATCGCCGGGAAGAGGAGAGACTAGCTCCCGGACTCTTTTGGAGAACGGGAACTGAACTTGGCATTTTCTGTGGGATTCTACCGCCAAGGAAGAAGCCCGGAATTATTTTTCCATTTTTTTAATGCCTGGACTATTACACCTCTACATCAGTGCGGTGTCGAACAATTGTTGCTGCCGCAGATGCGGTCAGCGTGGTGGGAGTGTGTTTCTCCTCCATTCGTGTCAAAGTTTGTCGGCTGAAATTTTTTGAAAATGGAACAACGTATTGTTAGAAGAGTAAACTCCTTCGTAATTAAATGTGACGAAACAAAACGACCGCCCACGCCGCTCGAGGTCCACAAATTCACTTATAACATGTTGGGTCTCGCGTTTGCAGATATATTAGCTATCCAAATGAGTATAGTGCAAAGACACAGGATATTTGTGAAATTGGTACATGAAGAATTGCTAGTGAACATCTTAGAAAAATATACAGCTCAACTTCCATTTCCAAGAATAGAAAACCTCATGAGACGAAGTCGTGCTTGTAAGCACGACTTTGTCTCATGTGCTACAATGTAGACTTGAGGCCTGAACATCTAGTTCGCTTAAACTCCCCTCGAAATTCGCCTTGAAGGAAGATAGCTTGGTTGTGTAACTGGCTAACACACCTGACCGGCAATTGGGAGATCCGGGTTCGAATCACGGTCAAGTCAAATGATTTTTTCATAGCGAATTTCAACCCTGGCGAGTGACTTTGTACCACATCATTTGTTAAATGCAATGTTTGGAAATTTTTCACATACCTAAAGCTAAAAAAATAATCAAAGAGTTTGAACCAGCAGGAATATACTTAAATGAAAAAATCTAAACTTTTACAAATCAAGGGGGAAGTGGAGACGTCAGACACCAGCTGGACCACTACAGATGAAATTAAAATTCTAGGATACATATGGAAAAGTAACAGCCAGGAGACCGTAGAAAAAAACTGGGAAATAGTGCAAAACAAAGCCCTATGGATCATTTCAAAATACGCTCTCCCAGCCATTCTTCTCATAACCCGGGACAAAACTATCAACCAACTTGTCTACCCCCATATATGGTTCTTGGCACAATTGTGGCCGTTACCAGGAAAAACCAATGCAAAAATAACAAAAGAAACCAATAATATGCTTTGTAGCGGTTATTTGAAAAAAATAGCGCAGAAAAAATTATACGAACCACCAACGCAAGGTGGCATAAATTTGACCGATTGCGAATTGAGGGCCAATATTTTCTTTGCGAAGCAGAACCTCCGTATCCTCGGTAGTAACGGGGAATGGCGTAAGACCCTGCTTAAAGCTGCATGGCATGACGCTCCACACAACACGGGATTCCCGAAAGCAACACGCAAAACACAAGAAATAACCCAACTCCTCCTAGAAAGAGAAACGATTCAAACTAAGAGGTTAAACCAAAGGTCAATGAAGGCCGGAGGGAGGGGGGAAACACATCCTGGAAAAACTCTTAGAAAAATTGGGCCGCCAGTACAGGGACAACTTTTCAAAAGAATGCCGTTTTTGAAATAATCGCGGGACTGCTTCCCACGAGAGAAATCGAAATAAAAATGGGCCTACTTGACAATCCTTATTGCAGATTATGCGGTCAAGTTGACACGGTCGCCCAATACGTAATAGGATGTGACAAAAAGATCAAGAATGGAGAAACGCTAAAAAATATATACAAAAAACTGGACACATTCGGTGGAGGGACAAACGAGTGCGCTGACCTTCTGAAATTGAACTTTTTAACTCTTCCCCAATTTTAAAAACAATGTACTAACCTCCCTGATACAAAACTTTGTGAATTGCAGAATAAGACAAATAAATGCAAAATATGAAATGCTTAACCACGCCAAAAGATTGTTGACAAGTGCACCGGAGACACTGAAAGATTGGTTACTTGCATCCCTATCGAATATATAGAAGGGAAGTTATGATAAATGTGTACTTAAAAAAACTACGAACTTGATGTAAACCAATAGTTAACAGCAAATAAATGTATTGAAACGTTGCTTAACTGGCTAAAGCACTCGGCCGGAAATCGAGGGATCCGGGTTCGTATCCCGGTCAAGGCGAATGATTTTTTTTTCTGTGGATTTTTGCACAGTTGTGCATTGCGGATGACTCAGTAAAAGTGGAACTCCGTGATTAGTCCCAGATGGCTTTAAATTTGGAAAAGAATAAGACAATCATACAAACAGAAATAAAATAAAAACCCATAAGGACGCGTTTTATTCATCAATCTAAAGGGCACGAACATGCCTACGATTTTTTCTCTCCAAACTCCTCGGTAAATTGCGACACACTCGGCTTCCTCCAAAACAATTATCCGACATCGTTTGGTAGCGAAAACAAAACCTTTAAGTATTTCAGTTGAGATTCCACGATGACGAAGGGGCATTATAGAGCACAGGAACACTTCAGAATCTCTATGAAGGAATTGCTTTGCCATTGTCATTAAAGCGAGACACGGCTTGACGCAGGGAAGCAGCTGAACTCCGGGAGATGTTGTGGAGGGAGGGAGATGTTGTGGAGGGAGGGAGAAAAAATTCCACTCGTAGCGAATGAAAGGTAAACAGGAGGAGGGGGAACAGGGGCGAGATAGACGGAGAAGAGAGCAATACATCCGATCCCCTTTCAGTTTCCCTTCACTCTTCGTCCCGCCCACTCACCCGCCTCCCAGAATGCTCTCTCACACTTCCGGGAAAGGTGGCAGAGAAAGGAAGGAGACGGATGGAAAAGGAAGTGAGGAGGTAATGGAAAGGTAGTAGAAAAATGAAGGACTTAAGACTTGTGGGGTATTCAGAGCAGTGGGCATATTTCGAATGATTAATTGCTGAAGGCCATAAGAATGCCAATAATCCTGTTATTTCGTTTGGATTTTGTACCAATAGAACAGCAATACTCGTCACCCGACCGCATTGTAAGAAACGTGAACAAACAGCAATTTACTTGAGCCAGTATAAAAAGAAGACAACTGCAATAATGATAGTTAGTTTGCATATCAAAGACAATACCAAAAATATTAATTTTCAACAAGATTTAGTGCTACTGTCAGTAATAGATTTTCCTTCACTTAAATAGAGTTTGATAATGGAACTGTTTCCCACAAGAGAACAGAGACACTGTGCAGTAATTCCTCGAACAAAATTAGGTACCCTATATTGCTCATTAGTCCATAAAAGTTTCTTTATCTATTATTAATAATCTCTGATAATCTCTATTATTAATACGACAGTACGTGTTACAATAATTAATTCACTTGACCACAGATTTATAGACAATGATCTCTCTAATACAGACACAAGTGCTTCAATACAAGATGATGTTTGCTTACAAGATAGCGACTAGGTGAGGAACAAAATTGAAAAAAAGCTGGGGTGCGAAAATGATAATAAAAAATCATAGAAAAAATTTCCGAGAAAGAACGATTAGGTATATATAAATGGAAAAGCTACATGTTTAATGCTGATTTGATGGGAAGCGGGTTTAACCAGCTCGAGACTTAGTTTATGCACGGACTTGAGAAATTAACTAAATAAAGTAATCAATTATGGTTAATGTTATATAGTTAAGAATACTCCATTAAGAATCAAGAGTATTCCAGTAAACCATGCAGTTTTCTTTACTCTGAGTTATTACTCAGATTAATATTTACTCTTTATAACACTCGTCTATGGCAAAGATTTTTGGAATGATGCTGAATGTAGTAGTATATAATGAAAGGAAAAATTTGCTTAATTTGGTGAAAACTGTCACTTAAGTATTTTTCCAAATTTCCAAATACTTCGAAAAATTAGCGTTCATTCAAAGCTAGGATTTTTTTTATTACTATTACATGTTAATTACATGCACAAATGGCTTATAAGGCGATGCTCTTCAGCTAAGGAATACGTTCTTGCCGCCAACGTAGTTAAAACTGGATGAGAGTTACGTAGAGATCCATACCCAACGGTGAGTCAACGGAAAATCCACTGTCTTCGCAAAATGTTTTAATGATTATAAGAAAAATTAGTTTATTGATTCCCGAAACACATGAGGTAGCCAAATTGGAACTTTTCTTTCCACCCATTTTTCTTCAGCATGAAGCCCACATCTACCATCCAGAAGTCATCTGCTCTCAGTCCACTTTATTTAGCTGACTCACTGGATGCCTTCTCTCAGCATGTCCATCTTCACGATCTTCAACTTTCCACTCACTACAAGGGACCTCACATTCCATGTCCGCATCCTATATTAGTCCTCCCTGATGTTTCCCATCGCTAGTAGTCCCAACCTGGAGATCCTATTTGGAGAATACCTTTATATCCAAGGTATTGTACTGGAAGAAAAGTCATCACTTTTTCTAATAAAAGACTATCTTCTAGGGTAAATAAAAAAGTTTCCCGTTACCTTGTTCACCGCAGTGCTACAAATGGTCCCGTGAAACCTTCCGAGATTATTAATTTAAATAGAAATATTTTTAAACCTATGTAAATGAATTTATATTTATGGGTATTGCAGCGCAATAACTCAGTAACATTAAGGGTATTCATATCATATGCGGTCTGCAGATTGTATGTCGCCTGAAAAATGGGCAACGAATGATGAACAACGAATAATATCTACAAATACAAAAACTTTAACAAAAAAAGCAAATTTATTTGAAAGTAAACTAAATAATATCTCGCATCAACATAAAAAAATTGATTGGATAAAAATGACGTCCATAAACTATTTTCATTTATCTCCGACATTCTCCGAAAGCGTCCTAACTTTCGTATCTTTTCCTCCATCACATCTTTGCCTTACATGTGCGGCAAGAGGTGCCCTGGATTATCTTAATTATTTTTTTTTCTTTCTTACGGTGATTATAAAAGCCTGCCAATTTATGTAAGCTGCGGAAATTATATTATTTTTGTTTTTAAAACCATGGTAAGAATGCAGACACATTTATATAGAGATCAGAAGTACACAATCGTATGAATTTCTTATCAGCGAGGGAGCACACCCAGGTAATACGCTTAATTTTGGAGAGAAGGACTTCTTGTAGACCGTATGCAACTGTTGGCAGCATACAACGTACAGAGTGACTCACATTCTCAAGGCAGGAGGTTATAATTTGATAGAGAAATAAATTAAAGTCTTCAAAAATGAAAGAATATGAACGAAGAGAGCGGGAAGTGCAAAGTATGCCTTGGGCGAGTAAAGAGAAGGGAGAGGGGAGGTGAGGGAGCGGAGTTGGAGCACTTGCAAGTGGGGAAAATGCCGATGTGTCAGGAAAGGAGGAGGACCAAGGAGGTGCAATTGGGGGCTGTAGGAGGGAAGACAGATTGCGACCAAGACGATGGCCTCCACAAATCGCGGGCGTCGGATCCGGTGGCGGCGGGGTAAAGTCCTCGCCTATAACCAGAGGGTCGCGGGTGCGAATCCCGCCTGGGTAGAATATTTTCTGCTTAGGACATGGATGTTTGTGTCTCGTTCGTAGTTACTGTTATTTACCCGACATAAATTGGCCCATTGGGCTGTATTCGGGATAATGAAGATAAATAAAATAAATAAATAAATTACAGACAGAGACGACGCGGAACTGCCGCAATTGGAGGCGCATTCGGTGTTGCCGGCAACGAATTTACTTTACCCTGTTTAAGAGAACCCATCCGACTACCTATTACTTGGTGATCACAATCATCAACATTCTCGGATTGAATTATAACATTTACTGCTCAAGGAATCTTTCCATGAAACATGGCACTCTATACATCCTGTCACATTCGAAGCATAAAAGATCGAAAGATTCCCAATACCATTCACGATACGCAAAAAGTAGAATTTTATTTGTCATTTTTCTTACGAATGTATTTTTATTTAAGAATACAATTCAATTGCCACACTACGGAATACACAGGCCTTAAACAAAATTATAAGATGTGTAGCAGAATTTTAGCTCAATGCGGAAAAATACAACAACATTGACAGAATTACAGAATATTTACAGTATACAATATCATAAGAAACAGAAGAAGTAAAATCATCATTTAAGAACAACCTACTTTCATTTTGATTAGACAGAATTACATGCTGAGAGAAAAGACCTTTATAACTGCCCATTCATCTCTTCCTGGGATGTCAAATACTTCTTCTTTCAATGGTTTTACATCTTTGTGCATGCAGAGGAACACGGTCTCCTTCAATACCTCGAGCATGATTATGATTATGGGCATAATAATACCTTAGGAATAATAATACCTTATACTAATATGGGCATAATAATAACTTAATTTCGCCCATCGACTTCTGTATTCCTCTAAGTTCTGACAAAATCCTACCGTATCTGGATGCTCTCTATTTCTTGATCTGTTCGCCTATCTCATAATGTCTAGCCTCTTTGGTATTTCAGAAGTCTTCTTTCTTCAGTCTTTTATTCTCTTTTTTTGCGTACAGATTTAAAGGCCGCTAACTACCATAAACTAACATAATAAAATAGTTGCAGTTATTAAATTCTACAATTTCATTAACGTCTCCATTTTGAAATGTTTCGTTGAGTCCTTTCCATTGTCCCAAACATAAGCGTTTTGACGACATTTGACGAAACAACCTATTTAATAATTCTCAAAAATATCTCAGACAAAAATCAAGCATGAAAATTCGTAATCGCAGGTCGAAAGCTTTCATCAAAAGCATTACCGATGAGATGACGTGAGAGGGCCATAACTACTGAGACTTATTACTCGAAATTTGGATCGACTCTGTCGTCGAGCATGTTGCTGCGAAATGGCTGAAAGATATATTTAAATTGCGAACAGTTTTCACGCCATAAAATTTATGAATACACACACTAAAGAAAAGTATGTAATGTAGTCCCCTCAAAGATAAGGCTTAGGCCATAAACGCAAGTAAAATTTGCTAGTGTGGGATTAATCCACGGCCTATTATTTTTATCCGCATACGGACCCCACTTCCCCGGAACTACTTACGACTTGACACGTACTTGACACGGGGGAAGGGCATGTAAATTCCAATGACCCCTAAACCTGGCTGGCTGGAGCATGAATGAAAATCGCTTCCGGTAGGGCCATCTACGCCAAATAGGTCGCAGGTAAGGAGCCAGGCGAATGCTATTTTACAAGACTGCGTCTCGAAAAAAAAGCAAATTTCTGTGTATATATCTTTGTGAATGGCATTGGCATACTTCAGCCGATCTATTATCACTCTGGAACAGGTATGTAGGTGCATCATAGATTGTTGAATACTTCCGCCGTTGAAATCTGAAGGGTTTTTTCCTCTCTTTTTACATTGTCTTCTCTCTTGCGTAAAAGCCAACCTCAACCAATCCCTTACACTTAATAATTAAGTTTACACCCTCCTACGTGAAACACTGACCCGAAAAATCAACTCGCTCGCAAGGCAAGGATATCTTCTTGCCTTTTGCTCGTTACTTGCGTCACTACCCGGGTCGTCCGTAACAAGGACGGCATATGAGGGCAAAGGTTGTAATGTGTTTCGCAGAGGATCTAGAAGGGGAGGAGGAAGGAGAGGAAGAAAAAGAGAGGAACAGAGACAGACGCGAAAGTGGAAGGGGAAGGAAGACAATATATATATGTTTGGAAGGAGTGGAGGCGTGAGAAGACACAAGAGCGGAGAGTTTATCGAGTTTAATGTCCGTAATGAGTTTTCCTCAGAGGATGCCTCTAAGTCATCCCGGGGTGCTTTTAACTGTCGGAACTCGCTCACTCCACTAAGGAATGCGGAGGTTGGAACTTAAGGAGGGCGGCGGCGGCGGGAGGAGACAATAGAACCCAGCACAAATACTGAGCTTTGTCACGGAGGAGGATGGGAAGAGGGAGGAGGAGATATGTGAGGAGAGTGAACAAAGGGTGGGTAGAAGAGAGAGGAGGCATGAGCAACGGGAGCGTCGACATCACGAATGGATGAGGTATACCTCTTCTAGTGGAGCACGGCGGAGAACGCTCAGAGGAAAGTAGGCTGTACTTGGTTTCAATGGAGCTCGTAAACAGATAAAGCAAAAATATTCAAAGATACAAAGTAGGGTCATTTTTACTAAAAGTGTGAAGATGCTAGTTGGATTGATATCTATCATTGATATCTTGGCATGCATGTTATAGTTTCAGTCCCTCGATTTGGTGACATTTGAGACACAGCTTTGATTTTGGTGATCTCTCTTCAACGAAAACGCGCCGAAATGATGACGAGATAGTCAGATTTTTAGTCGTTGGAAAATGTAACTGAAAGGGTTAAGTAATTACAGAGCTGCCTCAATCATATCGAATGATTCAATTAAAATTATACATGTTTTATGTTCAACAGTAATAAAAATTCCATTTTCTATAATAGTTTCAGAAATAGAAGAATTATATAGAAAAAATTATTGTTCTCTCGTGGATTTAGCGTTATTCTGTGAATACTATCTTTTGGCACGAAGCGTAAATAAAAAAGCACCCTACTCCTTTGCCCTTTTCCTAATTCTTCAGGTAATCTTCCTCCCTCTCCACCCTTCCGTCCTAATTTAATTTGCTATTTAAGTCAAAAAAGTTCCGTACAATATACCGGATGATGTATTAATTCTACGACACCTGAGTGCAGTAAAATAAAACCCGTGGAAGCTAATTAATAAGTTTTCCATTGGTGTTACATCATGATATATCACACTGTTGAGGGGGAGTTAGTTTTACAGATGAAAATAATCACCCATTCGTTAATCACGATGGAACACTTTTGAAATGATAAACGATACCTTGAAACCAGTCAAAGGATCAAAACTTGCTTTGAATATTAAACATTGGATTATTTCCTCCAATTTCAAGAGTAAAGTTCTCATGCCGAAATCAGAATTTAAAATGCTACAAGAATACACAAAAACTTAGTTACAATATCACATAATGAATATTGAAAATTGTTTCAAACAATCAAATGCGTACAATATATCAATAATAATCGAGAATTTACTATCCTCACCACTACACTCTGGGGTAAAATAAATACATTTCATTTAAGTGTTTCGATAATATGGACCGAAATCACAGCCATTAATTAAATGAGATAATTTAATATTCTGTCTAAAACGATTTCATCTTCTCCTGGGTGTGATTGACTTGAGACTAATTATAAAATTAGTTCTCTGCGATAAAAACTTTTAGTTGACGTCATATGTAAAATAAATAGGGATGAAAACCAGAGGTAGTATCTTAAATCACCGGCTTTTGTGAATCCGCAGCATTAGTTTGCTCAAAAAGCAGCCTATCAAACGCATGAAAATTCCCACCTAAATAACATAAATTCTTTCAAGAAATGTAAAAACTGGTCACAATCGTAGATTGGAAATTGAAAATCAGCGGAACAAGATTTTTGATTGCAGATATAAAAATTAACGAATATATTTACCACTAGCGGCATTGGTATTCATGTAAGAGTTTAATATCCTCCCTTCAAATTGATAGTTCCCGATGCGCTCGGGTAGATTCAACGATAGACGTAGAATAAGCGGGTTAACAAGCTACATGCAAAAGTATAATGATACAATTACTGTTAACGTATTTATCCCAATTATTCACGAGAACTGCGCAGTTAAGCGTTGATGCAGCCAATTATCTCCGTGGGAAAGAATTATAATTCACCAAATGCAAAATGGGATTACATTAACTCTAGCAGTGATGCCACCCAAAAGGTAAAACGAACAATTTTATCAGCTACGCTTTGAATACAAGAGTAGAGAGGCAGGAAATACGTGGGATTACGAAACCTTTTCTTCCATTTAACATGTTAAATGTCATAAATGCTTATATTTCTCGTCTTCATAACTCCAAAAACAACATCCCAAATTTTGTAAGGAATTCATGCTCATAAGTTTGCAGATTTCTGAAAAACAGTGATAGCTGAAGTTAAATTAGAGAGACGATTAAACTAGGTGGATACTGCGATGATGATTACGATGTATGAAACTGACGCTATACGGACATATGCAGACACATGGATTAATCGCAATAAATTATGAATGAGTTGGCCAAGGATAGAAATGAAGGCAGATAACCTACCAGCAGTGGTGAAGAAGACTTCAACAGAGGAGAAAAGAGTAAGGCTCCTCCCGGATGAAGTTTTAACGTGAGCCTAGTTTTCAGACCTTACTATCCTTTCTAGTAGATGTAGTCAAAAGCTGTTCGTGTGTGGGCGTTCAACAGCCAGCAATTGGATGATTCTTCTAGAGGCAGAATTTCGCGATTTCCATTAAATCGCAAATCTTTCGAGCGAGAATGTTACGTGCCTTTTCCAATAGAAAATCAAGTTCTGTAACTTGCAAAGCAAATAGATAATCGTTTTCAATATAAGGCAGGGTTTTTGTGAATGATTCCTAATCGAAGGAATATATAAATGAGGTAACGTCCAGCGTGTTAGTAAAACGCGGAAGGGCCGGAAAATGAAAGGTTGTAGCCACTGGGTAAAAACAGCGAGGCTTTTAAGGGTGAAGAATAACATCCTGGCCAAAAAACGCATATGCAAAAGATGTACCACACAGTTGAAAAGCAATTGAATAAAATGATAAAAATGATGGCGAATAAACCGCACAGTAGTGATTTATTTCTTATGAATTCCAATTTTCATTGTTTGTAGTTTGGAGTTGAAGGGTAGGCTAGAGGGCTTAGATTTCGACCCTTCCGCTTTTTGGTGTGTCCTTTCGGTGAGATCGGTCACCGACCGCAGGCGGGCGATCAATGCGACGGTCGACATCAAATCATTTCCCATCATCACAAATTAAAGTTACCGGAAGAAGTATCGTGGGGAATTGCATAAAAGATATGGAGGTAAGAGCAGGGAGGAGAGGACAGAACTACGCACGATGGGGTAGCGCAGAAAAGTACGGAATGAGGCGATGGATATGCACAAATGGACTGAACTTACTGAAACGAGAGAATACCAAAAATAATACAACGTCAAAATACAAAATTGAAAGAAAAGGAGGCTAAATACTCATTGAAACTTTCGCAGACCATGCAATTGATGATGATAATTTTTTTCTATATTTTACACGCCATGAGTTTATGGAAATCCGATGATTGCTCTACAACGCTGGATGTTACTTCGAGAGAAATAATTTAAGTCTGTTGACAAGAAAAATATTCAAAAATTATTACTTTCATCAGCAAAAAGGTTATTATTTAATCCTTGTCTAAACAAAGTGGTATCCAAGTACCATTTTAATTATCTTTTTTATTTTTGTTTAAGCTTACGCTTTAAATATTTGGTCGGAACTTTTTCATATCTTAAAATTGCTTTACTGTGGAATATTTTTAAAGGTAATCATTAGTTCTAATTGCAACACTTGAAATATAGAAAGACGAATAATACAATTTTCTCTCTAGATAAGTTAGAATGGGGCAGTAGAAGACTTAAACCTTTGGGAGTCGGAAAGCGAAATATTGAAAAGGAAAGAATGAGTTTTACGAAGGCCTTGTACAAAGGTTTCCCCATCAAAAGACAGTCGGTGGAATACTTTGATTGTTTGCGGGGACTGCCAACATCTGGATTTCTTGGCAAGGACGGGTAAGTTTGCACAGAAAGGATTATTCGGAGAAAAGTAGAGATCTCTTCGTATAACATCACTCTAGGGATTGGGATGCCACTAAAAACTCTAACACAACCGGGATTCGATCCCAAACACAAGAAAATGGAAATTAGCTAGTACTCTAGCCACCTCATGAGAGAAATTGTAGCTGGTTAACGATATGAGGGTAGAATGTGGTGACAACTGGCTAAATAAAGGAGCAAAAAAGTCTAATCTGACACACCTCAATTAAAATTAATCTTTTGATCATGCTCGTACATCACTCATCTCGACTCACTGTTTCCACCCCAGGGTCGTATGGCGTAATTCCTTCCACTTTTTTATGCCAATAATATACTTACCATTATCTTTTTGTACTTTATACAATATCCGAAGACCTTCTCCGAATTTATTTCCTAACTTTGGAGAGAAATGCCACCAGAGTAGAGGAAATGGCCGTGCGTTTCACTGAAACGGAGGCTCCAAGAAACAAGAAAGAATATAAGATAGTGGGTGGCGAGGAAGCGTTGAGCTGGAAAGAGAAGTTGGAGATAGGAAACAGACTCTGTGAGGGATGAAAGAGGGAGCTTCGCGAGGAGGAGGCTGGATGGAGGCGAAGCTAAAAATGGACACTAAGGAGAAAAGAAATACCTCGCAATCTTAAAGCCACTCTTCCTATTGCTGCAGAGACAATATTACTGCTAATTTTAAAAGCCAAAAACCTACCCCCTGTTATAGCCCGATTTTTTCTCCAACTCTCTTTGCCTCTTCAGATAAGTCTCGCATACACTTCCTATCTCTTTCTAACAATCATGCCAACTTGTCAGAGCGCTTGCCTTTTTCTGCCAGTATTATATAGGGAAAAGGGATGAAGAGTGAGAGAAGGAAGAGATGCTGATAGAGGAAAGAGATATGGAGACGCAAGGTATCATCTGTTATGACACCAGAACAAAGAAAAAATCGGTGCGGGGACATCGCTGGAAAGGGAAAAAGGAAAGGACGCCAAGCGAGAATGAGCGGGACTGAATCAGATCATATTTCCCACATTCACAGTTCATTGCATGCATTATCATTGCGGAAGAGCTAGCCAATGAAGATGTTATAAACAGGCTATCAAAAATTTACTTGACCAATTAATGATGAATACGAAAAATACACCAGACGGAACCGAAAACTTCTAATGGCACGTGAAGCTAGAGAAAAAAATAGGTTGAATGAAAATTATACTGGTATGATACTTCATGAAAAATACGAATTAATTAAAAATTACTAAAATTAAACACCGACGGGCTAAAATCTGACAAAATTCATATGATATGATGGTTGACAGAACATGCTGCAACATAAAGCAAAATGTGAGACGGAAATGCTGGCTACATGACTCAAATGACCATCGGTATTAACTTATTCGGTCATTTTATTGTGAATAAATTACACAGAACTCATTGATTATGAATTGTTTTCATTTGAAGCGCGAGAGAGTGAACGTAAATCGAATTAACGAATGAGATCTCATAAAGGTAGATTCCATTCTATAAATGAAATTTATGAAATGGAATTCAATGTCATAATCATCATCATAAAATCATTAATGATTTTACATTTTAAAGAACTATTCGTTCAGGCATGAATGTTTGATCAGATCTTGTATTATTTTTTCAACTACAAGAGAAACATAAATAAATGAGCACGTGAGAGAATTAATATTTACTCGTTTATTGGTAAAAACGTCTGGACAGCTCACATTTCGCCCTCTAACTCCCTTTCACATTGAGTCGAGTGGCTATTGGGGGCAACGGGTATGCCGGGCAGAAAAAGTTTCTTCGGGGCAAAGCAAAGCGTAAACCGTCACACAAAAGAGACAATGGCAATGGTGGAGTGTTTGATGAGGACTTCCCTCGACATTGGACTCCCTGCTTCTTCCCTTTGTTTGTTGGGAAGGCAATCCATTGTCTTCTCAATCAGGGTCACATTTCCGTCACTGTTACTCCCTGTTCATGTTACTGTCGGTCGCTTGGTAGGGGGAGGAAAGAAATAAAGCGCAGAGGGACTTATGGACGGAGGGAAGAATGTCTAATAAAGGATTCCATGAGAGCCCAGAAGAGGCAAACCAGAGAGGCAGAGGTGGGGAAGCGGAGTGATCCAACAATGGGAGAAAAGAGAGCTCTTCTTCGACGTCAACCAAATGTTCGAATCGCTAGAGAGAAAACGGGGACTATGGACGCTTTCCATTTGCTCAGGTGTGATGATCATTTTCAAACAAGTCTTAAACGAATTAAAAGTAAACATGATTTTCATCCGCTTAGGACTTGCGAACTAGGAATTGCACTTTAAAACTGATAATGGGCATCGTTGATGTGTTCACAGCAAAAGAACATCGATGTTCGGATCCACAAGAGTTCATAGCTTGTTCATTTTCAGTTAAGAGGTCAAACATGGATAATATAAAGTTTAGGATTAATTTCGTAGTTAAACATGTATCCCTCAATTTATTCTAAGCAATTCTATATCTATAATTACAAAACACTCATGCGTGAGTCTTGTATATTAACGAAATGTCTCCCACTGGTGGGATACCGAACGTGTCCGATTCTCGTATCATTATATTTAACGTCAGGTGTTTTAGCCGTCGTGTTCCGATAAGGGCTAACTTCACCCAATCGCATGGAAATCTCCCTAAAACAGACTGTTTCAAAAGGTGATGTACACAGCGCATAATCTCAGGCATGGACTTATACGTAAGGAAAATCGTACCGTAAATAGTGATGAATTGCATGGACATGAATTACGGTTTCGTTTAAAAGGTGGCGAAGAAAATATTTCCACTCTAATTCAATTCCTTTTCACATTCGAGTGGCCATGGGGTATGCTGGGTAGAAAAATAATTTCTTCGGGGCAAAGCAAAGCGTAAACCGTAATTCGATGAAGACTTGTATGCGATATTCTCAGAGTATTTTCCCATACTTTGTTTACTAGTTGCCCATAGTTTGTTCAGTGCAACTATTTCCAGGTGAGATAAGTTTTGTAAATGATGATTCACGCAATTACTGATTTTTATATCTTTCTCATGCGTATGAAGTCGGATTTATTTAAAACGAGGCACCTATGGAAAAAGGGCAAGCAAATGGAGATATCACAGTAAATTTCTGAAGATGCATCTCAATTAAGGAAAGATTCAATCACATAGTACACTTTTCCTTATATTTCTAATTTATTGAACCTTTTCTTGCATGTAATACTCAATGTGCCTCTACAAAAGCAAAACACCTGCTATTTCGGCCATATTTCTGCAACGGGTTTCCCGGATAGTATTGACCAAGCATTCATTGCCTAAGTTTGATTGCTTCCGTTCTTGCGTGATCTTCCTTCACCCTTGATTGAGCACCCTGATACGAGCACTGAGTTGTGCAATATTTGTCACCGAGGAAAATGGCCTTGGGAACGGAAAAGTCACCTATGATGATAGATATTTTTGCGAGAGTGCATCTGGATGAATTAAGCAAGGTGGCGAAAAAGAGAGCAATTGAGGGTGAGGGTAATTAATGGGAAACAACAGCAGATCCGTGGCTTCAGGTATGCTTTTCTGCGCGAGACATATTTCTGACAGGACGAGAGATTCTCTGTCCCTGCAGTTGGTGGCTTCTGGTCTGTTGTGATTGGTCATCATTTTTGACCTTCTATATGTCGCCCACCCCGAATCTGAGCTCTCGCATTTCAGCGTCCGTCATAAGCGTTGTGATTTGTTGATTCAGCTCCGCTATTGACCTGGAGTATCCAAGCACTGGGAAGTTGATGCTACCTTCTGCATTGCATTTTCGGAATTAACTGGTACAAATTTCCAGGTTTTTCAAGATGAGTAATGACTTTCTTATGAACTAAGTTCCATATCTTATCAACCGACTTATAGGTAGTGGACGTATGACTCTCAATTGTTCTATAAAAACAAATCGCAGCAAGCTTTTTGACTCTATTCTATCAATTACTCATTTCAGAAAAACATTTTTACAAAGTAAAAAAGTAGCTTTCAGCGCTATATAAGTTTGTTTAAAAGACAAACAATGTAAATAATATTCAGAGTTTCAATCATATAAAAATTTCATGCTAAGATGGCAACTTAGAGTGAAATATAAAGACGTACGAAGAAGAAGGTATTACGGATGTACCATATTTTGGATTAATCTTAGGTCACCTGAGAAGTTGAAATTTGGCAGTAGAACAGGGCAAGAGCAAAGAGATCTGGCGCATAGTTTAGCGTGGGTTAGGAAACTGTGATGCAAAAGCAAGGAAAGGGGTTTTCTTGAAGACAGGTAACCCCATAATTTTTCAATGGGTACAGGTATACCTTTTTTGCAACTCACAGCATTGGGGTTATATGATTCCTATGCTAATGTTTCAATTTTTTCCCTTTTATAGAATGGTTCCTCATAGCTGTAAATAAACTTACTCCAATAGCAAAAACAGTATGCATTATACAGAAATGCAATGGCAGTTGTGGGTGATACTGTATTGACAAGTAGAAAAATAAAATCCTGGAGATAAAGTTTTCCCTCTCATTGATTCTAAGAAGTTAATCGCTTCAGGACCACCGCCGTGGCATGCCGGTTGGTGAATTAGGATTGGGGGAAGGGAAGTGAAATCAGGTGTGCGCACGAAGAGGAGGTCAGAATTAAAATAGCGAGAGGAATTAGGATCGGAATAATGGAGTTAAAGCGTAGAGGATATGATGAGGTGAAGGAGAAAGGAAAAGGGAGGGAGAGGAGATGAGATTTCTAACTGATAAGAGGAGGAAAAAGGTGGGCGGAGGATAAGAATTGTGGGAGAAGAAAAGGTAGGCGGGAATTGGAGCCTAGAGAGGAGTCAATGTTGAAAGAAACAGGCACACGAGAAAAGAGATGGGAGATGTGTTAGCTTTCAATATCCCAGAGTAAATTTAGCCTTTTATCTTCGGAAGTGGGATTCGGTCGGTGTAGAACTTAAATCAACAATGATGGCGGATTGGAAGGCCAGGTATTTCAGAGGGAAGTTCAGAAAGAACGAGGCGAAGAAAGTTTAAGGAGGCCACGGTGTGGGGAGATGTGATATGGCAGCGAGCAAAAAAGGATTGACTACGGGCACATAAGAGAGGCTGTGAGGTGATGGGAGGGCGTAGCGGGGGTTGAGACGATAAATTCGAAATCCAGGGTAAGAAGCCCGGTAACGATAGGACTGGATAGCTGAGGCTTTTCAGGATAGAATGGAATGACTGCGGTGGTTGTCGAGCCTGGTTAACTGAGGAAGGGAGGAACAGAGAAATTAAATCCCGTCGTTGTCCGCCCCTCGCAACGAGAGGCATGATGGAGGAAGGAGGGTGGAGAGTAGGAGGGCAAGAAAGCTGAGGGCATTTGGAAAGGAGGAATTAGTATCGAAAAGGGTGATTTTATAAATGGGCGTGAAATATCGCGCCGAAATTTCAATAATCAAGGGAGATTGGAATATTAGTCCATTTACTTTCAGTTTTAGTCCTTTCCTTACATCACAGCTACGCGCTTTGTTTTGTCTGTCTTCAAAATAATGACTTGAAGTTTTAATTACAAAAAATTGCAGGAATTTTGTAATATTAGATCAAAGGGATCTCCTTTCTTTGAACCATGTTAACCATACTTTCTTTACTGCGTTAACAGAGGTAAAATCAGCTGGGGCATTTTTAAAGAAGGCTTAAAACATAAGCATGATTTAGTGTTAATTCAAGGCCCAGTTTGAATAGCTCTTGATAAAATAATTTTTACAATATGAAAACCGAAGTACATGCTTTCTTCTACTTAAGCAGCATATGTCAACTGGCAGTTTTCACTCACCAGACATTATTAAATCTAGACTGAGGCCGAGTTGAATATTCCTGCGCATATAATCGACAACCTCCACTTAGGCAACAACT
Source organism: Ceriagrion tenellum (assembly GCA_963169105.1). Taxonomy (NCBI): domain Eukaryota; kingdom Metazoa; phylum Arthropoda; class Insecta; order Odonata; family Coenagrionidae; genus Ceriagrion; species Ceriagrion tenellum. Next base: position 57,776,773 of record OY720632.1, on the reverse strand, counting down.
CAATTTTCAGAGAACGATTGCCGTGGCTAAGTGTGATTTATATGCCAATTGTAGCACACAAGGAGCCAAAATACATTTTTAGCTTTCTTAAATCTATTCCAGATTCACGCAAAATTATCACAAGAAGAAATCAGATAGAATGACATCATGCGTCACCACTGCCGCTCGGGTTGTGGGAAACATCAACTACCAGCGATTTGCCTGAGTCCCAATAAACGGAGAATGAGCTCACTTGAGGCTGAAATTGTTTGGAGTTAAACACGAAAGTTTAAACAAAGATGCGTATTTTTTCTATTTCCTGCCTACATCAACAAAATTTTTTCTTACTTTGACGGTATTTTTAATGGAAACTTTTCGTTTGACGTACATTTTAAGAATTAAAGAATGAATGAGAACTGATTATGTTCCATAGAAAGCATTGCTAAAGAAGATTTCCTAAAATTTTTATGATCAAAAGCAGTCACCATTTCGCTTTAATAGTTAAATTTACAGCTTGGAAACAAAGGTTCTTGCATCTGTCGCAAAACATACTTATAAAAGGCTTATTTCACCATGAGTTACGACAAAGTACCCGAATGGTGTCAACTAATAGGAAATTTATCCTATTGAGGCGAATTTTTACGTTGATAAGATACGCAAACTTTTTGTACGACATTTATGGTAAAGTTTTAGTTGGAGGAGTCTTAGACAGAAGCTCGGGCGCCTAGACTTTTAGTGGTCCATTGTGTGAACCCCATGTTTAACCTGCCTGCCACATGCAGACAGGGGAAATGAGCGCCACGGTGAAGGTATGAATGGTCACCCATCCAACCATCGTCCGGGCCCAACATTGCTTAACTTCAGTAACCTTACGGGAACTGGTGTTTCAATGAGGCTAGGCCCTTGCCCTGACATTCATGGTAATAACCTGTTAAAATCGGTCCATTTGCCTCAAAGTCCGGTATTGTCAAACGTCGTTAGTGATCAAAGAACGAAGAATTATTTCCCCTTTACTAGAGCTAAACGGAGCATTTAGAGAATCAAAGGAAACCTTTAAAATCCCACACCGCAAACCATGCGCCGCACCCCAGATTCAACTGCAAAATCACTCTCCCAGGGAATAATTGGCAAATATCGAGATTAGACCAACATGTAACCATTAAATGCAGCGAGAAGGACGATTAGCCTCCGCGCCGCATCAGAATATATTATTCACCCCCGTAACGGATTGCGGTCTCTTTGAGAATAAATTGAATAAAAATCAATTCGGGGATCACCCTCGCACCTAAACCAGCTTGACGGGGGCGCATGTCCTCAGCTCGACCAAAGCCCTGGAGACCCTTTTTTCCTCGCCCACTCACCTTTTCTATCCATTTTCCATACCCGCTGCCTATTCCGCTCCCTATCCTCAATGGGGAACGTGCATAGAATTAATTCCTCGAATTCAGATAGACCGTATGGTAGAAAAATTTCCCTGCAATCTCAAATATACGGTATAATCCAAATCCTAACTACATGCGTCGACCTCCAACATTAAAAATCGCCTTCAAAAAGCCCTAGATAATAAAATTCACGTAACTTAACGGAATCTCAAAGATCTAACGTCACTGCTGGATAGTGCATCTCTTCTCGACGCACATTTAGAAATTGAATATTCATTTTTATCTAATATTATAAAATAAATAGAACTTCTGATAAAAACGCGCCGTTGTTGATACTGACGGCTATATCGTTCTGTGAATTCATGTGCCATATTTTTGATGAATGTAGGGCTTTGACAATACAGAAAGCGTTTACTTAGTCAAAACTGATATTTTCATATAACAACGTTGTTTATTGACTCAAATGTGGCTCTTTACCACTAAAAACATGAATTTCACTCACGTGCAGCTTTTTAAAGTAATTCAAGTTCCCAATTCCTGCTCTTCTTCCACAATATCGTCCAGTCTCCATAATCTGAGAATATTCTCCACCTCCCCGAAAATGGAATCCATTAGTTCGTGACAGTCGTTGCAAAGAATTTCTTCTCATCATCAGGTGACACATTCACTTGTGTGGCAAATGGCACCAGCAAAAGTCGGAAACTTATTAATGATATTTCATTACCTTCAAAATCTACATTCATATTGAAACTAAAACATTATACAATAAAAGATTTATTGCACATCCTATTAATAATATATTTATTATTTATTACACTCATTTGTAAACTGCATCATTACAGAAGACCGATGAACTGATCATGTTGAAATATTGTGCAAACTTAGATGATAGCACTATGACGGGACACATTTTACATATGGGGACACCTTTTACATATGAAAGGACACAGGACCCTAAGTATCAAAAGCGGGCCTATCGGGAAATGAATAATGCTGCTGAACAACGATTTTGCACACCACTGGGAAAACAAAAACATTTCACTCACTACTATTCCCCAACAACGTCAGACGAGTCCCCGCCAGTCTCGCTTTTGCGAAGACTTACCGCACATCTTTGAGAACTGGAGGAGCCCTTTGCCCAAAAAATTTGGATTGGGTATCTCCCGACTCCCTTTACGGGTAGACGTCGTGCGGTCTGCCGGGGTACGTCATCAAATCAGGGACCCACTGGACCAATGGATGGTCAATTCGGACCAATTATGGTCAAAGCGTGGGTACCTCTGTCATCTCAATACTCCCCGTCTACCCTTTGTATAGTAATGACAGGATTTTATGACGCGAATTCACATTCCGCTTTATTTTTATGAGTGGAAAAATCTGCTAATCTGAATTTTATGAAATGAACGCCACCCTGGTCAGTAGTTAATGTAAGCATTCAACCACTGTGGATGCTCTGGTTTTCGCACCAACGGTTACAACGAGTAAGATTATTCAAACCTAAATTGCTCCATGTGCATGTGATTTGAAGAATGGCGTGCGAATGTTTTATTGTCATAGCCCGTCGCCTGACACTCCATTTTTGCCGCTACCACCATTACGGTCTCCCACCGAACTTTTGCCTTCCCAATCGGCGACGGACATTCAATTTGAGGTGGCTCGGAAGCCTCCTCGCTCCACCTTTCCTCACTCTAACCCACTATCTTTCACCCATCTACCATCCTTCTCCCACTCGACCCAACATCTCCAAATCGATTTCCATTCCCCCCACCTAACTTTTGGTGCCCACACTTTTACTCACCTCCCTCATCTCAACAGTTGATCCCTTGGGGCGAGCAGCTACTCAAACTTTCCCTAAATCTACCAAAAGGGGTCAACTTTCAACCCCTTCTCCTCACTTGCTACCTCGTCTCCCCATCTACCTCTAAACCAGGGGCTCTCAACCACAGGGGAGCATTCTCAATTGGAGATTTTAGGGAGGAATTTGCGGGGAATTTAGGACACTGTTAGCCAAAATGTTTTAACTGTAGATTGTATTAATTCGTTAAATGGCGCTTAATAACGCTCTCTCAGTTCCAAAGAATGAAATAGATCCTTTGATAAGCACATTATTTAAATTTACAGAATTAACTTATGATTTAATACTTGAAGATTTTTGAAGGTAAAATGTATTGAGCTATGATATAACTGGACAGTGAAATAGGGTTAAGTAGGTTGAGAGGCGGCTCTTCAATTGGTGATGGAAAATTAATGTTTTGAGAGGGGCTTTTCATTTGGTGGTGGGAAACCAGACCGGAGACTACCTGTAGAAGATAGGCGAATGCGATAAAATTCTGGCACTGCATGAAAGAGACTAGGATTTATGAAACGAGTAGCAGGATGGTCCGAGGATGAAAATATTAATGGGAGACGCTGCTTGGCTCTTGTAAGGCTACAAACACAGCAAACGTTTACCACGTGACACAGAGATTTGAAGAGCAAATTAACAATAAGCATAAGAAGGATTTAAACTTTGCTAACAATCGCTACAAATAACCACAGTTTATCAAGGCTGAGAGGACAAGGTTAGACGCTGTTGAGACTCTTGAGGATACGCGCTATCCTACAATGGCTTGAAAAATTCACGTTAAGTGTGTTTTATCTAGATGCAGATGATATAATTTAAAACTCATAATATTTAATAGGGACAGATAGAAACACAAAAAAGAGAGGTGTACCAATAAAGGTCTCTTTTTTTCCTCGCACCATCATGCCTACCAGTAAAACATAGTAAGACATTTCGTTATGATACATATTCTATTCGTACTACACATCACTTTTCAACCTTTAATCCCTATCTCATCATTAATGCAGTAAAATCCTCTCCTAAACACCTCCGTGGAAATTTGCAGTGAACTACATAGATGTAAAACCCAGAAGCGGCATCCGATTGCGTTCGCGCCACGCCCAGGCAAAACCTACCAATGTAACGCATTCATCACGGTAAGGAGCTGAGGGGAATAAAACAGGCGTGAGGACGCGTAGCAAAAGGTTCACGCGAATCTGTAAATAAACAAGAAATATTTTAAACACCTTAAGGGATGGGAGTGTCCTTTACGCTTGTATTGTGCAGCACCCTCACTGTGGTCCCTTTTACACGAGAATGACTTCCGGCTCTTCCTCGTGTCCACTCCGCCCCGAGTGGGCGCACACATGCGACGCATTCCCTCCAGCGCACGAACAGCGACATCAACGGCGAAACTTCCGCTCTCTCTTCAGAACCCATTTGCGCTCAACCCTCGCTTTCGTCCCACTCTCTCCCTCTCTCGCTCCAATCCACATTTGTGTGGCTGAACACGGCAAAAAGCCGCTCGTCCTTCCCCGAGGCCAGAGTGGCTCTGAACCCGGCCTCTCCTCCCATGGGCACTCTCTCCATCTTTCAGGTTTTGCTCCTTCGTCCTCACACATACACTCATGACGGGACTGTAGGCAAAAGGGGAGAGCCAGAGAGTGTTGGCCATCGCCTCTTGGACTTGAAACCTTCGGGACTCCGCTTCTCGATATTTGTTTCACAGATATCCCACTCGGAATATTCCGTGACACTTGAAAGACGAAGGATCTAAACCATATCGGTTCATTTCTCATTCTCCTCGGCTCCTCCTAACTTCATTTAGAGTTTCTACTTTCTCCTCTAAACCACCCCACTCCTTCAATCCTTAGGTACCTCTTCATTTAAGGGGAGAAGTTTTTCACCTCTTCACCCTTTTATTCCGACAGAGCATTAAATAGCGTGCCATAAATGGGCCAGGTAAACAATATTTTGGCACTAAACTTCGTAAATAAAATTATATTTGGGTAAATTTAATGATTTTTACACTCAAAATGAAGTTTCGAGGAATAATTACTTTTATGGAGAATTGTATCCTACTAAATAGCATAAAAAAATTTTGGTATTTTCCCTTCCCCAATGGATTCGTGAGCTCTTTTTTGAAAAGGATAATATGTTTAATTGTCTGCATATAATTTGCGTGAGTTGAACAGATTTGAAAAACGTTCAATGTTTTGCAAGCATTCATTACTCATTATGAATTAAAAGAGTGACTAAAAGGAGTGTGCGTCATGATACGATTAATAACATTAGGTTTTATCGTAAAGATATTTCCTCATCGATAATTAAGATTGCGTAAGTTAATTTCGTTTTTCCAGGGGATGTTCTTAATTTGATTCTGCAGGCAAAATTGAATGTTCGAAACAAACTTTTAGAACTTATCTGGCTGTGAAGAAGAGATGTGAGGTGATTATTTATTCAAAACATATATATATTGTAACGGACTGATCTCAGGGCGGGGCGATGTTAAAGCGAGTAACTCTTATGGCGAACGATCGTGGATCGGTGGAACGGTGGAACAAAAGGGGAACATGGAGGCGAGGAAAAGGGAACCTTCCTCAGCAAATAGAAGAAAAAAACCGTATTTCTCACAACAAAACTCACAAAATTTTATTGTAGCGCTCTTGAGGCCATGAAATACAATTTATAATGAATTGAAAAATATATCCAATCTAATGGGAACTCTCTCCACGCTTGGGAGGAGAGATTAGTAAAAGGGAGCCTATTTCTACGAAGGAACATGAAAATTAACACAAAAACAAATCTTTCTGAACAAAATTAAAGTAACTGGGAATAATAACCAGGTGTCATCAATAATCAAAGCTCAGAGTCCTGGCCCATCGGAATACAAGTGTCAAATAATGAATCATCACTTCAATGACCACGTTTCTTTGGCTTGCAATAGGTTATCCACCCTCTCACTTGACGGCTAATTTCCTTGGGGTGCTCAACCGAAGTTCACCAGGGGGAACAGGGAGGAAAAACGTGGCTAAGGCTTTCAAGGAGGCGTTGACGTGACCTCCCGCCTTACATGCGATCCCGCCGGCGAAGACTATGAGGCTACTGATTGGCTGCTGACCACGATGCCTGGACCCCATATTTTTGTGTACGGAAGCGTGTATGTCAATCCTGAATCATGATATGGCTTTGACCAATTTCATCTCCGGGAAATATTACCGAGCTAAATTTTTAATATTTTTCAAAGCAGAAAATACTTTTAATTCAAAATCAAAAATCGGCAAGATCTTACCTGGAAAGCGAGGAAATGGTGAAAATTGCTTAATATACATTTTTAACTTTTAGCATATTCCAAATGAGGCATAATTTGCCTTTATCATTTCCTCGTCCTAAACCTTTTTGCTAAAGAAGGCTGTTTATTTCGTTCTCTCCGGGGAGTGAAAACTTACAGAGCTAACAGACTCTGAAGGGGGTGAGTATTTGTGAATACGTGCTTAGAATGGCATTGGAAATTAATACGCATGTAAAATGTTGAAGAAAGAAAAAGTCAGATTAGATCCAGGCACACAGAGACCGGAAAGACCCGTAATTTGATACAACAAAGATACAAACAATATATTGCTAGAAGAGAAAACAAACATTTGACCATTAAAATGTAACCGGCACCTTAACGAGCATTAAGTCGAATCTTATCTGAAAGATTACCTGCAAGAATAAGTTTCTTTTCACGGGAACTACAGGGAACGTGAAAATACTCCTTTTTGACGGAATGTGAAAGAGAATTGCGAAGTCTCTGAGGGAGCTCCTTCACTCTGCAAAGGAACTTTGAAGTAGTTAGGTTCTTATCAATCACACTGTTTCTCAATGTTATCAAACAGCCCTCCGATTCAATTTCTAGAACGTAGCGTTAGGATTGTGAAGAAGAAGAATGTGTGATGGGGGAAAAGGACAAAACAGCGAACCAAAACGAGAAAAGGAAATCACAGTTGTGAGGAGAGCGAGAAAGAGGCGGAGAGATTCGAGACTGGATTTATTAGGTGAACAACGAAAGGAGGTAGAGACTATACATCATGATGGTGCATTGTTGTCCGTTAGAAATGGAACGAACGCGGTTGAGATTAAACTTCAGAAGTGCAGATAAAGAGGTAGAGAATAAAGGTGAATGAGACTAAAGCGTCGACGTTAGAGCTTAAGGTAAAAATTCTTCGACCGGGTAGGAAGACATTTTCTTCAGAAGAACATTTCTGGCGGCGGGCGGATAAAAAAGCGGGGAACAAAAAGAAAAAAAAGGTGGACGCTCATTTAAGATGGAGGTGTCGGGTGTATTTATCGTGATAATCGTGTTCCTATTCCTCTGCTGGGATAGTTTTCTACTTCATCCGTCCCTTTTCTGAAGCTAATTATTAGATTTCTGAACAATTTGTCTTTTTCTATGTTAGCCCCACGTCCAACGCCCAACCTGCTGGATCAGGGTATCACTCCTTGAATGGCCTATCACCTTTGACCTGTGCAGCTTAGGTGGCCCTACCAGGAGCTTAAGCTCCCGTCGGGGTAGCTCCCGTGTCCCTTGGGTGCGCAAGCCATCTCATCGCTCCAAGCTGAAGATATCAGTATGGGGGACTTATAAGTGGTATGCAGAGATTAAATTGAAGAAAATTGCAAGTTACTGATGTCGTTTCTTTGCTGATTGATGCGAAATCAATGCGTTGCCTTAACCCACTTAACAAGTTTTTCGTAATAATTCGATTCGATACGTAAATAATTTATCAGAAACGCAAAAATACGTACCATGTAATTAAAATGGGTCTAACGAATACCAAGGTATCACACTGAGTGAAATACGTACTTACATATAATTTTTCGCCTGATTTCGGATTCCCCGCCGTGAATAAAAAGCACAACAACTCTTTCATTAAGACAAAAATTTGAAAAATCTAATTCCTCGTCATTGATATTATTACATGTGTGGTTATTTCCACCGCATTGCCAGATGTGCTTAAGAGAAACATGGTCCTTAAAGTTTCTTTCGACTTACTAAAGAGGTTATCACAATCTGAAATAAATGACTCACAATTATCTCTACAGCTACCTTAAACTGCAGAAAGAGACTAAGGATGTTAATTGCTACGAAACAAAAAAGAAAAAAATCCGGCCACCCAAAAAATGAAAAAGTTCTAAGGAATTAACCAGGAGTGATACAAGGACATGGATATGTAACACGAAGAAAATACGTCGAGAATGGAAGAGATTAGTGAGCGATATAATATCTGAAGTAAAAGGTAATGAAAACCACAGCATTTACCATGCAGAAAGTAAACTTCCGGCTGAAGATGTTGTTGGGTGCAAAATGATGGAGATAAAAAAAACGTGGAGCGGAGTGGAGTTGAAAGGTATATTACTCGAGGAGCAGTCGTAAATTGGGGAGGAGAGGGCGGTGAAGGTTGGGCGATATGGAAGGAGAGAGAAAGGGATAGAGTGTGAGGAGATGTGATTAATGGACAGTGAGACTGGCTCTGAAGGAAAAGGAGAGGGTGAAGGAATGCAAAAGGCGGGGAAGCGGTTCGTGACTTCGAGGTCGCTTTGCTAACGGATGCCTGGCTGCGTCATCAGGAACTGCTCGTGACTAATTTGTAACAATTCATTTCATGAAAAATTTTCGGGAAAAACATGCAAAAGATACAGTTGGCAAGGTAAGGTTTTTGCAGGCGTGACTTGGTGAAGTAATTTTCTTAATCCAGCATTAGAAACAAACGCAGCTATTCCAAAGAATATATAAAATAAACGATAATAACAGGACCTTGTTCCTAAATTGAAGCGGCCATCAAAAAGGCTGCACATGATTTAAACACTAAGCATATATACCCAAATATTCCAATAAAGCATTCCACCGAATATGACACCTAGTCGTCAAAATTCGGATCGTGTTTTCTAGAGAATTTTTTAAAAGTAGCAATATTACTGACTCAAAATCTATACACAAATATGACTTCGTAATGGTACGATAACAATGTAAAGAAATTAACATACCTCAAACATAAAAATACTTTAAATGTTTTTTCGAACACCATCTTTCAACCTATTAATTTTGAGGAAATGTGTAATTCAGCCACACTCAAGATGTACAGCCGCAGTGTACGCTGATACTGTAAAGAGACATAAAAATTCACAAATGTAGGCCGAGACGCAATTCCTGGGAATGAAGGCTAGGATACAGAAGATGATAGAGGCTAAGTGGGAGGGAGGAGGCATGCTAAGGATGGAATTCGAAGCGTGCTGGAGCGGATGGCGGGAAGGAGGGAAGCTGAGATCCATAAATGAAGGGGAGGCGAGGGAGAGATATAGGGAGTGAGGAGTCCAAGTGTAGGATAAGGAGAAGAAAGGAACCCGGACGCTAGTTAAAGGTGCGATAATGGTAGATCGAAGAACCAATTAAAACAGGAGAGGAGCGTGAAATGAGAACGGGGCAGTTGAAGAGGGGAGAATGAGATAATTGAAAAAGGAAGGTGGTGGGGGAAAGGAGAGAGCAACGGAGGGAATAAATGCGAGGAACTACTTAATAGGAGGAGAAGAAACGGCCAAAAGTGTCCACGAAAAACAATACGGTTCAATATGCTATCCCGAAAAGCCATAATGGTCAGAATGTTCACAGTATATAATGGAACTTAGTCTACAAATATTCTTTAAGTTGCAATCTCTATTTGATATCACAAATGTATTATTGGACTATTTCTATGAGAGAATTGTTAATTATGCACCAGGGTGCAAGTTGTCTATCCTGAAAAAAACGTAATAAAGGCAATTCCCTATCTGTCAGTAATTGAAAGTTATCCTGCATTCCCGCTCTTAAAATAAAGTTGAGTACGATATACAATTTTTGAACAACAAAAAGTAAGTCCGAACATCTGCTTCAATCGAGTTGTCCATAGTGCTAGGCAGTGCCAATCATTTTTTTTAAAGACTTGAGTTAGAATGACAAAAAATGGCTTTAAGAACACTGCTGGTGCTGTTCTTTGAATTCAAATATGGGGCCGAGATGCTTGTTGCATTCAAGTAGAAAAAATATACCTAAAAAATTTGCTGCAAATCTTCCATTATGGTTACATGCTCCTTAGCTATGCACATTTATAATTTTCTTCAAAGCATATCACGTTCATCAGGGAAAATATGTGATAAAGCTGCATTTATGATTAAAATTTGTTATTCAGACCCCTTTCTTTAATTCATTTCTTAAATGTCACTGTCTGTTCGTTTGGATGCTTCTTCAGTATCAATGGTGATAACTCCAAATGATAACTTCTTATGAATGAGTTCTCCATTAAATTGCTTCTTGCTTGGACTAAAGAAAACTATAATCCAATAGCCATGCCCTCTATCTTCCGTTCACTTTTCCCTCTATTATTTGACATCTCGGATCGGATATAAAGTACTTTAACTTAACAACTGACGATACACCGCGTCAAACATAATGAATTTATTCGAATATAAAACCACCCCTGAGGCTTCAAGCCCGTCATAATGCCATACGTGCACATTAATGCCATGACAATATGTGCCACGGACGTGAATAGTGAGTATACTGCACCTGTAGGAGGATTTTATAGATATGAAAATACACTGCTAGGTAGCCTAATTCTAACCGATCTCCTGAAAAAGAGTTCAAATCACGTCTTCTGATCAGATCTGGGCTTTCCCGCTTCGTTAGGCAAATGAGAGAGAGAGCGAGCATCTAGCTGTAATGAGTCCTTTAAGGCGATTCTCTGCAGACGGCTTTTAAAGTATCTATTACCGTAAAACCATATTCTCCGAAAAATATCCAAAATATAAGGTCAGGAATATTATGCCTAACAATGTTATGAGCGGGTGAGTGGCCAAGGGCCGTCAAATGGAGCCATCGTCGGGAACGAGAGGGATCCATAGTGGCAAGGCAGCCGATGGCCGCGGGGAGCATTTGAATGGAATCTTCGAGAGTTCGTCGAGTGTTGGAGAAACGGGCGAAGGATAAAAACGCGGCTCCCACAAGAATGCGGCGGAGAATAGTTGAGTGTGTGCGAGACTGGCGAGTAGGCCCAGCGGGACGGCGCAAGAGAAAAAAGTATGATATCGGTGAACAGAACAATGTAATCTAAATCGAGACGACGCAAAGTAGCACTATAATGGCCGGTTGCAAGAACCTTTAGACATGCAATCAATAGTTATGAGATCCATAAAGTTATTGGTCTCTTAAAAATATTCGAGTAGTAGGAACAAATCTACTAGTTGCATAGCTGATTTTCCACTAGTTAATAGCTTTCAATATTTGAACTAATATTCTACCTCCGGATAAAACTCATGAAATTTTAGCCTTTGAATAATTTCTAATGCACATGATAATAAGTCAGTAATAGTAAATCAACTTGTCAATTGTCCCAAAACAACTCTTAAAGCTGGTAATTAAGGCTCCAAGCGGTTCACAGTTCATCTGCCATCTTGGCTACTGATGGAACTCATAACTCCATGCCATAAGTAAGGAAACCAATAAATTATCGAATGTTTCTGCATCACTTATGGAATGGTGACCATGGCTTATGAGTCCCATAATATTATAGAGTACATATATGTCGTTCCTGAAACTGGCCATTAGAGAGGCAAAATAAATATGAAAAAACAGCAGCTCTTATTCATAGCACAAACCCTACCCCAGGAGCGCAGTCAGAAAAATGATTCTAAGATATTCACGCCCATGATCCTCGAATTAAATAAAGGGTTTCCAGAATACCAGGTGCATTTAAATACTGCATAAGTACATCACGTAGCACACCAAGGTATTTGGCTTTAGCATTTTCAGGTAGTTAAGTTCAAAATATTAGTTACTATTAAAAAAAGTCATCATAAATTTGGGTAAAATTTGTCAAATATTCATTAAAAGCAGTTGATATATCTACTCAAATATATCGAAGTATCATATATAACATTACCTCTAGTAGCAGAGCCCAAGGAACCATCATCCAACTCGATAAATCACGTGAGAAAGTGTCTTTCAGTATTAGACTTAGGAATTCCCAATGAGCGAAAGTGTGTACAGTACGTACGTTTTGCATTCGCTTCAACTTCCATGACTTATTCATAAAAAAATCCCATATCCTAATGAGTGTATTCACGACATTTTAATGTAAATAAACTACACGCTACTGATTAGGTGTTCGTAAACATTGTACCAGCGGGAAAGGGGGGGGGGAACTGGCTCGCTCCAATAAAGCCAAAATATTTAATCACTCGAGGGATGTAACGGGATAACCAGAGAAAAGTTTCTGAGGAATATTAAAAAATTTGAATATTACAGGGTTTTTCATGCAATATAGCGTCTCTCATGCACAATCATACGCTTTTAAGGAAAGAGGGGTAAAGTTCATTTTTACCATTCAACGTGAGCACAGTCTTTTCCCTGCGGAGGGGTGAGTAGCGCGCGCGCTACAAATGACAGAATTTAGGATATTCATGAATACATTTTTCTAATTTTTTAGGAGAGTAAACAAAATTTTCTAAATAAAATTATGAATCTCAAGCTGGAAGCCGAGGTACCTTGTAGGTACTATTAGTATTTACATTACGCTGATTGCGTAAAGTAGGGATCCTACTTGTATTACTACTATCGAGCCAAAAAAGCTTCATAAAGCATAAAGCTTCTTCTTCATTATTTATTTAAAAACTAAAAACTCAGTCATTAACAATATTAACTGAATCATGTAAAACATCCGTTTGCATTTTTCTGCCACATAAACTATTATGTTATCGCTAATATTCTTAAATTTGTTATTATCAAGAAATGTAAAGATTTACAATTAATTACATTGGAAAAATTTGGTTAGAAAGCGTAAATGATGTACGCCAAAATGTCTTTTAAACTGCTGTTTTGGATTAGAAAAAAGTTTCTAAATAGCACATATTTATATAAAAATCATTTCCATGAACAGAAACAGGGAAAATATTATTTTTATCAAATAGATTTAGAGCTGCATTATAGTTTTGAAACTGAGGGTACAAAACCCGTTGAAGGGGAAAAGAATGATCCTGGTTCCTCGTAGGAATGAAGGAATGTTTGCTTAGCTACCAAAACTACCTTCCAAAACTACATACAAAAATGAAGAACCCGGAAAAAGCATTGAGAATCCGATCAGCGCCGCGGAAACTTGCTTATGAATACATGAACATTCTATCATAAAGAGACGAGACGAAGGTTGTGAAACATAAGAACAAAATACTCAGGAAGGAGCCTTTGTGGAAAGTTAGCAAAACCATCAGAGAGAAAGAGGAGCGAAAATAAGGAGAAAAATAGGAAATGTTGTATTTTTTATCACAGGCGAAGTAGGTTCAGTGTACAGGAATAGAAAGAGAAAAGACAGAAGCCAGATAGATTTGACCAGGCGGGGAAAAGACGGAACAATCGACAGTGATTGATTACTGGGAAATGGAATTGATTGTGAGGGTTAGTGTTAGAACTGCTAGTGTACTTGGAAAAAGAGAGAGAGGGGGAATCACATGACCGCGATTAAAGAGCACAGTTTTGTGATGAGGTCGTAGGGAGGTTATATTGCGTGTCAGAATATTTCAAAAAGAAGAAAAAAGAAGAAGAGAGAAGAAAAAATCCAATAAGCTGACTCTAGAGACCATTATAAATTGTCATTTTTGCGGTAAGATCCATCGCTGTGGGAAAATAGACGATTTTGTTTGAATTGCCCAACAAGCCATCCTGCGGCGCGTTTGGTTGCCCAAACCGGCCATCGTTTAACTCCAAGCAGCAGATGAAGGTCGTAGAGACAAAATATCAACATATTACGAGTGAGTAAACGATATATTTAAATTTATGAAGTTCTCTCGGGTTCCACACCAGGTTAAACGGTGTTTAACTGCCTACGCTTCTGTGGCTGAGTCCGCCTCTCTCTTCAGGGCACAAACTGGCATTTTTAAAATACCAGAAAAAATGTAATTTAAAACCAGATTTATTGGTATTTTAAAAATGTCAGTTTGTGCCCTGAAGATGGTGGCGGACTCAGCCACAGACAAGTTGGCAGTTAAACACTGTTTAACCTGGTGTGGAGCCCGAGAGAACTTCATTAATATGATTCGCCAGGAAAATTTGAAATCAGATATATTTAAAATTATATTTCTACGAATTATTATTCCAGTATAGTAAATAGCAACTGGCCACTGTGAGTAGTTACTGATAACTTTGAATGTGAGCATAGGTTTTTCCTATGTACAAATAATGTGTGACTATCTTTCCAAGGAAGTGATGGTGGGCATAATTAGATTTTGGGAGAGAATTAGTACCCAAAAGCCATGTCAAATAACCTCATTAGAGATGGAGCCATCGAATACTACCCTCTGTATGTGATCACTTAGGAATTCTCAAATCCAGGAAATTACATCGTCATCCAAGCCGTAAGATTATAGTTTAATTAGTTACTTTCAGTAAGAAACTTCATCAAATACTTATTTTAAGACAGTAAAATTGCGTCTAATGGAAAGTTATCTTCACCGGAGAAAAAGATATCTGGGAAATAAAATGCTCATTGAGTTTCGCAAAATATTTCTTCCCTGCATCCGCGTTCTATTTTCAGTTACAAGATATGTATACCGAGGTGTTTCATGACTGAAGTTACATTTATTTGTTCAAGGACTCTGCATGAGATAACTGTTAGCGATATCAGTGAGTAATTCGATGACTATCTCTCATCACCCCTCGTAATTACGGACGTTGCATTGGCAATTTTCCAGTCTTTGGGCTCTACGTGTTCCATGATGGAATTTCTAAATATTATCGGGGGATAATTCTGAAATTAAATCTATGCACGCGGGAAGGAATTTCTTCAGAAACTGGTGACCAATTTGGACTGAGAGATTTAACGAATTATCTATTCCGCGAGTACAACTGTCAATAGGCGGCATCGTTTGCCGGTGAAGACCAATGACCGTCACGAATGTATTCTGCGAAGACTTGATGGACACGCTTTAGGAATAGGAGTTTAATAAATAAGCCTTGTCGGAACTGTTGGTTAATACTTCACCGTTATCGTTTCTAAGTGGATTAATGGTAGGTTCTTTGCCTTTAACTTACGCAAGATGGCCGGATATACAAGGGTAGTGTCTTCAATTACGGGATCTAAAGGCTCCCCGAGTGATCTCATACACGGAAGGCACAAATTGTCGCTTCCGGTAATTTCCTTCCCATGCGTTCCTTAAATTCCGTATTATCGGGTGTATTAAGCGCACTAATGTCTGTACAGCTCACTTTGACACCTCATTATAAAACACAAATTCCGACTCTTAACCCTCAATTGAGAAAATTTATGTAAAAAATGTTTTTTTTCTATAAGTGACACACAATGAAAACAAAAACTCCTCTAGGATACCAAGAAGAACGACATAACTATAAGCAGAATGGGCTATATGGGCGAATTTTCTTTTACCTTGGTATTTTGTGATCCACACAATTCACCCAATCTCTGTACTGTAAACATATACTAACAGTAACCGAAGATGATGTATACTGCCTTATCCTGCGGGTAAATGGATGGAAGAGAAGAACTGAAGAGAAAGAATGACAGGAGTAAAAAGGGGTTTTCTTCCTTCCCTCGGGGATTTTGTGGGTGGAGAGACTACATGAGGTGAAGACAAGTCTGAGGGAGATATAAGGAGGAAAAATGTGAATTAAGGACGTGGAACGAAGTGGATGAAGAGGAAATAGAGAGTGTAAGGGAGAGAGAGTGAGGGTCGGGAGAATGTAGTGGAAGAGAGGAAACTGCTGGGGATGAAATTTGTGGCGGAGGGATAAAGTAGAGGCCTTGAGGGCAAAAGGCGATGGAGGAGAAAAAATTCGAGACAAGGAAGCCCTCTTATAAAAGAATAGAGAGCTATCTTGCGGAAAATAAGGATTTTCGCCACTTTATTAGAAGAAAATGCTTTCGCAACATTTTTGGAGACGTTTAAGTAGATTTTGAGAAACAACAGCTAATATACTCCAAGGAGCTCAAATTTCATCGCGCATCGATTTCTGACCTAGGAAATGAGATAGTAATGCGACACACAGCTGGGAAGAATGAACGCTTTTTAACTATGGTACCTATTCGAAGAAATCGATTAGCAGTAGCACTGGGACCAAATATTGAACGAGCATTGAGAAAAAAAGAGAGAAAATTCTATTAATCCTATTTAATTCTATTACGGTTTTAAATTCCCAGCATTTAAATAATGAAACATTAATGAATACACAAGTATTTGGTCTTGCATACCTAAAATTGCAACAGTTATTCTTCACATTGAGAAAATAGTACTCTCTCCTCCGACCAAATATCAATATATCCAAGAGGTAATCAAATGCTTTACTCAAGTTATTAAAATATATATTTATAACAAGTAAATAATGCACTGGCGAGTTTGGATCTTAGTAATGCTGCCTTAGTAATGCGCCAAATAACCGCGGTCGAAACTCAAGATCGGCTGGTGTGGTGTTAATAATACTTATGTTAATCACTCAATCATTTGGTTGACTAATTTCTCATCTCAAATTCCACCAGTGATAGAAAGGGATGAGAAATCATGAGTAAAAGACTCTTAGGTTGGGCTAAAACGGAGTGAGGAATGTATATAAAAAGTTATGGAGGGTGTGGAGGGAAAAAATCCCTAAGAACATTAGGCTGCAACAGGAGAGAGGCGGGTGAACATAGGCGCGAGTAACTACTGCGGTGAGGGGAGGAGGCGGGTCGCGGAATGGACATATGAAAAGAGGGAAGAAGCCTCGAAATATGGAAGGAATAATAAGCGGACGAGACATGGTTAAGTGGTAGCAATGAGCGTTGGCGTACGCTGCGTACCCTAATGAAAAAAGATGAAGCTGCCATTAAGGACGATATGTGCTTGCGGCCGACACCAAAAGGCCAATGATACCCCGAAAGACTGGAGTTGATGAGGCTTGAAGCAGTGAGGGAGACACTAAAGTGATGTACATAACGATGAAATTAGCGGGAAAGGTGATTAAAATCTGGCCGTGTGCATGAAGGAGACCAAAAATTACACGGCAAATAGGAACGGTGAAATTATACCATCTCTATTCCGGGGAGCTTACTGTGAAAGTCTCTGAAGTTAATTTATTAACGGTGGGAGAAACAATTTACCCTACACACATATGATGTGTGAAAATTTTATCATAAAAGATTATCGTAGCAATGCGTCATTTATAAAGAACAAAGATTTTTACATGAACAAAGGGTCTCCAGAGGGCTTGAAAATTATAGCTTCAGTGGCATTCAGAAGATATTTGCACACTCCCACTAATAAAAATGAAATACTATTTATAATCGCATGTATTTGGTGGATATTATGAAGTTGTCATTTGGCATCAAAAGATGAAAGAGGCGCAAAAATTGCAGTGGGATTTAATAGTCATGTTACACCTCTGTTTTTTCTTCAACAAGGCCAGTATGTCTATGTATTCCAACGGCTTAAGAACAATGTCAACAAAATGGGGAAATAAATAATACAGACTGAGATTTGATTCGACATTTGATTAGACTTCGATAATCTGGTCTTATTACATAATCAAACAAGCAAGTACGTTTATTTTTTACCAATTAATCTAAAATTACATTTATAGCAGGTGTCGATATATGCTGAATACCTTAATAGCAAGAGAATCGACTGGACAATTCAGCAGCCTATTCCAGGACACAGGATTGCTTTCACCCTAACGATTCCTGAAATTTCTTCCACTTTCCCAGGAATAAATAAAACGCGCAATTTCCCACAAAATAAAATTTACTTTTAACATCCACTTCGGTTTTGAGCTAATCTTATGGGTAAAAGGCACTTATTGTTTCCCTAGCGCAGCAATCGTTATACTTCTTGACAAACTCAAATAAATTGAACAAACCCAGAATGATGGAAGTTAACGTAGAAAAATACTATGCTAATAGTAGAGGGTGGGTGAAAGTAAAATGATGCAAACAAAGAAAAATGTATATTTTTAAAAATATACATTTAATATTTTGGAAAAAGAAACGCAAAAATACTGAAATGACTGTGAATCGTACTTTGGTCAAAGTTTCATCACAAGTTTATCCAATTAGGAAATTTTCTAAATTACTCCTTTCGCCGAGCGCTAGCTTTTCGTCATTTCTGCAATAGCCATACCCAGACGACTAACCGTTTTTGAATGGCTCCTTCCGAGGGGGAAGGGGATGGTGGAAAGGTGGGAAAGGAGGAGGAAGGAGAGAACTAAATTTACAGAGGTGATGGTAAAGGAAAGAAGAATTAATGATACGATTTTGAGGCGTATGTTGGTCAATCTTCTTACGTCCATATATCTTTTATATGACCCCTCCTGACGATAATCCACACCCACATCTAAATACCCTGTAACTAATGCTTTTCGATTTCTAAAATAACGAACTACAATTACTGTTCTACTTATCAAAAATTTTTGATTAGAAGAATGGGGAGAATAACTTTATGATGAGGGCGAATGGTGAAGTAATTGAACAAGTGGATGATTTGTGTACTTAGGTAAGATATTTGCGAAAGATGGACGGATAGATGAGGAGATAAAGAGACTTACGAATACTGGAAGGCAAGTGGTAGGTAGCATGTGGTAGCATGTGGTAGGTAGCACGCCTATCTAAGTAAGCGAAAATTGCCGTGTACAAAAGTGTACTTCTCCCCATTTTATTGTATGGTAGTGAAACATGGGTATGTCAGGATAGACATAGTAGTAGACTAAACGCCGTGGGTATGAGTTATCTGAGGAGTGTTTGCGGCAAAAGTAGGATGGATAGAGTCAAGGATGAATGGGTAATAAATGAATGTGGGTTAGATGCTCCAGTGATGGACATATATGAAAGGAGTGTGCTTCGTTGGTTTGGCCATGTTGAGAGAATGGATGAGAGTGGAATAACGAAACAGATATATAAGAGTGAAATGAATTGTGCGAGAGGTAGTGGTAGGCCGAGAAAGTTGTGGTTGAATGTGGTTGAGTAAATTCTTAGGAGGAAGAATATGGTGAGTCTTACAAACAGGAGAGCGAGCATGAAGCAGTGTATGGGGGCAAATAAAGTAAAAGAGGTTTGCAAGGATAGGTCAGTACGGAGGAAATTATTGAAGCAGAGTTAGGTGTACAAATATGTATTTATGAGTGAAACTCTGAGACTCTGCCTACCCCGGAAGGAAACGGCGTGATTGGTATGTATGTATGTACTATAATTCTTAAATGTATTACGTCTACGTCAACGTAATACCCTGCAAGCCACCACGATGGTGTATGGCAGGGGGTGAAGATCACCAAACATGCACTACTAACATGCAACTAGGATATTTAATGGAGACATGCTAGATAATAGGGTCACATGCAGCTAGATGGTTAGTATCTACATAATAAGAAAGGGATTATTGGTTGTTATTACATGCATCATGCACTTCAGACTACTCCAACTATATTTCACCTACCTATCTCTTTGCTACGCTGCCTATTGTTCCCTCTGATGGTAAGCGGGAAAAATGACATTTTAAATCTATCGGTACGATAATCTATCTCTCTAATCTTGTTAATCTGATCAAACCTAGCATAATACACAGGGGTTCTATACACATATCTAACGTCATCTGTGAACAAATCGGTTTCGAATTTACTTAAAAGGTTTAACCTAAATTTTAACCTGCGTTCTGATAGTAAGTCCCATCCTAGTTCTTCTATTAAACTCGTAACACTTATACAATTATCATGACGGCCATTAACAAATCTATCGTATCTAATCCTAATAGATTCTACGTTAGATATTTTCTTTTACTTGATGCAATAATTATTCCGGGGAAAGCCATTCTTTTTCCACAAAGTTCATTATCATGCATTTCTTCAAATTTAATTCAAGCTGCCAACTTATACCTACCTAATCTAACAATCCATCACTTCCATTTGGAAATCAGGGGTAGGAGAGGATGGTATTTAGTCCAGCCAGTTGAAAAGCAGCGTTTTCTCATTGACGCACTTGAGAGAATTTATTTTACACAAAAAATGAGGGTGGTCATGTTGATTCTACGGGAAGAAGAAAAAAATGAAATAATTGCATTACCTTATAAGTGGCCTGAAAAACACATATGTACTTAGTGGCAGTCATTTAACACACCTTGAGAGGTTTGGGTAAAAAGAAGGCCGAGAAAAACGTCGCTTTAATTTTCACGCTGATCATTTATTTAGTTACTACGCTAAGTATCAATTTTCAAAAGCCTATGCTGAAGTTTCCAGGGTGATTAGAATTAAAAAATATTTATACCATTTAAGAGATATCCAAATTTGAAGCAAAAAAGGGGTAAATGAAATTCCTGTACAGGAAAACCATAATACAAACTTCATTCTTTCAGCCCACTTATTTGAAAAAAAATCGACACATTTAGAGGATAGTAATTAATAAACTCAAAAATATGTCAAAAGAGTATTAAATATAAAAATATGCCTAAAAGCCCAATGCAGAATACTTTGCTTTGATTTTAAGGATATAATTTATAGCAACCCCTTAAAAATTGTTATCCAGGATTTTACATTTCACCTAGTTAATTTTTCGTCAACTTCTGCTTTCCTGCAATATCAACTTCTTAAACGACGTGAAAGGCTGTTGAACAGGACAGACATAAGTGAATTTGATTTTAAAAATAAAGAATAAGACAAGAAAATGAAGCCGAGATGGAGTATGTCAAATGAGAGTTTGAAGGATGCGGACCCCTTGAGCCATAATAGTGGAGATGGTGCGAGCAAAGCCAAATGGGTGTGAAGGGGCAGACGGAGAGGAGAGGGGGGAGGGAAGGACAGAGTTTCGGCCGAGAGACAGAAAATGGCGCAGAGCATTGTGTAGTGTGATGCGCGGAGATGAGAGATGATGTTTCGGAGCGTGGATATTGGGTAAGCATGGCCTGCCATTGAGAGCGATGTGAGACGACAGCGGTAAACGAGTGGAATGAATAGGTTTGGTGACTGAAATGGGCAAGTGATTTAGTTACGTGAGGATCGATCCAAAAAACTGGAAATAGAAATGTTTCCAAATTTATGACTCTCCCATAATACTCGGATCAATCCTTCCACTCAAAAGTGTTCTCAATGTGAATGAATATTATGGATGCTTTCAAATTTTAGAAGGAAGGGTGAACAAAAATTTAATGAGAGAAACTACACATATCATTATGTATCATCTATGAATAAAAGATTTGGCTGTAATAATTTATATTACACAAATTCCACATTTCTCGAGGATATTACCGTTTGAATCTGGGAGAGAGAATTTGCTCATAGAAGGGTGAGAAAACTTATACTGAAGAGATTCGCTGTAATGTAGATATTCAGTATTTAGCAAAAGGATCTCGGCTCTAGGGTTGGGTGTGTTTACGATAAGTTACCCATTAGGTCCTAATAGGCATGGTAACTACAAATGCAATGACACTCTCATAATTCAAATTGCCTTGATCTTAATCTGCCAGTAAATTGAGTCAGAAATACATAATTAGTTCAGATAAGTCGATGCATCACAGAAACCTTCAAAAGGCGTTAGTCAACTGTAGAAAAAGTAACTAATGCATTTTATGCCTATTCGAAGATTCTAAAAGGGACGGTGCGGTAATGTCACGTGGAACCATGCTCTTTCGGAAAGGCAACGAGTTTTTGCAGCAAAAATGAGGCTCTTAAATCTTTTGATTCGTGGAAAAACTTTCGAGGTGCCTACCAGAGAGCAACTGATACTAAACTTTACTGAAAGGACTTCAGAGGCATTAATTTTGTGGGTGATTTTAGGCATGTATTGGAAAAAATTGAAAATAAAATATTTTCTCTATGGGTGTTTATGACACCCAAGAATGTTATCTTCGGTAGATCCCTTAAAAAACGGAAAATTAAGTCCATCAAAAGTCGCATATTACATCCAGCCAAATAAAAAAATAATACCAAGCTAATAGCGGAGCGAAACTAAAACCTTTTCCAAAATCTACCATCTATAAAGTAAAAAAAAATGATCGAGAAAAAGGGTGCACAGTAAATAAATTTATATTGTTTGTTATATGTAGCTGTTTCCGGAACTGATCATTCTGAAATCGTTACACAGCCGTTACCGTTCTGGTATCTTATAATTGGAGAGCGTTTAAAGAAAAATTCATTTCAAAACAAAGAGAACGTGGAGAAAAGAGGAAGATATGATTCCCGAGAACGTAAGCGACCGTGTCACTTGTTCCAACTACTTCCTAAATGTTTAAAGTGAATTCCATCTTACTCTTAAATGGCAAGGTTATATTACCCTACTATATCAAGAAATTTCGCCACCTCCCTAATAAGAGAATATAAATGGAGAGTAACGATGGTTTTCTGTGGAAGAGAAACCATATTTAAATATTTTCCGTGAAGAAGAGCCCTCCTCATAACAACATCGGCAACATAAACTTAGACATACTGAGAAACCACTAACAAAACTCGTTTAAAAACCATATGGATTTCAAACATGGCACATCGCCCTGTGTGCAGCGGCCCAAAGTCTATGACAACATTACCCGCCATTAAATATGATGCACATCCAAATTAATAATGATCAATAAATGAGATGACAAAGGAATAAAAGCAAACGCTCTGGACAGATAAAAAATGAAATAAAAGAGTGGGTCCTCACCACCTCTTCAACTTTTTCCTTCATTATCCACCAATGAGCCTCCGCAACCCTCCAATTTTGCCGTAACCGAATGGCCTCTCGAGGGAGCCTTGCAAATTCAAGAGGGTGGACGATGAAAAGTACATAACGTGAGGGAATAGTTCTGCGTCAGAGGAGGGAGTGAGGCGAATGGAGGAGGCAACACACATGAGGGACCAAGACGCTGGTTTGGCGGAGCGGATACATCGTGAAAATGCCTCGGATGGGTGGGGAGTTGGTGAGTGAATTTGGGATCGAGGAAGAGGATGGGAGAGCCAAAGAAGGAAGTAGACGTGCGGATGCGGCAGTTACTCCAGAGAGAGGGATCGGAGGAAACATATCTCGTCTCTATGACTGGAAACGCAGCAAAGAGTGGATATGCGGGTAAAATTAGAAGAACATGTGGAGAATATTTCATTCACAGCGCGGTCGAAAGTTAAAAGCAATATTTCCCATAGAGCTGTTACTGTTACCTAAGATAACTCTACCAGATGAAGCCTGCTGAATAGTGGAGACGCTCGTGAAAGCCCAACCAGAAGATCAACCATCCACGGTCAGCACCAGTTTCTCCCTTAAAATCTTTGCTTACAGTTCTCAAATTATTTGAAGTAGAATATATAGACAAACCATAGGTGGTCGTTAAAGAAACAAAATGAGACTCACATATTAAATATATTTGTAACCTACCCATTTGAGGGTATTAACCATTATTATACTACGTTGTCCACAGCGGAATACTTTCTTAATCCCCTCCAACGGGCTTGCATAACCTCTTTCTTATTTCCAACAACTCTCCCTGAGTTATTATATATTTTTAATACACGCCTTTAATACACACAAATCGATGAGATCATGGGCAAGTCTGTCGAACGAAGCCTTTTTTTGGATTTAGAGAAGAGCTGTGAAGTAAGGGGATTTAGAAGTTACTGAGGAAGTGGACGGGAGAAAAGTGGGGGCGTGTGAGCATTTTGGCCCATGTTATTTTCTCATTGGAAGTCACTGCGGGGGTTAATGTCATCGTCGGCTTCGGCGACCACCTGCTCCACGCGTCCATCTCTCGTTGCCCTACTCACACACTCTCTCTCTCTCTCTCATCTCCTTATCCCAGGACCCAACCTCAAAGCACCAACACCGTCAACATAGGATATGGAATACAATCTGAGACTGAACGAGAGGAGAGGATAAACAACGGCAAAACCGAAGAGTAAAAGGTTAAAAAGTTTTTCACAAGTACTATTTATGAATTTACAATGGGATAGCTTCAGTTTAGGTATATACAGTTGCGATATTTTAACTTTTACTCCACTTTCACGACAGGTATTTAATGATGCAGATTGGTGAACAAATACAGTGAGAAAGCAGTCAAGGAAATGGTTTAGGAGCTATTTTTACGACTCTTGTTCATGCATTCGTGCAGTCATTCCAGCAAGTCCCACTCTCATGTGACGCAATTTTTCCACACGTTCACCCAACCATCACACTGAGTACTTAAGCGACTCTCGTGAAACGGCCTCCACAGCAAACTTGCAGCTCAGTGCCCGGTGGCGACAATCCTTACTTGCATCCTAAAAGCTTACTGCCGAACAAATTTCAAACTTACGATGGTAGATGGCACTTCTATAATGATTAATTCATTCCAAGAGTACTTTATAGTAAGAGCCTGTGATGTATCCATGTAATCTAAGTATTTTGTCATCAGTTCATTGGCTCATCGATCTCGTTTTAACGCCATTCGCCAGCCACTGGATCGTGTAGAGGAGGAGGAAAATAATTGCTTGTGCTACAATGACCATACATTTTTACTTTCAAGTAAAAAGGATTTCTTCAAAAACTAAATGATGTTTTTATATACTTCTTTAGGTGGGTAGGTCGGTGTATAAGTTTCTTATACACTTTATTTCATCTCTATTGACCACAGTGGTGAGTTAGTTATATTTTCTATTCGACAGACGCGCAATGCAAGTCAGCAGCAAGTCAATATAATTCTAGGCTGTGGTGTAGCTCCAACTTCTCTTACGTTTGCGTTAGCTATACCATTTTCATTCTCTCGAACTTGAGTTGGTGGAGATGATATGAAGGGGACACTTATGGCAGAATTCCGCAGGAGACACGTAAAAAGGCACTATAAAACGGCGGTCAGGAAGATGAAGATAGATGAAAAAATACTCCGGAAAGCCGTAAAAAAGTAAGTGGATATTAAAGGGAAAATAGCAGAATAAGGTAGCATAAAAAGAAGCAGGAAGCTTTGAGTGCTTTCAAAAACATGAAAAATATAGCATACTCAAGAAAACCAACGTCGGTAGAATTTCAAATTTACCAATAGAGTATTCGTTGCATTAGCGCAGTAATTTTTGTAA
The DNA here is from genome assembly GCA_963169105.1 of Ceriagrion tenellum. NCBI lineage: Eukaryota > Metazoa > Arthropoda > Insecta > Odonata > Coenagrionidae > Ceriagrion > Ceriagrion tenellum. The sequence goes on along the minus strand of OY720632.1, from coordinate 57,751,551 downwards.
GGGCCGGTTTCACATGAACGCCACAAAACGCCATGGAGGCTGAAAAACTGCAATGTTCTCCCCGAACAAACAATTTACTACCTTCATCTTTAGTCGCAACACCTGAAGTTTATGCAAACGCATAAACTTTAGGTGTTGTGTAGTGGAGTGGAGAAGGGGTGAGAAAATAACTGCCTCGCGAGGCTTAGGAGTGAGAATGAGGAATTTTGCTTTACGTTTCGCTCACTTAACGGCCACCGGAGGCTAGGATAGAGTAAATTGTCTTCATTCCTATACTTACAGAGGCGCTTAAAAGTTTTTGAAAGGTGCTCGTGGTAAAATATCAAGTAAGACGGAGTGACTATCAAGCTTCAAATCAAGCGACAGAAGTGCTCTACTATTTTTTTAAATTCAGGTTTTTATTATGGCTCACAAGTTCGTATTCAAACGCATCAGAAAATGAGAAGGTACAATGAAGCTTAATATTAATTTTTAAGACTAGAATTCTAAGTAAAGACAGAAAATTCGACCTCGGTGTCAATAAATCACCGTCAAGTAATGATTATAGAAACGCATGAGAATGTAACGAATAAACACATGTTTCCACATCACTGTGCTAGATAAAGGTTTAATTATTACAAATTATATACCAATTAAATAATATCAAGATTCATTGCAGTCGAATAGGTTATAAAAAGGCAAAAACTAGGCTCATTATCACTTCATGCTATTTAAAACGCATGTTTCACTGATTTGCATTGCTAAAGCTAGTTTGATATCATTATAAATCCTGATTTACTTGATCACGTTGTATGCTAGATAATCAGCAGAGGTCATTTTATCACTTTCTATGTCACTACTTCGTTATTGAGAATTAGAATAAAGGTCCATTTATATATTTTTGAAAAGCAAGGAAAACAAAACTTTTAATTCGACCGTTCAAGATAAGGTATAACTAGTTCCGGGAAGTTCCTTCCGTGACAATTTCGTTCATATTCACTGAAAAAACCACTTAAAAGATAATCTCGTAGATAAATGTGTACTGCTTTCTCCTCGAGTATGAATCAACACCATGTCCGTTCCACATATGCTGAGTACGCATGCTCAGCATACATCTCCGAGATTATTTTTCCGTGATTTTCAAACCCTTTTCCCAATATGCTGACACTTCCGCAATCATTGTTTTCTGGTGACGTGTCTCGTCAACATTATAAAGGGTATGGGAAAATCTGAAATTCTACTGAAAGATTCATAAAAATAATTACTTAGGATTGCCCCGCTGTTACTTTCCGCATTACTTGTATCATTGCCTTAAAATAATTTACTGAGTTGTGACTGAGTAAATGACGGCTGTATTACTGGCGGAGATGCCCAAATGTGCCAACTTCTGTGGGAGCGTTAAAATGATTTCTCTTTTAAACCATAAGAAGAAATACATTCATGCCACCTGCTAAGTTTTTAATAAGTATAATCCAGAAAACATAATTGATTTATATGCGTTGTAATTTCTTATAAAATAATACATCCTAATCAGTAAAAATAAGTACATTTTACAAATATACAGCGTTCTATTTTACGGTTTTACATACTTTATGAAACCACTCTTTATTCATTCATTATTACCTTCACCTTGAAATACCATATTTGGATTTAGCGTGGGAAGAAATCAAATGGATTATTTGCTGCTATGTAAACTGATAATATTAAAATTTATTATCAGAGTGTAAGAAAGTTTTTCCTACAGCAAGGAAATTTTATTTAAATCACGACAGCAACAATATTGGAAAAATACTAACGAATTTTGTTTCATTAAAAATCATATGAACATATCTGAGTTCAGACATCGGGAGCAGTACAGATATAATATAATTTAATTGTAATAATATGTAACAATACCCATTAGGTTGGGAATCCTTCGGCCGGGAGCATAAGAAACAAGCTGACGCGTCGGATTCAGGATGAAAAACTTTGGCGGAGTATTTTTCAAAATCCGTTTGCGATCAACGGCGGCTAGGGTTGGAGTTTCAGATTAGAAAGAAGGGGGTGGACGGGTGCATTGTGCGTGGCAATCCCTTTGTCCTTCCAATAAACTTTTTCTCCTCTTTCCCTCTTTTTCAAAGTATGCAATTTTTAGGTCTTTTACATTCTTCCCCCTTTAGGGAAACGCCCGTGGTAGAGAAAGTATTGAGTAAAAAGGAGGGAATGGAAGCCTCGGTTGCGGAACAGGGACGGAATGCGAGAGCAGCGGAAACTATGGAAGGAAAAAAATAATTAAAACAGCGCAACAATTTGAGTGGGCGGAAGAGAAAAGTTAGCGCCGGTTTTTGAGAGTTGTGAGCCGGATAATGGTCGGAGAGAAGGGCAAAGACTGCATAAAGAAGGACGTGAACATTGAGCCAGGGGATACACCAATTATAAGCAGAATTCACCCTAAAGAACCCCGAGGACAATAGTGAGAGAGAGAAATGGGATAAAGGGAGGGGATGATTATATTATAATTCATTTTTTACATCTGCCCAACGAATAAGCGCATTAGGAGAGGCCATCTTCATTTACGTTAGAGGAGTCTCCTTAATTTTCACAATATCACCGACCCCTCCGTACTTCTTCCACCATTTCTTGCAGTGCAATCACCAAAATTTCCAGCCCATCCATTCCTCTACCCCCAAATTAAATCTTTCGTGAAGCAATACGTTGACAATGCCACTGCGGGCAGTCTCAACTACTTACCTTATGAGATTTATCTTACACCTTCTCCTGCTACCCTATCTCTTCTCGTTTCTAGCCTTATTCAAACAAATTACTGACAATTTATTTATACTAAAATAATTATCTATAATACTATCTATAATATACTAAAATAATTATCTAGTTGCATATGTCTACAGACTACAAATTGCAGTTCGTGCTCTGGATTTATTCCGTTCCTCAACTTTACTGAATCATGTAATTTCTATCTTAAAGCAATACTATTTCAACGCATACACTATTAGTATAAATTGAATGATGACCAACGTCAAAGATTTTGGTTTAAAAGTTTTCCTTAGCACATGGATTTTAAAGTCACCATGACGAAAGGGAAAAAATAAAACGCAAATTACATCATTGTTTTGGTGCGATTGTTTGGTTTTATATCACTGGTTTGGCAAAAGTGAGATAAAATGATAATATCTATATCGAATGGATAGCAAAAGAACGAGCATCTCAATACACCGTTTAGGTAGTGTAAATCAAACACACTAACTATGCTAAAACCAGCATCATCCAATCACAGCCGCTCGTTAAATGTATCCAGTTAAATGAACAGAAGAACCCAGCCTATAAACTTGAGTTTTGTTTATGGTAATCCTCGCCACTTGCAAGTGATCATCCTTTAACCTTTCGCCGTCATCGGAGAATAAAAGTCCTTGGAGTGAAAAAAGATTATTCCCTAGAAAATTTCAATCCTAAACCAGTAGCTATTTCGTGAGAATGGCAGTGCTGAGACTGGAGGATTGGACAAGGAAGGGCGGAAACCAATGAAGGAGCCTAACTGAGAGATACACTGTCTTTGATGCTGAGAAAAATGAATTAGAATGTCTCTCAACAATTTTTGTGATCCTTTTCCCCATATTCCCTTATTTGGGAGTTAAACAAAAATAAGAAACTTTTTCTTATAAAACAGCAAATCCTATATCGAAATTTGTGGGCAGATGTACGGACGTGACAAAACGATAAAGGATGAGAAAATAAGATTAGTCAGGAAAGATCAACAGCTATCATCCTTAGGCTTTGCTATATCGCCTAAGATTGAAAAACAGATGAGGAGGACGGTGAATGTAGATATATAGAGTAGGAAAGAGAAAAAGATTAGAAAAATTCACAATTCGTCCTCTTTGATTGTTTCAAGAGAACAGATTCATCTCTGGATTTCTTCCAGTAACTTGATCGGCGTGGAATTAGCGGAAGGCCACGGTGTGTAGGAAACTAATGATATATGTCTCTACAGCTCTTAATGTATCCTCATCCCTCAGCAACAGAGGGGAAATTTCAATCATAAAAATACCAATTCTGCCACGAATATTCGAGGAGGCAAGAACAAAAACTGAATAAGAGAGGGATGAAAACTGGGATCCCCAGATCTTTTTCTTACTGAGAAAAAGACCCTTTGCTACTGCATATCAGCCCTGCATCTTCATCCAAATTTTCCATCACCCAAGGGTCTGGCCGACCGAATGAGGACGTTGCCCTCCCAGGGATGTTGCCTTTACCTCTTCGAGGATCATCTATTTGCCACCAACCTTCTTATCCCTTGGGCCCTTTCCTTCCAACCGCAGTCTTCTGTGTAAGTCAATCGGGGAAAAGAAGGGAAAATGACAGAGCGTAGGAACTAGAAAAGGATGAGAACGGGTCGGCGGCGAATCTAAGGGGTGGCAGGACAAGGAAATGGAGTTGAGGAGGACGCATCAAAAGATAAAATGATTTTTTCCCCTACGGTGACAAGAAATTTTCGCCGTTGTAAATATGCCGCGCATTCTGAAGTTAAATAAAAAGAATCAGCCTATTTTTACATTCTCTTCAGCTTGCATTAGACCTAACTGACGGATAATCATGTTTAAAGCAGCAGCAACTCTTACGCCATATACATGCGATTTGGGCCATCATTAATTAAGCCAACAGAGAAATAATAATACAATTAAAAATAATTTTAAATAATACAAAAAGCTTACGGAGAATAGTAGCTGCAGGCGCAGAACAACCAACTAATCTTAGAGCAGAAATACCGGAATGGAGCACAGCGAGTAATGCTGTAATTTGTAACCACGGATAAAAGTGTACTAGTTAACCACAATTGACAATGCTCAATGCCGCGATTCTTTGAGGTAAGTCAGAGATAGTTGTAGGTACTGTAAAAATATCGAGTTGATATTGGATAAGATAATTGAGTGTATATTCTCAGCAATTGATATTTAAAGGCTGCTAACTTGCTACTTAACATTATTACGGGTAATTTATCTTGCTACTGATAAATCTTCGTGGAATTCATTTATTGTACATTTACCAAGTGTGTAACCAAGGGCAAGGGTATTTTATGGAATGAACCTGACGGTTAAAGGATATTCATGCCTGTGGAATTTTGTATCTGAGCAGCCGAGGTAAGTTTTAGTGTCAACGACGCGTCTTCAATGCCCCCTTTGAGTGTCACAAGGTATTAAGTAAACAAACACTCATAGTTTCCCTTAACGTGCAAGTATACTAGAAACACTGAGTGTGACTGTTCTCTTACGAGAAATAAAGAAGGCTTGAAATCTTGAAAGCAAAATTATTAAGCGCATCAAGCAAATATTTTGCGTCCACAATGAAGTGGCATCCAATATTTTTTTAATTATAGTGAAATTTGCATAACTTTTATGAAGATGTGTAAAAATCCAATCAATGAAAAATACAATAAAGATATTTTTAAGGTTAACGTGTAATCTATAAAAAATCGCCCTCTTTTCCCTACTCTGCTCTCCTGGAAGAAAGTTTTACACCTCAAGGGTGACTATAAAACCGTGAAGAGCAAATACGCTTTTTTTATCAAAATTTTATCAAAACTAGTTCCTGCTGATAATTGAAGACCAAGGCTGAAGGTTCAAGGCCAATTTCAGGCAAAGATCCCTCGGTTACTGTAAAAAACACTAGTACATGCACGCAAAATATATAGATTCGGCGATAAGATGACAAATTGGTTATTCTTAAAAAAACAACTATCAGGTTTAAAGAATATTTCAAGAGGGATGAAAGCGAAGGGTAAAGAGGGTGCGAGGGATGTATTGGCGAGGGTTTATGGAGGATACGGGAAGAGGGAAGGAGATTGGCGGCATCAAGCAGCGAGCACGGGTTATGCTGGGGAATTTTCTAGGAGAAGGAGGAAGGGCAGGAGGGAAAATGCAAACGGTGGCGAACTTACAAGGCATCCAAACAGCAGAAAGGAGGATTTTTCGAATTAACCGGGAGATATATCGGAGACAAGGGAGAATAAATGGGAGGCATCTTGCCAGACGGTTGTAGGTGTGCCCTCGGATGAGTAAAAATGCAAGCAGGTTGGAGAAAAATGAAATAAAAAAAGAGCGGATTCTAGTGTGAGACGGAGCAGGAATAAGGTTCTCCCTATACTTTTTTCAGTTTTTGGTTCCGGGGATGCTTGCGTGCCTCCATGCCCGTCATATGGAAGGATGCCTTTCGTGTCCCTAATCTTTTTTTCCCGATAGCGATTTCAAGCCCAAGCAAGGAAATCCTAACCTGGTGGAAAAAAACCTGAATGCATCTCATTTTTGGTAGTGAGGGATCATCAGAGGAACGTGAGCATAACTTACCAACGGAGATCTAGGCCCGGGTTCTTCGACCCTTAGTTGAAGTGTACCTGATCGTTGAGTTTGATAACTTCCGATCTTCGCCTCAATAGTATTGTCAAAATGCACATTTATGTACGTAAGTCATTCCTCTTTTTCTCAATCATGTAGGTAAAAGCAATATTCAGTGACAATCGGAAGTCAACTTAAAAGATGGAAGACGCACATTCAACAGCAAAAGGAGAGTCACCAAAAAACAAGTGTGTGGAGCCATCCTTGTTGCAAAGAAAAATTTGTTTGCCCTTCTCACAACAGTTGCATGAATGAAATTTTAGCCAATGACTCTTACAAGATAAAATAACACGACTTCTGTAATGAAAATCAAAAATATACTGAGCGAAATGCAATTCTTAAACTTTCTTAGATACCATATGAATAAAAGGAAGGTAAAATAAGTTTATGCACTTGAACTTCAATAATAAGTTAACACATATAAGTGTTGAAACCTCTGCAGAAGAAGTAAGTAGCTAACGTAAGACTATATTTACATGGTTGAAACAAAAATCGATTACGAAAGTGGTCCAGTATGCTAAATAAACTTTCCTGATTTGCTTCTAATTCGCATAGAAAGCAGTCAATTACAACGCTCTTTTCAATTAAAAAATTTGGATTTACACTGAAATTGCACTGTTAATTTGAAATTACACTGTTAATCTCAGCAAGCATGGCACAAATGCACAATATCTTCCCTGAAAGCATTTTTAATTGAACGCTGTCCTTCCGTACTTCCGTAATGGAAGAAAACAAAAAAAAGCCCGGAGCCTAAAAGAGGAAGAACGTCTCCCTTCGTCGTCAGAAATATAAAACAACCGAGTAAAATAGAAATTTAATGATTTGAACAAATTGTAACGCTGAAAACGCTTCGAAAACTCTGATAAAATAGAAGAGGTGGTAAAAAAAATTTTTGAAGAGCAAATGGAAAATTAAAGGGGACTTGCTATCTTAACTCATGATTTCAAGAGCAAATGGAAAAGTTACGGAGAGATGGACCTTTTTTCAACGATGTTCAAGCGCGGACGGACATGCGTATGGAAGAGTTAGTGGGAAGCAAAATGGAAATCCTGGAGGAGAAAATGGATGTGATGGGTGGTGTGCGAATGAAGGCGAAATGATTCTGCATCTAAATACCGCCTGCCATCGATGGGGTGTCAGGCAGGGGGTCATTGGTTAAGAGTCACGGCAAAGGGAGGGAATAGAGAAAAAGGATGGGTGAAGGATATGCCGCATGTAGTTATATCTTAAAGGATTGACTTAACGCCTTGTTATCTTTCATGTAGTCACTAAGTGGAAGTGTAAAGGAGGATATTTTTGCCTTTTACTAAGGCAATCTTTCTAACTGTGTCGCTTCTGTCTATTCTAGAGACATACAGTAGGATTCAAATAATTTCCATTGTGTCACCAAGAAGGTCCAAAATTTTCATGAAAAACTAGTCCAGCGAGTAGCCTCCTAGTACCTACCCACTGACAATCTAGTATTTTCATCAGATCTACGACAGTTTTTGACTAAACGAGTGACTTTCCAAGCAATCTTATCAGTGTCACTTATATCTCATGCGTTTGAGGATAAGACGAGCGGGGGAAGGGAATGGAAGATATGACAGTAAAAGGAGAAGGACCAAAAATATAATTCCCTTTCTAGGAAAATTAGTCTAACACAGAGAAGTGGGAGATTAAAGGAAGTGTGGAGTGTCGACCAAAAAGGCTAAGAAAAGTAATATATAGATATCAACGATACGTGAATAGGTCCGGAGGAAAATGGTTACACAGAGAATTTCGGGGAGAGTGTTGACGTGAAAATTATTCCGCTCTTAAGTAAAGAAAGCCTACAGATGGATTTCCAAACTAAATAAAATCTCATTTGATGAATTGATGATGAAAGTACATGGCGAAGAAAGAAAAAGGACCCAAGAGGTGTAACATCTTCTCAGAATGTTCGAACTTCTTGACAAATTTTAGAGAAATAGCTCTAGAACAACACTAACAGATTAAATTTCCTAATTAATGATCTCCATTGATCTATCAAAAATTTCCATGTTGAACAAATCATGAAAATACTCAAACTTTTACCAAAAACATACAAAAAAAAAATCAAAACCTAGAAATACCAGTTAATTTTAAGAAACATCACTTTTATACCAATCAACATATGAATAAACCATACGTTGTGAAATATATTAAATATTGTTCCAGAACGGGATTTTTTAAAGAGTTTGATAATCTTGGAGCAAAACGGACAAATATGAAAACCATGTCGGTTGAGCATAAAATATTCTCACAGAGTTGGAGCAAAACAGAACTAGGAGGTGAATGAAGAAGAAAAAAATCCCATTAAACAAGACCACTCCTCTCAGCATCCTTAGCTAATTACTAGAGAATTCTTTAAATATATTTACCAAAAGAAATAGAGGGAAAATCCAACTGTTAGCGCCAAATTTATTTTGTACTTCAAAATATGTCGTTTAGAAAAAATTTGTACTCTTTCTAATTTAGATTGCACTTCAAAACGTAAAGTAAAAAACAAAAGTGTTAGTCTATTAAAATTATGTCGTGCATAAGTATTTTTTCAGTTTCCCAATCACATTTTAAGCTTTAAAATACTTCACAACCACGTTCACATTGCAACTGCAGAGTTTTTGCAGATTTCCAATTTCAATCCGCTGTTCGTTTCGAAATCAGGATCTTCCATCATTTCCTCTCTGCTGGGATTTCCCTTGTTTTTTTATTCTTCCTTTAATTTCCTTTCACAGCGTCCTCGTCTTTCCTTACTCGCCTCCGTCTCGCCACGCTGTCTGTGCACTCCTCCTTCGGATAAAGCAACGAATAGAGACATCCTTCAAAGACCCGCTGAGGGAATGCTCAGCCCCCTTCCTGGAAATCAGGGAGCATACAGCTTCACGGGATGTGCCGGCCAAGCGTTTGAGACTTTTTGCAGTAGGTCAGAATGGAAGGCAAAAAAGGAAGAGGAGTAGAGATAGGGTGGTGAGAGGAAAAGAGGGAAGTAGCACTGGGCCGGTTTTAGGTGAGCCGTGAAGAACCCGGCGACGCATACTTATAGAAAATGGAAAACGTGGAGGTGGTTCCTCGTATTTTGATAATGTATTTTTTTCATATTCTACCTAATAGTAGTAAAATATGTCTTTGTGCGATAAGTTGTTAGCAAAATAAATTAGAGGTAACATTTGAACAACAAAGTTAGTTGTGAGGATAAATGATACGTGAAAAGGGCACTTTTTTCTAATCTAAATGAAGCATTCTATTAACTATTTATATAAAGAACATTATCCCAAGTAACTGAATGCCAATAGATTTTAGGTATTGCTTATCATACTTACCTATAGCCCCATTCATAGCAACTTCACTTGACTTAACTTGGCTTAACTTGGCGCGACTTAGGAGTTGAGTCCGTGAGAAAGCAACACACTGGTTCACATCAATTTAAAGTGGCTTAACTCGACTTGGCGTAGTCTAGGAGTTGAGCATTCCTCAACTTTCTCTTAATTATAGCCAATAGCAAGGCCTGGTTTACTATCAATGGTGCGGATAGTGCGGAAGGGAAAAAGGGATTACGATATCGATAAGGCCCATCAATCGATTGTAATATCGACTTTGAAAGTGGCGTGTTGTGATTGTTTGGAAATTTCAGGCCCCGATTGGCACTCGGGAACAGCTTAAGCCAAGTTAAGTTCTTATGAACGGGGCTTATGTGATTTATTTAAGCATTATTACGTTAACTTAATTTGTAAAACGTAAATTAAATATGCAAGGAGCTTGAAAAAGTGTTTTCCACAGAAATATATTAGTCAAATAGGCTGCAAATATTTGACACTAACTTCAACTTTTAATGATCAAGTAATGTTTCGGTCAGAGCACCAGTTTTTCACAAAAAACGAAAAGGCGAAATTGTGTACGCGTTTTGATTCATAAAATAGCAGAGCGACGAAGGTTTTTCGCCAGTTTGTTGATTTTGGTTAAGACATCTCAATATGGCACGGTTTTCGATTGATTCTCGAAGCCGTAGAGCGACCACTACTCGATCTGAACAGATATTGTGTTGCTACTTAGTGTCCGCTGAATTTTGCAGTACCCAACTCTAGGATGCATTATAATTAACGACCAGAATGAACAAATGTGCAAATTTCCACAGAGAAAAAATCATCCGCCTTGACCGGGTTTCGAACCCGGATCGATTTATAGCCAGTTAAGCTACCGAGGCGGTCAAGGCGGATGATTTTTTTCTCTGTGGAAATTCGCACATTTGTGCATTGCGGGTGACTCCGTAAAAGTGGAACTCCGTGGCTAGTCCCGGATAGCGTAAAATTTGTCCGAATGAACAAGTTGGATCCGTACTAGTATTATAATACAGTAGTGGCTGGTTCTCAACATAGTAAGAACAAAATATACAGAAAGGCCGTGTATTGTGCATGGCTAATATTAACCGTAAGGTAACGTAAACTTTACGCTAACTAGTTGCTAACTGCGAGTTCGAGCCTTGCATAATGTGTTCAGTTGAAATCTCTGGTATACGGTTTTTGGACTCAATCACATCATTTTGATTGCGATTTTATTTCTTTAAAGGAGTTCTTATAATGACAATTGCTGTAAGGGTTTATTCGACATGTTGGTTGAAAGGGATTTAATACCGAAGAAGAAAGGAGGTTTATTGGGAAAGTTAGAAAAAAAACCGATGCGCCGAGAATTTCTGTAATAAGGTTACTACTCTTTAGAAATATAGGAAGACAATTAATATTGCATGGGTCTTGAATTCATGAAAAGTAGTCGAACGTCACAAATATATCTTACTATAGGATCGCAGTCACAACTATTATCGATGTGATAGCGCTTTAGCATTGGTTTTCATGTCGAGAAATATATTTAACCGGAGATCATTAAACCAAAAATTAAAATAGTGATGCTCCGGCCACAATCTAGGTATGGCTCAACAAAACTATTACGAATAAAAAAGATGATTTTACCAGTAGGACGATTCACAGCCAAAATATCGTCGAATGCTTGGTGAAAATGTAAGGCATAATATTATTATAAATACCGTTGAATAAATGGACTTGTCCGAGCACCTTTATTTTGGCCACTTAAATTTTTCAATATCTCACCATTTGCCGTAGTTAGCGTATTTTCCCACCATCACACAGGTCGTACACAGCACATTACAATGCTCCACACCATCCCCTAATAATCACTAAACACGCTCCCTTTCGATTAATTCCACACCATCTCCCTCATCTCTACCCCACTCCTCCTAGTTCAGTCCACACCACATAAAGGGAACCGCCCACGAGAAGTGGCGCTCCTGAAATTCCTTTATGGATCGATGCGGGCACAGTCCTGGGATCAAACCCCAGAAGCCGCTTCTCCCATGGTTTTCTCCTCCTTTGATCCAGAGTAAGCCTCTCCGCCACAACAGCCTCCCATCCCCCTACCTCTCACTCCCCCCTCCATCCCCGCCTCCCTCATATGAATACCGCACCAGCGCAGTCTGCCACATTCCCTCATCTTTCCATCCATCCATGCCAGCTATTCCATTGCATCGCGCCTCCCGTTTATCCCTTCTCCCATATTCCGCCCCAGCCCTCACACAACAAACACAAACTCGGAATTACAAAATAAAGGCTACGAATAATGAGGAACGCAGAGAAAAAAAGTATATTTAGATAGTGTAGAAACATAGAGGATAACGAGATGTAGTCAGAGTAGAATAAAACCGTTAACGTTTTTCATATTTACCGCTACCTACATATGTGGAGTAAAATAAATTTTCCAATAAAATAAGAAAATCTTACCTTCTTACTTGAGGCAACACAATGGTGAGCTAAAGAAGATATAATCGGCCGTGATAATCAGGTTGGTAATATATCCAACTGGCAACACTATACCCAGTATTCCCACCTCACGGATTGCGATTAATTAGTGTTTATGCTTACTTAAGCATGATTCTTTTTTATAATGGTTATCGCTAGTTATGCATTACCTTTACTTTAATGATATTCATAAATTAGTAAACATACATAAATCAGTATAATATTAACAATACTTAATTCTTTCTCACTGAATAATATATACGATTAACTGAGAAGAGTTCAAATTTGTTCATAGTTGACAAGCTCTTATGGAAAAAATGGTATTAATTAAGTTATTAACTCATATATCACATTAATTAAAAAATTGTTTATAGTAACAACAGAGTATATGATTTCATGGAACAGCACATTTTTCTACGATCTCACACAAGTAAACTAAAGAACCTCTTATATACTGCACAGAAGTACTGGTCAAAGGAATTTCAGTGAATATAAGGGCAGAAAATCAATGAAATCGGGTAGGTTAGTGTTAGAGAGCCGCTTAGTCTCCCATACATACCTTAGGCCGCTCACACGGCAACAGACGTGGCTTCGGGAAATATAATGCCTCCTACCTTCTCTTTCTCCTCTGATTCAGTCCCCTTATATCCCGAATTGGCAGCTTTCTCTGGGGTTGGACTTTCAGGGGGAAGCGAGAGAGATGAAGCATGCATCATGCGCTCCAGATTCCGAGAAATGACGGACCTCTAGGACATGCGTTATTAAGCGAGCTGACGCGTCTTCTGTCGCTGACCACAGTCGTTGCTCTCGCCACTGACCGCAAATTGCATTCGTGACATTACCTTCTCATTTATCTGCCTCGCCTTGTCTCTCACACGTTGCAAACAGTCCTGTCAACCACCCGCCAAGAGAAACACACTCGAACGAACGGTCTCACACGAAGGAAGGCCTATTCAACCTTCCGCACTCTGTCTAAAATCCAGTCCCTTGCCTACCCATCAATTCTCTGCTTCCAGCAAACCCAATCCACCCCTAGCCCTGATTAGTTCTCTAAACGCTCCATCCATCCCCTCCTCTATTTCCAAGATTTCACTTGTTCTTCAAATCTCATCCTCATCTTAAATGGCCACAAAATATTTCGTAACTTTATCCTTGAAAAGAGCGAGATACTAAGGGAAGATAGTAGCTATAAAATCGGCTTCCAATCCCCAAGAACTAAAAAGGAGATCTTTGAGTACTTTTCCGTCTAATTCTTATAGCTTTTTTCTGACTATGACTTAGACTCTGTCTTTGACTTAAAAATATCCACTTCCCACGATAAGGGCTACTAGTACGATACGAGAGCTAAATTAACCTTCACCTGAATAGGAAAAAAAGAGTGCAAACTAAAATAAAATGGTGTAAACGCGGAAAACACCTGGCGTACGCTCTTAAACTCAGAAAGACAGTCGCCATAGTATCTTCGATCCAACGATCAACCAGAAGCAAGTCAACTAAAATTTCTACTTGCTTGGAGCAGTAAAAGACAGGTTGATAATGGAAAATCGCAATTGCTTTAACCATTATCTCTATCAACAGAGTCATTTTTCAAGCTTCGGGTCATTTCTGGATAAAAGCTCGCATTAATCGAAATTCTCTTTCAATCAAAAAAAAATAATTCTGAAGAAAACTGAACATCACATAGACAGTACAATTGATTTTGGCTCTGATTATGCTTCACGACAAAAAATTAGTTTTTATTGGTTACTTGATTTCCATTTCTCTGTAGCAATGTAAGCATTAGCTTCGACTTTATTTTTTCTGTGTATTACATTTCAATGAGTGGCATATGATTAACATTGGCACCATTTTTCCATATTAATGCGTGAGATTTTACTAACTCTTATTCAGACTTTGTGAGGTAACTTCGAGATTGCCTGGCGAAGCCGGCAGAGGGTTGCGGACGGTTTACTTAAAAATACAAATTGCTATCAGCATAAGCCAAAAGCAAGAAAAATCACTTTGGATAAGTTTAATCTATCGTTGAAATTTATCAAAAGTGCTCATGAAATACTAAACTTTATGAAGGAAAATAAAAGAAGGCTGTAAAAGCAATTTTAGCGCTAAATTGAGACATTATAGTGAGAATCTCTGGTATTGCTTTTATGAAGAAAGTTCATCATCATTTACTATTAAGTATTGGCGCTCTTCAAATTTAAGAATAATTATAATTTTTTATAGAAAATCAACAAATGAGACAGCCGTTTTGGTTTTTCCGGTCCATAGATGTCTGAGGGTCTAATAGTGTTCGTATCAACTTTTGGAACAAAAGTTGCAGCCAATAATTGCCTATATATCGCAGAGAAGTATCATACCCCTAATTGCTTTTATTTTTTATTCTGTTATCCCCCTTGCTCCGGAGAGCACCACGATCGAAGAAAATAGTATGCCTAGAATAGGAAGGATCTTATTACTTTGGTACATATAAGTATAAAACTCCTCAGCTCTGACACTAAGAGGAATGAGCTGTAATGAATCTTGGTTAATGTATACGCATGATTTTAAGCTGCTATTATCTGAATCCTAATTTTTTGCTATATATTTAATAAAGGATATAATCCCTGATTTTAAAGATTTCAGACACACCCACTCATCAACTAATGGTTACAGACAACAGCGATTTACCTTTATGATTTTTTATGTTAGGGAAATGACCATAAAAATAAGACGACAGCCCCCTCAACTAAAATCATTCAGAAATTTAATCCATCACATAGGTCTTCTCTAACACCGTTTTTCATCTAAAAAGGAAATAATGTTAAGATTTAGGGTATAGAGTAAGCAAATATTCCACCAGGCATCAAATATTCACTTTAAAATACCATCATGATTGTAACAGACATTATCACAGTTCCAAAGAAGCTTAGAAGAGTAAGACTTAAATCGCATCGATTTTCGGCGTAGAGACTACCTATTACCAGATACGTGAACCTCATAGTCTAAATAAATTATCCTATACATATTAGGATTCTACTGCAAAGGAGTTTACTGTAAATCTGGATAGTTAAAACCAAGAGAAGGAAATCGTTATATCGGTTACGGGAAGCATAACATAAACTGGTTTGATGAACCACAATAAAGTAACAAACGGAATTGCACTGCTATCTGCTATGTAAGAAGTTACGACTCTTCCTGTCCTCCGTCATCCCCCATCCCCGCCCGAGAGTGGGGGTCCTCCATCTGCATCGCATGCTAGGCCCGAGGCCTATACTCCCCTAGCCTTCTTTTGGTGGGTGGGAAGAGGGAAAGCCGGACGCTCACTATTGATACACAAGGACTTCAGAACTTTGACTGGGGGTATTTGTTTTACATCGCTTTTCGGATGAATGCATTAGAAAATTTCGAGAATAAGTCAATCATTATCCAACGCACCCAAATTCTGTATTAGATGGTTTAGAGGTTCATATTTCTAGAATGCGCTACAGAAAAAAAGAGAGAAAAATAAAATCAAGAGCAAATATATTCCGCGATATTCAAATCCTCGTTTCTTGGGAAAGCGACGTTAAAATTACGACTGGGACCGAGCCTTCCCGCTCCCCGTTTGGGGAAACTTGCGATGCGTACGGGTGGGGCATACCTTTTTCTTCTCGTTTCCTCTTTTACCTGCCGTACTTCCTCTCCTCCGTCATCCCTTCATCCCCACCCTAGACGGGATTCCTTCGCCTGCAACGCAAGCTAAGCCCGAGGCCTATAATCCCATGGTCTGCTTTTGGTGGGTGGGTCCGGGGGAAAACCTAGGACGTTCTCTTTTTTTCTCTTTCTCATTCACCAAGAGCACTCCCCAAATGAAACGGGAATGGGAGCAGGAGGGAAAACGTGAGGAAAGTACAACTCGGACTGCTCGCCTCGGAGTAGCAATTACTACGGTGTGGTTTCGCCATTTTCAGATTCCCTGATTTAGTATCACATATCTCTTTTTCTCTTTATCTACTTCCTTTTTTTATTGTCCTTTCCCATTCTTCCTTCTCTTCCTCTTCTCCCTTTCACCACCATTATCTTCTAGCTTACTCCCCAGCGCGAGTCCTAGATAGATAATGGCACTTATTTGATAGCGCCAATCCAGCGGCCTATATTGCTCTGGCATACGATCTCTCCAGAACTATTGGAGCCCATAGTTAGCCCAGTAAACTTATGTTGCAAAAATATAATTATTTCCCAGTTTATAACCTTGACGCTTATCTTCCTTTCTCACTCCTTAGGAAGCTGATTATGCTATAGGTTCTAATTTTTCCATTCTCGTAGCTGCGTAGGGTAAAGAAAGGGAGGATGAATATGGAAGTTTTTACGATTTGTTCCTTTTATTCCCTCCTCCTCCTTGCCTTTTACCGAGTTTAAACCATGGTACAATTAGCACAGAACTTTTTCACGTTTAAAAGGAACACTAGTCATCGGAGTACTATCATATAGCAAGTCAAAGATAACGGTGTATTTTACCAGCTCCAAAATATTTTTTATTGATATTTCTCACCAACAACAGTTCAACACACAAACGTGATACACCCAGAAAAAGTAGGAGTACAAAAATGAAATTTGTCCCCAAATTTAACTATTTGGAGCAAAAAAATCTTACCACTTGATAACTGATGAAAGAAATCTTAATTTTAAAAATCTTAGTAATTAAAAATATGTGGATATCTTGGTCTCGATTGGCACACCTTATTGAGAATATCCTCTTATTCATCCATGTTTCCCTTCGTCTACGAGGTTATTCGCTGTTCGCAATGACTACGGTGACCATAGTCAACTGGCATGCTCCTTCTTTCACTCAAAGTTCGCCAAAAGATGACATGTTTACTTAATTGGAGCAAATAATTCATCGAGTCCTTCCAAATAGAAAGTTTTTATGAGATAGCTGACTCAAATCGCAAAAAGGCATTTGTACTAACAATACTTTCCCCGGGAACTTGTGAATTTTTGAAGGACAAGCTTGTTCTGCAAAAGAGTGATTCTTTTTGTCATTTTTAATAGTGTATACAATTTAATTGTATTATAACATGAAAAAATAAGTAATGAATTAATACCATACGAAACATACGAAAGTTCATTCATCCTAAGAATTGTTGAATGCAGACTGACATAAGAAAGTAATTAGGTTAAAAAATTGCACCAATACAGACGAAAGGATTTGATAGAAAACATTACTAAGGCTCGGTGATTCCGGGAGGTTTCTAGGGTTTTACACCCTATAAAACTTGATTTTATATCAGTCTAATGAGATATCAAACGTTGCTAGAAGGTATGAATCAATAGAGTTCAGCACACCAACGTTTAGAATATAAGACTTAATCCCAACCAAATTTGAGAAATTTTTGAAACAATCACTAATTGTTTAATCCTAAGATTGATTCCTAAAACAATCCTAAGGTGAAACAATTTTTAATGCAAAAAGTGTAATTTTTGGTAATCCATTCCTATTATTGATTAAGCTTAACCCACTATTCTACCTTTTTCCTGCCGACTCCCACACATTCCAGCAGCTATTTTTTCGTATCCCATTTTACTCAGTTATTTAGTATTTTCCTCGGTTTCCTCATCGAATTTTACCTAATATTTCCCTTTTTATTTTACTCCTCACAAGTTCATTCGTCTCCAGTCCTTTTCCTACAACGTCCTGGTCCTTTCAACAAATCCATAAGTTCTTTCTCATTCTGCTATTAACTTAAAATCGCATGGTGCTATACTCCTTCCTAATGCAACTCTACTTCAATGCTTGCTTCATCTGCCACGAGCAGTACATAGTCGACATAATAGACCCACAAGTCAGAGACTGGAAACCTCGATTCCACTTCCGATCTGTAAGAATTGAACGAAATATGAAGAAAACGAATAAAATTGCGCATTTAGAACGAATAACGGCACAATTATTTGTAAATATTGCTCAGTAACAACGTTACCTCTACTTGTATTCGAGTTTTATTCATAATTATACATTAAATTAAATATTTATTAAATGAAATCAATAAACAAATAATTCTAAAATCAATATTTTAGTGGTTAATTATCAATTTGATTAATTTAGCACACAGAGCATGCCATTCAACATGGTCGGTATCCAAACAGTACTCGAGGCCAATTAAATTAGCAACCTATAAGGTAATTCGGGTCAGCGATGCAATAGAATGGCTGGGATCACGTCGAAGAAAATTTTACTGTGAAATCAGTCATTTAATTTTTTCCTTCCTACTGATCTTCATTCCTCCTAGAATTCACTTGGGAGGGCCAAGCTTTCCCCATTCATTAAGCACTTCCATTCCCGAATAGCCATTCTAGCCCCTTCATCTATGCAAGCCAATCCACTCGAATCGTTGTATCTCCGCAATCCACCTTTATTACTGGGTTCCTTCCTCCCCTAGAAAATCTTGCCTTTGACCCTCGACCTCTCGGCTCTCCTTCTCTCCCACAAAATCAATTCTCAATCCATCGCGCACAATTGAAACCCTCTTTCCTTATCCTTTCGTTTCAATTGAACTCATAAAATTCCCGAGCACTTTCTTTCCCTCATTGGTACGGTACACTATCCATCCTACCACCCTTCTTCCCCGCATATCCTTCTATCAAGATATTCTTCCTTCACTTCGGCGCTCGCCCAAATGCAAATATGATACTTCCATTCCTCTCTCTTCTCAATTTCGATGCATCCTCCTGCCCTCCGTTATTTTTTACCCAGCAATATTTCTTCCAGCAAAAAAAAAAAAAGGTTTCGTCTCTTCTCTTCCGCCACTATCTCTCATACCCCCGGATTATTTCCTTCCGGTTTCTAACCCAAGTATCACTTCTTCTTTTTTTTTCAAGCCGTTCTTATATTCTCAAACCTTTCAATATTTTTCTCCTGGTACCAAGTCTAAAATAATTGTTCACTCACTTTTCCAACCCCACTTTTCGATCCCGACAAATTTATTTTTAAATAATCACCCGTTTCATGACATATTACGATTTAATTATGTTTGTAGATAACAGGTAATTTAAGAGCCGTAGGATTAAAAAATACGCCAATATTTTACGTTTATGGTTTTAAAATACTAACTTGATAAACCATGCTTTTTTATCCATGAAATACATCACTATAATCAACCAACTATTTCCAACCAATGCAATTACACTTGCAAAAATAAGTAAATTCTCCGAAAACTTGTTTCTTTTGGTTTCTAATCAGGTGGAGTACCGGCCATAACGCCACACGATTCATCAAAGGACCCACAATGTCCTCACTGGCACAAGTGATTCCATGGCTCCGTATGCATCCACTCAACTCCTACCGCAATGCCGCTTCTTCCCCGAGGGAATCCCTCTCCTCGCTTCTCTCCAACTACCTCACTTTACCTCAGTGTATACTTTTATTGAGCTCTACTACTACTTAATACTTCAAATAATACTATTCTACTTCATATTAACCACATACTACGTTGCCACGTCGCGGAAAATTACTTATACCCTTTCTTCGCTACCTACCCTCTCGCATTCCTTCTCATGACCAATTGAGCAGAACAGAAAGGCAGAACAGAAATAAAGGCAAAACACGTGAAGGGGAGGAAGATGAGCCAGGAGAATGGCTATAGGAAGAATGAAGATTTAACTTTTGAAATATTTTCTTCCAATACACTAGCTTCTAGTGAGTATAATTAGTTTCTATATTACCATCTAGCAGCCAATAAAAGAAAAAATATTCAATATACTTTAAAAATAAGAGAGAAAATTCACAATTATGACATAAAAAGGCTATAAGAAATAATATATAGCCGTGATGAATAATTTCCGAATTAAACACAACGATTAAGCACTAAATCTCATAAGATCCGAAAGTTTCAGGCTTAATAGAGTGGAAACGGAGCATAACTGCTCTAGGAAAAAAATGAGCAACTTCCACTGTAATAGAATCTATTACAGCCAGTTTCCTGCACCTGAAGATGCTGTAAAAAGCAAAATCGGTCGAAATAAATTCTATCACAGTGGAAGTTGCTCATTTTTTCATAGAGCACCCACGTTTTCCATCCGTATTTCTCTTCCACCGTCTCCTTCCCAGTCCGCCTACATCCCACGTCCTCCTTTCATATTCCTCCCGCATCTTTACACCCATCGCCAGAGGGCTCCCTCCCTCGCCTCACTGTTCCTTGAACACCGATTTGTCCCTCTTTTGAGTCTCTCCATGCAAGCTATTCACCGCGTGTCCCACGTCATCTTACGCTGTCTCCACCCACCAGGACACTAACTCACCATTGCCTTTACTCGTCTGAATTTTTCCGCCTCCCGGCCCCTTCTTATGCAAGGCTTCTTCTAAAAGTTAGTCCATAATTCTCTTCGCTTACTACACCACCACCGCCTTACCGCACTTCCATCTTCTTCAAACTATCCCCCTTCTTTTAATGAAAGCATTATCCCGTGGGGTGGGATTCTATCAAGTCACTGCTAACAAAATTTATTGTAAAATCTTTACAACTCATTAAGGATTCCATTGCGGAGAATATTTAACGCTCGAATAACCAGAGAATAATTTGTGACCATAATTATCCAGGAAAGTAATTTCGTCGGTTATAACACTCCTGATTTATCAGTGCTTGTTTACCTTCCATTCAACCCGTACGAATCTGAAACCTATCCGACCTTGAAAAATAATGCAAGATTACTTGGATAACACGATTAAGAGACTAGGTTTAGCTGTATAAAGAACGCCGTTGAGCCACCTAACCAAAAATCGTGTACCAGGAGGCACACAAAACAGCGAGTCCAAAGTTAATTCAGCCGTAGTGACTCCTTTAATGGCAGGATACCATGAGCTCTACAATGCCGTTTTGCAACAAAAAACAACTAAAACAAGGCAGATACGCCTGTCTGCTAATCATACCTGGATAATGCTGGAATGCAAAATTTTATGAAGACTAATAATAAGCTAAACTATGCATAAATCATGCAGCAGGTAATAGGAAACAGCACAGCAAAAAATAGGGACATTATTTTCCGTGACGAATACAGGAATCCAGAGACTAGAAAAAAATCAACACAGATGATACTTGTGTCCTTATGCTTAAAAAAGGAGTATTTTCCTAAAGAATTGAAACTATAACAGGTATTCAACAATTTATATATAATAAATATTAAAATATGCAAATATATCCCAATTAAAAATCATTTAATAACTATTATATTTGTATCAATTTTAAAAGAATAACTATGCCCGACATCTTTTAACCGCTGAGTGCTAAAAACTGAAGGCTTCCTATGTACGCGCTGGAGTGAAGTAGGCGAATGTGATGTTAACCACAGGGGACTGAGAATTCTTTTCTGCTCGCGTAGTATCCAGAAAAGATTCTTTTGAGATGAATCAAGTACACGAATCAAAAAGAAGAAATTAGACAGCTTCAACCAATTACTGATGCGCTTCATTGTTGGATTTAATGATTTAAGTAATGCTGTCATCACTGTTTCAACTAGTTTGTTAGTTCTTGGAAACCGCAATCATCATAGGGGATAAGAGAGCTGATAAAGTTCCATTTCAATATAGGCAATTGCAGCACATTAGCAGGCAGTTATATTCTTTTTCTCGCCTAATTACCAGTTAAAGTACAAACGCCTAAAAGATTGAACTTCACTATTGAAAAATTCGACTGACTGTGCCGGGTTTCGATCCTGGATTTCCCATTGACCAGTCAAGCATCTTAGTTAGTGGTGAATTTCAGCAAGGTTCACACGATCTAGACGTTCTCGCCTCTGATCGATGTGGAATTAAGATGGTTAGGCGGTTTAACAGGTAAACCAACCAATCAACCGTTGAATTGGGATATACAGGTTTTAATTCTGTTGAAATCATATGCATTCTAATGGCATATTTCACCCATTTATATTTATACCTATGAATACCCATGAATGCCATATTATTTGTCCATTTCGCAGTGATTTGAAAACTTGTACGATGTAAGGACGGTATCCATCTCTACTTAAAGGAAATGCCCCTTTTAGACACAATGAAACAATAAACGCTTCATATTCCACATAAGATTTTAAATAATTAAAAAATAAATAATTCAATTCGCACATAAAGTTATTCCACAAAGTTACGCAGAATTTGAAAAGTTAGTTTACCACTCTGTCATTTATTATGATGATATTATTTTTGATATATTTCATTTTTCCTGTTTAATATTCATTTTAAAAGGCTTTAAAATTGGAGTGAGACTTGGAGACGACATTCGATATTAACTGTAGACTACGAATACGGATTTAGTGGTGCTATTATTTTCTCGCGCTAGTCTTAAACGTATTAGTTATAACGATTCTCTACTCTCGAGAATTCTGCCAGTGTTCGAGGCTGCGGTTCTGGTTGTTGTGCTATTTCCTTGTTAATTTAATTTCCTGTTCGAAATTCACTGAGAATACTCCCGTTTCTTAACTTGATATATTTATCCACTTGCCATCTCCTTCAAGGGAGACAAAAGACGAATACAGGGCTGCCGTGTTTATCCTTCGCACCTCATCGATTCTAGTACTCAACTTTGCACGGTTTTAGGTTTTCTCTCACAATAATTTAGGCAATACATTAGGTTATAATAAACCTTCAAAAAATTTTACAAAGGTTTCCGTACATTTTCAGTCACTTCTTTCTTTGAACTGCGAGGATATAATTCATCAAAAAAAGAAACGTGCACGCCCCTTTTGCTTATTTCTAATATTAAAAAAATATAAAACCAAAACAAATTTGAAAACCCGTACATTCATAAAATGGAGACACGAAATTTGGAAACGACAATGGAAACGCTCATTTTATGAATTTTAGCTGCTGATATTAAAAGTTGAGCTAAATTTGAAAGAACAAAGAAATAAAATGTACAAGGACGCTGATCTTATACCTAAACTTAAGGAGACGTCAATAATTAAGGGGAGCGTTGCATAGAAGAACAGGAAAAATAAGGATAGACCGACGAAAGAGGTGGAGAGACAATGAAGCACCTCTTTTGTACTTTTTTTACGGCGAGGTCCCACCGCTTGCCCGTGTTTATTGCGCTCCACCCAAGATATTTTCTTCTCCGAGTAACTGCCGCTTCTATCTCGACCCATTCACAATGGTCTGTTCCTAAGAGCAGTTCCTCTTTCCCCGCTTGCAGTCAGTCAACCGAGAATGGCATGCTGCGAGCGATAAACGAGTTGCTTAGTGGTTTCTTCACAGCGCAAGGGAGATGGGTGAATCATTTGAGAGGCGAAGTGTATGAAGAAAAAAAGAGAGCGGAAAAAATGATGAGAGTCGGGGAGGGTCGCGTCGTTAGCCGATCGATCTGGCCAACTGTTGATCCCAGGCAGTCGATCAAGGTGTCCGGCCTCTTTTTCTTGTTTTTTTAGCAGTGACGGAATGAACAAATGCGTTCTTTAACTTAACAAACTAGTCAATCAATTTGCCATCAAAGCCTACTATTCTTTCCCATAGCCATCAATTTATCTTCCTTCAGACATCTTCAACGTGCTTCCTAAACTGTCTTCGCTTCCCTCCTCCCCTTCACAAGATATGCCAAAATCTTTTACCAATTTTTCAGAAGAACCTCCACCACTAAATTTTTAATTGTTTTCAAAAAATAATGATTACAAACTTATGATGGGTTATAGACTAGTTATAAGTAACAAATATATTCTCGAAATTTTCTCTTAAAAATTTTAACAACCTGTCTTCCATACTACGTCCACATCATTCTCGTTGCTTGATGATATCCGTGACTATAACTCAATTTGACGTTGAAGCTTACCTGAAATGAAAGAAATATTCTATTAGATTGTGGGATTTATACTTTTTAAAATGCAACAGTTTGAGCCTCAACTGTTTTAAAGGTTTAATTTTCTTTAGGACGAGTAATTATGATTTCTCGAGTTCATTTAACGCATGACATCATCGACAACACACTTAAAATGTATTCACCTCCAAATAGATGCAAAGTCATTGTAGAAATATTTTATGGAAGATAATTTGACGCCATATCTTAACCGTTCTGTTGCAGGTTATAAACACAAGTACAGACTGTTGGCTGTATTGATTGCAATTTAGAGGTATTGTGGGTAAGAATACGGTAACAGTAAAATTATAGAATAACTATGGCTTCTTGATTGGCTGACAAAAAGTATGAGTCACTTTCTTGTAATCACCTGCCCATGAGAGAGCTTAACTATGGGTAATTTCCACGAAATAAGTTTTATGATTTTATTAAAACAGACTGTCTTGATGCTTACACCAGGCAGAAATTTACTAATTAGGCTATTTAGGTAGGAAGGTATCTAGGCTATTAGGGTAGGAAGATCATTTGAAGCAGAAAGGCACACAGAGTTATCTTCTAATCAGATAAGAAGGGAAAAAAGGTTAGCGGAGTAAGTCCAGGTTTACAAAATGAAATAAAACGCATAAAAACGAATCGTACATATTTCTCAGTTGATTCACTATCCGCGAGTTTTGGTTGACTACATATCGTATTTATACGATTTAAAGCTATATCCATCGTATATACGATACGTTTTAAAGCTAAATCCATCAGCTTTGCTGTCACGGTTAACATGTTTGCAGTTTCCACAGGACTATCTTCAAACTAAATCTTGCCCAAAGGGAGTCACTTCCCATTGTCTCTCAATCCTATCAAAATGGTGCCGTAAGCCAAACATTAACTTGAATCTACACAGAAATTTCCGTCAACTTTTTCAGTACGACCGGTCTCGTCAAATTGGTACATCCGTCTCGTTGCCAGTAACTTGGAACGAAGCCCGAAGTATCTAATGATATATTCCGTTGAAAGTGCTTACTCAGACGTCAATTAAGTGAGGCACCATTATTCACGAGACAAAATAAGAAGTCCCTAAATGACATATTTCTCGGGAAGCGCATCCTTGAGGTCCTTCACGCTCCTTGAGGATTTCCTCAGGGATTTCCTCAAGGAGGGTGAAGGATCTCAAGGATGTGCGTCCTTATGGAGAGGAATCCTTGAGGATTTTCTCAGAGGAGACGCTCACTGTGCAGTGCAAATTTCGTTTAGGAACAAACGACATCGTAACCAAGAGACATCGTCAAATGCCTGATGATGTTACTTTGGGATGAAACCTGCTTCAGGCTTGTAACAGTATCTGGAAACTTAAAAAGTTTACATTATTTCTATTGCGTCACGCTGAAACGCCCACCACCTCCTTCCAGGAGGCTCCGAGCTGATACACTAGAGACAATGTCTCAAAGAAGACATGCCCCAATTAATTCCTTCCCTTCTCTTGCCGCCAGCCTCGTCTGCCAACTTGCTAATCCTACTTTACTTCTACAAAATTTCCACAGCACAACACTCGCACGTTGCCCTGATCTCGAATCCTCACGCCTAGAGATCACCACAACTTGCTCGCTAACCGTTCTGCCTCATTTCTCCTTTCACCGCTAACAGTCTCAAAATAGGTGAGGAACTCCTACCCTGTGGCCGCGTTTATTAAAGAATTCGTCTCGAGTCCATTTTTAGAGGATTAGGTAGGTATCTAGGTAACTGAGCTCTCCTGCCTGGAAGAAATTCATTTCGTGACATTTCGTAATTTTACTATAGCCTTCCCTTCACAAAAAGCTTCTTCAAAAAATGTTCAACCCTCACCTTTGCACTATCATCGCCATTCCACGCCACCATTTGCCCCAGGAGACCCTCCTCTTCTTGCAAAGACCGAGCATCTTATTCCTTCAATAGGCTTTGATTTTCATTTTCCACCCCTCCCAGCCCTTATCGCCCAATCGCAAATATCTTAGGACGCAAAAATTTTTCCTCAAGAATTTCACTTGATGTCCACACTTTCTTCCTAAACCTGTATACAGTGTATACTTATTCGTTACGCCATATCAATATTCCCTTCCATTAATATGCATTTACTTCTCCTCATGTCTCACCGTTATATCTTCCTAATTGCTATCTACTTTTTCAAATTATCATTTTCCTCCATTATCTTTTCTGTTTATAACAGAAAGCTATCTATATTTGAATGGAAGTGACTCTGAGTTCTTCCTTGACCTTTTTCAAATATGACATTTTTCTTTCATAGCCAAGCTTCTAGAGACTATTTTTTGCTGATTTTTGATTGCTGATTTGACACCTTTTTGCTGATTATGAGTCGAGCAGAGGTGGAAAATATCTTCTACTTTAGCACATCCAGCAACAATACAAACCATAATATTACACCAGTACATACCATAATTACTTATTACGCCCTTATTAATTCCTCTCCATATTCCGAAATTTTTGCCGACTTCTCACTCAATACAAGTAAGCTGTATTTTCAATGTTTATAACAAAGAGTTTCCAATTTGTATCCGCTTCTCAAAGCTTATACATTGCTTGATAAACCAGATGGGATAATTAAACCAAGAAAAGCAAGGTAGATATAGAAAATATGAAAGAGAGCCGCGCTCGCTACTCGCATAAGGAATCCAGCAAAAATGATAGGTGGGCAACGGAAGTAGAGTAGAAATGAAAGAATAGAGAGAATGAGATAAAGCAAACAAAAGTTATCCCATCTGAATTTAAAATAGGAAGGTTTCCGCTTCCCATATTTGTATTTTAAATCTTTCCCGTCTGGGTTTTTCTCCAAACATAAATTCTGTCCACGGGGGAAGAAATACTTTAGTCACCTGGCTTTTCCCCCGGAAAATATTTAAACACTAGGTTGAGGCAAAACTTTGGCTTAATAAATATGGCTGAATGTCTTAAACGTCTATCCGTCAGATTTTGATGACGTAAATTCAAGAAACTAACCCAGCGCCGGAATATGATCATGGATAATTGAAATTATTTTCCTCATTAGATTTCAGACACTCATCACCCTTGATACGTAGTATCTTAAAACGCAGTCAAAAACCAAATACGCAGTGGCAGCAATGGTACGGATGCAATTACATCAAATCCCTTTCTTTATTGGTTACCCGCAATAAAACTTAACTTTAATAATAATTAATGAGTATATTTCCTCTTCCTTTGCTGCAGTATCTAGACAATCAGGAGAGAATTCCACCATCTGCGGTCTTTTCTGGCTGAAAATATAGGGCATGAAAGGGGATAATAGACTGACCTACTTGAACGCCGACATTAGCCTTTATCTGTCACCATTTTCTGTTTCTTTGCAAAAGCCTCAAGTCAATGTCAATCCAAGTCATCACAAGGAAAGGAAGTATACAAAATTACTGACAGGTATTTTAATTTCATCCTACATCCAAAAGAGTCGATTGATATCAAAGTTGTACAAAATCAAACATATCTTCCTGTAAGGGATTTTTTAACTTAGCCCTCCACAAATACTACGTCCTCCAACGCAGCGACCGATATGCTTCCCCAATTTATCAAGGTACTACAATGATTCCATTTCTTGACTAGTTAAAGGGGGCTTCTACTTGTGCTTATTGCACGTCATTCCGTCTGATGGTTTCACTGATCAGGAGCATTGCGTATAATTCGAGATTTTATTCGTATGTAAAAGGAACCTGTTCGTAAAACGTATTACAGCTGAGGTGGAATAGCACTTACGTTATATATGCTTATAAACAAGTAATTTCGCTCAACCTAAGAGAATAATACAAACAAATATTTAAATGACACAATCCCTTCAATGGAAAATAACCAGTGCAATGAAAAATTGTCACGATAACACTACATAAAATGTCATGAATTG
This sequence comes from Ceriagrion tenellum, assembly GCA_963169105.1. Lineage (NCBI taxonomy): Eukaryota > Metazoa > Arthropoda > Insecta > Odonata > Coenagrionidae > Ceriagrion > Ceriagrion tenellum. The sequence continues at coordinate 57,723,704 of OY720632.1, read as the reverse complement.
ATTTTAAATTTCCTATGAAGAAACCGTAAATATATTCTTACTTAAATACATTATAAAATTATATTGTTCACTGTATAAACAACTGCCATTTAAATTGAAATAACTACAAAGTACCTCTGAGAGAGAAAATTAAAATTCAATGCAGACTAAAGCAAGTGCGAGGAAATTTATACGTAAACGCAATAGTTCTGGAGGACTGGTCTCAGTTGAATTAACTAATCCAACGTTCCGTAGATGTATTCTAGCATCCTCAGGGCCTCAGATATCAGGCTGCGTACGGTATAATAATTGTATGGTAAGAGTTTTAACGGTAATTTAATGTTGGCGGAATGAGGTGTTTAAATTAATTTATACAAACGACACCAATCCTCTAGAACAATTGCGTACAAGTGTAAAGCGGTCAAAATTAACTTGAATTAACACTAGAAGGACGGGACTTCACTTAATACCAAGACGGACGGCAGGAGGTCAAAAATGACCCCTTGTTATAATATTGGTTTTTAGAAATAAATTTATTCAATTATTGTTTAAAATTATAAAAATACAGCCAAAATGAGTATATAAAAGACAATATACAATGCAAAACGATGTTCTGCAAAAAGGTGATTGGGGTCAAAAATGACCCCTTACCGTCCTTCTAGGTTAAACGGCTCACAGGTGCCAAAGTTTAAAGAATAATCCAACAAAATTAATGGATATTAAAGAGTACCTTAAATTGGATAAAAGTCGCAAATTCAAAGTAAGATCCGTGGAGAACTAAAGAAATGGCCAACGGCGAAAATCGAAAAGGGGTCAAAAATGACCCCCTCCGTCTTTCTAGTGTAAAAGTTAATTTATAGTCATAAAATTAAATAGGTAACTATTAGAAGGCAATACCTTCCAATGTTAATTAATATAAAATTGTCAATCGCTTTATTGAAGGACTTTAAGGAAGGAATCGCTTTATTGAAGGCATGAGGCACTTGTACTCCGTTTTCAATATGGATTAGTTTCGGTGTGCGGCTGTGTCATTAAGTTCTCTTCAGTTTCAATTTACGGCAAAAATGGGCATTATATGTTGGATAAATAACAATATACACAAAGTGAGCGTAGCTATTAACTGGTAGGGATGAATTTGGGCATGAAATTAGGCGTTTTTCCCACCAAAACTTCGTCAAATCGTTGATCTCAAGGGTTCAATAAATCCACCTCCAGCAGAATGCTCACCTATTTTCAAACGTCACCATTTCCTTCCAAAACCGCCTCCATCACACCCAAAGAAGCCCATTCTCAATGATCCATTAAAACTGGATCGAATACTAGGTCATACAATTTTGTTGTCATGAATATTTGACGTACTACGTGATCAAAATCTTTGTCTCCCCCTCCACGGTCACCTTTGACCAAACCCAAACGTTCATCGTTCATCACCTCAGCCCATTACACAGAGCTAAAAATGTCAATATTAAGGGCCCACAACAACATTTCATGCCTTTTTGAAGATGATGAAACATCAATACTAATTAATTGACATCAATCTCTCGTAAAAAACGGCGGTTACTAAGTAGACTCTTAGTGAAGAATGTTGTTTAAATTATGTATAAGGCATTATTTTTACATCTACGCTAAACTTAGACAAATTCACATAAATACAGGTCAAATATATGAATTCAACCAAGTAACACCTCGCTGCATAACATATCAAAAGATATGTAATATGTTATGCATATATCTATATAAATCTATAACTATACGCATATAATATATATAAGGTTGTTTGAGAAATTCAGAACTGATATTTTCAGTGCGACACAGAGTATATTATCATGTCTCCTCACTACATCTCTTGCTCTTACAGATTCGATAAAATAAGAGAGATACACTACCGAACAGATAGGTGCAAAATCTCGTTCTTTCCGCGCACGATAAGGGATCACAATAAAAATTGAGCTCTTCTAAATACACCCCTATAATACGTGTCACCATTTCATCTCCTAAAAACTTACGTCTTTACACGGCTGGTGACCTAACACCCCCTCCATACGACCATGCGATGGCTCGCAGGGTATTATGTAAATGTAGATATATCGCTATACTTCAGCCTTAAGACAAATAGCAAAAAAAGACAAAATTCCTATTGTATAAAGACCAAATGTACTCCCTCAGCCAGGCTCAGGGAATGCATCTATTGTATTATGCATAATGTTTCGAAACATTTTCCCCTTGAAATCTAAAGCAATGGTCTTGAATGAATTGAACAAAAGAAAAAAACGATCATTTGATTTCAGATTGGACAAGAAAGAAGTCGTGAGCTTTTTGTACGTCACGATTTTGTATGTCTTTGACTAATTATTACTCAATTAAAGCGGCAAAAATTATATAAAAAAGAGAAAATGGCTTTAATGCAATACTATGCAATACTATGCAAGACGGTAAATAATGAAAACCGGCCAATATTTTCCCTTATCCTCACTTAAATGGGCACCCGTCTTATTTTCCTAAGAATAACTGAATACTTTGCATACCTAGGTATAGGCTTTACTTTCACAGCGATAATGTGCTCTCCCATTGATATCGCATCTAGATTGCCAATGATATTAACCGTGGGTCAATCTGGGATCGTGAGGTAGCTTAGTTTTCCCCCATAGAATTGATCAAAAGGATCGTTTCCTCTTTCCTGTTCCCCCAAAACTAGTCCAATATTCAGAACTTCCCGTTGGCCCAATAAATCCATCTGTAGAAGAGCGCTAGCCCACTTTCAAACTTCACAATTACCTTCCAAAACCGCCTCATCCCTTCCCACAAATGCTCTTTCACGTTTAGCAGTGAAAAAAGAAAAATGGATTCACCGAAATGAACCATATCTCTCCCTTTCGCCTGGAGCACCAACCCGTTTCCATTGGTACTCGGCGCTCTCGAATTGGCATCCGTTCGACGAGAACAATGGAAAAAAATGGTGATGGAGTGAAAGATAGAGAGAGTGGAATACAAGAGGCGGAAAATTACAACGGAAGGATTAGTTTCTGAGATCTAATTAAATAAAGCCCTACCGATTAGATAGGCAATTATTTCTTTTTTTATTCAGACTGCTACTTTCTGTAATTACTGAAAGGCCAACATTTACTCAAAAATATGACGACTTTTCCTCAACATTAACAAATCTTATCCACTTCATACAAATATGGTATCGCAATAGGAGAGAACATCAGCATTGTTTTCGCAGGTCTTCTGAAACTAAAATAAAATCAGTTGAAATAATCCATACGATTTTTTTTGAGTTTACATCCTTAAAAATAAATGAGAAAGCATCTAGAGAGTTTAATTTGACCAATTTGTAATTATAATATTTTAGTCGTACCAATATACAATCAGATCTTACCGACTTTTCAAAGAGTGTCAGCACACATATAAACATATTAGGTTAATCAGTTCGTTACAGTGACTAAACTTCTAGATTTCTAGTTCTAATGCCCGCCATTGATTTCCAGCAGCAAAGTTATTTCATTGGAATTCTGATCTCCTTAGGTGTCAAGTAAGGAGCATATAAAGCACATTGAATTGGACGTTGAATTTAAAATAATTCTCTGACCTAAATATTTACATTTCAAGCATATTTCCCCTGGATCAACATTTCTCTTAATCTCTTCTTCTGACTCACCCTTCTTACGAGTAAAACCATTAAAACTGGGCTCGAATCATTTCTCTTAGCTGTCCTGGATCCATCGTTGAGTTTTTGCCGAGAAGATTTTCCAACAGTACCTCTTACACCCAGGGACGACACTTAATGATATTCTCCCTCCCCCGTAACCGCTTAAATTTCCAATTGGCACTCTGTCCCCTAACAATGGCAAAATTCCTCGGCGCAAAATTAGATTTCTTTCCCCTCTCTGAGCAATGTCTCGAAAAACCCACTCCCATTTCCTCGACCTCGTCAACTTCCCCATATGGAAACGGGAATTTCTATTTCCACCCCCACCCTCCCCTCCAACTTCGAACTTTGATTTTTCCCCATTTTAAGAGATTAGATACACGAACAATACTTCGTAATTACAACTTTCAGACCAATACTAAAAGGTGTATGGGCGAACATTGGGAATGAACCCTGGGTGAATGAACGTACCATATCATATCTGCATTTCGCAGTAGTTTGGAAAAAAAATTAGGAGCAAATAATAAATCCTCTTCGATGAATTGGAGAGGGAAACCACTTTTGAAATGTTATAACGCAAGCTAATAAAAAATCTTTTGGATTTACCGATTTAAAGGTCAAAACTTATAGGAGACAAGGATCCTTGAAGACAATGAATAAATCACTAATCAAAATGCCGCAAGAGATGAATTACCGGAATATTCACCGGAAATGCTTTAAATCATACATTGCCAAGCATGCATGAATATATCATGCAAACATGCTGCTCTGTATGAGCCACAGCTCTTTAAAATTCATATTTTTATCACTCTAAACACCGCAATTAAGATTTCTCTTTGAAGAAACATCGCCAAATGTCAGAACGCCAAGAGTAGATCACTGGTGTGAGGAGGCAGGGTACACTTTGGGGAGAAAACAGGAGAGGACATTCTTCGGTCGACCATCGGGGTAAATCAGAATAAAGAAAGAGGTTAGAAAAAAAGCAAAAACGAATTAAAAGGTGTATTATGTATATATTACCAGTCAGGTGCAACTGAGGTTTTATTATCAAGGTTTCCAAACGATGAAGACTGGATTTAAGACCAGACAGCGATCTTCGCATCAAAGCCTTTCATAAGCTGGTCCAGTCTCGCCTAAAAACGAGGTTCAAAGGACAGGAGAGGGGGGTAATCTACCAATCTTTCGGAGAGCAAAGTGGGTACGAAGGGCGCGCGGTTGGAGACGAGGGGGGATGAAAGTTTTCAGCAGACAGCATTAGCGTTGGGAGAGTAAGCTTGCGTTTACAGATCACACAGGGAATTAAAATAAAACATGAAAGGGGCCTCTGCCTTTTCGATTTAATTACATCTACTCATTTCATTGGCGTAATACTTCAGTTCAATTCAACCACGAAGAGTTTATCTTCAAGGAACTACAGATTACGATATAAAAATATTTTTAGTAAAATATCCGCAATATTTTACAACCCCTAATAAGAGAATAAGAGAAATTCACATTTTAATTTAATCTTCCTAAAAAGAATCACATCAATGAATTACGAGAACTGAACTGTCGCTGTACTTTTCAGAGGTAAGATAAGGTATCCACAAAAAACGAAAGATCATTTCTCAAAGAAATTGAAAATTATTCTTCTGTCATTCCCATGCTAAATTAATATAACAGAAATATAGACAATCGTCATTAATCCTACAGAAACTCTCAACCAAAAAAGGACCAATAACCACTCAATTGGGGCATTTCTTTTTCTAAATTATAGGTCACATCTATATGAGGCATGTATCAGGGAGCTTAGATCAATTTAAGCTTCTAGATATTGTAAAAATAAAATGACTCTACTCTCGGATTTACAACTCAAAAACATAACAACCACTATGAAACGATGCGAAAAATGAACTTTCAAAGATGAGGATCCTGTGATTTTAGGCTGAACCGTGACTATTTATCCTTACGGCTTATTGAATTTTATGCAAAAAATTATTTTATTATATCCACCCTAAAGCTATAAAGGAGTAAACTTCCTAAAACTTTACTAAACATTAAATATACCATCATATGAGTTGCTCCCAGTTAAGCAAATTGTCAAACTAAGCTCGATCTCACCTTCGTCTTTCAGAGACAGTAACTTTGAGCCGACTGAAGATTTTTTAGTTTCGTAAAAAATCACCAAATTTTGCACCACTGAATTTTCCATCCTGCTGAAGCACATAAGATTGCTGGGAAAATATCCTTCTCTTTAGGTGAAATTGCTTGTGGTGGATCTACTTCCACTCTAAAGGTTAAAACAAGGAGAAAATAGGAGTGAAATGATTTGGGAGATGGAACGCACCGATAACATACCAAAAACATCAACCAACGCCAAAAATTTGCCCGTAGGAGGCAAACAGATATTCTGCATCGAACACTAACTCTCCCACCTTCTGCCTCTCGGTAGCCTGGGAGACGATGAGGCTGGAGGAAGAGAGGAATTAGGCGCAACAGTCGATAAAATGCGACTCCGGTATTTCTTGTCACGTTCCGTCGATAAAAGCATTAAAATGAAATTCCAACCTAAATACCATCTATTTCCTAACCCTCTTAAACTTTTCCCTTCTTTCTTCCTCATCTCTATCATTTGCTCCCTAAGTTTTTATACTGGAAAATCCTGAGACACAATGGGTTTGTGAAGAACATGATTGAAGGCAAAATAGATGGAAAAGTCCCCAGAGGTGCACCCAGGGAATATGTTCACCGAACAAATAAAGAAGTTAAGTACATAGGAAGAAATATCAAGAGGTGAGGGAACAAGCATTGGATAAGGTAGGATGGAGGGCTGCAGTCAACCAATCTTAGGATTGAATAACCAATGACGAAATCTTTATAGACTTTTTATACGAGCATGCATTCTACCCTCCTGTGCTACAAGGAAATGAAACTTTATTTCGACCTCTTCACTGCGTTTTAATAAAACAATCCGGACCAAATCAAGAGACATGATTTTAGTAGATAATCCAATTTTCGGTCAAACACGCTCGTCCCAACTCACTCCTAAGCTCCATACGTTGGTCTATAATGCTCGAAAACAACATATTTTTCAAATTTCCAAACATTGAATTTAACAAATGATGTGGAACGAAGTCACTCGCACGGGTGCATATACACCAGGGTTGAAATTCGCTATGAAAAAATCATTTGAATTAACCGGGATTCGAACCCAAATCTCCCAATTGCCGGTCAGGTGTGTTAGCCAGTTACACCACCAAGCCATCTTCCCTCAAGACGAATTTCGAGGGGGGTTTATGCGAACTACATGTTCCAAGCGCAAAAAATTAAACGGTTTTCCTCGAGAGGAAAGAGATGCATAGTAGACATATTCAACGAAGTGGAGTTGGAAATTGGAAAAAAGAACGACTTCGCGAAGGACAATGGGAAATCGCTCATGAGCACGGCCAGCGGTTGAAAGAAAAAAGCGTGGCTCTGTTGCTATGGAGCCTAAGAGGGGTGTGGCAGGCGGCGGGGGAGGAGCTTCGTTGGAGGGGTAGGAAGAGAGGACGGAAGAGTGAGCAGGGGTAGTGGATGACGGAATGTGATTGAGATCGCATCCGTGGGAATGAGGGGTGAGTGGAATGGATGAGAGGAAGAAGAGCCACCCGTGGCTGTTATAGAATGTTGCTCACGTCGAGGGTCGTCGAAGCTCCGATGCGACAGTTTAAACGCTTCCATCCAACTTCCCATCCTATTTGCCGTCAGGGGGTCCGTCGTGCAGGTGTGGCGCCAACTATGCATGTAATGAAGTACGTTAGACCCCCAGTGCTTCCCTCGACACTTGGGGCCCTAGCGAGAGAGTGAGAGAGTTCGGGAGATTATCGCGGGGGTAAAAAGGACTGTTTGACTCAGCTCTAGTGGTTTAAGAGGTTTGAACACGTCTCCAACGGTATGGTGACAGTTGTGTAAATGATATCATTCGTCTTTGCATTTGGTTCAGCTTTCATTGAGTAGTAAACACTAGTATAAAAAGCGATGGATCACAGCTTAAATTTTTTTTTTAAATTAGGGACTCAAATGATATTAACCATTGGTTGAGATCTCCACGAGGTAAAATAGCATCCGTATTAAGATTCATAGCCGACATCCCTCTATGTAGGGAATATTGAAAATACTGAAAAATAATAAGTACTTCAATCTGGCTCCGACTGCTAAACAATAATCTGTGTGAACACATGTTTTCAAAGCGATCTTAAAAAAAGCTCAAAATCATGTATTACGGAAGAAGTGTAAAATATTATTCTTTCCCAAATTATATTCTTTAGCTTACATGTTTTATCATTATTTCTAACTGATTAAACAAATTCAATAGTGTCAGGTGGAACATGATGGAACTCCTCCATAATGAACAGAAAGGAAAAAGCAATGGCAGGTTCCACTATTATTGCCATTGCTTTTTCCTTTCTCATCATCATGATTAAACAAAAATAGAACTACTAAGCCTCGTGTAAAAAAGCTAAATATTCATAAAAAACTGCAACTTTCGGTGCAACGAAAGCTGGCTTCTTGCAAAATACACAGAACAAAAATTGATAGCAGCGGAAAATTTTTTATTATCGTTCAAGTAATCACTTTTTTTGCGAAGGAAAAATATAAAGGTGAGCTAACGATTAATAGATGCGCATCAGTGCAGACATATATCTCATAGACATTCTAAGTCTTTTGCGAGAAATATAACGCCATGTTTCATTATCCACGTTGGTAGGAAACAATAATATACCTGACTATTCTCGAGTAAGATAAAAATAAGGCTCAGTAGTCCGATAAGCGTAAAGAATAAGATACATTTGAATCAAGTAAGAGATTCGGGAGCAGCAACGGGAAAGGTATGGAGGTAAGAAGAAGAAAGAAGCAGAGGGAGGGAGAAAGAGTGCGAGAGTGAGGTAAAAGGATGACATTATGAAAGGAGGAGACGGCAAAAGCTGTCATCCCTGGGGAATCGAGTGGCAAAGGTTAATGGGGTTTCCCACGAAATTACACCCGGCTCCACACCACAGGGAATTACAGAGCAATTAAGTATTTTAATCGCGGTGAAATCTCCGTTAGGAGATTTACTTGGGCGTCGCTTCGCTTTAATCAACGGCGGTTTTTAGGTCGGAATACACATTTCAATTACCTCAAACTCGGAGCAAATCCACGCTCGGTTCGCATCGAGGAAATCAATAATCGAGAAGGGACAAAGAGCACGAGAGGAAAAGAGCGCGCTTTATTTTAAATAATCACCTTCATATGGAACAAAATTTAATGTGAAGAAAATAGTCCGGCTAGACAAATGGAATTCTAATAACAGAGTAAGAGAGGATAGTTACTCTGTTGAGTTAATATGCCATTAACTAAAATAACATACCTAAGATGTTAAATTTTGAAGGAATATCTTTAGTGTTTTCTGACAAGGGATTGCTTATATGTTCATTTCACCAAAGTAGATATTACCCAACCAATACAAAAGAAACTTATTTTATGAATAACATTTAAATAACTTAAAATAACACTCGAAGAACCGAAGAAAGATGAAGCATGAGTAGATTCTTTAAATTATTAGAGTAACAGTAAAAAGAGTAAAAATAAAATACGTCAAATACTTAAAGAAAATCGGCCGTTTTTTCACGTGAGTAGTATTTCTTATACTTTATTGTAATAGTGAAGGGAATTTAAAAAGACATATTCTGATCGTCTTCGAATTTTACTGAATAATTTAGTCTCTCGTTCTCGGGGTAAAATTTTGACTGTTTTATGGTTATACATAGTAATCGAGCATTGATATAGATTTAAATTTCAAATAAACTTTGACAGCTTCATTTATGGTGACCATTCTAATCAGCTATTCTCAGGCCATGATCCGCCTTCTCATGACCATGTCCAAGAAGAGTAAATAATTCCAGAGTCGCGACTAGAGCTCATCAATCACTGAATCACACGAGGGGAGTAATCTTGCCGGACAATAATTTCCATCGACTGCTACACCCGCACTCACGACATTAATAAAAAAATACACATCATCTCGACATGAGATATATCAAATAATTAGCATCCTAATCGATTACGAACAGATTATTCTTAATGGAAGACAGTACAATTCCAAAAGCTTAATATGATTTTTATTTAAATGTGATGAAAGTTTTATTGATAGAACCGGCAGCCCTTGACTCTCCATAAAAAAAACCCTACCATAAAAATAAGAAAAGGTAAACGCTCTGGCGAATGTACTGGAGAAGTATTATCGTTTGAGGTAGAATATAGATCTGAAATTTGAACTGACTGCGAAGCTCCAAAACTCGAGGTGGAAAGCAATCATCGAGTTAAGCCTACAAATTTGACGGCGTCCAAAATGATGGAATGGGTATTTACTGGAGCCGCATGATCAAGCAAACACAGACGCCAGGCAAACACGCGAAAGTAGTAAAAGGAGGTTTGGTAATGTAGAGGTAGATTATCAATCACGTACGAACTTGTTGCAACAAATAATTGGAGTTTATAATATAAATTTACAATCCAAACTAATGAGGATGTATTATGCATGAAATAAATAACTGAAAGTATTTTAAAAATATTTTTAAAAAGTTGAATAAAAATTATTAACCGAGCCCTTTCATTCATCTGTTCAGAAAAAATTGGGAGAGTAATGACATTGAGTCATCAATCATATCATTCAACTTACTTTCCTTAATTATGCAAATGTAAAAACACCGCTGATCCATCTCTTATTTTCTGTTTCAGGAAAAATCTTAACAAAGACAAACGAGGAAGTGCCGCGACGTTAATTTTTCCTCGTAACTGTTTGAATAGTTACTTTTACTGCTGCAATAATGTAATAATTTGGTAATAAAGCATTTTATTAAGTAATATATCGTCACCTTTGGTTTTCGCACTATAGCATATCCAGATTTTTCGGTAAAGATATCGCTTGAGCTATTTTAAAAATTAAAATTTACCTAAGCAGAAAAATAAACATTGCCTTTTCCCTTTCGTTAAGATATATATATGTATATATATACGTAAGATATTCAAAGCATTGCAAGGACGTTGTGGAGACGTTCGATATAAATTGTTTGATGTCTTGATCAACTAATCTGTCGACTCACGTTAATATTTTTAATAATTATACCTATTTTTGGAAGGTAACCATTCCAGATATATCGTCTGGAATATATAACTCAGTATGCAATAGCAGTATGCTAAAACGCACTGTCATTGCTGTTTATATTTTCCTGCTATCATTGATGGCGCATTACGTATTGAGCAGTAGTTTTGTCAAATATTTTTTATTACGTGAAGACGTATTTCGATGACGATCCTTATTTCAGGAAGAGCTACAAATGAGAATGAACAGGAATTAAAAGTGTCAGTCAACAAATCAAGGTACCACGGCTAACAATCACCTTTCTGCTATCAACATTTCATCCTCATCCAGATATCCAGATTATCTATTGGTGTGAATTTAAAAAGCTCCCATGGGTCATCATCATCAGCAGCCATCAGTATCTAATATTTATAATAACGCAGCACTGCAATCACTTTTCACCGTCAATCCTTTGATTTCGACAGAATTCTTCACTTAGACATCTTTCAAAATTTGTCAACTGCACTCCATTCATGGTCCAGCTCTATAGCTCATCCCACTAATCTCTTCTTCCATAATAGTATTTGGCAGGCTGTTGTTTCGCTATATGTGTTGATTAGGTCTGGCTATACTTCGTTTTCGCTTTTAGGGTCTTCATTGTAAGCATCACGAACGAGGAAGGGTTTAAGAGGATAGGGGAAAGACGGTGTCCACTCAAAATGCTAAATAAGAGAAGGAACACTTGTATTGGCCATATTCTCCGACACGAAAGCTTGGTTAACACCATACTAGAAGGTACAGTAGAGGGAAAAAACCAGAGAGGCAGACCTAGACTGGACTATAAGGGACAGTTGGTGAAGGTACTAGGTTTGCAAATCGTACAGTGAAGTGATTGGCCCAAGATCGGATAAGAGGAAGACTGTTGCAGACCAATCCTTGGACTGTAACAAGAAAAGAAGATTGTACTTCCAAACATGTGTTTTACCAAAGTGCTTCCTTACTTACAAATATATATTTTAATGAAAGTTTCTTACTTCCAGATATGTGCTATAACGGAGCACTATCTTACCTCCATGGGTAGATTTCCGATAAAAATTTATGCAAATACTGGCGAGTTTGAAATTAATTTCTTGTATCATATTTCCTTTGATCAGATAAGATATTATGAAAGGTAAAAATTGGGTTACAAGTACTAATTGAACTTTTTTAATAATCTCAATGTATTAAGTCCTACGTGAAAAAAAAATTGTTTTTGTTTATTTAAATTTTCTTCATATTTAAATGCACTCAAAAGCCACAGTGTTAAACTGTATGCCATTCAATATGCATAGGCATAAATGTGCAATGCAGTGTAGATATTTTGGAATGAGAGTGTGCGCATGTATAGGGTTGATTTAGGGTTGATATTTCAGAGTATTTGTTTATTTTAGACTGTATAAGAATGTAAGAATTCCATTATTTTACTTAATATCGGTGATCGGCGACGTTTGAGTGATTCTAGCCCCACATTAGGTACACCTCAGGAGCTGACTAAATGCCTCATTTGTTAAAATAATTATTTTCCGTCGAGATATTTGAAATCAAATAATTGTACTTATTTATAACTATGTATTCTGCGGCTGGAAAAGCGGACATCCGTTCCGGAACTCCGCAGTTTCTACTGCGTCGCGTTCCGCGTCGCTGCTCATCATGTATCAATGTCCATCACAGGATGCTGATATGGCTGTGATCGAAATAAACGACTGGGCAACGGCTTTTCCCCGAGATGAGGAGGGAAAGTTAAATGATCCAAGGAGAGAGGCCGTCTGTCTGTCTTCTCCTTTTTCTAGTGACTCGATCCGCGATTCGCCCTTTTCCCTTCTCTCCTCTCTGATTCTTTCCATCACTCGGATTTTCATTACCCACCCTCTGGTCTCCATCGCCACGGGGGAAGAAGGGGTGAGAAGAGGTAAAGGGGTTGGAGAGAGAGACAGACGCATTGTATGGTCGCCAGAGAGCCGATTCTTTTATAATCTTCCTCGTCCCGCTCTTCAGCTCTCCTCGCCCATCTCTATTTGTCTTCTCTTTTTCGTACACATCCATTTATGTTCCTCATCCTCCGCCCTTATCTTTGCGCAGCGTTTTTCAACTTATTCCTTTCCCGTGTATGCGACGCTGTCCTCGCCGAACCATTGTAGCAGCAAGATCAATAGCTGCTCTCATGGCTTGGGGAAAGTACGATGGTTTGGAGGAAATACAATGAACAGGCACGGGAAAATGGGAGAGACGGATTGGTTGTGGCGACATCATCGAATATAATCATTGGTGCCAAATCGGTTCCTCCATCTGCTATATTATGTAACGATTGTTGCTAGCGTCAATCATATCTCATTCTACTTACTAGAATATTTCAAGTTTCTTTGGCGAAATGCCTAAGATTATTGCCGTATAATATAAGAATTTATTTATGCATTGAAGAGACGCAATATGAAAATTGTGTAACTTAATTAAAATACCAGCGACTGACCGCAATTTGAAATTTACGCAGCAAATTTCACACAATAATTAAAATTTATTCCTGATATCTAGCTAAAATATATGACCAATAGACAAGAAAAGGAAGTAGTTCAGATTTTAAGAGAAAACCAGGTTATCTATTAAGCCAATGTAGTTTTTTTAAAAGTGACACGTTATGTTTTCATTTTTGTCTTACCTATACTATTGGCTATATTGGCTATTTTACCAGGTCGGGGCAAGAAACCTACTGAAACTCTAAGCGCTTTGTTTTTCCCCCTGTTAAAATTTGGTTAGAACATATAAACATTTTTCACCTTGCTCAAAAAATATAAATGAGACATTACTCACATTGGACGTTACTTCCCTAGTTCTTTTCTTTCACTGTTCACCACTGTACTTCAACAATTACAGATAAAGGAATGCGATAAGAACTAAGTATTATTTTCTGATGATGATCAAATGGTCTAATGATGGTCTTTTATATCTGGCCCTTCAACCTAGGTGGCATCCTTCTGTCACAGGTCACAGCTGTCACTGACCTCCATTTGTACCAGGCTGCAGATACCCTGTCCTTAATTTCTAGGCCAAGGTCTCCATTGTCTTCTATTACAGCACCCAGGTCCATCTGGGTATTAGATTGAGCACATTTATATGTGACTAAATGGTGTGGCTTTTTTAAAGAAGGTATTTACTATTGCAAGGTCGTATGCTGCTGTAAACTGTAACAATGCTTCTCCATCTTCATTTCTTCTCCCATACCCCTGTCCCCCATGCACCCTTTCAAAACCTTCCCGGTTCCCCACATGGCCATTGAAATCTCCTCCAATGAGGATTCCTTCTTCCTCCGAAATGCTCTGCATAACTTCATCCAACTTCTCCCACCACATTTCCTTAGTCCCAACATCTAACCCAGCTTGCGGTGCATATACACTAACTATGATTAAGACCTCTTCTCCCAAGACTAGTTTGATAGTAATAATTGTCTGTTAATTTTTTTACCTCAACTTTGCTATTTCTTAGTTCCTTCTCCAAAACGATACCTACACCATCCCGCTTGTTATCAACACCAAAATAAAACAACTTATACCCCCAACCTATATCCCTTGACTTACTCCCCATCCACTTCGTTTCCCGTACACATGCTATATTGATATTACGCTTCTTCAGTGTGTCAGCGAGTTCCACCGTCTTTCCATATACCCTTCTAATCCCTTCCCATAACATCCTTTCTACCACGTTATTTTAGATTTTGCTTCCTCATGTAGCAAAAATCCATACGTCAACATTATTATGTGTTCCTCTCCCAAGCAGGAGAAGCATTAAAGCGTTAAAGGTCTCTCGGAACTATTCTGTGAATTTCAGAAGTAATCACAGACATCATGTAATGCCATTCTTATACGGCCTCAAAGTAACAATTTATTTTCAAATAGGATTTGGGATCATTCAATAACCCAAAACTTTAACCCCAATAAGTTTTCTTCATACCATGGATACCAAGTTGAAAAACAGACGCGACGAAGTATCGCGGAAAAGGATTCTCATGGAACCGAATATGGAAACTTGTAGCGAGTCGCAGTGATCAATTCTTCTTTGCCTCATTTCATAGCTGGCTACATCCACTTAGTGTCATACAATATAGACCCTCGTTCTGCCATCGTAATTAACCTATAAGTATCCCTCCGTTTTTGCTGATACAAGTGGAACTGAATGCTCTCTTCGGGAATTGCGGTTAACGAAAAAAAATTTAAATCGAATAAAAAGTTTTCTTATCCATAAGTCCTTTTGAAATATTCCAAATAGTGCCAAAAGCAAATAATTAAAACCCGAAACTAAAATATACCAGCGTCACCAACATTAATTAGGCAACTTTAGAATGTACGTGGTACAGCCTTACAAAGTTGCACTCTCACTACGATTGTGGCCTATTACAGTTTATCACATTTCCGATTATCATAAGGCCTGTACGATTTCCAGCAGTGCTAACGGGACATAAAATGCCTGACTTATGTTTCGTCTGCTTGTCTATGCTGCGGACCCTTTTTTCTGTTGAATGGGAGAGGTAGTAAAACAGATGAAGGCAAACAAAGATGGGAGCAAAGACGAAGGACTTTCGGAGGAGGCCTTAACCCACTAGTCCCTGAATACTGCTCCATGCCCCAACCCAAAACGTTTTATATCTCAAGTTATTTCGGATCCCTCTGCACACGAGAGAGAAGGACAAGGAAAAGGTAAATCATTTTTAAGGTTGCTCGATTTCCAATTATTTTTTCTCAGCGCAAAGAACACTGCTTAATTTCTTCCCCTCGATAACTACAAGAAAAATAAAAAACGGCAAAAATTTTACGTGGGAAGGTAAAAAGTGGTAGAAGCAATAATAATATTTTCGCAAGGTTTCTTGTCTAAAATAGGCGGCACTCTGTGTGCTTCGCGAAAAAATAAGTTAAAGATTCAAACCGAATTTTACGTAATATAGGAACACAGTCAATTCTTAGTGAAAATCTAAAAATAAGCTGCAAACTCGCCAATTTCCCCTTCAAAATTTTTTAAAATTTAAGGCAAGCCAAAATATAAGCCATCTCTGTTGCCGATATATTTATATACATTTGTTTTCCAAGAGTTATATTTTGATAATTATTTAAAATTCGATTACCACAAAGAAACGTGCGACGTTTGGTTTTGAAAGTTACCGGTGTCTAAACTATGTATTCTGAAAATATCCATGTATCGGAAAGTGTTTAACTGCAAGTACATGCGTGATAAAATACTTCTGACAGAGAATTACAATTCAGGACTTCCACCCCCAATGCGTGGATCAGTCTTTCAAATATCGCGAGAGAAAGAATCAGAAGATTGCATTATTTTCTCGTTGTAAAAGCAAAACGCGTACTCACATCAGTAAAATGGAAGGGAAAACTTCGAGAGAACGGAATTTCCACCGTGAACATTATTGCTAGTGACAGCGTCATAAGGCACATAAACACGGCAAAGAAAGCCAGAAAGCCATAATATTCATTTTCAAATACCAACGGCAATGTACCATAGCAGTTCAGACACCATCGAAACAATTACGCGATCTCATGTTGGAGGGAAAACAATCATCGCCCCTTCCAGAGTGAGATAGAGAATAGAATGAGTGTGTGAGAGAAAGACGGAATGCCCTCTCCTTGTACAATGAATACAACGCGGTCTCCTTCCTGCCATCCAGAGTGGCGTCATTTTAAAGGGACGAGGTTGAAGGACTCGAGGGTTGACAGGAGAGGGAGTACATGCGAGGGTGGAGACATCCCCTTTGGGCGAACGAGGGGAAGAAAGTAAACACGTGGAATGGATGGGCGGGTGAATGGGAGACGAGGAAGGAGCGAGACAGGCTGAGAAAGTCCTTCTTAATTCCCTCGGAATCATTCTCTCTTTAACCTCTTGCCGTACAACTCGAGCCTTCTCGGTGAGCTGAGTTACTCAGGCCAACGGAACTGAAGAAAAGCAAGACAAAAGGGCCAGAACGGAAACACGGAACTGAAGACACGGAAACAATGGGGACACTAAAAGACTAGTATCGAAAAGTAAATAGTTTTTCTTTTCTTTCAGAATTCATGTCATTCTAATGCGTATGCTTGCGTGGAAAGATAGAGGGTATGAGAAATCCTTTTATAATCGTAGGAAATTGTAGAAGGTTGGAATATAGAAATACTGCTGTGCCGGGGCGATTTAAATGAATTCAGATATTACGTGGAAAATAATTTTAATTAACTGAAATTAATTAATACCTCTTTGTATAAAAAAGTCGGCAAAAATATAAACCCATTGTCCTTATCGTATGATCACTATGGTCTGATAAATTGGACCTCTCGCTGTTAAAGGGTTAAGAGGAGTTTGAGAAAGAACCAGTAATTCGAGGAAAGGAGTAAACATATCCCAGTAAGAGGAAAACTGGGAGGAGTGCCTACTCGAAGGACTATAAACAATAGAGTTACAATTAGCAGCAGATGCCACGGAGAAAGGACCTAAAATACTCCAAAGAACCGGATTCAAGTGCATGGATTTGTTCGTATGAACTTAGAATCGCGTGGTGTAGATATTTTATTTTTCAAATACGCCATTCTAGCGACTAAGCGAGGGAAAAAGATGAAACGTAATTGGGAAGCGAATAAACAACTTCAGGAAATGATAAGAAATGACGCAAAGGATAATGACCAAATCGGTAAAATCGTTCGGGACCCTTTAATAAGAGTAGAGAACTACATGTAGTGAACAGGGTTGCAAACAGAAGGCGTTTTAAGTAATGTAGAAGGAGAGTTAAGATAGGTATTGGTAAAGCCCCTCAATGATTAAGATACACGTCATGTTTTATAAAACCTACTAATCTTTAAACCTATTTTATTAAATAAAGCAACGTGTTATAACTACTTTCATGGAATATCGCTATTTTCTGCATGCCTTTGGTAGAGGTCTTTATCACAAACAGGGATTAAGTGAGAATAAAAAATAAGATTAACAAAAGGTAATGGAAATATATATTTATAATAGAATAATCTAATTCTCAAATATAATAGGTAAAAAATCATAAAACTAAAAAAAAACATTATTGAATTCACCGTCTCATCAAAAATGTTTAATAGATTATCAATAAAAGTGATTTTCCAAGAAAACTCACCCGCACTGCTGTGAGCGCCACTTGCGGTCTTTACTGTTCGTTAATAATTAATGGGGGCCATTAAAATTAATTTGATAAATTAATGGCAGATGGAAAATGATCAACAAAATAGGAAGAAATATCTGCATGGGAACATGAGCCTTTAAATCAATTATCGGCCTCATCAGGATCGGTAAAACTGTTATTTTGCGAATCAGGACCTCCAACTACAAAATACGTAATTTCACTGTTTTATGTGTATCATAAACTTTACCTAAAACATGAATAGCTTGATATCACATTAATTACCAGCATTTTAAACAAAACCATACTCTATACTAATACAACATCCAAATAATGGTATAATATACAAAGTGTTGACAAACTGGAAATAAAATGGACTGGAATTCATTTAAATTGACTATTCTACCTCAAATGAGTTAATAGTAATACGTTGATATCACTAATTACAGTGGTTATGCCTTTTCACAGGCAATTTTTTCCTGAAAGCGACGAAAAAGTGTAGTATGCGGGAAAGTCAGTAGTAAATAAAACGGAGCAGGAATATTAGGGAGCATTAATCATTAATTTTTCTAAGTATCTGAGTCAGTGTATCCCGGAAGTAAGTCGCTGCTTCCCGCGGGTATGACCATGTTTGTACTAGCAAATTAAGAGATACTATTTTAATACACTGTGACCTCTACGTTCAAAATTGATATTTATATTCAGATTATACCGCATGACACCGCAAAGGCATGCTAAGACATCAGCCAAGAAAAGGGAAGGGAACTGGAAGTGGGAGAGGATAAATATGAGCTGCACGCTAACTTAGTTTAAGAATTTGGCATTGTTTAGCAAAATGGATGGACGGTTGTTGAACCCTTGACCTTGACTTGACTCCATTTTGAGTCAAGATTAAATGAATAAATTAGCAAAAGTCCCTATTGGTGCGTTGGAGGAAGCTTATACACATCACCTCTTTTGTCATTCCCAGATAAAGAGTTCGGGGTTGAAATAATCTATCACGCCACACTAAAACTTATCTGATCAGATTTTTTCATGTATTACGAGGCTAAAGTGTGATTATGTTCAATATTATATGCTTAAAATCGTTTGCAAAACTCGAAAAGGGTGGCTTTAAGTAACTGAGGTCGATGATTGCTAAACCATAGCCCATAACGCACGGATGAATGCAAGTAAAAAAGAATGATGACGAGACTTCGGAGAGTGATGAAAATATCAACGGTAAAGGGAGTAAAAAGGGGAATGAAGGGAGAGAGAGAGTGAGGAAGGAGAGAAGGAAGGTGGAGAAGTAAAGTGAAAGTCGGGTGGCAATCGTGGTATGCGAAGAGGGAGTCAGTAGGCAGGGAGGGGTGCAGACGGAAGAGAGGATAAGGGTCTCAACAAAGCAAGAGGGTCCACTCGAGACATCGACCCCTCCTGCAACGGATTCAAGTGACGGTCGCGGCGGCGCCCGCTGACGCATACACGTGCACGTTGCTCGATGTTTTCGGACGCCCGCGCCACCGGCCAATCACGTGCCGGGGTGAAAAAAGTTTCCTATTAACTGGTTTGCAAAGATTCGTCCACTGCCTTTTCGGGAAATATTGCTGCTGTGAGTACGGTTGGAGCCTGGTGAGGTCAGCGCGTATCATCCGCCAACCCCTCCTAGTCGTGGCGCAAACACTTGATTCCGAAAAAGACTTCGGTGCTTTGTTACGTTCACGAATGGGAACGTGCGTGGATCGGAGTGCCGCTTTTCTGGCTTCTAGATCAAAGGGGCGTAAAGAGTTACTCACTTTGTAGGTTTGGCTGATCGTCCCTTGAGTGAGTAAATACCAGGTTTTGCAAGCGTTCCCGCGCTTTTTCTTCTTTTCGTATTAACTACTAACGATCCGTTATACACATAACGGCCATCGTAGGCGCTACAAGGCAACGTGAGCGCGCGTTGGTAATCAACGTCCTGGTAATTAATTACGCTGCCAGCTTACGTAGCTAAGTGCTGGTGTCGAAGGCAAAAATTGCGAATTCAGAACGATATTGAAATATGTGAAAAAAATGAAGAATGGACAAGTATTATTTCGGTGAATGAAAGCTTAGAATCATTTTGCTTATGAAACAACTTTGAAAATTCAATGACATTTCAGGGATACGGGTATCCTGATGTCGGACGAAATAATTGGCTTGATTTTCACCTATTAATTATGATATCTGGATGGGCACGGCTCACACTAAAGATGATGTTACTGTAAATGCGTTTAGACCGGCTACGATTCAACGCGACGCGAATTGATGAACAGAGATTTAAGAGAGAAAATTTAAGTAGATAGCATAAACATGACGATTTTAAGATACGAATTTATAAATAAAAGCAAATTGTTAAAAGTTAGGGGTAAAAAAGTAGTGAGTTTACCTATGATAAAAATAATGATGCTGTTTATTAATTAAAAATCGGAATAAATTGAAAAACCAGAATAAACAACCATTGAGTTAAACACTACAATGTAAGCAGAGTTATTTTCATTATA
Organism: Ceriagrion tenellum; assembly: GCA_963169105.1. Taxonomy (NCBI): domain Eukaryota; kingdom Metazoa; phylum Arthropoda; class Insecta; order Odonata; family Coenagrionidae; genus Ceriagrion; species Ceriagrion tenellum. The sequence goes on along the minus strand of OY720632.1, from coordinate 57,703,341 downwards.
GCGTCTTATGTTTTACGAAATCAATACAAAAGATATCTGTTGGATTCTTCAGGAATGCTTGAAATAATCAATCAATTTAAAAAGACGTGTTATGGTGGAATTGCATCATTATGAATAACAGAAATGGCAATTTTCCACTAAGATCTAAGTAGAAAGTTGCCATTTCTGTTATTCAATAAATTGAACGTGTTATTTAAAAACGACTTTTTATGAATGTGAATGTTCGATCCTTTTTTCTGTTAAATTTTGGTTATCTTCCCAATTCTTCCAACCCAAAAAGTCAGTTACACAAATTAAATCCACAGAGGTACCCCAGAAACTCGGAAGATGATTACCCTCACCTTCCTTCCACTCCCTTCAGCTTGTTTCCTAATTTGAAACTAAAAAAGCATCCTTTCCTTTAAAAGATATGACTCATACCTTAGGCCTTAAATAACGAGAGGGCGTTAAAAACCGGTCTGGATTGCCAATAATGTACGTTTATTTGTTCAAATCTTTCCAAAATAATCTTTTCACCGGTGACTGCTAATTTGTTTTTTTTTCTCGCAATGCTCATACCGTAAATAAATTTAATGATGATTCTATACTAATTTTTATATTTAGCAATTAAAAACAACTGAGAATGGAGTTAGTGCGGTGCAAAAGGACCTCGATATAAACGCATTCTTACAAACACAACCCTTTCACTATGCAGAGAGAAGAGTAAACATCTCATCTCATCCTTCAACTAACACTTCAGTCGTTTCTCATGTTGACCTTTGACTGATAAAAACATAGGAATACGGAGGAAAAAAAAGGTCGTGAAAGGTTATTTGCAAGAAGGAGACGGAAAGGTAGAGTGGTTGGGGAGAAGAAGAAAAGAGAGAATGAGGAGAGAGGAGACGACTGGTAGAGGGGAGTGAAGATGGAAGTGGGCGAGGTACAGAGCGTCTGGGATACTGAGGTGAGTTATCCTCCGAGGAATTCCCAAAACGCTCATAATTGTAGGGACGTGCCTTACGTCCCGAGTGCGGCGGCGTGGATACAGAGGGAGAGAGGGAGAATGGAGAGCCAGGGATGGGAGAGACGACGAGGATATGGAGGAAGCGTCGTCAAAAGGATGCAAATAGCAGGATGAGGGTCGGAGGATATAAGGGCACTTTCATTAGAGTGGAGAACTCCACATGGAGGACGGTGTTTTGAGCAGGAGGCGCTTTAAGGAGTGTGGCGTGGTATGTAAAGAAGTTCGAAGTCACGAAGGTAGAGTGTAGCGTCGAAGCAGTGAAATGTTATCCAGCCCGACAGCCAGAATATACTAGACAGCCCTTTAATTTGTAATGTGAGCAAGTTTACGGAAACGATATTATTAGCCACACAGACGAATTATTGGCGCAGTTTGACTCAATAATTCTTCGATTTTAATCATTTTTTTACATTTAGGTTAGGCATTTTTAAAGATATTATATTATACGAGTAAAATAATTTTTAGGTGAAACGCGCTATCAGCACCATTGAAGTTCCTGAACTACAACACACAGATTCGTAATGATCATTCGGTGACAATATATTTCCCTACCTTGGAAAACATACACAATTAAATTGCATGATAACTTATAATAATTTAGCATGATTAACTTTTTACTTTCACTAATTCTCTCACGCTTCCACTTAATTCTTATGTAAAGTATGCTTTGGTTCATAAATTCTATTTATTATAAAGTAGAATCGCTCGTAATTCTGTAGTAATTTGAGCTCTTTGTTTAATCTCATGGTCTCATTAACTATACTCTAACATCACGCACGTTCTTTGGCAAATGAAGTGAGAAAATGTATTTTACGTTACCAAGTTAGTGTAAAGCTTATTCAGGGCACCGAAGGGATCATTGGTTCGCTCAGGATTCGTTGAGGGATCGGGAAATCAAGGCACAGAAATCAAGTGCCTCACTTCAACCTTGTGTTGACGTGACGTGTTACCTTCGGTTTGCTGAAGAGTGCTACTTTGTATCCGAAATATGCGTATTCGACCCCCCATCCTCGTCAGTTCCTGTTGTGTACATTTGGCCACGCTCTTTTGGAGCTGATTCGCCCAGAAGTTGGGACCGTTTGTGTGTGTGAGTGAGTGATTTTGTGTGCTTGTGAGTGTGCTTGGCTGTATAACCGGGCATCCTTAGCGGGGTCTCATTAGCCCTGTGAAGGATCCCAGGTTATAACCCAAACATCCTTGGCGGGGTCCTTCATTAGCCCTTGCAAAGGATCCTATTTGGGTTGTGTGTGTGCGTTTGTGTTTGGTCCCTGGCGAGGAAGTAACATTCCCGTAAACCATCACAGGGGGGTTTCTTGGATGAGAGGCTGTGATTGGTCGATGCTGTGGTTTCCAAGCATACCAACACAGAAAGTTTGGTGTTTCCTTACGAAGGGTGCCAATTGTTTACGGCTTTTGGAGACTTTCCTTGTTTTATTTTAATTGTCTAGCCGTAAGAGCTCACCCCATCTTTGTGATGGCTTTCCAGGATAGAAGGGGTTAGGGCAGCGGCTTCCACTTGATTCCCTTAGGTTGCGTTCCCTTGTCTCGTGCGTCGTGTCTACTCCGCTAACCGAGCCAGTTGCGACCGTCAGCAGAAGATTGTGGAGGAAGAGATTGGTGGGTGGAGAAGGAAGGTGGCGTCCGTGGGAGCGGAAATGAGATGGCATATGAACACTTCACAACTAACAATTTAATTTATATCTGATTCATTGCTGATTACAAATATTATCCAGCCCTTATTATTCTCAAATTAGATGACCCTTTTTCATGACATTCCAAAACATGTATTCTCTTCACAAAATGCCACAAATAGACAAAAATACCATGTATAAACAAAACATTTAATCACAGCTAATACTCCTGCGGACATCACTTTTATTTCTCCCCTCTGCCTTTCGGCCACCAATCAATTCCACTCAGAGAATTTTCTCGTGAATACCTTAACGGCTAAAAAATTCACTTCACTCCTTGAGATATGACGACAGATTCACTGATACATATGTTAATAGATCACCCTTAACGCTTAAATAAATAAAACAAATACAACATCGGCTTCTCCTGTTTTAGGGCTGACACACGTCTTCCTCCGATTTATGCTCGCCCTGGATAATTGTGCTCGAAAATCTGGCTTCTCACGGTTGTAGATCGGTGAATGAAGTCCGATAATAAATTCCCAACTTGCGTCTACTGGTTTAAGAATACTTATCTAGGGAGAAACACTCGTAAAAAAATACTTCCGCTTATTTTCTCGAAGAATTTTACGTAAAAGAGAAGCATGGAGAGTTCTTCCCAATGTATTGTTGAAACTGTCATCTAGCATGGAGAACACGTCGCTATATATAAGAGGGCAGTTTTTGAATTCAACCTCCGGTCGCACAGCATAAACGCCAGACAAGCGACAGGCGGGTGGTGTGCGCAGTAGGCAAATGCGCATCTCCCGCAATGTACGCTCCATCACTGCCGAGTTCACTTCATCAGTCTGTGCTGAGCATCAGACACATAAAGATGGCTGCCTCAATTGATTCTCCCACCAAGAGCAAATTGCAAAGCTTTATTTGTTTCCTGTAATCAGAGGGGAATAGAGCAGCAGAAATTCATCAAAGAATGAGCCGAGTGTATGGAGAAAACTTTATCATTGATAGTGCTGTGCATGAATGGTGTCGAAGGCTTAAAGATGGCCGAACGTATGGGCATGATAAGGGGGTAAATTACGCAAGTATGTCGCTACAGATGGCCTTGTTCAACGAGTTGACGAAGTGGTTAGAGAAAACCATAGGTTCACCATAAGTGTTTTGTCTTTGGAATTTCCGGAAGTTTCAAGATCTTCTCTGTACACTATCGTTACTGAACATTTAGGCTTCAAAAATCTTTGCGCTCGCTGGGTCCCAAAGATGTTAACTCACAACGCTCTTTTATAGACTCGTTTAAATTCATTTGCGGTAACATTTAGTGAAAAGGGTATTGTAAAGCTTGTCGCAGGTAAAACAAATGCCTAATTCGTCAAGGTGATGTCGAAAAGTAACCATAAGTGTAGATAACTTTTAGTAATAAAATAAATTTAAATATTCACTTGTCTTTTATGAATGGCCAATCGGAGATTGAAAAAAGCTACCTCCGAGTTTCTATATGCCCTATTGTTACTTCCCCTCCTCTGGGAGCGTTCCGAATGCTCTCGAACTAATTTTCCTTCCACGGGAGGTGAGGTAGGCGAGCTTGTTCTATGAAGTTTGACAATACTTTCAATATTTAAACAATAAAATCTACGTCAACTGAGCTTGTGCTCTTGAGCGTTCGTTCGAGGTGCGCTGTTAACAATCGGGTTATAAAGTAAATATGTTTAGCTTGCTTGCTAAGATGCTATGGTCGGGTATTCGTGCCCATGGAATGTTAAAATACCCTTAAAAAATGTTTTTGCAAAAGTAAGTTCTTCCTCAAAAAATGATATTAAGTAAAGAGTTTCAACCAAGTAAAATGTTCACCAGCGTAAAGTATAAATTATGAACTTCTTCTGAATGAGTTTCCTAAATTCAATTAAATATTTCTATTTCCGATGATGCATATAGGCGATAAAGACCTTACCCCAAAGATGATGCCGGTCACTCAGACCGGTATTCCAGATAAGAAATTTTAAGAGTCCGTGAATTAGAACAACAGAAGAAAAACGTCATTGTCTAATAGCTAGGAATGTAAAGTGGCACGCAATAGAACAAGGGAAAAATATGTGAATTTGCAGGGCAAAGGGGGAGTGAAAAACGTATCAACCGGCACTTTTATATTGATGAGCATTTTTTCAAAAGTAAAAAGACGAGGAGAAAGCCTTTGGACACCCATAAAAATTCACTTGTACATTATTTTCATCTAAGTAAAAAATGGGAGGCAAAGAAAAGGGACATAAAATTGAAGATTCATATGAAGTATCTGAGCTCAGCAGGCTGGCCTATAATCACAATACAAACCACTAAGTTTCCCAAGTTCACTAATCTCATCTTAGTACTAACTTCGCGCCGTGGTGTCCTTCCCCGAATTGGCAGAATTTTTCTCCGTAGTAATGTTTATCCATGAACCAATCAAGAATTTATCATCTCTCGCGGTTGAAACATTCCCAACTCTCCTCATAGAGACATGCGGGTCGAAGGGAAGGATTGCAATCTATTCCCCACCCTCATATATAACTCTCTCGCCAACTCCCTTTCACTTCATCCGAGCAGCCAACCCTCTCAATTTTCACCCACCAACCATTCCCACACGGGCTCGCATTCCCCCATGCCCGCCTCGTGCGTGCAGGAGGGAGCGAATGAAAGCGAAGGAATGGTTAAGCTACATGGGAGGACGCCGGTTTCGTCGATTGAAGAATGGTCCTCGGTAGGGGAGGAACGATCTGTACTCTCCACTTCGACGCCTTCTCATTTCTATGTGGGTGGGAAACGGATGGAGTTTCCAATGAGGAATTCAAGGGAATCGTCGTGAACATTCCGGTGCTTTCCCAGCGTGAGTGAGAGAAAAATAATTTTCAGGTTAACAATCGGTCGGGGTCTCCAAGTTTGCGGAAGTATTAATTTCAGAGTCAGTCAGAACTCCAATAAAAGGGTATAATTTTCTCGTAAACATTGATGAATGACGCATAGAAAATAGAAAATATATCTAAGACAGTTTACGAGTCCGAATCAAGAAGAACTTTTGGAAATGTTTGAAATCGGTAATCTTATTTTCATTCTTAAATTCAAAGAGATTACATATAGCAATTCAAGATGTTTCTCTCTCCTGGTACAAAAAAGGCATTTTTATTTCATAGAAAGTTAATCCTCACTTTATATTAAATGCTTTACTTTTTGAGGAATTAAAAATATACGTGAAAGCAGGTAAGGTACTATCTTTCAACTGTGATAAAAAATTTTTGCCTCCTTTTGTCCTCATTTATAATATGACGACATGCGTTAAGTTCTTGTAAGCAAAGTTTGAGAAAGGAGCTACAAGTCCGGCATTTCTCTATTTTCTGTCGTCATTATTGTAAATAATTACATAAATTTAACCTAATTATTACTCTCATCCTTCCAAAAAAAACATAAAATCTTCCTTTTTTTCATCAATGACCAGTTCCTGGAAGCAAAAGTCATCTAACTATTTTTAGATGAGATAAGAGAAAGTAAGAGTCTCGAAAATCTCTCGAGAAGTTTAAAAGTTGGTTCGAATGGCAATGATAAATGAGTTTTGATAGGATTGTTAAGGGGCGATTTTATTCGAATTACATCTTAATCCTCCCCATCCTACCTTATTATTTTCACATCGGCCCCGCCTCCTCAATGAGAGGCAAGTGAGGATGGCATATCCCTTACTTGTTGAAAAAGGGTTGGTCGGGTGTTGGTGGAATCATTTTAGGTAAATGGGGCTCGTAGTGATGGAAGGACAGAGCCGAAGCACCTAGAATTCAGAATCCCCTCCAGCACCAAATGAGACAGTCAGGGACCAACAGTGTATAGGGACATGGATTTACGAGACGCTGTATTGGATGGGGGTGAGGAGAGTTGAAGGCGTAAGAAACTGGTGCCGAAATTTATGGTTCGGCCGGCAAGTCATCAAGACTGGGCGAAGAAATGGGAGTGAAACGAGAGAAAATCCTCTAAGACAAGTTTCACGCTCTACGACTCCAGTCGATCTCACTCATTCGTGTTTCTCACCAACGCTTTTTGTGATCTTTCACCTCTTCTTCACAAATACGGCGCGTAGATATGACCTCATGATGTGCATCCTATTGAGAGAGAAGAAAGCGAAGAATCTTTACCTTCGCGCTCCAAGGTCGGCACCACAAATATCTTGGAAAAATACAAGAACCATCAACTCCCGTGACATAGACCCTGATGTCTATTTCCACATGTGGCTCTCGCCATTTAAATTTCTTATATGGAAATAGGGAATGAAATCATATATAACAATACTTTTGCTTTATCTTGCGTGAGCAGTGAATGGACATATTTTCAAATTTATTGATACTCCATCCCTAGAACAATAGATGAAAAAAGGCAACAAAAAATCAATGCCTAAAAACTAGAAAACAGTATGTCAAAACAGCTGGGTGGAGTGTGGCACTCTACGGATCGGAATAATGGGCCATTGAGAGAGGAACAGACCTGAAGGAGAATACCGAAGACCATATGGATGGATAAAATAACAAAAGATGAAGTTCACAGAAGACTAGATGAAGAAAGAATACAGAAGTGGAGCACAATATAGAAATTAACCAAATGAATTGGACATACCTTGAGGCACAACGGGGTTTTTGAAGAACATAATGTTTTATTTTTATCGGTTTATGACGTTCTACGTCTTCCTATTCCCAATTTCCAAGCCTCCCGATCATTCCACAGATCTTCATCTAATCCCCTTTCTATCATTTGAAGGTAAAATAGAAGTATCATTGAAGGTAAAATAGAAGGAAATGTCCCTAAAGAAAGATCCCGAAATATGTTCATGGACCAAATAAAGAGGTAGGTGCATAGGAAAAGTAACCAGGAAGTAAGGGAATTGAAATTACACAGGGGAGGGTTGAGGGCTGCACTCAAACTAATAAAAATTGAACAACCAATAATGAGATGAGAAACATTTTTTCAGAGAAGAGCTCATTGTGCAAACAAAAAATAGAGCCGGGAAATAAATCACGAATAGACGGAGTTATTCTAAATAAACCATTAGTCACACCAATTTACATTATATTTCAAACAAACATGATGCGAACTCACTAATAGAGAACAAATGGCCAATACATTCCAATAGATTTGTGTCTCTTCCCTTCAGTTGCATTATTTAATAGTAAGAACACCACCTAACTACCGAAAGCAACATAGAGGACCTAATATATAGTAAAAAGACAAGGAGATATAAAAGCATATTTATCGTTTGAGGGAATGCGTTTTATAGACGATATTAACGCGTATGCAATACTTAACTGACACTGGGCCATCTAAATAAGTCAAAAATAGAGTCCACATTATCATATTGATTAAGAAATGAAACTGTTCTTTACATGAGCAACTCTCTAAAATATGAACCACTATTCAAATTGATCGGATTCACCTCCAACAATTCTATTTCATATCTCTAAATGAAGGCTGAGGAAACCAAACTGAAGGAACTCAGGAAGGTTAACCAAAATGAAGGCTGAGGAAAATTATTACCGCAGAATATCCATAGCACCTATCTCGTATCGAAATCATAAATAAGCAAAATTTAGACGGGTACAATATTTTTCTTTTACTATTTAGGCTTCAATCAATTACATTGAATTATATTAATACTCTTATGCTACTTTATTCGTGATCTTAAATCTAAACGTCACATCACTTTGGAGAAGCCCTTTAACCTTTCAACGTTTGTGGCGACCAAAGGCAAAGATGGGGAATTCCCAGGGGTCAAACGTAAAGAAAAGGCAATTTTTACTATTGCAACTTTCAAAATTCGAATTTCATCCACTAGCCAATGGATAAACTTGAACATATTCATATAATAACTCGGATGATTTCCCCGGACGATGAAGATACACCGCTCCTCCCGTCTCCTCTCTTTTTATCATCCCTAGTCCTCTGCCATTTCATCACTGTACGAAACTCTCTGCTTCCTTTCACTCCCAATTCCGACATTCCCTTGCCTCTTGCAGCCCAAGTGGCGACCCACCCTCCCTTTTCTCTCATACCACACCGCCAATCATCCACCCACTTGCCTCCTCTCGTCCATCGCTTCTCACGACATTTCCTCCCACTCTTCTACATCGCCTCCACCGACACTCTCTTTCACCGCAATCCTCCATCAGAACCTAATCCTTATCAAACTTATTGCCAGGCCCTTTAAATCGTCCTTCTCTCCTCGAATCTCCCGGTTGATAACTTAAACCGGTGGCAGTGGGGCGAAGTCCTTGCTAGCTAGATCGAGGGTTACGGGTTCAAATTTTGCTGGAGTTGATTTTTAACCACCAAGGACATGGATATTTGAGTATTATTTATATGAATTAATAGTAAAAGGAACTATGCATACCTAAATTTAATCACAATAAATAAAAGTTATTATTATTTCCATCCATTTATCGTTTTCTCTCCACTAATCTATCCACTACTTATTCAACTCCACACCCATTCTTCCGGCCAAACACCGGTGGTTAAACATTGTTCGCTCATATTTTATCGTCTTTTCTCCAACTAATCTCATCGACCCAACAGCTACTAGGCTTTATATCACTATCGTGGTCTCGAAGGCCGATAAGCCAGTTGGAATGCGCTCTTACCTATTGAAACACTCTTGAAGGCAATGACCGAAGAGGAGCATCTTTGGTTAATAAGATTAAAACAACTAATTTAAATAAATGCTTTCACAGATATGTCCATAAAAAGACGGTTCTTCAGGTTTTCTACCGCCACGATGCATAACAGTTTCGACAGCTATTTAAAGTCTTAAACTGAGCCTAAATATCTCGCGATGCGTTTTGCTAGAAACTAAGATTCTTGATGAACCCTTTTCCAATCATCCAATTTCCATTCTACGCTCACTTAACACTGAATGAGCATTCTAAAACCCTTTTTAACTTCTTTTTTTCTTTCCGTTCCCAAATTGAACTCCTCATGTGTTTCCCTGATTCCACCTCAGATATTCTGTCGCACTTAATTCCTTTCCCCAACTACTTGATAGTTTCGCCTTCGAGACGAGCATGGATATAGTAATCAGTTTTGTATGAGGATGTTTGTTGTTTGTGACGAGAGGTAAAAGAGGTAGGATATCATACAATGAGGGAGGCAAGGCTGGCTAAGAGTTAAATATGAGTTGCGCCGTTGTGCGGTGCAGATATGTGAGCTCTGAGAAAATTGGACGAAAGTAGTTTGCAGACTTTTGATACATAGGTGTGAAAAAGATTGGAGAAAGGGCGGTGTACGGAAGGGAGAACAAAAAGAAAGTAGTAACTGGCACGATAAGAGAGAATAAGAAATTTATAGAGGAAAATTAAGACGAGGAATTTGGGTGAAAGCCGAGTAAGCGGCCCCACGTTGGGCGCCAAAATGTAACACACAAAATCAAATCATAACGCGTGCATCACCCTCAGTATCAAGTTCACAAGAATATATTTAATTTAAAAAAGTTATCGGGCCCAATCCACCTACCACTACACACACAAGCACATACACACAACCCAAGGTCAACTCCAACACTCCCTCAGCGTGCACCCAGCCTGCTGCAATCCCACACCGTGCCGAGGTCAGCCTCCTTTTTCCCCAGGCTCGCGGCACTCCGGATCCAATGACTCTCCATTACTCTCGCACACGCCGCGCGCGTCTGCTCGCCACCGCAGGTTCCTTCTTACTCTCCATTCCTATTGTTAACCTCCTTTTTCCTCGGCGTCCCTAGCGAAGGCCCCCCATGACGATATTGTTGTCGATATTGTTGTGATCTGGAGTTGTTGACCTTGGGTCTATGTTTACAATGTTAGAAAAGGCAGAGTAAGACTAGAGGCCATAATAGATGGGAGGATTTTAAGCGAACGAGGAAGGGGAAAGAAAAAGCATATGTTACATGGATGCGATGGAGAGAGGTAGGAAGTATGCTGAGCTGAAGAATGAAATTGTACATTGGGGAAATTACCACCAGGTGTAAAAATTAGCGTTAATATTCCCTCTTCCATTTTAACCTACCTTACCACTCTAATTGGAGTTGAATTGATATTGTTGTCCACATGCCAATAAGATTTCTGCTCTTTTCCATTTACATCAACCTGGGGATGAGGTATGAGGTGGGAAAGGTGAATCTGAGAGACCGAATGAGAGTAACGGGAAAATGACAGCGCGTCCAATACAGTTGAAAAAAAATCGGTAGCTGAGGAAAACTAACTAGAGGGCGATTTTACTTTCGAAGGTGACGTGCTAATGAAAGCAGGAGGGAACGTGTGTCAGGGAAAAAAATAGAATCGAACGGAATGCGTGGATGACTGAATTAATTAAATCCTTCAATTCATCCCTTATCTTTTATACGCTGGATGCTGCCCAAACTTAAATTGTACATATTTCCCTTATTACACATATTAAACGATATATGTTTGGACTCAATTTAAAGTTTTTTCGTCACATGTAAGAGGGATGTAGCTCATAATAAGAAAATATGGAGTAAAAGTCACTGAGGGGACCAATTCAAAAGGTTCTGCCAAAGATAAACAAAGGTTCATAAAATGCTTACCATTATAATAGAACACTCGACAGTTTTAATATGAAAAGGAATTACATCCGAAATTTAATAAAAGTCACATCATAGCTCCCGGTGATGCCGCCTGCATTGACGATGATAGTATGAAGCAAAGAAAAAAGAAACAGCACAAATCGAAAGCTCTTACAGAAGAGTCTCACACCATACTCGAGTTAAAATATTTGTACCGTCTAGTGCGTGAATTTAGCAAGTGCATTCTATTTTCGCATTAATCTTCTTTCGGGCTAAAATATGATCTATTTAGTCCAAAACATCAAATTTTTCACAATTTATCAGTACAAATATGCCTTCATTTGCCAACAACTTGCTAGGCACTATCGACTCATATTAAATAATCTAGGTACAACAGAATGGATACAAGATTTAACCAACCGCATTTTCCGCCCCAAAATTATGTGCAAGTTAATGACAGCTGCATACCATTAGCATTTTTCTCGAATTTTTGGGAGGTTTCATTCGTTTTATTTTCATTCCTGATGAAATTCATCAGGAACCAATTTCTGCGATACAAAGTCAAGAACTTAATTATAGAAAATTTTATAAATAAAGAAAAAGGCGAGAAAAACGTCGCAGCAGAGACTGCCTTTGATGTGCACCTCGCTCAGCCACAGAAGTGAACGTGACCCGATTACAGCCTGTTTTATGAATCCGCAGATGTAGGGCAAGTGCACAAGAGAGTGAGGGAGGGGCCATTAATGAGGGAATGGCGAGAAAAGGGAGCAAGTTTCAACACTGATGTTTGAGTAAAAAAACTGTTTCCGGAAGAGCTTCGTTTTGAATAATAATACGCGGTTCTCATGTTTTCTCGGTATATTCGTTGGTTTGCGCTTGACACACTTCATTATGGAGCAAGTTAAACATACTAGAGTTATAATACTTAAATAATGTACCGCGGAACCTGCTCTCTCTTCCATTCAAGGAAATGGTGTGCTCGAGATGTAAAAGTGAAAAATAAAGCTAGCTTGCTCGGCTCCACGTGATTAAAGAGGTAATTTTTTCAAGTGATTTAACACCCATCGTATCGTATCTCATAAGTACCCATTGTACACCAAAGCTACTAAAACTCACATGGTGTAACTCAAAGCTCCATGAGGAATTTAGTAAGTTTTCTGTATATTTCTTATGTTTTGAATATTTCCTTGAATAAAATGCTCCTTTGGATTGTATTTAAATTTTGAATTATAATTTTAGTGCGATTACTTTAGTGTCATCGAAATTATTTTCATGTATATTGCCATTCAGATAATCTTAACTCCTGCGGTTATACCGCAGCATTTTATAGAATTGTATACATTGATAAAGATGCAGACATAATGCATCATTAGCACACAAATACAATTTAATAAAACGAAATAACCAGCAATGCAGTGATGACTTGGCCTTGGTCTCAGGCTATTCTCCCCCTCTAACCAGTTTTGAGTTTCAAACGCCCATGTATTCGCTAACAAGAATTGTGCGTTTTTAATGTGCAGGTCTTGATTCATGTAAGGTTAGCGTAACTGGAAATGTAGGGTAAATTGAAAGGGTTAATTTTTATATTTCACTGAAATAAAACTGGTGAGGAGTTGCATAATGATTCTACAGCAAAGGATAATTTATATTTATAGGCATTAAGCCTTTGAATGTGGCTCATTTCACAATCCCTGGCAGATTTATTGATACTAATAACCCTCTTCATTACTTAAGGAATCCCTATCTCTTCTAAATTGTCTATCTGAAGCCATGGCCATCCAGTATTTTCCCCTAATCTCCTCTGATCCAATATTCTCCACTCTTGGTCCTCCAAACTAAGTTCATCCGGAAAGACATTTGAGGCTAGATATTCAAATTTCTCCGCACTCCGTCTCCAACGCTTTTTACCGATACTACAAAGTCTCTTGTGTCACCTTTTATATGGCCTCCCAGCAAATCCGATGGAAAAAATATTTTTACTCATATGCTTTTTAAGGTTTGCTATCATTAGACCTCTCGCATTATCATGAGTGTCATAGTAATTGTAGCCATGTTAATGAGAAACGATTAGGAATTTATTCATTAAATATAGAATCTCATATTCCAAGCATGTATAAAATATGAACTTACGATATTTTGTTGTTCTACGGTAAGTTCACAAAATTTCTCCATAACTATTTGGAAAGCAAATCGAAATCAGAATAGGGAATGACCTTTTAAATAAAAATTTCGGCTGATACCCATAAGATCTCACCTAAAAGTTACAAAACTTCATCTAAAATGCACTTAAAATTCATCTAAAAGCGAACCAGTTCAAACATAATTCGACTCAATTTCAGGGATGAGTCGAATTGTACTAGAAGAGTACACATAAAAAAGTGACCGAGTTCAAGGGATTCACCTCGATTTTATGTTTACGTTGAGTTGTAAAACTCTTCATTAACCATCGTAAAGCTTTTTACAATGTGAATATGAAAGAAATGCTCCGTGCGTTGAAAGGATATGGTATTCCAGAAAAGCTGGTAATTTGGTTGAGATGACACTGAAGGAATCCCAATATAAAGCTTTTGCTTTGGGTAGAACAAGCAGTGCTTTTAAAGTGATCTCAGGGGTAAGGCAAGGAGATGCTCTCTCAGCTGTGTTATTTAACTTGGCTTTGCACAAAGAAATGAAAGAATTGAAATTACGGGGAACTATTGTTTATAAACGCAAAAAAGGTTTTGCATACGCTGATAATATAGCTCAGGTAGCAAGAAAAGTGAAGGATCTCAAGGAAATTTAATTACAAGTTTGCGGGCGTCAGAAAATATATTTTCCTTGGAGTATAAGTACATATCGAAAATAAGATTTCTCTGGAGATTGTTTAAAGGGTAATGCAAGGTAACAAGCCTTATTTTGCAAATTTACCCCAACTCAAATCAACTCTTATATCCAGGAAAACTACATTTAAATTTATAGAACGTTTATAAGACCAGTAGTTACATATGGATCTGAGACATAGGTCCCATCCAAACAAGATGAAGAAACACTAAGAAGCTTTGAAAGGAAAAGAATAAGGAATCTATGGCCAACTTAAAGAAGTAGAAGCGTGAAGAATAATAATAAACTGTGAAATAAATGAAATATATAGGAAGAAAGGACATAGTTAACTTGTAAATAAATTCACTTTTTAATGTTCCACAATGGCTTTTATTATTCTGACCAAGGTTTCGACTCAAGTTGTCATTATCAAGGTCAACCAAGTGAAGTCATTATCAAGGCTGACCTTGATAATGACTTAACTTGAGCCGAAACCTAGGTCGGAATAATAAAAACCATTGTGGAATATTACAAAGTGAATTTACTTACAAATCATCGCAATGTTGTTCCACCAAGTGAAGCCTGAGAATTTACTATATAGTTAAGTTGTCCAAGTCATTGTGACTGTCATGGTTGGGCCATGTTGAACGTATGGAAGGGTAACAGAATACCCTAATTGTTAAATAATAGAGAAATGGAAGGGAGTAGGAGGAGAGGAAGACCACGCAAAAGATGGCTAGAAGATGTGGAAGAGGATCTTAAGACAATGGGGCTTGGAAGATGGAGAGAGAAAGCAAAAAGAAGAGCCGAATAGAGGCATTAACTGAGGAAACCTAGACCCTTATCTGGCTGTAGAGCTGTGGAAGAAGAAGAAGAATCAAGAAGTGCTAGATTTTATAGAAAGGTCAACTAAGTTGGGAGGTAAAAACGTGAACCTGACGAAAGAGGGAAGTTCAATTCCTGAAGGAAGGAGAAATTGTGAGGAAGTAAAAGCCCTCTTCGAATGCAAAGGCGTCTGTAAGTGGCAGAAGGGGAGAGCAACGGGGTGAAAATACATTGACCGAAGAGGGCACGCTC
The DNA here is from genome assembly GCA_963169105.1 of Ceriagrion tenellum. NCBI lineage: Eukaryota > Metazoa > Arthropoda > Insecta > Odonata > Coenagrionidae > Ceriagrion > Ceriagrion tenellum. The sequence continues at coordinate 57,688,280 of OY720632.1, read as the reverse complement.
AGACGAGGAGGTGGGGAATTCCCCTTTGCGTTTGCACGTAGCAGTGCTTGAGAGGGAATCCTTGTACTCCTACGTCCATCAGGTGATTCACCATCCTCTCTCTCTCTTACTGCGCTTCAAAGTCCGTACAGGTGGCCAATGGGATCTTCTACTGAAGTAAAAAGCTCTTAATGGATTCAGGAGCTCTGTGCACGCCTCCAAAAGCGTTCTTTTGCATCCTCAATTCACAGATCTTGGTATAAGATTGTGAGCACATTTGTGCGAACAGAAAAAGACTCCAAAGCTCTCTCATACTCATTCAGATATTCCGTTTTTCATGCCACTAATAAAATCAAAGGAGGAGATCCAACGCTGACTCATCTCCTAGATAGCTTCAAAATTGGTTTTTCACTTGAAATTAAGCTGTCATGAATAATAGGCTTTTATTTCTCCAGTGGGACGCAAAACGCTTTAAGTCCTCAGAGCGTCATGTCTCCTTTATGTCATAGTCAATTCTCATTCAATGTCTACAAAAGGCATAAGATGCGCAAAGTATACGCAATACACACGTTTCATTTCACTGTGAAAATTAACCGCCCTCTTCAAAGGTATTACTACCACTGCATTCCCGTTTAACCGGTCATAGTATGGCAACGAAACCTGAGCATGGCAGTATAAGCATGTGAGTACAACAGATACAGTGGAAATAGGGGTAAATAAAAAGTGTTTGGAAGAAATATGGAAAGTGTAGGCCTAGGAAAGAGTAGCTGATAAAATAACGACGGTTGGAAACTCCAGGATTACATGTGTATGAAATTAGAGCTTTGTTGATTTGACCATGACAAGAGAATACCTGAGAGTAGAATAAAGAATATTTTTAGCAAAGTGAATCGCGCGAGAGGAAGGGAAGGCTGAGGACTTTGAATCAAAATATACTTCCTGTAATCTGCTCACACCAACCTTTTGTACTGCTACAATCATTTCTCAATTTCTTGCATTTGCAGAGAAATATGCGCAGATGAAATTGTCTTTCGGAAATATTTGATGAATGATATCGATGTCACCAGTTGTATGTTTGACTTCGATATAGGAATATGATTCAAACTGAAATCGAAACTTTTATCTAGCTAGTTTAGATCCTTTTCAACCTCGAAACCGTGAGAAATTGCAAGACCCACTTATAAATGCGGAATTATACATCAATCAGTAGTTAACACATGAAGTATTACAACGATATATCACGGCTCTCATTTCAAAAATCTGTTCAATAAACGAATATGACAAGTATCATAGAGGCAGCAATACGATCCTGGATACATTTTCAAGAATATATCCCTCCATTTTTATGCAAATTGCACGTTATTTATATTATTAGAACTAAATCGGTTCTTGCAACAAAAGTACTAACATTCCCAGGGAGCAAATATTTGAAATCACAACATAATATTAAAAATAATAAACAAAATTATTAACAAAAAATAAACTTGTAGCCATATCCCCCGTTTACTATTTTTATGGATTAAAAGTCTCATCGGAATAATTAGAATTCAAAATATAGCGATTTACTAGGATTCATTGAGAATTCAACCATCTGGAAGGACACTAAAGAACTCTGAAATGTAAATACGAAAGCAAATAAATTAAAATAACACCAGACAATTATTAACACCATAACTGTCGACGGAAAGGTAATTGCAGGAGGTAACTAACTAACACGTAATATCTGACGATTTGAACTCTAAGAACACTGTAAACGTTTTTTATATTTAAAGCCCCATTTTCAAACACAAACTTGATTCTTATGGCCTCGCGTGTTTCGCTTGATATTTTCAAAGCAAAGAGGAGATAAGTTTCTCTCGTTAGTGCTGGTGTTCAACCACACTAGAGGAGAGATCAAAATAAAACTTATAAACTAATGCCTATGGCGCCTAAATGTGGGATCACTTGGGGTGAAGAGGGAAATACATTACAAGGTTAAGGACCATGAAAAGAAAGGAAAGGGTTGGCAGATAGGAAATTATTAATTCCGCTGAACCAAGCGTGAAACAATGTTGCAGATAAGTACGTATTAATTGGAATGAATATTTCCATCCGCTTACATTGGGGTTCGACTTATTTACCCCACTACTTCAAAACATATTTTCCTTAGGGAGCTGAAGTCCAGGGCATTATAAGAAGAGTTGTAACCATAGCAGAATATTTGGGTCATTCCACGTCAGATCAGCAGTAAATTGACCCTTGGTGTCAGCGATTCAAAGCAAAGTTTCTGTGTGTGTTCTTTCTAGCATCATATGAAAAAGCATAGAAGCGTTTTTGGGAAAAAAATTTTTTGGCTGATCTAGAGACGTTCAAAGTTTCAACCATTCTGCGCTTAGACCTTATTTCTCTTTGCTATATCTCCTAAACGAAAATAGCTAGAGAAACGGTTGACGTCTTATTTTGTTTGCAAAAGATTGTACAGCAACAGTGTGTGATCAACTTTTTTAAATTAACTAAGTTTGTTGAAATTGTATAAATTTTAAATGCTTGTCTTAACTTAGAAACAGGTTTTGTCGTGGGTAGTGGACAAGCAACCGAGATATTTGACTTCAAAGATTGGCCTATGTCCTCGTTCGCCACGACTGAAGGACCTGCTGCCGGCGTCAAAATGATGTGCCGCTGTACTTAAGGAATTAATGTGTTGGTCCGAGTAAATGCTAGTGAAATACTTTATACCTACACCACTTTCAAGAATATTTTATTTCAATTTCAGCAATATTTTTATTATATGATATGACTAAAAATGGAGACATGTTAATGCAATAATCGACACCGCACACTCTAAATTTAGCAGTTTTGTCAACTTCATGAACTTCGTCACTCAGCCTAGGAAGAACTACGAAATCTAAAGCATTGACTTTCCACCAAAAGTTGCAAGAGTTAATAAGATACAAAAAATGGCAAGCGCCAATTATAATAACGCATATTTTGTGTTTAATGAACGAAAATGTTTAAATGTTATCAAGTCCTACAATTGGTACCGAATCAAAAAATTGAAACCAAGAAAAAACTTATTAATTTTTTTGTAGTTTTTCTATGATCCGAATATACACGATTTATGTGTAGTACAATTTATACTGTAGAAGGCTGTATTTTTGTTGTTAAAATTTAAACATTTAAATTTAAACAATTTAAACCAAATTTAGTTTATTTGCCAATTTGATGACACATTGTTGCTGTAAAATCTTTTGCAAACAAAATAAGACGTTAACTGTTTATCTACCTATTTCTGTTTAGGAGATATAGCAAAGAGAAATAAGGTCTATGCGCAGAATGGTCGAAACTTTGATCGTCTCTAGATCAGCAAAAATTTGTTTTCCAAAAACGCTTCTACGCTTTTTCATATAATGATATGAGGAACCCACACAGAAATTTTGGTTCGAATCGGAGACACCAAGGGTCAACTCACTGCTGATCTGACGTGGAATGACCCATTTACCTCCGATGCAGTAACGGATTACAAAATGAATAGGTAATTTATAGGTAAAATAAAGCAAATTTTAATTGTCAAACAAAAAAAATTGAACAACTTTTTCAAGATACTTGGCATAACATTCTAATATTCCATAATGTATTATATCATAAGCGAAACAAATATTCATTCATAAGCAGCGATAAGATTTAATGACATGCTAAAATAGGTGCAAAACTTTTGTATAGGAGTGATGGTTTAAAATCGTGAGAATAAAAGCGACTGTCGGGGATAACGAACGAAATAGTAATGGCCTGAAAACGTTTTTCTTTGTAACAGGGTCAACCTGGCTAATCTTACATCCCGCCGACTTGCCCGGCTCGATGACCTAACAAGATTACTACGTTGTCAGGCAGAAATTCCGTTACTTTAGGACGGGAGAAGGGAAAAGAGTGGAGGAGGGAGGAGAAGACAGTGAAAGTGGGAATATGGGATGAGAGGTAATGAAAAGCGCGGGAGTCGTTTACCTCGAACCCCACGCGTGGCACTCACCGACGTTAGAGCTGCCGTGGAGAGAGTAAGTGGCAAGGGAAACCCTTCGAAATAACAACGTTGTCCATATATCTCCATCTCGAAAACAGATTCAGCACCGCCTCCTCAAAACTCAGACCCTCCCTCTCCCAACTCGCATGATACCGGTTATCTACTTTCATCTCGCCTGTCAGAATAAAATAGGAATGAAGCCAAGACCAAGGCCATTACACCAAGATAAAACAAGAGCTTCCCCACAATTCCCCATGATTCCCAAGCGTTACTACATAACTCTCTCCACAACCCGCCAACCCTCATCAACCTCCGGCAGCCAAAAAACAACTGAATGATATTAACTGAAATCCCTATTCGGCTCCGCATCGTACATACTACGGGACTGAGTGGAATTAAGTGTCCTTTGGTTAGTAACTCAACCTGGTAATTAATTGCCACGCTTGAGAGTCATCCTGAGAGGCCCTGCTACCCCTTACTTTTTCCGAGGTAGGGTGGTTTATGGATGAAAGAGTGAGAGGGAATAAGTAGAGAATTAGCATTAATTGATTAAATAGGTGAACTGAACTCACAGAGCACTTTGGATAAAAACATTACAGGAAAAATATTAAGCATTTGGTTCCACATGGAGCACACTCGCCGTAAATTAAAGAGGACAACTGGCTTGCAGACATTACTTTCATCAGCAAACCCACACTTGGGAAAAGCAACCACACAGAATTATCTCTTTCGAGATAACAAAGCTTAATCGCTCTCGTGGTGATCACAGAGCACTGATAGGACGTACACATGGAAGAGATGATAACTTTTCCACAGGCATTAACATTATCATCCATAAAATTAAAAAAAATTAATTTACCAGATTTACGGCTATGAATTTAGGACGATTCATTTCATTCCGATCAAACTCGTGAAAAGCGCGGAAGAGATATTAAAAAAATATCAGTCACTCCAAATGTTCAGAAAATATTTCCCAATAGAAATGTAATTATTCACTTCTAGTAATCATAGATTTTTAGTACTAATCTACTTAAGCATTTTAGATAAATAAAGAGATTTAGAGTTATATGATGATAAGGATTATCCCGATTTTTAAAAACTTGATAACTGAGAAAGATCAAATATCAGGATAAACGCTCATGGCACCACTCAATCCGCTTCAAGTCCAAGAGTACTGTAAATGTTGCCTAATTGCAGCGAAATAATTGGGTGGCTTTCTGTTCACCCTATTAAGTTCATAATAAATGAACTTTGTCTTTCAAACATCCAATTTATAATGCTAATTTCAGAATAAATGTATTAAAAGAAAGCATTAATGTCTCGCACGAGGCAAAATGAGTCTCAAATTGACAATAAATTATACAGTTGGCTGTTCAATCATTTCACAAGTGAGCATAGTGATGCATAAATTACCACTTAAATGAACGACAGTTACGGTTTTTAAATAGTTTTTCAAATTTTTATTTCTTACGGCAGCCATTTGAAGCTTATAAGCTAATTTAATATCAGACTTTCCTAATAAAAAACGCTAAAATTAAAAGAAAAACTAAAGTTTTTTTTTCACTTTTCATAATTACGAGTTAAATACAATGAGGTAAACCCTACAGAGTTAATTGGAACGTTGACGCCGGTTAAATGCTGATGTGTAAAGAAGGAGCACACTAAGAAATTGAATCTACATCTTTACAATTGTGATGGCAATTTCTGATGCACTAAAATTTGATTAGAACACATAATCCACAGAAAAAAGCTGGTAGTTTAGCGGAGGAAATGTTTTAGGATGTGGAGAAGAGGCAAGGGGAAGGAAGTCCGGGAGAGATGAAAAAATATGGAACAGAAACAAGGGACACAATGTGGATCTCGTTCAGCCAACACATTCATGCTCGCCTCACTTCAACTTATTTTCTAAATAACACATCATACATCGATCCTCTCCACATATCTTAAAAACAGCAAGTTCAGGAAAATAACCGGCGAAATGTCGTTCCACGAAATATTCACCACACTGCTTAACTCGGAAACCCCTCTAGTAGTAACAAAGAGCAGCGAAAATCTTTGATTAACGCAAGATTAGGGTCACAAAGAGGATTTTATTCCTACTCCACGCACTATCTATTGGGAGTGACAAAGTAAGGGACATAGTAAAGGGATACAGAATCGTCTTGAAACAACTTCCGTCTCCCCACGCATCACCAACGACAGCAACAAAGAGTGAGACACTAAGACACTTCGTTACAATGCAATTCACTTGATCTTGTCGCTCTTCCATTTTCCTTTCCCTCCATTTTCAATGCAAAGTGTCCTAAAAACCTGATATACGCCGCTGCGGTGGCTCGTAAGGACTACGTAGACGTGAACATAGATCTACTAAGCCACGCTTTACTCCCAACTAGTCCGTACTATTTATGTGCCGCTCTTTCTCTCTCTTCCCCTTGTACTTTGAAGTCCTCACTTTCATCCACCAATCTCATTTCCTCCTTCCTAGCCCTTTTCACCACTCTTCCCTTTATCCCATTCCTCCCTCTGCTTCCATTTACACTCTTGGACACAAATACCTCTCCCGAAGGCCCCTTATTAATACGGTACAACAGGTAAAGTGAAGTAGTCACATCAGCAGCCCATTTTAAACCATTCTTTTTCATTTAAACTCGTCCCGCAGCACATTTATCTCCTTCCCTCTAGTCCCCCTCCTCATCCCGCAAAGCGTTTTCCCTTTCATTTCTTCGCACAATATTCGGTTCGGGTCCACGGAAGAGTCAGAAGATAAAAAGGTTCAGTTACAAAATTACTCTTAGGTACGAAGGACACCATTACCTCCACTCAACATCTGTAGAGCTGATTGGAGCGAAAAAAAAGCAATACGTCAGAGAAAAAATATAGGTATATCCTTTCTCATGCACAATTAATGGATGCCAGAGAAACAAAGAGAAAAAGACGGTTCCCATTATAAAAAGAATCTATTTTTTCTCCCCAATTCTTTTCAACCATTTTCTTCCTTTTTAAAAGACAGTATCTAAAGACCCCAACTCATCAAAATAGCTAATACTGAATACGAAAGATAATAATTAAGATTTTTGATATGTAGAGTTGTACCTTCTTGAACTTAGTGGTAACAGAATACATTACTACCAGTTATTTCTATGAAATTGGAAGCAAATAGTTTTGGCCTCGTTAGAAAAATTTCACTTCCTAAGATAACTATAATAGGATTTCACCGCAATATTGTGAAGGAAAACCAATTCATAATTCTGTTTATGTTCATTTTGTAATAAACAATCCCGATTTTTCCGATGAAATGTGAAAATAACTAAAACCATAATCGAGGTTCAAAATATGCAAATTATTCTAGTGATATATTTTAATAGAGCATTTTTTCCAGCCACTAAAGCCAATTAGGAGTGTCATTTCTGAGTGATTACAGCATTTTTTCTTTGGTACTTTTAATTTATCGGATATTATATCCATAATATGTACCATAAAATATATATTCAGCACCCATTACATGTCAACAAACATGATCGTAATGTGCATATTTTTTTTAAAATTCACTTCTTCGTATTGCCTTAATGCCAACATGATTCCGCTAAAAGCAGTGATATGACATGATATGTAAAGGTCTTCCCATGTCCTCCCATTCTTCTCTTTAACACCGTGTAATTTCATTTCAATTTACGAGAAAAATAACTTAATCAATGTAACATTTTACTTTTCGCATAAGATAGAGAAAATATTTTCTTCGAGAATTCAAAATACCATTGGAATGATATCAAAATCATTTTAAGGTGGAACTACCTACAAGAGTTTTGCTAGTGCATAATTAATACTGTCTTCATTAGCATTTTTAGAATATAGTGAAGTGCATGTTCATAAAAATTCGTTTTCTGCCACACACTCTTAAGGGGACTTGCTAAACACTGTGTTGGTACAGCTCACCCTTACACTACGCATGACAAATTGTGGATGAATATCCATAATCTACCAACAATATTTTGTCCCTTTCCTTGACTTCATTCGAATATTTCCCTTATTATCTCCATCTTTCCTCTGCGTGGCGGGACCAACAGGACCAACTAATAACTCCCGGTGGTGACGGCAGAACAGCTCTCATTCATCTCCACCGGTTCCGGTGTTAGAAAGAAGAGACGAAACATTCGTTTTGGCAATTCACACTCCGTCTCGACTCATCACCTCCACCTTTTCTTCGCCACTTTTCAGCTGAAGCCGTCTCTCCCCAACTCCCTCCTCGCAGGCACTCACGTCTGTCGGCGTATTTTACGCACTTTTCAATTATGAGGACAGGATGTGGGTATTTGATTTCCATTTGTGAGACTGGGAGGAGCGACAGAGGTTGGATAGGAAAGTAAACACGGGATGGGAAAACAATATAATGCGTAAGAAAGTGCAAGACTAAAAAAGACAACTAAAGACGGACACCTCACAAATTGGTGGGATGCATGCAAAGAGTTGCATGACTTCGCCTCTAAAAATGAAAAGAATGGGTAACCCCTTACTTGGTCGTGTGTGGCGTCGCACAGTGGGCGGAAATACAAAAAACCTTGCCAAAACCCTGAATTTTTACTATTTTTTTGGAAAGCAAAAATGGTACAGTCTGATAATATAATGTCTAAGGATTAAGGAACTATGGCTATTTAAATATTTGGTTTATCCATAAAACCATCAGAATCCGTTAAAAATGAGAAAAAATAATAAAAAATTTCAAATCGGAATTTCCACAAAAATCGAGTTTTTACTTTCGTTCGTGAGTCGTTAAGCTGGTTTTCCATACATTTCAAAGCATACTTTCTGAAAGGGTAAACGTTTCCTAAGAGTTATAAGGAAAAATTTATTTGTTTTTATTAATTTTTCATATAATAATTAAACATTCAAAAGTTCACTATTTTTGGACTATTTTTTTCATAAAGTGGAACAAATATTTATGAGGGCGACGAGACTCGATCGAAAAATATATATGGTAAGAAAGACCTGAATCTTTACTATATGTTTCAAAAGAAAAATCTTGCTCCAACTTGCACCTTTTCCTTTAAGGATGGGATATGTATAAGATGACAAGGCAGCTGCCCGGCCCGATAATAAGCCGCGGAATTTCCTGATTTGGTTGTTGCTCCAATTTAAAGCAAATAAAGTTTTCACCACTTTAATTTTCACTCCAATTGTTAGAAAAGATGCCAAATTTAAAAATAAAGGCAAATATTTGTCCACAAGTACATTCACACTCTCTTTGTGGCATATTGAGAGTGGAAAATTCGCCGCGGCCGCAGGTCACCCATGAGCCCGATGAGGGCATGTGACCAAATATCTGCAGAGTGGATATTTTTCCCTTATTCCTACTCATTCTCACATGGATTCAGGGAATTTCCCGCACTTAAGCTCCTTTCAAACCAGAAGTCCCTCCGACCTTGAGAAGAGGGAAAAGAATCGAACCAGGCGCGGTCATTACGACCGACAGACCGAATTTATCCCTTGGGGCCGTAATCCGCTTCCACTACTAGTTGTTTACTAAGTAACACTTCTTGTGCTCTCCAATACTTTGTTCCTTGAAAATGTGGGGCTCGTGAATATGGTGTTTGGGACTTGGTTGTTTCTTTGAAAAGTCGCCGCTAATTGTTTTACGACCGTAGCGTATGTGCATCGGTTAATGCCCTCCAAAAGATCGCTTCTCTGGAACACGCTAGTGAACGAGTTAGCCAGCAATTTACAAGGCGGTTTTCCCAAAAATACGCACGTCCTATTGGCTTAGAAAATTTCTTGCCTCCTCAGTTTAACTCATAGGGTCAGTCTAACTTAGCTGGTGAGTGTAGAAACATCGACGTCTTTTAGTCACATTGACAACTGAGAGAGGAGTTCCACTCGGTGCACCCATAGTTTGGCTGCCGGTTGTCGAAGTTACTCTACTACAGAGAGGTCGTACACGACGGAGAGAATACATTAACATCGGATACAGGTATGATTGACACAGCTAGCTGTAGAAATAGTAACTACCGATAACGCAACGTTAGAACATGTAGCTATTTTTTTGTTGGTTTTGTGATTTAGAAGTTTTTCCCTCCGACAGCGGAGAAAATGAAGAGGAGGGAAGTGACCCGAAAAGAACGCTTCTTCTCCAATCCAAAGCTGTCAGCGGAAATTTCTGGTGCGTAAAAAACCAATTACTTGTATTAGTTTGTGTTTCATAATCTTTGATTCAAATCAGCGTGCTCAGTGAAAATTACATAGAAATAATACCTGATCGTCATATTTTTCCAGGTATTAATAAGGAGCTTATTGAGAGGTTTTCGACCATTCTGAAAGCCTTATCTAGTGGACTTCCGATTGACGTAGAGCGTTTCCGCGATTATTGCTCTTCCACTGCTCCCTTTATGTGGAGTAGGTACTATTCATGGTATTTTATGCCCCAAACTGTACATAAGATTCTTATACATGGAGCGTCTATTGTACGAGCAGCAGTGCTACCTAATGGACAATTGTCGGAGGCCCTTGAATCGAGGCATAAAGATATTCGGAGGTTCCAGGAGCAGCATTTCAGAAAATTTTCAAGAATGGTGTCATTCGAGGATATTTTTCGAAGACTTCTTCTATCTTCGGACCCGATAATATCATCGTCAACAGATTCAAATCAGGGAAATGTGAAAGTACCCAAAGAAGCTAGGAATCTCCTTCTGATTGATGAGAACAGAGTCGGACGGAGACAGCGACGAGATTGATTCAGATGACGATAACCTTTAACTGTATTTACTCATGTATGTATTTTTCCATGTAATTAGTCATTCATTTAAGATACAGAAATATGGTTCAATTTCTAATGAAAATAATAAAAAAATTACATTAATTTCCGTGGAATACATTGATAAAAATCCTATCCTTACTATATGGGATATTGTATCGATACCGCGTATCGATATTTCACGGAAAAGTTGTTCAGGGTTATGTATCAATGTTGCTGACTCATTGATAGTACTTGTAGGAATATTATCTAAAAGTATCTTACATAAGGTAAAGTATCTTACATGCAGCGCTTTTAATATTAAAAGAAGGGCATTTTTCTGTTTCCGCCATATTGTTTCAGAGAGGCCCCTGATTGGTCTACAGCAAAAAAAACATTAGATTCGGATTTAGGAGGTAAAAGCCACCTATAATGGAAAAAATCGTGGATCTACGTTAAATAATAACGGAGATATTAGTTTTGACAAGTTTTTTTCTATTTCCGCCCACAGTGGCGTCGTCGGACCGGTCCTAGGGTCACGACAATATTGATGTCTTATTCTACGAAAAAGAGGAGTACACAGGTAAAATATATTTTTTTCTGGAACCATTGCTTTATGGAGATGAATGCTGTTATTTACTTTTAAAATTTGCAAGGAAAAATGTACTTAATAGCTATAAGAAGAATGGAAATGACAACGATATACATATTCCTCGTCATCGAAATGGCTACCAGTGTACACACGCCTCCATACACAATAATGAAGAAGATGTTTATCCTCTGAGTACTTACAGCGGATTGCAGAGAAGATTTAAACCAGTGCGACAGATGTTACAGCTATTGGGATGAATGGAGTGGTAATTAACGGCACTGCTGTAGACTGGATATTCTTACTCACCTGAAAGGAGACAGAAGAGAATCATTTAGCGAATGGGCAAGTCAAAAGCATCTCAATATGAGGTGTACAAAGGCAGAAACGGGCAAGAAATATGAAGAACATTCAGCTACCTGCGAGCATCACAGACAACTAGTCTGTCCAACATTATTTTGGCGCAGTGGGATCTGTTTTAAATAGCATGAGTTCGACAAATGCTGTCATCTAACTCATAAAATGGTCTAACTCATGAAATCACGCCAATAAAGGGGTATTCAGATGTCACAATCACAGCAGGAAATCGCGTTAATTATCAAAGGTTCCTGCACGTAAAGAACTATGTTCTTCAAATATTAAACATGAAAATAAATAATACGAAAACTAAAATTCCAGTACATGGAAGAGAGAACCTGAATGAATGCAAAGTCAAAATGAGAGGAATGGACAGATAAAATAACTAATGATGAAGGTCACAGAAGAATAGAAGAGGGAAGGACCATACAGTGCACTAAACGGAAAGAGAGAGCCAGAGACATCGGAAACACCAGGGCATTAGTCTTCCGATCTTACGATTGAACGACCGATGATGATCAAAGGGATATTATGTGAGGAAGATTTAGACTAAATGTAAAATTTAAGAAATATTGACAGCTTTTTTAAAAGATAATAGATAATAGGTCCTTGGGTGTCAAAGTGAAAGAAAGACATACATTCGATGCAGTCAGGCTACACCTCAAGTATGCCGCTGGCATTAGAAACCCTGCACAGAAATACGTAATTAGCGAAATAAACAAAATGTAAATTTGGACTAATCGTTAAAATAATATTGAAGCCGTGCATAGAGGGTAATAATGACGACAAGAGTCCACTCCCCGCATCAAAAGTTTGGACATTCGAGTTCGAACGCCTGTAAAAACTAAACCATTTGAACCCTTTTTAAGAAACGGAACTACTAGTTTTTCTCATGCTTTTATATGAAACTAATTAGTTTTGAATATTGATTGTGTTGTATTTGTATATAAATATTAACGCATGAACGAAAAGAAGCATAAGTTTTCATAGCCTTTGAGAAAATACAACAAATTTAGCCATTTTTCAATTTGAATAATTTTCACCAAATTTGAATATGCAATCATTGCTGGTCTTTAGATACTATTAACAAGTTTTATACTTTCCCCTTTCGTTATAAAAATAGTTATCACTGTCATTATAAAACGACTTTTTTTCAGAAACAGGTACTCGGACGACGTGGAATTTGGCAGTGTTGTTTTCGGCTAATCTTACAAATTTCGTTACAGTTATTATATAGTTATAGTTATAATAGGTCACGAGCGAAGGTTGATTTTATAACGATTTTTATTTTTTTAGCGAAGCGGTGCACGCAGACCGGTAAACCCAGCGGCGACGGGCATTGCGATGTTGTCGTTGTTGCGTAGAGAATTCTTGAATTGCTATGTCATATTTAGGTCAGCAGCAGCGTTGGTAATAGGCCCTGCCAACGTTGCTAATAATTGTATCTTGATTCTCTCAACAGAAATGAGAACTTTGAATTCACGATACCCACATGGCATTTTAATCCGTATGGTGACCTTCGGCACACCGACAGTCGGTGTCGATAAATAAACAGAATATGGTCGATGCATGAACATAAAGTGAGTAAATAAAGTGACATGACGGGTCGACGGTGGGAATGTAGGACCGTTCGGCGGTAATACACCCTCCTCGGTCATTAAATCGTTTGGTAGTGATTTCCCCCAAAGCCAATTCATTAATTATTCACCGATGATACGCAATAATGCCGACTCATACCGATACAAAGATCAAAAAAATATTTTGTTCACAAAATAACAACTCCTAACCGGTTTTGTTCCACATCCGTCCCTCTGTGGATCCCAAAAAGTTCAACCCGACCAAAACCCAATATTCCATCTCACAGCTTCACCCTTTTATTGGTTTCAAAAGCAGATTTTAGTTAAAAGAGGAACTTTATTTCAAAGCATAATGCATGGATGGAAGAGCAGCGAATTATGCGTCGAGCAAAGAATAGAATTACAAGAATGACAGCACACATGCACAAAAGAGAGATAGTGAAATAGCCACGGCTCTTATTTTCATGCTCGGATTCTCGAATAATTTCATACATTATCTTACGGAGTGAAGTAACTCTTACAAAACTACCTTCGCAATAAGACTACCAAAAACTAATTAGAAAGCAGAAACTTGATCAACACGACAAATAAATTCCTTTCGTCAACTACAATAATTACTCCAAAGGAATATCGATATTTGGCAAGACAAGCCAGACTTGCGGAACTATGAAGCCACAATTATAGGAAAAGTCTGAAAATGCGTCGAAAACCCGTGGCCACATTGACTGAAAGCTACGTGAAGACATGGCCAGAGAAGGCAATTACATTTCCGCCAAGGAGAAAAACAAGGTTTTTGATCGATAAAGACGAGTGCAAAATCACTATGAGGGTTGCAAAACTTGGCAGCACTGGTATATAAAGAGCATGAGGTCAGGGGAAGTAAGGGTTAGAAGCCCATGCAAGGGTCCTTACGTGGTGGTCACTAATAAGCATTTGATTCTCCTTCACACGGCAAAAAATTACCCCATGGCGAGTGTCGCCAAGTTTTTTGGTGTCTTTACACTGTCAAATTTTCGATATCGCTCAAAGCAAGGATAAATTCCTAAAAAAGATATCAATGTTAGACACATCACAGTCAGGAATGATAGAGCCCAGTACGAGCTTCGGAATGAGCGATTGCAGGAAATATAGGAGCACTGCTAGTCAGGGTTAGGGTAGGAAGAATTGGCGATAGGGAGGCAGGAAGCAGAAATGAGAATGAGAGATAGGAAAGCCATGGGAAAAAAGGATGCAGAGATAGGGACGGAAAAAGTGAATGATCACAAAAAACAGAAAATCAGTATGAAGGTTGGCTGGAGCTTAAAGAGACTACTTTGGATCGAGGGGACGGCAACACGGCTGGATGTGAAGCTGAAAACGATGGCAGCAAAGTGCTAAGTGGGATAGTGTTGGAAAGCGAGAGAGAGGAATGGGAAGGCTATATACCCCGAAGTATGAGAAGAAGAGGAATGGTACTTCTGGAGACGGTTCGTAGAGGGCTCACAAAGGAAGAGGAGGCTTAAACATCGAGGAGTGGCGTGGACTTGAAAGGTGGTTGGGTTTGAGTAGTGCCCAAGGAGTAAGAGGGATTGGGGCAAAAAAGAAGGAGAAGTGATGGTAAGAGAGATACGGAAGAAAGAGGTTAGGAATAATGGAGGCTCAGAGACATGAGCGTTTGAGAGGCAAGGCTTCAGGGAGGGGAAAGGGGAAGGGGGAACGATGAAACTCACGAGTCGGAAAACGGTCGGGAATTGCACGTTTGTCTTTATCATAAGAATGCGTACCATTAAGGTAGTTCAACCAACTTCATGGCATAAATATCATTTTATTGATGTTTTAGACAAACAAAAAGACTGCCTATCTCCTTTAAACCATATCTCTCCATGATATGTATTTACTCGTAATCTGAATCCGCAATCGTAAGAATTTACTGTATCTGTTTTTAGTTTGTAGGAGTTTTAAGCGTTCATCATCGATATAAAGATATTAATTAATACTTTCGTACATTATCAATTGATCATAACGTTTAATTAGTAGGAAAGCAAGGGTACATTAATTTCAATTATTAAAAAAGCAATACTTTGGATAACAAGAACGGAGGTACGGAGAAAATTGTATTTTTCTGGAAATTAGATAAAGACACGAATTATTTACGTAAATGGGCCTGATTGGAACTTTATAGTACACATTTTCTCCCTGTTCAACATGACAAAAAAGAGAGAACTCTTAGTATTTTTCACACTTAAAACTTTAATTCCCGATCCAGGTTTCGACTGCCTTGCAATCATTTTCAAGACAAACCTTGGTTTGAGCCTTTGAACCTAGACCTTCGGAACCTAGAGTTCTCTGTTTTTAGTCAACTCGGTAGAGTCATTCCACAAAGTTACGCCTTCAACAATTAAGTTTATTTTCCCTGTTCAATGACACAATTATATACCAACACTTTAAACTTCCAATAACTAGTTTATACAGCATGCAATATACTCTCTCTTGTTTAGATATGGCCAAAGAATAAAATAATACGATATGTCGAAACACTGGATTCACGATTATACAAAGGTGTTACATAAATATTTGATAGCATTTAGTAATTGCCATTTAATTTTATCAAAATTACCCGTGCTCAAAGACCAATTTCTTAATCTTGGGGAAAAATCAAGATAATTGGTTTGTATTCTTGTTTAATACCTACGGCAGAAATGCCAGCACCTGGAGAGGAGGAAAGTTGAAGCTCCGGCAAAACGTATCGATAAAGAGGCTAAAGATAATCCTAGAATGCTAAAAGAGCATGAGTACTAAAGAATTTTTAGTTTATAATATGCAGTGTAATACAGAATTATATGTTAATGAGCAGAATGCACTTTAACCTATTCTATACAATTTAATTTTACTTACCTAATACAAACAATTTAGTATTTTAACATAAAGGCACATTGAAAGGAAAGGAAGGAAACCAAAGTAGATAAGATACATAATAGTTCCAGAGAGTGATGAATATATCGAGCAATACACACAAGAGGGATATTAATTTAAGAAAATAAAGGCAGCGCAACAGCGGGATCTCCAATAGCCCCCAAATACAACCGATAAAAAAACCCCAAATACAGTGTAATCCTAGAGTACTCGGGCATAATATAAGTGTCCACAAGAGGAGGCAGTGAAAAGAAGGGCGCAACTAGAAACGAGGCGAGGCAAAAACTTATGCACGGGTTAGCGCGTGCGTGTACATGAAAAAAAGGGTGCGGATGGATTTAACCAGAAGGGTTCCCGCTGGATACGGAGGTCATGAAAGTGAAGGGGAAAGCGAATGGTGAAAGGGCAGAGAGGAGAGGCAAAAGAAGGAGCCGTGTGGTCTCTCAGGAGTGTGCGGAGCAAAAAAACGACACGAGAAGGCGTATTTCAAAAGCCTTGGGAAAATGGAATGCAGGAGACAGAATAAAATGATTGGAGCGGAGGTTGTATGAGAACAGCGACAGCAGCTAGAGCATTGGGATGGAGGAAAAGAGATAGGGCAAGAGAGATAACGAGAAATAGAGAGAAAACTTTTTGCACTGCCATAGCATCACTTGCGATCGAGTAATGGAGGGGATAGAGGGATATTCTGCGTAACGGCGTCGGCATTACTCAAGGAAGTTGACACTCATGGAAACATCTAGTGTAGTGGTTTCCCGATGTGCATTGCTACTTCTAGGAAATCGTTTAGCCCACAAGAAACCACCTATTCTGCTTATAAAAGTAGTGACGTATGTTCACAATGTATAAGTCGAATATTTCTTGATTTGTGCAATCAGAGAGTTAGTTCCCGGAATCCTCAAGTTTCGCAGCAAGGACTTTTTAAATTCATTAATGTCTAGTGAAACACGAAATTATATGAATTTATTTAATTATAAAAAATTTAAAATTCCATGTAAAACCACTCATTTCATGCTAAAAAGATTTTATCCTGTGTTGGAAACATATAATTATTATAACTTGTATGGTAAAAGGTTGGCAAAATATTTTGTACCAAACACTCAATTGTATACCCAATCATCTAAAAGGCCTAGAAGGGATAGCAGAGGTAAAGAAAAAAGTATAATTAATCAAAGAAAAGAGTAAAGTTAATTAATGACATTTAAAATTTGCGTAAAATATAATTTAAAACTTGTAATCTGTTATGCTCATATATCGATTAATTTGCTGAATGTTTCCAGACGTATTGTAACTAGACCATTGAAAATTGTTGTTCTATGCCATTTGTATTAGCAATTTGACATTTTTGTACATGCCGATTTGTTTGCACGATTTGTGGAACTTTCTGACAACCCATTTGGCTTAGAAGGGCCAAGTTTGTAAATGAAATAAAGGAAGCAATTTATTATTTAATTTAAAAATATTTTATTCTTTACTATTTAAGGCACGAGAAGTCATCATTGTTTTTCTCTAGTGATATAAGATCAGAGCATCTTTAAGAAAAACAAAATATTTCATGCAATATGTTTACCATCGGAAAATCAATTGGCTGATTTGATGAATAATCCTCCCTGAAGTTATGTGGTCCGACACTAAACTGAATGCGATTTCATCTCTGCAAATCTGAACTGCCATTTGCAACCAAAATAGAGTGCAGTCAATTTTTAGAACTAATGAAAACCTTTGCCGTTAGTGAATAGCTTGATTGATTTTTTCACCTATCGACCCATACAGCCAAAACGTCCATGTTTATTCACCTAACTAGTACTTCTTGCTTGCGACTAATAAGGCCACGGCCATGAAAGTAATTTCCATGTAAGAAGCTTTGAGATTAAGGTAAGCTCATCAACTCCTCCATACCCCCAGCTCAAGTTCCTTGCACTGCGTAGTGGACGATTATGGGACATAGGCTAAGAAACTTTGGAATTCTCTTAGATCGAAAGAGTAATGCTGTTTAGTGTGGAGCCCCCCACAAAAACTTTCCAATTACTTCCAACACAAGTATTTCGAGAAGTGAGAGATGACTCAACAATGTCTGCCGTCCCATTTTGAAGTCTTTACGATGGGTGACTTGAACAATTTGCATTGCGCTAGTATACCTGATGTTACTTTCTCGATGTAGGTCAAACGTAATTTCATTGGAGGTCGTTGAAAAAAATAGAGTGCTATCGAAACGGATAAAGATGAAGTAAGAATATTTTTCTTCATCTTGTCGCTGAATTATCATTGATGTAACAGGTTGTAAATTATACTGCAGTGAGAATATGTTAAAAGCATAAAATATAAACTGTTTAGCGTTTGTTTTTAGATTCGTATACTAGGACCTTCGTCTTTTTGAAAAAATGTTTTAAGCTAAAAATATAAGGCATACTACGCGATTTCCACTTCCAGAAAACAGAAAACTGTTCTAGGAACATAAATGTATCAAAAAATGAACAATTAGGTCTCGAATGGCATTTTGCTTAATTCATCACAAGCATTCCTCCTCTTCATGTCACGCTTTTGACAGCGGACAGTAATCGAAGAGAGCTAACAAAAAAAAAAACTCTCTAGAATTCCACTTCGGAAGATTTTCCCTCGTCAGATTACATAGTACATGAAGAGCGGCCAGAAGTAAAAATTTCATGAGTAATTTTCTTAGTATATAGATGGACGTATTAATACCCAGAAAAAATAAAATCGGATATTGTGTAGACATTTGTTCATAAATATTAAAGATTGTCTATAAGAGTACCTACATCATGCTCTTAGAAAGTTTCATTCTAGAAGTCACTACACCAGGAGCCGTAAAAATGAGAGAGTGACTATAAATAGAGAAAATATTTTAAGTAATCAAGCCCTACAACAGCATTTGGCCTGATTTTGAGGCATTTTAGTTTACTTTTTAGAAATTACAGTTTGCGACCCAGGCTAAACGGAGGAAAGGTGACCAAAGCCACACACCATGAAAAGGTGTAAAACAAAGAAAGTAAATGCAAAATATATCCGCATAGATATTAATTAATGTAATTTAAAAAATTAGTCATTTTTTAAGTGAACTACAGCCTCCAATCTCCCACACAAAATCCCTCTGTTTTTATTAACAGCTTATGAATCGATAATATATTTTACAATTCTCCTCCTTTTTTTATTATGTAGCAATTAATAAACAAGAAAGTTGTGTGTCATCATTCTATATTAAGTTGGAGCTGAGCGTATAAGCGGATACCTACCGTTTAGGTAGCAATGCACATCGAGAAATCGCTATGCTCACCACTTCTAAACAAGTAAATTTTGCGGTTTAATCGACTTTGAGACTATTGAAGGGACGGGTAAAGGGAGGGGACGAGGGTGGAGTGTAGGGTGAATAAGGAGGCACCCTGTCGGAAAAGGAATGGGGAAGAAGCGTTGTAGCTGTCGTATTGGGTTACCGTAGACTTCCAAAGGTTAGGAAGAAAGATTGTCGGCGGGCAACAAGTGACAGAAGGAACAGAATTGGTGGAGAGATAGATGCGTCATTAAATTACATTAGGAGAGAGAGAGAGAGTAGTGGACAACGGTAAAATTTAACGCCTTATCGATTCTTCTTGACTCAGAACAGCCATATGAAGATTAAAAAAATCAATAAATCACGATGAATGAATCATACATTTACGATAAAGTTGGACTCGGTTCAAATTTTGAGGTATGCTTCACCTATTCCTCCGAATTCTGTTGACTCTATCTGCTAGGGGCGTACAGCTGGTTCGAAATGATCTTAGCAGTCGAAGCACGATCAACTGTAGTAATCCTTTGATAATTGAAATGTGTTTCTGCATATTGAATGCAGCTCAAAGAAGAATTTATTATTAATTCATGAAAAGTCACTAATTTCGAAAAACACAAAAATATTAAATTTAAACAACCCAATCGAAAAAAATGTGATACCAGGATTGTCTCATTTCCTATGTTACGTCTTTAATAAAACAAGTTACAATTATAAGAAGAAATATAAGGAGCATTACTTAACTCCGGGAGAAAATAAGGAGAAAGCGAGCACTTCGAGGGTGCCTCAATTAACTGCCGAAATTTATTCAATCTCTAGGTCGGTGTATGGCAATAATCGATATAATTCCCAACTGTTTAACGCAATCCTGGAGAGTCGAGTTATGCCAATATTTCGGTGAAAAGAAAACAATAGGGGCATATTAATCAACTACCCATTAAATCTATAGTGTTATTTGTTATAATCCATCAAAACTACAGGAAAGCTATTAATAATAACTAATGGAGTGTAGAGGAACATAAAGCACGATAAAATGTTCAAAATCAATAACCGGAATACGAAAGAGATCATCTACGGCGTGATTTCGGTAGTTAACTCAATTTAAAGAACGTCAAAACGACTTTCACGTTTATACTAAATTTGCTTTGAGATCTCATCATTGTAAACACCATGGCTGTGATGCAACTAAAAGATAATTGTAAGAAAACACCCTGAGTTATGAAATCAATTAAAGATATAAGATGGATAAAGAGTTAAAAATACTTCCTTTACGACCCCAATTGAGTGAATTCGCTGTTGTCGTACTAGGAAAAAGAAAAAAAAAATTAAATCCTGAAAAGGTGTGACTAAGGCAATATACGTATCAATTATTCAAAAAGAGATTAATTAATTATACTTAACTATAAGCCCATTTTTTATGCTAACTGTAACCCATAATATCCCAAATAGAATCCCAATAGATGCGTGAGGATTAAAACGACATGAAATGTAGCCTAACCGTGGAGTAAATCCGAGCTATGTCAGTATGACGTTTCAATTTCCAACTACTCAGTCCATCCTCTGGAGAGGGCGCCATGCTGCTGAAGAGTTCTTTCAGAGTAGTGTGTAATTTAAGTTAATTTACATCCATCCTCCATATGACTTCTAGCAATGAAATTTTTCCGCACCAACGAGGAGACTCCGACTGAGAGCGATGAGCAGATGTGAGTAAGAATGCACCTGCCGCATCACACTCATAAATTGAGGAATCATGCAAATTCATCATCTCGGTAATATTGTACACGTGGATCCAAAACGTTCCAAAATCCTACGACTGGATTTTTTCCTCCATCTACTTCATGATAACTGTTTAACTGAAATTAAATAAAAAATAAAACTGTTAAAAAGTATTGCAGGACGTACTAGTAGAATTATTTGTTCAGCGATCGTTTTCCGGTGACTTTTAAACTCGGTTTCTTAAGCGTATCACTGGGTGCATGTAAAGTAGCACAAAATAATTTCTGAATTTTTACTGAAAAACATATAGCGTAATTAAACGCAATTGAGTAATAATATGCTTATTTATCATTAAATTTAAAAATAAGTTGATACATTAAGCATAAAACAACCTTTTTCTTTGATACAGCTTCTTAGCAGGTGAATATGGAAGCTTTATTATGCTCTACTTACAACAGGAGTTGCCTTACAATGTCTTCTATCCGCACACACTCGTGTAGAGATAAATATATATTTATAACTGGCGCAGTCATTCATCCAGTCTAAATATTATAGATAATATCTAGGTATAGAAGAATGTCAGAGGAGAAACTCCAGTTCGATGATTTCTTTGTAGCTTGCGCAGAGTGAAAGCTTTCACTTGTGCCTACGCTCTAGCAAGTTGGACTTTTTGAACAATAGATAAAAACATTGCATCAGGAATGTTTGGCCGGTTAAAAAAAGAGTTCAAAGTCTTCAAACAAAATATGGTAAAATGTACCTCTGAATAAAATATGACAGTGAGTAGGAACATTTTCTCTGGATCTACGGCCATAAACTACAGTGAAAATGGAGTTATATAACCACGTTTTTAAGGCATCGTCATCTAATTAACGGTTGGATTAAAATGCTCAAAGTTTTCAACTAACGGACATAAAAATGTGATCTTCACGCATTTATTACAATTTCCATGACGGTTTATACAAATATTTGAAACCCAATAAGCAACTTTTTTCCCACTCACATCCCTTTTGTATTATATGTAATAGGAACATTTTCTTCCACCAGTCTCCTCCTTAGAGCGAAAACGTCAGCTCAGAGTGAGGAAAATAGATTCCTTCGCGTCTTATAATGGATTTTAATTTCCCGACGAATTCACTTCTGGAAAACGTAAAAGAGCGCGCTAAATATTTCGACGAAATTTTAGCCGTTAAGAGAGGTCTTTTGTCATAACCTTTTCATTATATGACCAAAAATGGCCAAGTTTGGTTACTTCAAATAAGCCTTAAGGTTTTATTGAGGGCCTTGCATAAAAACGCCTATGTTCCCCCACGCTTATTAGGAACAGAATGAGCAGGCGTAGTTTGCGAGTAGCCTTGAGAATATATGATCTGAATCTCGAGAGATACCTGGAGGGAAGATATGATAGCAAAAAGAAGTAATAATAAAAATGATAACTAGGGCCGACCAAAACCCGGAGGACAATCAAGAGGCCATCAAAGGACAGTAGGCTGCTGACCAAAACCCAGAGCACCCAAACTCACAATTAAAAAGAAAAAGTCATTGGCGTGGATTGAGATTCGAAACCAGACTATTTCTGATTTGTGAGTCTGCATTCAACACTCAGGTACTCTAGCTTGTAAACGTACAAGCGGTAGGTTGCGTTCCCCGTAAGCGTGCGTGAAACAAGAAGATACCGGAAGGGAAGATGTAGTAACAAAAAGAGGAAGAAATAAAAATTATAGCTTGTGCCGACCAAAATTCTGAGAAAAATGGTGTGGCCATCAAAGGAAAGTTGGCTGCCGAATTCCAAACCAGGCGAAATGACAGCGCAAACTTTTTGCGAGGAAAACACGAAATCCGTATTGATGAATCAGTTGTTACGTATGAGCTTAGGCTTGCACAAATACAGCAGATTATATTACTAATTTCACATGTTTACCTCGTAACCACTGAAAGGGTGGCCTTTAAAACTACAAATTGGCAGCATATATTTTCTAGTATGTCACATTGTGAGCCAAAAGATCTCCAGAACACCCTTCCTCGGCCCTTGTTAACTTAGGAGGGCTATATTCTCTACCTCGCAAAAAATCTTGACCAAGCCCTCAACGAAAATTTATCCTTGGGCGGGTGTTCTCGGGATGAACATCGTTCGACAAAAAGGCCAATGAGTTCGAGGTATGGGAAGAGACCCCTTGAAAGCTCGGCGGCTGCAAGGAGAGATACGGAGAAGAGTTCTGGTATTGGGATATGGAAGATTGTGTCTAAAAGTACGACAGTTTTTATGAGCTTCCTCTCTCACGCCTTTACGGCTTCTAACAAAGTTATGGAAGCGAAGAAAAGCCTCCACTATCTGGGGTTCCATTCCATAGAACACCTTGAGAATGTCACGCATGAGGTGACGAAGAGCTAGACGAAAAGGGACGGCGGACGGAATAAAGCGTTACAAATCACATATCTCTGCTTTTTCTCGTAAAACTTGCGGAATTACCTTAGGAGGGAAGGAGAGAGCATTTAATTTGGAATCAGATTTATGGTATTGGCAATCATAAAATTGTCATGAGAAGAGAAAATAAATGTGGACGTATATCTCTGTGGCATCCTTATTTCTTTCTACGCATCTAATCCACCGCCTTATTTCGGGAAACTTCTTAAAATACAAAACGAATCTTACCAAGTGCTACAGCCTTATTTATTTTGAAAAAACATGATGCTAGATCTAAAATAATTCATAATCTGATTTCCATTTTTATTAAAACAGTAAAATACAATATCTGTGCGCTTACTGGGTAAATATAACTTAGAGACTACCAAGCATTTCGAAATAAGGGTGGAAGACTAAAATAGAAAATGATAGTCTCCTTAAAAATATGAAACTGATGTGAGTATTACAGTCTGTGCAAGACAACATACCGTGAGTCAGATTGCAAGTAAAATACCGATGTCTCTTTGCAAGAAGCTCTATTCAAGACAACATTGAGAGATTAATAACAATTCAGTTGTTACATTATTAGTTGCTTAACTTTTATCATTAATTTGTACAAATCTGGTTCCACCAGAGCTGAGGAGCACTACGTGAACGAAAACCGCGGATTTTTGGGAAAGTAAAAGGAGACCGAACGAATGATAGAAAAATAGAGCGGCGAAAATTTCTGCTCGCAGCAAACATTGGTCTTGAAAAGGGTAAATATCTCGTAGGACGGTTACAAAGTGAGTTGGGGAAGAAAAAACGACTTATGAGGTGATGGAAAACTAGAAGGAGCCACACACAAACCTCATGAAAGGAGAGAATGAAGGAGAAAATTGAAGAGTGTGGAGTTGGAAGTCTTTCTTATATTATTAAGGAGCGGTTGACTACCAGCGGAGTGGAAAAACGAGGGTGGTGGGGAGGAACACTCTGCGTGAGTTGGGGCGAGGAAAGGCAGAATAGAGGGAGAGGAGGAGGATGTGGGGGTGGGACGAGATGGGAGGAAAGGGATTGAGAGAGGAGCGGAGAGATGAGAGAGCAGTGGTGCGAGTCGAAGAAATCCTTGAGGGTTGTGCTCACCCCGTGCAGAGGATTCTAACACCACTGAATAAGAAAGGACTATAAACTGATCGAGGGTTTACATAAAAGGAAGGTGTAAAGTAAATGGGAAGCAGAAGTACCTATTTACAGGATATCAGTTCTACACAAGATTAGTCGGTGTGAAGCAAGCATTGAATCAGAAGGGTTAAAAGAAGACTGGTTGGCTAATAACACAGGACGCTTTCCATTCCCTCCATTGTTTTCTTCGTTTCAAACACCGATATACGGCAACTAACGCGATCATTCCCTTGACAAGCATGCATTTTCCTGCGACCATTGTCATCACAAAAGGCACAACCATCCATTCTCTCCCCTTCTTCTCATCTCTCATCTCTCGTCCCCCCTTTCCGTTCACTCCAACCCCAAAAAATGCCCACGCTGCGGCACAAGCGAAATTCCATTGTGGATCGATGCGGGTGAAGTCCCGATATCAAGCACCGGACGCCGCTTCCCAAGACTCTTCCCCCAGAGTGCGCTGGCTGCTATGTCATATCGACCTCATACCTCTCCTACTCCGTGTCGACCGCCCCTTCATCCTTCTACTCTATCCTCTTCCTACACAAAGACAAGACATCCCCATTCACCATGCCTCCTCAATCTCTTCCTGTGGACAATATACTATTCCATCCCTGCATCCTATTGTTTCCAATAAGTCCATTGTTTCACTCCTCACGTCAAGGCCTACAATTTCATACAAATTGCAGGACTCACATTTCACTTTGGCCATCCGGCTCCTTCCCTCGTTTTTCACTATCGCGCGTCATTAAGCGAAATTAATCGCTGAGTAAATGTCTCGTAGTCAGTGGAGGGTAAAGTCAAAATGAAGACAGAAGGAATTTTTTTCTGCAGAAGTCATCAGGTTTTCAGCAGAAAATATCCAATTTAGTTGTATCAACTTAATTAAACTATGCGTGAAATGGTATAGCTCACAGCAGTGCAAATTATTTGTTTGGTATCTATTGTTATCTTTGTTGATATAAATTTTGAAAAATAAGATTAACTCTCTATACTTCTTTGTTTACCAGCATTTTGTAACTATACCAGCTCAAATACAATGCTATTGTTACTTATCTTGCAACAGATTCAACTTATTTTTGTTAATTAAGACCGAGTTGGTAGCCCCAAAACCAAAGAGGTAACGGTAATACCTATATTTAGGATATATGTCACTATGAAATATATATGATGTTTTGGAATAAACTATATTATTTTTATTAACTGAAAATTTAGCAGACTTGAAAAACTCATTCTGAATTCATTTTATATTCCCTTTGTAATAATCACCTCATGGTTTTTGCATTAGATTTGAATGTAGTCAATTAAAGACAACATGCCATTGGCATTGGTATATTTAGGAAGCAAAAGATTTTTTACTTTTGAACCAGTCAGACGGATAAATTTTTACAACAATCTACGCAACGAATCCAAGAGCGTCATGGAACAAAGGATGGTTTTAATAATAATACAATGTCACTCTTGAAAGAAAATAATGAATAAGCTAAATTGCCAACTTAATACAAATGTGCTGCTACTTGAGGATTTTTCGAAGCACAAATTGAAATTGAATATTACCACGAAGTCCCACACACTAATTGATGAAAATTCTACGTCAAGGGAAAAATTAGCGCTCCCAGTTGGAATTGAACAACTTCCAAGGCGAAGCCATCTGAACGTGTCACCCAGTTCCGCAAGAATTGGCTCCTCGCATTCATTCCCCAAGAAAATTATATTACGTATTTAGAGATGGGGGATGGGTTGAGAGGATATGCTGAAAAAAGGGCCAGCATTGCAAGCTCTCGGTATGATCTTACACTTTGATTTCTGTTGTTGACAATCAAAGGCCGAAATTTTCCGCTCGCTGTACCACATAACAAGAACGAGAACACCCGCTCACACACTAGCTCACTGTCAATCTCCTCATTTCGTCCACTTTGGCACCTCTGCCTCTCCTCTCCCGGTGGACACTGTTCTATAAGAATGTCATCATCAAAATCCAACTGCCTCTGATAGGTTGTTTGGAAGGCCGGGAAAGGTAACACTTGAATGTTTCCATTCGAAATAGAGAATTAAAGCTAAATTGCTACTACTTAAAACGGAAAAACGATAAATGTTGTCATGCTGTGAATATGCTACGAATTACTTTAATTTCATAGTTAGATTTCGTCTTCTTAGCTTCCAGCCAAACTTGATGGTCCTACCCAACCGCAAAATGTCTGAATTTTGTAAACGAAGACGGTGTTTGGGTCATTCAGAGAAAATTGCAAATTCACCAAAATTGCATACCCAGTCATGTCATTTTCTAAGTAATTCGAAAGAAAAGTAGAATACAGTGCCGATCTCTCATAGAAATTAAATCAGAGGTCGTAATTTGGGATAAGGTAATCCTAAAGCTTGGGTTATTGTTTGAACTATTAAGCGGCCTCATATAACACTATGAGGCCCCTTGAGGATACAGAGTCAGAGAGGCGTTTAATTACGCCGAAATAGTGCAGGCACTATCTGTTTAAAAATCACTATACTAGTCGACATTCATGGAGTCCGATATTTCTCCAGTGTTTGTGAAGGAAAATGCAACAACAATGGAATGACATGGGACACTGGGAATTGCACGAGCGCTTAGGGTTACACAAATGCAAAAGTAATATTTATAATAAACTAGAGAAATCACTGATGACTGCAGCAGACGGTCATTTATTTAAATCGAGAAATTATTAAGAAGGAATTTCTTCAAGGAAGAAGCTCTGCTATCAGGGATTAATAAATCTATCAGCTGATAGAAGCACGAGTTCATGAACCTTATGTCAGAGAACTCATAACTCATAAAAACCTGGAATAAAATGCGGGTATGGGGCGGGAATTGAATTAAATAAGAATACCTCGATAGCGGCGGCGTCACCATGATTCTTTGGAACGGAGGTGAAGCAGTTTATAAGAGTTGAAGACGTTCAAGGACCGAGGAGGGTAGAGGGTTGGAGGGAAAGGGGATATTAAAGGAGGTGGTAGTCGCCCATTGGAGTTCAGCCAAAGAAGCCAACTAAAGGATGAGGGAGGGCAGCGAAGTAAAAAGAGTGACTAGAAAAAAATTTAAGTATGTTCTCGCTTATTATTTAAGAAGATGAGTCTGTCTGACTAAACTGCAGCGTTCCTTTCCACGGTTGTTTGACGTGGCGGAGATAACAGCTTGTCTTTATTGTGAGCGAATTTAGGACTGTACAGTCCTCTCTTTCAATTAACACACACAAACATCCATTTCCTGGGCAGTGGATAATCTAACCAGGTGGGATTCGAACCCGTGAACTCGAACTCGGGTTAGCAGGCGAGGACTTTACCCCGCTGCCACCGGGGCCGACACCAGGAGTAATGAGACGAAATGTGCTATGCGAAATCTCAAAAGCGTGAAGATGTCACGAGCATTAATCCAGCCCGAGATGACGCCTGTGTATTCAATGTCACGGTCGTGTTTACATCGCAACCAGACGACAGAGACGTTCCTTCGACCGTGAGAAAATGTTTTTGAAGAAAAACTGCGTTTCGTAATACCTCACGTCAAGAATTCCAACGATGATGGATTGAAACCCGGAATGTAAGTACAATGAGGGACATTCCTTGGCGATCACATACAATCGTTTGGTACTCGTCAAGGATTTAGCATGCAGTTTAGGCAGTCAATTAGCAATAGTTATTATTTTTGATTACCAATTTCGTACATTATTTGATTGCTCAGTGTGTAATATCGGGAGCTTCCTCAGCTCATATTATGATAGCACGGCGGGAGGAATACATTTTGTTAAAAAATACATGTAATAAATATCACTAATCATAAAAGAGATCCTGAAAGAGATCGCGGTTGTCCTTATAGATCATTTCAAGAGTAAATATAAAGATCTACATCACTCGCATGTATGAGTACTTGCTGTTTACTGTACTCAGATTGTGATCATGACCGACCGGGTATAACGTCTTCGCGAGGGTCTCACTTTTTCCACAAGGCGCGTTCACGTTTACATTCAGTCAAGAGTAAGAAAAGTAGGGAGGTTAAGGAATTAGGATTAGGAATGAAGGAAAAATAAGGTGCAGATAAAGAAATGTTAGCGTACAAAAAAATAGAAAAAGGGTCAAATTAAAACGAGAAATTATCTGGAAGGTGGGATGCGTTTAGTAAAAAGATGTGATTGAGTTGTGAGTATAAAAAAATTGAAAAATACCTTTCCAAAAATCTTGGCGCACAACATACTTTCAAAATTCGTTCTACAAAATGAGTTTCGCACGTTTTCCAGTAGCACTGTTCATGAGAAATGTGTAATTCCCTAGGTATTGACGTGAGAGCGCTGAAATCGGTCGCGGTGGTGCTATTGATATATTAGGGTGAAATACACAAGATTTATTTATTTCAGCATGACTACAACATATTAAAGAGTAATTATATAAAATACCTTACATATTCGCACTGATTTTAGTCAAAATTGAAAAAAAATCCTGAACAACGCTGTTTTGCAATTCGATAGCGATAGATTTTTCATTCCTTCCGCCCGAATATTTGATATTCTAATCCATAGCAATGGCATTGATTATGAAAATCAAATCCGAAGAGTAACAAAATAACCTACACCCACGACCCTAGACTTTACGACCATCTACCTTCTCTCCAAAGCAATCCCTCACCCCTCCTTCCCACACCCTCCCAACAGAATCTCTTTTCACTGTTCCTCCCATCAATCTTCTCCTCTTCGTCGTCTTTCCGTTCGCCCTTCCCAACCAAACCAGCCGCGCTCCATCACATCGAGCCTTTTAATTCCGTCCTCCAAGCACTTTCTACTGTCTTTTATACTGTAAGCGACCCCTTTTATCGTAATTAAGGGTTGTGCGAGAAAAGAGATTTGTTACCGAAGAAACGGGGGAGTGGAGGGAGGCGCTTTTAATAGCAGAATGGTAGAGGCAGGCGGAAGGGAGCAGTGGGGAAATAAATGGCAGTAGACGGAGAGGGAGATTGTTAGAAGAGGAGAGGGGCAGGACGAGGAGGAATGGTAATCGAAGGCCAAGGCATAAATGAAGGAGTGAGAAGTGTAGCAATTCTTAGGAGGAGCTGAAGACTGAAGCGGCATAAGACGGATGGGAATGGCATGTGAGGAGTCAATGATTGACGCGGAAAGTTGCAGTGGTGTGGTGAGATGAAGATTTCTCCAATAGTGCTTTGACGGACTGGGACCATAAATTCTTACGCGCACTTTCATCCTTTGTCTTTTCGAAACTATCAGCCACCAGTCTATGTACTGTGATTATGGCTAGGGTTTCATGAAAACATTTTGATAAAACTCCTATCACGAGGAAAAATTATGCATCCTTGCATTGGTTGCATCCCTTTCACTAGTAAATTATCTGAAATTGAGCCATACGAATCGCACTGAAAGCAATTTATTTTCACTCCCTCATTTTGCGAATGCCACCAAAATGGGAATCTAATTTTCTGTACGATAATTTATGCACCCTGAATTAAATAGCTTGTTCAAATCCTGACAAGGAACATGCCCGAAAATAAATGAGCTTTCATACTGCTCGTTGAAGGAACGGGGTAAAAAAGAGGGATAAGACGTGACGGATAAATTATGTCTTTAAGGTAATAAAGAGCGGAAATATGAAAAGTTTTAGAGCGGATGATTAAAATTTGGCGATTGATTGCCCCATGAAAGGCTCGTCAAGCCTGAATGGTATAGTATAGTACACGGTGATAATTCATCAACATATTACGTATAAGCGTTTTCATCGTGATATAAGTGATTTGAATTAACACACACATTTATAAAAGAATTTCAGCGGCTTAAAACATATATTAAGCTTAATTATACACTTTATAGAATGCGATTTAAAGAATATGCTGTTGTTAGAAGCACAGAGAATATATATCATTCGAAATATATAGTAAAACAACAGACTGAGAGGGAATATGAAAAGAAATATTTGAACAGACAATACCATTCTATTAAAACTCGGCGAGTAATTACCTTGAAGATGGGCTATAAGCTATTTTGGAAGAGGTTATAAAAACTATAGATTTATCACATAGACTAAAGGTTTGTAGGGAAAAAATTTATTAAAATAAACGAGGTAGTGATACATGCACTTCATATTAAAGATTATTTTGTATGGCCGCCCGTTCAATTCAAACAACAAACTAGCATATCATGAGGATTAATAATTTCAGTTATAAAATTAATTTAAAGGATTAATGGGGTGTCGTTAAATAAAAGTACATTTTTTCCTACACGAACTCTGGCTTTCCAATAGCTGAAAGATCATGTAAAAAAGTCAGTAGCTGTGCATCACAAATATAAGAATAAAAAAAGGCACATTGAATTTAAAATAAATGCAGAGACTACTCACAAAGAGCAGTCCCTGCGTTTTAAAATAGACTTACAATATTATGTAGCCGTATATGATTTCATGATAATTAGTATAACAACTATTTTAACAAGGTGAACATATTGTTGCCATCAGCTGTAACTTTATTGTTCCAAAAGAATGAATTAAATGCTCCCAAAAAAGAAAGAAAGACCATAACCATTAGTCATATTTTAATTGTATTTATAACAAACACTACGATCATCACTTCATCGTTTACTGAGAGATGAGGCAAGGATGTCGAATATGAACCTATCACTCCTGTCAAAATACGCATGAATCAGAATGATATATATATATATATATATATATATATATATATATATGATACACGTTATTCGCAGGTTAATAAATGGCACTAACGTAAAAGAAAAAAGTAATAATAGAAACAGAAATAAAACGTTTACACATTACTAATGCGGTGTACCCGATTCAGGTGAAGTTACAAATAAAAATATTCAAATCCACTTTTTGACCAAAAACTTGAAAAAAAGGATTGAAAGGTATAAAAATTCTACCACTTCTTGAAATTCCTCGGAAAAAATTTCCATTCAACAAAAAAATGGAGCAGCGAGATAGGGTACAAAAAGAGATCTTAGGCAGCTACATACTCAACGGTATACACCAGCGCGGAAATATTTCGGGCATTTCTACAAGGCAAGGATGCGGACACTTGTTTTCCTCTTATGAGGATTTGAAAAAAATGGATACTGTTAAAATTATCAAAGGTTTGAATATCACCCTGATTTGTGTTAAAAATTCGCCATGCTAAATGACATCCCAATTGCTCGAAAAATGGTAGGTTAGGACAAATTGGGAAATCCGGT
Source organism: Ceriagrion tenellum (assembly GCA_963169105.1). Classification (NCBI taxonomy): domain Eukaryota; kingdom Metazoa; phylum Arthropoda; class Insecta; order Odonata; family Coenagrionidae; genus Ceriagrion; species Ceriagrion tenellum. Next base: position 57,656,402 of record OY720632.1, on the reverse strand, counting down.
CGGAAATGAAATTCTAGAGGAATTTCAGTAGTATTACCGAGTGCCTTTAGAATAGAGGAATTTAATCACAGTTACAAAAAAGTTTAAGGATGAATAACTCCCTAAAAATTCAGTGAATAGTATATGATACGGAAAGATGTTTACCAAATAGAAGCTTTAAGTTGTTGGGTCTTGGATATGGACGAAATTCGGCAGGTAAGCAGTCCTAGATTTGTGACTCACTAATCATACTACTTTCAGCTACGTAATGACCTTCATTTTGGTGAAAAAATAATAATTTATTATAACTTTCATTGCAAACGTAGGAAGAGGGATATAATTTGAAACTGACGCTCAAGAATAGGGGAAAAAGGTGCATGTGTCGATATGAAGAATTCAAGTTGGAGACCATATGCTATATTAAATTTTTCCCTCTCATTTTTTTGTTTGTTGGCTTTCCATATATTAAATACTTCATTTAGTTTTTCCAAACGCCGTAAAATTGTAACCGCATAGGAATAGCTGTGATTCTAAATAGGTTCCCTACACAAATAAAAACATTATTATGTTAAATATTTTCCCAATATGATGAAAAATAATGTAGCATCTGCTCTATGCCTTCTATGGTATATTTTCCTTTTTAAAGGGAAAGATGGGCGAAAAGAAGAGGAGGTCAAATGGGAGACTCAGACGTAGAGCAATAAATCTTACCAAGCTGCTTTTAAACTATTCTTACCATGAGATGGCAGCTGTAAAAAGTAACTCGCTAGGGAAAATAAACACAGTTGAATAAAAGATACAAGGGAACACGGACGCAGATAATGCGAGGAAAAAATATTCATCATCTTTACCTAAATACGCTTAGTCTTTGACTGAATCAAAAATAATATTCCACGGATTTATTTAGATGGCACGACATGTTTCGCCACTCTGTGGCAAAATTATGTACTAGGATCTTCGATTAGGGTCCAAGATATATGAATCCGCTTAAATAAAGGAAATAAAATGGAACCCTTCGAAATATTGGACAAGGTTGAACATGCTAAACTCATGTACAGCATTGTAACGATTTCTTGTTTAGGCCCCCATCCCCTTCACTAGCCAACTCCCACTCTGACTAAGCTTATAACCCCTTTTTTACCCAAACATCGTTGACCGTACTCATGCGTTCCAATGACTTGCACACACTTCCCCTCATTCAGTGTCCAGTCCAAGGCAGTGCAGTTGCTATTTAGAACTGTTCCACCCCCTTCTTTCGTCTTCACACTCGTCACCATGCTGTCCCAAACATGTAACCGCAGTTACTCCACTCAAAACTCTTTTTCCCCGATATAAATCTATGTCCTAAACCAAGGAACCACGCTCATGATTATGCCACAGAGTGGATCAACTACATAATGCAATGTAAATAATTCTGTGGAAGAATATTAAGTATTTTTTAACGATGATTAACTACACACCTGCAATTAATATTACTACCACAATTAAGGAGAGAAGAATAGCAAAGCGCCTCATTGGATGGAAAGGGAAAGTCCCATACCACAGCTATTGCCATTGCCAAGCGACTGCTGCAGGGAACTAAAATGGATACATTCGACTGCGGAGGGAAAAAAATAATCCTCGACTGAATTTCACAATGTAGAAAAAAATGAACGCATGTGTGAATAAAGAGAATGGACGGATGTCAATCTAAGTGTCCATAGTCCATTTTTTCCATTCCATTAGAGTAATTCCATATTTTCACAAAATATTATAAATTTAAATTTATTATTATTACATGTATGTTATCGTCGAGTGCAAGAACGGTTAATGTGATAAAAATAAACCTTCGTGAAATTTTTATGCGAAATGTTTCATATAAAGTGGATTGGTATAAGAAAATCGTTTTCTACTTATGAGATGAGTAAATGAAAGTGGAAAAATAAAGTAAATTTCGCTCTGGTCCATGCGAGACTTGACGGTAGAGAGAAAAAGAAATTATTCCTGACAAAAATAATGACGGAACCCTAACTGCGAAAGTTTTCACATTGTTTCATTGTGAGGAAGATGAACTTTTATGGTCATGGGAGTGACTTGAGTAATTTTCATGAAAAAACTTATAAGTGAACACGGGAAAAGGAGTGCCAGAATAATGCGCAGGAAACCAGAAAGACACGGTTAGAGATACAAATAAATGAATTCCAGTGTGTTTGCGGGGAGGAATCTATGGAGCGAGATGGAAAATGCAGGAAAGAAGAAGGGAGAACCCGGTGGGGAGGAGGAGGGAATATCTGAAGCAAGGGCTTGAGTAATAATATTCTCCTCTCTTGCGCAGATAGGGTTTCCATTGTTCCCCATTTCGCCTTCGTAATGGATGACGGGGTGAGGCTGATTGTTGAGAGCTCGAGGAAAAAAAGCAATAAGAGTGGAACAAGTGAAACGTCGTATAGCACATTAAGGAGGAAAATAACGACAAAGGGAGGAGTAGACAAGTTAGAGGGGCAAGGAGAACATGAGCAAGAAGAATGAGGGAGAGTAGGGCGTGGCAGAATTGAAGAATAAGACCATTCCTAAAAATATTAAAAGAAGTTAACTGGAAACTGAGGAGCGAGCTCCTTGCTGTTCCTTTATACTTCTTGTTTTTTTTGGCAATTTAATGGGGTATGTACATGGAAAGAAATATCCAATCTCCTCCCATTACTCCCGTCGTGATATACAACGGTGCTCTTTTTTCTTCTCACTATTTTCGTTTATTTACGCGTCTCTTTTTTTTAGCGCTCTCAGCCGAAAATATACATCTGATTACAATGAGAAGAATAAACTTAGTAGAGATGCACTAAAGGAAAGATAACCATAAATATACATTAACTTAATAGTTTTTACTCATTATAACTGCAGTTAATTGACATACTAATACTAAATTCAAAGTATAAATATCCCCTACCCGTTTACGAATTGAGATATTTAATAAAATAACTACATGTAAAACAAATTCTGTTAAAAGAAGTTTTCCACATAAACTGCAGTAAAAAATTGTTTCTTAAAATGTCCTATTATGCAAACTGTTAATTGGAACAAATCAATTCGGTCCACTTATCAAATAGTCACGTTGACGTCACGTTAATATATTGATTCATTGAATCTTATTCTGAAGTCAAATTCTTTTTTATTATTAAACATTGAAAGCTGTTTTTAAAATTGAACATGAAGATAAACCAGGAAATGAGCAAATTAAACATACCTAAAATAATCAAATTTGACTATGGAGATGTTGCACTACTTCTTGTGCTTGCATTCGCAGTTCGCATGTTGTACTTGCGCGGGCATTTCCGCAGTTACGTGTGTGAATATTTTATCCTTGATATCAAGTGGAATGTACTGACCATTTGATAGCGATACCGACCATTGGAAATCCTTAAAAAATAGCATCAGCTAATGAGAAATAAATTCATAAGACTGCTATACTTTTTAATATATACTACTAAACTAAAGTCAATGTAGTATCGAACAAAGTTGATGTAGTCTTTTGTTCCATTGCCATGCATTAACAGGCCGTATACTTTTGGGATTTTATTGAACTTCTACTTAGGTTTTAACGAAATCTATCAATGTCACAATTCTATGAAATGCTAATGCTATTTTTAGCATATTCTCATGCATATTCTCTCAAATTTAACATCATATGGACGTTTTCTCTACGTTCAAGAATAACTCAGTATCCTCGTGGTTACCTTATTGTTATAAGCCTCCATAATTCAAATAATGTGGAATAGTACGAGTGGAAAAAAGAGTACCCTCATTTTAATGGATAAAAAGAGGTTAATTAATGCCTATGTACATTAAAATTTACCGTAATTATCCAGAAATGTTTGTCAAATTAAAAAATGCATAGAGATAAATAGTTTTAGGCAAGGAAATATATTCGCTTTGGTAATATTTTGGGAGATAAATTTAAACGTACATGTAAAATTATTATGCTTTTGTATGAAACGACACATTCCTCACTCATATATGAGCTGAGTATGTGACTTTCGGAAGAGGCTCCTGTTTTGAAGAAATCAGTTGCAACCGTATCTAGGCGTACCACATGGAAAAAAATTTTCACGCTAGGACAATTGTATGGCCTGTGAGGCACCACCGACCCGTTTTCATCTCGCGCAGATATTTTTATTTTTTGGGCTCGGATAAGTGGCGTGGGAGGGAAAGAGTGGGATGCGCAGGAGCAGGGTGAGTGAGGCAGAGAGAGGTCGCGGTGCGGTTATGAGTTCAGAGACGAGAGAAGTGAATAGCTGGCTGGTTTCTGCACGTCATTTCGGTGCGCTGCAGCCAAAAACGGGGAAAATGTTCACCCATGCATACTCCAAACATATGCACCCCACGAGTACGGGGCAATCCACCGCTTCGCAATCACCAACCGCTTCTCATTATCGCTGCGTGGTATTCGTTCCCCGACGAGCGAGAACATTCGTCACAGCTCTTTCCTTTACTGTATCTTTCTCCTCACACTCCCACTTAATTCCTGCGTCTCCGCCTTGTTCTCCGTGTTCGACTGTAATTTCCTACTTTCTTCCTCCTCCCTCATATTCCACGTCCTTCTTAATTGATCCATCCATGAAAGACAAGAAAACGATAAAATCGGCATAATTTATTAAAAAATTCATATCATGCGAGCTTCAGTGCATTGATTTGAACTCAAGTTACACCTCTAGACCAGAAAAGGCGTCAAAGTAAGAGAGGTTTGATGTCGAATTGATAAGAAAAAATTCCATTCCACCTACCATAAATCGGGTTAAAGTTTTTACAGTTTTAGAGGTAATGGATGTCTCCTGTGCTCCTCTTTCTATCTATCTAAAGAAACTTAATCTACTAAGTAATTGTTTGACGTTTGAACTTTAGAAATTCAACCTCCTCTACAAGATCAAAAATAAATAGTTAAAATTATGCTATTTTCACCTTTCAAATTGGAGGGAAGATAGTACACCCAAGGTTTCCGTTAATGACTCGTAGAAATTGGCTTCTATTTCAACTTCACCTCTTTCGTGTTCAGACAAAGAAAGACTTCGTGCACTTGGGGTTCACCTTATTAATCCTGTGTGTTTATTAGACTTTTACAGAGCTAAGCACTTCTCATACCATTGAAATCTTCATTTCATCTAATTGCTAACTACTTCTCAAAATCATTGCAATCTTCATTTTAACTTTTGGGAATATCGCCTTGATCGCCTCAAAAGATGAAATGAAAGGGCTTCAACTCAAGATTAATGAATAGCATGAGCTCAAACTTCACTCACATTTAACCATTATTTACCAAATTTGTTGCACATGAAATGCTATGTCGTGATGGTAGAGACCGGTTTTATTATTCGTTTATTTTCATATATACTTAAGGGAAAAATTTAATAATTTAAATTATTCTCTCTGAACACAAACATGGAATCAAATTCCCTATAAAATAGGAGAAAATAACAATTTCATAGTTCATCATGTTTCTTACTTATACGAACAATTTAAGTCACTCTTTCATCCACGCATCATGTTCCCAGTGAATTGCTACATTACCTTTATCCTCTGCTTTTCAACCAAAGTATTTCTCGGTGCCTTTTTATTCACGGGGATTTTGCTACCTGCCCAGCTTTAAATGCCAGCCTCCTTCATATTGACCATTCCACGTTTAACGGGAGTGCTATGCCGTAAAGTTTCATCCCTTTTCACACCTAGCCATCAAACATCATGCACACCAACTGCGTCCACCATTTTCTCGCCTTCCTTTCACGAGCAGTCTTAAGACTTTCACTGAATTACTACCATGCCACCAAAAACCCTCTTTGAAGAATGCAACAAAGCGTTTATGCAAATTTCCAGTATTTAACTCTTCTATAGATTCAACACTCCGGTCAGACAATGGACCAGTCTCGGTAGCCAACTTCTGCAAATGCCCGGCTACTATTCTCTCGCCACTACAGCCTTCGCGTTAGAAGACATCTAATCGGTAAACCTGCAAGCTATTACATTGAACCACTATTTAATCCCATTATCAATCAGTCGTACACCAAACAGACAGCTCAGTTCCCGCACTTTCATCAATCTTAACTATGCTATCTCTCACTTAATTTTTGCTTCGAATAGAAAATATATTTTGATTTTAACCTGATTTCAATCCCAAACTGGATCTACCTGTAGAAGTATCAGCATTATGCATCCTTTAAAATGAATATTTAAAAATGTTTTGTAAAAATACATGGCCTAACTAGAATGAATTTCAAGATTATAGCAGAAAAAAGTTTTGAGAAAGAATTTCACTGACATTTTATTCCTCATCTTTTTTTATGGTTAAGCAAAGATAAAAGATACACTTGCCAAAAAAGGATATTTTATGAACAATGAATCATGAATTCTTCTAAAATTTCATCCCCTTTCGCTAAATGATTCATGAACACAACTGGTTAGCAAGATCTAAAGCTACTTCATCGACCGCAAATAAAATTAAAGACACAGTACGGCATTATACGAAGAAAATTAAGAAAATCCAATAAAAAGATATAGCGGTGAATAGCATTTAATAGACGAACACTTATAACAGGACTCATTATTGTAATAAAATAAAGTGGAAAAGCAACTTAAAATGATAAAATGAAAAATGTAGAGATTCATACACTGGTCTGAACTTGTAAATCTGAGGACTGCATAGTGGGTTAACGAGAGAAAAAACGGTAGCCAAATGTGTCGATGAAGTCGGAAAAGACTGGAATGAGATGAGTATTAAGACTATCGAAAGGAAACCTTGCGAAACAATATCAGACCAACTTAAATCCAGAAATTTGATGACAAAGTAGGAAACAAGGACAGACTACAGAAACATCAGCGAGGTAAGGAAGGGAAGAGAAAACAAAAAGGTGGAAAAGCGAAAGAGGAGGAGCGAATTGTGGAAATTCGGGGAGGATATGAGGAAAACCAATTCATGATGGAACTACCCGTGGTTCTAGAGAAGCCGTGACGGAAGAAGAAGAAGGAGATGACAGATGAAAGATATGGAATTGGAAAATTAAAGAAAAGATGAAAGTACCATAGAAAAAGATATATCGTTGACTATAGACTACCTAAAACATTGAAGGCGCCGGATAAGAATGAGCAATGGAAGACAAAATGTCAAGAAAAAACAAGTATATACACATAATATAGAAGAGTAAGGTAAAGCCACGCGATAAGGGGAAAGGGAAATGATTTTATGAAACTGTGGGTGGGAATACATTTGAAATCACTAAAATTAAAATAATTATGGTGATGGGCCAATGGAATAATGGAATGAAGAAATTATGTTAATTTTATAAAAAAACAAATAATATAATAGCAGAAAAGTTTGAAAATCGAATTTCTTGATAGCCTCAATATTAATTTAAAGCTCTTAATTTGATTGAGAGAATATTTGATACCTGCAGCAGCAATATCAGAGAATATGAGGTTTGAAATTTAAATCCAAATCTTAAGGTTTTTCTAAACAATTGAGAAAAAACTTTCCTTAAGAACTGATGAAAGCATTAGATAGAATAAATTCTGGCGAGAAAATAACCAGAGGAAAAATTATTAAAAAAAAACACACGATATTCCATAAAGGGACTCCTGAAAATATTCCACTGGATGCAAGTATGCACTTCGACTGGCTGAGTATATTCAATCGCAAAAATTTAGACATCGCCGCAAAAGTTCCAATCATTTTACATTCTGATTTCATTTTTGCAAGGAAAGATGACTCTGGCATCTCACTGGCAGTCTGGAAAAAATAGAAAAACCTCGAAAGGCATGAGGCGGCTCAATATCGTTCTGCACGGGTGAAACAGCAAAGAGTTTTTCTCAGGATATTTATTATGCCCTTCAACTGTCTCTCCGGAAGATAAAGATCGAAAGTAAGGTGGAAATACAAATACGAACTTGATCATTGCAGACCAATACTGAATCGGACACAGAGACAAAGCCGAGTACGTGCAAATGAGTTCAAAGAAATATATATGATAACACTTAGTCCTTCGGGATGGTCATGAATGGATGATATAGGTGGTAGAAAAATGGTAGCACTTCCAAGCCAGAGGCACAAGACGGAGGAATATAAAAATCAATAGAGAAAAAATGGAAAACTAAACAAGTAAATATACTAACAGAATGAGATGGTAAGTACAAAACACCATTCACTAAACTTGTTGAAATATTTTAGCATCAATATATGAGCATGAGATATAGTGAAGAGTATGATATTTAAGGGGGTTACACCGTGGTTGAGTGAGGGAAAACAAATACAAAATTATGTAGCCTTGCTTGGAATCTGCTTTCACTGCGTGCGTACCATAGCTATTAAAAATAACTAAATTCAACGTAAAATTAGGTCGGATTTTTTGACCGATCTGAAAATCTGCTAAAGTGCTCGTTTTTACCAGCGAAACCAGAAAAAATAAAATAAAATGACAATTCAGATTTTGCGTTAGAAATAAGCCCTTTGATAGATCTGAATATTTTGTCACGACGAAACGACAACACGGAATAGTAGGAATACCGTTGAAAATGGAGGGATTGAAGTGCAGATCAATGTCGAAAAAGAATCGAGATGAGAGTGCTCCACGTAGACGGGAGAGGAATTTGCGTTTAAGAGAGCAACGGAGGAGAGATGGAGCGAAGAGGAGAGAAATAAATGGAGAGGCAGGTGAACTGGGAGGTGAGTGGAAGAGGGGGCGTGGCCCGAAGAATAGACCGAGGCGGGCAGATAGAGGGAGTGGGGAGGGGCTTTGGAACTGCAAGAGACACGGTTGACGGATGGCGTGGATGGAAGTGGGGAGATTTGAGGGGAGGGAATGGGCGAGGCAAAAGGGGCTGAGTAGAGATGAAGAGGAGCTGAATGGAACCCAAGCACCCGCATTTTCCCCAAAAAAATGGAAGCTATAAAAGGGATAGGAGTGTGTTTGGCAGGAGGCTAAATGGCAACATTACACCAAAAAAGAGGAGTTGATGATGTTTGAAATGGCTAGGGAATACTGAAAAGATGCAACAATAAGCCGGAGACAAAAAAAGAAAAACCAACATTCACGGCTTTGGGTTGGAATGAATATGCAGAAAGCCTATCATAGTACAGTCATAAAGAGCCTGCAGAAATTGAATATTATTGAAATCAATGCCACTGTAAGGTAAATTAAAGAGAACTAATCATAACTCCAAACAATTTTAAAACCAAAAATACCAATACTAGGTCAGGCTGAATCACAAGGGAAGGTTTAGATTTCACTTAACACTGAGAATATAATTCCGTCTGGGATAAAAATAGTAAAATGACGAGCAATCAGTCTTTTATTAAATTGATCTAGGAAAATCAATTAAAATGCATTGATTTTATTCTACATTTATCAGGGATTAAATAAATTTTGACTAGGAAAAAATAGGACATTTTCAATTCTAAAAATCAATTTTATTGACGAAGCTCTGAAGATGTTTAAAAGATATTTAGTACTGGTTACACCTACTGCTGTGTTGTTGGTACCAACCACCAATGTTGGTAGAGTATCATCAATATGTGTAATACCACATAAATAGGATATTTCTAGGCTTTAAAAGGAGCAAAAAATTGGATTTCAATGATTGATTCAAATAACGCGGACGAGAGGTCACCCTGAATGTCACTTAATATGATTACAATACAGCATTACCAATTTGCTTGTAATGAATTTTTCATTTCAGGTCCAAATCATTTCATCAAGTTGTTTGCACGTAATGTAGCTTTCGCTCGATTCGATACCATAAAACCATTATGCATAGCTAAAAAATAAAATTTGGAACTTTAACAATTTCCCAATTTTTAGTTCAAGAATGAACTGACTTGAAACGTAATTTCCTTTATTCATTAACAAAAACACATTTACCAATGCAATATTTCTGAAGCTTAGCCAATGCCCCAATCAGATAGGACACGAAAGTTTTCCTTTCACGTATCTGATTTCTGGATTTATTGCGCGCTTCTACACTATTAACCGGTCAACGCTCGGTGCCATCTACACGTGAATTATCTTCGCTTGGTTGTAAATAATACCATGAGGGGAGGTAAGTTCTTTTGAGAAATCCTTCCTCATAATTCGACACTTAACTTTGCCATAGAATCTTGAAACATTAAGAAATAGACTCGAGTTCAACTATCATGGGGCAACAAAATTGCGTCACCTACACGTGACACTTGAAATTGAAGGTTAAAGACGGATTGAGTAACAGATATGAGAGCAGAGGTCAGACTTTCGCTGGAGGCAATGAGCGTAGGAAAAAGAAAATGGGAAACTGCAAGATGGAAGCAAACTTTTTAAGAAGACACATTCCAACGAAGTAGTAATAAAACACCGAGATTAGTAATTTTGAGGGCTGGAATTTCGGATTAGTCTTTGAATAGTTATTTCAATTCTCATTTCCCTGGCGACAGAGATTATGGTGGACTTTCAACACTTTTTACCCTTCCTTCAGAAATATTGCATTGGTAAATGTGTTTTTGTTAATGAATAAAGGAAATTACGTTTCAAGTCAGTTCATTCTTGAACTAAAAATTGGGAAATTGTTAAAGTTCCAAATTTTATTTTTTAGCTATGCATAATGGTTTTATGGTATCGAATCGAGCGAAAGCTACAGTACGGAGACTTCATCTCTCATCCCTCATTCATCCGCCTGCTCTCCCTCTCTCCCACGACTGACGAATCAAGATGAACGAGTAGCAATGTCCGTTTTTGGGTGTTGGGACCGGTAAAGGGGAGAGCGATGAGGAGAAATGAAGGCAAAGAGAGTCTATTAAGTATGAAAAAAATTACTCTATTTTTCTCCAATTTTTTCTCTCATCACTTCAAGCACTCCCTTTGTCCTCTTTTACTCACAGTACTGTTAAATGTCATCAATTCCCTCGGTCTAAAGCAATATTTTAAACCATTTTAAAACAAAAAAGGTATCTCCATTCAGATGTTCTTTTACTGTATCTGACCTCCAATTACCAGGGAGGATTGACAGACGATATAACATGGTCCAACTCACCGCCCCGAGGAAACCAAATAATCACTTCAAATGGATCCAGAGAGAAAAATGAGGCTGGAGTTTCGATATGAATGACAGATGGGATAAACAAAGAGATGAGTATTTTGCAAGTGAACATCCGATGATGGCGTAGAAATAAGCCGCTAGGGCTTATTGGAAATATTTCCAGGGAAAAAAAGTCAATAAGCAAGCAAAAATTGCGAAGTGCACTTGGTAGAAATTTAGGTTCAGGGTTTGTTTGAGTACAATGGATACGTTAAGTGGCGACTCAATATAAGTCTTAGTAAATAGCAAAAGCTACTGAACAGAGAAAAGAGCGAAGGTATGATGTAAGGTCAATTAAAATTATCAGGCATATATTTCATGAGATGCTTCTATTACCTCGAAGAGGATAATGAAGCGGACAAAAAATTGATCGTTTCGGATCTGTAAAAACTTTGGATATAATTTGACAATGATAAACGGTACAATGTACCATCTAATTTACCAATTTACCATTGTTAACAATTTTTCCCAAGCCGAAGTGCAACACTTTGTTTTAATTCTCACTACCACCAAGCACATGCATGGATGCGAAACCAGAATTTATAAAATTTACAATAGAGAGGTAAATGGCGCAAGACTTCATGAAGTTGAAATAGAATTGCCGTAAAAAGTAACAGAAAGTAAATTTTACCATGACTAGAATCCGAGTAGACCAAAGAAGGTTCAAAGCTTTGTTTTTTTAGGAGTCATAAAAAATTAAAGTAAAGCTTAAATGTTTTTTGCATGCTAAACACTATCTTGACGGATTCGGAGCCCATCGCCATTTCATTTACATATCATGGCGGTTACATACTCCTTCCTTGGATTTATAGGTATATATTTTATGTTGGAAACTTGATATATCTCGTATTTCATTGAGGACACATTTTTGTAACTTGTATTTCACCGCTCCGCTTTCCATAAAATAAATCAGTACCGTTTACATGGCTATCTTTTTCCTACCGAAAACAAGTGTTTAGCCCCATCCAGTCAGTGAAACTTTAATTTGAACGCATTTCCCACTGCTTAAAGCCACTACATTTTCTCTAACCCATCCTGTCATTCTCCCAAGTCTTCGTATCTCTACTAAACCCTCACTCTCTTTGTTCTGCTGTACATCCTCAGCTCTCACGATGCTCCTGTACATCTCTTCCTGCCTCCATTCACTATCAGATAATCACAGTGGACTCCCTAGCAGGGCGTCACCATGCAAAGCGTCACCGTTCACTGACCAGCTGTGCATGCATTCATTGGCTCTCGCCGGGAAATTACAGGCCGAGGGAACACCGAGCGAGTGTACAATGCGTTTGCTACTGCCTCATGGCCGAATGGGGCCGAATAGAAGGGAACAGGTGGAGTGGAACTAGAGAGCAGCGGGCTAAAACGACGGAAAAGCCAAAGAGTTGTCCATCCTACTACAGTTCATGCAGGCCGACGGCCACTTATATGCACAATCGTTTTGCCTAGTTTTTTTTCAGCAAACTGTTGTGTAGAATCAGAGAAATACACCGGATAATGCACAGGAGGATGATAATTCAAATAATTACATCATATAGTGAGATGGATCACTAAAGATAAATTAAAGGTTAAGATTTAAACGGACGAATGAAAATGAGCAATACGATTAAAATTCAAATTACAGTTTGATTTCTTTTTAAGATACGTAATTCATGCACAATATCAGGCTGTCTTTCTTTTTATTCACTTAGGGTATATTCATAAAGAGTATGAAGAGATCCAAAATGCTGCTTTAATAGGAAACATAGTCCATATTTACAAGTTAATGTGTTGCTACTATATCGAATTGTTTGATGATGTGATTGCCATTCACTGGCCGAATGCCACTCACATTAGGGTCTCTTTTAACACCATTCCAATTTTCGTCGGTTACGACCTCAAATGCTACACGGCCAAGCAAATATGGATACCAAATGTTATTCAGTATTTTTAAAAAGCTTTCCCAGTTCACTCAATAGAAAGGAACGATAGGTGTGACAATTGAAGAAACAATATTGAGCTCCTTATATATTCACTATTGGTTACATTTTTCCAATTTAGAAGTCCTCCAGCCTCGGTAATGTCCAATCTAAGTGCAGGAAATGACTTTGTGGATATTACCAAATACTTGAAAAACCATTCGCTGTCTAGGAAATATAAATTAAAAACTGCATATGAAAAGGTACAAACAGTAGCATTTCTTTATGCACGAACGATATAGTATGTAACTGTAAAATTGAAGTACAATAAGAATTAGGAATTTTCATTTGAATAAATAAATTTTGAAGAGGTTAGGAAAAATTCCTCAGAATTGCCTCGCCTGGTCTCGTTAAAATTGACTCAGGAAGAGATGACAGAGAGTGACAATGGCATGACACGGTAGAACCTAAAAAACAGGCAAGAGTAGTAAAAAATACACCATAATTGTATACCATTCATTACAGAGAGAAAAGAAGATGAAAGAGGGAGTTGACCGTTGCCCGGGGATTAATGGGGAGCAGAGGCCGCCGGGTCCTTGCGTCGGGTCGGTTGTCGGAAGTTTCAACTGGTTTCCCCAGTAGTGCGAAAGTGCAGTGATTATCTCACTAAAAAAAGATATAGTTGCTAGATTAATGCATGGAGTGCCGAAAACTATAATGTGCTTTATCATTGTGAAATGCTTTATTTTTCTCATCTATGGCGACGTCAAACGAAAAGGAAAATAATCAGCAGTGACTCAAAATTCAATTTTTTCACTTACTGATGATCTGTAAGCATTACAATCATTTGAAAATAACGTTTTTTAATCCAAAAAAGAATATACTGTTTCCACTGTGAACGACGTAAAGCTTTTTGGTGAACAGAAACAGCGTAATTTGATATAATATTCGGTTCTTGTTGACGAAACTCCTATTTGTAATTTCATGAACCTGATTCCTCTGAAAATATTAATTAACTTCGTAAATCACCATTTAATTTATTTTTTAATTCACGTAATAAATAAGCATTTTTCAGCAAAACAACAATGGCGATTATTAAAACTCCAGTATTACCTGAAAAATACTAATAAGCACAAAAACTTAACCTTACGTTTATGATTTGAATAAAAACTTATTGCGAATAATTATAAAAATTTCGTGACATGTTGTGAAATTTTTCTTTTCAGCATTCAAGGACTGAAATAATAAATGGTAAGTGGGCCATTTGAAGTATTCTCTCCATAATAAAACTTAGCTAAGCCTTTATTCCTGGTAAAATAAAAGAAAAAGATTTCGGGAAAAGAAAAGAAAAAAAACTGTTTCATGGCAGAATTAACTCCGCCTATTCCTCCGCGTGGTATTTAATTTTTTGCGGCAGGCTGGCACATCCACATGGCTCGTTTCTTCTCTCTCGGCGCTTGCTTCCCGCATCACTCTCTTGGCTTATCTCGCCCAAACTATCTCTCCCACCCAATCCACGCTGACGGCGTTCACAAGGAGTTACGAGCACCAGCTTCCAACCGTGGCTCATTCAACGCTTCCTCTTCTCCTTGCTCCCAGACATATTTCCTTCACATCTCTTACTCAGCACCCCTCATAACCTCTGCGATCCAGCTCTTCACCTTTCAAAACCTTTGGTTCTCCCTCGGGAAGAAAGAGGGAGAACGACAGAGAGGAAAAAAAGGACCAGCACACTTAAAATCATCAATCTTATCTCTTTCTCGCAGAGGACACACGCCAAAATGGGCCCTCCCACTAAACGCCGATTCCTTCCTGGCCCTTTTCACGACTTTTTTCAACCACCTGTATAGCTGATCAATTCCCACTCCATCTCCGCCATGCAACACCACCGCTTCTGTCTAGTTATACTAACATATTTTGTGAAAACTAGATACATGAAGTGCGAGGCAAGTCCGTATATGTAAGGTAACATAAGTGTTACCTTATATAATGTATATTAGTCAAAAATTCGCTAATTATTTGCAATAAGTCCGATGAAACTCTAAGCGCGTACACACGAGGAGTTACGCGAAAGGGCAGTATTTGTTTTACTATTAGTTTCATCATTATTATTTTCTAAACAAATAGTTGATTTATTATTTTTGTCTGCCATTTAAATTGTTACCCATGTTAACTAGAAATTATCAACTGGGCTAAAGAGACCTTCCACCTCTAATCCGTTCAATAACATTCGCGCAGTTCGGAATTACAAACTTTTCGTTTACAAACAATCGTTTAAAATAAGTTATTTTTTAATTATTACCTATGTGTGCAAATGTAACAGTTAACTGAGAGAGAAAATGTTTATACCCACGTTATCGAAGTAAACTGAGAGGAAAAATCATATCAAAGATTTGGCAAAGACGTTGAAAATAATTCCAAATTCACTTAAGAATGTTGACAAGTAGGCAAAAAAGAAGAATATTGCAAGGTAAAATAAATGACAGCAACGGTCAATTTAATACACCAATTCGCTGCAAGATTATCTCTTCTTGAATCTATTCTGCGCAACAGATTTGCTAATCCATATTGCAATTCCCTCCTTCATACCAACAGTACTACTTCTGGAATAAAATAACGCTTACGGGAAGGGCAATCTTTCAAAATAATCACGTCTTCTCCTCATAAATGTTGCGTATTCATTTCACAAAATTCTTTCGCATTTCCATAACTTTAAATTTATAATATTGATAACTCCCTTCGTATTCACTAAGCTAAAATGCACATTTCATCAGAGACACTCGGAGGGAACATACTTCCATATATTTCAAAGAAGCACATCTTCGCCTCATTAAATGTTATACATTAATTTCAAAAGAATTCTTTCGTATTTCCATAACTTTAAATTTATAATATTGATAACTTGCTTCGTATGCGTTTAATTCCAATGCAAATTTCATCAGAGACACTCGAAGGGAACATGCTTTCATATATTTCTCACCAAACACTCCTTTAATATTCTCCGGCGAACCTTTAAAGCCGACACGCCTATCCATAATATCCCGAAGCACGCACAACCCATTTGTGTTCAAGCTTATTGACCTCTCCACAGGTGCTCACTTATCAACGTATTACTTCACATTATTGACCTCACCTCATCGAATGTCCTAACAGATTCCAGTCAGGTTACGACATTTGCCACCTGTCCTTCGTAATTTGTCATGTACTATCTCCCGGTTCCACTCACAGCCTCTTCCACCACCAGCGCTGTTCCAATCGAAACACCTTCCCTTTCCAGTCCCCCACTTCTCCGCACATATTTTTAGTTTATACAGGGAATTGCCATTTCTACTCCCATACACGCCTGTCTTCCACCAAGCATCCATCGGGTACAGTCTTATCACTCAATCACAAAGAGCACTCTCCTTCCTGGTTTACCCGCAGGGTTTATCGTAAATGACTGATCCTCCCCATTGTTTGCACTTATATTAACTCTCTTAATATATAGTGTAGACCACAACTCCTTCTTCACTCCGACAATCTTTGTTCTTATCATATTACCTCCACCAATCTTTCCTCTCTCTTACTGGTCGTGTCACGTGATACTTAGTGGACCTAGCTTAGCATTGTGAAAAGAAAGCTGTAACTTAGTAATACCGCATAAACTTTATTAACGACCTAGGTTTCGACTTATGAAGTCATCAACAGGTGCATGCATAAGAAAAACTGCCCACATATATGGTCACAAAGTGGGTGAAAGCCGGTGAGGGGGGGGAGGGGAGTGGTACGTCGGAAGAGATGGGGTGAATACCAATAACTCGGCATATTACAACGATTTTGTTATCTCTTATCTTTCTTTCAACTATTTTTAAAACTTCTTGCATCTTCCCCTTCTCTCCGCGGCACTACCATTCATTATGCTCATACATCGAGAACCATGTTCACATTCTATCTACTCAGGCACCTCAATAGTTTCTTCACAGTTCTCAAATCACAGTTTTACCTAAGGCAAGAAACTTGTGACCGTGAGCCTAGACGTAACTACGGCTGTAACCAGGAATTGTTGAGCCAGCCCTTGGAGCATTACTGCAGTATTTGGCCAGTCGAATGTCCCACGAAGTCCCCTTTACTATTCCTTAAATGGCTCTTCAGAAGTTTCACGTCGTCAACCATTTCCTAGTATTTTTAAGCAAAATACAAATTAAAAGTATTGCGTTACTTCAAAACATCAAGTAATATCGTGATAATATGATGACGTATATGGTATTTGAGAGCAATTTCAGCGGCAAACCTTGAGGAAAATACACCCAAAAGTAATCTTACATAAGTTTTACGTCATTCTTGAATGAAACCTTTACTACATTCTTTACAAAAGTATTACATCATTCTTGAATAAATAAAACCCTTAAATGTCATAAAAAACATATCTTTAAAGCGGTTATGTATAGTATTGCTTTTTAATGAGCTAAGATATTCATATTATATCGTCGGCCCCGGTGGCGGCGGGGTAAAGTCCTCGCCTGATAAGGTCGGGGGTTCGAATCCCACATGGGTAGTTTGTTCAATGTACAGGACATGGATGTTTGTGTTAGTCAAATTCGAGTTAATTGTAAGAGAGGACTGTAAAGTCCTGAATTCGCTCAAAAATAAAGACAAGTTATTAATATTATTAAACATAAATGAAACTTTTGAAAACTTATTAGCCATGCCATTAATTATTGATATTATTAAACATAAATGAAACTTTTGAAAACTTATTAGCCAAATACTTTGACTTATATATATTTTTTATTGATTTGTTTCAAATTTTAATTATCTCTCCACTATACTACGCACTAGCACCTGAAATTTCTTACAGCTACATAACTTTCAACCTCAATCATCCCATAAACTCTTCTCCTTTCTTTGCCCACGGCATTCACTCCCTGAAATTAGCAGATTTCGAGAGGCAATGGTGCCTCTAACGCTGGCCACCGGGTATAAAAGAAAACCAGAAGGGCAAATAGCTTAAGGGCAGGGGTAAAGTAGGGATTGGGGAAATGGAAAGGATCGGAAACTCAACCATGCGAGTAAAACGGGAAAAATAATGAGAAAAATGACAGACGGTAGAAGAGGATCGAACCCTTTCATTTTCGCGACGCCTGTTTCTCAAGGCCAAAATTATCCTGTGCACCGATTTATCGACCGAAGGTAGGAGAAGGAAGGGTTCTCGTTAGCATTGACGCGGGAAGAAGATCCCTGACTTATCTTTGCATGACATCAAACCGCACAAAGTCCATTTTCCCCTTTAAAACCTTTACTTTGTGGCCTCCACTCCTTTGAGGCCGGCCTTTTAAATGTAAATCCCCGACTCTTAGGCCTCTTGATTTCCGTGACATCTTCCAGCCGCCTCCATCTCTCGTCGCCCGTCCCTCATTTTAACACTTTCCCTTATCCTCCACTCCGGTCCAGCCCCTGAGTTTCATTAGCGAATCGCTCTACCGTCAATAAAAGTCTTGATCTTCTTCTCAATAGGGGCATTTTATCTCCCTCCCATTTACTTCCGTTCGCATCGCGTGGTGGTCTATAATTACGTTCCATTATATTCATTTTCCTCCAGCAAAAGCGACTGTTATTTATTACAAATTCCATTATTATAAACTAAAAATGCTCGATATCGGCTGATGATCAAAATCTGTTTTCTTCACCACGTTGTTTGTTGATCACCATCAAAAACCGCGTTGTTTGAAAAGAAATGAAGCCAACATTCTACCCGGCTCCTACGCGTTATCAGTTATAATACTGTCTTTGCAGCTAAATAACATTTTTACATCGAAATATTAGTAACATAAAAGAAGATGCTTTGCCAGTTAACATATGACTGCTTGAAAGACGTCGTGATATTATGAATAGACAGCGAATATCGCTAGTGGCCTCATATTTTCCTAATATCCTATTGCAGCGTTTGGTGATTCGGCGAATTGTTTTCAGGCAAGTTATGATATGCAATATTTTATGGTATACGATATTTTATGGTTATTTTATCACTGAAAAAAAGTTGTTCTTTTCTTACTCTGTTGCAATACAATTTTGTATGGCTGGTTGTGAGAGATTTGTTGATGGGAGGACAAGACAGAGGATTGGGAGTAACGCGAAATGAGCAACGGACTATCATAATTTGCTTTATATCGAAAATAAAATTAAGAAATTACTGTTTAGAGGTTTGCGTATTCATTTAAAGAAGCTCAAAACTGCAGAAAAGGACGATAACTCGATTAATTTAAATTATTGTTGCTTTTACAGCAAAAAATAGGATTCGCGTAGACTTCTGCAGACCACTGAAATTAGTTTTTCCATCCACTGCGTGCAGTGATTTGCATTTCTACTCTGTGATTTCAGTATTTTATATAAGATGTAAATAAAATTTCTCGTATTTAACATCCGATGGAAAATTTCAGTTACATACGGGATGATGAGTGATGATGCTTTCTTCCTTGCAACTCCCTTACCAGTCTTCTGAAATGGATCGCAATTTTGAACGTGGTTTTCCGTACAAGCAAACTTTGGCCTATGGGAATAGCGCATTGACTTCATTTTGTGACATCTGAATGGGCCATGGTCCTCCCATGACATAATTGCACAATTTTTTCTCATACTGAGCCGATATCAAAATCAGATTCTTCAATTAACTTAGTTAGTCTTTTATTATGAAGACAAGCACTTTATTTCGAAGAAAACAACCTTCATCGTTCTTGCACATGACAACGGAGGATTACAATTTCAGAAAACATTTCTGCAATTATGGGTCATTTTCCTGTGTCAGATCTGTCTTTTCGAGTGAAGTCAATCAATGTGTTCCGACATTTTTCCGAAATTCGACATTTTTTATTTGATTTACCTGTCTATCCTCTTCGTCTACAGCTGTTACCCTATCAATTCAGTGTTTCATCTACACATGTTTATCCCGTTCTTCTTCCAATTTATCTCCTTTCTTAGTTCTGTTCCATATTAATCCAATGCTTTCGTGGTTGTGACGATAAATATATTTCGATTAACCCTGCTTATGTATCCCCAAAAATATAAATTCCAAGATCCAGTGCATTCTGCGCTTTTACAGCCTCTCCAAATACTCCACATAACCTCCTACAAATGTTTACCAAATATCTTTTCAGTATATCCATATTTTAAAATATAAAACTATTTTCCCTGTGTCATTGTTCTTTGCCATTTCCTATGGAAAAGTTACATATTCAGTGTTTAGTGGAACTCCACCCGTGATACCTTGGCAGCAATATTATTATATCAAAATTAGGACCCTCCCTCTAGACGCGGCCTTTTCTCTCCTCACTTTCTTTCTTTTGTATATCTTTTGTGTTTTATCTCAAACGTCAGCACCCCTTTATTGAAAACTTCATCTAATATCGCCTAATTATAACTGACGACTCAGACATTATCTTCCGTGTTAGCTCCCATCTCATATGTTTTCTTAATCAAAAATTTCTAAGCCACTCTAGCTAAATACACCATAATGAAGGATTAATTTTATTCCCGCAAATATACCACAAAAGCGTACATTTGTACGTGAGAGTCCTGAATAACACTAAAAATCCGCAAATCATCCGCTAAAGGACGTTTACCTATTCAGCAGCATAGCGCCACACCAAAGTAATCAGCCATCCACCGATGGATGAGATCAAGACGTCACAATCCTCTGATAGGGCATACAATTGCCCTCCAAAACGCAAGGTCGCACCTTCCCTCGAGACTCCGCCAAGCAAATTCTACCTTGTGACATCTTCTCTGAACCGGCAAACGTAGATGAAAATGGTCCGTTCCCAAAAGGGCGTTGGTCTCCAATTCCGTGAAATCAGTCGGATGCACTCAAGTCTTCTAATGATCGCCGGGCTACGGCCGTTCGCTCCCATGTTCGTCATCACCATAAAATATGGTTCGCGTCCACGTCCGTAACGCCGGACCAATTTCAATGAATAATTCACTACCCTACACAGTGATTTCTTTAGTTTCTTTTCAGCAAAAAGCAAATTTCTTCCATGAGTCCGTGGCACACCCCATCCCAATAATCCCCTCTCATTCCCTCCGTCAAGAAACCACAAACAACCAACTAGCAAAAATAAAACATTCCAATACTTACGAAAACAGATAAGGTCCATTGTAATGACCATAATTGTATAGTGAATTAATATAAAATTACATTTCTCAGCACAAAGTTGGCATGATAATGAAATGTAAATGTCAATTATATTTAATCATCCACAAATTGATGCAATTCAAATGACGATGTTACTATAATTCCACGATAAAAACTGTGGTTACCTATTTTAGTGTATTAAAATACAAAATGCACGAAATAACAAGAATAAGTCTGATAACGTAAAACCTAATAATGTGATAAAATTCATTAAAAGGTCGAAATAATTTTGCTTTAAAACAAGAAATAATAGTCTATTATCTCGTACTCTCTCGCTTCCATTCCATCCCAGTCCACATTTATCATCCCACTTTTCCCACATCCACTCCATCCCGATCCATCCTTTCTCATCTCATCACTCACCTCCTGGCCATTAATCTGTCGGGTAACCTTTAACCGAGAAGCCTTAACGTCTCCGACACGCGACACCACACCTCTGCCAGTCCTCCCTCTTTCCAAAATCCAATGAAAACCTTTTGCTTCTCTTCCATTCACTCGCCTCAACCATCCATTCAGTTCTCAGTTTTGCCAAACCGTCGCCCCTTATACCCTTCCTTCCATCTCCCTAATTTTACGTCCTCTTCCCTCACTATCAGCACCACATCCACCCCGCCATTAACTTACATCCCCTAAACGCACATTAGGATTCGGGTCTCTTCGTTTCGGAGCTCCTAACTTACCCTTTCACTTAAACCCTTTCTCCACCACCCTTCCTACTCCACTAACCCCTTAGGTTTCACCTCGATCTTTCATCCTCTTCACGGTTTCGGGCACCCGCTTCGACTTTGTTTTCTCTCTCAACCACACACCTAGTCTGCGAAATTTGTGAAAACGGCTTCTCTCTAGCTCACACTCTCCCTTTGGTACTATCTCTCTCTACGATCAATCTCTTTTCTTATTTCATCCTCTTTTCACTTGAGCATCACTTCTGATCTTTATCTAATATTTCCTCATCCTCTGAGGAGAGTTCTTTCGCGTTTATCGGACGGAAAAAATTAATGGCATCGTCTTTCCTTTCCTTCCCTGTCATTCGTCGATGACGATGTTCGGATAACTACAGAAGAAAACTTTTCTAAGCATTTCCTATTTGAAGTCAATATAAACATTTCCTTAATATCTGAATTTCACACAATCATTTCCCGTTGCACAGTCCCGTTCTCTATTAATCCTGTGTTAAGCCCAGCGATCAACTTAAGAAAAACAAACGCGACTATTTTCGCAGTTTTCCTTTAATAGGCTCTCGCTGGAAGCAATAAAAACTTTTCTGCATAATTACTGAAAAATCTTCATCATTACGAAGTGAATAAAGTGGCTTTGCTTATTACAGATGACGAATCCTCTATTTCTACGGTTCCTATTCTTATGACCGGTTGCAGGAACAATAAATATGTATCTAAGAGAGTCGTGAGATCTATAGGTCAAGGTTATCGCTTAACGAGCGTTGCAAAAAGGTTCAATAATTTTATTGGTTTCATAAATGGTCTTATAAAATATTTGCCTGGATAGAACGGAGTTATATACTTATGAGTTCCACCAGAAATCAAGATAACAGATGCGCCATGTGCTGCAGGGAAATTTAACAACTTGATAAAGGTCAAAATGACCCACAAGGCCGTTCAAGAGTAATTTACAATAACTAATCACTCGATTATTTCTAGAGGGTCTAACGTTTTGGACGTTAAAACCTATTTGAATGAATACAAGTTACCAGAAGATACCCTTATTAATAGTAGGTATGTATTAATGGAAATTTATACTTTGTAAATGAACTTGAAATGATCGTCACCTGATGATGGCGGTCATTCGTTGCAACCTGGGTCGTGTCTCTTTCATAGCCTGTAGTATTGTAAATGTTTCAAAAATAAATTATTTATAGAAATTTTGTACATAGAATGTCATATTTAAATCGTTCCATCTTACTTAAAACGAACAATAGGATTCTATATGCTATAGCACGTGCCCCTCATATCTTTTCTGATTTGAATCCTCTTTGAATTTGAATTCTCTTAATCATCACTCACTTTCGTCAGTCTCACTTGGTGGTATTCCATCATTAAAAAAATTTGAAGATGTCAACTTTTACTAAAACCACTCGATTTATTAAACAACGACCCAGGTTTTGATGTGCATTCACATCATCTTCAGGTCACAACCTGAAGATGATGTGAATGCACATCAAAACCTGGGTCGTTGTTTAACCCTTTGAGTGCGGCATGACGTCATATCACGTCATGGCTTGCGTCATTTGCGCTGGTACTGATGACGTGATATCACGTCATGGGTACCGTTAGTGTTCCAGCTTTCACTAGGGAATTTTAACTAGGCCCCTTGACGTTACATCACGTCATCAGCACCACCGTAAAGACAAGAATGTCGTGATATCACGTCATGCCGCACTCAAAGGGTTAATAAATCGAGTGGTTTTAGTAAAAGTTGACATCTTAAAATTTTTTCCTCTTAATCATATTTTCAATAGAAAGTGTAAAATAACATTTTTCATTCCGTTCGTATTCTTCACCCCTCCGTTAACCACTCATATGATTCTCTCTACCTTCCTCTTAAGTATGAACTATGTCCTCAGTGATTAAAAAAAAAATTCAATCCAATTCTATCCAAGATACACTCCCTTCTCCTCCTTAGCGATGAAACCTTAAACTGGTACCTTCTTTAGAAAATTAAAATATCCATAAAAAAATCCCGTCCGTTGGGAAGAGGGCAAAAAGTCGTCGATTACATTATTTGTCAACACCTAGCCATTAGGACAATTTCCTTTAATGAGAACCTATTTACATTAGGTTACATGTTTTCAATAAAATTACTGTACACATAAAATTTGTGAGTTCTATCAACTTTTGTAACTACGGTTTGGACGTTTTTCACCTCCATTGACCCAAGGTGTTAGCTATAGTAACCTGGTCAAGGGAAAAAGCTCATTCTTGCCATTACAATTGGCAGTAGAAATATTGCATTATTTTTTTCTGCGTTATCTGTAGAAATTACGTCCTTCGTAATTCTGCGAGGCAGAAAAACATAAGGAGCATTATATTTGTGATTTCATTTAGTTGGGTAGCATAGACATTTGCCTATTGGAATATCGCTGGGCGAGTGGCATTGGTAGCCACACGCTAGCTAATAAATACAATGATTTTTAAGTAATACCGATCCGCCGTTTTGTAAACGGAACCAATACGAATTCATTTGACGGCGTAATTGAGTTCACAAATTAGAATTAGCTCCAATGCACCGAAAGCCGAGACAGAGTGTAATTAAGGTATTAAACATACAAACTCAATGGCGTCCCAGGAGCTGGGTTTCATATTAATGGCAGGCACACAGGTAAACACAGACATTTACTCATAATTGCATGCATATTCAAATAGTGCATTCATGACTGAAAGGAGGAATGTCATCAAAGTGATACTTTGTACAAATATTTGAATGAAAAAATAACTACCACATGTTCTAATGATTTTCATGACTACCAAATAGGCTTTAAAATATTAAATTATTTCCAACCTACCGCAACTATGCAGCAGCCTCTACCGACACCTAGTCCACCGTCTCAACCTTACCTGACTGTCATTGGTGATATGGCCGATAGTAAAATAACTCTTTAGTGATACTCAATGTATCCGAGGCATTTCATCATTTTCGGAAGTATATGATTGAAATGCCTTCATTTCGTCATAATGGAAAGGGAACTGAAAGCATTGAGTGGGCTGTTCATTTTTCATGATTCAACGTACGTACCTTCCAATTTCGGGACGTAAGAAATGTATCAAACAGGAGCAAGTAAGTAACTTACCAAAATAAAAATAATTGTGTAAATATACCAATGAAACAACACAGGGGAAACACAATGGGTGAGAAATCATTGGTCAGTTGAGACTCCATCGCGATATTTTCCATCACGAGATGCTTCCACTTTGTATTCCACAACAACTACCGAGAAGTGAATGAAAGTCTTTCGGTCATTTCAGGTTCAGAGCAACTCGAGATACCGTCTTGACTAACAGCTCGAAGGAAAAAAATTCTAAATAAGGCAAGAGGGTGAAATTCATCCTCAATTTTCAATAAAAAATAGAGAAGCGCGAAAGTTAGGTTGACTAACGACTCACTGGAGATAGAGGATTACTTAAAACATTCCTAATCGGATGAAAAATGATCAGTGAAAGAGAAATGAACGTAGTTGAACCGTATTCATACCGGTGACATGGAAGAATGTAGAAAGTATCAACAGAAAAGTCTATCTAATAGGTTATACATCGGTCTAAGAAAAAAACTGAGTTTCACAGAGGAGTATGCAGACATTACTAACGTAGTATTGAGGACCTCAGGCTACCTTACTGACCTCAGAAAAATACATTAAAGAACGTAAATCGGTTACCATATGAAGCATAATATTAACTTCTGAGAGAAGAACGAATCTATTTATTAATACCAACTTCCCCGAGCGCTATTTTTATCTCGTCAACAATGAATCCTGGCAATATCAGCGGCGCACGTATCCCATGTCTACTTGCGTTGCAAGTGAGTCTCATTGAAACTTGTTCTTGAATAACTGCACTGGAACTCACATAGTTTGGCTTGAATTATTTCAACAATTTCATTTCTTCAGCTTAGGCACAGGTATAATAATTTGGTGATAATATGTACCCTTAAATTTGTCTCGATAGTTCTAATGCACTTCTTGGTATTGATACAACGGCTAGCTTTTTCATTGAAATCAGTGATGAAAGGAGATGAGCTAACTTCATAAATAGGTTTCTTTAAAAAATAAATAAATTCGTTTTATTCTACTTCTTATACGAGTGAAATACAAATTTGTCACATGTATGAAAGTTTACGTTAAATGAAATCTATCAGCCTCAAATTTAAACAATGCGTGCTAATCCAACAACCTTCAAACGGACTGATGCGAAAAAATTGCTCACGGAAACACGAGTTTCTCTTCCAATTCCCCTCCTCTATTCAACGTCAGTTAATTTTTTTATCAAATGAATAATTTCAGCAACCATATGACACCGAGGCTGACCCCATCCCGCACGTACAATCTGGCCTCCTAACGAGACTTGACATGAGTCACATCATATTTACTGTTTTTCCCTCTAAAAAGCTCACTCTCACGTATTTCTTGAAATAAAAAACGACCCCTTATTTGTGGGCACGTGACATGACACTCGTCGTATGGTCTTTAAACTGTAACATTTGAAATAATGATTTTAATTTTTTCAAGTTAAAACATTCCCGCGGGATGGTAGTAACTAGAATTTTAGAAATATGACGACGAAAAAAAGCGTTCAAATGAAATTATGAGCGTAAATAAATCCTTTCACAGCCCTTTCACGTATTTAATTAACTGATAAATGTAAAACTCAGCTGCTATCATTTATATATTACATCCAATTAGCCAAAGAGCAAATAAATTCCAAATTTTGAAAGATGTTAGATTGACGCTTTATCAGGGAGCAAAAGATATATTCTGTTTATATAGGGCTCCTAAATCTCTCGCTTAACTCGCTTGTTCGAAGCGAAGAGTCGCATATTAGGGAGGAAGGACCCCAGAAAAAGGAGATGAAGGGGTGAAGGAAAGTAGATTCCTAAGAGAGATGTAGAGAAAAGGTGAGGTAGAAGGAGAAACGAGAGAGAGGAAGGCAGAGAGATCGACGAGGAGGGCAATGCCTAAAGAATTCGGAATCCCATTTCTGCCAGGCTCCAAACGGGACCGCCTGCGACCTACAAGGTTAGTTGGCTTGGGAGTAGAAATGGGACGTGATAATGACGACGAACGAGACGGGATGATTGAAAAACGAGAAGAAACCAGGGGAAAATTTAATTATATTTCATCAAAATAAAACTCTTCCCACTCCCCTTCATTTCGTCTCTCCCTTACGTTTAAAGTACTGTTTCTCAATTCATATTGCCGGTGGTTCAACTCATAGTGATTTGTTTCAATTGCTTGAATTTCTTGCGTGTTTGTTGAAGTAAAAATGTAGTTTTAGGGACGTATTAACACTCTTAAATTTAGATCCTTAAATTAGAGCGAACAGCATCATTATTGTAGTGTTTTGCAATTCATTTTCTTTAGAAAAAATATTCTATTCTAAATATTCTCTTCACTAAATGTAAAGTTTGCTATTGGGAATGTTAATTCATAAATTAAAAAAATATTTTCTTTAATTTTTTGCAATAGCATCTGGTCTTAAGTTGATAAATCAATTGTATTCTGAACAATTACCTCTTGGGTGGAACATTGAATTAAATGGTCTCTACCCGAATTTCCATTGCAAGAGGGGCAGGATTAGTGATGGCACTAAACAACAGAACCGTTTCATCACAACTTTGCAAACTAAACAGTTACAAAACGAAACAACTCCATGAAACACACTATTAGAGGCAATAGCTAGTGGTACTAATCAACGGGCAATCGACGACGCTGCGAGAATATTGCTAGCAGTTTTAGATTTTAACTTATAAAAATCTTTTACTAAAATAAAGAAACATTTTCCTCTGAATTCTTGAAAGATAATTCACAGTTCTAATCTTATAATCAACGATGGGCGAACAAGTGTAGGCTCTATAAATCAGCAGCCGCTTGCAGCAGATAAAAATACAACAGCCTGTAGCTTACAACCGCACCAAACTTGCATTCAGTCAATTCTATAACGCTATAAATATAAAGGTCCATTGTAAAGACAAACTTTGTGCTGTGATTTCAGATAAATTAATATTTCTAGGCCTAACATTTGCAGTAAAATAAAATGTAAATATCAATTTTTTTATGTTCAAAGATTGATACAATTCAAATAAGATACAACTCAAACTTGCCACCAGGAAAATTTCATCATTACGGTGTTAAAATGACATTGTAGATTTTCTTTTAGATTCGCAAAGCTTATAAATATGTCATTAAAGTTAGAGATTTGGTATCTCATAGCCTTCAGTGAAAATTCTGAAATTTAAGGCCGAGACACAAGTTTTTATGAAAGCGGTGGGAAGTGTGTCTTGAACTCGATAACTAAATCCTGTTTAGCTGAAGGATTTTGCGGAAAGATTCAACGCATTGTACATTGGAATGGATATAAAATATTTAAGGAATGTTTATTGTATTTAAAGGGTGTCTTCTCAGACCATTTTCGAAAGAAATTCATGTAATCTACTTTACTCTAATCTAGTATTGATTTAATCTAGTATTAGACCTGCCTTTAACCGCCGATACATTCTTTTATTTGGATGATGCATTTGAGGAACTTTTAATCGAGTTTCAGCCGTGCTGTATGAACACTTCAAACGAAATGAAAATAGCTAACATAATTGATCTCAAGTCACATTGGGAGCAATTTTCCAATCGCCGTCATATTTAAATTTACTTTACCTATCCCGCGAGGGTAATTTGAATTGCATTGAGAGTATAAATATTATACAGCATATCAAAGAGTATATCAAAGGTTTTTCCTCCTTTGAAGATTTTTCCTGGAATAGAGTCCAGCCGTCACTATCATAATCATCAATCCCACTCGATTATCAAGTCGTTAAATATTTATTGCTCCCGCTCAAAACCGCTTATCTCGTTCCGACCTCCAGCTTTAGCAGACTGCCGAACCGCCAGCCGAGGGGTTTGAGGCGTGCTTAAGAAAAGGCACCATAAGTCACCACAAAGCCTGACCTGAATTAGGAGCATTATACATCTAATTCAATATAATTACAAAAAAGGCATAGCCTACCATAGCATGAAAATTACAATGCTTGAAAAAAGTTGGAAGTCAAAGAGAGTAATTTACTTTTTCAGTTTCCGTCCAAAAGTACTTTTCTAAAAAAAAGGTTGTAATAAAAATAAAGAATAATGGGATAGAAAAAATGGATTGGAACAGTGGATTGATTTCGACGATATTTATGAATGGAATTTCAAACTTATACATAATCACTGTACTAATAAAGAGAAATGTAAACCTTTGCTCAGTATTTATAAACAACAGTTTATTGTAATATCTATATAATATAAATTGAAGGATAAGAATGTAAATCTCGCAAAAAAATTAAGAGAAATGACTTGAAATTACGAAATTCGAAAACGCAATAATGTAACTTAACTTATCAAGTTAAAACAGCGTGAATCAGCTGGGAGGGGATTATTCACAGTTCGGAAATGCAATGGATGGATGTTTTTACGGTGGAGATGTATAAATAAATTAACACAGCCCTATTGGTGGAGGGGCGGGAGAAAAGAGATTATGAGTGATTATGAGGGCAAAAACTCTTTGTGAGATAAGAAAGGTGGAGATGGCATACGGCAATGAAAAGCCTTGTTGACGCAAGAAATATCCCCCGGCTTTGTCTCCATTTTAATTGCAATAACCAACTGAAAAAAAACTTAGAGCTTAAATGTCACGATTTGTTATTTAATATTAATGAGAACCAGAGATTCTAGCTCTTTTCCTCATTCGCCCTTTTCACAACTTTTCCTAACCCCTGATATATTTCTTGCAAATTTCTTTTAATCAGTGCTATTAATTAAATTACTATTATTAAAAGCAATTAGACCAACTTTTCAAGAGACATTACTAGAGATTAACACATAAGGAACATGTGGAAAGATTTTCACACAGCTTTATGGTATGCCTATAAAGACAAAAAGTAAATAAAGCGGTTTCCGCATTCACCTATTTGAATTGCAATGAAATGGAAATCTACCTCAATTTTGCACACTTTCATTGAATCCCTATCATACGACTGTAAATGCTAATTTTTCAAGCATTTGAAATCATTCGTTTCCAATACGACAGTACCGCTTCTTATTGATAACTGGTTTTCATGATCTCCCGGTCATTAAAGACGATGTAGCAGATCAAATTGATCAAATTTTGTAATGAAAATTATTTATAAAAATGATTCTCCAAGAAGTCTTGGTATTACTAGTAGGAGTTGAAGTTACTTCGGAGGAAAGAAATTCATTTAATCCATGAGGATAATCCATACATGATAAGCACAGCAAAAGTGGAAGCATAACGTGGGACACAGAAATGTTTGATATAGTGCATCTACGAAATATGAAAGGTGCGATCCACGGATAGAATTATTTATCCGATAACGTCTGACGAGTTGTGGTAGAATAATATTGTAAACTTAAACAAATGGCCACTTATTTCGGTCAACTTTTAGGGTACTAAAATAGTCCGTGGACCACGCCATTTAACAATGATACTTAAAGTCTGTAATGTTTTCAAATGGACACAATACCCGAGGTTGATGTCTCATTTTGCAATAAATCTGTATAATAACATATTCATTACACAAACCTAAGTAATTATTTTTTCAGCACGAGAAATAATTGTAACAAGTGGATTACAATAAAATTCGATAGAGAAATACCAAGGTAATTGAAATGGATAACTTTTCCATCTGTAAACATATTAAACTTATCCGATGTTGGGTAAATTTTCAATGGCCTCTTAACATTTTTTCATCCTCGTGCTTTTTCATCAGGAGCTAACTCATTGTCCGTTTTCAATAAGGAGTGCATCAATGCTCTTGGCCAAATTCTCCTTTCTGTGCATCTAAACCTCCCATTGTACTGCACATTCCTCGCAAGAAGAGACAGAATCAAACAGAGGAGATCTAGGTGGTGAGGGGCGTGCGTTGGGATTGATATTAAAGGGCGACGCCGTGGATCGGTCTAAAATAAGACAACGGGCAGTCTGGATGCAGTGAGATAAAGAATTAGAATGCTTCAGGGGGAAGAAGGGTTGGACGGAAGGGTAGGGTAAATAAGGAGCTCAGGCGGCGAAGAAAGGCCAGAAGAACTCCCATTCTTATTGTTTCACAGCCTCTCCCTTTCTCCCGAGGGATGAAGAGTGAGCATTCTTTGAAAGGCAACGACCCTCTCCTCCATACAGCTACCCTTCTCTTCCACTCCCCCTGCGTCCGTCTACAAACGCTTCACATGCTTTTATTTCTTCCCTCTTCACCATTCATACAACCCTCGCGAGCGTTTCCCTCTGGGAGCATAGTGAGATTAGAGAGACGTGGGGATTGAAAAGAGAGCGGGAAGGCTGGAATTCGTATCCGATGAGGCCGAAAAACTCAGAATAAAAACAAGCATTTTATTTCGATTAAATTAACATAAAAAAGTGAAAATAGGAAGGTTGGGTCTGGGAATGGGAAAGAGTGAAAGCAGATGGCTAATATTTAGGATGTCTAATTTGCGCAAGCTTTGATACTGGAAATGATATAACGTGGTCGATTTGGAATCGGGAGGAGCTAAAAGAAGTGATAGAGAAAAAAGATATTTTCCGCCATCGGAAAAACTTTTAACAACCTAAAGTCAAGCAAACAAAAGAGTATCAAAAGAATGCACTGAAACAAAAAGATCTTGAACAACTAATGACAACGGCGTAGAAGTAGAAACTAACTAAGGAAATAAAAGTGCGTATTTTGCACCAATGTGTAAGAGTTTATTAGAATTGGTACTAAAACAAGTCTTTTGTAAAGTCGGTTAAATTGGGCTAATATTTACGTGGTGTTAGCGTGCGTTAGATGCTGTCTGTCTCCAACCGTGTTCAATATATATGTTGAGGACATGATCCATAAATCTTTTGATGGGATAGAGGAAGGAGTCAGCATTGGAGGTAGGAAGATAAGAAGTATAAGATTCGCAGATGACATGGTAATATTAGCAGATGATATGCAATCACTTCAAAGGTTGATAAAGGTTTTGGAAGAAGGGATGAAGGAATATGGGATGAAGATAAACCTAGGAAAGACAAAGGTAATGCCAGTAAACTGTGAAAATTATACGAGTGTGAAAATAAATGAAGGTGTATTTGGAAAAGTGAAAAACTACCGGTACCTAGGAACGATGGTGACAGACGACTGGAGAAGTATTGCAGAAATAAAAGCAAGGATAGCAATGGCAAAATAGGCCTTCAGCCAGAAGAAAAACTTGCTATGCAATTAAAGTCTGGATCTGGAGCTGAGAAAGAGACTAGCTAAATGCTATTCATGGAGCGTTTTCATGTATGGATGTGAAGCATGGACATTAGGTAAGAGGGAAAGGAATAGAATAGAAGCTTATGAAATGTGGGTGTGGAGAAGGATGGAAAAAGTAAGATGGGTAGATAAGATGAGAAATGAAGAGGTTTTGAGCAAAGTAAAAGAAGGAAGATCGCTCCTAAAGAAAATTAGGAAAAGGAAAGGAAACTGGCTGGACCATGTGATGAGAGGGAAAAGTATTATAACTGTGGCACTTGAAGGAAAGAAAAAGAGAGGAAGGAGAAGAATTAAATTGGTGGATCAGGTGAAGAACATCAGCTATGATGAAACAAAGAAGGAAGCTCGGGACAGAAGCGGATGGAAGAACATCAGCTATGATGAAACAAAGAAGGAAGCTCGGGACAGAAGCGGATGGAGACGACAGTGGTGTACGGGACCTGTCAGCAGACAGAACACCAGATGATGATGAGCGTGCGTTTCGTCTGCTGGAATTTCTGTATGGCGTTGTGAAGCCAGAGTAACTGCCTGCGATTTTCTTTCACCCAGCTAAAAGTCAATTCTTTGGTGTCTATTTCACAGTAGATGAGGCACTTTGGAGCATACCTCAAATTTTTTTCCACTAATTCTCCTCTTTGGGCAGTTTCCCCTCGGCGGATTTGTTCTCCTCCGGACTAAGTGGGATGAATTCCAGAGGCGCGCCCACCATACTTGTCAACAAAGTCGACCTCACAACATCGATCCAACGGTTTTGGTAATTTCTATGACTCATTCAGCAATGTTTATGACTCGTATGACAAATTCGACTCATGATACAGTTCGATATAAGCATAATTGTTAAGTAAAAAAAATGAATCTAGGTAGAATATTATGAAAGGTAGGATGGTTGAAAATATAATCAAAGTAGAAACATTTGTATGGTAAATTTTTGTTTACAGCCAATAATTCATTGAATAAATTAGTATGAACATTTTAAATAGCATCACAGAATATCCTGTCATTTGCATTACTATAGTGGCATACCTAAGCCAATCTACCGATATCTTTCGTCGCACGAACACTTTTGGGTATATGAAATATTTTATGCCTAGACGAACGCCAAGGATAGAGTGGGTGGGAATTAGGATAGCTGTTTGCTCACACACTGAATGAAATTGAAGAAAAAATATTCCTCCAGGTTATGTCAAAGAATGAGAAACCAAAGGCAAAGAAGTCTTTTTTTGTTTTCCGGACGATTCTTTTTGCCCGTATGTCCCTGGATTTTCCGATTGGCTGCTATGCCTGTCATCAGCTATTCCAGGGACCGGACCATTAGAACTTGACATACATCCATGCCCTGGGTGGTGAAAAACCCACCCAGGTGGGACTCAAACCAACGACCCAGAGTGTAGCTGTAGTATGTATATATATATATATATATATATATATATATATATATATATATATATATATATGTATATATATATATATATATATGGGTCATTCCACGTCAAATCATTAGTGATTTGACCCTTGGTGTCTCCGATTCGAACCATAATTTTTGTGTGGGTTCCATCTGACGTTAAATGAAAAAGTGTAGAAGCGTTTTTGGAGAAAAAAAATTTTGGCAGATCTAGAGACGATCAAAGTTTCGACCATTTTGCGCTTGGGTCTTTTTTCTTTTTGCTATATCTCCTAAACGAAAATACATCTTATTTTGTTAGCAAAAGAATATATAGCAACAGTATGTTATCAGTTTTGTAAATTAACTAAATTTTATTGAAATTGTTTAAAAATAGGCGGGGTGCGCTTTCTTCAATCTTTCGATGCCAGTCTACACTGCACTCGACTCCGTAATTCTTTCTGAAATTCTCCATCCCGGCCACTCCAATTCAATTGCGAGTGCTTAAGCAGATAACTTTGGATAAATGAGTAGATAAGGGAGGATGTAAATGAGGTGAGAATGAACTGGATGGGATAGAATCGCCTCGCTACGCAATGAGAGTAGAACAGATCATAAAAATATTCCTTCATATAAACATGGAGCTAGCTGTGGAAATCTAAGAGACCTATAGCAGGAAAAAATTAATTTGGAGAGCCTGAGAATAGAGAAAAGGAAAGACAATACAGACTGACGGAGAGAGTCGGAATAACTGTCATCAAAAGACGGTATTAATTTCCAACAGTGACAGATTAGAAGCTGGTATTGATTGAAAGAAACTGTAATATTCTACTTTCAATTCTATTTCATTCAATTCTATTTCATCATACCCCGTTTCCAACTTATCTATAAATATGGAAAAAATGAAGAAAAACATTTGAGAACATTATCATTTCTTGAATGCTCACTAGTTGATAGGACCCCATGAAACAAAGGAAAGAGCGTACCATATGCCACATAGTAATTTTTTCTGGATGAGTTGTTGGACGGATTCGAGGATCGCATATGAAATTTCATATTTTTGGGTATTATGAACTAGCAGAATAGAAGAAGAGGACACTGTGAAGCAAATAAAATGCTCGGGAGAAAAAGCACGCAAATATTAAGATGGGAATCAATGAGTGAGAGGCGTGGAAAAAAAGACAGTAGATAAAGAGATAGAAAGTAGATGTGTCGAAGGCAGGAGAGAGAAGGATGCACATGTTCAGAAACGAAGACATGATCATAAAAAGGGACATTATTATGGAGGTTTGCGTGGGTTGCTATGGGTGGGAGAGAGACGTGCCGAGGCTCAGGGGGGAAAAAAGGACGGAAATTAAGCAGGGAGAGAGAGATCGAGAGATTAACCCTTTGAGTGCGGCATGACGTGATATTACCTCATGGTTGTCTTTACGCTGGTGCCTAGTGAAAGTTCCCTAGCTCAAGCTGGAACACTCGTTACTCTTGACGTGATATCACGTCATCAGCACAAGCGTAACGACAACGATGACGTATTACCTACCACATCATGCCGCACTCAAAGGGCTAAGAAAAATGTAAAATTGCTTCCCCGCAGGACAAGAAGGCGTATACGGGATTGCTGTGTGAAAGAAGTTGAGCGCGTAAGAAGGACAAAACGTTTAGTATTGATTTAACACGTGATAGTGTTAAAAAAAAAAACGTGATAGTGTCATCCCGCTGGGATTCTAGCCTGGATTCCCGAATACACACCGAGAGTATCAAACGGCCGTGAGTCTCTCAGCGGGTGACTCTTATCAGTTTAATTAACAGTATCGGTACTTCAAGATCCATCGTAATATATTCCCAAATTAATATCAAAATTGCAAATGACAAAGTGGCTCTCTTTCGTATAAAAATATATCATAAAATTTATCTTAGTACAGTAGAAAATTACAATATTTTGCATGCTTTTTGGACATATAACCTATTTAAACACTTTTCCAGCCAGTTTTTCCATAACTTTCGAAATTACAGCCCATTTATCAAAATGATTCACCCTTTAATCTTACAGACTTTATAAGATACGTCATATTGAAGTCATACAAAAAAAGGTTAAAGTGAATACCACATTTCCGACGCCACTTTGGCAATACTGTGACTCTCACACAAATACTCTCCTAGTAAAAACTTAAGCACACACCGGCATCGAAAACCTTGGCATTGTTGTGTTCAGATGTCCGTCGCAAATAAAAATTGGACTCCACATGTAGTCGAATCTCCCCGTGCATTTTCACACAGCCTGAAGGTTCAGTTGTTCAGCCAATAGAGGTGGTGGGACACACCCTTCATTAATATTCTTTTTGCTTCGTTGTACCTTTCACTGAAATTGAGTTTGGGTACATGATGTACAGGTGATGCAAGAGGCTTTCCTGCGGAAACATTTGAAACAAAGGGGGATCAGTGAACCGCGTGGACGGCATTGATTGGAGAATCGCTATTTGCACTGGACTTCAGGGACGGATATCCGGGAGAGGAGAAAAACAAGCGAGGGAATATCGTTCGGTAGCCGCCTGTGATTCGTTCTGCCTGCTAAATGGAAAACAAGTTTCGGAAAGATGAAAGTGAAAATACGTTGGGCGAATGACGATTACTCGATGACTAAATGATTCTAAAGTGCTGATACTGTATGCTTTATGACAGCCAGAGGAATCTGTAAAATACTCTTAAATATTGTTATTGAGTCAAATCTATATAGAGTCAAAATAGAGTATCTTATTTTAGCGTTTTTCAAATGCATTTTTAACTAGGCATCATTGAAAGAAACCAACGTATTATTTTTTCTCGTACCCATTACATCAGCATATTTTTCTTGTTAAAAAAATGAAGTAATTCCACACAGTTGGGCTTGAAACCATTTTTTAACATTGATGAGAGTTATTAATTAAAAATAAATAGGTACTTATCATGACTCTTAAGGCTAACTTCGAATGCATCAGTTGCTACTGTTTGACACTTTGATCTGACAAATGTATTGAACTCACTGTCCAACATTTAATTAGAATTATTTTGATGCATAATTATTACCAATGCGTCCATTCACTACCGCTATTGGAGAATTCTAGCGTACATAAGTTAGTTCCATGGAGTAGAATTTATATTCATATGCAAAAGAAAAGCAATAAGATAGTCATACACTTTAATACTTTTGAAAGGTCTGAACATTAATCACATTTAATGTATCCTCAAACAAACTAAACGACGCGGAAACCTTCATATCAATCTATATAGGACTGCTAATGTCATCATACTGACTACGTCGCATAACAGGCATGATGATAGTCTGTCCAAGATATTACCGCAGTAGAAATATCCTGATGTCTAAGAAAGAAATAGAATGAATCAATTTTCTGACTTTCTGAATTTCGATCGAATGAATAACATGGATACTTGGGTCTCGTGAATCCCTCCTATGCCATGGTCTTAGACGCTCCCTAAGTTTTAACCCAAAGGTATCGAAAATTATTATACTCAGGACACGTATCGACATCAGACAAAATTATTTTTAACTTTTCGGGTCACAAGGCGGACTGGCAATAATGTTCCTGAAATCCATCTGGCGATGAAGAGGAGCATATTTTACTTTTTTTTATACTTCTCGTTCTCCTGTTTGTTGCCGTATCCTGATAACACTAATTCATGGTGTAAACACGGCTGAAGAGTTTTATTTTTGTAATAGAGGTATTTGTATGTTTTTATTTGATAAATTTTGCTGACGACGGAGTACCACCAAAACGGAGGGAATAGAGCGATTCATTCCAGTTCCAGTTAACGTCATGTCACGATTCCAAACCCCAGTTCCCCTTTTCTTCTCGGCTAGTACCCTAAAACCCGTTGACAGGGCCCCTACGGCGGTTTACAAGGGATGGTATGTAGATGTACATGACTACAACGATTACTCTCTTTTATTTATATTTCTATAACCGATTACTAGCCTAACCATAAGATTTTTATTTTCAGATGATGATTGACTAGTGACCAACTTGACCGATGTGACAGATGGCATACCTTCTATATTGTTTCATCCTCCCAAAGACCTGTAGCCCTTTACAGACAATAGCGATGGATGAGAAAGGTTAACAAAGGAGTTCCCAAGAAATTGAAGGTTTGGTATGAGGACGGGAGCGGACGAGAAGCCTGAGCAGAATGTGTGATATTGTTTTGAGTTGGAGAAGAATGGAAAAGGCTGTTCTCCACGTGTGGAAGGATGATCTTAGGATCATTTGGGAAGGATAATTGGCGTAGGTACGGTTAAAGAGTTTCCAATGATCGAGAGAGGGATGAATTGAGGGGAACGAAAGCAATGACAGTGATTGATTGCCGAGTGTATGTTTCGAAGTCCGAAAAGTGGAGAATGCCGACGGGTATTTGGAGAGTTGATGATGAAGTGTTTTTACTGCGGCCACGGCTGAACAACAGGAGTGTGTAAGGGTCGTAGTGAGGGACGGAGGGAAAAAGAGGAGTCTCACACTGGATCAAGAGGAGGCACGGAATAGAATATGGTTCGCAATTGAGAGTTGAGGTTCAGTAAGTAACCATACACTGTAACCGGTTCCGTTTGGAAGGTACATAGTTTTAAATAGATCGGGAGTGTCCCTGGGCTGCGGGGAGCCTAGTTGGTTTTCATTTCTGTATTCGGTCGTAGCACTATTGTTTGGAGTTAAGAAACGCCCGAGTGTGTGTGAGTGAGTGTGTGAGCGTGACCTTCCGCATCTCATAAGTATGATGTTTTCCCATCCCATCCCTTGTTTCTTTTTTTATCGGTGAAGTGAAATGCGACCCTACCCCAGTGCTGAAGAGCCCAGTTTACCATGTGGGGTCGAAACGTTCCCAGTGAAATCCGCCCCTTTTTTCATCGAGGAGCATAGTTCCCCCTCCCCTACCACCATCACTTCCCCGACCCTTTTACATATTCTTATAAAAAGAGGACGTACGCCGGAAATTAGGCTTTTTTCCCCTTTAAGAGCCACTACGAGAGGGGGCGTTGCGTCGTCTTTCTTCTTCGAACGTCGCTGCAAGTTGGCTGGACAGAAGAGCGTTGCATGGAGACGAATCTGCCCGGAGAGGACGTGGAGCCAGAGAAGTGGTAGCGACTTAAGCTAAGAACGTCGCTCCTTCGAGAATACTTCCACCCGGAAGCACTTCCTCCGCAACCAGCCAGTCGCCAGCCTCAGCTGCAACCGAACAAATCGACGCCACCGCCATCAAGAGCAGCAGAAATCCCTGATAAGTACTGTATTCTCCAACGAAATTTCCCTTCTCCCCCTCCCGCAAGAAGATAGAATTGTGTCAAAAAAGGAGTCGCTCGTATCATTTTCTTTTTGTGGTCCCTTTTCCCCTCAAGTGGTTGTGTGTGAATGTATGCGTGTGTGCAAATTAGTTTGATAAATGTGGAGGGCGTTTTGATTCACATAATAAGAACATTGTATTTAGGACGTAGTTCATATTTATTTTGCCCCGTATCTAATTGTCTAATTTCACCAAGGCAGTACTACAGAGACTATTACAACCAGTATCAAAAGGAAGGCCCTTTTTGTTTAATTTTTTTAGCTTCCTTCAATTTCTGTGTAAAAGGGCAAGTTGTATTCGAAATTCCTTTGTATGTAAAATTATGGTTTTTCTTTATTTTGTGTACCAATTAAATGTCATGTACCAACGAAACTTCTGGTCTAAGGCTCCTTTTACCTCAAATAATCCCGACCTCAATTAATCGTGCCGCCCCAATTTTTCTCCCCATTGTTCCTCGTTCCAGCTGTACGGGATTTCACCCCTCATCCCTTGATGGCCAGTGTAACTCAAAACCCCCCACTTCATCATCTGCCCGCTGAGGTTGCGACCTTAGTGGGCAGACCCCGCGGTTACAATACTGAGGCGGCGGGAGCGGTAGTTGAGGGTAAATACTTAATTTTAAACTCTCCGCAGTTTTCAATAACTTTTCCAACAGGTTGAAATAATACTAGGACCACATTTCATTTACTTACATACCAATATTTATTCGATGAAGCTCACTTTATATTCACCAAGGGCAACGTTAATGCACATATTTTACGAGATTGGCTAAATTTAATACGTAAAGTAACTTAATCAAACGATAGTTTTCGGTCTGGTGTTCGAAATTTAGGCAAAAATTATGTTAAAATATATTTTTTCGAATCATTCACCCGGCGTGACTCCTTAACGCAAGTGATTCACCATGAAATTTAATTTCAAGTTCAGAAGAAAATTTGCATGTATGTTATCTAATTAACTAAAAATACATCTCATTTGCCAGAAGTTTGCTATTTAAAATAGAATTAAATAGTAAAAATCCAAATCCACAAAGTCGATGTTTTACTTGCATCTGGAAACATGACGATAGCAACAACACGAAAGCAAAGATTCACGCAAATCAAGAGATAATTTCGTGAACGGCCATTTAATTTATTGGTTATTATTCTGCAAAGAAGACTGTACATGTTGGTAAAGGTAGGCTTGCTTAGGGCAATCATTAACAAAGCTCAACAGGTTTCAAGGTTTCCACTGATTAAAATATCGTTCAATGGATTAACTACTAACCTTGACGTGAATATAAATTACACCGAAGTAAATATTCCTCGGAAAAATATCTACCAGCGCCGTTATTCGAATGCGCTTTGCGTCCATTCCACTAATTATAGTGCGAGGGAGGGTAGGAAATCATGCTTCACGGGATAAAGATAAAAGGTACACAGCCCCACTGCTGCAGATGATCGTAGCATCGGAGCGTACAGTTGGTCGTACGCGCCAACGAAAAGGTCGGTGGTGATATTCGAGAAAAATGGCAAAATACCAACGCTTCTTCTCTGTTCACATTCATTCTCCCCTCTACTACTTTTCAACCTAGCGTTAAACTTCGTACGGTACTTATGTTTCTCTCTCTCTCACGCAGTCAAGTCAAAAATGTACAAAGTTGTTATCTGAGTTAAAATAAGCAACACCAGGGTTGAAATTCGCTATGAAAAAATCATTTGACTTCACCGGGATTCGAACCCGGATCTCCCAATTGCCGGTCAGGTGTGTTAGCCAGTTACACAGTGTAACTGACTAACACACCTGACTGGCTATTGGGATATCCGGGTTCGAATCCCGGTCAAGTCAAATGATTTTTTCATAGCGAATTTCAACCCTGGAGTATATGTACCCGTGCGAGTGACTTCGTACCATATCATTTGTTACATGCAATGTTTGGAAATTTAAAATAAGCAAATTGTATTGGTTTCGGGAGTTTTTTTATTATTCTATATTTAGGGTGATCATTTTCGATTGCATAACGGAAATAGCAATGGCCCGAAAATTGTCCTAGGGTGGAAGAGGGCCCAAAACACTTCCGTCATGCCGCCGATAGCTAGGGAGATGCCAATATGAAATAACAATGACTGGGGAGATGTCAACAAAACGAAAAAAAGAGAATAGATGAATAAATTATAACATATATAAAATTTGAGCACATAAATAAATTACCGGGTTTACTGCTCTTCAGACTATTTGAGTTTAACTAATTTATGAGGACTCTATAACGTAATACGATGCTCTCTACTACTCTACATAATACTACCGCGACGACGAAGTGATCGTCGACGGTATTCGAAATAAATGGCCTACCGCGACATCCATCTCCACTTGAGGACAATTATCCTCTAGCTGTCTCCCTTTACCACCCACCAAGGAGGAACAATGCATTCCCAAGAATTGGATTAGAAAATGAAAGGGAGCAATGCCACGCACTGGAGGTAAACTTATTTTCTGACTCCATTTCTCAGGATATCTCGGAAGTGGAGGATTAGGGACAGGTCTTAAACCATATAAACTTGGACTTAAAAGGAGAATTATACTATCGCGAAAAAAAATATACGACCTTTAGTAGGTATATGTTTTTAGAATGTGATAACAGAGTCTGTACTGAATAAGAGCTCCTCAAATTAAAGCATGTACAATGGAGGAATTAAGCCTCCAAACAGACCGAGCGCCACGCCACCTTTTCCACTCTGGGTGATCAGCTCAGCCAAGGGATCAGCTTGCTTTCTGATGGTATATTATTCTCAGTTATCGGCCACGGTGAAGGCCTTGTCTTCATGATGAAGGTTGTGAAGGAATATTCATCAGTTCAACAGTGCATCTCTTTTTCATACGGCTCTATCAGCTCTACCCTGGAAGTGTGGGGTTTTAGTAATATCCCCTAAGTAACCCTGACATTCGCATGATCTGACGCTTTCAAGTAATCTAAGCCTAATGGTAAGCCTCAGAATTTCTTGCGGTTCCCAAGCAGGTCCTTCCATTGGTTATACTATATACTATCACTCCCGGCAGTTAGCAGCGAAAAGTATTTTCTTTGTATTTAATAATTTCCTCCGACCCTTTCTGTCCTTTCCTCTTATCGTGTCCATTCGTCTCCTCAAAGTTCGTCTCTCCTCTCTGTCACTCAACCAGTTGCCTTTCCTCCATCTTCTCCATGGGCATTTCCCAGCCTCCCTCATCCTATACACAGTATAGATCTAACCTTCCACTCGGGAGCTCCGTTTGCGAGGCCTTGGTTGGGCCACTCGGCCAATACTCGAAAAGAGAGCGCTCAGCGGGCACCAGGAACACCTTCATCGTGTGTCACACTAACGTGCTCACTTTTTTTCTAGTTGCTAGTTCAGCGTACGCCAGCTCAACTCCTTTCTCTAGTATAAAATGTGTTCACAGAGGAACATTTACTGAGAGAGAAAAATTACACTTTTATGTAAAGACTAAAGCCTTGAACATTCTAAATAGTTGTGAGGACTGAATCAGTATTCTTAATCAGTTGGAAATATAAGGAATGGAAGGAATGCAATGTATCTAAGATGTCCAATTCTGACGAAAATCATCTACTTGTTAAAATTATTTTCCGATACTGTAATAATAGATAGAAATGGACATATTTTATCCGCACATTAGGTTTAGATACGAGGACAACACAAAAAGACTGAAAGACAAGATGCAGGACATATGCGTTCAGCCTTATGGAAAAAATGCAACGACGTAAAGGCTCAAGTGGGTGAACTATATTAAGAAGTTCACGAAATTAAAAAAAAAAACAATTCTACTCACAGCAGGACAAGCCCTTTTTTGAAGTATTAAACTTCAAGTCATTTCGCTGTAAAGGCTACAAAAATAATTCAACTATTAAATACTAGCGAATATATTTTCTTAATATATAGAACTTAAAACCTCAAAAACAAGAACCTCAAAAATATTCTCTCAACTTGAAATCGATATCACAGGGATTCCTCTTTTGCGAGAGGAACACTATACCTATGTACTGCTCCTTCATTAAATGATTTTAATATATTGATACCTTCCCCCTCTAACGATCTCTACCGCGTTCTATTCCCTCCACTCCAGTCTCCGCCCAGCCCTTCACCAATGTAAATCAATCGCACTCCCCATTCAATTATCGCCCCTCACGGACGGACGTTACCTCCCCCATCCCTCTAACTTCCTCCATTGTCCGGAGAAGATTGACCCAGAATCGGCCCAAGACCATCTACCTTCCCCCAATCCATGCGCTCTTCACATCATCCGCTCCAAAGTCCCATCTGGCCACA
This sequence comes from Ceriagrion tenellum, assembly GCA_963169105.1. Taxonomy (NCBI): domain Eukaryota; kingdom Metazoa; phylum Arthropoda; class Insecta; order Odonata; family Coenagrionidae; genus Ceriagrion; species Ceriagrion tenellum. The sequence continues at coordinate 57,613,310 of OY720632.1, read as the reverse complement.
TCTATTTCTCCACAAAACTTCTCTCTTCAAATCCCCATCCATGCCTCTCACTCTCCCACCGATCCCTCTCCAATCGACTTCTATTTGGGTCCAAACCTTTTCATCCATTGCCTCTCTCCACACCAGCCCCCATTTCACTCAACCGACCCATTTATCCCCTCCTCTCCCATACACCCTTTCCCAAACGTCTAGTCGCTCTAAGACCTCCATGGGGTCGTCCATAAAATTCCCATGGCGACCCTTCTCTTTCCTTGACCTTCTCTTCTCCTTCCACGACTACGATTCAACCGTATTCGCCCTGACAAGTCTTATTCATCCTCTTCCACAATAGTAATCCCCTTTCATATTCACTTTTTCCTTCTCCCTCCACCGCATAATAATCCCACCTCTGCGCCATACTTCATTAACGAAATCACCGCGTTTAAAAAAAATAAGCAATGTAACGCGACCCACTCTTCTCTGATTCTTTAAAGCAGCGCAAAATTCGTGTCATGGCATAATAGCTCCGGGTTTTCCGTCTTCATGTCTGTCGGATGTCACTCATAATGTGGACCAACTAAGGAGACTAACGGGATAACTTTTCCTCAATACGAATTTAAATGGTGGTCGCGTGTGGATGGCGGGACTTAAGAGAGGTCAGGGGCTGCCACATGGGACAATAGGAGAACAAACACTCCATTTAGGTAAATTCGATAAAAAAAACGTTGTTCACGCCATAGAAATGGACGTTTATGATTGTTCCCTCTATTCGGCACTATTTAACTTGCCAAGAGCGAAATGAACAACTGCTTTCCAGGGCTGCACACAAATGAACGAGTGAAAATCCTTTTTCGGAAGCCATTCGTTGGAAATAGCTAAGTTTCACTGCTGAAATGGGAGCAACCAAGGAAGGATTTTCGATTTTAGTAAATTTTTCTACATTTATATGCCTGAAAAATAAGTGTACGATTCCAGAGTTTTCATAAGAGACTATGATGGAAGGAGAGAGAGCGGAGCATGGATGTAAATAGAGTCCTGAGGATCCTGAGGATGGGAGATTCTCCTATATGTCGGACAACATGGGGAAATTAACCCGGTGGGGAACACGAAACCTGTCTTTATTCTCGATGTATCACATATATTACACAGAATTTCCTCAAAGCTGACGCAGGGGAATACTCGGCATAAAAAATGGAGTTAAATGGTCGTTACTACTACGCTTTTGGGAGGGTAAAGTAGGTACAGAGATACAGATCCACAACTTTGAGGATAATGAGAAAATTTCATTCGAAACATCGGCCATCGTGTAGTTATCAATGCGGTGAAAGCCCTGAAATCCTATATCATTCTCTCTTTTAGCTCAAACTGTTTGCCTCACTTTACTGACTCAAAGTCGGCGAAGAGGGTTATGCGGTTTCTTTAAAAAATGTGGAGGGTCATTTCTCTTACTCTTTCCCTTACTCCAAAAGAGAGGACCGATCTCCATGTCTTCTTCTCTCATTCTTTCCCTTTTGCCAGAAGTCCTTTCCCTCTCTCCTTCCTTCGGGTTGCATTTCTACCCGCTTTTATCGAATTTTTCCGCCATAGTCCACTTCCATGTATTTGGCCCACCAACACACGCTACCGTCTTTCCAAATACCCGCTCAGTTTCGTCTCCTCTCCTATCACCGTAAACCCACACAATGACCCTTGGCCTCCCTTTTCCTTTCTTTCCAGGACCACCACGCCTCCTCCGTCAGCCATTCATAAAACGCCTTCGGCAGACTTACTTGAACACCTTTCTCCCATTCTTCCTTAGATTATTAATTGGAGCTTCCCTTCCTCACCGAATTCATTGCACGTGCATCCATTTCCGCCTTATTCATATCCCATCCACCATCTCAGTTCTAACCCATGAAAAGGATGAAAAGATTTCCTTAATCGTCCCATTTTTACCTTCATTTCCTCTTTATAAAGCTTTCTTCCGTCTGAGGAGACTTTTTTTCTTTCCTAAAGAAGGAAAACAGCCTCAACTTACATAATGATGGGATATTCGATAGTTTTTTGGTCCGTCAAACTTACCGTCCTTCAACATCTTATTTTCACAATAAAGTTGTAATTTTCTAAGATAGAAATTATCCGGGATCTTCACTTGCCCCTAATGGCTTCGAAAGTAACTTATATAGAAGATGAAATAAAGACAAGCATAACAGTACCTTATGAAGTGAAATTCCCACACAGCCATTCTCCAGGAAAATTTTTCCCCTAAAAGACTATATAGCCTTACATGGGAGAAATCAAAGAGAATGTTAGCCGAGTACTTAACGAAGGAATAGATATTACTGAAGAAAAAAATGAAGAACGCGCTGATTTTGACGATAGGGCAGAAGGTAGTATCGTGCATTAAAAAGTTCTTGGAATCTGGATAATAATTGAATTTAATGAAGAAGTACAAGATGCAAAAAGGAAGTGAACCACACAAAAAATCTTTTAAATGCTGTAAAAACAAGATAGGTCAATGGCGTACCCAAAATATTCATTCTCTTCCGCTCTGACCCTGACCTTAGATTATGCACAACTTGTCCTATCCCACTACAACATATCAATATTAATACAAGAGTCCATCTTGTAGACATTTTCCTTATCGCATTTCAAACTAGATCGAACCCGCTCATCCTTCCTTCCGTCGCTTCCTCACCCCTCTTCATCCAAACTGTAGTTTAACACTCTTTTTTTCAACTTCCCTTCCTCAGATACACCGCGCGAATTTATTATTCTCTCTTAACCCAGTAACACATCACTTTTCCTGCAACTTCTTTGGCCCTCCTTTCCATTCTCCTACCTCCAGCTTCAGTCTACAACTCGTCCGCTATCCCCACCTTCACCTCTCAAAGGGCTCCTCGCGCTGCATCGCCATTTCCTGCTCCTAGGCTGAGGCCGTTTTCTTCTTAGAGAGGGCAAGATGATTTAAGGAGATAGGAAGGACAAATACAGTTCCTAGATTCAGAAAAATTGGGAGAAAAATTGGTGCTGCATTTAAGTTGCTGAAAGAGCGCACATTTAAACTATTACTAGACAGTGGGTTCATTTTGTAGCCGGTAGTAGGAGAGGAAAATCATCGTACATTTTATATTTAGAGTGAGCTCCCATACAGTGGCGAAAAAGAAATATTTAGAATGATTCTATCTCAAACTGTTCTTAAGTTGAGAGGTTCACAAACCGATGTGCCGCCATAAAACTGTACCTAAATCGTTGAACCTGCTGTTCAAAATTATTTGATAGAGAAAACGGCATATTTGACCCAAAAATTTGATGATATTGTCACGAAAACGATATTTTCTCTCTTTAAAAATCTTATCACCTTCTTTTTTTCTTGTATGACAGAAAGTTACTATAAATCGTTTACTCGGCAACACAAGGCGCGGTACATTGACGAAGTTAGCATCTTTACTTTTATCATAACAAGTATTAATATCAAAATAATTTTTGGCCACGGTAGAGTAAAAAAAGTGTTTTTTCCTAAATTTGAGGCATTGGGGACCTTTTTCATGTAAATCGTAAAAATTCAGCTCAATGGTGTTAAATACCCGATAAATACATGCGGTTAGAATTTAAGAGAATTGAAATGCATTGCGAAGCATTGAAATAAATATTATTGAAACATATTCAATGCATCCACATTAATGCAAGCATATTTAACCGTGGAGTTTCCTTGGCCTATTTTTAAATGAAAGGCCTGATAAAATTCTCCTCGCGCGCGGCCAAAAAGTAATTTTTCTACGGCGAGAGATGAGGGAAAGGAGTTGGAGGAGGAGGTGAGTGGGGGAGAAAAGGGTTTAGTAGGGGAATTGGCTGGCATGAGGAGGAGAGAAGAGGGGCATGTGATGGGAGAGGAAAAGGAGGGTCGCTCTTTACCAACCGGTTGCATTTTTATGGGGGTCTAGCTATAGCTCGCTCAATACTATTATGCCCCGCCCACTCTTTCGCCCAAGGCCTTCCACCTTCCCGGCGTAGTTTCTATGTTTCCGTCTAACGTTAAAAGTACCTCTTATCTATCCCTCTTTGTCCTGCCCTGAAACTGCATACAGGAATTTATTTAATACAGAAATCATATGAAAGTCACATTTAACCTCGAAAAGGAATTTTGAGGAATACAGACAGCTGAGAGAACATATGTAGAGGGAACAAATGGAAGGGTAAGAGTGCATCATTTTTAAAGATACCCATATATATGACATTACAGTATTGTTCGGAAGTACGTGGTACAAAAAAAAGGTACAGAAAAGTACAGTTTTCCCTTGATTAACCATACAAAAATGTCTACATACAATTCATACCATTCATTTAGAAATTACGATCAACTTTTGCCATAAAATGTTTACGTAGATCAAGCAAACGATATGACACAGCTCGGGTAGTAGATTAGAGGTGAATGAGCTATAAAAGGATTATCGAGACAATTTTCCTTTCACATCCGTATATTCTTTCGAAATATTTATTTGCAAACATGTTGTATAATTCGCTACTTTTTCTCCGTACTTGAAAGACTTCAATACAAGATAAATGTTTTCGGTGCCTGAGATAATTGGGCTTTAAAAGAGAGAACTGTATCCTTTTCTAAGAAACCCTTTCCGGTCCTCTTCCTTGGAACCAGTCGATAGAGTCAGGGGTGGAAGATGAAACAAGCTTGAACTATCCGAAAAGGTGTGTCGAGGACAGTGATTTTTGGAGGTTTGTAAGAGACACGAGAGGAGCTAAGGAACTTGAGGCCTCCGCGTCCTCACCACCCTCCGCCGCCTGACGCATGGAGAAGACAAGTGCCTTCCATCCTCTAATGTCTTCCTTCTCAAGCCACCGTTTGGGGTCTGCTGTTGATGTTCGACTATTCATTAGTTTCCATAAAGTTATCAAATCTGGGTGGATTAAAGCATGAACGGTATCCTTTTTTTTGTTTGCCGGACGCTTCTGTTGGCCCATATGTCCCGAGAATCCCGATAGGCTGCTAAGCCTGTTATTAGGTTTTCCAGGGACCGGACCAACAGAACATGACATACATACATGGTGAAAAACCCATCCAGGCGAGACTCGAACCTGCGACCCTCAGTTTATCTGGCAAGGACTTTACCCCGATGCCAACGAGGTTGGTCCATTGGTTCCATTACTCATGCACAATACACAAAAACCATGTGCTGCAACCAGTTGAAACCCTTTTCCGCAGTCCAGGAGATGGGACAGAAGGCAACGGTTTCAAATAAATTTGACAAAAATATCTATTTTCACTTTTACATCATTAGATTTTTATTGCTTACATTAAATTTGACAATTTTTACAAATTATAAATAGAAATATAAATAGAGATACACACATTGAAATAAATTAGACATATTTTCATACCCTTCTTCAGGAATTAACAATCCGATTCTCAAATCACCAGCTGTGGCTGAGTAGATGTTTGCGCTCGTACACAAAAACTCAACAATCATCATACATGTGCAAGTTATGTTATACTACTTGGTTAGAACCATTTACATAAAGGAATGAGTAAATGAGTCATAATAGTCCAACCGTAGAGGAGGGTTCATGAAAGTATTCTTAGGTATAGTTAAGCCACCACGACACATAATAACTGGGTTAATTTAAATACGGCAGATATGCATCGGCAGAGATTTCGGCAAACTCGCCTAAAATAATAATGACGAAATCTATTTCTCTATACCTCAAGTATCCATTTTCAGTTATCTGCCTCTTCTGTCCACAGTGTTTCTCTAATTTTCATTGCCTCTCTTTTGCATCTCCATATTCTTAGAGGACTACTCTTCATCGCAGTCCATTGATATAAAAAGAAGAAATCGTCATACAACCTATAGTGTGTGTTGGTCCCAAAAGTGCGCAACTTCTGCTCCAAAAATGAATGCGTCGACAACGCTTTTCAAGATCTCAGAGGGTGATGACGTAGAATAGAAAGGGAAAGTAATACGAGGGAAAAGAGGGGTGAGATGAGAAGGAAGAATGGGATACATGCAACCGTGTAGTGAGAGTCAACGAGGCGCCAGGGACGATGCACTACGCCTTAAGGGGTGTCCCAGGCGGACACCGTCATGAACACTAATTTAAAACGTTAAAAAGCCTTAACTTATGAGCTAAATAACGAGAACCCAAACAAATAGGAATTCCAATGGATTAAACTATGTTTACTGTTATAACCATAGATAATAACTAGGATGAGAAAAAATTGACCACATAAATTGCAGCATGAAATTAATCGTTCTTCCAATATCAAAGTATAATTATGGTATCTAAAAACACGAGGCTGCTGTTCAATCATAGTCTTATTCAAATCGTGGACACTTCTTCAAGAAAGATGACCGCATTTCGGAAATATATCATCACTGCGCTTTCTCGTGGGAATACAATCGACACGTGCATATGCAAACAGCGCCAGCTTCTCCGCAGCCAAGCCTGAAACTTCCTTACAGAAATAAAAAAGACGGCTTTTCATCGCTTTTTACTCGTCCAACCTGTTTCTCCACTCACGCATTCATCTGCATGTGCGCATGAAGAAAACTGGAGGAAGACTTATGTTCTTTTAAATTCCCGTCTCGATGTCTTTAAACGTTAAGGATCGATTACCGCCGTCCTCCTTTCTCCAATATCCCATTATTTTGTACGAGCCCGCTCTTCCTTCCTCCATCCCGCACAAATCACCGCGTATTACTCCTTCCTTCCTCTCAAGAAGAGGATGGGTATGGCCCACTACACCCCAAGTACGTTACGCGCCACTACGATGTCCCTTGGTCGTAGTGAGGCTTCTGCGATAAACACGTACCAGTAACAGCCTTTGCCCCAATCGGCTATCCCAACGCATTTCATATCCTGCCGTCCCACTCCCTCCTCTCCCCGCTCTCCGACCAAAACCCTTTCCCTTCTTGTCATCCATAGCACGATAATGTTCTTGCGGAGGCTGTAGAATCCTCAGAGACACAGAATGTAATCTCCAAGATGGCCTACTTAACCGCAAATGGAGCTTCCATCTAACACTTACACACAAATTAGCCCGTATTAAGCCGTTTCTATATGCTCATCCACGGAAAAGAAATAGCGACTGACGCCATCTAATGAGAGTGATTTTCCTTCAACGGCCTCATTTTTCTTAACAAAAGAGCCAAAACCATGGACAATTTTGATTAGGCATTGCAGCACTTACTGTGGGAAGTGATGCGTTGAAGAGAGGGAGAGCCTTAGCAACTTTGCCTTTTACGGTCTGTGGCAGTTACAATTTTGCTCGCACAGAAGTTGGAATGAAAACTTTATGCTGGCAGATGCAAGGGGTTCCATTACCAAATAACAGAAAAGAAGAGATATTTATTATTCATAAAAAATATTGTCTTTCTAACTTTAAAAGATTCAGCCATTTATCACAAATCATAATGATGCATACTGTTGGTTATAAAATAAATTATTTAATATCCTCGCACAGTACCAGCAACAGTCCATATTAATGAAAACGCTATGATTTGTCGAGTGAATAAAAACAAAAACAAACATTTAACATGATTTTGTTAACATAAAAATCTTAATAAAAATATTGGAGACCAGTGCAATTTTTAATCACGACTCCTACGACACCTTTTTACTACAGCATGAAAAATATTTTCCAATGACACGTTGCTAAAAAAATTAATTTGTTCTTTAATTTTTTCGTCTGTTAAAGTTGATATTTTATAAAAGAAATTCAGTGGATATGTTAGATTTTCCACTGATTTATCACATTCAAGGCTGATCTGACCAGACTCACAGACTCACCAAGGAATAAACGTATAAGCTTTATAGGTGCTATAAGATTGTATAATTGGAGTATTTTTCTTTTCAATCGTAGATAAAATTCTAAAATTTTATTCCGTGATCCATTGATACAGAATTTAAATCACAAGGCTTTCGCGTTTGAATTTGGTGCAGCCCCAAGGTGTAAATTTGATGATAATGAGACTAATAATAATGATACATATTGATGTAGGAATGATTTACATTTAAAACAATATAATCACCATATATAAAACATGGTCATGCATTACTTGAATATCACCAAGCCTCTTTTAAACCGGGTTTAACAGGAGAACGAGGAAAAAAATATGTGCCATAACAGGAAGAGCTGCCACAGGAAGTCACCGATGGAATATTACTATATTTCTCAGGTTCAAGCACAGTTAAAAGGCATGACAATATGTTGGCAACAGCTTAATACACCATACATATTAGGAAAAACAATCTGCAGTGAATGACCACCAGTGTGAAGGGATGTTGACCATCTACCGCTGGTAGAAGCCAACTAAATTGACATTACTACCTCTGATGCATTTGGTTCATTATTATGGGGTATATATTGTTTTCATTATCCTGTTTCATCGCCATTCAATTTCTTTTCATCCGGAGTCTTTAATCTTAATCACTCTCTTTCTAATCATGACTCATCAAATATGCTGAATCCCTACTAAATCCTTTCGCTCCCATATCCACTACTTTTATCAACCCACTGTCTGTACTCATTCTCTTTTAACTCTCCCACTTCTCTCCACACTGTATTCTCCCCACCCTCTAACCACCAATACTCATCTCATCCCTCCCTCTCACACTCCCCTCCCGCAGTCTGTCCCTATGTGGATCCTTGATCAATCCTTCCAAGGGGCTGGACGCCAGGTCTCTGCTGCATACGGCATTGGTTTGCCATATTTCATAGAAGCGAAGTCCTTTATTTTCCAGCACCCCGGCATCATATTCTAGTCCCATTTTTTCCCTCATTTTCTCTGCCCCCATTATCCATTCAAGGCAAGAAAATTGAAAAATTATGGTGCTCCCATTTGGTGCACATAAGCGGGTACCAAGTAATTATCGGTAAAAATGGTCTACCATTCTCCCCATTCAGGGAAAGAGAAGAGGGTGCTTCATTCCCCATTGAGGGTAGAAATCGCCCCTAAAGGCGGAGGAACCACCAACAATATAAGGTCAACGGCATCGGAATACAGAAGGTAAACGATATCGTACTATTAAAGATGACTTACAGTATTTCAAATTAGCTCATAACCATGGCCATTTCAAATTAGCTCACAACATTTTTAAAATGAGATGAAATCATAGGTGCATAGAGAGACGAATGGATACAACGCCAGCGACAAGGATTATCATTTTGTATAGCAACCACTACAACAACAAATATTTGGTTCAGTTTATGACACTTCCAACCATTCTCAAAGGGAATGAAACAAATAAGATATGCAGACGTAATTAGCTAGTTTCCCAAGCAATGAAATTCAACTAGTCCTATACCTAAAGGAAAATCATGCCAAGTTAGTACCAAAAAGAAATAAAAATATACCACATAAGTTCAAACGTAATTTTCTGGTCATCACATTGCGGGATTTAAAATACAAAGCGTAAAATACTTTTCAAGTCTTTGCAACTTAATTTGCAAAACTTTCTTTGGTATATGCACCAGTATTTAGAGTGGTTTTGGCGCGATGGCTTGTAAAGAGCTACGGTTTAAGATATTAGTGCTGTGATATTATTATGGATATATACATAAATAAATTGGAGCATAAGGCTTGTCTTAAAAGAAGGGTCCACATATCCTAGCGAATAGTTGTTCTAACAAGTAACTTCCACTGCGGCAGGCGTAACTTGGAATTAGTATTTGAATTTTGTCTTAATCATGGATGTAAACTACATGAAGTAAACGTACAACTGTGAAATTAGCAAACTCACCGTTTAGAAACTAATACATATTCTAAGTTTTCTCGTCCATTTATCATTCTGAGTTTCTGCTTTTTAATTGCCACTCATCGACGTACATCAAACTTATTTCATTAAAAAATCAAAACTTTACGCCCCGCTAATCCCTCTTAGAGTGCCATACGGTTGAAAGCAGTTTCAGCAAGCTCCTCGTTCTCTCCAACTTGATCGGATTGCCCTAGTTCTGAAACAAGCGGAAATTTCATTCGAAGCTCTACAAAAATCTCCATTCCTCGTCATTCTCTTGCCTTCTACCCTCTTCAAACACCGTTTTCACCCAAAATTATCAGCGTATGTACAATGTTTCAGCGCGATTTCACGATTCCAACCTTAAATTATCATATAGCATGTTATTGATTCAAGAAAACGTGCAAGTGTGGGAAGAGAGTCTACTAGGGAAAATGGGGTTGAATGCAAAACCTTAATCTTTCTTCAGGCTTTTTCTTCTTCTTCTTAATTATTCAACGTGGCATGATAATGCTGGAAAAATAAACTTATTACGGCGAAAGTAATTGGCCCTGAATAAGTGAATTTTGTTAGTTGCAGGGAGGATCAACTGTCTTACTTTTTCACTTCATGATGAAATTTATTTTCGTAAGGATAACTTTGGTTGGAGTTTGTATGCGGTTCGACCTACACACATATCGATATCTGCACTTCAACAAGCCGTCCCCTCTCCGATTTCCTGCACGCCAAACTCAGTCCAAATCATTCTCACAGAAAGATTTATTAATCTCAGTTTTCAATTACCGTCCCATATAGAAGCCCTTTCTCCACTCCCCAAAACCCTTTGTCGGGTATGATAGACGAAGATGACCCAAGAATATTCCATTTATTCTCAAACCTTCTTTCTACTCTCCCTTTAAAGCCGTATTTCCGATGATCATCCTCCTCCCCGTCCCTTAATCTGTTCTCCAGGTGTACTATTTTCTTACCTAACGTTCGGAAAACTACCTTGGGTCCTCACCTAAGTACTCATTTCCTCTTTTCTCCTTTGTAATACTCTCTTCTTACACATCTCTCTCGTCCACTCTGTAACCCTTTCTTTTGGAACCTGTGAAGCTCAGACCATTTCAGGAAATAAATTAAAAGCCAATTTTGGTGGCCGTCTTCATCCTACTTCCTTAAGATCTTCCCTTTAGTTCTCCATATGAGATAGACTCTGAGCTATTTGCCCTGCGCATACACCCGTTATTGGCTGCATCGGCTATCCTGGTCACTCCGCTTATTTTATGCAAGCCCCTTTCACCGTTGCGGACGAAATTATTCAGAGGAAGATTTTGTGGGTTCAAAGCTAATTCACTGTTTTATAAAAAAATGTTATCTAATTGAAAAAATATAGCTTCCATGAGTAACAATTAGGTTTTTACCAGTTCCGACTTAAGAACAGAGACATCAATGTCTAAGCCAATGAGTTACGAAAATATATCATCAGGAGTCAAGAGAAAATATATCATCATCAGAGCAGAAAATTGGTTTGTTGCATACGTTCAATCCACTATCCTCTGCTCCAACCACTCCAAGCCTGCACAGTAATTCTGCCGGACGCGCACAATAATTTTACACATATCCTCCATTCTTGGTCTTCCTCTGAAATTTTTCCCATTTTGTTCACCTTTCATCATCGTATTCAATGAAATACCTACTTAGTCGCTAAATATATCCAACAAATTTGCCTTTCATTATGAGAGTTTTCATCATGCTCATTTTCTCTCGACTCTTCCGTACGAATTGCCGGTTTCAGTCACTTTCAGGAGCAAAATGGTTTCTTTTTCTCTAATGAAGATATAATTTGTAGGAAGCATTAGTTATTTACTCATGACTAGTCAGACTTCATACTTTATAAGTAAACTAGAGCAGAGTGTGAAAATTATCATAAATAAGTAGACACACATAAGATTCGTCTGATAAGTCTGTGAGAAATGTTTTTCCATTTTATTATCATTCTGACGCTACTTAAATATTTCTCATGGCAGTAATAATTTATAGACGAGCAGAGATCATTATTTTACGCCACACTGCGGTTATAAAATTTATTCTGAAATAGAAGTTCAGACATCTTCCGTGCACCTTAAATACTTATAAGAACACTTGGACCCGCACGTCATAAAGTGCCATTGTTACATTGAACTATTATTTTATTATTACAAAAAAGCATAAAATAACAGGCATTTCAAATTTTTTCCCGGGAAATAAAACGCGTAAAAACGGTTATGATAGCCGTTTCCCAAGAGGCTTGTCCAATGGCGCGGCATTCCGATCCAAGCAATAAAACGGCGTACCCCCTGAACCTTAGAATCGCAAAAAGCGCCAGAGAAATAAAACGGTGACATTCGGGAACCATTTCCACATTCAGAATAGGAAATAGCATCTGAGACGCAATTCGTAGTGAAAAAGGCGTCGTGAGAAGCTTTTCTAGCAAATACCGTAGGCGTAGTTTCATTCAGAGATGCAGCCTTACACCCTAACCCTCATAAATAAATATCACGGAAGATATCAGAGGAGCAATGGACAGGCGCGAGGTCACAATACTAGTACTATTTGACTTAAGCCTTTTGATTAAAGCCTTTGATATGGTAAATCACGATTTACTACTCTGTAAGCTTACTAAGTACAATCTTTCTTTGAGTACTGTAAAATGGTTTCGGTCTTACTTAAGCAACCGCACTCAATCAGTCATTGGACCGAGTAACACTAGATTCAACTGGATATATAACCGCAGAGGGGTAGTCCAAGGTTCAGTTTTAAGTCCCCTGCTATTTTCTCTGTTTATAAATGATCTGCTCGAGGTTATAATGCATTGTAAATACCATCTCTATGCGGATGACTTCCAGATTTATTGTCATACGACAATATCAGATTTATCTTCCACCATTACATTAATCAACAACGATATCCAAAGAATAGTTTCCTGGATGCGGAAAAACCAGCTACAACTCAATGAAAAAAAAACTAAGGCCATTATAATTGGACCTAGACATCTTATTACTCAAATAGATATTTCCGCTCTGGCCAAAATTCAATGAGAAAATCATGTAATACCGTACGAAGAAACGGTAAAAAATCTTGGAATAATATTTGATAAGGAACTCAACTGGAAGAAACAAGTTCACGTCACAAAACAGAAATGTCTGAGCATACTACATCAATTATATAGAACCAAGAACATAGTACCACCCAAAATTCGAAACACCCTGGTGCAGTCGTTAATTTTTCCACACCTAGACTACTGCTCTTCTCTGTTAACTAATCTCAGCCAAGAAAGTAACAACAAATTGCAAGTGACAATGAACTCTTCAATACGCTACATATATGACCTCAAAAAATGGGATAGGATATTTGACACTTACGTCCAATTACGCTGGTCGAAAATAAAACAGCGTCGTTTATACCATATTATTCTGCTTGCTTATAAAATTTTATCCACTCGCAATCCCCTTTACCTATCTGCTAGATTTACCTGGAAAAAAGATCTACATACAATACCCACTAGGAATCATCCCGTAGACCTTCACATCCCTCAACATAGCACACTTCACGTCACTAAATCCTTCACCATAACCGCTTCTAGAGTATGGAACTCTCTACCATCTAAAGTTAGAAATATTAAATCCATCCATGCTTTCAAGTCCAAGGTGTATGATATCCTAATAAATAATCCTAAAATGTTGTCTGTCTACAATTGAAACGAAGTAAAATTAAACAAATATTAAATTGGATGCCTTATACATATAGAAGAAGAATTAATCTATTGAACATGAATGTATTCAACTTTATACTTGTAATTATTACTGTTATCATTAATTATCTCTTTCCTCACGGTTTATATGCTTAATCATGTATTTAAATGTTATCCTAGTAGTGTACTCTGCAGTAATATGTATGGCTGTATTACGAATTCCAAGCTTACAATGAGTTTTTTTATTTTTTGTTTTGCCTGTCATCGTTGCATGATTAATTCGATTTTGTATATTGAGTTTCATCACTGTATTATTAATCTAATTTTTGAATTTCAAAATTGTATTAATTTGAAAAATTGTACTTCATTATCTCAGGGGCTAAGAGTAGCCCACGATAATAAACGTTGTTATTATTATTATTATTATTATTATTCCCACGTTACCAATTGCCTCCGATCACTGAGTGATTCATCGTATTTTCCGGGCTCATCTCGCTACTATGAACTTCCCTCCCATTCAAAAAATAACATCCCAAGGCGAGCGTGTCGGTTTCTAATCATAAATGTATTTATCTATGGAGTTGCAGAAATACTGACGCCTGTATTATCATCCACCTCCTGATTTTTCACCGCTTTCATTTATTTCTTAATAATATTCGATTACTATGCGCACCCAATTCCTAGATGAAATTTAATATTGCTTAAACTGTGGAAATAGATTATTTCAGGAGTGTTTGTTTTTCTGTTCTTTCATGAATATATTTTATGCTAGAGGATCCATTCATTTTCTAGCTAAGAGCAAAAACGGTGTAATATATTCATCGCACTAATTAAAGCAAGATGGGCATTAAAGAACAGAGTTACAACCCTATGAAAAAGTAATTAAAATAGGGGAAATATTAATCAAGGATTACAACAATCGACACAGAAAATTTGAAGTTGTTGACACTCTTTAATGTAATTATTAAACTTAGGGAGGAACATTTTTGGCTCTTTAACTCAAATAAATGGGACAGAAGCAGCAATCTGATTTTGTTATCTGAAAAAAGACGTTAATCTCTGCACAAAAAGTAAAAATACACGATAAACATCGAAACACATTAGGACATTCGATACAAGATTGGTTATGCAGAGGAAATGATGCTATCATAGTCCCTCCAATATCTAGCGATTTCATTTAACGAGAAGACCAATGACCGATTATCCAAAGGCAACCGAATCATTCTTACAAAACGGAAACATTGAAATTTTAAGAGCACCAAAGCAAAAACCTGGGTATATAACAATTGGCATCGCGTGTCTTAAAGTATTTCACTTACCAAGAACAGTCGCTGCGCGCTATCGGAGTGAACCTCCCTTGATTACCATGAGACACCACCTTATGCGGTTTAATGACCCCAGAGAAATAGGTCTTTTCAACTTTGGTGGCCCACCCGGTGAGCTCATGGTATGCGCATCTTCTTCTCCTTCGTCAACATGCTCATTACTCGTTAGCGCCCGAGAGGGATGAACCGCGAGAACCACTCCCTTCCCACAGCGTATTCTCCGATGAAAAGAAGCGGTGAACCGAATGAAATGATCTCCACCTCTTCACTTTAAGGGCGCCAGTAATTAGCGCGGGCAAACACTACGGTCGCCCACTAACCTCACCGTCCATGATCGCGTACATTTAACCGCGACGAAAAAAGAGTTTATCGGAACTCATGTAAAATTTTTTTAAAATCCATAATCACCACTCGGAATCGACATAGGGTGAAAACTGTCCTCATACCTCGCTTGGAAAAAAAGATCTTTCAACATGCACCCTTAAAATTTTGACTTCTTAACGTCAAAAGCTGTACTTTACTCCCATTTGAGGCCACTTCATTTCCGCGAAGATACATCCCCTTTAAGCGAATGCGGGGGACATCGGGATTTAGAAAGATCGGAGACCAAGTGACAAAGAGCAGAAAATTAACAAACCGAATTCAGAGTAGAGAAATCACACGAGTCCATTTGTTTTCTCTTCATATCAAAATCAATGTAGGAGTCTCCTTCTCTTGAAACGGAACTAATTTTTTCTAATTTTTTTAAATTTTTTTACTCAGATATACCTCACAAATGACAGCGTTTTGACAACAATATGCTGAAAAATATGCTGCAATAATAATTTGAAATATCAATTGAAAACACTTCAGTCACTGCCTCAGCAAATTTCGTAGATGCGTTTGAATTATTTTGTGAACTAACCTGATACAATTTGACTGTCAATCACTACTCAACTAGCTGGAAAACTTTAGAAAGTCAAATCAGAACTCACTGGTTTGTTAATTTATATTATAAAGTTTATACAGTAAGTGATTTTCTTGAATTGTCGTTTATAAAACACACATTAGAGAGGAATAACTGTAAATCAACGAATAAAGCAGAGTAAAAAACAAATCAACGCAAAAGTCAGAGGCATTAATCGGGCTCTCGACGCATTTTATCGTGACAGTAAAGCATTAATTTTGAGTATAAATTATGAGAAAGGGGAGCAAGATAAAAGAATACACATTAAACATGAACCTTTTTTGCGTCAATGCCTCAACATAACATTTATATAATTAGCTGGAGTAATTTATTTTTTTATCTAAATGGCATGCACTTACGTTTTTCAACAAATGATGACTGAAGCAAAATTAGGAAACGAAAATTTAAGGCATTTTAACGGATGATCTATCCACGCTAACATTGTATTGTCCTGACATCGATTCTGTCCCATGAAAAGACAGAGAAACACTCGTTCCGTCAGACAAGTTTTTTTTTCGTTTTACGTCATATCCACATTCCAAAAACACGATCTGTAGCAAACTTTCCTCATTCCTAATGATTAATCCGAAACGACAGTTGAACACACTAATATTCAGCTTAATATTACAGAGAAAACTTATATTTATTTAATCATTCGTGATATAATTCTGGTACAGGTTTCAATTAATACATCTATGATTTAGATTATTCAATTATAAGAAAGAGAGTTAAAATAAACATTTTTTGAAATATTAATAACCATTTCTATCCTTACATGTTTGTACTTGACATCTATCACATTATAAAACCTCGAAAATCTCATAATCTATCCACTAAAAATTAATGCCTTTTGTATCGTTTTGTGCTAGATTATATCCTTGGTATAAATGACTAAACTATATTAAGTATTAAAATACTCGCCCAGCCCCGAGAAGCATTTGCGAGGAAATACAGATTATAAAGCAAGACATGATGTAGTGCAAAGGATTTGTCAAACCACTATATTTTCATTCTAAGATATAGTGCACATTCATCGAGAATGAATGTGCACTACATCTTAGAGGAATTATAATTTCTACAATGCATCTCACTGAGCATTAGAGTCATGTAACTGGCAAAATAGATACGCTAGTAAATTTTCGACTAAAAACGCACGAAATTTCACTGGTAAACATGATTCATATTCTTCATAAAGTTTAGTCCAGAACTGTAGTCCAGAACTGTAGTCCAGAAGCCAAAAAAACGTAGGACGAACTTTTGCATGTTGAATATATGTCAAGGAAGTTAAGACAGCTCACACCACAGTCAAATGTTAGCCCTCGGACAAGAAAAAGAAATAACTCCCGAAAAAACGCTTATACCTGGTTAAAACCGTGATCGTATGTTGAGGAATAAATTTAAAAGGGAGAATAGCCGATTATGATCATGCCACACATGTACTTTGAATGCTTTGGCTCTAATACGTATGCATAGGGATCCTCCTAGCTGTCTTCTGAGAAATTATTCACCCGCATTCGTGGTTCACAAAGTGCGATATTAATAAGGAACTACTTCTAGACTCTCTTGTTTGCTTCAGTGCATACGTGTTCACTTTGGCTCCACGCCACACCTGAAGATAATGAGATGCAGTTTAGAGCATTAAACTATATCAACGTTAGCCCTAAAGCTATGCCCTCAAATTGCGTATTCCATCTCCCTTCTGGTGAGAGTCTTCATTACAATCTCGCAGAATTTGAAGTTAGACATAAATTTCTCCCTTTATTAGCATCCTGTGTTACTGCATTGCTCCTGCCTTGAAGTACCCAGCAGAGGCGATAAAACGGATACTCCTACTGCTGTCCAACTGGATAAGAGTTTCTCAACTTATACTTTCAATCACTTAATGGCAGAAAGAACATGCTAAATGACAATTAAAGTTGCTTGACGCGCATAATTGAAGTATATTGGGCACATAATAAAAATCCGATGTGTTTCTCACTGAACTTGAGCCTTTCCGCATCGAACGCCTAACTTATTTGTCTCCAGAACAGCCACCACCACGAAGCCAAGAAATAATAAACTAATTAATCAGTAACGAATTGATTCTAAGATAACCAACATTTTTAGAACCAGAAATGTCCAAATTGTGCCAACATATCATCCACACAAACATCCTCAAAGTCGTGCAGACGTGTTATTTAGTTTACATCACTCCCTACCACCTCCGGCCTATTACCACCTTTCTTTCTTTCCTACTTTTATACTCAACTATTTAATATATTTCGAAAAGTGGGTTTAGTTCGGAAACTCCTAAAAAATGCACGCGTATTATCTCCTCTACTTAAACACTATAAGAGGCTTAAAAATGAGGTATGCTTAGAGTTGTTTCTCTCCTTATTCCGACTATTTGCCCTATCCACAGAACTAATGCAAGGAAAGAAATACGCAAAATACTACCCTACCGTGAAACATATGAGAAATAGGAGAATAATAAATAGAGAAAAATAATGTAATTATAATATATTTCTCGACCCTTAATTGTTAATCTATAATACCTTACTATAGAAAATGCGTAGATATCAAAACTCTCTAATGAGAATGATATCTCTAGAGAGAAAATCTAAAGAGAACCTAAGTGAGAATATTCACTTCCTTAGACTTATACACGTGCATCATATCTACTAAGTATTTTTGGGATCATGTCGGCTCTGCAACCAAGAAAAAAGCAGAACTTTTCGTGAAATCTTTTAAGCACCCCCTAACTTCTTGATTTGTCCGGGTTTTCATTTTTGGGAATAAAGTGAATTAATGACTGTTGAGGGAATATTTTCACGCGATATTCTCTTAACCGTTGGTGCAAAAAATCTCCCAAGTTTTGCAGCGCTTGCAGGAATAAATACAGAAACCCTACACAAGTTTGCATTACACGCAAAAGAGGTAAATCTGTTTAGGCTAGGAATAATGGAGGCACCATAGACAGAAGGTTTATGCTCAGTTTTATGGTTTTATTTTTGCCCTTCTGCGCTCCGCGTCTGTTGACGCTATCAAAATCTTTTTCTACAAGAGGATTTGATTAAAACCGTTGCTGAGCGTTTCCGAAACTGGACGTAGTATGGTTTCTTTCCTCTCGGAATATCATTTTCCTTATCCAGAGCGCAGTAAAATGCAGCTCAAAACTCTGGGGCTTCAAAAACGGCAAGTAGTAAATATTTTTTTTTCAGATTTTAAGCTATCCGGGGATAGCCACGGAGTTACACTTTTACGGAGTCATCCGCAATGCACAATTGTGCGAAATTCCTCAGAGAAAAAGGCGGATGATATTTTTTCTATGCGGAATTTTGCACACTAGTAAATATATTTATCCCCATAACCATTTTCCAAACCCATACCGAGATCGAATACGAGATCGTTCATATATCAATTCACATCCACCGCAATAATTCCTCGGCTCCCTCCTCTCCATCTTTCTCCTCCTGCTCCCATTCCCTCAAATATCCCATCCCAGCACATTCCATCAGCCTGATATAAAATAATAGAACTGCAGTTACCCTACTTACATAGTCGTACTGAGAGAAAAAGAACATGGCATCTCATTGATTTTCTCGCCATTTATTGTAATGTTCAATTCTGAATCATATTCCATAGAAAAAATATCAGTCCCAAAGAGAGAGATTCTTTCACTGCATCGCGAATCGTGCCCCTTATTATTTACTGATTATTTAATGATTATTAAAAAAAGCGAAGATAGAGATAGAGGGATAAATTGGCACTCTAATCGAAAAATGATTAGGTTTCTCACTCGTGTAAGCCCTTAGACGTCACCAGTTCCCGGTAAGCGGAAGGTATACGATTATTGAGGCATTTATATACCACAAAACCGTAATAAAATTGACGCCAGTAATTCATCAACGTAATACATCATTTAATGGGTGTCATTAACGCCAGTTTAAATGCAAGAATATTTTATTAAGTCACCTAGAGGGTGCCAAAAAAGAGGAAAACTTAATTTTTCCGTGTAAGATTTCAGTTAATGATAGTTTTATCATTATTCTCCCGGTTTTTTTAAGCGCTCATACAAGAAAGAATCTTTCAGCAACTTTATACCTGAGCTAATACGTATCCTAGTAACAGTTGGCTCCATTCAGCGATAATGCGTCATTGGAAAGAACTCAGTCATTATAGTTCGAGGATTACGATGAATCCTTTCCTTTTTTGGCTTAATTTCAAAGTTTTCATATGCTCCGTTAAACGCTTCTCCATACTTAAACTTTCCCAATCCTATCTACATCTACATCTACGTGATACCCTGCGAGCCACCACGAGGGTGTGTGGCAGGGGGTGAAGATCACCAAACATGCACTATTGACATGCAAGTAGGATATTTAAGGGAGATATGCTAGATAATAGGGTCACATGGAGCTAGATGGTTAGTATCTCCATAATAACGAAGAGATTATTGGTTGTTATTAAATGCATCATGCACTACAGACTACTCTAACTATATTTCAACTACCTATCCCTTTGCTACTCTGCCTATTGTTCTCTCTTATAGTACGAGGGAAAAATGACATTTTAAATCTATCGGTACGACAATCTATCTCTTTAATCTTGTTAATATGATCAAACCTAGCATAATACGCAGGGGTTCTTAATATGTATCTAACGTCATCTGTGAACAACTCTGTTTTGAATTTACTTAAAAGGTTTAACCTAAATTTTATTCTGCGTTCTGATAGTAATTCCCATCCTAGTTCTTCTATTAAGCTCGTAACACTTATACAATTATCATAACGGCCTTTAACAAACCTAGTAGATCTCCTTTGCACGCACTCTAACTCTTTTATCATACCTTCCTCGTACGGATCCCATATACTAGCGGCATATTCTAAATGAGGCCTGACGAGTGTAAAATAGGTAGCTTCTTTCTTGTACTCTCTCATCGCATTTGCCTAGAACCCTTTTTACGAATCCTAATCTATGGTTTGCTACACTAGTTATTTCCCTGATGTGTTTCCCCCATGACATGTCCTATGCTTCAATTACTAAGCCTTCACAGGCTACTAAACCAAGTATATTTATATTTCAAAATCTTTAAACCAGAAGTCAACTCCCTAATAAATACGTCTTTACTATAAACGCGTAAAAACCCTACGCCTATGGGATGCCTATTTTCGTCCGTGCACCGTCACTTGTAGAATATCTCAAATTCTGCATACATGACTCGCGCAAAGATTAAAACACCCGGATGGTTTTCGGGTGTTCCACCGGGTAAGCAGGTCCATAGGTCCCGACGTTTCGGAGAACGACTTGCTCTCCATCTTCAGGGGATCTGAGGATGGAGAGCATTCAGAACCACTAAAGATGGAGAGCAAGTCGTTCTCTGAAACATTGAGACCTTCGGACCTGCTTACCTGGTGGAACACCCGAGAAACATTTATCCAGCAGATATGCCGGGAAAACTTAAGATCTTTCATTGAAACACCTCCTCTTTAAATTTTGACATACGAGCCTTTTACGCTCATATAATATTCCTAGTATGCAGGAGAGAGAAACTGAATGTAGAAGTCACCCACAGAGGAGAAAAATTAGAGCAAGTGGTTTTCTTCACCTATATTGGAAGTATCATCACGTGCGATGGAAGAATTGCAAGGGACACTAAAGACAACTGCTGTCTCAAAGTAGATAGGGCTACAATCCAGGAAAGAATATGAGAAAACCTTCGTGTGGAGCGTTGCACACCATGGATCGGAAGGATGGACCATTGGAATAGCTGACCAAAAAATACTAGAAGCCTTTGAACCAGGAGTTGAAGGAGGATGCTGAAGATAAAATGGACGAAAAAACAGGTATGATGAAGTGTACAATGAAGTGTGTAAATGGAACACCATACAGAAAAGAACTAAATGGATTGGGCACACCCTGAAACACAATGGGTTTATTAAGAACGTAAACGAAGGCAAAATAGGGAAAAGTCCACATGAGTTTAAGTTCCTGGACCAAATAAAGAGGAAATTATATAGGAAGAGACATCAGGAGGTAAGGGAACTAGCATTAGATAAGGAAGGGTGGTGGGCTGTAGTCAACTTCTCTTAGAATTGAACGACCAATGAATGAATATTTCTACAGTTTTGCTTCCCGTCTAAAAAATAGCCCATGCAAGTATTTCTCACTCTGTATTTACCCATAGGAGCTCAATAGAGAGCACTGAGTCCTGTTTTTAAAAGCGGAACGTCTATTTGCAATTCTTACAGCGGGAGGTATGAGCACGCCTGACTATTGAAGAGTAAAAGGCAATAAAGAGGAATTCCCCAATTCATATCACACCATATTATTACCATTATTATGAGCTAATACAGATAAAATTAATTAACCCAAGAATTTATCTTAGTAAGGATGAACATTAGACATTGGAAATAAGATTTTAGTGCACGAACAACTTTTACTAAATTAGCCAACCAAAGTTTTGACTTAACACAAATATTATCAAGGTCTTCATTAGACGTGAAAGTAATTTAAAATTTTTCTAACCAAATAGAATGCAATTTGCCGATCGTTATTTACAATTAACGGGGCAATCATTTATTTCACATTTTTATACAGAGTGAAGAAAATTGCTCTGAAATAATCCTAAATTTTTATGTAAATGGATTGATTCATAGCCAACTAGCTAACTAGACAAAACAGAAATAGAGAGATTGTTATTATACATGGCGGGAACTACCTTATCCACCTTCGATGCAGATCAATTGGTTCATATTAAAGCAGGGTTTTAATACCGAGGGAAATCCATCAAAAGATGATTTGGAGATAGAGAGCGGGGAAGGGCATTACAGGTTCTTTCCTCTATTTAGAATAATTCAAAAGTGTCTGGCACGGAATATGAGAGCATTTCGACACGAGAAGTAGTGATTATTTGCATCTGAAGGATAGATATAAGGAATAGAGATACTCTCACGGGGTCGTGGAGAATAAAATGAGGCAGAGCGGTGCAGGAGATGAGACGCGAAAAGGGAGAAGGAAGGAAAGTGAGCGTAGAAAAATGATAGGATGAAGAGGGGGTTGAGATTGGTGCAGGGAGAATGAAGCGAGGAATATGTGAGCCCGAGGAAACGCTGGCAGGGTACGACGAAGTGTCCGCTTGAATTTGCTCCTATGTGAGCGAGCAAATGCCATTGTATGCCCGTGAGCGGACTTGAGAACGATGGGCATTGGGTATCGTTGCACAAAGGACGAAAAAAAGGTTTTCCGAAGAGTAAACAGAGAGAAGCAGGATGCAGTTTAAGCTCTCAAAGCCTCGGTTTTTCAATGCTTTTTTTAAGTCTGAGAGAATACTCGGTAAATGGAAAATGGGGACGAGCACAAAAAATGTGGCGCTATGAGAAACGAACATTACTAATAGATAATAGGGCAGTGATAAAATATTTTCCATCTCAGAATGGAAAGCGCGGTAGGTGTATTTTTTGTGACCTAAGCAACCAATCCGCTGAAGAAATGCGACTCTGGGAATTTTAGTCACGTTGCCTCGTCCTTGCTCAAAAGGCCAAGCCTTGTCGCTGTCATTTTTAGCATTATTCTCTCTTTTCAGTCGTTTATTTCACTTCGTTAGATTAGTTGTACTTCATGATTGACATTACACTCTAAGCAAGGGCATTCTCGGCCGTCCTCTTGTATGCT
Organism: Ceriagrion tenellum; assembly: GCA_963169105.1. Taxonomy (NCBI): domain Eukaryota; kingdom Metazoa; phylum Arthropoda; class Insecta; order Odonata; family Coenagrionidae; genus Ceriagrion; species Ceriagrion tenellum. Next base: position 57,589,966 of record OY720632.1, on the reverse strand, counting down.
TCCCTAACACCTTTCCCTCCAATGTTTCTGAGGAATTCTCTATTTCTGAGCACATGTAGAATGCATTCAATTTCTCTAGAGTAAACTGTTAGTAAAAGCATTTTTTTTCGCTTAATTCTTCCAAAACTTTTCATTTATTTTTCTATTGAACCAGTTTGTTTTAGTCATTCTTCCACAGGACGACATCTCGTCTGCCAGAAGCGAAGCATTTCCCTGTTCATCCAAGACAGTCATGTTCCATCACAGCCTTAAGTGAGCACGCTTCTCACAAAAGTCTTCACAAATATTATCCTTAAGTAGAATGGGAGGTGGTTATTATTAACCAATGGTTACACCTCAGTTGAATTACTTTAATAGCCTGGGCCACTTTTAACCTCTTTTACACAGCCCAATATAAAAATTCTTTAACTTGATCTATTAGTGAGTTTTCTGGTTTTAATGTAGCTTGTATCACATATTCGTACTTATCTACAATTCGTTCAATTATCTTCCAAAAGTCTCCAAAATGTGGTTAATGTCTTTCTGTGAGTCGGCAAGAACGACAATATCGTCGCAAACCTAATAGTATGGAAGAGTTTTCCAATTTTATGCCCGTCCTTCTTAATTTTTCTTTTTTCTATTCGTTCTCCAATGAATATTTGAAAAGATAAGGTGACAGATATCAGCGTTGGCTCACCCCACTATATACTTTAGTTTCTTACCTCTCCCGATTGATGTAAACTTCGGTGGTTTGCGACTAATAGTAATTTAGAATCAATATTTTATTTCTCCAATTGATTTGTTTTTTCTTCATAGCCTGAACCAATAACTTCCATTCTACCTTATAAAATACATTTACTAGATTAATGAACGTAACATAAATTGTTGTATTCACTTTTACCAATTCTGAAATTAGTTTTAGGGCTGGAGTTGCTTCTCTTGTCCCTTAACCCTGAATAAATCCGAACTGGTCTAATTTAATATATGTCTCTATCTTGTAATTAATTCTGTATTTCATGAGAATGATAAGAATGTTTGACGCAAGATGTAGTAGGGAGATAGTTCAGTATTGTGTACTCTCATTTTCCTTTCCCTTTTTGGGGATCATAGAAGTCTGAATTTTAATATAATTTAATGGCACGATACCTTTCATGGAAACGTCAACTGTTATTTTGTAAAGTTTATTAAGAGTATTATTTCCCAGATTTTTTATAATTTCCGCCGTTATTCCATCAGTCTCAGCCACCTTTCCAACATTAAGGTTTTTAAGTGCAAAGCTGACTCCGATCTAGTAACTGGGTGTCCTAGCGAGTATGTGTCTACAGTTAATTAACTCTCTTTGGGTCATGCTATGTTCTCTATGTAAGTTCCCTGATATAGGTCTTTGACATACGTACGGAAGACCGGTGCTAGTTGGGTACGTGGGCATGCTCATCCATTATAGATAACTTGGCAGCTAAGCAAGGAAGCACGTGGAAACTTAAACTTTGTCTGGCGCCCATCACTACCCCTCCACTGAGCACACAGGAAGTTAGCTACTTGCTTCCGTTTGGGAAAAACCTTGCACTGGGTGTTTATTGAGCAGATTAGTAATACTGTTCTATATTGTTTCCATACTAACCTAGAGCAAATTAACTTGACTAAGGCATTCACAGTGGAACAGTTTTTAAGAGCAATTATTTGGCTACAATATCATATGATAAAATTTAGCGTGAATTAAAATGGACAATACAGGTCAGGTAAGATGATAAACATGGAGACGCTGCTACTAGGTGCAAAGAAATCAAACAAAGGGAGAAAGAAACAAAATATGTCGATAATGACAATATGAAACAATCTATTTTTGAAGAAAAAATAGATTATACCAATATAGAAACGATTTCCGGAGCAACATGAATATGCTGTACATAAGCTTTAAAGGGAAAGAAGTGAAAGAGTCAAGAAAGAAGGTCACATGGGTGTGAGCAATTTAACAGCTGGGAGAGAGAGAGTGAGGTATGAGAAGTGAAGAAGAGCGTTGTGATCGTCTTTTGTGAGCGTCCACGCAACGAGGCCACGTCACAAGAGAATTTGTCAGCAGGTTGAATTGCATCAAATATCTACATTCTAGCATTTAAAGCACAATATCGTAATCTCCCATTCAAAAAGCGTGGAAAAACGCAGTGTCGGAGCAGTTTTAATATATTCATGTTAAGGTTGAGTTATGAAGAGCCTAAATGAAAGCTCAAAGCATTATTATGACCAATATGTGATAGTACATGCTTTTCGTATGACTCATACTTGAGGTTTTTAACGCGAAATAGTTTTGAATGGAAAAAAGTAGCTAATTACACCTGAAAACAGGTCATCAGTAGTATTAACCAGCGAACCCCAAAATTGATAGAAAGCTCGATGAAGGTGCGAACAACAGTTTTCAAAGTAGAAGTGAAACACTAAGTTGAACAATTAATTAAGGCACAACTTTTTAATGCTGCAATATCGCCATTATAGTTGTGTGTAGCACGGCGCTTATCCTGGAATCATCAATAATAGGTCTTTGCGTAAGAAAACAAGGCCGACCACGCCTCATAATGACTTAGCACCGACAAATGGGCCAAACAATAGGAAATGACGAGTGTATTTGATCCTGTGCTCGAAAGGTTGAACAAAATAACTATTTCTGCTTCCCAAGATAATTTATGAGTAAAAATGAGAAAAAGAGCATTAAAATAGAATAAGTTATCATTCATAGTATATGTAAAAAACTGTGAATGTTTATAATATCCTACTTGTGATAATAGCCGAGAGAATTAATCGCACTGGCCATGATATCACTATGATGAGGAAAGCACTATTTTCAACTCAATGAGTAAATGATACATAATATCAAATATTTAAAATCAGTGTAAACAGAATTGTACGCCCAAAACTATACAAAAAGGGTGTCAGAAACATGTATTTATTATCCTGTACCCACAGCGAAAATGTTACTTGCGTCCATCCATTGAAAAAATTGGGCTCGGAATAGTTTATTTTAGAAAATTGGGTGGTTCACTTACACCTAGTTAGCTTTATGATTCCAACATACATGTTGATCACAAAAGATGTGGTCTTCGAGAGATGAATGGAGTTTTTAAACGCGGTGATAAAAAACATAACCTCAACAAGCCTGATACCCGCATAGACATTTTCTTATTGTCAGTTCTAAGATCCTCGGTCAAAGCACTCACTTAAGAGAGAAAGAAAAGAAAAGGGTGAGAAGACACCATTGGTAAGGGCTTCGTTGAAACAAAGAGTGAAGATGGCGACAAAAAATTGAGAAGATAGAAGAGACAAAAGTTAAGGTAGAGTTCCTAAACTTACAGGATATGAAAGACATTATGAATGAATGTTTACTAGTGATAAAAGCCGATAGAATTAATCGCATCCTTTGCTATGACGGTGAAAGCATGATTTTCAACTCAATGAGTAAATGATACATAATATAAAATATTTAAAAGCAGTTGGAACAGAATTGTATGCGAAGTAGGTTTCCCATTTGAGTTGTTTTACCATTATTGTCCAGGCATTACCCATGGGAAAAACAAAAGCTATTTATCACTCTCGTTGAGGAGATTCTTTTGGATATAAATTCTCTGGTTAAGCTAAAATAGTCAAGCGCAAGTATAGGGCAGTAGAACAAAAGGGTCACAAGTCAGTTACCTTGAATTAAATTCCCATATGCACTCCTCGGTAAAATCAAAGAATTACATTCGGAAGGCTTTTCTTTGGTATATTATTTTCCACACAGTGATTCCCATAAAAGCTCGAATATAAAATAGAACTCTAACTGCCAGTTCTTCACGTCACTTTTTTTCACAAAAGGGGAATGTTTATAAAAGATATAGATAATTTTATGTGGTAGTGATAAACCTCTTTTGGTCCTCTGGACAAGAAACTCCAAGCGACCCGTATTTATAAGCAAACGAGCAGAGGAAAGTAATTTTTTAGTTTTTCTACCATTCTGCAGGAGATATTTTTCCAATACCATTACTTTCTCATTCATCAATTCACTTCAGTTCGGTTTTTGAGTTATAGAGAATTGGAGACTTACATTTTTTTCCAAAAGATAGGCCGGGACATGAACATAATGTATACATGTTATTCTAAAAATCGTCACAAGATAAAGATAAAGAACAGGTTGTATCGTCTTCTAGACTAACCTCGGACGAAACATTATGATTTGAGCATAAATATTCACCTTTAGAATAATGAGCTACTTCATGCACGAGTATGAGCATGGAGCCTTGATAAGGCGCTTTTAATTTAGTGAAAATATGTGCCCATCTTCGCGAGGAAAATCAATTTTATTTTTATATTAAAAAGTCAGGAAAGGTCTTTTTTTACCTTTCCTCCTAATATGCGAGTGATAGCTCTGTTGGCATCCTAAGGTTTTCTTCTTTTTTCCGCGCACACATTTCCGTTTCCTGTGCTCAACTGGGGAGGACGGGGACCGGCTGCAAGGAACTGTCAGGGGCAGTCGCTTATCGTCATCTATCCGTCCCCCTTCCAATTCAACTTGTCAGCCTCTTCTTGCCACCCTTTTCACCCACATCTTTACATCCATATCCTCATGCTTGCCATTTTCCGCAATCAGGTTGGAGCAGTTGTGAGTATTTTCTCCGTCCACATCCACCGCAAGGTATCCACTGTTGGCTGCGCAGAAGCATTGCGGTGGAGGAAAAATATACCTCAGCTATCTCGTGATGGGAGAGTGGATTAAGATGGAATATCGTGGCAGCAGACGTCAGAGAAATATGGGCAGAGAAAGAGATCGGTGTTGGGGTGTGTGTGTGTGTGGCTGGGAGGGTCGCTATTCGGGAAGAGAGGCGGCGGAGAGTGTAGACAACAGGACAACGCCAATTGAAAACGTCCAGCGGCTGCAACCACTTGGTGCAACTAGAAACATATCACATACTCTTAAAAAAATATTATTTATATTTTATTAGAAGTCCTCTCAATTGGAATTTTTTCCCTAGAGGGTAGAACATACTTTTCTAGGATGAAAGTCTTTAAAAAAATCCAGGATTGATATGTTACTCATGACTAGAATTATATTCTTCCATTGGTTATGAATATGGAAATAAAAAGACAGATATACTAGTAATAATAGAAAACGAATCTTCTACGTAGTGTGGCGGCTAGGAGAACTGAGGGGAAGAAGTTTACATTACTTACATTTTATTTTTACATTTTTCTTAATTTCCTTCCTTCTCATCTGTCTTTCTCTATTTTTCAATGTTTATGTTTCTTAATTGTTCTTCATTTCTTCCGGAGAGGGTTTACCAGACTCGATTCCTTCCGCTCCGTCCGAGAAAAAACACAAGGGATCCCTACCTTCTTCCTTCAATGCATTCCGTAGGCGATCAACCAGTTCACTCTTATTTCCCCCTTGGTGGAGGCCACGGTTTGCCAACTCCGAGCGCAGATCTCGCACCCTCAGCTTCTCGATCGCCTTTCCTTTCCCCTCCATCCCACCGATCCACTTCTGACACCAATTGTTACCGGTTTGGAGGGTTCACAGGGATCGGCGGGATTGGAATTAAAAACAAGGCTCTTAAAATCACAGCAAGAGCATTTATTGACCTTCTCGTACACAAAACAAGAAATTAATTTCCTTTTACTGCTGCCGCGTCGTACTCCGCTCCTCGCCTGGCTGTCCTTCGCGGCTCCATTGCTGCTCCCTTCTAAGTGAACTTCTCTTTTGCACTCCGCGATGCCTCGTCCGGCCCAGCTCACCGCTCACCAGCTCGGTAGGTTGTTCACTGCCGTCTCTCGACCTCGCCGCCCCTTTATATGCCACGGTGCGTCGTTCTGGAATCATCCCTCCCTTTCGGGAAGCCGCTTTTCGTACTTTCGTCCCGGGAAGCAGTCGAATGGGTCGTTCAGGTGGCCCCATTTCTATTCGTAACAATATTTTTATTGTGAGTTGCATACATTCGAGTGGGTACCAGCGGAAGACTCACTTGAATCTTTAAGGCAATTCAAGTGAATCGTTTGCATATCGAAGAATAGCTGGAATGACTACATAAATGCATGAACGAGAGATAGGAAAACATGCCCTCATTGTCGCGTTTTCCGTTTCTACATAATACTGAACATGTAAAAACGAGAGTGAGTGGCCAGATTACGTTGGTCCGAACGTCTTGCGCTTACCAGAAGACATGCAAGTCATATGAAAAGGCCTTCTGTTTTGCCCACACGCCACTGCATGAGTCATCATAAGGGCAATAGTGGCTGTGCATATGCCACCGAGTATCAGGCTATGGGGATAGCTTAGCTGGAGAGGAAGAAATGAGAGGACAAGAGGAAGAGGAAGTAATAAATATTACGTAAGACATGGAATTTTTTCCTTGATAAAAACCTATGATGACAAGAGTCATCGGCAAGGTGTTTGAAATGTATCACTCATTTTCACGCCAAAACTTTAAAAATATCCCATTCCCTCATCGATCTACTCGAGAGTGGCAGCCGGAAAGAAAACTCGCTGAGCCTTTCGGAGAAAGTATTCTGATTGGGTAATACATGCCATATAGGATAGATACGCAGACAAAGTTGGCGCCGGGACGCTAGAATCAGTGGATACTATGAGCATAGATTGATCGCACGACAACCTTAAGTTTCAAAATTTGACAATCTGAAGTAATTGAAAGAAATATATAACCACCTTACTCAAAAATATTGGGAAAATCGAGTGAAATTTTGATGTACTCATAGGCGTTCCATATGGACATAAATGAATCGGTAGGGTTTGGACCTACTTCATTTGCTCCACTCACGAGGAATTTCCTCTAAATACTATGAAGAAAAATTGACGAAAGGATTACTTCAAGGATAAACAATTGAAATCCAAAACTTCGTTAGGAAACAAATTTGACTCCTTTATACAAATATATGAAAAGGGAAAAAGAAAAACAAGATAGGAAATTTAAAAGAAATATATTGTATTAGCTTATTACGCGTCAAAAAGAAAGTGGGCTGAGATATGAAACATTATCTGAGCTACCTGATTTTTTATTCAGCCCGTGAAAAGATGGAAATTTCAAGTTAAAATTGGCAATTGGCAAAATAAGCATTGGATTCGAGGTAGAGAGCTAGAAGGGTCGCGGAAACAGAACCCCCGAAATGTGGAAGCAGGAAACCAGGCTTCCAACGGGAAGGAAGTAGAATTTTGGAGAGAGAAGGAGAGCGGCTGGCTAACTTGCGCGAACGTTGGGGTGTATAAATGGGGTTTGTATGGTTTTAGATGCACGAGTCTATTTAGGTGAGTCAATATGTATGAAAGGGTAAGGATGCATGAGAAACCGAGTTATTCTTAGAGTAATATGTTGAGACAACTGGTGTTGAAAGCCGCGTACTCTATTCCAAACGGGAGGTATTTATGAATAAACATAACTGAATGTGGTCAATGATTGTCCACAGACACAGCAGAGATAAAAAATTTAACCTGAATCCAAGCCCAAAATCGTTTCCATTTTACATTCCACAAACCCTCTTTAAAAAACTGAGCCTCCTACTTATCACGAGCAAATAATTTATCATTACACAAGTAATTTCCTCTTCATAGGTTTTTCTATCGCTTCCGTTTTATTATCGCCATGAATCACCTCCATAAATAACGATTCTCTTTCAGAGATCAAGAAAAGAGAAGGAAGCACTCAATTGGAATGTAGAGAAGAAGTAGGTAGAGAGTACATTCCCAACCTAGCCGTGCGTAACCTTTTGTTCAGTGGACTGGAAGCCCATTCATTGACTCGTTATCCCCTGAGACCTGCATGCGAACTCACCATCCCCTGGAATAAGAGGAGACAGGGCAGGGGCGAAGAAAGAGAAAACGAATGAAGGCAAGATGGATAATGGGAGCGGGTAGGGTCGACTGTAGTACGCCTTGGCGAAAGAAGTTTGTGGAATAAAGGAAGATGTATGTGAGAGGGACGAAGGGACAGGGGGAATTCACTGAAAACGAGAGTTGAAAACGTGTCATTCCAGACCACTGAAGTAGGTCGTTCTTCAGGAATCGTATGCGCAAGGCAGAGGAAGTGAGGAAGAGGGCGAGTAGGTCGCCGAGGAGAGAATGGATTGGATTGGGACTCTGTCGCCGTTGAATTGGCGGTCGGAGACGGGTCTCTCGGTATCCACGAAAAGGCAGAGAAAAGAATGGTTTATGAGAGTGGATTGCTTATTGAGTTCGAGCAACGATGGGAGTCGAAAAACGAGCAAGTTAGGAAAGGGATGCTTTCAGTTTGCGGAGGAGCAAGGAGTGGTGGTATATGAAGGCGGAATAGCTGAGACACTAGAGAATATGACGTCGGAACTCAATAAGCAGGAGGAAATTGAAGGATTGAGGGATTCGGATTCAATAAAAAGAATTTCAAAAGAAAAAAAACACTCAAATAGTCTTTAAAAAAGAAGACCAGATGTAATGGGAAAGGCAAAGATGAATGCAATAGGGATGTGTAGAAAGATTCAAAGGAAATGCTGTAGAGAGTGGGAGAAGTTTAAGGGCGAATGGAGTGAGAGGGAGGGAAATGTACGGTCCAAAATCATTTGTCGTTGACCCGCTTCCCGCGAGAACAGTGCTAGTGTCAGGTAGGGGATGAGGAAATGTGAGTGAATGAAGGGCATTCCAATAAATAACTATGCGGCGGAAATTAGTGAGGGTAGAATAATTTATTACATAAAAAACATGAAAAATGTGAAATAGAATTTGAATGTGGTAAGTGCCGGTAAAATTTGGAAAAAAGGACCCAACTGGGACACAGGATTTTTCTAAAACGCAAAGGAGCTATGGAGCTAAAATACACTTCTGATTTTTCCACACATAATATATTGATAGATGTACCGAATTATTCGTATTAACGACTTTATGCATGGTATCCTGTAAGCTATTGCAGCAAAATCGAAGAGATAACCAATAAATTGTGTGTGGAATGGAGTTAATTCTCTTTATCATATCTATTTTCCACCAAGTAGAGCATGTAGAAGTTGCTAATTAGAGACAGCTATTATTTCAAGATTTTTAATATTCAATTATATTTCAACGCGCCTAGATAACCTCGGTAGTCTAGATGTAACTTTGGATGAGATAATATTCATTAAATAGTAAAAAGAAAGAAAGGGTTGGAAGATGAAACCAAAGAATTATATAAAATATTAATAATGAAATATCTTCTTTGGAGAGTCATTATAATTAATGAGTTAAGGCAAACATAGTAGTTGGACTTTCCAAAATAGTTGAACTTTACATATTAGTTGGACTTTCCTTGCCATCCAAATTTATAGTATAATACTTAGAAGAGATTAGAGATAACGGAGCATAGCGGAATAATGCCCCACATCAATGACCTTCAGCAACGCAGACATACATGCAACGAAAATGGGTTAAGTATTTAGAATGTTCTGTTTGTAATGAACAAAGTACTGGGCGGCATACTAATGCGACGAAAACATAAGTCAAGCTTTTGATACAAGAATTAAGATATCAGGAGAAATGCAGCAAAAAAGGTATTGTAAAAATGAAGAAAATATCCGGTAACATAAACAATGCATTGACAATTGGCGTTATTTTGTGAGAAGCAGAGATAACTTTAGTAAGGAGAAATGGAAAGAACGAAACGCAGAGAAGCGTATTAAAAAAGAAATAGAAAGGTAAGTTAATAGGATGAAATCGGGTAAAAATCAACATAAAAAGGAATGAGTGAGTGTGTGAAAGGAATTGTTAGCCAACTTAACAGCTTCCACGAGGGTGCTGCTGAAACGCAGTCGATTATGTCGTGCTATATTTTGATAATGCAAATATTAAACATAATTATGTAATACAATTTTCATTGAAGTACTCTTAACATACAAAAGGTGAAATCAGAAAAAATGTTAAATTTATGATTGCATGGAATTCCTGCTTCTCCTTCTTGCCTTGCATACAGACTGCTGCCTGATTATACCAAAATGTTTTAATCATTATCTTCATAAATTCGGAGATCTGCCACGTGATCCCTTTCCAACAGGCAATTTGTCTCCAGTGATTGCTACAATTAGAATTTTTCATGACTTTACCTACACCTTACACGTATTTGGTAACAAATCGTGGAAAAGCATGGATCAACATCCAAGAAAGTACAAATGAGGCACTAGGGACAAAAATAATAACAAACAAAAGACAAACTAAAACACTGCGGTTCACAAGGGAGGTCAAAGGATAAGATGAAAATAATGATATAATATGCTATAATATGATATGATATAAAATGCAATAATATGTTACAATAAAAATAGAACATCAGACGTTCAAATAGAATACCATTCAGTACGAAATAGGGTCAACAATACAATAAATCGAATAAAAGAAGATTCTTGGGAAAGGTTTTAAGCGTCATTTTACAGATTTGAACTCTATACTGCCATTAGTTTATTATAACGAAATATTAAAAAATTTTAAATGCTTAATTTTCAATAGTATCAAGTCAGAATTTTAATTAGCCAAGGGAAAAAATATCTACGTGATATTATGATGTTATAGAATGTAGTAGCATATTTTGTGGTTATAATTTGGTTTAGTGAAGGATATTATTGCTGTCTGGGATATACTGAATCAAAATAACTCTCCTAGAATGAGTTATGGGTGAACTACTGTTACTTGCCTCGATTCAATGTGCAAGTCAGAGGCAAAACTGACCCTTCCTGCGTTCCCAATTAAACCCTCCTTCATATATCTACCGATAATCCCAACTTATTTCATATTAGACAAGAGGGATACTGTTTGCACAGGCAATTTTTCCATCAACCAACGACCCTTATCTTCGTCAATTCTACTTCCTTTCTTTAGAACTGGGCCCAGTTGGCCACGCCTTGTAAAAAAATAGGTCCTCTTTTTTTTCTTGGTTACAAGTATTCTGTTTTCAGATTTTCGAGGCCCCTAGTTGCAACGGACATTCACTTCGTCGATTCTTCTCATCTTCGGCAGCCGTACAGGTCTTCATTGTCATGTCCATTACATTCTTCGGCCAATGCTCTCTAATAATTCATTCCACCGTCCAGCGCATTCTTACCCCATGTTTTTTTATTATTTCAATATTATTTGCTCCTCTGCAGCGTATGTCCGTATCATGCAGTCTACTCAACACTCTACAAACTCTGTCTTGATTTAGTGCAAACATTTTTTCCTGAAACATCTCTTAAAATAGCGATATTTCTTATCCAGTTCCTGAGAGATTAAAGAGGACCTAACAAGGCAATTTAAACTTGTATAGAGTAACAGGAAGAAATCGCTTTTCAATAACGCACGTGACACACATCGGGCACTCAACTTGTGTTTTTAAGTGCCTCTAAGCACCTGTAACCCACTCATACATGTCTCTATATGAATTTTACTGGAGGAATTCCCCAAAATCAAGGTTCCATAATATATGGATATTTTTAATCGCTGTTAAATATTATTATTCAATCTTTATCCCTTAATGTTGGCTTGATGGCATCTTACAACTACCTTAACTTTCGTCTTTCCTGGACTCACTTGCACTCCATCCTTGCATGTCTCAGCCTTTCCATTTGCCCTTACTGTGTATCTCATTACATCTGAATACCTCACCTCCCGATCGATTAATTACTTTTACCCCATATTTTATTCGGTATGGATAGATAGTCTAGGGTAGCAGTGAATAGTTTGGTATTGCCTTCCTCACCATAATTTAGTTTTCTAACTGCTCATAGGGAATGAAAAATTTTCATTGCTGTTTCTTCACTAGTTCATACATGATAACTCAGTTCATTCACTATATGAATTCACAAACGAGGATATTAATTGTTACAACCTAATTTATTCACATTTAAGACATTTACAAGGCGTATATTTTCCTCAAGCAATTTAACTTTAAAATTAGCTCCACTTTAGCCTCCAGTTACTTGAATAATTTCTTTTCGAGAAAAAATTCCTAAATTCCCCCTTTAACCGTTTGTTTCCATTTTTTCTCGTGATGAAACCGTATGGCATTAAATTAATCTAATGTACCAAAATGGCTCAACATATATTTCTAGAGTAGCTATGGCTCAATGGCTAATCCAGAAGGAAGACACACTACTTACGCATCAAGCTTGCAATTTCCCTCAAATAAACATTCTACAAGCAGGTGCTCTTTCACCCCCTCAGCACTTATATTTTCCTTTTCCCACCCAATCAAGGGGCTTCATTTATTTGGACCTCCCCATCGATCGTTCAATTTCTGATCCCTCTTCATTTTCATCCGGTGCAGACCCTGGGTTTATCCCTTCCATTAGTACACGCATCAGCTGTTTCTTTCAGACTTCTCGCTCTCGTCTTCCCAAACTTTTCTTTAATCTCTAACTTCAACCCGTCAGCCCTCATTGTCTTCCCGGACTAATTTCCGCTTCAACGCACTTCCACAATTCTTTTTCTCTCAAGTTTTACTTTCATTAACCTCTCAGCCTCAATGTTTTTCCCTCCCTCTCTCAAATTATCCAGTCGTTCTGTCCCACGCTGCCGAATTATAGCCACAGTTTCCAGTTAGTCATTCAATTTAAGCATTTTAGATAATCACCTTTGAAAATAATTTTTTTTTATATGCGAACTTTATATCGACATAAAGAGACAGTTATCTGATGTTCAGCGTAAACTACCAAGTAATTACATATATATCATGTGTTTTCAAATATGATCCAGTACTAAAACACACTGATCTATTGTCAAATCACCATAGGAATCCTCTCTTACACATTTTCTCAAATTACGTCATTAAAATTAAAAAAAACAATCGAAGGAAAGGAAATGTTAATTAAAATTAAATGAAAACTGACAGTTGCCTCTACCTAATTACGATTAATATTTGTTCCGAAAGAAGTGGCGAGATTTTCTCATTGAAGGTTTAAGAATGCAAAGAAGTTGAAATATTTCAAAGAATATAGACGGAGATACAAAAAACCATTGATATTTTTGGTGTATTTTCCCCCTTCCATATATTCCTACCACTTTCCCAATTATTACCTTCCCCTAAACAGTTTTATCGTCATTCTCTGAGATCGCTTTTCTTTCTCATCCCTTTCGTGACAGGTAACTCTTCCCAATACTCTTCAATTTAATAATAAATTTATTGCTTTCAACAACATACAAAAAATATAGAATTAATTACAATAAAGGCATAAGACAGCTGGGGTGCCTCAAAGGAAAACCTGTGCTGAAGCAACCTTCATGATTTTATATGCATTGGTAACGCTTCAAATCTTCACATTTTTTTCATACAAAAGTGAAAGTAATTGACAATAAACAAAATGCCATTATTATCTGAAGTATTACAAATATGAGTATTAATACAGAATAAAGATGAAATTTTCTACAAGTGAAAAAAGAAAAAAAATCGATAACATCAAAAAAATCTTAAAACGTTTTCCACAGCTAGTATCCATGACTTGGCTAATTTTAGAAATTTTTACAATTTTTAATTGTTTTTATTTTCTCGGGCAACAAATTATAATTCTTTGGGCCCATGAATACAAAGGAACGTTTGGCGATAGTTAAATTTGGCTTTATTATTGGGACATTCCCCTTTCTCAAATTAAACTTATACATGCTGGCAGATATAGTTGGAATTTTACCACTCATAATGACAAATAATTTCAACTCAATTCAATCTCAACTTTCTTCATCTCGCACCAGGAATGTCTCTCTCTTCCTCTACTCTCTGTCTCACATTGAGGTTCTTCCCTACTAAGCTATTTGCATATCTTTTTTCTCCTCACATCGAGTCTCAATGAGATTAAAAATGCTTAAATTTATATCGGTTACAACTTATCTGCCGATACATTAAATTTTCACTCAAGATACCAATGCCATTTCATTTAAGAATTATTTCCGCTATTCTAAATTACTCTTTAAACAACACTAAACCGTCCAGTTTGAAAGTGGTAACATTTTATCTCACCCTTGTTACCCATGTTTAAAAAATATTCCTAATCATTATTATAAATCAAACGCTTCTGATATAGCAACTGAGATCAATCTGTTTTCATGAAACAGTTATCGTCGATTTTTTATGTCTTAATTATTCTATTTCTCTCAAACCAATTTTACTCTGGTTCGCAAATATAAGAGCAACTTTGTCAAGCGTGATATATGATTCAATGAAGTTTTCACAGACATGATATTGAAATAATTAACAAAAAGTCGCCATAAAATATATGCCAGTGGCTTAGGCTGTTCCCAAGGCATTTCCATATTGCTTTCAGGAATAAATATAAAAATTTCGAAACGACTTTTTGAATGACACTAAGACTCTGATTCCTTGGGAAAACAATCACTCTGCATTGAAATGGCAGAGCTGTACGGCTTTAAAAATTTTTTTCGGAGTAATTCAAGAATGATTGAATGAATATCCTGGGTTAATGTGTTCTCTAAAATAAGGGAGATTCAATTACACTCCGGTATGAATAAATAAGAGGCGACGCCAGAAGTAGAAAAAGCACCTATTTTACCAGACTCATTGTTATCATCGGCCAATCTCGTGAGGAGAGAATAATTTAGGAAATGACGGAATTGGGAGGACTTCAGAGGGATAAAACCTATGTAAAAATGGCGTTGTTGGACTTCTACGGTATTTACAATTCCACGTTTGATGACACGTGAATAAAAAAGCTGCTTTCACCCGACGATGCTTAAACAAAGTATAAACCTGCATATTTGAAAAAGAACACTTGTACAATTTTCACACTTTCATTTTCGTCACCAACCATGTTTCCAGCGCATTATTCAGTCATCAAGGTACTTTAATCCAAATATCTCGGCCTTTTTTTAAATTAACAAAGTGGGTTGGGAAAGTGAAGGGAAAGGGGGGGGTACTTTTAAAGAAGGATAGCAAGTGACGGTCGGAACAGAGAAGAGAAGAGGAGGAGGGGGAGGGAGAGCCTTTGGGAATAGTTGAGGGTTGGTGAGCGGGGGGAAGTGAGGCCGGGAGAGTGTTTGGTATTGGGTGAGGGGCACAGTTCTTATGCCACGCCACATGCTGGGTAGTTTGAGGTTTGAAGTTAAAGCCTATACGCTCCCCAATATATTAACTTGTCAATTATCTGTTTATTTGTATCTAATTATCTGTAAAGTTTACATAAATTTTAAATAAAATAATATGAATGGAACATTAAACAAGTGAATAATTTTCAATGCATCACACTCTTCTTAAGGTAATGGGGTGTAGCAAGAAAATCAAAATGATCGTAGATTAATGCAATGATCTATCTTCCAACCATTTCCGAAAAATGCTGACTTTGCAGATATTTTTCTCTCGCGAAATTTGAAACTTCATAAGGCTCTCTCCCACGGATGGCTGCACAGGTAGGTACGTTTTTCACATTGGCCCCGCAGTACACCCGATAAGCCTCCCTGCGCCACCCACTACAATATCTCCATTGGAATTTAGCATTCTGGCGGATTTCAATTTTCATTTTTGTCAAGTTCCCTGCTACACTTCATAATGAAGCATCGAAGAAAGAAATATATTAACGACGAGACGAAATTAGCATTTAGAATGAGAGGGGAGATTAAATAGGGAACATCGGCCTTCAAGGAGGGTGGAGTGTAGGATAGGAGTTGAGGTATATCCTGTTGGAGTTCGTCGATTCAACCTTGGAGAGGGGTACTGAGATGGTCGGTGGCGTGCAGGAGAGAAATTATGGGGAAATCCATCGTGATAAAAGACGGAGAAATTGGGAGTACGTAGTAGAGAGGGAGGGGAGGAGGAAAAATTGCGGAAGAGGCTCGAAAAAGCCCAGTAACGACTCGATTAAAGAGTTTGAGGAGATCAGCTACGTGGGAAAGACACTTGAAACAGTAGGAACAAAATAAGGGATGATGAGGAATAGAGGAGGATAAGGGGAGGAATTTTGGTGAATAGGTGAATATAGATAAGGTCGCTAGCAAAGAGAATGAGAATTCAGAGTATCAGCAGGCGGGAGGAAGTAAAGGGTGGAAGAAAGGAAGATTCGTAGGTGATGGTTGGTCGTCACTTATTTGGGGAAGACGACGGGTAACTGAGGTCATTTGGACATTGCGGGAGCTGGGTAATGAAACGGTTAGCTACGGAATTGGGAAAGAGTGAAGAGAAACCTGGTCACGTCTTTTACCCTACTCTTAACGAAAGGTATAGAAAGTGACTATGGTTTGACATCACATCTGACTAAATACTTTAGTACCGGATGGGTGTGGGAGGGATGAAATTGCACGAAATTTTGGAGGGACGGAATAAGATTGGTTACGGGAGTTTCCAGACGGTTAAGTTGGAAGGCTAAGATGTGTATGTTTGCTTAACTGATGTCAGGGATAATTTGAATTTATAAAGCTAAGCATAATAATTTTGATAAGTACAATGTGCTTCCAAATTTTATGTTTCAATGGGTCTATATTTGAGAAGAAATATAATATGGGAAAATATAGGATGCTCAATCTGTCGTTTTTGATTAGGTAAATTATTATTTTGGAAAAATTAATCTTAAAGAGGAATCTTGTACATCGTGTTATCGAACAATAGTTAAGAGAGAATGGATAGAGAGAAATTTAGTAGTCCAAAGTGAAGACTGAGAGATAGAATGTATAGCGAAGTACTTTACATTAAGAAAACTAGGATAAATCAAGATGAAGTCTCCAGATAAAGTCGAATAACATGGAATTAACACAACTTCAGAATGTCGTGGGTTACACACATACAAATAGCATTCGACACTGCACTAAAGAAACTAGGATTTGTCAAGCGTATTATAGGATGTAAATACATTGGATAGGAAGCGTAAAGGTCCTTTGATGAAAAAGTAAAAGACGGGAGCTCTTTCACTCTGATTAGGCTACACCTCGAGTAAACTGCGAGCCTGGAAGAATCATTTAACCAAAAAACTAAATAAATTGCAACGGAAAGCTGCGCGCTTTGTTAAAAATTGCTACAAGGTAACGTCGTTTTCAAGCTTTTAGGGGCGTGTGCGAATGAAAAATGACCTCGGGTCTACCACTCTCTCAACGAACGAGTTCATCGTCCTTTATCCCATACCAAACGATGATACAGGGCCCGTGAGAAAAAACAGTGTCCTTTCCAAAGTTATTTTACCTCCAGCTTGGTTTCAACGAAATTGATTGATTGTAAGAAATAGCTTAAATCAGCGAAATGGAGCAATTGGTGAAAATATTGTAAAGGTTTTCAATGGCGATTTTTTTAAGCAAAGGCGTCTTTCCATGTAGTTTCGTAATGGGTTTTAAGTGTGAAATTTGGGAGACTCTCTGTTAGCACTATGATCCGACGAAAAATGCTCTTTCATTTATTGGATTTTGGGGAGGCGACCGACGGCTAAGGTCATTTGCGCCATTTTCATTTATTCATTTTGTGTCAAACCCAAAGGATAAATATAAAAAGGAATGGCTCCAACGGTGTTGTTTCCCGGCATGAGTACAGCAAACATCATGTTGACAGAAGCTGTGGCAAGGTGTGGCTCTAAAACAATCACAGTGGCTTCATTAGAGCATTTGCTACTCGCTTTACGTGTTTTAGGGAGATGAACTGACGCGTACATTTCCGCACATTTATGCACTGTGGCTGCAGCTTTGGATAATTTGGAGCGCCCGCACCAACCGTGCTGCCGGATGAGAGAGCCTTGTGTGCAGTTGTCGCGTGAATGAATGCATTTTTTGCCGGAGAAATTGATGTTCCAGTCAGAGCCGATGCAAGGCCTCCCGACTTTGAATTGAGCCCCTCCTTTCTGCGCTTGAAATCTCCGCACAATGCGACGCCATGTCGACAATAATTTGGACGCCACCTCGCGAGAGAGCACCCACCGCGCCGGGGAATGGTTATCAATCTGGACTGCTCTGCTGAATGCTTGATTACGGCAACATTCTCCCTAGAGCCTCATCCTCAGCATGGCTCCACGCATGGAACAAACTTCCTTCATATTACCTTGCCTTCCCCTTCTAAACCAACCCACCCTCGCTCCCTCCCATATTTGATCGCGCTGTATATCTCTTACGCCGTCGATATCCTACTCCGGCTCTCGCTTCCTTCCTCCCAGCTCAGATTTCTCGGTCGCAGTAATTACTTCCGCCGACTCTCGCGAACTAATTAGACAGTCTATACTCCTCTCATTCCCTCCACAATCTTCCCAGCTCTTTTCTCCTCCTCCATCCCTTTCCTCATTCACCATGCATTAATTCTGCTTCCCGTCCCTCTCTCGCTACTGGCTGTCCGGCTTCCGTCAATGTCGAAACGGCTGCAGTTGGGCAGCATAAAGACCTAACAGCCTTAGTTACTCATTACCCACGAACGAGTTCAATCTGCAGTTATCGCGTGAACGATAGAATTGCGTTCCATCAGTAATGGCTCCCACCAGCTCTTCTTTCATTACTCTCTGTAATCACCAGTAGACACGCGCTCCTCTACTAGTTTGCCAGTTCCCACCATTGCCCTATAGACCAGGAAAATGTTAAAAGAAGAAATTTATGCCCGCGATTTCATCGCGAAAAATCAAGGGGGCATATTGGCAGAGTCCTCTCATCTAATGATTCAAAAAAAATATTGATTCAAGATTTATTTAAACAATTAGAAGGTAAAATCAGTTTTTCCAATGTACTTGGAAAACTATGCATCGTAGAGAATGGTAATGCGCAGAAGAATCATGAGTAATAGAATTTTCTACGAAATGAAATCTATTAAACTTAAATCGGTTTGGAAACAAAAAAGTTATTGCAAAAATCACGAAAAGGGGCTATTTTAAAAAATTGTTTATAAATTTAACATTTTTGGTTGAAATGGTACGAAACTTATAAAAATGTAAGGGTATTGCCATCCTTCAAAAATGTGCTAAAGATAGGCCCTGTAGGTGCAATAGTTTTTGCACAATTCCATTTATTTATCTCGAAAATCTAAAAAGTTATTAACTTTAACCCTATTTAGTGGTGTCAATTTCCAACGTAGGATGAATCAGAAACCGGAATTTGAATCTTGAAGACTTAGTTATACAGTCTTTCAAAAAAATTGACCTTTTGAAAATGAATTGTCGCAAATATTACATTAAAAATGGAATATTAAAGCATTGTCCATGTTAAAATAGACTGCTAACCAGGGACACGAACTCGGGCAGCAATACTGAAGAGTGCGCGGAATCCTTGCTGCATGGCAACGATTGAGCAACCATTAGAAAAGTAAGCCTCTGGGGCAAATACTACTTCACTTATACGTTGCTTCGTCCAATCCATTCTCGGTAGTGGGCTTTATGTAATATTTGCGACAATTCATTTTCAATAGGTCAAGTTTTTATAAATAGACTGTTTTTTTAGACACTTTTAAAGAACGGCAATATCCGTACCTTTTTGTAGGTTTCATATGATTTCAACAAAAAATGTTAAAATTATAAAAAAATTTCAATAATAGCCATTTTTTCGTGTTTTTTTGCAGTAAAATTCTTGTTTCTGAACCGATTTTAGTTTTTAAAATCTCATTTTGTAGACAATTTTATTTCCTACGATTATTCTACACGTCACTTTTCTCTACGATGCATAGTTTTCTGAGTACATTGAAAAACTGATTTTACCATCTAATTGTTTATATAAAACGTGAATCGAAAAATATTTCTTGAATCGTGAGACGAGAGGACTCTTTCAATACTAATCCCTTGAGTTTTTCACGGTGTAATCGCGGGTAAGAATTTCTTCAAGTTTTGACTAAACATTCCGGTTATTTTCCTGGTCTACTACATTAACCGTCGCAGATATTTCTGGAAAGTAAACGGTATCTGGTTAGTACTAGTATTTATCAAAGCTTTGAGTTCCATCTCTCACATACTACAATTTAATGCCGGTGACCGGAGCATATTATACAATTGGTAAATATATATTTGCGAGGCTTTAATATTACTCATGAGCAGTAAATTAACGTAGAAATATATATTAAGATTACCAGATCGCTATACTTTGAACTACGTCCATTATTTTCAAACTACTATATTTTCAAATACCACTACACACAGGCACTTCTAATGTCTACTAATTGTACAGAAATAATTTACATAGGTAGCTAAGGTCTGAAAGCCATTTGGTCTCCGAAAGAATGATTCTCAATCGGCTTTGATCGTTCTTTATCATACCTTATCCGTCCGCTAATACAACCTTATCGCATGTGTATGGTACAAGAGTTGACGCGCAAGACAGATGGAGTTTTTCTAAGGTGAATGGAGATCCATGCGAGCAGTCGTGCGGAGTGATATCAATCCGATTGGCACAACTGGGCTGCTGTTACTTCGATCGTCCGTGATGTCTATTGGGGACATTTGATGCAGGGGAACGACTTTTTTTCTGAGTATGCATCTCTACTTGTGTTAACACCATAGCAGTCTCGTAAAGGCATATGGAGCGCATAACCACACTTTTGCAATCTTTTATGAAAAAACATGTTTCCCGAAATAACTGAGTTCTACCCTCATTTTGCTCGATGCTCTGTTTGTAAGACCTCAATTGCTTAAACGCTTGAATAGTGAGATTGGGTTAACCGATAGCCATTGTTTTTAACACTCGGAAACGTGTTAATAAGTTCTTGCAGTGGTCGATCTCCACCGCAGGTCGGATGCAAAGCCGATTCACATATCGAAACGGGGTATTAGGGGAAAAGACGAAGCCGGAAATCGGTGGGTCTGCTATAAAATGCCATTGGGGATGAAAATCAATCTCCGTAGAAGGCTTTGTGAACGCCAGGGAAGCGCACAAAGAGTGGAACACTACCCAAGTGTTACACATGAATCCTCTGATACATATTACTTACTATGTAAAACTATGCTGAGAATGTATGAGATAGGTTTTTCAGAGCGACACAGAATACTATCATGACGCCACATTACATCTCTCAGACTGATAGAAGCGACAAAATAAGAAAAACACACTGCACTGCACGACCACAATAAAAACTGAGCTCTACTAATTACACTTCCATAATACATGTCACCATTTCACCTCCCGAAACCTTACATCTTTACAAGGCTGGGGATCTATCACCCCCTACCACATTCCCATGCGGCGGCTCGCAGGGTAGTATGTAGGTGTACATGAATGAAAAATTCAAGCTCGCTTTCATTCTGTCCCCCTAAGCTCATCATAAAATAATCGCCAACTAAACTTCAGGCCTAATTCTCCGGAGGAGTTTTTGTGTGAAAGAATAAGGCGGAGGAGACATTAAAAAACTGGATCAACCCCGGAAACGGATGAGGGCCGTTTATTCTGAAAAGGAACAAGATGAATGGCCTATCTTCTGAGAAAAAATGATCCATATAGAACTGAATTACGATATGGCAAGGAAAGGGGAAGAAAATAACAACGGTGAGAATAAAATACTGATGTCTAATTGATAACGTTAGGGAGTTAAGAAGGGTCGGCATATCCCAAAGAAGTGATCATCAGAGGCCTTGGTGATAATAAAGGGTGGGGTAGAGTAGTTACTTCAATAAAAACTACAGAATCTAACTAGAAAAGTGAGTTCATGACATGCTCGGGAAATATAAGAAGAAAATATATAGATGGTAAAAAATGTCTATGACTTTGATGAGGGTTGGCAGGTCTGAGACAAAGAAAGTAAAAGAGAGAATAAAAAAAGAGGACAAAAGAGGAGGATCAATTTTGCTGCAAAATGGACGCACAAGAGGAAAAGATGAAACAAAGGAAATGAGAGAGAGGGAGAGAATGAAACTGAGAGGGTTGATGAAAAGGGGGAAGCGAGAACATTTCGATGCAAGATAAAGAAAACAGAAGCATGCAGTTTTGAGAGTCCATTTAGATGAAAAATTACGAATATGCGGTGAAACGAAGATGAATTCTGCACAGTGACTGCGAGATCATCAGGGGGCCAACTCATTTAATGGAAACTCAGAAAAGAAATAATCTCGAAAATACAAATTGAAAAAGGGATGAAGTCCCAGTCTCAAATGGGACCGGAAAAATGCGTGAAAACTATGATGTTTCTGACAAGTGTTGATCCATACAAATACCCGAAACAGGATAGTTTTCTGGGCGGAATAAACAATTCCTTATCATCCAGCAGAATCAAGATTGAGAGGGAGCATTACACGAGGCGAGGGAGAGATTATGAGGCTACAAAGCCCGCGGAGGTAATGCGAATGGGTTGGGACGGGGTGGTGATACGAGGACAGACGAGTGTTCATTGCTCATTAACAATATCACAAAATTCATTGAAGTAATAATCGACATTACAAGCAAACAAAAATAGAGGTACCAGGCTTGATGTGGTTGAATATCAACATAAATGTGCCCATAAAGATCATCACGAGCCAACTAATTACTTCGAAATTCCGAAAAGGAAAACATTATAATCTCGAAAATACAAATAAAAAATGGAATAAAGAATAATTTTCTACATAAATTTGCCGGTCCCGGTGGTGACCGGGTAAAGTCTAACGCCTGCTAACCCGAGAGAAGCGGGTTCGAATCCCGTCGGGGCGGAACTATCATCACTCATGGCATGGTTGTTTGTGTTTACCCGGCATAAATTGGCAAAATTCGCTGTGTTCCGGGTAGTAAAGATACAATCAAAAAAATTCAAATAATGGAAAAACAAAAATAGCAATATTTCACAAAAATATATTTCATTCAAGCAAGGTTTGAATTCACAACACCATAATCAGAGGAATGACTATCTATCGATGTTGTAGTGCATTGGAACCATGGTGGAATTTTCTTTTCCTATCCAGGAAATTCCATGAAATATCACTACTTCTCTGCTTCACTACAATAAAAAATTTTAGGAAATTCATCAAATAAATGGTATTTAGATGATTCCTTCACACATTCTCTTGTTCAATATTTTAATTTTGTCAATAAATTTGTTTCCAATCATTGACAAATTATTGTATTCCTTCAGAGCCAACGATTGCATATTTATTATGGCTTCCTCAGAGCTGAGACTTCCTTCAGAAATAGATAAATAGCAACTAAAATACTCAATAAATTGTAACAACAAATTGAGAATAAATTCACGGTACTGAGAAAGCATAGTAAATACAAAAATCGTCGGCAGAAGAGGAATATAGTAATTAATTAATTATTGGACCTGTATCACCAGAAAAAATAATAATATTAAAATATTATACTACTGCAAATTTGTGTTGCAAAATCACGTAGTTCATTCGAGTGAAAAAACATTGATAATACTTAGGCATGAAAAACACTCATTTAAGGAATTTCGCAGAAAAACAAATCCCGCAACCTCAGCAACGATTTTAGGTTCTCGACTGAAAAACGCCCACTTAAGCACCCCAGGAAAGGAAAAAAGTTTGGTAACCTTTCCACACATGATGTAGTTACTTGCTCTATTTTGGGCCAATGTACACAAAGCATCTTCTGACATTCGCACTTTTTACCATTGCTTAAGAAAACTACACTCTTCTACGGATAATTTTTATATGCCCCATCAGTTACAAGGCAGATTTGATACCATGTACGACGACGAATATTCTAAAAGCTATACCTGTAAATGAATATCGTAGAGGAAGAACCACGATGTAAAGTACCTCTAAGAAAACCATCGTCTTCCCATTGGAATTTTTCTATTTATACCCTTTTGCACGGAACTGTACGGCTGGAAAGAACATAAACACCGTCTCACACTGTTATACCACAGCCAAAGAAGGAAGGAGAAATGAGATTGAGAAAAGAGTCGCGCGGAGGGAGAGTAAGGAAGTATGGCAGAGAAAAAAGGAGAAGGTCACAAAAAAGGGACATTACAAAGGAGGCTCGCGTGAGTTGAGAAGGGTTGTTGGGACGGAGAGTATTGGAGACGCGGCTCCGGGAATAAAGGAAGGACTGCGAAGCGGAGCGAGATGGAGGGAGAGAGGGAGCGAAAAAGAAAGAGAGTCAGTTGTTTTTCCCGGGAGAGGGAGGAGGATGAGGAGGAAGGAGGACCTTCCGGCTGAAGAAGTTGAAGGATGCAAAATGCAAAAAATAGAGCCGAAAATATGGACGTGGTGTGGACTTAAAAGGTTAATAGTTTGAAGGAGTGGCCTCGCATTGTGGGGGATCGTAATGAAAAATTGGTAAGCATTGAAAGAAAGGGTGAGAGATGAAAGCGATGAGGAGGAAGGAAAATTGGGAAAATGGGAAAGCGAGAAACAAAGTAGACAACGGTATCGGTGACAAACTGGGAGAGATCAGAGAAACGCACACGGCGGAGACTATTCGGGGGCCCTGGCGTTTGCCCTAGCTTATTCAACCTGAGACCATAGCAAATGAAGACGACTTAAAATTTGGGCACTCAAACTGTAATGTTTATATCCTACCGTCCAAACTCCTACCTCATTCCGAAGTCGCTTCATTAAGCTTTCCTTTCAACCACAAATGACAAAGGGCCGAGAAAAGAGTTTCAAAAAAGAGACTACTAAAATTTTCGTATAGTAACAATCACAAACTTATTAACACCAACACTGACTGGGGAGAATGAAAGACAAAATCGACACTCCTAACAAGTCCGCCATATATGAAATATTTTTCTCTACATGAGATATTTTGTACATTGGTCAAACACGTAGAAACGTTGCCATATGATTAAAGATCACATGGTCCATTGCAAATATAACAAATATAAAAATTCCAGCATCGCACGACACTTAACTAATACAGAAAACCACATCTAAGAAAATAACCAGCAATTTACTAAGCAAACACCGAATTACTTACGCGTTTAAAAGAGTGTACATGCACAAATTTTGAATTGACATTGTCAACAGTAATAAATGACCTAATACTCTTTTTTCTTAATCTTAAAGATGAAATCTCGGCTATACCCATTCTGCTGAGTGCAGACAAGAGATGCTGTTTCGTTTAGCAGGGGATAAGGCATCAGAGATGATATGTGCCCTGTAATATACGATTTTAATGACCGACGCTTTTTAGCTTGGATAGTGGTGAGACTTGCTGCTCAAGTAGCGACCTGTATGGGTTTTCTTTCTATCCACAAAATGTCCTAAGCTATCATTCGATTACCTGGTGACGAGAACATCCAGAAAGGGAAGGGATCCCAGCGAAACGGTCGCCTACAAAAATGAAGCAGTGCGGGAAGAACCCCCAAAATACCAATAGACACGTACGTGTGTTCAGATGGGAGAGAGTTTTAAGGCATAGATATGACCTGTGGGGTTTCGTCTGGCATGGGGTGTGGAGGGAAAGCCGGAAGGTATGGAGGAAGTGAACAAGAGGGAGTACGCAGGCCGGTTAGAGGAGATATTTAATGGATATCCCAAAGAGAGTGAAGGAATAAAAAGCGCTAGAAAATGAATATAAAGTGGAGAGCAGAAAAAATAATGATAGGAGAGAAGGGACTGTTTTGACGATCTTCTAGAGGCATACTAAAAATTAAATATCATAAGAACACATCATAATTACACCCAGTTCGATGCATATTCTCCATTACTTATTACTTTATATTGGTTTATATATATTATATTATTTGGAATAATTATTACTGTATAATAGATATTTATTGGTTTTTATATTTATATCACCTAGCTTGCAAACTCCGTTCACCAAAAATAGTTGTGATGTCACTTCTTGGACCATTTGCTTTATTATTCAATCATGGCAGCTATGGTGGAGCGTATCCACTACACACGATTGATAACACCGCTGTCCGTGAAAAGGGTGGCTAGTTGATCTTGATATGTTAAATATTTTTTTAAACAAATGAAGTTTGTATTTGAACTTATTCCGATAGAAAGATGATATTTTGAAGTTTTACCGATTACAATACATATTTTGAAAATATTTCATCAGCAGATTTCCAAAAATTATCTCTAACAATGTCAGTTTTCAGAAAACATCGGCATTTGGTCGCCAATATTGCGATATATTTTTCTTTCTGATTCCTTTTTTTATATTTTTCCTACCCATCTGCGTTTTACAAAGGATTTGAAATGATTAAAATTTCTACGATTCACGAAAAACATTTTTTGAATGAGTTAGGAGGCGTTAAAGAACGGACAAATGGCAGATGCTCAAACCATTTTGAATAGCTCCAAACCAACAATTATCATCTGAATGTAATATACATCATCAGTTCAAATCTTCTACTGATAATTTTCCGGACTTGGTCGGTATTATAATGCCGAACCAAAATGTATCACACGGAGCCTTCTGTCAGAAAAATTGAATATTTTGATATTCATAAGAAATCATCTCCACCCTCTATGGCAAAACAGGGATATTATTAAGCAACCGTCATAGACTTTAAGGTCTATTTATGGGATAGATATGAAATGCATAGGCGGAGATTGAGGACACCATATTTACCTAACTCGTGTGGAGTTGCCTATCGATACTTACTGATTTTCTCTAAGGCTAAAAAAAAAATAATTGACAGGCCGGTTAAAAACATAAATAAACATTTAAAAAACTCACGGGTACGTATCGGTCCACTTGAACCTTCCTCAGAGGTAGGAAAGAATAGTTGGATAGATTTGCGCTGCCCTCATCGTGAGCGATCAATCAACAAAAATATATTTTTTTAGCCGCAAGCAGCGGGATTCGTGGAGGCCACTGCGCATTGATGCATCTCCCTTTTCTGACCATACATTCCACGTGTCTATGGGATCCGGGGAGTAGCAGATGTTTTTTCATTGTATTTTTAAACAGACCTGTGATTCCGCTGGTCAAGCTTGTTTTCCCAGCTCCAAGAACTTTGCTTTTGATCGGGTGTTTTTCTTTCTCCTGGGTCTCTAAATCGCACGTATTCTATCTCAAAACAATTGGATGAGAGAAATAAACGATAAAAAATGACGGCACCACTCCTTATCGCTTAATCCAACTCGGAATGACGACTACGCATCTGGTTTTGTAAAAAGGGGTCAAATTTAGAGATGATATTCGGCAGATTTGCACATGTTGGAAAAGCGAATGCATCCCATCAATCGATATTGAACAACACGCCAAATGTGAAAATGTTTCACACGGAACGCATATTCTACGTTTTAGTAAAAAGTGACCTCAGTTAAAGCCCAAGGAACGTTTAAGCATGCCCTCGAAGTTTGGCCCTGTTACCACGCAGCCCTCACGCAGGCTTAAGCGGGTTTAGGCCCAAACTCGAAGACAAACAAGACCATCCCTTGTATGCTTGAATTTCAGCACTCTTTACACCTGGGCTTATAGTTGAAAGTTACGTGTGGTGAGGGAAATGCGGGAACTTCAGCGTGAAAACATCTATAACAGAACAAAGCTAGCAAACCGCAAAGATGACACATTTTCGTGACGTGCTATAATTTCCCGTTAACTCCTCGGGGAACGAGAACTCTGTGATTGAAATAAATGATGGAAATGGAGGAAATGATGGATGTGATGAATGATGGGAAGAGGAGAAAACTGAAATAGAACAACTGTGTGAAAATGAACATATTTTACGAGTGCACAGATGCGAAAAAACAATGAATGCCCTTTCTACTAGTAGTCGCTACGAAAATCAAAGTTTTCAATTCATTCGTTGAACGGGTAATTTATTAATATTCAATGGTAGAAGGATAGAAGCGTTGGGTATAAGAAATTTGTTCACACATTTTTTTGGTAGTTAAGGTAAAAGTAAGTTTCTAGGACAAGATGAGGCGAATGCAGGTCAAATGAAATGAGAAAGATAAAAAAGTAGCGTATGAGTGTTCAAAGACCATGAGAAAGATATTGTGAGGTTACAAAGGAAAAGCAGGTATAAATTTGAGACCGAGGAGGGGAAAAAGGTACGTAAGAGCTGGCATAAAGTAGGTATGAGATGCAGAGGAGAAAAACAAGACGCCCTTGAATATAAAGTGTTTTGTATTACTTGAGGACCACAAAATCTTTCATAAAATTTTGCATAGCCGACGCATCTCATTAAACGAGTTCCCAACAATTAGCGAAGGAACAACGAAATGGGAGAATAAGGATCAGACTCACGGCCTATTATAGTTGCCCGTACAATCAAGGAGTTCCTCTCATGGAAACCCGTATAGTGAAAAAAAACATATAGGGTAATGAATCCGATAGATGGTGGCGGGAAGTTCGTAGAGTAGGAAAGAAATCGGTGAGGAAGTGGGTTGGGTTGATGACGGGATGAAGATGGAGAGGAAAGGGGATGGCGAGGCGAGGAGTAGGGACTGAAGCAAAAAGGTGATGAGGCGGGTTTTAAGAAGAGTCTTGGTGTTTTAAGGGTAATATCGACATGAAAAGGAATGTACACAGAGGACAAGGGAAAATCAGAGAGAAATAACATACAGAAACTAAGGGGAGAGTGCGGAGAAGCGACTTTGGCTTGGATGACTCTCCATGGGGAGTATCAGATAAACTAAAACAAAGTAGCATTATCTGAATTATGTCTAGGAGTGATGGCGATATAAAAGAAATTCCACAGTTATAGGGGTAAGGGAGGGGAGGTATAGGGTGGTGAGGGAGTGATGCGGATGTTACACGGAAATGAATGCATGTGTGGCATTCAGGGGTTCTTGCACATAGTACAAGGGTAGGGAAGGTTAGGCGTCTTCATCATTATCATTTCGCGAAGAGACTCCTCGAGGAAAATGAAAAGAAGAATTAGAGATATGAATGAATAGGTAGAATAAATAGAAAAACACCAATAAACGTGAGATAAAAATGAAACAATGGGTGAGTTCAGAGTGAAAACTTGGTCCCCGCCTCGCACTAGACTTCTCCAACTTCCAACGACACAGGAAGAGGGATAAACTGCAGAAATATGATCTCCGAAAAACTGACTATTGATAAGGATAATCTACCTTCTGTGGGAAAAACAACTAAATAATGCCGAATAAAATAGGAAAAAAACGACACTACAAACTGATAGGAACTAAACTCCTCAAGCACCGCTAATGACTACCGAAAAAATAGTGATAAATAAAGACATTTTAAACGTGAACATGAGGCTCCAATGTCATCCTCTCCTCTTCCAATTTTTTCCGTAATTCTATTTCATATCTGGCGTTATAAAATAACTTGCAAAGGGTCTAATATACAAAATATTATCTTCTGTAGCTCAAGAAATATTAAATATTTATATTGTGTAGATGAAATATAAGGAATATTCAAATTTTCCAATGGAACTATGAATATGGTTTCCCGTTACCAAAGCTATGGGTCACCACTTGAAGCCAGAAACACGTTGAAGGAGAAACAAAAATACAGAATTAATGACAGATAAGTTCTATTGACATATGCGGTTTTGTTTTCGGAGAGAATGTTACAACATTTTGCCTAAACTAAGCACGCACAGAGAGAAATACATTAAGTCGACGTTAGCGAAGGAGAGCGACACTCTTCTTTCCTCATTCGGTCCAATTTAGGCCCTAGGGTTTTATCACGGAATGAGAAATCTTAAGCACAGTTAAACGGTTGGAGAGGCTTAGAAGACAATAGAAAGGCCTCAAGTTCGATTCCGATTTCTAATTCAATATTTAATTCCGTTTCGACAAGAGAAGAGCGATGGCGTGACAAAAGAACAGTAAATCGTCGAAGTCGCCCTTCTAAGGCCAGGAGAAGAAGGAGACGAGACGAAATACGAGGCATGGTCGGATTGGAATGGAATAAAATGATTACACTGGGACTTCTGGGACCGCGAGGAGGAGGATTGCCGGACGGAGAGGGAAGCGGGAGGGGTTGCGCAGAAATGAAACGAGAAAAAAAGAAGGGAACGAGATGGAGGTAGTTAAAAAAAAGAAGGGTCGACGAGAGGAAGGGACTCTCTCGGGTGTGTAAACGTGACCTCCAGAAGGGCTTCACACAGAAAATTTTGTTTTTGACGAGTGTTGTTCCTGACAAAGCGAGCAGGAAGGGATACGACTTGAGCGCTTGAGTGAACGGAATGGCAAAGCGCGGGAGTGGAATTGCAGAAGAGGTGGGAGAGTGGGGATAAGTGGGATCTAAAGGTTTGGAGAGAGGGTAGACTGGGGGAACAGTGAGAGGGTATAAAACCAGTGACCTCTCGCTCAGTCAGAGTGATTTTCGCTGCCTGCCAAGATCTTGAGACGAAGCGGCACTTCTGACAAACGTAAAAGAAGATCGTTTGGATTGGAGCGGGTAAGAGGAACAAGGTAGGGAAAGGAAAATCATAGGGAGAAGGAAGACAAAATCAGAAAGTAAGATCTGAATGCAAGTGAAGTATAGAAAGGTATTAGCTGACATTGCTGTGATAACCAGAAATTATACTTTGGCCATGGGAATCAAAACAGAGGTTCAAGAAGGTTTTTGACCTCATCTTAACATTCATATTTTACTTTAAAAATGTCAAAAACAATATAGTATAATTAGAAGCAGAGGAGGAAAGAAAAATCCATAGGTTGAATTCATCAGGAAAGTGAAGCAGCAAATTTATCAAAAACACACTTCTCGTACACAATAAACTTCTCTGAATTCTCGAAGAAAATTAAAATAATGATTTAACTAGAATAGTTAAGTAAATCAATATTTTAATTAAAAATGTAACTAAAGTAATGATTTAACAGGAACTCTTGAAAAATAATTATTGACCGAAATTATGAAAACTCAGCTTCTTTATTGAAAAGAAATTAAATGGTTATATGACCTCAAATCCTCAGGAGTTAATTCAGTTTATACATGAGATATTATCAATTATTTTGCAACGAATATCGAAAGAGAACTGAAAGAGTGGAATTACTTATTAGCATGAGGATACGACAGATTTTGTGGTAATTATTCACTGAGATTCAAATAATGCTAATTAAAAGGACCAGAGAGAATTATGTTAGCCAAAATAGAGTCACTAATTTGAACATTTAGGTAACTGTATTCCGGATATGTTACATCTCAAATACGTCGAGAGCACTTTGGACTCTGTAAAGTAGGATTGATGATGCAAAACTATATTTAGTACATGTATAACATTTTAAATGAAATTTATTAAGTCACACTTCTCGTCTAAAACTGCTGTTAGTAAGTATTGAGTGTAACGCAAATGAAGAAAAGACTAAATATAGAGCCGTTTAGTGACTCAGAGGCTACACGTTTGACTTGAATAACTTGAAAAACACAAAAGAGGTGTGTTTCAGTTCGAACCAGAGGAAAATATGTTGACCCAAAGCTATATTTTGGAACAGACATAAGAGAAAAAAATAAGAGTTAAATACTGCCGGATTGATCCATGATAAATTTCTTCCCACGCCACTTAATTGATTTTGGTGAAACACTGTGAGACTGTGACTTTCCCGTTGAGTGTGCTTAAACTTTGCCCAATTTCACCTCTCATTTTTTCATATCCCATTTACGGGACTGGTGCTTAAACACACCACACCACTTGCCTGTACGGAGGGATGCAGGGTGTATATGGATGGAGAAATGGACGAGAGGGGAATGGTGAAGAGATGGAGGAGGCTGATGCAGGGCAAGTGAGAGAAAGAAAGACCTCGGGAGCCGAGGAGAGGACAACACATGGACACTCTTTACCAGACAGGAAAAAGACCAACTCTTGGCTCAAAATCTTCCATTTAGTTTTATACCAAACAATCATTGTTCCTTCTATTGCCCCGATCTTGCCACTCTTTCCCTCTCCCACAGACAAATTTATAACAAGCCGGAATAAACCCCCGATGAAAAAAAGAACAAAACTTTTAAAAATATACAGAGATATACATTGAAACAGGGAAAACAGATAAAATGGTACGAATGTATACCCAAGAACGTACATTTGTCATTGAAATGGAAAGGCTTAAGAGCTCCCGTGGGAAACAGCAGACCAGATGTTTCGCCAGAGGCGACGGGAAAAGGGAAGAGGGAAGGGAAAAAGGAGATGCGGAGGGTAATATCGTCTTTTTCAATATTGTCTCCCACCACGAATATTCATGAAGAAGGCAACCTCGAGTACAAGTGAGGAAAGTGTTGGTGGGGTGGAAAGAAAAGAAGAGGAATATAGGTATACCTTGTGAAGAATAATCGGAGAAAAGGTAAAGAAAAGTGGAAAGTCTTAAAGAGGTTTGAGAAATTTGTCGATGAGGGCTTCAAGGGCAAAGAAATTACGGAGAGGCATTGCGTGGGGTGAAGGTGGCAAAGGGAGAATGCATTCTAGAGGAAAAAAAGGACAAAACATTAAAAGACAAAAAAGGTCATCTTGCGGAGGCGCAAGGTTTTTCCTCTTTCTATTAAAAAAATACGCTTTTAGACGAAATTTTGTGCCACATGGCAACAAGCTTTCAACAGCATTTTAAAAGTTAGTTTTCATACGGCTAGAGGGAAAAAAATTGCTATAGTAGTAAAATATTTTACTTCAGATGATTAAACTACGCCGGTGACCTTGATGGGTTGGTTGAGTACCTCATCAAGTGCCTCTGCCGCGGCATAAAATACGTTGAATATCGATACATTCAGGAGACACATCATGAATATCAATCTATTGAAACAACAGAATGTGAGAATTTTACAATTCAAGAAATCACTACAGCAGTCAAGAACCTGAAAAACCGCATATAAATTCAGATGATAATAATGGAATTATGAAGTATGCAGGAGATAATTTTGCCTCAGAAATTCTGCAACTCATAAAATTAATAAAACAAGTAAAAACCCCCAAGAATAGTACACAAGTGTAACAATACATAAATACAAGGAAGAGCACATAAATTATCCCAAAAAGTATTGAGGTATTTCCTTAATCAACACCGTGCCGAAGCTACTTATGTCCTTGAATCCTTGAGAGAAAACTCGAACAGAAAATAAAAAATAGAGAAGAGCTACAGAGATTTAGGAAGAATAGATCTACAACTAATCCTATTATTATTATCAGACAGATTAAAGAAAAAGCATTGTAATTAAATCGACCAGTTTATGTATGTTTTGTCGATCAGATGAAAGCGTTTTATAGGGGAGTGCTGAATTTTGTAATAGGCACACTGTGATGGACATACAATTGACCACGTTAAAGATAACACAAGACTAGAGCACAAATGGGATTAATGTAGCTGGAAGACTCTTTGAATGTATACCAACAACGACAGGAATCAGACAAGGAGAAATTATTCCCGTCCTGCTAAATTTTACGACGGACAAATTTACTGAAGTAGTAACATTTCTCGGTCTCGGATACAAACTGGAAAAAAATCCCAAAAATTTCATGGGTTACGCTGATGATACATTCATAATTGCGGTCAATGAGAAGGGTTTTCAACGAACGATATTCCTCCTAGCATCTAAGAATTATAACCTTGTAATATAAGTTAAAAATGCCTCACAATATCTGGACACATTTGTTGGTGTAAAAAGGTCATTGATATAGAACAAGAAATGAAATTTAAGTACCTGAAAATGAGGAAATCAGTATCATGAAGTAAAGCATGAAGTCAACAGTTTCTGGCGAGACATTGCACGTGATGATGGCCAATAAAGTGCCGAAACACGTGTCGTTAAGTTTTTTGAATTAAATAAGGGACAGTAAAATTTTTAATGCTTTTCATTTTAATAAAAACATGCCAGTGGACAAGAAAGTCGTAGTTAATAAAATCGACCCATCATGACTTACGGAATCCAAATGATCAGAGACCACCAGAACTATGAAAATTCTCAGAACCACTGGAATAAAGGCACTATGAACATTGCTAGAATAACACGGCTAGTATGAGTAAGGAATGAAGACACCCGTAACACCTGAAATCCTGAATTATTGTAAGTTAAAGCAGAAAAAGAAGATGCTTGTGGGTATACCAAGTAGAAAGAAAGGATCACTCATGGAAACCCTTGACCCTTATTAAGCGGAATTCCTGAGGGTATGCCAGGAAGACCAGCTAAGAGATGGAGAGATAGCTGAACATTTCAAACAAAGGAGTAGGTGTGGGAGAAAGCATTTCTAAAGAAACAGATCTAAGATCTATCAATGGGGAAAAAAGATGTTAAAAAAATGAAACCCTTTAGAGAACATTTTTTTATTATTTCTCGTAATATTCGAAGGGTAAATTTACCACAAAGAGGCCTAGAAATAAAGCCATCCCATTTTAAAAGGAGATTTACAAAATATTTGTAAACGCCAACAAACGTCAGAAAATGCCAACAAAATTCTCAGACGGCTAACTAGCAGAATGACGTATAACAGAGGAGTTTATAAAATCGTTCTCCTTTGCCTTCTTTTTGAATACATGTGCTTTCTCAAAATTTTACCATGAAATATAGCAATCTATCATGAATGCAGATAAAGTGCTATTAGATTAGGCATTTTAATGCAGAAAGTTACCAATTTCATCTAATAATATAATTCAAAAAACGGTTTCAACAAAAAGTCTAAGGCCAACATTTTTGACCTCATGAGAGGTTATTAACTAAGTCTTTCTCAGAAGCCTGTTCAAACCAATAGGCATTGAGATTATTTTGCAACGATAATATACACAAAACCTCCGGACGATAAATAAATAGCCCGAACTTGAAATAACCTTTTTGTAGTCAATTCAACTATCATTTGCGCGGTCGTTGTGATAAGGGGGAACGAAAACTTGAAAAAAAGTCGGGATGCGGCGAAAACGGAGAGGAGACGAGAGGAGAGATTAAAAGGATGAGAACATTCGAGGAAGGAAACGAAAATGAGGTTGGAGAAGAATTTTGAGTGAAAGATTGGGGAATTGCGGAGCACTAGACGGTATGAATTGGGCAGGTGACAAGGAAGGGAAGGAAGGGGTAAAGGAAGAGGGAAAAGATACTTTTGAGACGGTTGCAAGCGTACAGTAAAAATTTTCATAGGATTGAACAGAAAGAGGACAGTGGTGTGGTTCGGGTAAGGATGGAGCCAGGGTGAAGAGGCGGAGCTCAACCTCAGCATAAGCGCAGGGTCGTTATAAAATACGTCTTAAAAGGGGAATGTGAATTCACGGGAGGCTAGAGGGGAAGGTTAACCAAAAAATATAAACTAATCAAGTTGAAGTGGATGGTAAAAATTAAGAAAACAAAAAAATTTAAGAGGTGAGATGATACATCTTAGACATCTAGTCATGGAGATGACAGACACAGTACCGGGTTCTGCTATTAGCAAAGGGGACAGGAAATATTAGAGCATTGTTATAGTTAGTCTTAAAGGTTGTCTAGATTTAGCTCTAGTTCGGTATCAATAAGTACAGTTTTTTTAGTACTTTTAGCAGGAGAGCATTCTTCTAGATAACCAAAGCTTCTAGAAGTGGAACTTCTAACGAATCATTTAAAAATAATATAGGGACATCTGGATTTACAACGTGGACAAAATGCATTTCATAAGTAGTAAACCAATTAACAAACCACTTTTTCTATACTCGCCAAGAAATATTTGTATTAATTTCACCACGCTGCAGTCGTCAACCTCCTTGACGAGGACACAATAAACTAAAATATATAACTTATTTGATTAGTGATATTCAAATAATTAATGTATTATGTAAAATCACAAATGAAACAATGTTGATATGAAAAGATACACACGTATCGTACAAACAAGATACAAAAATGTCGACCCTTGTCAGAAAAGAGTCATACTACAAAATTTCACTGAAATGGCAAATAGTAGAGCGAAAAAAAGGGCTATATTTGGAAGTTTGACACATTACTAGACACACTGAATTTAGTAGGTAGAACATAGTTATGTATGACACCCAGTTTTAAACTTATTTAATAATTTGTTTGGATATGATGGATAGCACTAAATTTCCAGAAGTAGCGTAGGTGTTGAAAAATTTACGAGTTTACTGTTCGAGCAAATGGCCTTAAACTTGAAATACATGACAAAGGCACTAAATTTCTCTCCTTTAACGCTAAAATAGTAAAGAATGAGTTTGTAATCTTCTCTTAACATGAAACTTATTTATTTTAGCTGTCCAATATCAAATATTATGCTCTAAATTGCGAGCAATTCGAAAATTATCTTTTTTCAACCCACCCTACAGGTTAGATGGTGGTACATAAAATTCGTTCCTAAGACTTTATTTTAATAAAAGGTACCTCTATTACAATAGCTTGCTGAGCGAAATAAGACTTTTAGGTTAGTAAAATGCGACAAATAGCACAGGATTTAATTATTTTTATCGAGGATGACCAAAGTGATAGGCTTGAACCCCAGAAAAATTGTATCTTCGTACTTATATGTCGGCTGGGTTTTATTTCTCTCACCCCGGCGTTCTCACTGGAAAGGCGGGAGAGTTTGGATATGCGTGGGTGATGTGGAGACAGGTTGTGAATGGGGAAGACTTGTATACACTTCAGGGGCTCAGACAGAGAGTAGGAGTGGTGAGCTGAATTTTAATTGGGGGGGTGCGAGAACGAAAGGGGTTGCAATGGTGGTGTGAGGGAGGGTAATCGGAAAAACATGTCCAAGGATTCCAGAGCGAGAACCTCTGATAGCAAGAGGTGAGGCGAGTGAATAAGTAACGTGAATAAGTGGTGAGGAGACTGAGGGATAGGGTATATTTGGAGATGGGAGGGGCATTACAAAATATTTGCGGATTTGTGGGTGGAAAGGGGAGAAGCAAAGGGTCAAGGTTGGAGGACAGGCGGTGACAGTATCGGAATAAGGGTGTGATTAAAATTGACGTGACGTGGACGGATGGCGTCGTTCATAATACTAGGTGATTTTGATGCTGTAGAGCCAATTACGACGGCAGAATATTGATGGTGCCGTCAGGGGACAATGAGCAAAGCTCAGAAATAGCCTAGTTTTTCTCTATGCTAATTCTATATACAGAAAAATGTGGCTCTAATTGAACGTTTACCAAATTAATTTTCTAGATAGCAAATGTTATATTTGAACTTCAATATCAAACATAATTAAACATATGTCAATTTATATGAATAAATTCTGGATTTTTTTATAATTTTAGGTATGAAAAGTATTACTTCCGAGACAGACATTATTTCACCATAATTTCTCACCTATCGCTGATTTTCTACAACGGGAGGAGACGATTTGGAAGGTGAATTTAGCGTTGATACACCATGCGATTGCTTTGAATGGAGTTATTGAGCATTGGATAACCGACTCACAATGAAAGGGAATTGGGTAGATCTCAGCAGGCACAGGGATTGTGGCTGCTACGGAATTTCAGAAAATGCGTCATTAGTGTAGTACCCACATGAAGAGGTGCAAAAGAAATCAATTTAGAAGTTACAAAGAATGGCAGAAAGGCATGTTATGGGGTGCATAGGAAAACTGAGACTGTTACTAAAATGCTGCAAGTGCTACTAAGGGACTCTCTAAAACGGAGAAGAAAAATAAATAGACTTTGTGCACTGTTCCGCAAACTTGAGGGACATTTTTGACCACCACTAATACCAAACAAAAAAATAAGCATGACCGAACGTTTTCCAGATTTTAGAAATATCACTAATATTACAATATTCTTAAAATATGAAATTTAAATGTCTACACACTATTTCACATTAAATAGAGATATGATAAAATTCGATTCGTCCATTGAGTATGCAGTGGAGACACTTGCGGAAGATACTTCCCAAAATTGTATACCGTATATATAATCATAATCAATAAAATATCTCACGAACTAAGCAGCTTTTAACATCGCCGGCCAAATCTAGTTACCTAATGGTATTTTGCATCATATTTGGATAGGGTCTAATAAAAAAACGATGAACAAGATTCATTACGATTCAATAAATAGTTTAAAATAAAAATTATAAATTCAATTTTTTCCATTTAAATTAATTTACATTATATTTAATACATGTAAATCAGTGTTATATATTTTCTCCAAGCTATTAAATACCTGATACTGAAATTAATGAAAGGATAATAATTAAAAACAACGGAAGCACCATCCAGCCATTCTTCATATCTACAAGAATTGGAAGATAGTTCCATTATGGCTTAAGTAGATTAGAAATTTACAGCCAAAAGCGAATGAAGCTGTAGCGATACGCGGAGTATCGCCACTATACCTACCGCGTTGGCCCGCCTGATCCGCGCTCGCCTAGCAAGCAGGCATCCCGTGTTCGGGCCCCAGAGCCGACAAATATTTTTTCTAATGTTTCTCGGTAACTACTAGAATATATTATCCTGTTCTAGGGTGGCAATCTAGACGCTTTCTCACCTATTTGAAATCCGCATCTCCTGGCACTTGAATTGAATCTATACGAGGGACCCAATAAACGTCTATACTCTAAGCAGAAACTACTTCTCCTCATTCCGCACTGCCAACGCTACAATGGTGACC
The DNA here is from genome assembly GCA_963169105.1 of Ceriagrion tenellum. NCBI lineage: Eukaryota > Metazoa > Arthropoda > Insecta > Odonata > Coenagrionidae > Ceriagrion > Ceriagrion tenellum. The sequence continues at coordinate 57,551,800 of OY720632.1, read as the reverse complement.
CAGACGTGATATGAACACGCATCCATCTGATGTGAAGTCATAAAACCTAAAAGATAAAAAAGTCACCATGCTACTTTATAAAAATATGTCCATTAAACACCCTAAAATCATAAATACTTAAAACTTCAAAGACGTTTTTTACATGATTTTATACTCCGGAAAGGATAATTATTGATAATTTTAAATCAATGCTCTCTAGGAAGAGAGTGTGAAATATTTCTGAAGCAGGAATTTTGCTACATAATGCAGAATGTACCTAAAACAGATATTGAAATTTGCTAGGAAGTTATGATGCATCATAGTTATGAAGTAGAAAACGATACCACTTAACAGAATAAATTTTAATAATTATCCTTTCTGCCAAAGAGGCCTCTGATGCTTTCGCTGGTAAACTTTCCTTGTTGTTAACCAAAGGTTAAAAATAAATTTTAGGTTTAAATGACGAAATATATCTTTAAGGCGCATGAAACGTACCTCCACTAACAAGAACCTATGAAGGAAAAAGTTCTTCATAAGGAATGGAGTCAATTCCGCTCTTTTCCGTTCAAATAGACATGGAAATGATTGATGAGTCTAAAAGGAAATGGAAGATCTGGCACATGACGAGGTTCGAGTGACCCACGACGTTAGCTCGTGATCGTCACCATCACTTCCGTTTGTGGACATGTGCCGTACAATCTAGGTTATGCTTCTCTGAATCTTGTTTTCTCAGAGTAATTTTCTTGATTCCGCCAGATTTTCGGTCAATTTAAAAAAATTGATTGCACAAAGGTAAAGCTGAGTTGTTGAAAATCTGAAAAGTGTAAATACTGATCCACATAATTGCGTGGGCAAGGTCACGGACTTCAATCTTCATATTCCAAAATACTTGAAGCGTTAATTGTTGGTGCAATATACCTAAATAAAAGGGACCTTTTAACTATCGACGACTTTTTATTCCCTGGGTGACCAAAGGTCTTAATGATGACCGCCTTAGTTAACTTTTAGGTTGGCTTCTTAAATAAAAAATTTACGTCGACTTCACAAAGTTTTCTCTAACATATTACTATATAGTTAGGAGGTGGGCCGACTACTACCATATTTTGGGTTACTTCTGAATTTAGCAAATGCGATGGTGCCGCAGAGAGAAAAGTAAACAGTTTTTAGACCTAAATTAAGTACTTTAATGTGCATACTTACCAGCGGCGGAGTTTCCATTTCATTTTTAATTTGAGTATGACCATTTTTCTTAAGAATGTGTGAAGGTACAAAGGAAAAATCTTCAAGAGAGATGATATCTAAATAAAGTTCACGGTATGCTGAATAGCGTTAACTATCCACTTTAACTACTTCTACCCATCTACTATCATTAAACAGATGGAAAGGCAAATACAATTTAGCGCGTGCGCGAAGAAAACTTTTATAATTAAAACAAACATTACGCCGAGATACCATGCCAACCGCAATTTACATTTGTGTAGAGTGTTGCGTCACTGATGTTGCAGGCTGGAGTGGGAATACAATGGTGCTGCTGTTCACGGCGTCTATTTTTTGTCAGGCAGCTAAATCAAAGCCTAATAAAAAATTCGCTCTAAAGAAGTCATCCCATCTCTGCGAATAAAAATAAAAAACTGAAATGCTGTTACTATTATTGAAAGCTGTTACTATGCAATAGGAAAAAATCAGTGGTGTAATTGATTGCATCACAATACCTAATACTGTATTGTACTACCTGATACTATACATTGAGTTTGAATGCAAGCATAATAACAAAATATCAATGAGCGCTCACTAACTTCTAATTGTACGACAGCCCCCTTTAAGTTTATGAGTACCGTAAAAGTCTACTATTTCTCTAACAGCAAGAAACAAAGTTTCATTCCCTAAAGAATCATTTCACGCCTTTTGTCATTATGGTAAGCGTGCTCAAAACGTTTTAAGCTCGATATGTAAAAGTAGTCTGTCATAATAATGGTAGGTAGCTGAAGTAACATGAGGCTGTGTTAAGTAAGTTACGTCAGCTACCACAATATATCATATATAAACTGAAAGTAAATGAAATAAATATTACGTAAAAATGTTAAAGTAAAAAAAATGAAGTAAAAATGTAAAAATATTAAGCTTTCCGTTGCTGTTTATTTTGACACTCACCTAACATTCGTAAACTATTGGAAATCGACGAAACATTTTGAAATCCTTCAACTTACATTGTACGCATACAAGTAACGAATTATGTTGTTATGAATATTATATATACCCAGAAAGGTTTTTCACAGTGTTTGTTACTTTATAAATATTCAAATTTGGCACCTTCAGATGTCACATCAGTAGTAGTTTTCAGGTGTTTTCAAGTTCAAGAGGGAGTGTTTTCCAGGTACAATCCATATGGCAGTATCTAATGAGTAGCCACCTTCATTTCAAGCTGCTGTAATTTATCGCCAAAGTAAATGAGTGGAGATAAATGTGCATACATGTTACGTACACGACGAACACCACTTAAAAACACCATTATCATAATCTCCTAAAAAGATCATGTTTCATCTCTAAGTTTATCTCAGTTAATACAAATCATTAGCTAAACTTTGTATGGACATAATTTTCTTAATTAACTTTAAGCACATGGTCACACGTACATTACTTTTAATATTAATCTTACTCTACATGGCATATATAGTACGAAATAAGTAATTTAATTTCACTTCCACTAAAAATAAGTTTTATCTTCGGGGAAGAATTCGTTCCGGTGAATGAGGAATACATACACGAACCAATTTTACAACAGGCTTTATGCCACCAGGAGTGATAAAAAAACGGAAAGCTCGCTATCCAAACCAAGGCTTCATGTTTTTACGACTACATCATAAAATAGCAATATTCTTCCCGGCCACCTTCACACTGCCGTTGTGGGAGAAAAATAAAATAACGGGGTATATGATTATATGGTTTTTGCCTTATTTCATATATTCCGCTAAATATTACATTGTATTTCTCCTCGTAATAAAACAATAACGCGTAGAAACATAAAATGCGAATATACACATGTTTATTAATAACGAATTACGACGCTTCTCTTTAAGAAGTAGTACTACATGGATTTTTTTAAAATCTAAAAAGCCTATTGATCTCATTCAATATCTATATTTCCAACATCCAATAGAGACGAAAACTATTTTTCTCCAGGTCCAAACCATGTTCCGTGTTGCGAACTATATTCCGAGTTATCTCGTAGCTCCAACCTCTGAGAGTGCTATCACTGAGTCCGATCCCTTCTTAAATCCCCTCCCTTGACGCCTTAACAACGAGCATTACCTTCCTCCCGAGTTACTTTCTTTTAAAGTGAGGCATAAGCATTCGGCAGGTTGCATGGGGAGAAGTAACGTGGCGTTCGGCCAAAAGCAAAGGGTTAAGTGAGGAGACGTCAAGGGTCACAATGGGTCCAATGTGAGATAGGTTGCGCATAAATCTATCGAGCAGAGTAGACGGGATAGCACTTCGACGGACGAAAAGCTTAAACTCGCGGCGCGTATTGTTCACTATTCTCATCGGGCGAAAGGGTGAAGGGGCAAATGGTGTCAACGACCGGGGAGGTCACCTGGTTCCTTTGCCTACAGATAACACTCTAGTTCCATCCTGGATTTAAAAACCATATTTCATTCCCCAACATGCCCCATGAATTCGAAGCTGACTCAGGTGAATTGGTCAAGTGTTGGAATACCAAAGAGAGGAATGTTCTTCCTTTCTACGATAAAACGACCCAATCGCTCCACGTGAGCCACCGCAACTATTACGTTTAACTGATCTTGAATACAACATCACATGAATGGGTCGAAGATAGACAAAATCTTGCAACAATCTATGAATTCTGAAATCCTCTATTTTGCAAGTAAATTCGCCAGTTTATCTAGCAGAAATAGATCTCACTTCCAATAAATCGCCTCTCCCATAAACCAACCCCGCATTAAGTCAAAGCCTTTAACCTCTACTCGAGTGTGATATTCCTCACTGGTGATTCTCTCCAGCTGAAGAAGAGTTCTCACCCGAAAGCTTCCTAAGCAGTGGGCACCGGTGTCGTTTTGGCTCATCTATTCATGAGAGTCCACTGATATACCCATCTACCCTTACCCAACGACAACGCTTTGTTGCTAGCTTATATTTAAAATTTATTTTCTGATCTTCATTATAAGTTAATAACTACAAATTAAGAGCGGCAAATTCATTGATTAATATACAATCTACCTAAGACCTACAACCTCAAATTACACACTATTTTATTGTTTATTCTGCTCTCTTTGGTTTCGCTGAAGTATCTTGACTATTCTTTTAGAAAGATTCTACTCATCAACAGCTCAAATGATCACCTCATTACGTCATCGGGTCGCAGATTATAAAGGCAGAAGTATTCTTGTGCCCGTTATATGGTGCCGGAGCGTGCCACTTAATTTCATCTCATATCAGCACGAGAGCTCCACTGGGCCAATCAAATGCCAGAAGAATGAAGTGACTCTCCCAATCGGTAGAACAAAGTATAATGTAAGAATTAATGAGGTATACTATAAGGAAAAAATACAATATTTGTACCTTTTCGGATTAATCCTTCTGTTTCAAATACGGTATTACAGAGAAGGGGCTACCGTTGATGGAATTACATGCTAGCTTGGCAAGAAGAGTAGATTGAGGAATGAAACTCGAGAGAGTATGCTATCTATTTGAATGAGTGAGGAAAGAAATAACATTGCTATGCATCTAATTGAGTAGGACACAATATAAAACTCCGCGGAATTGGAGGAGAAGAGGGATGCATGGAAGGAGTAAATAAAATTGAAAAATTTTATGATCTAAAAAAAAACAAGTATCTTTTGCAGCTCGGGGTCCACCCGCGCTTTATAGAACGGTGAAGCGCAGGCACTTTGCATGATAACTTGATGGGAGTCTGAGAAGGGGGAGCAGACGTAACTGACGCACTCCACGGGGTGGATGCCGGAAAATAGTGACTCACTTCTCCTCTTGCTCTCGACCACGGATCCACATTCTTGCGTTCAATCCGCTGAACATATGCCTTTCCAAAAAACTATGAAGGTTACAGAGGTGTTCACAGATAAGCAAATAAGCGTCGAGGTAGTGGACGGAAATTCGACACGGTAAGCGTCGCTGGAGACCGAACAGTAGGAACGATTTCTAGTGCTAACGAGCTTTCATCTTCTAGGGAGGGTGAGCGACAAAGTAAGAAGGTAGAGTTTAGATATAAAAAAGTAAGCACTGTTAATGAAATATTATATCTAGTTCTATATCTTTTTTTATCCGATCAATTTCAACGTCTATAGCGTCATAACCAATGCAATAGCTTCAATATACCTAAATAAAGACGCTTTATAATAATGATCCCTTTGTTAATTGCTATAATTAAGCTCTTAATTCACCAATCAACCTCCAAAAAAGAATTATACAATTCGACTGTTCACAGTGAAAACAGCAGACACTCGGTAAAAATAAATATAATTTCTCATGTTGATATCCATTTCAAAATTAAAGAAAATGGTAACTTTCCTCATAGGATTTAATTTCTACCAACCATCGTTTCAGCACCTAGTGCCATTATCAAGGTCCTTGATAATGGCACAAGTTGTAGGTGTAGGTATAATCTGTGTGGAAAGTTACCATTTTCTTGCATTTTGAAATGGATATCAACATCAATTACTTCCACATAGTTAAGCCTGATACGCTTTTATATGATTTCTCACGTATTTTGATCCCAAGAGAGGTGGACAGTATTACAATTGTTGTTAAGTTCCAGCAACCGAATATAACATTTTTAAATGACTTTGCTAAATACCATTGTTTTGCTTAAACTAAATCAAGATAAGTTGAAAAATCGATCTCAATAATATGATATTTGAATATATGCTCACTATAAGCGATTTTTAGATGTATAATTTCTCCGTTGTAATTGTTAAATCCAGAAATAAGGAATATGAACAAAGGATGCAATACTTAATGCTAGCTTGTGTGGAATTTGAAGTAAATTCAAGGGATATACTTAATAAAAGTACTTAATCGTCGCATGACGTGGTCGGGTCAGGCAGAACTCCCTCCGCAATGCAGTTCTCTCTGCTTTCAGTTTCACTCACCTGAAATGATAACACCACAGTTAATACTAAATCAATTAAATTAAAACATATTTACATTTGTCACGATTTAATACAAAGAAACGATGTACTGGTAACCTAATTGCGTCAAAGCCAGAAAAAATCTACGATTGATTAATTTTTTGGTTAGCGGACGACAGCTGCATCATTCGAAGAGAGGGAGGGCAGATTGGAAAGGGTAGGGTTATATAGGAAATAGAGAAAAGCTGGGAAGAGAAACCTGGCATCAGCATAATCCCACTCTTATCGAAGGGGAACACAGTTTAACGCCTCATAGAGAGAGCCGAGTTCTTCTCTTAAAATGCGCTCCCGGTAACGTTTCACAGAGAGATCCACATTTCACAAAACATTTCTGCCACTGCATGGAATCAAAACGACTATACATTGCTGGTGGCTATAATTCACACGAATATGCTAAATTTATGCTAAAATTTGAAGTTTTTAGGATGTTAACGGCCAGAGTTATACAGGTTTAATTTGTTTTCTGACAGTTCATTCAATGAATATTAGACTAAGTCACAAGATGACACGGGTATAGCAAATTACCACCACTTAATCAACATCGCCAAATTGAGTTCCATCTAGAAAAAGGTCAACACTTCCGATTTTAATTTACTGTTCACAATTGTTGTAAGTTATGAATTACTCCACCGCCTATTTACAAAATTAGCATTTAAAAAATTAAGCCTGAATGCGAATTCCTTGCATAGCATAGGATAAAAACTGTTTGTAATATACTAGGCGCTTAGTGATCCTTTTACATACCCTTACAGGTAAGAAACCATAGTAATTACAGGAGCTTGGAATGAAGTTTTCAACAAGGAAACCTGGGAATAGATTTAAGGCGAGCGAGTAAAAAATGCCGCAATGAAAGGAGGAGATAACGAAGCAGAGCAGATGGTCGAGGGATTTAACAATCGGCTAAGGGATGCTGTAGAGCGTGTGTAAGGAGATAAAAGCGAAAAGGATGATGAGGAATTTTGAGACAATAAAAGAATAGGCCCGGCTGAATAATGAAAGAAATTACCGTTGACTAGTATCTGGGGCTGTATAAGAATATGTATTACCTCTTTTGTATAAACCAATGTTAACGGATAGATCAGATCTAGTGATAATTATCTCTACCATATTCCATTTCCGGAAGATAACCTTCGTTTCAAGCAATAATTTCTGACAATGTAACATTTTTACTAGTCCTACTTATTTATTATATATTTAGGAGTACACACGCTATCATGCAGTGGGTGGTCAAAAAAACGATTCATGAGATAATTTAACCATAAACCTTCGACCTTCAGCATTCAACCTTCATTCACTGCTTTTCATCATATTCTACGATTTTCAACCTACGAGTTGGCAAAATTTCAATTCGATTCATAAGTTGCTGTATCCAAATCGAAGGAAGAAGACTTTAAAGACGTTGAACAATCTTGGCAGGCAAGCTCGTTATCTGGCGACCACAAAGGACAGAAAACTATTTTTATTGACTCCAGCAATGATTACATAAGGTTGAATTTCATTTCTACAAATAATTATATCGAAAAAAATAATAAGAAGTTTTTAAACCATGAATTGATACTGATTATAAAATGATTATTATTATATTAATGATTATAAAATGTCGTAACAGGAGGCTGTAGGAAATGTCTGAGACACATTTCTTCTCCTTTTCCAATCGACCTCTTTACTGACTAACAGGGAAAAAAAAACTCTTTTCTCACGGATGTTAAATTCCTTGGAATAAGTGTTTTCCCAAAAACGATTCCTTCTGTCTAGATGGAGCAGCTGTCCAACTGGAAAACGCAATTCAAACGTGGAAGTACTCATCCTATTGTAACCAAGTTGCCGAGGTTGCCGTCTTTTACTGCAGTATTTTCCCCCTACTCGCCGAGATTCATTCTCAGTCTCTCAAGGCAATCCACACTGGCAGAACACGGAGATGTGATAGCCGGAATGGGACGAAGATCCGAGTTCCTCGGATGAGATGAAAAGAGCCAATACGAGAAAACGAACTCGGAAAGACTAACTTTCGCGGATTTCTATGCATATTTGTTTTACTTTTAAATAGCAGTTTGCGTTCTAAGGCGGATGGGATGGGTTGATGAACCGTGAGTAAGGAGGTGAGGAATCGTGTTGGCGAATGTACCTAGATATGTATAATTATGTTGCAATGCTTTTGCACTTCAATAGTTTTTCCTTGAGCTCACTTGTTTTCGTTTTTTGCAATTCACTATCCATGAGGAACGCTCACTCTAACGGCGAGGAAATTTCCTTAAAGTAAGATGGGAAAAGAATGAGAACAAAAAGTTCGAGGTGGGACGGGGATGGTATTCACAGGTAATGGAAAAAGTCAGGAAGAAAAACAAAAATACCATCAAGTGCGTGACAATTCAATGAAGCGGAGGAGAAAATTTACGCCCGAAAGGAGAGATTTGAAGCGAAAAGGAACGAAATAATGAGAGACGATAGAGAGATAAACATAATGGCAAAGGTGTGAGTAACCCTCCATTCCAAATCGCATTGAAATGATTAGACTATTAAAGCGGGGAAAAAAGGATTGTCAAAGGACAAAACTGGGTTTGTGGAGCCGTCCGATGCATAAGCACGTCAAGGAAAAGCGTCATGTGAATGCAAACTTCTTCCCCGTTAGTTATCTCTCTTCCTTTTCCCAAAATCATCCTCTCTCGCTTTGTAATCCACTCTACCTGCCCAACCGTACCTATTCAAATCGCCCGAGCTGCACTTGGGATCCACCGCTTCCGCAGTCGTTTAGGATCTACTGGCTTACACCGCACGGATCAAGGTTTCCCTTGAATGCTGTTATGCAGTTTGTTTTACGATGCTAAATTGATAAATTTATCCAATACTTCTCCAATATTTACCCAATGTAATGCGATTTGCCCATTCACCCATCACGCCATTTGTTTTTCACACCCTATCTCTTCCACGACACTGTCCCGTGTTCATATTTATGAAGTTTCTAAATCCTAATTTCTTCAAATATGGTAGGAGGTGGAAAAGACCTGGGAGACGTGAGGGGTGGTGGAAGAAAAGAGAAAAGACACATGAGTCAGAACAAGGAATTTATTTTGGATTATCAGATGTTTAGGCAATATATAGCCGTTTTAAATCAATTAATCACTGCCCCAAATGAATAAATGGACGGTATTTCTTCCATTGGAATGAGATAGAAAACGCCCCAGTATCGCTCTTCTATTTCGCAGAGACCTCAGCCTACATCCTCTCCTCCCTTCCTATTCTCCCTTCGGCCGATAGCTTCGCTCGTGACCAATGCACTTTCAGCACTCTCCTTTCGGACTCACTCTTCCTCATCCCTTTGACGGATAGAGGGCGTTTTTTTCGATAGGCCACGACAATTGGCGGCCTCTCTCTCAATAATGACGAAACAGTGGTGGAGAGAGGTAGCGGTGGCAAGACGTGATAGATGGCAGGAAACCATGCCCTAACCTCTTCCCACCGGTATATGCATCTTTGCATGAAGAAGGGGACGTCGGAGTCGTAGAAAATACAATAAAAATATCTGGTATAACGAGGACAGCACACTTTTAGCTTAAATTTGGAAGTCGTTATTCAAGAATTACGGCTCATAGCATGCGCTTGTAAATTCAACTTGCCGTATTCAACTGCATGCTCTTCTTGGCCTCTTGCAAGGAGGCATTTAGTTTGAACCAGAGCGGGAAAATCTCGTAATAATGGGCAGCAAAAAATCGCCAAAGAGTAAGTCTCCATTCAGGGGAGGGACTATTGCAAGGATAAACATGGCGTCTCCACTACATAAACGGAGGGCACCCTGGGTACCTCACCTTCTGCCATTGTGTGCACGCGCAAACTTTAAGGTAGGTAAGGAACTACGAGTAACGCTCGCCAGTCCAATGGAATATCCCGCATCTTATTTTGTCTGTTTCAGACTTCCTCTGAGATCAAAAGCCTTTTAATTTTACCTTTTTACCATGATCACTGTGTGATTTAACTTCAGTACCATTTAGCATATTTAAATTTTTGCGTTTATTTAGATATTTATATCCATATTGCATATAATAATGATCTCAATATCACTAAAATAATACGCAGAGCTGTAATTATAAAAGAGATTACAATTTTATCGAATTGCTCACTAAAAACATATTTAGTGGAATAGGCATACATTAATTTCTACAAGCATATATATCAACGTCCATGAAGTATCACTGAAGCCACTACTAGAGTGTGTGGAACAAGGTGATTCCACAACATGCATGCAGCTCTTATCTCAGCTCAAGTAGGGACCTCGCACGTTCACCACCTGGTGTAGACCAAAAATCAGGAGGGAAAACCGTATGCGGTGAAACCAGAAACTGGGAGAGTGTTACGCTGAAATACAGAGCAATAGTTAAGATAAAATTACTTAAAGCCATTATCGATGCTATTCCTTCATGAATACTGCGACATATAAACTCATGTATAACAAAATCTAAATTTAATGCAACGTATCATATCCCACGCTATTGAAGGAAAGAAAAAAAGTTCCATCCCTTAATGGAGAGAATCACGGTCCATCCTCGTAAAAGCATGGCTGAAAATAGAACGACGACGAATCGGACTGAGAAAAGCATCGTTTTGAAACAAAAAATTCACGTCACAGGAATAAACCCAGTCTGGGAAAAAAATGAGAAGATGAAAAAAAATTAGAGCGGCTTTAACTTTTGAAAAAAATGGGAGCAGAAGAAGAGCTGGAGTTCTCTTATACTTAGATGGGGAGCGGTTGGTGTCTTTCGCAGTGCATGTACGATACGAATGGAGCAAAATACGGAGATGTAGGAAATATGAGGTAGCGGCAAGAGGAAGTTGGAACGGAGAAGGAGGGAGGAAGATGGGTAAACCAAATGACTTAGAGATGGAATGTGAGATTTAGGCAAGAAAGGAGGGACGTTCCAAAATAGGATGATGCTCGTGTTTCCAAAGAGGATTTTCTCGCCGGAGAGGACTTGGAAGAGCTTGGGAGGAAGGGAAAGAGGGGGTTAGAATAAGTTAGTTCGAAAAAGAAAAATGTAGAATGGCCGGGGATAAGCTCCTTTTGGAAGATATGGGGGAAGCTTGGGTTGATGAAGGTTATTTAGAGAGATATCGGGAAGCTAGGCGGAGGTAGGGTGGAAAGGAATTGAAATCGGAAGAAATTCGCAGCACTTGCGTCTCCTTCACCCTTTGAAAGAAGAAGAAAACGAATGAGGCCCATCGAAAAATGTATCTCTGTCACAAAAACCCAAGGCTAGACAAATTGAAATCACAAAGGCTGCCCAAGTCACAAGCGTTTTGCAGGAATGATAGCTTAAAAATTATTCTAGGACGACACGGCGCACAGTGGGACGAAAGCGAAAAAAGCTGGCCAAAACCTCAAAAGTCTTTTTTTTGAGTCTGGAAGTCGAAATTTTGCACAGTTATTTCCAATAGATTGGTGCATATGGTGACGCATTCAAATTTTCTTCGGTAAATTGCGCTAACAAAATCAATGACCTCAAAGTTGAACAAATTTTGCAAAAATCGCCCGTATTAAATTTATTCCAAAAATCGCCGTATTCAAGATAAAGCTGAACCTTTTTTAGCTAAGTTATATAATTAAAACTTATCAGTAATATAAAACAGTTCTTTCTCTTTAATTATTATTTACTTGCATGGCCAAATTGTTGTATTTGCCAGAAATACGTTACAAAATGGCGGACCCTGGTTTTCGCCAATTTTTTGTCTTTACGTAGTAATATAAAAAAATGTACATCTATGTACACTGAGATATTTACACCACAATTACAGCAAAGCTTTAAAAGTTTAAATCCGAAGAAATCATCTGCGACCGTTTGCGACGCCGAAAAAAATTGATTTTTTGATCGTGCGGCCCAGCCTGGAACTGCGCGCTGGCTACGGGGACGCCGTTCTTGAAAGGTGTTGGGAAGGGCAAACACTGAACCTTTTCTATCAAAGTTATGGAATAAAAGCTGAAGGATATTAGTAAAATAATTCCTAGTAGTTCATTATAACCTATTTTCATGACTACACTGTAATATTTGTCGTCAATACAGAATAAAATGGCGGACCCTGGCTTTCGTCAAAGTTTTGCCTTTATGTGGTAATATAAAAAAATAAACATCGACTGACGCTAAGATATTTACACCACAATTTAAGCAAAGCTTTCAAAGTGTGAACCCGAAGAGATCATCCGCGATCGTCCGCGACAACGAAAATAAAATCGATTTTTCGATCGCGAGCCCCGGTACGGAGCTGCCCGCTGGCTACGGAGAATGCTGTGACGCGGCGTAAGTAAATTCGGTCGTTACAACTTAAAAAAAGTCTAAACACACTATTGCTGAAGAACACATCAGCATATTTAGGGAACATCTGCAGCACGCCGACAATTGAAGCATTTTGTACACGACGATAGTATTTTCCCCGCCGCCTACGCACCACTGGTAAAGTCACACGTGCATGTTGAGCGGGTGAAAGGGAGGAGGAAAGAGCAAGCGGAGCGGATGACGATGAGAGCCCAGAGGGGATTATTACCATCGCTTGGGTGACCCACCATCAGTCCGGACTTGCCATTTTCCCACACGGTCCTCTCCGTACCCTTCTAGAGATCATTTGGAGCGAATAAACATAGTGATTAGATATCCTTCTGATTGTAAATATTTTGAATAAGACACCATCTTTCAATAGCTAAATATGACCGGAAACTGAAAGATACCATGATCAAGTGAAGTTCACTTGATCAGCCTCAATTTATAAATTCTTCCTTTGCTGAAAGAAAAATCGTAGAATGCAACAGCTTTTGTTTTGCCGTCTTAAATTCAAAGAGGGTAACAGCCTATACAATGAGTACATAGGAACTCCTATTACTAAAATAGTTCTCAAATGTCCTACGTTACATACGCTATACCTTACGGCATATTGGCTTGGATCTTGGGGAAAATCTCACGAGATTAAGCAGAAACAGGCACCTCTTCCTTTAATTATGTTTCATCAGGTTGTCTCATATGGAGTAAACATGGGTCGTTCATACCAAAACTTAGTTTCAAATAAGACTGCCATTCCCTCGTTTATGACTCTTGAAGTATACGCCCGATAAAAGTAGAAAACTAAAGACATTAAAAATTTTGCGAAAAATAATTAAGTTGTTACCTTGTGGACTTAATATTCAAGGCACCAAGGCATGAAAACACAGATGATGGTGCACACCTAAAAAGATTCTATCAGTTGCAGTATCTCAGAGGAGTAAAAGTCAATAAAATGAACCGATAAATTCTTGGAAAACCTAATACCAATCTAATCGTAAGATAATGGAACATTCCCTAGCGAGGAAACAATTCATATCTGATGGACTTTACCTTCAATTATGTTCCTCACAAACCTTTGATAAAAACTTTTTGATAAAAAAATTAACTAACATCACATTTTCAAAGAAATTAAAATAATACTTTAACAACACAAAGGCGATTGATATTCTGGAAAGATGAAATAAATGAAAAGAAAACGCCATGTTGCATATAAAACATAATCATAACAGAAATTGATTGGACACATCCAGAGACACAATGGGTTTGTGAGGAACATAATTGAAGGCAAACTAGAGGAAAAAGTTCCCTAAGGAAGATACAGGAATAACTTCATGGACCAAATGAAGATGAAACTACATATGAAGAGAAATTAGGAGTAAAGGGAGCCAGCAACAGATAGGAGAGAGTGAAAGACTGTACTCAACCAATCTTAGGATTCAACAACCAAAGATGATGAACAGAAGTGGAAGTCATAGTAATGAATCAATATTGTACAAGTCGCGAAACATTTTCATATAAAGGAAAACGAATTATTTTTGGTCTAACACTAAACTGTTCCTTTTTCACTCTCCCTGATTTAGCTGGCTAATTTAGTTTTGTGCAATTAAATTAGCTTTTAACTCTTATACTTTTAGCTTTCAACAGAATGGATTTGTTTCTTCAGTAAAAAACCCTGTCTTTTCTCCTCATCTGCTCCTCTGCTGAAGAATCTACATAGAATTTCATGAGAGAAATTGGTGAAGTAGGGAGTGATTGGAGGAAAAATATTTGTTTTCGTACGCATGGAAGTTTTAGGCGTAAATTTATTGAAAAAAATCAATATCAATAACAGAAAAAAACAATTCTCTGAGGTAAATTTACGACACATTATATAAGTACCAACCATGTTTTCAGTACTTTTGCGCTAACGTGGTGTTATTTCCAATTGGTATTTATTAAAGGTAAAGGGAAATATACGACTGAGTTGTATTCTCCCCATTATGGAGTTTAATTTTATTTTCTCAAAATTATTCCTGTCACATTAATTTATTTCACTATATAGCATCGTGTTTGCATTTCCGTTTGAGTTTGTTAATCGCTAATAGATTTGTTTGTTTGCTGTGAAGTGGTTTTAGAGAAAGGGATATTATTGAAATATTTGAGGTAAAAGGAAAGTATCGTAGGATTGCGCTCAGGAAACTTAACTCAAAAATCAATACATTGAAATCATCAGAGAGTCTAAATTTATCATTAGGTATTTTTCGGCGTTAAAGCGTTCCGAAACTTTTCCCCTTGAAATCTTTTATTACTTTCCAGCACGCTTTGCTGCAAATTATTCCTTGCTCTTCATTTTTATCACTATTTTTCCATCCAATCTTCAGTTCCCTCTCTCTATTACATACCTCTCTTTCTCTCTCTTTTTGATCATCCATCTCCTGCAATTCTTTTGTCTCTTCAGCTTGTCACATTCCCCGTGGACTCCGATTTAGCGCCGCGCCGTGCGAAGCAACACTCCAGACCCGCAGAGCTTGTTTCGCTCCACCACCAAACCATATCACCCGGAAATTAAAAGCTTATGGCTCCATGAAATGCGATAGCAGGGCGTAAGAGAGTATCTGCGGGAATGTGTGATTGAGAACTGAACAGGACAGTTTACTAAGAGAGAGTTGGCTGAGGAGGAAATGAACGCTTAGTAGTACCGGAAAAGTCATCGAGGCTACCAGGAATATTCCCTTGGGTAGCTATTACCTTGACGGCCGCCATTCCATTTTAGGTTATACATAATAATTATTCCACACAACGTGTTAACTTGGAGAAAGAACCAACTACATAAAGAAATGATAAGCGTTGTTATATTCTCGCAGATAAGGGCCAATTAGTCTATCAATTCCAAAGTGACGGTGCCGGAAGCACATATTTTTAACTCTCGATCAAATAATAAACAATCATTTTTGACCCACATTGTCAACGTGGAAATCTCTTTTACATTTATAGTTTTTGCTTGGATATCATAATTTCTCGCGAAATGATTACATTACCATCATTACAATAAATGAAAGTACGTCGGCAATCTCTGCAAATGATTCTTCGTCCTTTCTTCCTATCCACCCTTATGATTTTTTGAAAAAAAATTACGCACGTTTATCTCAAGTATAGAAATTAGTCAAGCGAATTGTTAGTGGTGAACTTGAAGTAATAAACTCCTCATTTGTAAAATATTAACTCTTTCATGAATTGACTAATTTTCCAAGCGTTATATCACGGATTTACCATTTTGACTACTTGTGGAACTCATAAGCATCATACTCCATTGTGTTGAGGCATATGATACTTGAACATTCATAGGAAAGGTTACCAGATAATTTATGACACAATAAACTCATCAAAATTATCTGCAACGTCTATTTAACTCTTACCTTGAATTACATATATTATGGCTATATTAGAAAGCTATCTATTGTTTCTGCGACGGAGCATGAGTCGTGACTTTCTTCGAACAAGCAGAACTATCACGCATTGGTTACTTGATCTGAGAAGGGTCTACAAGCTTTAGTAAATGCTTCAGAAATGTAGTGTCCGCGAAAAATTTGGAATGAAGATAAACCATTAAAGAAAACAAAAATAATGAGATTATTCAGGAAAAAAGCGAGGATGGTCATTAAAGTTGGAGAACACATACTCGAGCAAGTAGAGCATTTTAATTACTTATGCAGTACACTAGAAGAAAATGGGAAAAGTTACAAAGACTTAAGGAGGAGAATACTGTTAGCTAACGAGGAGTTCAGTAATAGGAGGGAGCTGAGGACAGGACCATGGGTAAGGATGTAAAGAAGAGGCTTGGTATGGAGCGTATGTATGTCGCAGTAACGCGAACCCTCAGAAAATATTATGTGGATAGGTTGCAGGCATTTGAGATATGAGTGTGGAAATGAATGAAGAACGTAAGGTGGACGAAATGGAAGCCCAATGAAGAAGCATTTAGAACGGTGGGCGAGGAGAGGAACCTTCTGAAAAAAATCCGTGATAGGGAGGGTAGGTGGCTGGAAGAAGTAATAAGCGGTGATGGGTCACCTAGGAGTGTAATAGTTAGGGATGTTGGGCAAGCGGGGAAGGTAAGAAAGAGAATATGGTTTATGGACAGGAAGAAGAAGGGTACATCGTATGTTGAGGTGAAAAAGGAAATACTCGAGTTAGTTAGACCCTAGATAGTGTAGAAAACCGGGAGGAGATTCCCTAACTTTCAATAAAACCTACCTTTACCGGTTGAATACCCCAATAAAAACGCATAAGTAAGTAAATAATCGTCTTACTTTTTTTCTGTTACTGCGCAAAACCTCAATTACGAGATGAATGACCAGGCATCCATGAACTTTCTAACCAAGATAAAAATGTCACTAGTCATCCTATAAATGTATCATATTACGGCCAATGTGGTGCAAATTAATAAAATATAACCTAAAAAATAATGAAATGAAAAAGAAAATTCAACGATTCCTCTGAATCTAACGAAGGACCATTGGACCTCTGATAGTCCCACTAAGTATAACCCGTTAAAAAATATTTTATATTAAAGATAATATAATTATACCTGTACTTCATCAAAATAAAATTAAACAAAGCTAAGAATAAAAAAGGAATCCGATGAAATGTTAGTTTAAAAATTCGTTTGAATCCCAAAAATAGGTCAAAAAATCCCATTCGTTCTTCTGTTGTTAATTAATGTTTCGCAGTGAAAAAACATTTAGGCTTAAAACTAATGACTTTTAAAACGGATACCGTTTACTATGACATGAATAAGCATACAAACCGTCAGGATTCGGTTTCACGAGTGAAATAAAGGAAAGCAGGGGGTGGATCATGGCAGTCCCAACGGCACGATTTGAGCGGTAGCCAGAATTTAAGTGGTTCAAGTGTTAACACGGTATTCCTGGGTTTCAGTAAATCATACGACAAAAATCCTCCATTCAAAATTATATGCAAATTAAAATCAAGCAGAGCAAATAAAAAGTTGCTTGCACTGGATACGTGACTATCTAAATCATCTCAAGCGAAAAGTAGTTATTGACGGCAATGGTTTTGTGATGGTTTGGGTGAAATCCATTGTTGCAAATTAAATGTAATCGATACCCTTTTATTTATTATTTACAGAAATAACTTAGGTTGTCGAGTAACCATTAGACTAGACGTAAGGGTCATCTATCATGAAATATGTGAAGATGAGGACTAGAAAGTTTATCATCGAACCCATGCAATGTTCATTCTTGGCGCCAGGAATGGGCGTTAGAACTAAAGCTAAGTAAATTCACCCCAGTACAATTCTTGCTGAAGTAATCATATGAACGCCATATCACAATCATCCATTGAGGTCGGAGTAAACATTAAGTATTAATATAAGATATATTAAGACTTAATTTATAACATATAAAGATAAAGTCAACACCTATCGAACTACCTTAACGTCATACATATCGTGGGGAACAAACATACAAACCAAATATATAACAGTTTTAAAGAAACTAAGATTTACGGAGCATATAATAGGAGAATTTTCGGATTAAAAGGTGAAAAGAGACGATAATTTGCTCTAGTTAATCTATACCGCGAATATGTTGCCACCATTTAGGACCCTGGACAAAAAGATTTAACCCAAAAAATAAAAAATATCCATATGAAAGATGCACACTTTGCTAATAACTGCTGCAAACGAACACATGATGTGTCATACATTTTAAAGGGATTAGGTTGGGAGCCTCAAGAGACTCGAAGGCTGTACGCTAGACTTAGTTTGATGGAAAAATCCAGGAAAGGTGTGTTTCAGAGCAATAAGTAGAATATCATTTTGACGCCATACGACTTGGTCCGAGAGAAGCGATTAAATAAGACATACAATGCCGACCAGAGATGTACAAAATATTATTTTTATATACAAAATTATGATTTTTATAAACAAAAAATTATTTTTATATACAAAATTATGATTTTTATAAACAAAATATTATTTTTATATACAAAATTATGATTTTTATAAACAAAATATTATTTTTATATACAAAATTATGATTTTTATTAACAAAATATTACGCACAATAAGTGGTCACAATTGAAATTGTGCTCCAATCTCTACCCATCCAAAACGAAGTTCGCATTTCCAAACCTCTACACGGCTGGTGTCTTAACACCCCTTGCCATACGTCCATGCGGCGGCTCGCACAGTAGTAATTTAAAACAATCGTGGTTGTGGTAGGAAATTCGATGTCTTAAATTTTAAAATCAGCTGCTATACGTAAATAAAAACGAATTTGGGGTTCAAATTTAGTTTTTAACGCTACCCAATAGATTTTTCTTTTCCACTAAACGAATATAATCAATAGCGTACTATTTCAAGATTATTTGCAATTGGTCTTTTGGGAAGTAAACAATCTTATATATATTTTATTTTTAACAAATATTAGCCGTAGGATTACAACGAAAAGTAGCCTCAGATGAAATGAAGCCGGAAATTCTGTTCTATTACATATTGAGTTCGTTCTCCGTGAGAGGTTATTTGTGTTTCAGGATTCAAGAGATAAAAGATTGTTGAAGGCATAAAAATATCATAGATTGTTGAGCTGTTTCAGTGAGCAACTCGATAATTGCTTTAAGATATTGTAACATTAAGAATTCGCGTACGCAAAGCAAAGAGGTGACATTTCCACGAAAAATAATTGTCCTTTACCTTCCTCTGGACTAACTGCGATTTCAACGAAGTTTTTCTCACTAGAATATAGAAGCAGTAACTATT
This sequence comes from Ceriagrion tenellum, assembly GCA_963169105.1. NCBI lineage: Eukaryota > Metazoa > Arthropoda > Insecta > Odonata > Coenagrionidae > Ceriagrion > Ceriagrion tenellum. Next base: position 57,532,598 of record OY720632.1, on the reverse strand, counting down.
TAGGTTTTCAAAGTTCTTTTACCCTGACTTCAAATCCAAGGTCAAGGTAGCACTATATTCACCGGTTTTTGTATAGACTGTATTCACTGGATTATGTAATAACACATTAAAAAATTATTTTAATATTGTTACGAATATTTTTTAAATACCTGACGTAAACCGGAAGCTTATTTTTAACTTATATCACATGCAAATAAAATATCTAATTAATCATTATTCTGTATCATTCTAAAAGCTGCAATTTCCTCCTAAATTTAAATAGATAAATAAAAATTTTTAAATTGAATATTAATGAATCACATACACTGCTAAATAATTCAGCAAAAGTATCAACTATTGAGAATATCGATAATGATAACATATACATTTAAGGTTAAAAATACATAGACTTTAAAAATATTCTTGCACCAAAGATTAACTGATGAGCATAAAAAGTATAATTCCAACTGTAAGAAAAACGGCAGAAAATGTCGTCCATTCAAAACCCATGACACGACTTGAAAAAAAATCCCTATGATCCATTTGCCTAAGAAAGGTTCAAACTTTGTCCCTGCGAGGATTTATTGTCCACCCAAACTAATTTGGGGATTTCCGGGGAAAGGATATCTCTTGATATGACCTATTGAACCTGTAATAAATGGCCCTCGCTGCCAGTTGAAATATCTCTGAAACCCAAGATATTAATCTCTCCCGCATGTATCAGGCATACAGGGATTGAACTGGAGGCCGAGACGGAATGACAAACAAGGGGTCCGCTTTTTCGTTGCTCGGAAGTAGGGGCCGACGCTCCTCTCTGACCTTAACGACCATCGGGGTGGTTGAAGTTTCCGTCCAAAGCAGCAATACATCACAGGTGATCGGGAAAACACACACAAACATAGACACATCACGAGCCAAAGCTTACTTCTCGAACGCCACTTTCGTGCATCACATATCTACAACTCCAAGATAGTTCATACGTAGGGATACGAGAATCGTAAAAGCTTTCATCAGAAATGAAAGGGACACAATAGCGCTATTTCCTTCCCCGACAAAAACTCAAAATATTTTCGTGAATGATCATAAAGAGAGTAACTAGACTCCACTGAAAAAATTAAATTGTTCCGTATAGAATATCTGTATTATATAAATATCATGGTGTTACATGTTACAACAACGTACATATATTCATAGTTTTAGATACTTGGGGAATCGAAATTAGTTTTAGTTGCAGACGGAAAATGATAGATACGGACGATAATATGAAACAGTAAAAATCATGAAAAACAATTTCCAAAATATAAGAACATATCTGTAATAAAAGAACCATCGCTTACTGTAGGTTAGCCAAAAATAATAGAAGGGGTAAAATATGATCGTTTTTGCGATTTATAAAAAAAGGTTTTTATCATTCGATATGGCTCAATAGTATGAAGAAGTACTCAAGCATAATTTAATTGTTAAAAAATGCGGCATTTTTAATGATATTATTAAAAAAGATTACCTTTATTCAGAATGGAAAGAGTTTATATTTAAAAAATACCCATTAGCTTCTAAAATAGGAGGAACTTCTAATATAGATAGTGATCTATGCCAACATATTTGGGAGTGGAGGCCACATTCGATTTCACAATACTGTTACCTCTAACCGAGAGAGGATAAGATTAAAATAATATGTCTATAAAACTTCAGTACATAACGTTTTGTTACACACCACAACAATTTATATTATATCATCCCCAATCACTTAAAAAATGTTGAATACCTACCCTTACTGTAAGATAGCAAATTGCTCAGTATTTTTGTATAATCCATGTCACTATCCAATTGAATGCTAATCCTTTCTCAAAAAATACCTTTTGAAACAACACATACATCTTAGCACCTAGTCATAATAATATGTAGCTGTAAACACTACCTATTTGTCCTAAGCTACGATTTACTTTTTTAGGAGGTAGTGCTTACATGTGTAATTAAAAAGGACGTGACGTAAAAGAATAGGAAACTGAATGGCTGAGCTCATGCCTCTAGGCATTCGTTCAAGAAGTAACCGGTCCCACCATTGAAGTGGGTTGTGGGTGATGGTGTTCGTGTAAGAAGAGTTCGCGTAAGAAGTTTAACAGAGTAAAAGAGAAAAGAAAGTAGAGGGAAGGGTTAAAGTGAGTTTTAGACCGAAGTTTGAACATTTCTCGCACGTCAGACGATCACGACCGTCGCAGTCTTCTCAGATATATCAAATTACCACAAAAAGGGAGATTCTTGGAGTAGAAATGGAGCAGAAACAGGAAATTAAGAGCAAGTCCCTCGATTCTCTACACCCCACTCTATCTTCCGATTCCCATCTCCTTTCGTTCCACGCAACCCTATAATCCTCCGAGCAACTTCAGGTATTACTCACCCACTTTCCCCACACTCGACAATCCCAGCCCGCTCACATGAGCCGCTTCGGAAAAGACACTAACTGTCTGAGGGAAAATGCAAATGATAAGAGGATTTCGCCCAAGTATGCCACCAGTAGACGCGTGTTCCTCCAATCGCCGCTTTCATCCCAGCATAAGTCCACAGGAGAAGCAAAGTTCAGCACCATTCCACTCGCAGTGAAGTATTAAGGGGGTAACTAAATACTAGTGGGGCCGTCGGCATAATATCTCTACTTCCACCACAGCATTACTTTCAGTGAAATTTTCAGTGAATACTTTCAACATACACTGTGAATTTTCGCTGATATCATGGGTAAATATGTTCATTCATCGAATCAACAAACCAGTGGATTCACATAAACAGTCTCGAAAATATAATAAGAGTAACCAATTCAACTATAAGAACACGAATACAATATTAAACAGCTAACTCGTGAGTTTATAAAGACTTCACCACCTCCTTTGCTATATCTTTGTTAGAAAAGATAAGACATTTGAAAGATACAGGATGCACAACATCTCGTATTTTCGGCTAGGAATTTTAAAGTTAGTTTTTCCAAGAGTTCAATATTTTCCTTCAGAAAATTGTAGAATTCACTGGGATGCGGGCAGCGTAGATCACACCATACATGACCCACTTGTCCTCGATGGCGAAAAATATTGATATGGCAAAGAGATCTGTCGACTCCCAAAGCAACAAACCAATAATTTTATCATAAAAAATATAAAAATGTATAAAGAAAAATCAAAGGATAATATATAAAACAAAAAATATGAAGAAAATATATCATAACTCCTGATTAATTCCTATCTCGAGTTAGTGACTTGGGGCAGGATGGAGGTTTATATGTCTCAGGAGTCATCTGAAACTTGAAAAGAGGTTCCCTTAAGACAACCAGCCGGCATTTACCTAAACTTTACTACCTCTACAGATAGATAACAAAATGGCATTCAGACCACCATTGAGAGTGAACTTTGTCCTCTGACTGGCAACATTTTATTTTTGGGTGACTCATACCATGAGCGCAACATGATTCGGAAGAGACGAAGTCCTCGGTGTTACATCGGCGCGACACCGTCTGACTTTACGGCGCTCACCCGCTCAAATCTCGTGAAAAAATTTTCAGAGGAGGAAACTAACCCTGTCTGGATATATATCGCTATTCTTTAATGCTTCATACTTGGAAAAATATTTGTGGCATAATTCCCTCATCCTTATGTTCCCTTCTTAAACCATTAATCATGTCTCCAAGGCTGGATTTATATATTTCAGTCAAGGCGGCGACGAGAAGACCAACCAACCCTGGGATCGTGGGGTTGAGGCGATTCCGTCGAGGTTTTCGTCCTTCGATAAACTGCATCTCCGTCTCACGTAGTTTAGACTCCGGGAAATATGATGAGAAGTAATGAATGGGTCGTTAAAACCCAATGATTATAAGCGTCTACCACTCCCTCCCTGGATCTCCAGTATCGTTCTTAAAGTAAAATACTTTCCTATACCTATTGCAATAGCATTTTTTTTAGTACAATATTTTTGCATATTTATTTTTTGGTACTCCATTCATCTGAGAATCTGCAACAGGCTCCATAAAAAAATTCCCAGACTAGACAGTAATACCAAATTCCATAGGGCTGATTGTGTCTTCCTCTCATTTATCCAATTAAATTCTCAATTTTACCTTCATTTTTATATTCCATTTTCCTGGCTGTATGCCGAACTATTACGTTTCCTGAAGTAATTTTATCCATTTTTTACTTATAAGGTCACCATAAAATCTCTAAAGCTATTGGAACTACCAGTTTCAAGGAACCAGCTACAGAGAAAACCAAACTTCATCCGTCATGCTCTCGGATACCACTGAGCATAATGACTAAGTATTCATAATAGCAATTTATGTACGCAGAATTTTATGCGATGGATTTGAATTATACAATGAATAACATTGGTTTTATCTCTGGATTTGCATAACATCAAATTAATCCAAGTCAAGCGGTTGGAAAAAGCAAAGAGATAATTCTGCTGAAGATACAACGACCGCGAAGATAGCAAACGGTTCACATAGGAGGCGAGGAAACCAGGAATTACGATACCAGATAGAAGTGCTTTAGCACAAAATTAAAAAAAAGAAGACCTATTATTATTATTATTAGATCTCCAAATAAACCAGGATGGATTGTTCAATAAAATATATTGAAATTCTCCATAATAAACCAGGATGGATTGTTCAATAAAATATATTGAAATTCTCCACGCAATGAAAAACCAAAACACGCTTTTTTCAAAGGTTTGCAGGAGAGAGACGCAGGAAATGAGATTGCAAAAAATAGAGGAGTGCAATAAGTTAGATCTAATATCCATAATTGCGGCCACATTGGGGTTCCGCGGTAATAGACTTCGACATGCATAAATTATTTGTTTTGGCCGGAATTCAAACTCGAAACTCCCAGTAACCGGTAAGGTAAGCCAGTGAGGCACAGCACCATCATAATCCAAAGCAACTTTCGATGGGGGCCTGGGTGAACTAGATGTTATAGTCTGAAGTCCACATTTTAGAACAGAAGACGCAGTTGTGCTTACTGAGCAACTGTTGCAGAAATAGACCCAACCCTGTCTCTTAATAACGACAAACTAAAAGATTTTCCAATTATTGCAATGAACTAATGATGTGGCACGCAGTTACACGCACGAGAGCAAAGATCAAAGATTCACACCGATGGATTCCATGATAGAACGAAAGATAAATTACATGGCGATGACAGTTTCAGGCCTTATTAAGTGGACATATTTCATTATGAGGCTAAAGTAAAGGCTCCACTTTAACAAAATCATATGATTAAATGACCATGACGTCGATGCAATGCATCAAATCCACCTAAAAATGGTGCACTGTGTGAAACCTATGTTCGTTTGAATATATGATTTTGTCAACTTACAGACTTTTCTTTACTCTTATCACTGGAACACCCTCACCCTTACGCGACGTTTTACATTCAAGCAAACACATTCCAAAATCTAATCATCCTTAACTAAACCCAACTCATGTACTTACTCAAAACAGCGATCATTTTACGACCCGATTTCGCTTCCATTCGCTACCATTCCTCTATCTTCCATCCCTGCCCCTCAATCCACATCGCCCATACGATTACCCTGCTCTCCATCCCCCGAACGAGGCGCACAACCCTCACTATGTCTGTCAGTGCGATTCCCCAAACAGCCTGATATTTGCTTTCCGCAAATGGAATTGCAATTACACCGCTTGTGCACTAATTAACCCAATTAAAGCCGTCATATGGTTGCCACAGCTGCGGTTTAAGGGAGACTAATGCCAATCCCTTCGATGTCTCACGTGCTTGAATACCATTTAACCACCCCAGTGAGCTCGGATCAACAGAATGTATGCATATGCACAAGAAAAGGTCAAGTTATCCGAGAGAAAAATGTACGTCTCAAAAATGAAGAAACATAAGTTTTGTCCCTGTAGTGGAAGAAAAAACGTAAAACAGCAATAAAACGGGATAAATGAATTTTTATGGTCAACGGAACAAAAGCGTCTCTCACTAGCTAGATGTTCAAATTTCGCTCTGTAAATAAGCTAAAACATTCCAACCTCAAGTAGGAGATATTGTTTTACATTCAATAAAATTGCGAATAACACTAGCTTTGAAAACGCCTGAATGTGTATCCAATTCCATAATTCACAGCGTTTTAAAACGAATAAGATTGTGTAACAGTTCATTTCCTAGGAGAAAAAATATTTCAGATTATTTAGCATACATTGTATTTGTCATCGGCACCTATAATAATACCCTGAGAACATAGAGATTGCTCTATGTATCGTGTTATAATACGAAGTATTTTAAAAACTATTTATTGGATCACTGTGGCAAGTTAAACTTTTAGCTTTTTCAGAATAAAGCAATACGATACGACTAATGAAGTTATCTGAGGTTTCAACCTGGATCTCCAACCAAAAGAGAGCCTTTCGCGGAAAAAAGAAAATGCGATAGATACAACCGGTTGATGGGATTAACCCTCTGGAAATTGGAACTTCTAAGCAAAGCAATTCATCTTAAGGGACGTCCATTGACATACGTTACTTTGGAAATAAAATGCTTTCTCTTCGTTTCTCCGTTCCAGGCATCGATTTTTCGAACTGGCAGCTTTCTCCGCAGAGACCGCAAATAATAAATGATAAAGGAAGAGAAGTATTGAGACGGCGAAACCCAAAATACTGAGCCAGAAATCCGAGAAATTGGGGAAGCGCCCATATTGTTATTCTGATCTGTACTGCGTCGCTCTACTCAAACCGTATTTGATACTTTACCTTCCAAATTACCTACCGTACTCTCAATTTACCGCCCAGCTTACCGATGACCCACGCTTCAAACCAGCTACAGCACTTGAAGATCTATTCAATCCTTTTTGATACTATGAAATCCTCCCCACAATTATAAAGCCCTATTTTTAATACTCCTCTGTTTTTAAATATAATGTCGAAAATGTATAACTTTTTGACTCTTAAAGAGGTAAGTCAAAAGATCACTAATTTCCCAACTTTACACAACAAGACAAATACAGATGATTATAAGTTTCTAGCAGAACAGAGTAAGAAGTACACCACAATGAATACCATGAAACCTACTTTTAAAAATATAAAAATCGTTGTCATTCTCCTTGCACCAACGATGGTATTACGCATGAACCTTGTTTAACTTGGTACTTCACAGTTCTCATAAGTGCCTCTTCTCTAAGGTGACTTCATAGTTATAAGTCTATGGCTGACTTTTCGACAGGTCGAGCCTGGTCTCTGTTGTGGAAATAAGAACGTTCAAAATTCTCACAAAAAGAGAATGTGATCAAATAAAATCCTTAAACAACTTACAATTCATTCCGAATTCCTCTCATTTAGGAAAATACCAACGTTTGGCAGTTTTGGGTAGTGATCGTAAATTTAACAGATTCGGGCTTTATTTTTTTGTTCATCATTAGTTATTATGGCAATGAATTATAGTTAGCAAACCATATTTACATGAAATAAATGCATCGATCAATATTGGCAGAATTATTTGAAGTGTGAGAGAAAAATTTTCAAAGTCATCATAAGACGCCTACCACGCGTGCGCGCGTCGATCAAATAATTCCAATACAAATATCATATATCTTCCGGTAATGTACAATAAAAAATACATAAGTAAGATGCACGGTAAAAAAAAGCTGAAGACAGAACAAGAGGAGTAAGAGAAAGAGATGCTGATGGTGACTGAGGGAAGCGAGAAGAGGAAAGTGATGGATTAAGATGATACTGTTGTTTGTAGGGTAAGCCAGCAGAGAATACACAGGGACCCTTCTGCAGCGTTTGACATCTAAATAACACTCTTACGGAAGGGTTGTTCAAGACGCCCACCATATCCTCCTCCTCTTGCTCGTTTCTCATTTTGGCTGGGGATATATGCGCGAAGCAAATGCTACCACCCACAATGTCTTCTCTTCCTCCTGTTTCCCATATTACTCCCCAACAGTTCAACCCGCTCGATCCTCACGAGTCCCTTCACCTATTCTCACCTGATACACAAGCTTCCATCATTTTCAAACAGCTTCTGTAGTCCGCCCACAGCTACTCAAAAGGCCCTCCATATCATTACTGATTCCTGTGTTTCCTTCCACCCTTTCTTTGAAAATCCTCCCCCTCCGCGCGGCCCATCACTTTACGCCACACACTCCGGATATTGAGAAAAGGGAGACGATATAGAGAAAAAGGATGATAAATACAAAAGCCTAAACATACGGCTTAATCTTATCTCATTCTTCGACAAAAGGCGGCACAATCTGGGTTTCACATGAACCAACCCAGCTCCTTATTTTCTATTTTTCAACCAACCAACCACTCTCGGAAGCCCAATATACTGAGCCAGTCAATGTATACGCCTTCCGTTACTCCACAAATCCATTAAAACCCGATCCCAACCGATAATTTTGTTAAAGGTCTAATTGCGGGCACCGCTGAAGCTGGAACCCCATACGGCGGTCAGGACAACTCCACCTTAAAGCACGGGTTGGGTCCTCTTCCCCGTCCATCCCCCGGTACATATATCAATCAAGCAAGAATAAAGAGTGCACCACTTTTCATGCGACACAGGAGCCCCAGCTCACAAAGAAGTTACAGAGAATTGGCAGCTCCTTCTAGTCGAGTTCGCTCCTTTCTTACGTGGGACAGCGGAGAAGAGGAGAAGAGGGGAGATATGATCAAATGGGGGCCAGAGCTGAGTTCCTCATTACCCTCCCCGTGGCCTCCCCCTTTAGGTGGCGTCACGGGGAGGGTGAAGAGGTGATTTATCCGACCCCTATTCTACACCCTCAACTACACTTTGGGAAGGTATTATATGTTCTGTTAGTGCTTCTTTTGAGGATACTATTTGTTTGCATTTCTCATTGTCCAAAGCTCTGTTGAGTCCATTACCGCCAGCCATGGCCAATTAATGCATAGAAGAAGGAGGAGCGAGCTGAACTCGGCTCTATTGAGACCAAAATATTTTTTTAGGTATGTGGAAGAAACATTTATCGCTTGTCCAAATGGGTGCGACAGCCTCAACGGATTTCTCCGTCACATGAATAACATGCATCCCAATATCCAATTGACAATGGGTTTGGAGACCAATAGTCGTTCTCCTTTTTTGGATATTCTGGGGTAAAGAAAAGGAGATGGAATCGTGGTACACAGTGTAAACTGAAAGCTTTCACACACCAACCTATACCTCAACGGAGAGGGCCGCCATCATCCAGTGCACAAAAGTTTTCTACGAAGGTTTTTCTAAGGAACGAAAAACATTACAGACTCCAACAGCCTTGGGACCGAAATAAAACACTTCCCAAGGAAATGGCTATAGCCTAAAAGAAAATAATCTGGCCTTAGAAAAAGACATTCACCTCAAGTGGAGCAGAAAAATAGGAGAAAAAAATACCAATCGTCAAAGCTCGCCCACCATATGTGTTATCTAAATCAAACAAGATATTGAGGATATTAAGACGGCACAGAGATGAAACCATTCACTAACCGCATAGGTAACTCCGAACCTTCCTAATCAGGGAGAAGGAATACCGGGGCTAAAAATAAACCTATAGAGTATACCGCATACCATGCGAGTGTAGTAGGGCGTACATCAGAGAAAAAGCGCGCAACGAGAAAGGGATTAAGGAAATAGACAGGAACATAAGGTTATTACAACCAGAAACTCCGTAATAGAAGGGCACAGCCTCAATCTTGGCCATTGTGTTGATTTCGTTAATTCCACGCTACTTTCCCGTGCGTCCGGTCAGAGGGAAAAAAGCACAAAAGGAGCCGTACTAACAAAAATTGAAAAAGACAACCTGAATAGAGAGAATAGAGAGAACAACTTCATCTTAATTAAAAATTGAAGATCGGTGAGAAAAAATATTCAAAAGATGTTTTACTGCTGTAACAACAACGGGGAACGGCTCTGGCTGCCATCATCCTAGTTCCTCCTCCCATTATCCTGATAATGGTGGCTTAGTCTGCCGTCGAAATGTTGATATTATTCAACGACACCATCCGGTGTGATGCTAGTCTTTACACAGATTATTTGCCGCGAAAACCTTGAATATTTTATAAATATACTACAATAGTCAAAACGGCCAAGGCAGCCATAATTCCTGCTCCTCATATCACTATCCTGATAACGGCGGCTGAGTCTGCCGTCGAAATTTGGATAGTATTCAACAACACCACCCGGTGTGATGCTAGAAAAATCTTTACACAGATTATTTGCCGGGAAAACCTGAAATCTTTCATAAATATACTACGATAGTCAAAACCCTTTTGTGGAACAGGAACTATGATAGGGGTCACGGATCTATTTGCGAGAATGTCTGCGCGGGTCGGTTAGGAATTGAAATTCATGTCAGCTCTCAAGCAAAGATGTTCCACCTCCTAAAACCCTTTCATCGTTTCCCATAGTTTGCCCTCCCTCTCTTTACCTGCTGCAACCTATCCCTAACCCCACCATCTGGTTCTCTTTGCTATATAAGGTTCCTCCATTTACTTAGCAGCCAGCCCTCGAGATACAAAATCCCTGAGTTGCTGCAGGCTGGAGGGAAGTGGCAAATGAAAGCCCTCCTCCATCCTCCGCGTAGTCTCTCAGAAAACGTGAGCCCATTTTTCCCGCCTCAAGTAATTAGAAGCGGAGAAAAAAATGGGTGTCGTTACAACTCACAGAACGCGTATCGAAGCAGCGGATAGAAAATAGCTTGCCGACTATTACGGCCCACGACGTTCAAATTTCATACTACCTCAGTCCACTCCATCATCAACTCTTCCTCTATCTAGTTTTTCTTTCATGCACATATTCTTATTTCCAATTCCTCTTCTCCCTTCCCTCCTTCCACCACGCCCCTCTAGAATTACTCTCCGTGCCCTTCCTTTGAAACCTGATCGATCCTCCCAACTGGCGCGGCGTGGCGCCATAACAGGTGGCGCAGTTTGCAAAACATAAGGTGCACCACTTCACTGCTATCTACTCATAATAAAAAATTTCAGTAGTTTCCTGGCACATGTGACAATCATTTCCCCTTCTATCTATATTTCAGTTTTTAATTCAATAAACTTTCAATTCGGATGTGCTATGTGTTCGGAGGATGATCGAATTAGTTTGTGATTCTTTCAAAATATTTCTTCGAAGAGATATATACAGAGATATATAATGGAGAGGGGTATACATATTCCTTTTGGAGATAATTTTCCTCATTTAAATCGAGTTTATACTTTCCCTTGGCACGCGCAAAAGCCTGAGAAGTGAGGGAGAAAGGAGAGAAGGTATTCCCTATTTATAAAAAACTGAAATATTCTTATCACCCCGAAATGCTGGAGTGTCTCTGGTTTCGGATGACAGAATGTGAATAGCTTACAGGTCCATGGAAAATTTTTCCATTAATATTTCTCAAATTTCTTTGACGATACTTGAAAGCCTCAACGTGAGATTACGTGCAGTGAGCGATGGGTTTAGAGGATAAAATCCATATTTGAACTGGATGAATGGTTCTTTTTAAGAGGCGAGAAAGGGTATCACAAGTTTTCCATTAGATTGGCCTAAAAAACATCAAAATCTATCCGTTTCAACTTCAGAGAAAAATATCCTTTATTAAACAGTTTTGACACCCAGAAGCTGAATGCAATTTGTCAAGTGCTTGAAAAGAAATACATAAAGACGTGAAACAGATTTATATAGCCATTTCTATTCATATATGGAGCTCTCTCACGCATGTCAGAAATGAAAATTACTTCAAAGACAGACTTAAATGTAAATGGTTGAAAAATCAGTAATGGGTCGCGTAAGAATACTTGTCTGCACAATATTTAATTTTTAAATTTCACTTATAAAGCTCAAATCACAATCAATAATTATCATATTTTATGAAGAATTACCAGAAGGATTTATCAATATCAACATTTATTAACATTTAGAGCAAAGAAAAAAGTAGTCAATAAAGTAAACAGCAGTCGACCCATTTCGACCTTAAAACGGAAGTTATCACAATTCACCCACACATCTAAAGCACTTTGAGTGTCACAAATACTAACACTTTATTAAGGCTCACTACATCCTTGGGGGCCAGAAATTGGTGTATTAGCTCTCACAATTTAATCGTAGCTTTCCTCTCTTTAATTCAACTCCACTTACCGTGCCCCAAATAACAGATTTAAAATAATTGATTTTTATTAATAGAGGAAAACCCTTTGATCCCATGTCCAACTTCTATTTTCCTCTGCCTTCCGATCTGCCAGCAAACCCAGTACCAACCAAGGTCCTCCAAAGCTAGTGGTCTACAAGGCGCTAGATAACGCTGTGGCATTTAACAATTTAACTCATTTTACAAATATTCCACGTTTTACATCCGCTGGAATAATGTGTCAACCTCAGAGTACTGCCTCTCTACTTGTCCCAGTCCAGAGTCTAATTCCACCACACCAATTCCGGTCCAGTATTTATCACCTCGGAAACCTAATACCTTTAGTTTCAAATAACCCGGCAATATATACACCCCGAAATATTCACCTATCGTCTTTGACTAGGGAAGAATAAACCCAATTTCTCTCAGTTAATGTATAAATAACATCACAACGAGCTATACGTCAGCGTTAAATCTCACCCTGATTTTCAAATTTTCATGTCTGGTTATTCTTTTTTCGCATTATTTTTCGCGATTATTTTTACCGAGTAAATTCTTCGTGACCACTAAAGCCCATACACCGGTACAGTCAACAGAATTTTTCCTCGTTTCAGACCGCATTTAAACATTCTCCACGTTTAAAGAGGGAAGAGTACTGCTGAAAATTGCGTTCATACGGAATGTGACGGCTGAGTAAAATACTGGTGCATTACGTCGTATCCAGTCGAGTTGAAAGAGTCGAGGAAGCTCAAATTAAATACGAAGTAAAACAACGCATGATCGATTAATCGTCAAAATTCAACAAAAAAATTATTAACGTCACCATATCTCTCTCACTTCATCCCCATCTCCATCAGTCGCTCTTTCCCTTATTTCGTTAATCCATCTATATAAATTCAGTCATGACTCTCTCCAGGAACTAACAATAAAATGCCCATCGCGGTGACCGCCTTTAGACCCCCCACCTCATTCTCTGGCCACCACCTCCGCACAACTTTCCTTCATTACTTCTTTCTTTTTCGATAGTACGCTACTCTGGCACTCCTTACGCTACTCACTGGTACACCTTCCTCCCTACCTCACCGGTTATTTCCTATACCTTATGACCATCGTTAGATGACGGCCAAAGCGAGAGGTAAGGCCACAAGGCCCCAAGCGCATTACCCCAATCTCTCTTCATTCTAGAATCTCCGCGCGTAGAACGTGGTCACCTCTAGAGCTACGAACATCGTGACTTGCAACTGGGCGGAAAGCAATTTTCCGACAAATTTCTCTCTTCTGAGGGTTGACTGCGGCACCCACACATGAGTAGAGGGGGTAGGGTATCTGAATGTATGGATCAAATGGACCGAAAAAAGAGGCGGAACGAAATGCGAAGGGGAAGAGTCTTGCGTGGAATGAAAGGAAAAGAACTCCCTTAGTTCCGGAAGGTCAGACAGGAGGTGGGAGAGGGTGAGAGGTAGAGTGAGAATAGAATGTCATTGCGAGGGAATGAGGCAAGGTAAATGATTTCTCGGAGGAGGACTTCTGAGCTGTCAATACTACAAAAATGTGGTTGGAGAGAAAATAAAAGGAAATGATGGAACGGATGCAATCCTTCAGCTTAATTTCATTTTGATGCGTAATTCTTGGGCGATTAGCCGAAACAGTTCCTGGGTTACCTATTGCATTTCAAATTTTCTCGACAAGTGACTTCTTCATATTCAAACTAAAGATTTGTACTTAATTTAGGCACATGGAAAATATCTTCCTATCTACGTTAGTACACTCTCCAACCGAAGGGAGCAATTGGATTTGAATATCTACCGAGAATGTAATGCAGCTCGTCAGCAGTCACGTGATTAGAGTAACGTTTAAGTTCTCCTAGGTACTTGGCGTTTTTGAATAGTAAATAAACCTCCATTTCAAGTAGCGAAGGGCATTTCATTTCACTAAAGGGAAGGGTTCACTGTATTGTTGTTCAACCAATGACACTATTCAATTGGATCTTCAGTTTTGGTTCGGTTGCTTACTGCTGAGGATAAAAGCATGCCGCGGAGATAAAAGAGAAACGAAGTCCTTGCTTGTCTTCATCACTCTTACGAAGTTTAAACTGAATGGCAATATGGCACATATATACTCTGAATACATACCATGAATGACAATATGACACATGTCGTGTGTAATATTCCCTTTTAGGTAACTCTCACTGACTAAAGGTTTTAAATCACTCACATCGCAAAAGTTGGTAATCATAATATTTTTATTACTACAATAGGTACCTCATTTGCTTTTTATTTTTTACCTCCAGGAAAATAAATGATATTTTTAGCCATCATAGAGTCGGAACTCTTCACGGAAACTTGAAATATCAGATGACTTGGTTGAATATGCTCCCGGAAGAGAGCTCATACCTTCATCGGGGTAAACTGAGTTCCGTAAAAATAAAGAAATCCCGGATAAGGGAAAGTGCGCATTTGGAGGAAAAGAGAAATGCCCAACGCAACAGTTATTACTAAAGGAATTATCAAGATAGGTGGAAAAAAAATCCCAATAGGATGCTAAAATATACCATCCTACATCACAATGGAGAAGGGAGAGGATGTAGGTCGCATCATGGCTACGTTCCGAATACCTCGTAGTTTAAAATTGTTGCGGTAAAATATGTGGCGAAACGAGACAGTAACGGTCCAGTTTATTAGTTTTTGTCGGAAATAATTTTTCTGCCAGGGAACGCCAGAAAAATGTAAGATCCGAAGATTCTCGCAAAAGTGAGTGGACTTTATGCAACACGAAATAAAAAACCGCGCAATTTCCAACTAAAAAATACTTACGGTCAAGGTTTCAATGTTGACTTTTCACTTCGTGGAAAATTACCATATCACGATTACGAATTTGGACTGTGAATAATTACCGCGAAGTTTGCCCGTCGAACAATCAACGTATATTTCAACCGGTGACAACTGAAAGCTCGCACCATTTGAGTTGTTCAAATCGAACGTTAATGCGACCTCTTACTGTCATGCGTGTGTATGCGTCTGTGTTATTGCGATTGATTATGTTATTTATGCGTACCTTTGGTGTAGGTGAAATATATATTCATCAGATTTCATATAAGTATTTGATAATAATATGTAATTCATTCCGAGTTTAAAAGTATCAGTCGGAAGGAAACCGTTGAGAGTAAGCTTCGAAGTGAACCTCGTTCACCATCCCTCCTGCATATCACTAATGCTAAGAAAGTTGACTCTTAACAGAACCAAGTCTTGTCCATCCACTTTATGATTCATCCTCTACTCCATACCTCATCTCACGCCGCCCTCCCCCCCTTCGTGTAGCGTTCCTCACGCCTCATCCTCCCTTTTACCAGAAGCCAAATTTTTCCATTCCTCTTTCTGTAGACTCGTTACCCTATCGTTCTTTCCGCTGATTCCATAACCCTCGTTACTTAGGACTCATTTCACTTTGGCCCAACGAAAGCTTACTTTTAGCCCTCGTATTTCTCCACGATGACTTTCGAATTTTCCTGTTCCCTCTTTGCCATCTCCTTTCATTCCGAATCGACCCATTTCTGGTTGCACCATGTTCCTTTCTCCTTTCCTTTCCTCCAGTTTGAACTCACTGACCTCACTTTGGTTGCAGTAACAATTTCTTCCGCTCCATTCTCAAAACGTTGGTCGTCTCATCTCGTCCTCTCTCCCCATCTCATTTCACGCCGAAATGTGAATTGATATCTTCCTTTCTCTCGACAATTTGAGTCTCTCTCTCTTACCTGCTTTTTAAAGTCTTTCTTCCGAGAGGAAAACGATCTAATCATGACAGTCTTTCCTATCCTTTTCCCAGAAGCGCTGGCTTCATCTTCTCACGCAGACGTAAGAGCTTTACCTCGCCTTCATTCTCTTTCTTCCTCTTCCCATATTCTCTTTCCTTCCTCACTCTCTCCCTGTTTTTGCCTTCTAACCACATCTTTCCCCCAACCAGCCCCGTGAATCCATACTTCATTCTCACGCCTCATTCTCACACTCTAAATGGGTTTATTATTCTCCACCCTCTTTTCTTTGACAGTTGACGAGTGCGCGTCCATTTATGGTAATGAAGTCTTTTCAAGTTTCCAGCCGTGTCAAAAAACCCGAGAAGACTTCATCAGCCATGCTTGCCGGGAAAAAAACAAAATTCTTCATCATTTGCGATGAGTTAGATGGAGGAAACTCAGCCACTAAAATACAGCGAGATGCAAAACTCATTGCAGAGACATTAATCTTAGGTGCGTTCAGAGATCATGAAGTTTACCTGCAAAAGTAAGCCTGGGAAGTGTCTGGTATATATTGTTCCACTTAGTAATAACTTCTACAAGCACTTTGATATTCTATTTCATACTGTTGCACTTTCCACCAAAGCCTTAAAGCACTGGTAATTTTTCTGAGATTATATTTCGTGCCAACCGCTCTACATATTTTTTCATACGTAACACATCCTTGGACTACCTTTTTATAATTATTCCGTATATTAGATCTCCTCCACTCCCTTGCGGGTAAAAATTACTTAAATATTTTTCCGGAAACATTTCAGGACAGATACCCAAATAATAACAATGGAACACATGATAACAAATGCGTCTTCATGAAATGAATTTCTATTAGATGAAATATATTTCAGGTTATCGACATTTTTCTCTGATCTATTTCATTGCTAGGAATATCCTGATACAATAAATTTTGCTATTACACGTGTCTGGACATTTTAAAGGTATCCTTTATTTACCGAGATACATTTTAAAAATAAGACTGGTGATTACTTGAAACAAACTTTTACAATCATACAGCGCTAAACCTTTGCTCGAACCAACTTTCATGGTAATTTATGTAAAATTTAGCGGCTGAAAGTAATGATCTAAGATCATTTAGCATCAAGGGTTAAGTTGAGTTGTGAATTATGAGTAGATATTTTGTTATATGTATAGAGAGGCTTAGCCTCGAGAACTTTTTTTTGTAGAGTAAATATACCAGTATTGCCTTCATGTTTCTCACAACCGCAAATATTTTACAGTGGAATTCTTGTAATATCTTAATGTTAAGAACAAAACACTGCTCAAATTACATAAAGAAAACTTTTACATATGGCAGTTTTTATTTGAAAAGGTCAAATCATTATGTCGCCACAACTAAATGTAAAAAGTTTCTGAGAAGAGAGCAGAAAACAACTTTCCAAAGGAATGAAATGAAGGAAATAAAAAGCTAAAATAATTCTGTTGTATCCTTCTTTTAATTTCAATCAGGTCTCTGTCCATTCCTCAAGGGTCGTTCAGCCCTTGAGCCATCACTTAGCTTTTCTTATCTAAATTACGAAGATCTCTTATTGCGTCTATTTTTCTTTATTTTCTAAACTTTTTTAATACCCAATTTCAGATATACACTTCCAATATACTCATATCACTCCATGACCAATTTTAAATGTCAACTCTGCACCCACGGTATCCTCTACAACTCTCCTAGAGTCCTTTTCCATGCTTTTCTTCTATGACTTCCATTTCCAGATACCTTGACCCCGATATCCCTCTTAATTTGGTTTTGGTTGCTTTTTGATAATTTTTAGCCCTTTTTCCTTCCACCCTGGACTAAACCCCCTCCCTCCTACTCCCGTAGTCTCCATCTTCGAGTTCGCCAACTAAGGTCTCTGATTTCATAACGCGAGCTATCTCCCTATTCACGGCTCAGCAAATTACTTACTCCCCTCCTCCAAATTTCATTCAACCCCCGTTCACTATCTACTGGCTTGCCCTAGTTTCAGCATCAAGGATGAAGAGTTAGATCAGGACGGCCGGCGAGACAGAAGCCAGGAAGATATAAGCACACATTAATAATATTCTCTAGAGGGTCCTACAGCTCTATGCAACATTCTTGAAAGTCTCGGATGTCAAACACTCAGTTATAGTTGATGCAAGAGATCCCTTTGAGACTGCATGAGCTGAAAGACTCTTGATGCACGGTAATTTGATCCGGATTACGTTTAAAGCTTTGTCTTTTATGTCGCTCGTTTATTACCTTCCGATATAATTACCTATCTTCCATGCAAGAATGCATTCATTTTAGGCGATTAATTCGCAAATAAATTTTACATTCAAGATCATTAATATTCCACATGACACTGGTAAGAGTACAGTTTCAAACCATTACCATCGGGGGAGGCGTACTAAGGATGTAGACCTCTCGGGTTTTCAACCGGGTGACGGTGGTTTTTGGCAACAACGTTTCGAATGTGTAGTCTGCCATCGTCCTCAGAGTGAATGCTTTGTCCAGAAGGTGGTCACCTCATTATTACTCAAGAGGATAAGCTGCGCTAATACCTTCGTCTTCCACTTCTACACTCGCAAGCCTCTCTCCGCGAGTCCGGAGACCATTTGCGAGCTAACAGGTTATCTGCTCCTCAAATCTCTCGTTTGACACACCCAGCCGACTACAATCGTCCTCAGGGTGAATTTTGTGACCAGAAGGTGGTCTCCACCATGACACCCCGGGGAATTGATGTGGAGGGTTGGACCCGGGGACGAGGAGGGAATGAGAGGATTTATAGGCATATGTACAGTATGCAATACACATTTACTATAGGCAAGGGAGTTATATTGATATGTGAAATGAAGAGAAATATGGACGGGATTCTTCGAATATGCGTATGAAAATGAAGGCGGATAGATGAGCTCGCAATGAATGGTTATGTATTTTTACTCAGCAGTTTTTGCCATTGAAAATTAGGTTTTCAACTACTATATTGCGTAGGTAGGATGGTTTCTGCAGAGAATGAATATTGATAAAAAATACGAGCGCCATGCATGAAAATATAATAAGGAGATTCATAAAGTACTTAAGTAGTAGGCAAATACTCATTAAAAGAAAAATGATGCAGCTAAACCCTATTTGGGTAAAATTCTCATAATCCGCGGACATGATATTTTAACTTGCCATCAGATCTCAAATCATAATATTAAAATTGTACTAAATTTGACTGCCTTACCACCTAAAATAAGGTAACAAGAGTGCTTCATGGTAGCCAAAAGAGCACAGCATTATTTTCAGTTAAATAATTTTAATCGGTTTTACATGGAGGGCTACTAATTCCGAGTATATGCTACTTTATCGCTGAATTTAATCCTATCTGCACGCAAAATAATCTTATTTCCGAGCAAGAACGTACCGCGGTCGAATATTAACCACATCGACAACAACTGGCGTTAAATCAGGTGATTGAATATCGAAGTACTTCTTAAAAGTATTGCTGCCGTAATGTAAAGCACCACTGCATTGAAATATGTATCTATCGCCGGCGAAAGAGGATGCCTAATGAAATGGTTAATGTTTTATCGGATGGCAATGAATCAATTACCTATCAACGGTATATTTTCCAAATATCGTATAATCCCATTGCAGACGGGAGTGTCCCCAGACGAGAAGTAAAGAGAGATGAGGGAAGGGGGGGTGAGGAAGCGGTGGTCCAGTCTTCCGCCTCCGCACGCCTCTCCTCTACAACCTCGTCCTTCCATGTCTCCACCCCGCATAATCCACGAAGTGCTGGAACAGACGTCACGTCCACATCCTGCACCTGTGCCCATCCTTACTCTCATGCTCTTCCGACCGGCAACCAACGGACGCATTTCCAAGGCACTTCCCCAGCAGTGTGTGCCACCCAGACACCGGTGTTGACTTGCGAAGAATTCTCTCTTGCCCCAGCCCGCTTTCTCCTTTCTATCCTCTCGAAACCAAACTTCCCGTCACATTTTGCCTCGGACAAGACTGTCAAGTCAGAAAGAGTGTGGGTAAATAGTTTTCGACGCCTCACTTGTGATTAATGGCCCCTACGACTTGCGACCCAACTCCCACTACATTCGTTGTTTCTCCTTTCACCCATGTTCTATCACTTTCAACGAGGACACCGCACCGAACCTATCTCTGTGATTACTCTCCTTCCTGCATCTGCCATGTCATCTGCCTCCTTCCCCAGAGTGACCAGACAAAATTACCTCTAGATCTAGCCGTTCTCTCACCTGCCACTAGGATTCATTCTCTGAGAGGGTTTCTCCAGCTGAGAGTACCGCACTATTCCATGGAATCTAATGCATAATAGAAAAATCCCATGATTAGTCACCTCTTAAGGTTGAGTATTGGCAGCCCAAAGATTTAACAAATACTATGTTACGCTAACTAATATGCTACCTAAGATACGGTTTTTACTGCTTTGTAGACTCGAACAATGAAGAGAAGTATCTGTTATGATTACGAGTTTTTTTAGCAATTAATAAGAATGTTCATATTAATGATAAGAAATGGTTAAAACAAGCTTTTACCATATTTTTCATCATTTAGGATTCTCCCAACATAGATTTTTCCGAATAAACCCGATCAGCAAGGAAAGGAGGTAGAAGGAAGGCGGTGAAGGTAAAAGACTACGGATAAGAGGGGATAAGTTAGGGAAGAGAGGGAAGGGAAACACATATATTTCACTGAATATCACGAGGCTCACGCACACGCTAGCCAAGCTTCAAAAAGCACCCATCGCTGGAATATAGACGGATTCCATATCTCACTGTGAAAATGTTGAAAATGGGCGACAATTAATAGTGAGTCATCCCGCTTCTTTAAACACTTGCGCTGGGACAAATTAGGTAAGTTTTCTGAGCTATCCTGTAATCCAAAAAAACCTTTCTTCCTCGTATATTAGCAATTTGAAAGTTTGGTAGTCATATCCTAAACTAGATTTCGGCACAGAATAGTATGGATCGAAAAAAAGCCGGTCAAAAATCTAAATTTTGTAAAAAAGCATTGAAAGTTGTACCTTTGAGGTTGTGTGTTATTTATTTGCTAAGCTATTTTAAAGAATAATTAAGAATTTGAGGAGACACTAGGGAAATAGGATCTATAGTGCCCGAAAAATGATTTTGTCGACAAATGCTGATAATTATTATACATAGCTAGATATAAAACCTTACATTAATAGAAGACATGGTTATCTTTAAAATAATATAAAAACACACATAAGAAATTGGAAGTAGAAATAGTGTCACATTAGTTAATTTGGAGGAAAAATTCGTCCAATTTTCTATGAAATGAGAACATTTAGCGCTGGAATTGAAAAAGAACAGCTGACTGAACGTTGAAATTGTAATTAAATGCAAATAATAAGTGCTAATTATAATTCTAATTAAATATCAGAGTTCTGTGTCAGATTCATATGAACAGAATTTCTTCTCCTCGAACTCGGCCGCTGTGTCTGGGAATTATTTTAAGAGCCTACATTTTCCAGTGCAAAAACAAAAACAGCACAAAGGAATTTATTCTATGTGGTATCTAATGAACTAGTTATAGGACAAACGATCAGTATTAGCCTCCGGAAAACATTTTCATTGGATTGGATCTTTAAATTCTTAGCGAGTAATGTTCACTGGTGTCGGCGGGGAAAAGTCCTCGCCTGCTAATCCAAGGGTCGCGGGTTCGTATCCCGCCGGGGGAGATCATCCACTGGATGGATGTTTGTGTGTGCAAAATGAGTTAATTGTAAGAGAGGACTGTACAGTTCTAAATTCGCTTGAAATAAAGACAAGTTATTATTATTTATTGAAAGTTACTTTTGCAACGTTCCCCTCCGAGTCCTCGGCAAGCATCGGGATTCATTGCCGTCATGATGGCCGAGGACTCGAGAGGGGTGTGGCAGAGATCGCAACCACGTCCGAGGCCCATCGGATGTGTGGCTACGCTGCAGTTGGGTCATGGGTGCGGAGTAGACGGAGGGACCCAAGTACGACGGCCTTCTGCATGCGAGCTGCAAGTGACTCCGCCTGTGCCACGCAGGACGGAATGCCCCTGATGCTCTCCAGCAGCGAGCCCTTAACTCCACCGAGCACCCCTATGATAAGGACTACCAGTTTAACAGAGTGTCCTGGGTACATTTGCCGAAGCTCAAAAAGCAGGTCTTGATATTTTGTCCGTTTCTCCGCCTCCTTTGCATCCATGTTCGTTTCAGCCGGGGCCGAAAACTCAATCACAAACATGGAGCATGAGAGGTGGTCTAGGAGAACGATATCTGGCTTGGTCGCCTCCAACTGCCTGGTGGTAGAAAAGGAGTGATTCCACCAGATGGTGCATTTATCGTTCTCCAAGATGCTCCACGGTAGAGCTTCAGGTCATCCATATAAAATAAGTGTGTGACCTTATGCTTCCTGTCACCTGGCACACCGCACATGTATCCTTTCCCTTGCCGCAGCCTTAGCGAGAGATGTAGGAGGGAAATGCAGAACACCAAGGGGCTCAATCTATCGCCTTGGAAAACGCCACGGTGGTATGATACCAAGTCTGTCGAGACAGAATTTTTATTATTATTTTTATTATTCACGGTATTTCGTTTGTCTTTTGTTCATGACTTTCGGGCCTCCTCTGAAAGCTTTCCAATTGGTTGTGTAGCAGAGTCAATTTCATATGCACTATGTGGCAAAATTAAATGCACCACAGGTGGCACGCAATATCAGAATAGTCAATATAAAATGTGGACGTAACCATACAATATTCATCAAATTTGTGAGGACCAAACAGAAGGCCGCGAGATTAAACACTCCAAATTGTTTAATTCCGCATTTTAATCGGAATTGAAATAATGGAAAATTAAAGTCCTGAGGTTATTTGAAGATTATTTATTTTTTTATTTTTTATTTATTAGGAAAAACAAAATTTGAGACCGATAAGAGCATACTTCTGAACATATTAGTATTTAGTCCGGGAGAAAGCACGCCATTTTTTCTCATACTACTAAAAGGATTAACTATTAAAACAGATGTAGCCCAATATTGGCTTGTTCATCGCCATGTAGATGGAGTAGCAGAGCCGTTAGAGGAATGAGAAGGAATGGTGGAGGATAAAATGGAAGGGACACCCCCAGGGACATTTTTGCGGAACAGCCTTTTAGTACGTCCAGTTAAATTGTGGTCTTTCTGTCATTTTTTTCTCCGGAAAACGTCAATTCCATCTTTCTACACCCTTCCTGCGCTGTTTTCTATTACTCCATATATTCCATCAGTCTCCGGTGGCACTCAACTGAGAGTAGCACGGCTATTTGGGCGTCTTAAAAGTTCTGCTCGGAGCAAGAGGAGAAAGATTTTTATAACAAGAGGAGAACGGGACATTCGCTCACAGAGATTTTCAGTCAGTGAATAGTATGGAAAATAAATAGTAGCTTATAAATGAAGGTATGAGTCCGTTGAAAGCGCCCTTAACCGATCAATCTGCCTCACTGTTGATCTCAGGGAGCCGCTCAAAGTGTCGAACTCTTGTGGCGCTTTTTTTGGCGAGCGGATGAAAAACGAGCCACTTCACTTTGTCGACTCGGTTACTCTCACAGAGTCTACTCCTCAAGCCCATAGTTCAAGACTTTTGTATATAGGTCAACTCATTCTTATTTTATTCCTTCATTCTTCTCCTTCGGATATCACCATTTCCATTTCCCTTAACCTACCCTCGGAAAACATATCTTGGTGCCTTAATTACAAGAACTGATCATTTTTAACTTGATAATTACGTTTTCTACACATCTAACTTTATTTTTTAATCTACTGCAGGTATTACATTACTTCATCTTTACATTTAGACCACTTGAAATCAATAATGACACATTGTCCTTCTAGTGAAATACCTTATGATATTGACTAGTTTTACACACTCGAACAAAACATGGTTATAAACTTCATACAACTGCGTTTCGATGTAAGTTATGAAAATGGAGAAGCCCAGGGAAAATTTGTTGAATATTACCTTTCGGGACAGTACCAATTTCTCCTTAGGGGGAAATTCAGGAAAGGAATCACAATGGAGAGGTAAAGTTTACCTGCAATAAAAGAAAAAGTTCTTCAAAAGACAATAATTTTTGCGTAGACATTGGAATTAACGAGTTACTGAACTCACACTCAATTCAGTAATTGATATATTAATAATGATTCGGAATAGTCCATAGCAGAATAATGTTGACAAATGCAAAGATGCAAAAAAACATTGTCAATAGCATGTATCAATTGTTTTTGTTTCCCTTAAAAACAGAAGTAAATATAAATGAAGAGAATTGAATGTAAAATTATGAAGGACGACAAGAAGGCGATATTCATTTCTCACTAAACAGATATCCATATTTCATCATTTCATTCAAGGACTACATTACATTAAGCTCTTAATTACCTCGTTAAAATCTTGATTTTTGAGAAAAATATGAGAAAAATTTCCTTGAAAATCAGTGAAAGTATGTCTCTGCCGTAGGGTGAAAACAGGAATTTACTGTGACCTTCAGAAAATGTGAAGAATTTAGGGGTCTGGAAAGTAGGATCACAAATTAAGTAAAAAATAAGAATGATAGAATAAACATAACATCCCATTAAAAAGGCATTCTACGAGAAAAGAAAATCTTCATCTTCAAAAAATCTCAATTGTGCGAAGAACACAGACACAAAACATATGCGACGGCAATAATTTCCGCCATGATAATTTTCCCAGGAAATGGACTCACGCGCATATAAATAATCTCAAGGGCATCCGATTTTTCAATTTGTACACTCTTCTTCACACTTAATTCTTCACTATTTATTTTATTATTGTGATTTTTGCACCAAAAAGCAGAGAGGTAAATACCCATCTATGAAAATCACTAAACGTACATATTTTCCATTACTGTATGAACTTAAGGTGAATATTGAAGATATATTTTGCCTTTAAACATAATAACTCTTAAATTAAATCTTAATTCGCAAGTAAAATAACATAGTCACCTTTCATTCAGGAAAACAGCCAAAAGCAGTCATGAATGCAAAACGCTCACTGTTTCCAGATCAGCAATTCCAAAGGAAACGGGGTTTGACAAAATAGCAGAAGATGGTTACACGTTTATGACGCTCTATCCATCCTCCATCTGCCTCGCAAGAAAGAACAGCTGATGGTAGGTTAGCGCGTGACGGTAGGAGGTTGGAGTCTCATATCCCGGCAGAATGAATGCGAGTTTACAAGTGATGACAGGAGAAAGAGCGAACCAGGTAGTGAAGAGTAGAGGGGTGATTGACAGAGAATATGGACTAGGTTGAGAAGAGAGCAGACAGAGGGAGACTGTAAGAAAGAAGGGAGGATTTGAAATAGAAGTGAATGGAAGCAAGAGGATAGTAGAGAAATAGCAATTTGTTGCTCTTATACAATCACAGATATGAAATTATAGTAAGGCAAATCACTAAGCAAAATATGAATATCTCTAAGTGAACACTTCAATAAAAGCGTGCACACCCTATCATGGGTGATTTTATAAAAACGCACTTATTATTTGTATTTAATTACAATTTCAACGTTCAGTCAATTGTTCATTTTCAATTCCAGCGCTAAGTGTTCTCAGTTCATAGAAAATTAGATGAATTTTCCCTTCAAATTAACTGATGTGACACTATTTCTACTTCCAATTTCTTATGTATGTTTTTATATTATTTTAAAGATAATTATTTCTTCTATTAATGGAAGGTTTTATATCTAGCCATGTACAATAATTATCAGCATTTGACGACAAAATCATATTTTTCGGGCACTATAGATCCTATTTCCCTAGTGTCTCCTAAAATTCATAATTATTCTGCAAAATAGCATAGCAAATAAAAAGCACATAACCTCAAAGGTACAACTTTACCAATCACTAAGCAAAATCTGAATATCTCTAAGGGAACACTTTAATAAAAGCTCTCCGAAAAATACGAGACAAAAATATAACAAAACAAAGGTTCTGAGACGTATTGACATTTTTATGTGTATTTGTCTATAAAACAATCATAAATATATCAATTTTTGAAAAAGGGAACAATACTGAGCGAAGTATTTTCATCATTGGCAATTCATAATGAAATTTTGGTTCAGTGTATACAAAAACGATCCATTAAAATGTATCCTTTTATGTATGAGGAGGAAAAGGAGCTTGGCAACAATAAATGCAAAAGGGGAGAGTAGGAATGGTTGGCATAGATGAGGGATGTGTTGAAGATCACAGTGAAGTGATTGGATTCCGCAGAATAGATCGAGATGAATGGAAGTGAGTCGACGGAAAATCCTGCTCCAGTCTGGTCTTTCACTCACTTCTAATTGATGAACCAAATACGATGTGATTTTGTAATCATCATCAGTAACTGTCATGAATTGGAAGATTTGTTTGCTGTAGCTCTCTCCGCTTCTCTTTTATTCTTGGTAACCACATCATTACTGCAAAATTCTTCCTTGAACATCATCCATACAAATAATATACCTGATGAATTGGAAAAGGCTACCTGGCCTCTTGGCAAGTGTATCAGCTGTGCATAGTTTCTTTTTCTCGCAGAATGCCTTTCTTCATGGGATTTTTATGTTCATCATATCATTATTTATTCTTCCTTCAAGGGTGATCATACTATCCAGACGCCAAAATTCTTCCACATGCGGAAGATTTTTGGTTTTAAATTGAAGATAATTTTTGTATTTATCCTGCATGCTAAAATTCTGCTTTACTTCACATTGGTGTTTAAGCTGTATTTGCACAGTTCTGTCCACACAGTTCAACGTGATATGAGTTACCACAATTTGCAGTTTAACTTGTAGCTAATGAAGCAGAAAGAAGAAATCGAGAATTGTTCAAGAGCACTAAGATGAATAAATGACGGAAGACAACTCCCGAAGACCTTTTGGGTTATTATATCAATACTCTGTCAATTCCACAGGGTTCAATAACAATAATAGCCTCGGCATTATAAGGTTTATGTCGATAACATATCGCTAATTGACATTTTCAAAAAACAAAGTCTGCAGAGGTATAGGCTGCAAGAACGAACGAGGAAAGAAGAGACGGGAATTCAGAAGGAATGGGAATAAGCGGAGGAATCATCAAGGAGGGCTTGATTTTTTTATAAACTGAGTGGAGCAGAGAGAGTAAAAGAAATGCCAAGAGTGGCACAGTTAAATTATGATTAAATTAACGGAGAGTGTTTCAAACTTATAATTGAATGGATGGGTATGATAGAAATGATGGTGATAGCGAAGAAAAGCCAAAAGAGGAGATAAAGTAGTAGTAGGATAAAGTAGTAATTAGGATAAACAATAAGTTATCTTAGGTCGCTTTACAAAATAAGTGAAAGAATGAAAGAAAGAGAGGAAAGAATGTAGAAAAATTATTGAAGTGGAAATTTCCGCTGAAATGAACAAAAAGAAGACACTTTTTTTATTTATACCAGTCCAATAGAAGTCGAAGTTCGAAGAAATGATTGAGTTTGCGATTGCTGGCTCGGCGCAAAGCACTTTCCACTGGCTCTCTTTCCATGGATATCGCCCATTTGCTGAGTTTGGAAACTACCCAAGAAAAGTTTTCATTTCTCTGGACCAGTCACGAGGTGGGTTTTCCGAATTGAGTCATGGATAGAGCTCTGAAAATAGTTTGATGTGGTCAGAATCTCAAGAATGAAATTCTCTTAAGAGCCAGCAAACGGATTTCTAAATAAGAATTTTTTCGCGAAAAAGCCAAATAACTTTTTGCAAACTTCATGATTACTCAGCCTTAGATATCATAAAATTGAAAAAGGAGTTCACCGGGTCCACTAACGTCATCAATAACACGATTTATCTCTTGGGAGTGGATTTTCTTGCACTTAGGGTTGTTTTAACCGCAAATTTCGTTCTAGATTCCTATCTTTGGATGGTACTTGACTGATAGGATTAGATTCGTGAAGATACTTTTTAACTGTGTTTTCCCGGGTATATCTGTGAAATTTTTAGGCTGCATTTGAAATGGAAGGAAAAATGCATAATTCCAACCATTTCATTAAAATCATACCAACTAACTTCCCATCTTGTGATCACAAATTTAATTGACTTCATCACCTGAAAATATCTCACGCCGTCTACCGTCCCATTTACCCACTCTCATTTCCGTATTCTACCAGTTGCGCATGAAAGGACCGCAAATATTGACTTTGGCTCCAGAATTCACTTATCTTGGCTCCTTTATCTCTACACAAAGAATTCATAAGACGACTGGAGAGCGGAGGAACTAAGTGTTAGAGAAATGAATGGGTGTGGAAAGGCACTGAGGAGCGGGAAAGTGTGTTTACCCATAGCAAGGGGCATAGAGAGATAATGCTGTGATTGCGGAGAATTGGTTCCCTAAGAATACGAATAAGGGGAAAGGGGTAAGAGTGCAGAATTCTGGGGAATATATGAAGATGCCGGAGAAGTTGAGTTCTAGTGAAGATTAAGACGGATATAAAACGGAGAAGGCGTAAAGGAGTGGAGGAATAGAGAACGGAGGAGGGTGACGACGCAGCACATGGACGAGATTGGACGAAATTAAGGTAGCACTGAATAGAGTTAAACAACCCTTAGGAGGCAGTAGAAAAAAGAAGTAAAAATGTAAAAGAGGAGAGAAACAAGTAGGCATAGGAAGTTGATGAGAAAACTCCTGGTCACGAAGTGGCTTTCAAAAGAATGGAAGTATACGCGGACAGCGAAAGAAAGAAAGAAAGATGAGGCCACAATAAAGACACTTTATGTAAGAGTATTTCTCCGGGGAGTATAGATGCCATATTTCCTTTAATTTTAATTACAGGAGTGAAGAGAAGAACGGCAAAATTTTAAAATAAGAATGATGCAAACAATTGATTCATGATTGAACTCTTCTGTGACAAAATACACGCACATATTTGACTATTGCACTTGATATCATCAGGCCATACGTTAAAGACCTCTTCAAAACCGAATGTTTTTCAATCCAGCAACAATTTTACGGAAACTAAATATTTATTTAACAAATGAAAAATTATGCCATGATTTTAAATAGCACTTAAATGTACACTTAAGGCATTAACTAAATTAACATATTTAAAGTATAAGCTTATTCGACCCATTCCGCGCGTGGAAAAGACCTAAAATTTACAAGATATTTTGATATTTGTAAAAAAATGCCGCAGTAACTTATGAATTCATTTTTTTAAATAACTGATAATACCTACACACAAACTATACATCGTTACCACATAAATGTGACCTTTGAGTCAAAACATCCTTATTTTGCTTGAAAATATCTCTATGGAGAGCATGATGGTTATATATTCCATTGAAAACTGGCAATATTTTTAATCTAATACTGTAAAAAGTTTTACTAGATTAGTTCCAAAATATGATTTTATCATCAGAGAGATGAAAATTTTTTATCAAAGATATTTATATTATATTAAAGATATTTATATTAAAGATATTTATATTAAAGATATTTATAAGATTGGGTCAAATAAATTGAATTTTATTCGAAGAGATGTCTTGCTCAATTTATTAGCTACAGGAATAAAAGTAAAAGAGGATGAGGATGAACGGTTGAAAGAGCCACTCCTACTTTCTCGATAGTGGTTAGCGATTCAGGAGAAGCAAAGACGCAAGCAAGGGGAAGAATGAATGAGGCAGCAAGGAGGAGATAAAGAGATAAAAATAGGAATTTGAGGTCTGGCAAGGTGGGTTAAGAAAAAAACTCAGGGACGGAGGTGAGGTGAGAGGATAAAGAAATTAGAGGAGGTCGGGGAAGAAGAAAGCGAGGGAGAGTAGGTTGAATCGAAGTAGTGGTGGAAGTAAGGGCTGAGCGCGAATAAGTTCGGGGATAGCGGAACGATAGAACGGTTAATTTGCGACTTAGGAGTTAGTTGAAGGTGGTGACTGTAGAGGGCGTTTCCATGGCACAGAAGATGGGCCCCGGGGGAAAGGGGCCGAAACGCTCTATGCGATGCCATGGCAGTGTTGGGACGGTACTCTCCGGCTTCCCCTTTCTCGTCAATTTTCTACAAGGGTGGTGAGGCCGTCTAGTTTCCATCAGATTTCATCCCTGATAGCAGCGCCCCTTGCTTGCTTATCTTCTGCCCGCTCTCTTCCTTTCCTTACATTTCCCTATTTCCTATTCCACTCCACTAGCTATTTTTCTCTTTTAGCCCTTGGTCAATTCGCCAATTGGCCCTTTCCTGACTGAAAGATCTGCACTATTGTAACCTCTCATCGATTCACTCAAAAGCCAGCACCATTCGCAGAAATTTTCAATCTTATGGTAGAAAGAGTTTGATTTCCCCTCTATCTCTAGTACTTACTCATTAATTAATATTTAACTTTATGGAAAGTTATTCAAGAATGTTTCTTTCCAAGCCGCGGTTTCCACGGTTTTATTATGCTTTATGCAAAAATCTAGATGTTTTCCCCTTTCCCATAAAAACCCGCCTTCACCAGGAGATAACTCCGTGATCACGAGGCATTTGCTCAACTAGCACCTTATGTATATTTCATTAACTCTTCCTTGGAAAGAGAATGAAGAAGAAAAGAGCTTGCCTGAGAGATCCAGAGAAGTTTTAATCTCCTCTAATTAATCCAATTATAAGCAAAAGATTACCCAAAGTAGACGATTTTTTTCACTTCCCCTAAAAACTTCCATTGTGATTCACTCCCTTTACGCTTATTCCCCGCAACATATTTAAAACTCTATATTTCCTCTTTAACTCCCATTCCACAGCTTTACCCATTAAATATGTTTCCATTTGCTTAGCCATTTTGTTCAGCTCATAACGCTGATCGCTAGCCCAACTTTACTGATTCACCCAAGAGTTCCACCCAATCACGGCTACGGTAATTAAAATTGATCTCAGGTACACAAGCAAGAAATCTAATTCACTGGACACCTAGAAGGGGAATCATGGGTGATTCCATCGGGATAAACTATCCTTTCGGATTAAGATTTCGGAAGCTGGTTCTATAAATCAATAAAAGAACTTATTTTTTACTCTTGTTTCTCTTGTTACGCACAGATTTCATACGTCTCTACCATCAATTAGAAAACTAACCATGTTTATAATTCAGTTCCTTTGATATTTGCCCTAACCATCAATCGTGTCTATTCCAGGCTTTACTAGCACTTTTTGGTATTCTGTTGAGGTTTGTGACATCAATGGCCTACATTTACTTTGTCATGACCAATTTTAGGGGATTTTTCGTAAAAATATTTTAAAACGACTGAATATCATAATCATTCACGTGCGATATAGAAACCCTCAGTCCAAGAAAAAAGTGCCCAGGAAATCGTAAAATTTTGGATGCCAACACGTTGAGTTGTGTAGCAATTTACAATGACATTTGACGTCCATAGTAATTGACAAGGGTATTTGCTGTCTTCTCTGCCGGAATCTTAATTTTAAAAATAAAATTTGAATACACTAATTGTAACATTGATCATGCGATCTAAATCCACTTCTGGGACATCGATGAAAATGTTATCACCTATTAAAACTGAAAGTTATAATATCTGGAAATTCTCAGCCAAGTCTATCCGCTCCGGGAATCTGGCTTCAATCCGGCTTGTAACCCATCTCGCTATTTTATTGAATGCTCTGTCAAAACAGGCTATCCATACGTCCATCTTCTCTTCCTTCTTTTTAATCTACGACTGTTCTAAGTGGCAATTTCGGAAAAACCTTCTGAAGACGCCTCAGATAAGTTGCCCAATTGCCCATGACCAATGTGTAAAATGAAGTACAATAGTAAGTTAAAAATTAATACATATAGCACTTAAACAGTTTTAATTTTTTCATACAATGACAAAACCTTTACCCATTAATAAAAAAATTAATCCATAAGGTATTGACTTAGTAATTACTTTGCCCCTACAAAGGATATTCCACCGCACGCAAATGAACACTGCATTTCCAGGCACCAAACCTCCGTTTTCTTCACAACGGTTCTCAGGTAAGTCCAAAGGATAATCTCCATTAATACTCTTTTTACCAGTTATAAAACTGAATTGTTATATTTGTCTACGCCTTCAATTGTACTTAACTTGTAATATTGGCTAAAACTTATTTTACGTTAAACGCCAGATGTTGTAGTCTATCGTTAATTTGTTGAAATAAATCTTGAATCTAGCCCATTTAGATCGCATTGACGTATAGTACGTTAGTTGACGTGAGCCTTATCGATGGAACAAGTCTGAATCGGTTTCCATACCGTGGAAATATTTTACCAGAGATTGATTAACTGGTCCGCATCCAATCTAAATTCCACCGAAGTCTCTTTTGGGGTCACTTCCTTCAGGACCCTCTCTCCACATCCTCCCCACACATGCAATGCGATGTACGCCAGTTTACTCGTCCACACATCTCTTTCCGTCTCGTGACGTCTTCCTCCTCATAACGAACGCTTCAACCCTTTCAACCTCGCCGCATAAAAACCCGGCTGCTGTCCTTCATTACGGTGGCAGAGGAGTTTCCCCACCCCAAACAATGTCTCCAGAAACCACCTGCTCAGATGGTTCTTAAGCCTCCATCTTAACTCGCCGATCCGTCTTTCTGGGTCACTACCTCCTATTTCCTTTTTTCCCCCTAACTTCCTCTTATTTTCCACCCGACGCCACTCCGACTATCTTCTCGTTTTTTTCCAATTGCTGCCGCAACTTCTTTCTCCTTCTTCTGGAGAAATATCTTTGTAATTTACGCCTCGAAATTCCAAGAGAAAGAGTGAGGGAGATTGAGGGCGTCGCTAACACTAAGCAACGCTGCTTGCAGCTCAGTAGAGTGTGAAAATAATTACAGCTCTCATATTCCATCCCTTCTGTGTTAGCCTACCGCCATTCAACCTCTCACTACTGTTTATATTTTAAAACGCTTTTTACAAGATTCGGTTTTAGACGTAAATTAAGATAATTGAGCTTAATGTAAGAATACTTTATTAAAATTCCTAAATCATAGGTGGTTGTATCTGTTTGTCTTGGCGGCTATGATTATAATTCAGGGTTAAAATAATAGTGATGCAAAAACAATTATTTCATAGCGAGGCAAAATTGGGGAATAATGTTACGGTAATATTTTTATAACTATTTACGGTTGGTGTTGATTCGAATTTGGATTAAACCTTCACTAACGAAAAATGATCATCGCCATAATAACTTAGTTATTACTTTTTAATATACCTATTTATTTATTTTTTAAATATTATCATTTATAATTATATTTAATTTTATTATTAAAATATAATTAAAATATATTAAATTAATAATAATTTATAATAATATAAAATTATTTATAATTTAATCTAATGGTACATAAGAATAAACTTATCAAAGATCAAATGAAGGGACTTTATCTTTTCCCTAAGAGCAACAGGAAAAATATTCGTATTCGTTGTTCACAACACGAATCCTCTGCATGCGAAATCCGCATTCGCGTTATCTCTAGAAGAAGTCATTTTCCCGCCAGCAATTTTTAAACTGGCGCTTTATCTGGCCATCCCAATTACTTCGGCAGTTATTTTCATCCAGCTGACTAATATTTCCGCAATCTTGGTTTCGTTATACCCAGGCAATAACTACAGCCTGCTTTAATAAGCCCCTGGAAGTATACTACCCTTCTCTTAGTTCTCTTCATCCCCGGCACCTTCCAGTCTCAACGGAAAATCACTCGGTTTCCCCTCAAATTTCCCACTTTCATTTTATCCTCGTACACTTCCTTCCCATTCAAAGCTATCCCTCCTACGGCGCTTGTGTCGGTCTCTTAACATTGACACGTCGCTCATAATACAATACGACCCTGCAGAGCCCCTACATACGGCAATTTCACCGAACAAACCCTTGCCACACAAAGACTCCCTCAAATATCATTCCTCCTTCCCAAACATTTCTCCTACACATTGACAATGGTCCTTAGGGCTCGAAGCGCTCTTTACACCCTCTCACGATGTCTACAAAATTACCAACAATCACTCAATCAATCAATCACAAGCAAAAAAGAAAAAGGAATGGATGACAGAGGAATTATTAGAAAAAATAAAAATTAGGGATTCATTGTTTAGAAAACTGAAGAAGGATCCATCTAATACCCACTATAAAAGTAATTATCAAAGTCAAAGAAAAAAATTAGTGACAGCAATAAGGAATCAAAAATGGAATTTTTATATGAACAGGGTGTCAGGTATCGCAAATGACCCAAGAAAAATATGGTCCATTGTAAATGAAATCACTGGTAGGAAAAGAACCATAAGTGCTGATAGAAATTTGAAGGGTTTCAAAGGAATATCTCATGATGAACTAGGAAAAATATTCCTTCAACAGTTTACCGATGAGATTGAAAAAAATCAAAGTAAATTGCACTAAAAAAATTCTACGCACCCCTGATTGTGTTATGGAAAGTAGTATTTATGTACCTGAGATAACAACAAGTGAAGTGAAACAATTATTAACTTCCATAAAAAACAAAAGTCCAGGAGTAGACGGTATCAGATTGACCGATATAAAAAATCATGAAATATTCCATGATATCCTGGCGAAATTAATCAATTTGGCCTTAGAGAAGGGTAAAGTACCTGAGAATATGAAAACTGCTATTGTAAGTCCGATTTATAAAGATGGTGCACACAGGGATCCAAATAACTAGAGACCTATATCTATTTGCCCTCTATGCATAAGGTTATGGAAAAATATATTGCAAATACTTTGCTAAAATTAATGGAAAAAAATTATGTAATATCACAGTATCAATATGGCTTTCAACAAAATAAAGGTACTAAATTAGCACTTGAAAAACTCTCTGAAACCGTAAAAAATGCATTGGAAAGGATAATGTCGGTGGTTTTATTGTATATTGACTTAAAAAAGCATTTGATACCGTCGATTATAAGAATCTACTGAGTAAGTTATATAAAAAGGGAATTAGAGGAACAGTTTATGAATGGTTTTCTAGCTACTTAAAAGAAAGGAGTATTCGAATAAAAATTAGACATAATTATGTTAGTGAACCGGCCTTTATTAGCACGGGTGTTCCCCAAGGTTCAATCCAGGGACCATTGCTATTCTTAATTTATATTAATGATATATTTAATGTCATTAAATACTGAACGTTGTAATTATATGCAGACAATGCATTGCTGATCTCTAAGCATATGAATTTTGAGGAAGCAAAAATGAAGCTGGAAAAGGATTTTTAAAACTTTTTATACTGAACACATGACAATAATTTAGTTGTCAATGAAAAGAAATCTAAGGTTATGCATGTTGTTCCAAAGAGCTCTGGGAAGAAAATACTAAAGATTGCTAAACATACACATAAATGCCTACATGTAAACTTAATGAATTGTAAATGTCCCATAATAGAGCATGTTACAACTTATAAATATCTGGGTGTAATAATTGATGATTCCTTTAGATTTAAAAACCATATGATTGCTGTCAATTCAAGATTAAGAAGGATTGTACACCAAATGTACTACCTCAAAAGTCTATTACCCTTTTCTGTACTAAAATTAATATATTGTGGATTAGTCGAGAGTGTACTAAGGTATGGTCTTACAATATGGGGTAATGCAGATAGTGTATACTAAAGATTATTAATAAAAAAGCAATATAAGCTCTTTAAAACCCTTTATGGAAAAATAGATAAAAAGATATGCAAGGAAGATATGTATCAATATTTAGGTGTATTAAGACTAGATAAATTATACGGATTTATTATCATTCAAGATAATTATTTTTGCAATACATATAAAAGCATCCGTCCCATACAGAACTCTGAAAGGTTAAGAAGGTTAAATGTCTCTTTGTAACATTAAAAAACATATCTGAAATATCCGATCACTATTACGATGGCACCTTTGGCTTAGCAGGACCAAGATTTGAAAATAAAATTGTATTAAAAATTAAAAAAAAACACGTAACTTTTTTACATGTACTTTTTTCTGTTATCATTGCCAACATTGCCAATTTTATTATTATAATTTGTCTCAAGTAGCAATTTTGTTATTTTTTTGTACTTTTTTTGTACTTTTAATATTTCAAACACAATAAAAATTATTTAAAAAATATTTAAAACTGGGCAGACATTGTTTTGTCATCTAGATTGAAAGAATGATGAAATTTCTTAATATTTTACTCAAGTTGTGGGAAAATAGTCAAATCTATCTTTTACACAAAGTTTTACTTGTATCATAACGAAACATTCAATTGATCCCGATTGGTTGAATATATTCTGCATAAGTTTATTACCATATCCTATATTTATTAATGTCTCAATTGAGGCTTGGGTTGTTGGGTCACTCACTCTGAATAATAGACGGATAAATACTGGATTGAGAGCTAAGTTCCGATATAAATCAATGAATCCATGATTTATTATTCCACTGTCATAGAGAGACATGAATTTGGCTGCTATACTCATAAAGGACGGATTTTCATAACATTAAAAAGACTTTTCTTGCCATAATTTTCCACACATTTGCAAACTCTAATTAGCCCTTCTTCTTGTCTCTATAAAGGACCTCAATATTAACATGTTTGCAGTGCACTTCTCCAGCACGCAGTCTCCAGATTCTGCCCAATTACAGATTGAAGAGTAAATGTGGGAAGCTTTGTGTTCTTTTCAATACCAATCTTTTCACCCGGGCAGCGTTCCTACGGATTCTATTATTTAAAAGTATAAGTGAGTCGTGGTGCCGAATGCTCTGAGAGCACAGTTCACGAATAATTTGTGTGAAGCCTAACTTAAATGGAAAAAATATTAACTTCTACTACGCCTCCAACTATCAATATAGAAAAACATATAATGAATACCTTTCTCTATACATGCCTTTCAATAACAGTTGCGAGGAAACATTAAGAGATCCCATGTAGAAGTTGCAAAAGGAGAAAGAATAATAAACAAATGGGTGCTATTATTACTAGCAAAAGGATGAAACGAAATGCATTGCAACTGTTCAGTTTGAAGCCGGAAGTCGCTTAAGGTAATGGAATATTGACGGCCCTGATGGAGGTGGAATGAGGAAAAGGATACATATTAATAAGTCATGCTAGGGCGAAAGATGATAAAACATCTATAAAATGATATAGATAAAGTTTAATAGTTTGCAGTGGTCCTAATAGTACCATTTATTTCTCTGGAAGACGATAAATGCTTAATGAAAGTGGTATTATGACCAACCACCAACCATGCCAATGTGGTATTATGTAATCAATGCTCGTAAATAATTGTGGTCAATGTAGGAATAAGGTTATTATAATACGTAAGTAACCATACTCAGCTAATATTATGCCTAAGGAAGTGCAGTAGAGTCATCAGAAAACTTTGCAATCTAAGAATAAAAATTCGGACTATATCAATATATCGATGACAGATGAAACGCAATGAGAATCGTTTAAAATCGCGTCCATAACCCGTTCGGAGAAATAATTAAGTAATTATCCAAAAATAATGATGAATAGACAAATGTACCTGTGCCTTATATTGAGGAGTCAGCGATACGCAAAAAGCTTGACGAAGCTGTTAGAGATGACCTTTTCCACTTTTGTTTGAATTGGTGAGTTTATACTAAATACCACAAGTATGCTCTCATGTATAATTATGATGTGATAAACACAATACTAACAAAAAATATGGAAGGATTTGAGAAAAATGCACTGAAAATAGGTATATTGCATTATCGATGCCATTGTGAAGCTACAGAGTTAAGCTGTCTTACAGTCTTCATTAATATTCCTTCATGCGGCCAAATATATCACAAATATGCGGTCCATGTAACATAGCCGCATAGATGGCTATCTTGTGGACGAGTTTATGGCCATCATTTCAAATTCCTCCAAGAAGATATTAGCCGCCCCCGGGAATAGCAGAAAGGCATTACCTGCGGCTTCAATTCCATGGGAGTATATGTCGTTCCAGAGGAAATACGTGTGGCGTATAGAGAAATTAGCTACACCAGATGTGTACTTAGGTGGGCTTATAGTGATATTGCGTCTGATGCACTTTATACAGTACGTATCCATTGCAGCTTCTGAAGGTATTCCGTAAAAAGTTATAAACTTCTCCCTGATATTTTTTCAATTAATCTCTTAATTAAGTGAGCTAAACAGGTACATTTGGAAGTAATAATTCAGCTAGAATGAAATATCAATGGAAAAGAAAGAAAAACATTTGCTTAAATATGACTCTTACAAATTAAACGGTCATACTGACGTAGAAATTGCGAGAAAATTGCGCAGATTGCAATAAGAATCATGATGAATTGCATTTTAAGGGATACTAGGGGACTATGCTTACATATATCTCTTTTAGATAGTAAATATCTCTTATTAGATTAAATAATGCTTAACATACAGAAGGATTATAAATTTGACCAATCGCCAATTTTTATAAAATGATGCAAAAGATAATAACAAACCCTAAAAGAATGCCTACTTATAAGCGCGGTGGCTGTCTCGTCGGTTTAAATGAATGGCTACCGAAAATATGAAACAGTTTCCGTTTCTATTTTTAGTTCCCAATGGAGCTGTCATTATAGAGTGCTCGGAAGAGCACGACAGAAAACGCTCGGCGAGACCTTGTTCACCCCCCAGCGCAACCTTGTCCGATAGGAGCGCTGAAGTGGATAATTGGGCGTAACATCTATCATGGACACCAGTAATTATAACGAACCAAGACAAAGCAACGGGTCCCGCATCACAGGTGGTAAAAAAAATGTAAATAAAACACGGACAACTCCCAATCTGAGCCAATTGTTAGGCAATGGGGCACCTGCATATCGTCTCCAGCGTCAATGAAGGTCGTCTGTTATCAAAACCTCGCCCTAACTATCTACAACCTATACCTTTTGCATTCCTCCCACGGTATTTCCCGTCCATTTGTACCAGGAGAGTCCATAGAAACGAGTCGCGTTTGTAGGCTACGGGAATTGTTGAAAAGAACACTGCGAAAAAGTGAATAAGGGAGAGGAAAAATGTTACCCTTTGAGACCCACAAAAAAGGCGGAAAATTATTAAAGAAGAGTTCAATTTCTCTGAAAATTCTATTGTACTCTTTCCTTTTTGGATTGTTGATTATTATTTCATCTTAGACGCATTTATTTTCATTTAAACTCTAAAGTCAAATTTTACTGAGAAATCGTAATAAATTTTCGAAGAACAACTTCCCTCAACCTTGAATTATAATTTGCTCCCAGTCCCAGTTGCAGCATCAATCACATTATAGTTATTGTATTTCGATTACTGTCCTAATGGACAACTAACGATAATTTTGAGGATAGAGTATCAATGTAAATACCTTCAGAATGTCAAGCATTCAGTTGGGATAACTTATGGTATCACTTAATTGAATAATTCACCTAATGGACAAACACTTATTAAAGGTGACACTGCCGATAATATTTCAACCCCACGCTTCAACCCTAGTACGGATAGAAGTGACATAAAATACAAGAATAAACTGCCGAACTGATGCAAAATTTCTCCTTCTCATGCACTACTGAAGGCTACAACGAAGTCAGGGTGAGGAACTAAAACAGTTAACATGCATTTCATTTCGAATTTTTTCCTCTTCCTCCCAATATGGCTTTCTGACAATGTTAATACTATTTCCTCAACACTCAAAAGCTCAAATCTCTCAATTTTTATTTTGTGGTTAGTTTATTTTAGAAAACGAAGCATACAACAGGTCGATTTCTATATTTGGTTGCATTCGAATAAAATAAATCTGAGGTGATTCATAAAAACACAGCATAAAAATATTCTACAGAGTGAAAAATATTGATAAAGAAGGTAGAACCAATGAAAAGTTTGTTGAAGAAAAAGGTCGAAACGAGGACTAACTTTTGTATACAAAATTTCTCATTGTATTTAAAAACTCGTACTGCGATTAATTCCACTCCGTAGAAAAGAGTCCAACGAAGAAATAATAGGAGAGAGGTTGAACACCATGCATAATGGATTATTATTCAATGCTGGCCCAATTATAAATAATGTACAACAGGGAGGTACTCTTGTGGCTAGCAAAAGTTTAATGTGATTATTATGGTAGAACGATTTTCGACAAATTTTTCAAGCTCTAATATTTAATTTCCAATCTCCGTTACGTAAAACGTCTTAGGCTCTGCTTACTGTCAAATCTTATGCAAAATCAAATAATGCAAGCTTTTAGGGTAATTAAAAAAGTTAGACCTGTCGAAATTATGACCAGCTCATTCGACTTTAGGTCCAATCTGGAAAAAATTAAGGGTAAAAATGTAGGCTCAATCGGACAACGTTGAGGTTGCGCATTGGCTTATAATAATGACAATTGATATTTCCTTTTTCAAACCAGAAAAAGACGTATGGGATGTACCTGATACACTAACGTGCCCATGAGGGTGAAATCCTTCTTTTATGCATCGTAAATAGATCGTTGGATCTACACTGCTGCACTTTTTTTATACCTTCGAATCGCAGACATTCTTAAACATCTGAGGTAGGAGTCCATCGGAATTTCATTTGGCTTCTATACTGGAACGTGTCAACATTTTCTGGAGGTGATGCTTACACCTCGCGCTCCCTTCCACGACCCTCATAAGAATCCGAAGTCTGTCTCTGCGCTGCTTACCAGTTTCTATAGTGTGGTCATGACGGTCACTACCAACGCTATATAGTATGTATAAAAATTAGATTGGGTAGAACTCCTATTGTGTGGAGTATATTGCATTCGCTTGAATATATAATCTGAAATTTTATTTATTTGCTTTCGATCACAAAATTTTTCAATATGCGCGCCCTTCCACGACCCTCATAAGAATCCGAAGTCTGTCTCTGTGCTGCTTACCAGTTTCTATAGTGTGGTCATGACGGTCACTACCAACGCCATATAGTATGTATAAAAATTAGATTGGGTAGAACTTCTATTGTGTGGAGTATATTGCATTCGCTTGAATATATAATCTGAAATTTTATTTATTTGCTTTCGATCACAAAATTTTTCAATATGAATAAGGTCAGAAAATAGAAATGACAAGCAAGTAATGCCTTATTTCTTTTTTAATCAAGAATAACATCATTACAATAACTGAAATAAAAGAATATCATTAAAAAAAGGTTCAAAATGGTTAGCTTGATATTTTCACTAATAACAAAGAAATCGAAGAAAAGATCTCTGTTGTAAAATTCTCCCAATATCATTAAATTAGTAATAGAATAATAATGTATATTAAACGGGACATTTATGAGAGAGTTATATAATTTTAAAATGAAAATTAAGTATTATTAATATCATCCCCAGGTAAATTAAAATTCAATTAAAATAGAGTTTCGCGGACACCCCGTGCTACTCCGCGGACTCACGCGCGCACGTGTTACTCAGTCCGCAGGCCCTCCCGAATTAAAAATACATATTTTCCTCACTTTCAGAAGCATGTTGTCAAATGGGTGAGTGTTGCACATTGGAGCAGGAGGGGACGGCGGGGTTGGACGAGTTTCCTCGTGATTTAATGTTGCTCAGTGTGTGTGGCCCATACAGCAGTATTACCATAAGTTCATATGGATCGGTCATGACCTTAACCGGAAATGAATCTTCAATGATAACTACAGCTGGGCAGACAAAGTTTAAAGGATGGTAAACGTATTGTCACAAAAAAATGGAGCAGAAAAGAATAGTGAGCTTCGGAAAACCAAAATGAATAGTGAACTTCAAAAAACCAATTCCCGGATTAATAACCTCGGAAGTTGGCAATGATAATAATACCCAACCTTAATTATTCATAAAATTAGTACTATGCTGCAGATTACTTTGGGTAGTGCAACATATATTAAATGTACATATGGAATGACGGTAAATACAAAGTCACAAAAAAAACTCTCCTCTATAAAATTAGTGAAAGGTATTCATAGTCATAAGCCAATACTCAGGTCACGAACCACTGACTGGATTCCACATAAATATTGGATTTTAATGTTTTCACAGCAATTCTTGAACGCCATTTTTGTTGAACTAATATCATTAAGTACATATCTATCAACTATAAAAAATAATTGAAACAGTTAAATTTAATACATTGAAATTAATCTATGAAAACGATTAAATTTCATTGAATAAAATATGACCATCGCGTATTTTGGCTTGCACTCGGAGAAATTATTTTAGAAAAAAAAACCTAATCCAATAATTATTGATTAACCATTACATTTTCAATTATTATATGAGTTTCTCATGTCACGGGATACG
Source organism: Ceriagrion tenellum (assembly GCA_963169105.1). Lineage (NCBI taxonomy): Eukaryota > Metazoa > Arthropoda > Insecta > Odonata > Coenagrionidae > Ceriagrion > Ceriagrion tenellum. Next base: position 57,490,513 of record OY720632.1, on the reverse strand, counting down.
AATTTTATTGTAGCACAGACAAAATTTAAAATTAAAGGAGAAAAAGTCCATGCAATGCCCTACAAAGAATGCTATCCTTCACCCCTTTCAGCATTACTTTCCGTATGGAAAGGCACTTAGAAGGAGTAGTAAATGACGTAGGAGAATGAGTGGCTCTTTTGATTACCAAACTTCTTAATGATGATAACTTAAAGGCATGGCAATAATTGGCAGTAGTTTGAACTGAGCATAGAAAATAATATCGTTAAAAATGCCATGGAAAGGGCCAAGTCACATTTGGTCCATGTGGTCATCGTCTAAGACCATACCGTTATAATAAAAGAGAATGCCTGTAATTTGTTCTTTTATGAGAGGATTTTCGTTACCACTCCCCGGCTTCCGATGCATTGCGTGCCTACATGCCGCAAAGAAGACGAAAAACTCGCTATTACTCCTCCCAATAGTTGAGACTAAATGAGTGTCACATTACCTACTGCTCGAACCCTGAAGAATTCCCTCCCGTTTGAAACACCTATCCATTCAACCATCAGACACCTGAAATCTGTAATACTATGTATTTACAAAATATAAAATCGCTATTATTCAACTTTTTAAGCAGATTCACGTCCATCTAACGTTGATCAATCGAGTCCAAATTTGTTACCCTTTATTTATTACCTGATTCGCACCAAGAATCGAAGAAGCTAGTCAACATTTTGAAAAGTCCAAATTTTTGGATCACCTCAATAAGCCATACGTCCATTGGAACAATAAATTGCTGAAAAAAGCGTTCTAAATACAGGCATATATTATAGATAGATAGAGATTCATCTAAATAAAAACTTTAATAAAGAAGTCAAAACGGTACCTTAAATTCCATAAAATACCTATAAACGAATCGATTTCCAGCATACAAGTAAGACCATTAATGACTAGAGAAAAATTCCCTCCCCCTGTGGGATTATTGCGCGTAACGAACTATTTTCTCAAGGGATATAAACGCGATGGTAAGATTGTCAACAGGAATGTGATAAGGAGGAGATGGGTCTCCGGGCAAAGTGTTGACTAGGCCAGACGTCAGTGTTTGAGATGAAGGGCGATGAGGATGGCAAAAATTACATCACATTACGCTATTTAAAGAAAGTTTGTTCTCCCAACGCCATCTCCTTTCCATGTACTCATGTAATCTCCTTTCGATACCCAAAGTGACAAGTGAGAAAGACGAAAATGACTCAGCAACGAGTATGGGGTCAGAAAGGAATGAGAGACAGAGAAAAAGAGAGAAATGGTAATCATCGAAAGGAGCACTAGAGAAAATTCGGCTCCGAAAATTCCCGTCACGTTCTGTCGATAACAGCTTTTTAGTAAATTCTGATCCAAATGCCTAATCATCCATGTCATATCTTTAGCTCTCTTTTTCTCTTGTTCACCTTCCTCTTCTCTCTCTCTCCCTCCCACTTCTGTCATCGTTATTCGCTCACCTTCCCATCTCCAACCAGCAAATAATTCCATCAGTGTATCAGAAGAGAGAATAAGAAAATGAGATAAGCATGAGCATCGATAAGTTTTCTTCGTCGACGCTTTCTGTATCAATATATGAGTTTCTTCCTAATGAGGGCTAACATATTTTTTAATGAAACAAGTTCTCCAACCGGCTCATCCTTCCGTATTCCACTGGGACCACGCCCCTTCGACTGATGCATCTCGAGTTTACCTCCGAAGGAAAATTTACGTATTCCTTGCATCCTCGTTCCTTAAAATTTTCCAGTCTGAATGAACCCATTTACGCAATTATTCAGCTTCAAATTTTCAAAGCGTGTCATGTAAAGGGAATTGGTAAAATAGAGAATTTTTCTCTTCTTTCTGTGCTATAAAAATAATTTATATTTTCTTAGCATTATGTTTAACATAAACATAGCATATACATATTAGTTACTACATTGATTTATTCGGTTTCAATCAAAAGATTAGTGGACAATAGCCCTTCATCCGTTCCTATATAGTGTTATTTTCCCTTACTCTCAGGTAGTTCTTTTTATGTACTTAGAATGTTAAAACACTAAATGTAATAACTGTTCATAAATTCAGCTGAATAAACCATAATTTTGTTTTATATTGTGAATCCATTACGCGATCAGCACATTAATGTTAACGTTTCAAAGAAAAGTATTCAAGAAAGAGAAGGAATAAAAATAGCACTTTCCAACTTATGAAATAAAACTTAAGTAACACTTTATTATGGGAAAATTCAGATTGTAAACCAAGTTATGATACTTTTACAGCTGTACTGTGAAATTATATACGAGAAGTAGTGTATGGATTCCTTGATTTTCCCTAAGGAGTAACTTTTACGAGGTGAGGCATAAAATTTAAACAAAATTATTCAAGATAATCGAAAATATTCTAATGATTAATTACTCATATGGCATGAATCTTTAAGCTGATGGATAAGGTATTTGAAGGTTAATGTGGAGCCCTAAAAAAGAGGAGCAGAGGAGAGTGTGTAGGCACGCGCATTCGTTTCATAAATATTAAAGCGCAGGCATTAATCCGTCCCCATATGCACTTCGCGTTGAAAATGACGAGGGCTGAGAGAAACAGGCAAGTGATAGGAGATGGACAAAAGGCACGAGAGATAGAAGATAGATAAAAATGCTATATACGTGGAAGGGGATCGTGTTATGGAGAAAATGACAGCTACAAGCGACGCCTCGGGTGCTTGGAGGAAAAAAAAAACTTAGTGAACACGTCACATCGGCTGGTGACAAACACAATAGCTTCGTTGCTCGGGTGTAGGAGGGAAGGTATATAAGAATTGGGTGAAGAAGGGTGTGGAGTACGAAGAGCGAGGATGCGACGCAGGCTGTATCCATTTTTTGACGGACACGGGAGGAGTATTAGGAGAGAACTCGGGATTTCAAACTACCATTCTCTCTCATTAAGCCCATTTTCAAGCATTTCATGCATGCCAGGGAGGGATTAATAACATACATCACGACCAAACCAAATTTAGGTTCTAAAAATAAGAAGGCTTTCATAACATTATGAGAAAATTCAGCATATTCTAAAGATGTGTTTCTATCCGAATTTCTAGGTTTTTCCAATTTTCACCCAACACCCAAAATTACATTTTTCATTTCCGCTGAAAATAACAAAACGCAAATTTTTTGATACTACGTGTGATAACACTTTCTCAGGTGTAACTGTATGTTGGTAATACACTGTTTAATACGATGCACAATAAATTGCTCAAATATATGTTAGTACAATGTTTCATTCCGCTCTCCAGTGTAGCGTCTTACAAACCAAATAATGGTGTCCGATTATCTGATATGGCGCATTGGTAATTAATCACATTTCACCTAATTCCATTATCACATCTCAAAATCTCATGAACGAGAAATGAGGAGGTGAATTTGGAATTTTTCATGAGTTCGGCCTCAGGGATATCGATAACAGATCTTGTAATTCAAATAATCAAACTTGATTTTCGCTAAATTTTACCATACAGGTCTAGAAATAAGTTATTACATATAGTACGATTTTTTACTTCAGCTCACATTATTTTTGGATTGGGGCAATTTACTATACATTTGTGGCAGAGGTATCTTCCTTGGTGACGTCTTATGACGATTAGTGCTAATGAGTAAATTTTTGCATGGGCGATGACGTCTTTGGTGGGTCGATAGCAAACACACACCGAGATAGAAACCAAAGCAACGATTAAGTGAATAGTAGGCTGTTCACTCGAACGTGTTAATACTGGCATGGCAAAACGTGAGTGGACGGCTGTAAATTATGAAGCAGAGTGCGGATAAGTATTTGTAAGAGCGGTTCTTTTGTACTCATAAACGGGAGTGTAATTTTTTCTCGCCTAATGTACAGCAAGCGGTGGTATCAGCTTTTTGTAAAAAAATCACTACTGTAAATTATTTTAGGAACGTAAAGAGTCAATCTTCTTCTCCAAAGTATTATGTCAATGATTATAAGAGGTACTTTGAATAGTTTCACGAAGCTTAACACGTATCCTTTGAAAATGATACTATCCTTTTCTTGCCGTTGATTTGATACGGGTGCTTTCTTTGGTTGTACATAAACCAACTAATTTTTTATTTAATGAACTAAAATACTTGCGGAAATAAGTGCTTTAAAATGTCACTTCGAGGCAGATTATTAAAAACAATCAATAGCAGCTTAATTGCACACGGTTTGGATAATTAGGCATCATCTCATTATTTCATATCTATTAGCAAACCTCAGACTATACTATTAACGGTATCACCACGACCCACTACATAAATGTTCCATGTGCTCTCCCAGATGTGTCCATCACTATTGGAGTTCGCATTGCGGGTTTTGGATCTATACGCCGTCTGTTCAGCAGAGTATTGGCCTCCATGTACTCCATTTTTTTCCACTCGGAACTTGAACGCTTCAGAGGGTACATCTTTCAAGCACTGCTCTCCCCTGAGGGAAGAGGTACCATTTAATATTTTCCTCTGTCACGCGTTCCTCCGCGCTGAGATGAACACTCGTTCTTCCATCCTCGTAACCCAGTGAATCATCATTAATACAGGGTGAATACAATTACCTGAAGGGCTTTCCCGGAATACAACCCACCTCTACTTTCATATTTATATTCCACCATGAAATCGTGTTTAGTCAAAGCCTGTTTTGAGCCCAATGATAAGTGCTAGGAGTGAGAGTACGAGGAAAAATAATGAACTATGAATGTGCCGGGAAAAATAGAACGATTCAGACGAAAGAAATAGATTTTTTTTAATGTAAAAGGAGCACAATGACCCCCACGTGACTTCTAGATTTAAAGTTTCGTTGTTAATTCTTCCTGTAAAATGTATCACAAATATCATAACTCAATCGCGTAAAACCACCAAGTAGTCTCGCTTGTTCCAATTGAGTGAAGGTCTACGCCTGTATGCTCAACGATAGGTACGTAAAAGAAATAGCCACATGATATTTTCCCAAAAATTTTGTGTTAATATAGATTGACACGGTATTTTGGCAAACATTATAACATCCAATCTCATTTGATATCCTTCGTGATAAAGAACAGGACCATTTCTATCCATTTCACGGATTTTCGATTTCCATTCTGGAAAAGAGATGCCAAAAAATTGGAGATGAGACTAGATGCTAATAAACTAAAATGCTGCATTTATGTAGGTTTTGTATTTTACACTGAAATAGGTCAACCATCTTGTAGATAATTCCAAGAGTACACAACCGTATTTCCGTTTCATCTAGGTTATATGCTGTAGGGAAATATCACATTATTGCAGTTAGGATAACAAACTTTTGATGGTAGATGATTGGATTAAGGGAAAGCATTATTGCATTTCCAAACAAATTTATTAATTGAAAAAATTTAGCCGATATTTTTTTCCTTCAATATCTGTTAACTATTCTTTCAAACTACCACCTTAAAACCCACAGATTTCAAGAAGGGAGTCTGATGCCGATGTTTTATGAGTGAAGCGCATTCGTGCAGTGCCAAGGACATAATGGCAGAGGATAACACACGCAAACAAACTCAAATAAAATAAAACGACTGCGAAAGAGGCGTTTAATTCAGTCAAAATGGCACCGTAAAACGAGAATGTCTCCGATTTTTAAAAAATCCGTTACCCTCAGTTTATCACAACACTCTCGGCTTCCTCACAAACAATTATCCAATCTCATCCTCAGGAAGCTAAAGCAAAACCTTCAAGTATTTTGGTTTGAGATTCCGCGATGACAATGGGGCAATAAACAGCACAAGAACACTTCAAAATCTCTCCCAACTCGTATGAATTGCTTCGCCAATGTCATTAAGGCGAGCCAAGGTTAGCAGAGGGGGCAGGAATCTGAGGAGGGAAGTGAAGAAACTTCAGACCGTAGGGAATGAAAGGTAAACTCGAGGAGCAGGGGGCAAAGAGCGAGGTTGACGGAGTAGAGAGCAATTCAACCGACCCCCCTTTAATTTCCCTTCCCTCTCCGTTCCGCTCACTCACCCACCTCCCACAGATCTCTCTCGTGCTTCCGAGAAAGGTGGCAGAGAAAGGAACGAGACGGGTGTAAAAGGACAAGAAAAGGTTATGAAAAGTTAAGTTAAACTGAAGGACAGGCGTGGTGTTGTTCAGAAAATAAGACATTATCCTGCTGAATTATTGCTAACGTCTCTAAAAAATTCCCTAGACATCCTATGTTTTATTTGGATTTTTTCCGTAGGAATAGTGGAATGCCAACGACACTTCATGAGATAGCACGAGGGGAGGAAACTTTGAAAATTAGAAAGTCACTCACACCGGTAAAAGAAAAGAGTGAGCTAAAGTGAACGTAGCAGTCAAAATACCATAACTTTTATAAAAAAGGTGGATCCACAATACAATTTCAGCAAAAATGTTTCATTCACCTTGACATCGTTTGGCAAAGGAAAAGTTTCCCACAAGAGAACAGACGAAATCTGTAGTGAGTGCTTGAACCACAATTGATATGCCATGTTGTTCACCACTTTATTCCCACTATTTGGATAACGATAATTTTGTATGTTTGCAAAATACCCATGGCCGAGTAATCACTTTGAAAATGAGTCACAGATAATGATCCCCCTTTAGTGCTGCGATGCAAAATGACATACGCTGACATGAATACTCAAACCAGCAACTACGCGATGAATAAGATCACAAACAAGTGGGTAGATGAATGGAAAAATACCAGGGAAAATAATAAAATAAAGAGTAGCTTTGGAGAAGATCGTCTACCTACTGAGAAAAACTTTACTTACTTTAAGACTTACTAATGAGGAAAATGCCGAAAAAGCAAATTTACCATCGTTTGCGGCATCAATGCCATCTGCTGCGACTGCTGTCTCTCAAAAGGGGAGTCAAATTCGGGTAGCGTGCTAAAGTCGGAGTCGGAGGCAGGAGTAACGCCGGCAAGCCAGTAAAATTTTGTCCATCTCTTAGTCTCGAACACGCAATCCTTGGGATGGGAGTCGAACACGCTACCACTGGTCTCAACCGAATCCCGTGACACCATTTGACGCCATTTTGACGCCATTTGGATGTGATTTGACCGCATTTTGAACCAGAACCGTTTTCACTATATCTTATAGAGGCAAAGCGAGATTGGGACATTCTGCAGGTCAAAATTGCCACTATATCCCAGAAAATTCTAACTCATGTGGGAGCCTTATTCCTAAATTTGCAAATATTGTCGGTGCGACAATTATTCAAAATTACGTACATTTAAAATGAGCCATGGAACCCGCATGAACAAAAGTTACATCACTCTTCGACTTATATTGATGATCAATTCATCATTCTTGCCGATAAGTTTTACAATCCGCAATTTTTTTCTCGATGAGGCCAAAAATAGAGCCTTTTTCGACATGTTCCATCGTAAAACTCCTTTTGTCTCTTTTAAATGACAAAACTTGAAGTTTGGCCGTTAACAAATTTTTAAATTGTGAAGGAAGAAAAAATTAAAATGTAGCTCCATTATTTCAGCCCATCAAAAAGTTTCTACCATATTCACGAACAAACTTTTTTAACTATAAATAGTCCTGAAAACGACATATTAGCCTTGTTTTGAAGTCCTTTATAGCTATTTTTATGATATTTCTAGATTATTTCAAAGCAATTACCATCGCTCACCCAAATTTGTTTTTAGAGGTAAAAAAACAATAGATTATTTACTCGGGCTCTATCCTGGTTACATTCTCCACAGCTGTCACCCTACCAATTGCAAAGAATTATTACCCTGATTGCAAAGAAAGAACAAATTGCTTCACTGCCAGCTTAGTGATTTCAGAAAAAATGGAAAGCAAGTATTTCTTGCATAATACGTATGACTTTGAACCATCATCAATTTCTACTGTGTACGAACAGAAAACAAAAGATATATGCAACCTCTTGTTCAAATTGGTGGAAATTGACCACGCGAAATTTAAGATGCTATTTACGAAAAATAACTCATTTTATTTTGGCAAACTTAAATCGTTCTAAGCCCACATTGCGCTGTTTTTCTCTCAGGAGCAGGTGCTGCAGTTCCTTTCAATTCTTCAACCCTCGTCAGTCTTCCACCATATAGTCGTTATTTACTTGTTGATTAAATAGCCCTCGTCTGAATACATTTCATACTGTCTGAAAGGCAAGTGTAAGTTAATAGGAAGGAATCGCGTCATTTGATTGATAGAAAGACATCGAAACACAATGAGGAGTGGGTGTTTCATGAGGGTGTGTGAGGGCAAAGATCGGAAACGGACTCTGTTAGGAGTGTTAGGAGGGGCCTCAAGGAAATGAGGCTGGATGGAGGAGAGGATGATGGTGGACAAAAGGGGCGGGAAACAAAGCAACAAAATAAATACACCACATTTACGTGGTAACCCTCCATATTCCTCAAGAGAAAACGTTTTTCAAAGTCAGCAAAGGACTTGTATCCACCTTTATCTCCAATCCAACTTGCTAGTCCGAATACGACTCTCATATTTTTCCTTCGAATTTTTCAATCATTCCAATTAAGCCTTAGAGAGCGATCGCCCTTTTTTTACAAGGATCACAGGGCGACAATTAATAAAGAGGGAGAGAAGGAAGAAACGCTGAAAGAAGGTAGGAATCCCAAGATGAAATACATCACCTCTTGAGTCACCGGGAAAAAAATATGATCGATAGTATAGACAGCACTGTGAACGGACAAAGTAGAGGATACATAGCGAGATTCAGGAGAGAGACTAATTCGGATGGCATTAGCCACAGTCGCTGTTTATTGCATAAGTTTCTGGTGTGGTAGAGCTGGTTGATCAAAATCCCATAAAACACTGCATTAAAAATCACAACTCAATCGATCGCATTAAAATAATCAGCTATACATTTTATGGCAGTGAATGAAAAACTGCAACATTAATTGAATAAAAATAAAATCCAATAACATTTTACTAACTTTATTTTCGACCGATTTCGTTGTAAAAGGAAAATAAAATATAAAAGATCTGTTATCAAAAAGGTAAATAATTGAAAAAAGTACAGAGACCCATAATATCCAAATGTGCTAACGAAAACTGAAAATCGGTTCAGAAAATGTTTTCTATTATAAAATTTATGGAAGTTTGATAGTTTTACTCATAAAATGAATGTTATCTCACCATATCTTACATTTGGCTTCTTTAATGAGTGGAATTCTCCCGATTAGGCACTAAACGGTGCTTATCATTAAGCCATTTCACTGTAATTCTTTTTTGATCAAATCAGTTACATTTCATTATTATTTCAGAGTTTGTGGTACTGTTCTTTCGTTTTTTTATAATTGTAATAAATGATGTTATTTCTATATTACTTATTCTCATGCGTTCAGGCATATATTTTGATGATAGCATTAGTTATTCTGTGAAAATAAATGAGATACATGAATATATAAACGAGACCGAGAATTAATTTTTACATGTGAAATGATATAAAAGTCTAAACGCCGCTCATATTTCGCGTTTCATTCTCCGTTCACATTCACTTGAGTAGCCATGGAGCTAACTGGCATGCCAAGAAAAAAGTTAAAAGTCTCCAGGGCAAAGAAAAGCGTAAAAACGTCACACAAAGAGACAATAGAAACATTTGGTGGAGTATTTGCGGAGGAGTTCGCTCGACATGGGACACCCTGCTTCTTTTCATTCTTCTTTCGGAAGGATATCCATTGTTTCCTTCTCAATGTCACATTTGCGTCACCGGTATTCCCTGTTGATGTCACTGCCGGTCCGCACGGGACGGAGACGAAAGAATAGGAGTGTGAAGGGGGTTACGAATGAAAGGAAGAAGTGCTAACGGGGGATGCCGCACGAGGCAAGAAAAGAGATATTTTAGACAAAGATGAGGGGAAATGACTATTCCAACACCAGGGAAAGAGAGAATAGTTTTCGCCGGCCAAACAAAATTTTGATCCTGAAAAAAAGAATTGGAAACTATGGGAGCTTTTCATTTGCTCAGGTACACTGTTAAGCGATCAATACGGGGAGCGAGATTTTATCAGAGGTATTATCACATCATCCTTTCTACGGGTTGCGAATGAATTTTATGAATGTGCGAATGAAGTTGAGAATGAATTTTGTGTTTTATTTCAAATGATATCTACCAATTGCAACTCATACTATGGGAGATATCTTGATCCCTTGAAATAATTATGATATTTTTCCCCTCGCTGTTAAAGCTCAACGTTTAACTCCCTCTTCCCGTTGTAAATAAACTCACTCTCAACCGTCACACAGAGGGAAATATAAAGAAATTAACATATAGTCATGGGTCCTACAGTGTTCACAGGCCAGCAAATTCAATCCTGGCATTTAAGTATTACCTCTCCTTGATTTTAAGACGCAAATTACTTCAGGGTCACCACATGGCTTGCCGGTTGGTGAATTGGATTTGGAGATAGAGAAGAGAAATCGAGTGAGTGTGCCTACTAAGAATGATGTCAGAGGTGATGATGAAAGAGGTCAGAATTCAAACAGCGAGGGGAATTACACTGGATCGGAGCAATGAAATTAAAGAGGAGAGGATAGGATTAGGTGGAGGAGAAAGGAAAGAGGCGGAGAGAAGATGAGGTGTCTTAGCAATATGGGGAGCGAAGAGGTGGGCGGGAAGGGGGGAAGAAATGGATGGTGGCATTTGGAGAGGATAGGGAAACCGATATGGGAAGAGAAATAGGCACACGAGAGACGAGATGGAAGTAGTGTTAGCTTTCAATATCCCAGAGTAAATCTAGCCTTTTATCTTCGGTAGTGGGACTCGGTCAGAGGAGGACTTGAATCAACAATGAAGGCGGATAGGAAGGAAAGGCATTTCAGAGGGCAGTGAAGAAAAAATGAGGCGAAGAAAGTTGAGGAAGGTGGCTGTGGTATGGGAAGATGTGATATGGCAGCGAGCGAAAAAGGATTGGCTACAGGCACATAAGAGAGGATGTGCGATGATGTGAAGCCGTAGCGGGGGCTGAGACGATAAATTCGAAATCAAGAGGAGGAAGTCTGGTAACGATAAGACTGGGAGGCTGAGGTTTTCCATGATTGAAGGAAATAATAGTGGAAGTTGTTGAGATTTGTACCTTGAGGAAGGGATAGATTACATAGTAGACTGGATTTCAAAAATAATGTCAAAGAAGTCTTCGATTTCTGAACAGCAATCGATTTTAGTACCTTCAGTGTGCTAATTACGTTCAAAATCGAAAGAGGTTACACAAAAAAAGACGTTTCATTGTTATGCTTGATTAAAGGTACAGAAAGGTCCGGTTTTAGCAATCCTTGGATAAAAATTTTTATGGTATGAAGCCAAAGTAAATGCGTTTTCACAATCAATAATGCTCAACTCAACAAACTGACAATTCAAAGGATTTAACAGAGCTATAATCAGTTTAAATCAATTTATCGACATGCTCCGTCAACGTGCAGTTTACGCTAAGCAGGCATCAAAAAAGCAAGCCTAAGAAGTGCCGAAGTGGAAATTCCTACTATGACTTGATCACACCTCACTTTTCATAGAAAAATTCAAGCGCCCGACTATTAAAAATAGACGTTCATGTTCATGTTAAGAGTTATTGGAACAGATTTTAGTGATAAAGGAGCAGAATATGTTTATCTTTCTTGAATCTAAACCATATTCAAGAAATTCATTAAAAGAAACAATCCTTATCGCTAAAGTTCCGGACCATGGCACGATCAAATTAAATAACTCTCCTACACTGAAATTGTAGAAATTTTTGGAGCACAATGTAATTTGAACAATAAACATAAATCTACTGTAGGATTTCAAATCCTAATTCTATGATTATTTCCTTAATTTATCATATCAATTTAGTACTCATTAATTCATATTAAGTAGAAATAAAAATGTATTAAAGAGACAGAAATGGAGGATTTGGCTATTGAAAGAGACAGAAATGGAGGATATGCCTCCTCCGTCACCCCTGTCTTTCCGCTCAGTCTATCCCTTATCGATTTTATGCTTTGCTCGACTCATCTAACCGGTCTGGTCTCAATGGCCAGTGTCACGCAATTTCTCATCCTACCTACTTCTGTACGACAATGTAGTAGCCCATTCTTTCTCTTTGCCCAATTTGCGCTTGCCCATTCTATCTCTTTCATATGAAATTCATTTATTTCCGTCAGTCAGTAAGCTTTATTTCATTGACCTTCATGAGGTTCAATGTGTTAGAAATTTGGCGGAAATACGGACACCGGCCCAAAACCTAAGTAAATAAATAGTCAAATAAAATAAAAAAAACCAGTATAATCCTGATAACAGTTTTAAAGTTTTTAAAATGAATTTTCCCCTTATTAAAGGCAATGGATTCCGTGCGGGTATTTATTTTTTTTCATTACTTACCCTTAGCACATGGGACTAAAGTTTTCAATCTCAGTGTCTATAAGATCTCTTCCATGCAATTTCCTTTAGCAATTTTCTTTTCCATCGTCATTTAGGACACTGGAATTTATATCGACTTTAAGGACTTTAATAGAATTTTTACATAGTCTCGTTTTTTTCTATCACTAGTGCATTAAGAGGTAAATGATCAGTCAATCGAATGATTTTTTGACAAGATAAGATTTATTTTCACCGACTCTGTCGTTCAAGATTTTCAAACGTGGTTGTTAAAAAACAGAATTTAGGCAGCTCTCTTCTCCAGCTATTGGTTGAACTGTATCTTAGAAATATGGTTTTTTTATACCTTTCATATAAAATATAACTACTTCTTGAATACATTGATCATCGTTGGGTAGAGTGTGCAACCTTTAATTTACGTTGAGAAATAAACGTATTTTTTTAACAGATAAACCCAAAAACAACTACCAACCTAAATATGTTGTTAGTTAAATTATGGCATTCTAAAAACGCTTTGGCTTTGTATTGGATTATTGAAAGGTTCTCTATTTTTGGCGTCGATGCTCATTCAGGATTTAGCTCCAACGACTCCTTAGCTTAGCTCTATTAAAAAGCGTTGTGTGGCTAGACAAGTTTAACAAGACACTTTATCACATTACTATCCTATTACATGGTTGCGCAAAGATCCGATCGGATCCGATGCGCGACGGACTGTGTCTCTCAAAATCCACTTCGTCGCCAAAAAGTCGCTAACGCAAATTTTTCACATTTTATATAAATGAAAAATGAAGTGGTGATGAAACTTAATTCAATGCAGTATAGTACGCTTTCCTTTCATGCGGGCGCCCACTCGTCTCAAGTTTTTTTCATTATCTCCATTGCACTCACCTGTAAAAACAAAATTAATCTCATTAAACACATAAAACGGCAAAATCATACAATTTAATAAAGATACAATGAACTTACAGTTGTATTGAGAATAGCTCTGGAAAAGAGATACATATTGACGAAAAGTAATACCTATAGCCTGCTATACTCTCTTCCCGCAATATAGAGTCACAGCTACCCTGAGGGAACCGCTTATGAGACGGGGAAGGGATGTACATAAGGAAACGAAGGATGGCAATCCCTCAGTTGGGACCAAAAGAAACAAGTAGAGGAACCGGACTCGGGAAAAGGAAACTTCCGCATAGTCTTTTTATTTTAATCTGTTTGCGTATCACTGGCGGCTAGGGAGGGAGTTAGAGATTAGAAAGAAAGGAGCGGACGTGTGCATGTGAGTGTATCAATTTCTTTGTCCTTCAAATAAAATTTCCTCATCTCTAACTGTCAGTGTGCCATTTTTTTAAGATCTTTAAAATTCGTCCGCCTTCCCAAGAAATGACCCGCCTACGCGGAAAAAAGTTTAGAGAACAAGGATGGGATGGAAGCCTCGGTTGGAGGACAGGGAGTGAATGCGTGGGCATCGGTAAATCTGGATGAAGAAAAATAATTAACAATCGCCCAAAAATTTAAAAAGGCGGAATAGATAAGTCAGCACCGGATCTGGAGATTTGGGAGTTGGTCGGAGAGTATGGCGGAGACTGCATAAAGAAGGACGTGAGCATTGAGCGAGCGGATACATCCTTTATAAGAAGAATTCTCCAGCATAGAACCCTGAAGAGAATGGTTTGAGAGAGAAAGAATAAATATTTTTTGCATCCGCTCAAAGAATAAGCGCGCACCCATATTGAGTCAAGAGAATGGAGTTTCCTAAACTTTACTATATCACGGAAATCTTCCACCATTCATTACAGCGCCATCGCCCCAATAATCACTTTATCCACTCTCCTGTGCCCCAATCTAGTATAACGCCTCATGATTCCTCAATTCAAACCGTGTTCGAATGGTTCACCTAGAAAATGTAGGCAAAAAAAATCTCAACCAAAGTAATTGATCCTGTTGAATACATTTAATGCGCACTTCCTGGAAAATAAGTGCACTACAATCTGATTTTTTTCACACTTACTCAATATTTTCTTAATTCTATTCCTACCTAGGCTTATTCCTTTATTGAACTCTCCTTAACTAATTCGTTTCTGCTTTAAAGCAAAATAGATTTTACTTACAAGCCATATATATGTTTGGGTAATGACTAATAGCAAAGATTCTAGCTTAAAAGTAAGTATTTAGTATGAAGGTTTGATAACGGAAAGGAAACAAGATCGTACGTTATGTCACTATTGTGGTACTCGAAAAGTAGATAAATGACCTGCATCAACTCTGGGATAAATCAAACACTACTGATAATTAGACTGTCTTCACACAAAAATTTATCCGGAGAAATCCGGACGGAATCGCACAATCTTTACTCGCTTTAATGCAAATCCTTGACACCGGAAATGGATCTTGGAAACCATCTCTCGTTGCCATCAACAGTGAAATGCCCTTGGAACAAGACGAGATAATATCCTTCCAAAATTTCAATCTTGACCCAACTGCTGCTTCTTGAGGAAGGGCAGAGCGGGAAGATGAGGCTAAGGTGAGGGATTAATGCTGATGAAGGAGATTGACTGCTATGAGGAAAAATATACTGTCCTTGGGGATGACAAGATTACCGCTGCGTCTTGAGAATCTTTTTGATGCATCTCTCACCCCTACCTTTTTATTTGTCAGCTGAAGAAAGAAGAGAAGTTTTCACATGCTGAAGATATATCATATTCTATGTCATAAGTCATTCAACATGGACGTACAAGTGAAAGCTATAAGTCTAATTGGAAAAAAGGAAAATTTAAGACTAAGAATTCATTTCTCCGTTAAGTTTCGCAATATATATAATATAACACGAATGAGCGACTTTGAGGTGAGTAGGAATAGACTAAGAAAACAAGACATAAAAAGCCAAAGAGAAAAAGAGATGGATACTCTGCACACCGCCATCTTTGTTAATATCATGAGTGCCAATATATATGAGGCTTTCCCTTAGCAACTTTTTCGGGATAATATTACGGGAAGGCCTCAATATGCACAGCACTTCTAGTGACACGTGAATCTACAGCTCTTTGCTTCAATTTGATCTACTCATCCCTTATCTCATCTATTAGTTAAGGGAAATTTCTAGTGAAGGGTTTGGAGCCGTAAAAAACTTTACTGTTTCAAATTTTTTAGGGTACAAGACCAAGGTGGAATGTAGCATCCTCATATTTTTCTTCGCAGAGAACAAGGATTTATGCTAATGCCCATCAACCCAGCTCCTTCACCCCAATTTTCTCTGGGCAAGAATTAATTAAATTTTTCATCTCCCTGATCCAACGTGCGGATACTTTACTCTTTTCTGTGAAAATATCATTGTAACGATAAGGCATACGGATATTGTGAATTCTCTTTGAGTAATACGTGAGAAATCATCTCTAATTACGCTCTTAAAATTCTTCATACGTTTGACGGATTAGGTTAATCGTAGATGCGTACCCGATTGGCCGTTATCATACAAGAACGCACAGGAGAAAACGATAAATTCTAGGAGACAGGTATTGAGGGCAGGATGTTATAATATTTTATTCCGCACCGATGCATCATTGGGTTTCTTTTCTTTTTTTCTTTCTATTGTATTTGGATACCGCTTACACTTCACAAATGTTCCTGCTCTCAAAACTATCGATATTTCGACTCCTCAGAGTTCCTTCCACCAGATTTACCAAAATATTTCTTGCTTTACCTCCTCTACCCAAATCACATTCTCATCTCTTATATTTCACCATTCGACTCTCACCTCGAAAAGTTCAAACCAAAGACACCCTACCCATTCACCAATTCCCATGGTCGGAGAAACCACTCTAAATCATACATCATCATTCATTCATTTCTTACTCTATTTCTCGAATCCAACCAACAAGTATTTCTTAGACAGCTCATCAGCAATCTATTTCGCCTATATCAGTGCCAAGTACATAGAGAATGTATTATTATTATGTAAGTGGGTGAGAAAGAGTAAACTAGTGCACAGCAAGATATTTCCTCCTTAGAGAAACAATGATTGTTTGATATACTGCACACTATGCCGGCAAGTTTTCATCCAGCATTCGCGCGTCTCTTAATCCCTATTTTATACATAAAAAAACTTCAGCCGGAATACAGAGTCATCACTTCTTGGAATTATTTAACCACTTTCCTTAAATACGCAATAGTTATTGCTATTCTCATAACTAAGAATACAGTTTTGACAGATTTTCCCTTTATTCCATTTCTTTCTCTAGCTTCCAATGTTTTACTCATGGGTCCATGTGATTCCCCTGTGGGCACTAAGATAGGATAATTGACGCAAATGGGATGAACTGTATTATTAATACTATCATCATGTATCGCCCTCATAACATAAAACAGATGCTGATAATTCTATTTTTCATTGAAGCATTGCTCTTTCACTCAAAAACAGCTATCACCTCGTATAATCTCAAAAACTTCTAGGTATATTTCATATTTTCCAATTCAAACAACTTGCGTAATATATAGAGCTAAAAATGAGATTTTTTACAGTAATAACAGTTTCAGTCCTGGTCCAGTAGGAAAACTAATTTAAATTCACCCATTTCCCCTAAGTGACTAAACATTAATTGGTACTAGTGATTGAAGAACTGAGCAGACAACTAAAGGCCTTCACCCAGAAGGAAACACAGATGTCGCAATAATAAAACATGATCACAAAGGCAAAATGAATTGAATCGGAAAAAAGGCAACCAATTGGCATATTTTAATAACAGTACAGCAATCAGGGTATGAAGTGTCTAAAAAGAGATGACGACAAAGGGAATTATGGGTATGGGTGATCTTTCGGAGAGGGTTGAAGAAAGGGCAAGGGTTTATGAAGGATACGAGAAGAGGGAAGAAGATAAGAGACATTCAGCAGGAAGCAAGGGTTATGCTTAGGAATTTTCTCGGAGGAGGAGGAAGAGCAGGAGGAAAACATGCTGAGGGTGGAGGACTAGCAAGGCATAAAAACTGCAGAGGAAGGGATTTTTTTCGAATTGGGCGGGGGTCATATTGGAGGCAAGAGAAAACATATGGGAGACGTCTCGCCAGGCGGTGGTAGCTCTGCCTTCAGACGAGTCACAACGCGAGCAAGCTAGAGAAAAATGAAACACATAAAGGGGCGCCTCATGTGGGTTGGAGAGAGAATAAAGTTTCAACTTTATTTTTTTTTCAATTTTTGGTTTGGGAGATGCCAGCGCGCCTCTATGCCCGGATTATGGAAGGATTCCATTCGTATCCCACACCTCCATCTCTCAACAGCGATTTCAAGCCCAAGAAAGAATGCTAAGCTGGCGGAAAAAATAAAAACCTCCATACCTCTCCTTTCTGAGCATGGGGAGGGATCATGCAGCGGCGCGTGAACACGGCTTCCTAACGGTGATCTAGGCCCGGGTTCGTCGACCCTGGTGTAAAGTTAGGTGTACCTGATCGTTGATTTAAACGTGACTGACCCTCTTTGCCTCAACGATATAGTCAAAACGTCAATCAGAACGGGCATTAGCCATACATTATTTCCGCCATCATTCATACAGTTGCAATACTCAGTATCAATTAAAAGTCACGTAAAAATCAGCTACCACGCTTTCCTCAATATATTTCAGCTATATTAATCTGCTTTTCCCCTTTCATTTACCACCACTCCATTTATTGATTATAATATGGATAGCAATTGATTAAAGAAAAATTGAAGATTACCAATGGATCCTACCTGTTTAGGGAGTGCACATAGCTTAATGTTGAAAAATAGGGGAGGATAAAAATGAGACACGGAAGTAATACAATATCCTTAGTAACTTTGTGTTATTCCATATTTCAGAGAATTTAATGACAACATTTACAGTACCACAGACTTAAAAACACAAGATCCGGGTTTCAACGTGTAACGGAGTTAAATTAATGTGCGATTGGCACACGTAAAAATGGAGACCAGCCAAGGGATTCCGGGACTCAAGGGCGTTAAGAGGTATTTGTTTAATTTTTTTATTACTGTACAACTAATAATTATTTCATTTAGTTGAAAAGAGATGTAAAGAAATGTTGTATAAAGATGTTTCCACTGGTTTATTTTACACCTTATTACCTATTTCTTTTTGTCTTATGTGTCGTAGAAGCAACTGTAATCGATGCCATTTTTATTCTATCAAGTGAATTAGCTTTGGTGTTTCGGGAGACAGACAAACCACATATGTTACTCCTTCCCTATTCCTTTTCTGGTGAGACAGAGAGAGAGAATTCCCGTTGGTGGTTGATTGTGTGTCGCAGCGCACGAGACGGGATCTACCCAAGCTCTTAGGAAGAGAGGCTGCCCAGCGGAGAGGAGACGTGGATCTGGCCAGTCCTCGTCACCCGTGAATCCGCCGTAAGAGGCTGATTCGGCAGGGCCCGCCGAATGAAAGCTGTCGCCACTGTAGTGAGCAGATGAAAAGTCAGCGTCATTGCGCCTGCGCAAGGAAGTGGAACCCGAGTGAGACCGGTGGTGGTAGCGTTGAGCTCTCTTGGCACCCGGACTCCAACGTGGATGGTTCTCCTTCTGCCTGTAGTTATTTTGTGTAATGTACTGAGAGCAAAGCATTGTGATAATGTGACGTGCTCAAATTTTGTGTATCTCTCTCGATGATTTTGATCATGTGTCCCAAATTATTTGAGGTATGTGGCTTGTAGTGTTGGGGGGTGTGCTTGTAGTGTTGTGGGGTGTGCTTTTTGGATTGGTAATTGCTTTTCCTGTGGTCTCCAAAAATTCAGTTCCTTTGGGGTAAGAGATCAATTTTGCCAGTATCAATGTAGTAATCACGCGTAACTATCGATATTTTTTGTGTGTTTCCTTCGATACACGCATCGATGTCAGTTGTCTTCCTTTGGTTGGTTAGGGTTGTTCTGTTAAATGGAGGGGCGTAAATGACCGCCTATAGGAATTTAGTTAAAAAATGTTTTTCTTGGTTGTACGACAATTTATTAAGAGTCTTTTGTTGCTATCAATTAACCTAACTATAGCGGGAAAGAGTGAGTTCCCAAATTGTCAGTGTATTATTTCACAATGTTATCTCGTCTCTAAATGTTAAAGAAACCCAGTGAATTGTTAACTTTAGTTATTTTATCGACACCTGTCCGCCCCCCCCCCCTTATAAAGGAATCGCGACAATCATCTCCACTGAAGCTTAGTTGGGTGGGTTAGGGTTAAGCTATCCGGGTTTACAATGTCTTATAATTTTCTTGACCTCTGTATTTCCATCCCCGATGACCAACAACAGTTTTTCACCTACCAAAAACCGATCTACACTGATCATATCATTTCGGCAGATTCCAGGCATTTTTACTCCCAAAAGCTGATGGCCTTCCACTCCCTCATTCGCCGCCTATCCAATGTCTCACTCAGACACCACGAGTTCAACAGATAAATCCAAATTATTATATAAATAGCGCAAATCAATGGATACCCATATCATTTTATGGATAAATTAATGATGAACAAGTAAAAAAAGAACGGCCATAAACCTAATATTCTCCGGTAACCTTTCCTCCAAACCAAGTCAAAAATGGTGTTCTCTGAGATATTTTGGTCCAATCAGTACAAAAATTGTCAAGGTTTTCTCGCGAGAAAAATATCGAGTGTCATTTAGACCCCCAATTAACCTAAAAACCCTATTCGAGAAGAGGAAAGACCCGTTGAATCCAAAGCAGAGAAGTGGCATATATGCATAAAAGTGAGGGGACTGCCAAGGTGTGTATGTGGGTCAAACTTCCCGCAATTTGTCTTAGAGTGAAAGAACATAAGCTAGCCTATTTTAATAATTGTGAACTTATGAATTAATTTTGCGAAATATATTTTAAACCATGGCCCCCACAGTGATTGTCATCTCAATACTTTATGCTTTTCAAACTATAGAGGTGAGCTTGGCTCACTTGAGCAGCTGGAGATTTTAAATGCATTCCATGACCCTGTCTTTAAGATTTAAAATAAGTATCTGTACCCTTCCTCATCTCCCATCCTGACAGCCGCCTCCCGAATTGCCCTCCCCCTTCCCTACTTAACTCCCCGCCAATCACTGCTCCTAAACTTCAACCCGTATCCGCACCACCCTAATCGCTCACCTCCACCCCAACCAAGCTTGTATATAAACCACCATATAGGCTTGTATTGTACACCCGGTAAAAAACACCTGAAGATGACGCTTAAGCGTTGAAACCCGGGTCTTGTGTTTTTAAGTCTGTGGTATTGTAAATATTATCATTAAATTCTCCGAGACACGGAAAAAAGTACCAGAAAAAGTCCTAAGCGGTGAAGGGGGTACAGTTTGAGGGGAATGACAAGAACATAGAACACGAAAAAAAACATACTGAACAAACTGCACTCCCTAAAAAGGACAGGCGAGGAACTGGATAAAGTTGAGGATTCAAACTGAACGACGGACGCTTAAGAAGAAATATACTCACTCAGCGGTAAAACAAAGCAGAAAGAGATTACGGAATTTCTGAACTTACCCCGACATCATACACCATCAGACGGTAAGATAGATACAAAAATGTACACACATGAACACCGATGTTTATAAAAGGATAATAAGTGGTCTATAATGGCATTATGGCAAGTATTATTAATAGATAGTAAGTCGAAGTAATTATCTGATTCCTCTAATCGCATTAGACGCCACTTCCAATAGACACATTACAGTAGACATTGCTAAGATATTTTATCCCCAATACCCTCCGTACATTCACCAGCAGAATAAGAGTTGGTTAAAACCAATAAACTTAAGTTCTTATCTCGTCAATAAGACAAGACAATATAGACATTCCCATACCCCTAGCTATGCAAAAACTTAAACTACAGTCATTAAGTGCACCAAGCCAAAATTGTATGACTTCAACAGGTCATACCAAAAAAACTGATCGTTAGTTAATCATTCTGTCGTCTAACACAGCCGTGGAAAAAATGAGAGTATCAAGAGAACCCAATAAACAAAAACTATAAAAATAAGCAATGATATATAAATATAGATTATGCAGTAGAATTAAGTAACTTATACATGGTAATATTTACACCGTTGAAGCAGTAATTGTCTTCGAAAAGGGGTCTTGAAAACTAAATTCAATTTCCAGGCACGAGAAATTATAAGCTAACCATTCGCGGTCGTATTAATCGAAAAATCCTCCACAGTGGACCTTTTTAAAAGCGTTTCATCGTCATGGCATTAACTATAAATATTTTGACACAATTCTGGCAGTAGAGCATGACATCTTCTCATAGCAATGGAGCAACCCAAATCTCGGAAATAAATTAGGTAAATCAGAGAAAAACTGCATGAAACATAACCACTTTTGTAGAATTCACAGCTAGCTGTAAAAAAATTCATTACATATTTTTACCACCAGAAAAAACAGTAGAGGGGGAAAATTTCGCTGCCTGTGTTAAATTTACTTTTATTCCTAATTCATCCCGTGATTAAAAATTAATTGCAGCATACGTAGGTTTTAGCCAACTATAACTATTACAGTTATTTTTGTTACTTGAGTTACCCAACATCTACCCATGCCTTGACATGCTATAACCACCATCATTCGGTATTCAACTGCAGGCATTACCACAATAGGCCAATGAATAAAAAAAATAAAAAGACATAAAGCTTCAATCTAGTTGAATGCCGAGCACTTGAAAAAAAACTTGCGTAAACCGAGAAAATTGTGTTGTTTCTTGCTAGCTAGACGTCATTAACACCCCAAAGGAAGGCGAAGTCCGACCAGTGATGTGCTTTGCTCACGCGTCATTGGAGTGCCACACTCCTTCAATCGTCCAAAGCATGAATCTCGGGGCGAAAAAACGATTCCGGGCCGCTTATGACACTCCCGCGAGCTGGAGTAATTACTGCACGGGGAACAGAGCGGTAATAGCCCCTTCTCTTTGATTTCAGTGCATTTCCTATCATTGCCCTCACGCCACCTTTTCTGCTGGTGCGTAGATAGCGTCGGCGAAGAGCCTTCTACCGCATTATTCCCTCCATCTATCCGACACATCTCAACAATGCCTTCCGCAGAAAGAGGTGGGCAATGTGAGAAGAAATAACAAAGGGACCAATTACAATTTTAAGCTTCACAATTACCACCAAACTGCCAAAAACAAATTTTGTTCCCAGTTAGCCTAAATCTCAAATCAACGAAATGTGATCGTTAATGAAAGGAGCCATAGGGAGTCACCAAGTGATGTCTTCAAAGAGGCAACAAATATATGTTTTTTTTTAATCTCTCAAAGGAAGCAATTTTACTCTCCTAAGAGTAATAAACATCAATATTGTACCTATCCAGCTCTGATATAGCTAGTAATTTTCAATGACATCTAGTCAATGATAGTCAAATAATCTAACGTATTAAAATTAGCGTCCTTCTTTCCGTTCATTGTACATATACCAGGTCCCTTCACACCAACATCTCAAATACTTGCAGGCTATTCACATCCTCTCCTCACAGAGTCTACGCTAATGCACCGCATGAGACTCTGTGGCAGTCATTTATCACCATTCTTATGCTAAGACCTGACGTTGTGCTTATGGACTAAATATTATCACATTTATTTCATTATAATACTTTAACTGAGATGTTAACCCGTCAATTTTACCTGAGGATTCTCCTGTAGAAAGGTAAATCTTGTTCATAAATAAATTGCTACATAATACATAGCGGAATTCATTAAAATTGATCCAATGTTACGAATCCATCACATTGTAGGTAAATTTACGTGTTGCTAGGGCATAATGCTTTCATATCCGATAAAACATATAACCAGCGTGTACAAAATCGGACCTAAAGCAAAAATCGCAGGCAACGTTCAAGGCTTGGCTCACCACATCTTCAACACTTTAAGAGGATGAGGCCAAGGGAGTGCAGATTGGTCACTTTAACGTCCAATATTGGATGAAAACGGAGAGAAGCTTCTCATAGAATTAATGGTCTTGTATGTTTAGTGACTGTAATAAGGAAGCTAGTGTGTGAATGGGTGCCACCATGGAGAGAAGCTCAAATGGAGATGGATATAATGCAAAGATATTTTTGGCCCTGATATGCTTGATTATTGCGTTTAATTCCCAAAAATCAGCATATTTGGTTTCGCATTAATCAGGGCCCATAGAGCCCCACATTCTTAACTTAAAATCGGCACTAAATAGGGAAACTTGGTGTACGGCTTCCCGATAAAGATTAACCTCCGGTTTCCTGATACTTATCACATTAATTTACACTTCACAACGTTCATTTAAAAATATTTTAGTAAGTTTCTTAAAATTTTAGAAGTGAAAAACATCACTTTTTTAAATTCCAAAAAATATGAGCCCGTCCAATACATACGATTGTTCTGTACACTTTGATTTGTCTCTCCCTTTTCCTTAGCCTGTAGTTATCTCATTCTCATTACACCTGAGTCATAGAGAACATTACCAGCTCCACACCTTTCCATACTCCTCACCTCCCCTTCGTCTCAATGTCCACTCAACTCTCCTCTCTACGTATGCTCCACACAGAGGGATCCGCCCTCTGGCAGCGCAGCACGTGAAATTCCTTTGAGGATCGAAGCGGGAAATGTTCTGAGATAAATCTCCAGAAGCGGCTTTTCCCACGAAACCGTTCTCCTTTGATCTAGCGCCTCTCCGCCTCAACAGCCTATCTCCTCCCATTTCTCTTCACCCAGCGCCTCCCATGCCTCTCATTCCCTCCGCCTCCCTCCCTTTAATACCACACCAGTTCCATCTGTCACTAATCTCTCTATTCCATCCATGCCAGCAATTCCGTTGTTCTACTCCTCCCATCTAATCCTGCTTCCATATTCCGCCTCCTCCATATTATCCAAATTCACCCTCGGAATAACAGAAAAACGCGGCAACGATGAAGGAGGAAGGTTGAAGGAAATATAGTACCAAGGGAGTAATGGGTAACGAAAGTAAACTGGATGGATACCAAGCATAATAAAAGCTTAAATTCTTTTACCACTGTCGAGGACGAGGATTGAAAATTAATCTTACGAACATATAAAAATCTAGTGGTGTCTGTCTGTCTGTACTCAATCACTCATAAACCATTGAATCGATTGAAACAAAATTTAGCAAGAAGATACTTGATATATCTGGGTCACGCATAGGCTATAGAACAAGGGCCTTGGGGCCTTAGAAGGCTCTTAAGTGGG
Source organism: Ceriagrion tenellum (assembly GCA_963169105.1). Taxonomy (NCBI): domain Eukaryota; kingdom Metazoa; phylum Arthropoda; class Insecta; order Odonata; family Coenagrionidae; genus Ceriagrion; species Ceriagrion tenellum. Next base: position 57,466,006 of record OY720632.1, on the reverse strand, counting down.
CCCTTTCATCGCCAAAAATTGGCCCTGGAAGATAATTCTTGTCTGTATTAGAAACATGTAAAATATACCTGTACTGAATGTACAACAATCATGGGGTCGTAAGTCACGCTGGGGTCCCAGAGGGCCCAGCGTGACTTACGACCCCATTCTCCTGTTCATCCTGTTTTACATGGGTGCAACTTAAATTAGTCCACTTGAAATGAATTTTGCCAATAATGGGCAAAAATATCCCTGAAAATATCGTAATCAGCAACCTGTCAGTATACGGCATAGATATCCAGTGCATTACATATGTGGACCCCAGAAGTCAAGGGGTCTAAGTGACATTTTTGAAAAAAATAAGTTAGGTAGAGGAATGGAATGTGAAAATATTAATCTTTAAGGTGGTAAAGGGATCCAAGTGATTTTCTTGACAGGTGCTGCTATCTAGGGTAATGCCTCTTAACCACTTAGTGAGTTGTACCTAACATTTTCAACTTTGACTTAAGTTTTCTCTAAACAATGGTTTTGTTACTTAGACCCCTTGACTTCTGGAGTCCTCAAATCTCTAAACGCGATTTCTGGGGAAATTTTGTTCGTATAAGAAAATTGAATGAAAAAATAAAAAACTGCAGTCTTTTATTCTTCTAATGGTGAAAACTATAGCCTTCTATCTTTAGTAAAACTAATTAAAATATGCAAAAAGAGAAACCTCTGCACTTGAACCAATATGCTTAGCCTTGAGTTTTTCAAACATTTAAGACACCAAACGGCCCAATACGCTGTCCTTGGGGCCCAGGGGTCTTCCTTATAGTCCCAATAGTCCTTATTTCCTTAAAAAAGCTATACTCATCCCATGTGTGAAAATTTTACTAAAATCGGTTCTCTTGTTCAATACATGAGGCTTTTAAGAAAGCTTTCTTTTGGAACCTTGGGCCCTCTGGGGCCCTAGCGTGACTTACGACCACATGATTGTTGTACATTCAGTACAGGTATATTTTAAGTGTTTCTAATACAGACAAGAATTATCTTCCAGGGCCAATTTTTGGCGATGAAAGGGCCCACTTGAGAGCCTTCTAAGGCCTCAAGGCCCTTGTTCTATAGCCTCTGCGTGACCCAGATATATCAAGTATCTTCTTGCCAAATTTTGTTTCAATCGATTCAATGGTTTATGAGTGATTGAGTACAGACAGACAGACACCACTAGATTTTTACATATTAGTAAGATGGGTGGGTGTCTGAAGGGGTAAAATCAGACGTTGGCCACAAATAGAAATTAAGTAATTAGACACTTGAAAGAGGTTACACAATACCTTTTAGGCTTTTGTTTCTGAAGAGATTTCAAAATATTTAGCAACTTTGAACCACTAATATGATATACAACCAACAATTTGTCAATTATCGCATGGTATAGTCAGATCAAGATTTGTACGAATTAATGAAATTATCTTCGACTGCCTTCTTTTGAAATACGTACATGAATACAAATGTGCGAAACATGAGACACATCCAGATAAAAAAAGTAAATATTTAGTTAAATATCTTTATCAGCCATAAAATATTTTCTTTGAAATAATGAAAGAAACCTCGATATACTGGGTAAACAACAAATCAAAATCTCGAGCAAATTTTTGCGGTCACCAGAAGTAAAGCAATTTTCATGACAAGGAAAACTTCAGTCCAGACAAGTCTTACAAAAAAAACTTAGTCCAAATAAGGACATAAAGCCAAATTGTACCCGTGATGAATGGAACATGCTTGAGGCTGATATATCCCATGCATTCCACATACAAATTTCCCAAGACTAATTTTTGAGCACCTGTAGATAGCAAGTTGACACCAGGAAGACCAACAGCGGCCGCACATCGCAAGCCCACCAATTCTCGCCCTATTTTATCGCCAAGTTCTCGTTTATTGTTCCAAAACACAGGAACAAGTATATAGACGCTCATTTACACAATGATCTATTCTCTTTATGTCGTAATTGTGCTATTTTTCTCTTCATTAGATTCCCGCTATTGAAACAAGAAACAACCACGAGCCGCTTGACTCGCAAAACTGTAGGATAGACAGTCAAAAGTCAGCAGGATGGACGTCAAAAGAACGCCACTTCTCCTTGGAAGATATGCATGCTCATTTCGTGGGCGAGCAAAATAGACATCTGAAAGCTGTTGAATCATTCCGAATCTCTTGAATTTCACTACTTAGGCAGTAAAATGAGCACTGCAGTATGGAACATCTAATTTGAATGCTAAGGGGGGAAAAGAGGAAGAAAATGACTGATTCCGAATCCCATCAAGGTCTGCAGACTTGGGTAATGGCGATGCTATCCTAACTACTTCGATATACGATTGGAGGGGAGACTGAAAATATTTCTCATGTACCCTAAATAAGGAGATTTTAGGTACCAACAGAATTAGATCAGCCATACTGCGAACTAAAATTATTTTTAGCGTATATGATATTTATAGGAAAACCGACCGCTAGAATTGAACTTTCACACAATTCAGCCATAAAATTAGAAATAATATCATTTGATAAATACGTACCAAATTAAGATATACATTAGTAAAAATAGTGTCCTGAACGACAATATTAATATCTCTGTATATAAACTCCCAAATTTATCTCAATTTTGACTGAAATTAAGACCTACCTTATATCTGGTTGCAGTGCATGGTCCACATAAGATACTGGAGGATTTTGACTCCAGCGCCTATGCCTCTGACTGGTCAGCCTTTAAAATGAGAAATCTCCACAAAACCAATCAAACAGTTCTCAAATCCTCAACCTTCACCAATAATGTTTACCATAACACTTTTGCTGCTAATCCCGTCATTTGACGTGTTTCCTTAGCTGCTGAGAAACATATGGCGTCTTACCCAATTTTTCAGTCAAGCTCTCAACTAATACACCTAAAATTGTCAAACCAAGATCAAAAGCTACACCTTAAAATTTTTAAGGTTAGTATGCTGCGTTTGTTGCATGATTCTCAGGTTAGATATGTCCTCACAGGTACGAAAAGACGACATAGTCTATAGAATTGGAACTCCTAAATCCATTCCACAACTGCAACTACCAAAAGAATGAGTGTCGATTGAGCACAGCTGAGGTCGTGAATAGTTTTCATTGCTGTTACCCCAGTTAATGGGAGGTATATCCAATTTTGAAGGGCGCTTCTAATTAACATAGTTCTTAAAAAAATAAGTTGCTGTAAAATGTTCAATTTTAACGATCCTCATTTTACTTTTCATCCTAAAACTATTATCCTACCCTCGCCTTTCAAATTCAAATGTCAACTTTTCATACTCTTAAACTGCATAAAAATTCACCAGACTTCATCTTAACACACATAGCGTAGAAGCAACTGTAGATAATTGCTGACATAAAATTAGTGTAATCTCAAAGTGCCAAAATGAGTGCCTAATTATGTTTCCTAGATTAGGAAATGCAGACATCTATAACAGATTAAATAGCAACTAGTAATTATCATTCTCCATCAATGGTCTTCGTCCTTAGTGGTTTTACAAATGCATTAAGCAAAACTTTAAGATAAACAATAAGCAGCCAGCGGCTGTAAGTACATTGAAAACTATGAAACGGAAGGCATGTGTGAGACTGCGAGGAGGAATGAGGAAAGAGTCGGGAAAGAGTAGCGTTTTAAGAAAGAAGCTGTGTGGTGGACGGCGCGGGGCTGCAGAGAGTGGAGAAGGAGCGTCCACTATTAAAAGGCACGGAAAAGGTTTGACGTTTTCCGCGATTCCTCAACATCAAGGCCATCCATCATGGCCGCAGCGCCGTCGACTGCTGAAAAACCCATCTCAAAGCACTGCATAACAAGCGTTCCAAGAGCGGAAAATGAGAGAGGCATCCAGACATACAATGCTAAGTGTGCAGCAAATATCCCGTCTCCTGCATTCCCACTCCTTCACTATCCTCCTCCTTTCATCGCGCACACCCCGTACCGCGCATCTCTTCCGGTCTCCCCCTTCGCATAAACCTTGTTCCAACGATCCCAACTCGCTTGACGGCGGCACTTAAAGCGGCCGGAGGCGTGGAACGCTTTAGAGGAATGCTAAGGTGAGGAGAAGGCATTTGAAGTACAGGAGCCGGCCGTTCATCTCGCACCCTCCTACCCGCACTCGGCAGCCCACCTCCCTTTCCACCATTTTGCCTATCAGGGTTGAGACGACTCCTCATTCTCTATCAAAAGAATTTGGTAGGAAAAAGGCTACTGTGACTGTCTACTACTTAGGCATCGGGAGAAAAATACTTTTATGCAAAGGTCTCTCGGGAGATACCTTTCTACGGATTTCAATAGACTGTTAGGTTTGGTGACCGGATACATACTGCTAATTTCACAGGAAAAAGACACATTTATGCATATTTATACCAAAATCAATATAAATAATTAACGATTCTTTCTGGACTCTATATAGAGTTGAACACAGAATCAAAGATAGCATGAAACGATTATGAATGCAGGATAATTAATACATTAATAGTGTTTCAGACTTAAATATGAGACAATTCATCACCACCAAAGTCAAAAGCATGTAAATTTCTCAATAACTTATTCTTAGTCGATCGTTTTCATCGCAAATGTGAACACATCGTTTGTTGCCAATTATTATCACTTATGATACTGATTTAGTGCTTGAACCGAGCGACATAAAATAGACCATCATGAAAACTACAAATTTTCATTATTTTATCCATGTTAAACCATTTGAAATGTAAATAACACAGGATTCAAAAGAAATAAGAGTACTATGGTTCAGTGAAGGGATGAGTGGGGAATAACTAGGTTTAAAGAACCTGAACTGTCAGACTGACTGAGTGATATTCACCAGAATGAGGAAACTGGAATTGTCAAGCCCTTCACTAGGCCAGGGCACATACATATAACAACGCGTTGACTACAGACTCGACAGCATGAACCTCTAATTCGCAAATTCTTGGGATATCCCTTCCACCGCAACAAACAGTTTCCTGCAACCCTACGATCACTATGGATTTCGTCAATTCCTAAAATATAAGAGCAACTGTCCCAAATGGGGTCAATTTGCACCTATTTATGGGGCTTTCTTCCACAATTCCTGATTTTACGCAAGCGCTTACCGGAAGAAACATCTTTTAAATTTTCATTTTGTATTACCTTCTCTGGGTTGGAAATACAGAATTGGTCTTTTCACAAATCTCTTTACTGAATCTGATGATAGTCCAACTTCTATCAAGTCTTACGCTAAACATTTATTCAGGATCATCTTTGGTCTCCGGCAAACTTTTCTGCTTTGTACAGGTTGAGCTAGTGATATTCTAAGGAGAGTTATCTTATCCATACTGCGCTCGCGACTCCGCCAGTTTAATGGTATATTTCTGGGGGTGTCTGAAATACCTGTCTTCATTTCATTCTCGTCTGACTTTTCCATTTGTTGCATAACCAGCCAGGGTGACTCTTACCACTCCCCTCCGAATTCTCATCTCTTCAACACCTAGCTTACACCACTCCTACTTTCTCGTTGCTCATTATTCCGATCTGTATTACATGAATGGTTGATTTACCTACTTGTAACTTCTTCCTAATCTGAAGGACACCTACCTATGCTAGTTATATCTCGCTTACATTGGTTCGGTTGTTCTGGGAGATTTTTTCATCGCGTTTCCCTTCCTTGTCATTCCTCTCGTCATCTCCTACTCTATAACATGAATATCCCCTCAAAGTACCACAGAATGCTCTCTCCAAATGAAATTACACACTCCCATCCGTGTAGAGCGTGGAGCAAAGACACTCAGGGGACCACAATTCGCCGCGTTGTCCCTGCGCGCGTTGAGGCAGAGTAGTTCCCATTAGCGCCCGTCAATTCCACTTATATTACCCTGCTCCGACTCTTTTCCATCGATTCCTCTACCCTGCCCACCACTCCCATAATTGCTCTCGAGCATTTCCCCTTCCGTCATCCATATCACAGCTCCTTGACAGGTGAGACTTGAAATCCCCTGTGGGATGGTTAGCAAGCTTCCTGAACTGAAAATGGATTTCCCATTCCACTAATTCCGCAGACAGAATTTATCTTAAAGCAATGTTTCCATTCAAATCCGTAATTTATGGAATACCAACGCTGCCTCTGGCTCTGGCTGAAAACCCTTCATGACGTGGTACGCAATCTGTGTGTTGTGCTTTTCCCCGTTTTTCCTCCTGCTCCACTTCCCGAGTCTAGTGGAAAGTTCTCTCGGTGTCTGAGAAGAAAGGAGTCGTCCTGGGCTTTCCCCCTCCCCTCCACCGGCAGCAGATCAGGGGATTATGGGCCTCGGGCCTTGCTTGCGATGCAAATGAAGGAGACCCCGCTCAGTAGGGGGTGGGTCTCGGAGTGGAGGTAATGCGGCAGGATGAAGAGGAGAGAAGGGAGTGGGTTGGAGGAAGTGAATATCTTCGGTTGGAAGCAGACAAAATTCACATTCCTGCCTCTCCCGCACGCATCTCAAGTTTCCCCAAATTGAGGGCAGGGTCCCCTTCATAACTTCGACGTCACTTTCCCGGGGAACGAGGTATTGAATATCGCGGCATATATTTGCACTTGCTTACATTTTTCTATCTACTTTTCCCTGGTGCTTTTTTTGACATGATTTATTTATAAATAGTCTAATTTAGATTTTATCAACGTTTTACGAAGGCTGGAAGTTTTTTGCAAAACTGTTATTGCTCATTCATCCAATAAACGATACACATCGAAAATCTGCTGTTAAAGTGCTAGTAACCGCGTTTGTCTCAATTGAAATTCGTTTCCAAAAGATGAAGACATTTTAAAGTGTATTTTGGGTTAAATGGATGAAAGTTGAACCGAAAATGTTTTTCATTCAGAACTTGCGCCCTCCTGCCCCGTCGTTTTTTTACAAAGGCGCCTTTCTTTCGGCAAAAAGGTTTTTTTCTCTCCTCTCCCGCCACTTCCTCTCTCATCCTCCTGGATTCTTTACTTCCTAATTCTAACCCACGTATCGCCCCATCTCCACCTTTCCAAGTCATTCTCACATTTTTCTACAGGCTTCCTCTTTTTCCTTCTGTCTCCCAGACTTTCATTACTATTCCATTTCTTTTTACATATCATTACTTTTGATTCACTCCTCCATCTCCAATTCTTTCCACTCCAGCTCTATCTTAGTTCTAAATTCACCGAATGTTCACTTCCTGTTACGGTACCTGATTTATACATTCATAGTACGGTTGAATTTTTTTTCACCAAAGTAATTTTAAAAATGACTTCTGGAGAAAAACATTATACATTTGAGTATTTTACAATAGAGTTTGTGTTTCCATAAGTACTTCATGATCCATAAAAGTTTTTGCTCGATGAAACATGGAAAACATCACTCAAATTATTGGACTGTTTTTCACAAATGCTTTAAAATTTGCTGAACGATGGGTTAAACCCGACAAAAAAACATAACGCTCAGGATTTGGCAATCTGCAATTACTCGCACACTTCCTAAGAGTTGACGCCTACGGCACCATTGACACGACTAAATGAATTCTTTCGTGATATAATACCTATTTTAAAGTGAATAACTACAAAGAGGTCTTCGTAACTCCTATAGCATAGAACGACACATATTTTAAAAGTTTACTCACTATGAAAATTCCACAGAATGATATCCTCGGTCGGAAGGGAGATTACAGCGCAGAGGAAAATCAAGTTTCACGCCCTCAGTGACAGAGTAAAGCAAGTGATTAATGGTTAACGATCCTCAGACAGAAGAAAACTCATATCTATTCCTTGTATAACCTTACATTGACTATACTGAACGTGGTTCATGAATTAGACGATAATTCAAACACTCCTAATGACAACGTATATGATCTAGAATGGCCAACTGATATAGTAATGTTTCATCGCAAACTTGCCTTCATATAGGAGAGAAAGAAAGCAATAAAGGTAAATGATGGCTTTAAGACGCTTCGAAATATACATATGGACCAGATGATAGGCTCGAATTTCAATCAAATTACAGAAGAAAGACTCATAATATTTATTAATTTAAATGCCACCGAACGGCCTCCCATTGGTTATCATGCACCTACCTCGCAAACAGCTCTCGGTTTCATGGAATATTTACCCATTCCCCAATACATGCTTTCCCGCAACAGAAGATCCAGCAGGCCATATCTTTTTTTAAATACTTTCTTGTTTCCCTGCACTGTTCTCCGGAATCCTCTTTGGTGCACACCTAACAGCCAGTGGCGCATGGACATGAGTTCGACCGTAAACTGGGAAAAAAATTGGTACACCTGATGCGGAATTCTTCCGTGCCACACATACTGGAGGTGGCATGGACGATGTTTCATATATGTATATCGTCGAAATAGACAACTTCATTAAAACAAAAATATTACCATTCCAATATTTCTAACAGGCTCTTCTCCAATTCAGCTTCATTCTCTTTTCTCCCGATTTTCGACTTCTCATTCCACACGATTAATCGCGGAACCCCCATTTTTCACCATGCGACAAGATATCCTCTGACTTCCTCGGCATCAACTCAGCTGAATTTCCTCTGCAATGCCGCCTGCCCGCCCCCACCTCCGGGAGCCAACTCAAATTCCTGTTTCTCACCAATCATCTTCCCCAGCAACCCCGGCCTGTTATTCTCTCCCGAGCTCGTCAAAATGCTCTCCGACTTCATATCTACAACACAAACTATGATTTCATGCCGCAGAAAATTGCTAATACCCTCCCCCTCTTTCACCTGTACTCTTTCCTTTACAAGGCTGGCCAAAAACTAAATTGATGACGAGATTCTCAAGGAGGGAGGGAGATAAGGATGAGCGCGGCGCGATTTTAAGAGAATAATAAAGATTTAATTTTTTGAGCTCTTTCCTTCCGATTTTTCTATATTTCATGAAACCCCTCCGACATTATATACGCCCCTCTCTCAATCTCCATAGCTTTCTCACATTTTACATTTTTACTTCCTTTACTAGTCACCTCACACTGAAAATTTCATAATGCGCTGTTCTGATAGACCGACTGAAGCACTGTTTAATGCATATTTTTTTCCACAATCTCAGGTGAGTTACAGTCCTATATTTAAAATTTATTTGTTAAATATGTATGGTCACACACCTGAAGCTGAAAGTGGCACAATAACTATACAAAAAATACGGATAAAAATTCGCATTACCATATTTATTCCACTTTGATGGAATCGTGACGGATTCTCAAGTATTCATCACCATAATGACCCCAGTGAAGAATTAATTTTTTCAGCAGAAAAAGAAAAAATGACTATCACAACCTCTTTCGGTCCCATTCTTAATCTCAGATTCCCTACATTAATGTCATCATAACGCTCCAGATCTTATATCTCCCTTACAACACCAACATAGCGCGAATTTATCCTCCCAAACCCCCCTTCCCACCTTCACTCTAACTTTATACTACTTAAAACCATCTTGCCCCGAGTAACTATAGCTCGTTTCCGTTTTCATACTTGCACAACCCCTCTTTTCTATCACTAGGCTTCCATTTCTTTCCCTACTCCTAAACTCTCATGATCCCTAAGCTAAAATTTCACATGGACCTTCCTTCGGGTTTGAGACATACACTACGTTTACCAATCGAACTCAAAACTATATGAACTCGGACCGATCCAAACATTCTAAGCCATCCTACTCGGATCGCCTGGTTTATCAATGCGTAATCGATTGAAAATTTTATTTGAAGCGGTTCATATCGATTTGAAATCTCAGACTGGTAGATAAAACGGGCAGAGGTAGCCCACTTCCCATATCGATCCCAATAGCCTGTTGCGTTTACCATACCGAGCTGAACCGTCTATATCGATCTGAGTTCGATTGGTAAACGTAGTGATAGTGACCGAATTTCAGGCCAGTTAAGGGAGTAGTGGGAGTGTTTGTCCTCCGAATAATGCTCGCCCGATCAGGGGCCAATGTACGATTGCTGGTACGCAATTATAAGTTCTGGTTCACTCTAGAGAGTTTAGCCATTTTTGGTAGATTTTTGAACAAATTCGTTCACAGGTCTTGCTCTGCGAATAGCCCGAATCAGGAATGGAATTCTTTACCTCCAAAAAGATATTAATTTGCTATTTTACAAAATATGTTGGTAGAAGGAAGTCCAAGGGTATTTTGAAAATATTGGGTAACTTTTTAACACAGTTAAACCCGTTTATTCCAAATATTTTCAGTAAAACACATTATAATATGGATAAATAACTTAAGTTTAGATAATTAAACATTCACAGTGTTTTTTAAATGACCTTTTCCCTCAAATGTATCTTTCATTGACCAAAGGATACCGAAATGCTATCTTACGTAGCTGGGAAGTATTGTGGCTATGTCGTACCGAATGGATTGGTATGCATAGAGATCCTGATCCTGCGCAATATTTTAAATGAATGGAATTTACAATTTACGAATCGAAATTGCTGGTCAAAGCACCACATCTATTATGGTCCATACGTTTTACCTCCGCAGTTCTCTTCAACCGTGTCCTTCCAAATACTCCCGTCTTGCTTTCACATTCCTCCCACATCCTCACACCCACCACCGGAGTGCTCCCTCCCTCGTCTCCCTTTTCCTCATACACTGCTCCAGATCTCTTTCGAGTCTCTCCATGCAAGTTATTCACCGCGCGTTCCATGTCATATCGTGCGCTTCAAACGCCCTCTCCACCCACTGCTACGCTCTAACACACCATTGCCTTTATTCATCGCTTCATCCCCGCCTCTCGACCCCTTCTTACGCAAGGCGGGGACCCCTCTGGGTATTCTCTCTCTCAAAGTTAGTCCAAAATTCTCTTCGCTTACTACACCACCACCGCCTCCCTCTCGTTGTCTTTAAAACTATCCTCCCTACTTTTAATAGCCACATTATCTCGTGCGGTGGGATTCTTTAAAGTCACTGCAAAAAACTTTTTTTTGGTCGATTCATCCCAAGTCTTCCACTGGATTTCGAGTCCAATTATGAAGGGTATTTTGCCACTTGGCCCAACCAAAGAATAATTTATGGACAAGATTCGCCAGGAAACGAATTAAATAATTTGTAAAACAGTAGATACTTCTCTAAGTTATCAGTACCCATTTACCTTTGCCTTTATCCCCATGAAAATTCGAAACCACGGTAAATAATTATACATTGCGTGATATACGCACAATGGAACAACTAGCTTAACAGCATGATGCATACCATCGACATTTCAACCAAATCAAAGATCCTGAGCCGGCAGGCTCACAGAATGGCGTGCATAAAGTGACCCATAGTAGTGGAAGCTAACATATTGACAGAATTTGATGATGATAGGAGGGAAAGATGCAGCACTTTGATTTCATTAACAAGACTTAAGAGCAAAGAATAACAAATGAGAGCATCAATTTTTTTGTTTAACATTTAATTCAAAAAAGGCCCTCAAAACATTATAAAAACCTTCAATAGAAAAACTTTGAAGAATTCAAGTGGAAGATAAAGCGATGGCTCTGGGAAAGGAGAAAGGCATATGATTGCAAATCCATTGACTGCTTTGATAAGTGGAAGTACCAAGTTTTTTCTGAACATGCTGCGAAAGAAAAAAGTAAGAGACCGAGGCTAGACACCTCAAGCAACTGCCTTGGATCAACAGTCCAGTCCGCTAGATCCATCGGCTTAAAACGCTCTTTTACTCATGTCTCCATTTTTTCCGATCATTTTTTGTTCGTGCACCTCGCATCTTAAGTGATTCACCCATCTCCCTTGCGCTGTAAAGAAATCGCTAAGCAACTCGTTTATCATTCACTGGATACCACTCTCGGGAGACTGACAGCAATAGAGGAAAGAGGAGCGGCTTCGAGGAGCAGCCCATGATGAGCGAGTCGAGATAGAAGTGGCGGTGACTCTGGGAAGAGAGGATGTTGGGTGGAGCGTAATAACCACGTGCGAACTGAGGGGCCACGGCGTAAAAGAATTACACTGGAGGAACCACAACCCCCTACCCACCTCTCTATTTTCACGCTCCTTCCCTTAAGTCTTCCCTATTCTTTATTCACAGTTTCTTTGTCATTCTATATAACCCTTCCCTTAAGGAATAGTCTATGCGGTTAGGTACAAATTTTTAAATTCATTATAAAAATTGAGACTCATCAAAAAACAATGCAGTTAGTTCATTTAAGGGACGACAGGAATTAGATATCAGGAATTCTTAGGATAGTATTTGCTCCCGGTGAAAGGTCTATGAGAAAAGATGCACCTATGAGTAGTGAAACCTGCACTGCTTCAAGGGTAGAACGCACGGTATTCATTAGTAAATTTTTAATATCGCCAGAAATAATAAATTGCAAAAGAAAACGTTAGGTATCAAAACCAGCTTTTGCTATTACATGTAACAAATAAAAGGTGACATCTGAAAATAAATAAATGGGCGGGGAATAAGAATGCTAGGAAAATAATGACAAAAAACGGCGTGAAGAAGCAAAAAAAAGACAACATAAGAAAATCAAACGGAAGCAACCTTTTTCAGCTGGAATATTTGAAAATTTATGGATTTTAATTCATGCTGTAAAGGCCGTTAGATAACCAGACCAGACTTGGCGCAAATATCTTCAAAGTTTCTAATGCTCTTTCATGAAGTATTTGTACCAAAAAATCACAGAATATATATTTCAAGTATCGAAAACGGTAATATCTTCCTTGGACAAAAATGTATCCAAAAAGTTCCTAAGGCTAAAAGTGAAAAAGAGATGTTTCAAATATCTGAAATAAACTTAAGAAAAGTGGGGGGGAGTAATATGATAAAGAAATAACTGAACTGCCTACGCTTGTAATTGAAAATTGAATGAAGAAGTAAGACAAAAAGTAGTTATACGATGAGTAGTAAGACAAAAAGTAGTTGTTGCCATTCTTAGCAATAATAATTCGTTGGTTTTGAGAAAACAAAAATAACTTGGCCAATAACAGCGTAAGGTGGCTGATAACCATACAAGGGTGCAATGTGTGACTCAAAGGCCAAAATATTTATATAAAGCTCTTTATAAAGCAACACCGCAATAGCCCAAAGGAAAGTACCAATAGCCCAAAGGAAAGGAAAGAAAGTTTTCAAATAAGTTGATTTTAATTGATTTCAAGTGCACCCTCGAAACACTGTCTGTAGAGAACTGGTCTTAGATTTTAACGCTATATCGAATGGTATAGATGTGATAATTGATTGTTTGAACACTTTAAATGTAAAAAGTCGCTCCCTTTTCCGTGATTTTATAGCATCCATCCTTTTTTCGAGAGAGCATTCACACATTTTACGTCAGACGACGGACGACTCGATGGAAAGATTTCTCTTTTCAAGTTCTGCTGACTATAAAGCTAAAAAAAGGACTAAAAATCATGAATAAAGTTAGTTTTTTAACACATCTGAGTTAATCCAAAATTTAAATGCCCTTTGAGGGCTTCACAATTTTTTTCGCAAGGTTAATATTTTAGCAGTTTCCTCAGGACCGCCTTTGACTAAATATTTCCAAAAACGAGTCATTACCATTCGTCTCACGTCCCTATTAAAACGGTGTGGTGGGCGAAATAAGATAAGACTTCAGAGTAACTTTGGTTGACTTTACGAAGTACTTCACATTGGTACGACCGATCTCGTCAACCTGGTGCATCCGTCTAATTACTCCGGGGCAACTCGGGACCAAAGCGTAAATACCCAACAAAATATTGGCTGAGGAAGTGAATTCCGCAGTAAATTGTAGTTGAAATCTCCGGTTTCTCAACAGATAAACCGTTTTTAGGAGCATGCCGCTATCACCTGGGGAAAAACAGGAATTGCATAAACCACACGTTGCCTGGAACACTAATTGTTTGCACCAAACGTCATATTAAAAGGACCGATTTCGTCAAAAAGAGCCATCTTAAGAGCCCTGACAATGTCATTTTGAGATGAAAACCAATCCAGTCTAGTAACACTACCTTGTAATTTGCAAAGTTTAATTTTCATTGCGCCACGCCACGACGCCTCATAGGGATCCCCCTGCAAGAAGACCAGAGGCAAAGTCTCAAGGAAGACATGCCCAAATTAATCCCATCCTCTCTCTCGCAGCCAACCCACGCCTGCCAACTTGCTAATTCCACTTCACTTCCACTAAATCTCCAAAGCAGACCGCACGCACGTCCCTCGTTTGCCTTAATCTCGTATCCTTACGCCTCAAGACCGCAGGCACTTGCTCGCTTTTCTTTCCGCCACCTCTGTCTTTCACCACTAATACTCTCAAAAGAAGCGCGGAGCTCCAACTGTGAGGCCGCGTATATTAAGAATTTGCCGCAAGTCCCTTTGAAAAGAATAAGGATGGTATCTAGATAACGGAGCCCCTTCTCTGAAAATAATACATTACGGGTCATCTCGGAATTTTACCATTGTCTTCCAAATCAAGTTCTCTTTCGAAAGCTATCAAACCATTTCCATTTCACACTACCATCACCTCAGGGCCCACTTTATCTCTTACGACAGAACGAGCGTCTTGTTCCTTCAACAGGCTCACACAAAACACCCCCCCCCTTTTCACTCAGCCCGTATAATCTTATCACTATTATCACTAACATCTCAAGTGTTCGGTTTTTTCTACTAAGATTTTCAATTCTGCTCACTCTTTCTTACACTTTTCAAGCCATGGCACCAACCTCTTCGTAACGTCTACTTTTTCCTTCCGCAAGGGCGCACTCACAGCTCCTTATGCTGTGCATATATTTCTCTCCCATTTCCATCTACATAATCAATATATTTTCTTCTTTAATATTACCAATTGACATCGGATAAAATTCGTTTTTATATACTCTCAGCCTGAAATAATTCTATACTATAACTTGCTTCCATTAATCTCACTAGACCCAAAAACAGATGAATGCCTTCTTTGAAATAAAATAGCAATATCTGTAAACAAAGCTTGGAATATTGGGAATGACTACCTGTAAGAGAATACATTTAATTTAAAGTGACCATCTGTTTACTTTAACTTGTTATTATAGCCCTGGATTCCAATCTTTTGAATTGATAAATTAGGTAACATATATCTCACACATCCTTATTCTATCACTTCATCGAATCACCGCATTTACTCTGTTTTACTCCTTCCGGAACATCATAATTTCCTTATATTGCACCAACGTTTTCAAATCATTCATTAGCGACTCTGTCCCACTTCATACATCTCTCATCTTCTTCGAGCTGCTTTATACCTGTTGCCTTTTCCTTTCCATCCCTTTCTGTTAACACGCAACTCTATCCCCAGAACGATCTTCCTACTCCATAAGCCATCGGTTGTTCTTACCCTAAGTTTAGAAAAGTCTGAGGGAAAAAGTAGCAATCGTGCACATAAGGATAGGGCACACCTTTTCACCCACTCTTTGTCTATTCGCGTTTGAGAAATATGAGGTATGTAGTTTCCAACAAGCATTCCATCCATATTTGTTCCGTCATTCCCTAGTGAAGCTAATGTCTCGAAGGGAGTTTTGGAATCCGTATTTAAACAAATTCTGTTCTTAAAATTCATTAGACCTGGGGCTGAATCGCATTGAAGTTATATATTCAGAAATGCAGAACACCGACCTCAACCGAACTGAAGAAAAAAAATTAATATTTGAATGACATAAACCGACGGACATAACGGAGAATTAACAACATCAGTGAAAAATTCTAACAAAAAATTACATTTAATCGAGATAGGAAAATAGATAGGATAGATTTAAAGGAGACCCTAGGAAAAAGAGCACAAATAGCTAACGTAATTCCTTTATGGCACAGCTCATTCTTCACAACAATAGCTGCCATGCGAATAAAACTTGTTCAAAATAACTCCGAGTGAAAACATTGAAACCCAACGCAGAGTAAAGTGACTGAAAGTAGATTTGTGGTCAAGAAATGGAATTGGTACCCGAAAGAAGGCACTAATTTCGAATGATAATGGAAATACTTAACTGAGAATTAACTCACTAAATCAATGTTATTATGGATAATTTCAAGTGTGCGGCTGTGTCAGTTAGCTGTTCAGTTTCCATTATCGCCGAAAATGCGCTGCATGGAACATCAGCGAACAATGGACCTGAGCGTAACAAGCGTTCGTGAGCGTAACAAGTACCTAATTTACGAGGTGAATTAGGGTATGAAATTAGAATTGGTGTCATTTTGGATGATCTATTTAGACTGGATCTCATTTCAACCCATTATACGTAGCTAAATTATAAACTAAGGGCCCAAATCCGGAATTTATCTGTTTGCGCAAAGTAATAAATTTATAATCTAAGTAAATGAGATCAATCGCTCATGAAAGACAGCTCTAAGTTGAGACGAGGTAAAGAATTTTTTCAGTGATTTTCCTCCAAGTATTTTTACTCGTATGTCGAACTTAAGCAAATAAACAAAGTCATAACAAATTAAATAACATTCTAACGGGGTTATTTACATTAAATAATTTAATAGAGGATATGTAGTAGGTTGATTATTTATTTTACAAATCTCAAAGCCACACAAAATATGGTTTCCGTAGTTTGAAAACTAAAATTAGCTTCTCAACTAAGCACGGAATATCCATCAATTGTATTATGACACAAGTTTTGGACCATAAATCACTCTAGACATCTAATATTGGTCTTCAATGGATGAAAAAAGACAATATCAAAATACCAGTAAGATGTCGAAAGCGTTTTGAACTTAACAATCTAGTAATAAGCTGGAAAAATTATTCATCAATTATACTTGTCACGTTAAATAAAAAAGCAATTAGCACATAAAAGGCAATACTTGGCAGGTAGGCCGGCCAATAACTTATTCATTCACTATATTTTCTCCATTCAAAGAAAAAACATTCGATTATAAAAAAATACAAGGACTTGATAACGGTTATTGTTTAGCTTGGTATGAATATCATCAGTGTGTAAGCCCGTTGACCTAATTTCTATTCACAAAGTAATTTTTGGAGAATTTAAATCGTTACCGGCTCATTTTTCCATTAATAACTGAACATTTTCCTATTTAAGGTCAAGGCTAGCCTGACTGCCTGACCCTGTTTTTCCTTAGACATCGCATTTGGGTCGACAATGATAACGATCGGGTGTCCTATACGTATCGCCAGCAAGCTTTTGCTTGTTCCTAAAAAAATATCAAAAGGATTCTTTTTCTTTCCTTATTTTCCTCAAATAATAATCCAAAATTCAGTACTTCCCGTCGGCCCAATAAATCCATGTGCAGCAAAGTGCTCGCCCGCTACCGAACTTCGAAATTCCCATCCAAAAATCACACCCTCTCCTCCCACACATGGCCTCGCCCGCTTAACCCCAAAAAAGGAAAATAATGAAACCCAAAAAAATAAACATTGTTCGCTCATTCGCCTAGAGCACCGACCCGTTTCCATTGGGAAGCGGCGCCCTCGGAGGCTGTGTCGCACCCGTTCGGCGAGAACAATGGAAAAAAATTATGACGAAGAGAAATGTATAAAGACAAAAATAAAAGGCGAAAAATTACCGGAGAACGATCCGTTTCTGAGACCCAATTAAATGAAGCCCCTCCAATAAGGACGTTTATTATTTTTTTCTTGAGACGCACCTGCTTTCCGCTTTCACTCAACGGCTAACTTTCATCCAATCATGCAAATGAAAGGCCTCTTCGTGAGACTAACATTTCTACTCCACCTCAGGTAAATATGGAAACGCAATGGGGGAGAACATTAGCATAGCCTGGTTCAACCTGCCAGCCAACGCACGAGCGCATGGCAAAGGGGTGTTAGGACACGAGTCGTAAAGGAATAACCAATGAGGTTTTAGTAGGTGAAATTTTGAAGAGTATTTTGGGAGTGTTTCGAGTGGGGCTCAATTTTTATTATGATACCTTATAGAACGCAGAAAAACAAATTTTTGAATCCACCTCTTCGGCTATGTGCCTCTCGTATTTTATCGTTTTCGTCTGACCAACAGATGTAGTGCGACGTCAGAATAATATTCTCTGCGTCAATCGGAAACACATCTGTTCTCAATTTCTCAAGAAAACTAAGCCTAGCGTGCACCTCCGAGTCTTCTGCGACACCCAACCTAATCCCACTTAAAGCTGAAAAACACTGTAAGGACCAGGAACAGTTTTTTAAAAAGATGGGAAGCTTTCTTTGGTATTCTATATTTTTTGGTAAAATCTTTAAGTCCTGGATCCCGAATGCTAGCGGCGTATTCGAGGCGTGGCCCAATAGTTTGCGAAGGAATATCTCTCCTTCATTATTTTAACAGTTTATCTATAACTATTATACCGCGTACCTATAATACGCTTGATAAAGTCTAGTTTTTATAAGGCATTGCCGCAAATGTTTCATAGATGTTTTTCCCACGATACGACTGAAACCAAGGTATTTCACTTCATCAGAAGACTTTATGTTTCCTCCACCCACAGGGTAGATTGACGTTAGGATGATGACTTCCGGAAGTAGTATGCCTCGGTACATTTACTGAAATTTAATTCTATCCCCCACTTATGATACCACGAATGAACGTGTTTAGTTCCGATGATAAATCTTCAGCCCACGAACAAGTTCCACGTTATCGAAAATTTTGAAGTAGATGACGGCGTCATCCTCAAATAATCTAAGTTTATGCTAACTATAGAACTTACATCATTTGTATAAATAATTTATAACAGAGGACCAAAGACACATTCATGTGGAACAGCGGATGTTACTCAACCCATATGAGAGCTAATACCGTAAATAACGTAAATATTAAACCGTAAAATAGCTTAGGGGTGAAACACTAAGTTTAAATCTATTCCGAATATTATACAGTTCAGATATTATGAAAAGGATGAAAAACCCGAAAGAAAGAGTGAGAAAGACACCTAAGTACACCCTTTTTTCATCAATTTTGGATAATTCAATGACTAGGAATTGAATGGATTAAATAAATTTCTTTTTAGATCATCCAGTTGATAAAAACCATTAGAATTGTGGGTAGATCACGGTTGAGGAGTAAGAGGGTACCCTCGAGGGAGAACAGAGGGGAGGGAATGGCTTGGTCAACACCCACGATGAAAGGAAAAAGGGAAGAGATTAGAGAAAATGGCGAAATGATTCAAAGGAGTAGCGTTTCCCTATTACCATGCACATGAGACAGAGTGGCTGGCATCAAGGTTAGCAAGGGATGACGACTGGAAGCCGGACCACAGAGAGAGATATGTTCATCAAAGACCTTAATAATCCGGCCCAGTATCGCTTCCAATCGAGGTTCAAAGGACAGGAAAGGAGAGTTATTTTCGAATCGTGCAAACCAAACGAGAAATTGGTGGTGCGCCAATGGAGAAGACGGGAGGATGGGTTGAATGATTCAGCAGACAGCGTTGGCGTGGAGAGAGGGAACTCACGTTAACGGATTAGACGAGGCGTCCAGAGAAAAACATGAAAGGGTATTCCTCTTTCCATTTTAATTACATCCATTCATTTATCCCGCGTTATACTCAAGTCAAATTAAAGTACAAAAAACCTATCTTCAAGCAATTGAAGATCAGGATGCCAATACAAATAGCTGTAACACGCTCTTCCAAAATCAATAACAGCTCTTCCAAAATCAATAAAAATTGCGCAATTCTTCAATGATAAGAGGCCGAAAAGGGAAGTAATGTGGTATAACAAACACGTTAAATATTTACCGACAGAAGTGGAAAATTACTCTAATTGTTTTCTTTTCCTCTGAGTATATAAATATATCGGAGAAAATGAAGCGCCAACAGCCCATTAACCGTTAGCTACGAAAGTATAATCGTCTGATAGTTTAAGATATAGCTAAAGGTCACATTCGTATCTGGCATATATTTTGGAGCTATGATGTATTAAAACTTCTGCTAACCACGATATAGAGATCGATCTACGACCCGGTTTAGGCATACAATTATATAGTGCTTGGTAAACTTGCTTCGCACGATAAAGCAAATGTGTATGAAAATGAAACAACCAGAGTTGCTGTATTACAAACGAACAAATAAATACAATTAGAGATAATTAATTCTACAAATTTAAAATTAAAACATTTAAAGCAATCAGGAAAACCAATACTTTTTATACCTTCATCATTGTTGTTATTCACTGGTGTAGATAATTATTAAGGCTGGAGTTGTCTGATTCTTCTTTCCACATTGCATTTTTTGTACGACTAGAATTTTCTGGAATAAAATATCTTTTAAGCTTCTTTACTTCTTGGCTCTGTAAAGAGCACAGACAACATGTCGTACACAAGTACTGCTGTTAGTGAGTAAATGCCATATAATTCAAATGGTTGGCCTAGAGCCCTATGAATGATCTTAGAAAAAGCTACTCTCATAGGAAATTTATGTCTTTGCATAGTACATCCGAGCTGACTGTAGCTAGAATCTAACGTAATTCTTGGGATGTGAACCTCGTGGCAGGAACTTTCGCCTGTAATTGTTTTGATTCTAATAATGCAGAAACAAAATTCAAGAACAATCAATATTGGTCCATTACAAAGACCTTCAGAGATCTAGTATCGTAAAATCATTATTTTTGAATTTTTTTTGGTTAAATTGATATGGTGGTAAGTACATCATTGTAATGCAACTGAAAAATTCAAAAATTAATATTAGAGCTCTTTATGGTTGATCTTTTATGTGATACAAATATAATTCAATAATAGAATACTTATCCAAAAAGAATTTATAGCTGCTGTTTCAAGTAACATGGAAACAAAGTTCTCCTTCTAACTGTTCCTGATACTGCCTGGTAAAGTTGAAAGTCCGTTATTCCCAGAGAACATTAAGGAATGGTTTTATACAGCTGTATGACTCCTGTTTGTTAAATATATTACTCAACGTAACTTTATGATCTGCAATCAATGGCTCTTGTTGCTCTATATATGCTGTTACATCTGATTTTTTTACATTTTTTTAATAACTGTAGGCCACCTTGAATACCAATACGGTCCATGTGAAAAATTTGAACTTTTATAGTAATTTGTAAAGCATCAAATTATTTTTTTCCAAATGCGAGACCTTTCTCAACCATATTTGCCAGTCGAATAAAATACAGCCCAATATTTCATCAAAATCGTTAGATTCACTATCGAGATAGAAGTCAAAACACTTTACAGAAAGAGGTTGTTTAATAGTATAATATGACACAAACACATAAACACACCATTGCGAAACGATACCAAATATATCCTGCTTACATTACGGTGTTTTAAATTTAGGTCGAGAGATCATTAAGGCTGCATGAGATTTCAGGTAAAATTTCATTTGATAAAGACTACGATAAAGCTGGAAAGGACCAATCTTAGTAAACACTTTACACATCCTAAAATATTCCACTATGTGACTTGGTTTCTCATGTAAAATCGTCGGAAAAAGCTTGATTTTTCCTTAGTTTTTGAGAAACAATGACTATGTATCGAAAAAAGACTTTAAAAATTCATAAAAATTTTCTAATTTTTAGACCTTATTGTACGCAGAGAGTTTATACTGAATGATTCTATAATCAGGCAGGTTAAACTGCCACCTGTGCCCTGCAGCTCATACGATCACGAGGATATTTTTCTCCCGGATCTGTGAAATGACAAGTGATGGATCTATATCCATTGTGAACTGGGAGGAATAACGATTGAGATATTGTTGTGAGCAAGATTGAACCTATAAAACCGTTAATATATTGTCCTAAACCACGAATTCACTCCCGGGATCCATAAAGAAATTTTGCATCCAACACCAGCCTTCCCCGCGAGTAACTGAGCTCTTTTACCCCTCCGTTTCCCTGGAGACGATGAGGCCGGAGAGAGGGAGAGAGAGAGAGAGAGAGGAAGATAGAGATAGAGAGAAAGCGACTGAGTGCTACTGAAGAGGAAATTGGACTCCGGAAATTCTTGTCACGTACTATCGATAAAAGCTATGAAAGCAAATTCCATCCTCAAAAACGTCTATTTTCAAACCCTCTTCAACTTTTTCCACCTTTCTCCCTCAACTCCATTATTCGTTCCCAAAGTCTTCATTGTCTTGTTATACGCATATGCAATGCTACACCACCAATTCTGCAACATGGAAATATAAACAGACCTTTATTCTTCTTCTTCTCCATGCATTACACTTTAATCATGGTATCCTCTACGGATTAAGACTCATATTTTTTGTTTAATGTCTAATTTTCGGTCCCACTTGTCCTTCACAACCCACTCTTAAAGCCTTAAGTTTGACTTTCCGCAGTCATAACTAAATATTTTTTCTCTACTTTTTGTTTTAACAGTTCCTTTCTCTCAACCCTTATCAATTCTACTGTTCATAATTTAAGCGCTAGACATACTGGTGATAGCTCGAGGAAACAGAAAACGGACAATTGCTATTTCATGCGTCTTGTGAATGCATATTTTTAAGTAAATAAAAACTTGGAAACAATAAAAAAGTACTCAGAAAATAATTATAATTCCCTTAGAAGATGCTTATGTTTATAGCGCGGCGCGCCATGGATCGAAAGTATACACCATTGGAGAAGTCGAATAGAGCAGGCGAGGAGCCTTCGAATCCTGGTACTAGGATACTAAAGATAACAAGGACGAACAAAATGAGTTGTACAGAAGAGTAGAGGAGAACAGAACCATATGGAAAAGTACACAGAAATGAAAATCAAAATGGCTTTGATGAACCCTAAGAGACAGTGGGTTTGTGAGGAACATAAAAAAACAGTTTCCCTCGCGAGCAAAGGTTTAACGGGGCGGAGTTGCAAAGAAGAAAAAAATGACGGCGCGATGTACGATAGGAAATCGTTCAGGAGCACGGCTAGCGATTTAAAAAAAAAAACACGCGGCCTCCGTTTCTACAGTCTAAGAGGGGGGAGGTATGGGATAGAAGAGGGGTTCAGGGGAGGGATCGGAAGAGAGGACGGGAGAGATGGCAGGGAGAGAGGATGAAAGGAATATAATTGAGATCGCATGAGTCGGAATGAGGGGTGGGTGGGTGGATGGATGGAAAGGGAAGAAGAGCCATCCATCGCTGTTGCAGTATGTGGCTCACGTATAGGGTCGTCGAAGTTCCCAGTCGACATTAAAGCGTCTCCCTCCAACTCTCTGATCCATTTGCCGATCGAGGTAGCCGTCGTGCGTGCGTGGCGCCATCTATGCGTGGCAGGAAACACAGCAGACCCCCCAGTGCTTCCCTCGACACTTGTGGCCCCAGCGGGATGGAGACAGAGATCGGGAGAACATCGGAGGATTATGAAGGGAGGTTTGACAGAGCCTTGGAGGCTTGAATGGTTTAAAAAATACTTGTTTAGAGGTTTCAAAACATGGAGGCAGTCGTTCAGAGCACTTTAAAGACCAATAATTCCCTACGAACCAAAGATCACGGGAAGAATCGCCGTCTCCGCGTTTCACCATCGGATATGCACGTAAAAAACCTAGATATCTACCTTAAAAATTCTAAATTCCTAATTCTCATCGGCTTTCATTTTCTCTTTGGCTCCTATGTTAGTCATATTGTATTGGAAATATTCTCCGTTGAGTCGCGAATAATATTATTGACTTTTGTAGTTTAGTTCAGGTTTAGACGGTAAAAATTACCGTAAAAAATGACACTGACACTTTACCACAACCTTAATTTATTTACAGCAATGTTGGCAGCACTGCTAATCAAATTCTTTCCCATCTTCTCCTGTTCTTAGCCGACCTACAGCCTTTACCTGAGCCTTCCCTTGCCGTTTTTCCTCGCTTCGCGCAGCAGCCTGCGATCATATTTCGCTGCCACTGTACACTTGTTCCGAACTGAGATAGATGTGAACATGGTGTGACGATGCATACTACAACACCTTGTAGTTTTAATTTTAATGAATAAGACAGAGATGAATTATTTTATTAAACAAGCGCTTAAATGACCGTAAGCTTGGGATGAGATCTCCGAGAGTAGCATTCTTGGCAAAGAGTTAATTGATGTGAGTAAAGCAAAAGAGCATCCGCACTGAGATCTATAGAATCAATGTTTGGAATAGCTCTCTTTATATTGAGAACATTGAAAATAAATTTATTCGGAGTTTACGTTGATCGCATAGAGAATTAATGTTTTTAATTTTTTTCTAATGTGCTCGTGGTGGAGCTGTCATCACCCCTCCCCTCTTTCCCCTCTCTAAGGACAGCAGTAGCGTGGACTCTACGGTTACCTGTTTCTCTCTTCTTCTCCTTGTGCGCTTATGCTGAGCAGTCGTGACCCATCTCTTCACCCCGCTCTCCGCTGCCCTCACCTACCTATAGCAGAAGGCCTAGACGTTTGCACCCCAACTCTAAATTAACCTCCTGCGAGAAATTCTCTGGTCCTTGTTACGTACCAATATTTCGAAAGAAGTAAGGATGTAATTGCTTCTTAAAATACCGATTCACCCGAACATTTGTCGTTGTTTGGAACTGTAAAAATGAATAAGACACATCAAGGTCTCACGTTGAAGAAGCACACATTCGTAAAATCTTCAACTAAGGATGCAACGTCAGTTGGCATCATGTAAAATATATATAACACCATTCCAAAACAAATAAGAACTCTGGTAGAATATACTGAGGAAAACTAACCTGTAGCAGAGAATTTTTTATTTGCGTTTAAGTAATTACGTGTTTGCGTAGGCTAAATATGCAACCGTGTACTTGGGCAAAAGAAATTACAGACGAATATCAGAGCAGAAAACTAGTTTATAGGTATTATCGAGTATATTTGGAAAAAATTTGTGTCGTCTCATTTTTTCTATCAACAGACAACCTCGAAGGGCGTGTTTGTTCTCCCATAAGAGGAAAATAAAAAGATAGTTTGTGTGCGAGAAAGAGATACCCGAGTTCTGGGAGGAGATGATGGACAGGAAGGGGTAGTGAGAGAGAGACAGATGAAAAGATGGGATTAGAAAAGGAGATGGCTAAATACACCGTAATCCTTGGGGAGTCGAGAAGCAAAGGGTAATTGTCTTTCCCAAGAAATAAAAGCAGGTACCACAGCACAGAAAATTCAGCAATTGCAATTTTAATCGCAATGAAATTTCCGTCCAAAGACATAGTAATCGTACATGTTCCAACTATCTCCAACTCTGGGTGAATTCATGCTTGGTCCGCATAGAAAAAATCAATGATTTAATGGAGACACCGAGCACGACACAAAAGTAGCAAGTAGTATTAAACTACTCACCTATTTATGAAGAAAATATTAATCCCATTAAGTAAGTTGTGCGAATAGGTCTGTGGGATTTCGTTACCACACAAGAAAAATAATCAGAAAAATGTATTGTATCCCCGTAGCCCGTTGCATGCCCATGAATTTTTCTGAAAGGAATCTCACTTGTCTTCGGAGAACAGTGCTAAATAATTCAAGACAATTCACAGAATTCGTGATAAATCAATATCTTGCTTCTAATTTTCATTTCAAATGCTCTTTGAACTCGTAACTTTCGGTGACAATCGTGATACAGATACGCTACCATAAGCGAATAATCAGCATTCACTTGAGCCATTCCTTGGGAGTGAGCATCCTTCTTAAGCCTGAGCCGTGACTCAAATACGTAATCTTTGGATTCGTAAGCAATTTCCCGCTTGGAAAATCTTACAGGACAATAATTAATTTTATCGATTACAACTCATGTAATCGCGACCATTAGCGAATGAAACCGGAATCGATTCTAGACGGTTTTTCTTGAGTAACGCGTCAGCCTGACTTCAATGATTCGAATATTCCTCCTGTACCATAGCACAAAAATAAAAACAAACCCTTGTTTTAAATTACGCGTAAATATCTTCTTAATGATTAAACTGGTGCTATTCAATTTCAACCAATAAAAAGTCTCCATTTTAATCAAAATAATACAGAGAAAATCATATTTATGAAGAGAAAAGGATTATTTTCCAGCA
Source organism: Ceriagrion tenellum (assembly GCA_963169105.1). Taxonomy (NCBI): domain Eukaryota; kingdom Metazoa; phylum Arthropoda; class Insecta; order Odonata; family Coenagrionidae; genus Ceriagrion; species Ceriagrion tenellum. The sequence continues at coordinate 57,440,163 of OY720632.1, read as the reverse complement.
CTCGGATTTCCTCGTAGCTCTCTCCCCTCTATCACCATGGAGGTTGATGGGTGGGAAGGGGTTAAGGGCGAGCGAATGATGGACTCTGGTCGCCAACACGCAAGCCTTTTTCTGGCTTTCCTCTTCCCCACTTCCGTTTTTCTCGCTCATCACTAGCCAACTTCTATTCTTTGTACATATCCCTTTATGTTCTCCCCTCTTGACCCTCTGCCTGCACTTTCATTTTCTTCTTTTCGCCGCGCCTGAGATGACGTCCTCACCGAACCATCATGGCATCGAGATAAAAGCGCTCGCTCTCATGGCTCGATAATTTGGGGGAAGCGAGAGGGAACACGATAAACAGGCACGAGCTAACGGAAGAGAGATTGGTTGAAGAGATAAAATAAAAAATTGCGTCTGCTATATTATGCAGCGACTGTTGCTTGTGTCTACCAGATTTTTTTATTTTAGCGAGGATGCTTTAAGTACCTTTGATGCAAAGTCTAATATAATTGCCGTGCACCTAGTGATTTTTGACAAATTTTCTATGCGTACAAATGGTACACAATAGAAGAAGTGTAAATTAATTCTAAGATCTGAGGAACTCACCGCGCTGACAACTAATTCACAGTGAACCTCACTACATTGCATAAATTCAAACCTAACTAAAAGACATAATTAATTGACTGCAGGGATTTTAAAATGATTGAAGGGATTTTAAAATAAAATGCGACAATTCTCATGCTGGACGTCACTTCCCAAATATTTTCTCGCAACAAAATGATAATCCAAACCGACTTTTGCCGGGGGGTAACAAACAGACCCTTTCAAAAGGGGGATTCCAATTCCTGGAAACAGCAGTAACGGTGAAGAAGTCTCAGCTCTCTTTGAAAGCAAAGGCGTCTGAGCGGGGCCAGGGAGACAGAGATGGCAGCGCGAAGAAAATAAATTGGCCAGAAAAGGGAGCACTATGTTAGACTGGGAGGTGGGGAATTTCCTTTGCGCTTGCACGTAGCAGTGCTTGAGAGGGAATCCTTGTACTCCTAAGTCCGTCTGGTGATTCACTGTCCTCTCTCTCTCTATCTCTCTCTCTATCTCTCTCTCTCTTACTGTACTCTGAAATTTGAGCAAGCGGCCAATGTGACGGGCGACTCGAGTTAGAGGCTCTTAATAGATTCATGAGCACTAATCACCTCTACTAAAGCGTTCCGTTACAGCTTCGTTTCACAGCCCATGATGTGAGAATACGGATCCAACCTTGAGAATAGAAATTGCCTCAGAATTCTTCCAATCAAAGGCAATGATATGACGTTATTGCATCTTCCCATACAATTATGACAGCAATTTTTGACATAAAGTCAATCGAAGGTGAAGAAGAGCTCTCTTAGATGGCTTCACTATCGAACTACATTATTGTTATCCAAAACTCATAATATTAATTTATTACGCAGCAACATCATTTTCCGGCCCCGGTGGCGACTGGGTAAAGTCCACCACTGCTAAACCGAGGGTCGCGGAATCAACTCCCTCCTGGGTGGAATTATCACCACTCAAATCAAAGGTGTTTGGGTTCGTATTTTTTGTTGTTATTCACCCGATATAAATTGACCAAATGCGCTTTATTCGGGGTAGTGAAGATAAAAAAATAATTTTAAAAATCTTGGGCATGTCAGCATAAGCATATGAGTAGGCTAAATGCAGTGGGAATGGGATATCTGAGAAGTGCCGGCGGCAAAGGTGGGATGGATTGTGCAAGGAATGAGAAGGTGAAGAAAGAATGTGGGCTGTATACTCCAGGAATCGATACTCATGTTTCCTCGCAGATTTTCTCCGTTTGGCCTGATTAAGAGCATGGATGCAAGTCAAATGACATAACAGATTAATGACAGTAGACTTAGTGGTGTGAGAAGAAGGGGAAGACCGCGAGATTCGTAGACAAGGACTTTGAACTTGAAATGTCTGTTTTCTACTCACCCCAAACAATAGCATTGCAATTATTTCTCAAGTCAACGCAACTGCCGACGTATCTGTGAGGAAGACATTGAATCTTAGCTATTTTGATCACTGGTGACGACACCACCACTTTAAAGATCGAATTCCATGTAAGAATATGATTTAAACTGAAAGGCGAAGTTTCTGTTCCATTATTTTTTAGGTCTTTTAATAAAGATACGCCGCAATGCAGTTGAAATATAAAAGAGTCAAATGAAAACATGATGAGGTAATAATTATTAAACTCCAGTAAACGCATAGAGCAATACATACCCATGCATATCATAGATATTTCTGTTGTAGGATGGCCTTCAAAAACAGATTGTTTAATAAAATGATATTGCAGGAAAAACTTTAATTCACCTATATGCTTGTTTTTTTGCTTTCTTTCTTGCCATTATTATTTCATTTATTGCTTGTACCCACTTTTTCTGTGCATATCTCTCTGTACTCGAGCTCTAGTATTAATGTATACTTTTTGTATGTTCTTAGTGAACCAAGTGGTCAAAGAACAATAAATATTTATTTATCTTTATATTTAGGGGACTGAGTCAACGAATACCAATATCCACAGAAGTATCCAGGTGCGCCCGCAAATACTCGCAAATATAACTCCCTTTAATTTTTACGTCAATTACGACTTATGTTAATTAAATACTCACTTGTCCTTTACAAAACAAAAATATTCTCAGAGAAGAGATAATTGCAAAGCAGCATACAGTCAGAGGATAGGTAGAGTACAATTTGAGGATTAAAATAGTTATTATGTATGTAAGACTTTCATTTTTAATTTTTGATTACGATTAAGTCTTATACGGATAACTATCCTGAGCTCAATGTATAGCAATATACAACAATCATTGAAAGATCAATCAATTGGACGGATTTCCTTGAACTGAAATTTAATTCGGAATGTACCATAAATTATAATAACATGAGACGATTATTTGCTTCGGAGGTCTCCATGAAAACATGAAAGCTACGGGCACATTAACAAAACGCTACGCCCGACTATGTAAACATTTGAGAAAAACTTTTCCGAAAAAATGTCATGGACGATCGACTTACTTAATGTGTGAATTGAATTTTCTATTTTTCAACTTTCAACTTTTAATTTGAAGTTATCTATTCGAACAGTTGAATTCATCATTACTATGAATTCTAAATTCTTGTAGCCTCGAGAATTACGCTTAATATTAAGTGATTTAGGAATGGATTTCGCATAGCAGTAGGAAAATTAAAAACAATTATTTCTTTAAGACCGGCGTTCGCTCATGCTAGAGTAGAATTGCAATTAAAAAAATATTTACGCCCCTGGCCCCAAGAGGGTCATGTACCCATTTGAGAAGATAGACCGAGAAAAGAAAAAGAGCACTAATTAATCGAGTATTATTAATTATTAAAAAAACGAAAAAAATGACGAAATTATGGGAAAATATACGTGAAACACCAAACCGAGCTTATTTTTCTCTTTATGACATCGAGTATATCCAAATTATTAACGTCATTCATTGACTGTGAATTCGACTACCCTGGGTAAGAACATTTTCTTGCTACAACGGAGGTAGGGTATTTTATATTTTTGGTATTTTGGGTATTATATATTATGTTAAATTTACCTTCAATACGACGACAGTTTACCAAAATTTTGTTTTCAGATTAAAACAAGCTTTTCATTATTTACTGCAAACACTTTGAGCATCGATTTGGGGATAACTCATGAGTATATTTTATGAGCGAAACCAGTAATATTTTAAAAAATTGTTAGGAATTAAGGATGGTATTTAAAGGTTTAAATTTATAGTAAGGTATTGATGGTTTTGAATTGAAAAAGTAAAAAATAATGCCTAGGATGACTAGCAAAATAGAAACGGTCTTAAAAATAAAATAAACGTTAGTGCAGTCGCGACTTGGGTTCTCATATATCTCGCCAAATAGCCCAGCTCGATGCCCTAACAAGATTACAAGGTTGTCGGGCACCAATTCCATTACTTCAGGACGGGAAAATAAAAAATGGAGGGAAAAGGAGAGTAGACAGGGAGAGCGAGAGAATAAGGGATGAGAGGTAATGAAAGGTTGGGGAGTCGTTTACCTCGAACCCCACTTGTCTGGCTCCCACCAAAGTTAGAGCTGCCGTGGAGAGAGTAAGTAGCAAGGGAAACCCTTCGCAATAACAACGCTGTCCATATATCTCAATCTCGAAAACACATTTAGCACTGCCTCCTCAAAACTCTCGCACTCCCTCTCCAAACCCACATGACCCCGGTTATTTTCTCTCATATCGACTGTCAGGATTACATAGGAATGCGTCCATTCAACCAGGATTAAAAAAAGAGCTTCCCCACAATTCTCCATGATCTTCCAAGGCTTTAACATTCCTTTCTTTACAACTCACCAACCTTCCTCTGTCTACGGCGGCCAATAAACAATAAAATTAACTGAAATCCCAAGTTATGGCCGCATCGTAAATACTACGGGACTGAGAGGATTCAAGTTTGGTAAGGGACTCAACGTGGGAATCATCTGCCTTACCCAAGAATACCCAAGGGAGGCCCTCCAACCTTTAATAAGGGTTGCCTGAACAGGGTTGGTGAAATGGTGAAAGAGTTACGGAGAGAGTGGACAATTTACAAGGAGTGAAAACAAAGCAGACGAACCGTCCCCACTGAACGCCCGCGTATTTAATGATAGGAAAAAAAGAAATAAGGATCTAATATCAATCAAATCAAGCACACTTTTCACCAATTAACTAGTTGGGCAAGCTTACGGATATGGATTAATCAGCAAACACACACTAGGGAATAGCATTCGCAGGGAATTACCTCTTTAGAGACGACAAAACTTAATCGCTCTCGTTGATCGCAGAGCAATGATTAAATGAACCCATGAAAGGGAAATTACTCCCTCATGGTATTACCATTATCAACACCGAAACTTTTTTTACCCATGTCTACAGTTTTGTATGATAGCTAAAATCCAATTCAATCTGAGAACACTTGTTATGCGCGAACAAAACTTTTACAAATTATTGGTAACTTAAGAGGATAAAAATTTTTTTCCAGGGTAAAAATTGGGATTGCCGCGAGTATTTATGATACGCATGAAGTCTACATAAAAAAATTATAAGAAAAAGGAGTTTTAGGATAATGTGGTCATTCCAACAATTCAGTTTTTTTCATATCTGTGAAAGATCCAGAATCAGATTATTTGTTCATGACATCTTTCAACCCGTTTCAAACTCGATGACATGCATACCGAAAATACTATCTAACAGAAAAAAAAACACTTTTTAAATTCACCCTATATATTTATTTTAAAATTGGCTCAACAATTATATAAATTTCAAATTCAAATTCCATATTTAAATTCATGTTTTATGAAAAATTTTACATTACCAACAGAAAAAATATTTGTATAGCGAATTAATTTTCATTTCGTCAATTTAAACATTTTGAAAAGTTCTAGTCAAAAAACTTTTTAGAAAATTAGATTTCGAATTATGTATACACTCAAAAGGGTATTCCTCTTCACTAAACTTTAATAACTACATTCAGTGCTGAGTGACGTTGATCTGAAATTGGCCTTTCAATTTAGCAATAGTGTCAGTGACCCTTGTGCTCTGATAATCTTCCACTTCGTCACTGAATTGTGAGTACAATTGAAATGCACCCGGCCGGGCAGGGGGCTCACTTAAATAAAAATCCAAATGCGTGCACAGAATATCAGTCAAGTCGACGGAAAAATTTAATTAAATAGACAATACAAAACAACCAAAGGCGTGGTGGTGGTGTGACACGGGTAGGCTGGTAGGTGGAAAGGGAAAAAAAAGGGGGATAAAACAGAGCGCGAAGACGACGGGCTGGAACCAGGAAGACGGCGGCAGCAGCTGGACAGCACTACGCCTGAAAGCAAAGGATGGAAAAACCGTCCCGCGTAGAAGTGCGCGGGACTTGTATAGGTCTGGTTCCATGGAGCGGGGGGGGGGGGGTCTACTAGGCACTCGTCGGGTCTAATGCCGGGCCGGTCCACTTTAGACCTCCAGCCCCGGCTACCCAAGGCACGCCCTCCAGGAAGCGGCTGTTGACAAGCTGCGCCCTCTTTTAATGAGGCTGCCACGGCTCACAATTACCACTCCCCGGCAAATGGGGTACATGTTTTGTAGTTTCATTACCTGTCACCCAACCAGCCTCTCAAAATATTCAAATAAAAACCTTCATTTATCGATTTTTGGTGCAATGAATGGAATCCGGCAATATCCGGCTGCTAGTGAGGATTATGTAGGCGTAAATATTGCTAAGTCTGCTAAGTCACGCACCAAGCTCAACTGGTCCTAAGAATTTGCACGCCGTTTTCTCTTTTCTTCCCTTGTGATTATCTTCTTTCTCTCCGCCCCATTTACTTTGGTATCTTCACTCCCTATCACCATCTCATTTCTTCCTCCCAAGCCCTTTTCACCTCTCTCTCCGCTCCTATTCACACCCTCACACCCCAATAAGTCTCCTCAGAGACCCTGAAAAATATGATATAACAGGTAGAGTGAATAATTCAAAGCAGCAGTCAGTATAAAGCCATTATTTCTCATTTAAACTCTTCTCACCGCACATTTATCTTTCTTCCTGTAGTTCTTCTCCGCATCCTATTATTATTTCGCATTTTCCCATCAATTTCTTGGGAAAACTTTCGAAAAAAGTTTTAGTTAGGTGCGGAGGGTACCATTCTCTCCTTTCACCATCAGCAGAATAAATAATAGTGACCAAAAAAAGGGGGATGCGTCATAGAAAATATGGCTATCATTTAATTCTTGCACAATTAATGGATGCCTTACTTCATCCAATCTCTCCTCTTTCAGGGTTCTACCCCACATAACCATAATAGCCGACAATGAATCTTCATTATTAAGCTTTTTGGTGGTTTTTGTCACAAATTATTTTATTTGTTCCCAAATTCTTGTTTCATCAGATACGTTGTACCAATAGCACGTCTTGCACGCTACTTGCATCCATGTTTAATCTCTATGCATTTTGTAATCGCGAAATACATAAACTGTCATAATTTTGGAAAAATTGATGATTTCCTTTTTGTTGGTGAAATTTCATCTTCTGAGACATATTAAATAGTTATTTGTAATGAATCATTAAGTGTACTTCCTGTACTTTTGTAAGACATAATGTACAGCACGTTGTTAAAAATTCACTCCCTGCCACTCACTCTTACGTTGATTTCGAAGACACTATGCCACACGTATTTTCGACGACTCGCATGAAAGCGTGTGCGTGTATCTCGCAATGATCGTCCACTACTTCTTTCCTTTTCTCGTTTCCATTTTTATGCTTCCTCTCTTCCCCATTCTCTCTATTCTTCCTTGGCGAGGCAGAACCAACCAGCAACTCCCGACGGTAACGCCCGCTGAAGCCAAGACCGCTCCCATTCATCTCCACCGGCGTGGAGATGTTAGCGGGAGTGTTAGAGAGAGGAGACGGAACTTGTGTTAAGCGTCGAGGTGATACCCGCTCCGTCTCAACTTCAGCACTCCTATCCTTCCCTCGCCCCCCCTCCGGCTTCAGCCGCTAACTCCCAAACTTGATCCGCAGAGGCACTTACGTCTACCGTCGCGCCCTGCAAATGATAGGATGAGGAGTTTGAAAGTAGGACTGGGAGTAGAGTTATAGATTGGATAACGAAATCGATACAAAGCGAAAGAGAGGAAAAATGGCAACTAACGGGAGAGACAGGCGAATATAGAACGGGCCGAGAAGCGTTGACCTCAAAACTCGATAAATCCTGATAACGATGGCTGAGTTTGCCGCAGTAGCGTTGATAGTTTTCAACAATTTAACCCGGTATACAAATCATTAAGGCCTGACGCGAATACGGCGGTTAAATACGATGAAATTGTAATAAGAAAAAAATTATTCTGGACCGGGAATCCAACCACAGAACTTTGGCTTTCCATCATCTGGTCAACATCTAGTTCATATGTATCCGTTTAAATTGCTATGAGGATTAGGAAGCCTGGGTAGCGTAATGGTCTGTGTAATGGCCCGGAAAGCCAAAGGCCCGGGGTGTATGTACACAGGGCTGCATAGGATACAGCCCTCATGCTGTGGCATTCTTGAAGTCCATTCCCTCTTGCATTGGCATGTTTGATGGACCGCAAGGGCTTAACATCTAATTCAAACGTATCCTTCAAAGTTGACATAAATATTAGAAAGTATGGGTAGCGTAGTGATCTGGGCATTTTCCCGGAAAGCCAAAGTTCCGTGCTTCGATTTTCAGACCAGGCCGATTTTTTTCTCAGGCAATTTCATAATATCCGTGTTAACCCGAGAAATATCCGCCCAATGCCATGTATATTTTTGCAATTTCATAAAAATACGCAGGCTACTAAATATATATTTTTACTATGGCGATGTCATATAGACTATGCAACGCTACTTTTGTAAGCGATCTGTTCGTCACAGCGTGATTAATTTCTCCACATAAGCCTGAAGTCAAGCCATAAGCCCACGAAAAACAGCGTCCATTATTTTCCGAATATCTTCGTAAGAAATCAATAAGGGGGTTAATATTTTTATATCACAATTATGATGAGACATCTTTTAATATGATGCGGTCAAATTCATGGAATTCCACTAGTAGTGATACCACGCTGAATAACCAAAACTATGTTATGACAGGTTTCGGAATAGTTATCTAATTCGTCCGGACACAGTTACCGCCACCTGCAAGTGGCAGACAGTAAGAGAAAATTAACATGAGCCATCAAAGCAGGTTAAAATGAAGATTTTCCGAGACACATGTAGTTTCAGTTTCACCCCTGGCTTTTTCATGAGAAGCACATTAATTCGTAGAGGAAGTTAATTCGGAGAGGAAGAAACGGGCGTAATAATTCTGTCACCGATAGTTTTTCTTCACTCATTCAGCGAGGAGATAACTATCAGGCGAAATACGGACTACGGACTAAGGAATACAGGAATACGGACTAAGCTTAAAAAATACTTAACTTCTCTTCCCAGAAAGAAAAAACTGCATAACGAATGCAGATCATTTTCTAATAATAGATCTAGTATCATCTAGGCACAAACGATTCCCTGCACATTAAGTATGTAGATTGTTTTTTAAGGAGGATAGGGCTCAGAAAGCACAATGGCGAGCAAATTTCTGGCATCGTGCAGCAAAAATAGAAGAGGAGAGAAATTCCTTTCCTTTGTTAAAAACAGGTTCCAAAAAATATCAGGCACCCGTAAAATCATAAGTGTCTAGTTTGACGTACCTAGGGATTCCTGCATTTATAATGGGACTGTATGCCAGAAACTAAGCGTACCGACACCACTAACAACCACGAAATGAAAGAAAGACTAGGCCTTCAAAAAGATGAAAAACAATTCACAACCTTCATCCAGAGCAAGGTATATCACCCCATGTTAAATCGTTTTCCGAGAATTCATGATTTAATTCATGATCAATCTGCAATGCGAAGAGAAACTGTACATATATTCTAGAGAAAACAATATATCACACAAGTCGGACTTATGAAGAAATATCTCAGATACGAAATTCAGGTTTTGGATTTTGATATATTTATTACCCTCACAAGGTACTACCCTTTTCGTTTGCTCACTCTTCATATTACTTTAAAAAAATAAATTGCTTCTGATGTTTTCCAGGCTTTGCCCTTTTTTATGCTTTTAGTAATCCTGACATCAGCTAGAATTACGTTGTTTTCTGTATCAATATCAACTCCAGGATAAATCTTAGGCTTATCGATTGGGCTATCAAAATATCTCTGATGAGTATAACATCGGTTTGATTTCAATTTATTCTCTCATTTGTATTTCATTTTAAGGTAGTTTAAAAAAGATGCTTGCGATAGTCAAATTCTCTGTTTGACAGAATGAATTCGAAAATAACCCCAGTAGTCTCACCTTATCTTCACCACCTATCTTTAAAACTAGTAGGAAGTCTCTCTGGCATCTCTTATCGTTTATGGGAAAAATTACACTAGAAGTCTTAATGCTAAAAATCGAGTTGTTATGAAATGGTTAAGAGAATCAGAGAGACACGGAAGGCAATATTTTAGTCTCGAGATCTGACATAGGTGCCTAAATAACTGAGGAACTCCTGAACTAACAGGTAAATAAATTCCATTATTCAACTAACCATTAGTGACTACAGTAAGAAACTACGATTTTGTCTAAATTCGTCCCCTAACTTTTCTTATTCCTTTTCTCTCCCTTTTTCAAGTTCTTACTATTCCCTCCACAAGTTATCCTTCTATAAAGATTTAGATATGGGAATGAAAAAAATGAGATTCGATTGTCGGGAGAAGGATGAAGAAAGGGTGAGGGAGAGAGGAGTGCGCAGTGCTTCACGGCGTGAGAGACGGGTGTGAAGGAATAAGTGTGCACAGATGAGATGCTGCAATTTCATGGCGCGTAGCCCCGCCCTAGTGGCGGTCCCCCGGCGGAGGAATAGAGAGTGGGGAGCGGGGAGGGGGGAGGAAACCGGCAATCAATGGCGAAGGGAACGCTGGGATAGTGGGAAGATAATGCACGGGGGTAAGGAAAGAGTAAGAAAGGACCATCACTCATTGATTTTTCATTCACTCTAGTGCGCTGCTTACTTAGCAACACAATGGTGAATTTGATTTCCATTCGTTTCATACCCTGCGCACAATAATACGTATTTCAAACAGACCGGGAGCAGAGTTGATATGAGTGCGGCAGTACGTTTAAAAAGAAAGCCCATTATGGAATCCGCTACTGTTTTCAAATGGACGCAGAATTTCACACGGGATATGTCAAGTTTTGGGTACTATTGTGATAAAAACCTTATCTTCACAAACATTTAGTTTAGATGACTGCTAGAAGTAAAACAAAACGGCAGAGACTATTGTGAACAAAGTGAAAGCTACCAAGCAATCGTTAAGATTACGAAAGGTTGACTTTCGCATATAGTTCTTTCATCGTTGTTCCCAGGCTCCAAATTTCTCAGCTCTACGCTAGCATCAATACATAGAACTGAAAGCATTTAAGAATCATTGCCCATATTGCGACGATACTTCCCTCGGGATTTTTACCATTTTGCCACCGTTTGAATCTTTGTGGCAATGAGTAACAAGCAGGTAGATGCAAGTACTGCCACAGTATAAGCTTTGAAAACTTGGGAACTAAAGTGATTTGATCACTCAACTATGGAAACCAAATCTTAATGGTTCACATCTTGTGCTGTAGCCGTGAAGTTAAAACGGAGAGTGTATTAGGATTTTTCGTATTATTCACACCAAAGAAATATAAATTAATGCTCAAATGAATTATTCATTAATTTTTATTGATTATGAAGAAAAGAAATTTAGTTTCCCTTAGTAGTTATCTTTCCTGCATAAATAATTGTAGAATTTGAGAAAAATATTCCTAACTTAGAAAAAGATGGACACTCGTTCTCGTGCACATCAAGTGAAGAGGAATTTGAAATAATCAGTTAATTTACATAAACATTGAAGTACAGAACTTAGGGGAAGAGAAATGAGCGAAAAAATCAGCGTTCATAAGGGAGTGCCGATAAGTGTAGGCCATGTTGATGGCCTTGCCTTTAGTACTGAGATGGCGCAGTACAATTTCTCCCTCTGGCCTTAAATTGAGTTTCCAACACAATATCCACAACCAGTTCATTAGGTTTCCGTCAACCAACATTCATATTCTGTCTCCAACTAGATTTCTGCTTATGGTACCCTCTCTCTTCATCTCTACTTACGTTCAATCAATAAGCTGTAATAATACATTCAATAGCGGTTATGTGATAAATAAAGAAAGCTGCGTACGTTGAATTATACCACAGATTAAAAAACCTAACTAGTGACCCTTGATAAAAATTCTCAAACAGTCATCAGCTATTATTTTCATTTTATAATACTTCGCCGCTGCCGGACTGCAATGTTTGGAGCTCTTAATGCGATAAAGAAAACTCCAAAATTAGTTTGGAGTGTCTTTCTTGATGGAATTATTTTATTATAATTCTTTTGCTCTTTGAGATGAAATTATTTAGTCGACGGATGAGAGCGTCACTCGTAATTCAGTAGCAGGAACTATTACTGCGCAAATTACTCTTTTCTAAAAATCAATGGCCATGTCGAGACGACGAAGAAGACGAGGAAGGGAAAGCGGTGAGGAAGTCTCAACGGAGGTATGAGACAGTGTTGGCGGAGTGGAGGGTAAGCAGGAAGAACCGGTCTAGAGAAGGAAAGAAGTAGAGGAGAATATCAGGAAAGAACACTATCAAGATATGTGAGAGTAAACCATATGAATAGGTCGATCGATAAGTGAGGTGAGTTTCTCGGTCTGTGCCATAAAAATTCTGGCGTGCGGTTGCTTACTCTAGGCTAGGTTAACCGCCGATTCCTGATATTAAGAAATAGTGGGAAACTAGCTTCTCTAACAGAAAAAAAAGAAAGGGAGAACGTGATAGTTTTGCGGCGCGACGGAGAGTAGTGGTGTGGAAGAGGGTGATTAAAGGGTCCAGAAAAACGTCGGCTGAGAGAGAGACGGAGTTTTTTTTAAATGAGCACCCCCTCCTTCACTCCAAAAGATCCTCAGCGGTCAGGACCCTAATCTCTCGCTACTCACTATTTATCCTGCTACCCTTCCTCACAATTCCCGCAATGACGACATAAAATTCCCTATCTTTGCCCTGCCCAGCAGGGTCTTCATGAATTGCAGTGGGTCGACAAAGTCCATTAATCTACTTAACTCACATTCACCGAGGAACAATAGATGTCCTCTAGAAGTAAAAGGATTATGAGAAAATATTAAAGATAACGAATACGAGGGTATTCAAATTTCTCTGTAAAAATTTTCTTTTGCCCGTAAAGGACCGTTTTAATTCATGAAGGACACCATTATAACGTCCATTCCATGCAACTACAATGGTTTTTCTGACTTTAGTCCAAATAATCACTTCGTTTCTTGACTCCTGTTTCTCTATGGCCAATTTATATGATTTTTACGCCATTAACTAACTGCCAAATGTCAGTTTGAGACAAAAAATTTGTTCTGCAATATGAATCGTGTTCATTAATGACCAAGAAGAGAAATATTTTAGCATTAAATGGGCTCCATTATGGTACAATGATCATATGTAGATAGTTTTCTGAAAAATACAGTCCCTAGACATATACTCATATCATAATTTTACAGCCAGACTTAAAGCTTCAAGTAGACAAATAATAGGAAGCTCCAACAAATGGACAACCATCGATTTATTAATGAAGACCAATGAGTTCCTATAAGAAATGACACGCTGCAAATCGAAAAAGTTGAAACCTTGTCAGTGGTTTAAATTTTGAGTCAATCCGAATGCAAAGCTCTATAGAATGTATCCACAAAATATTAACTGTTGATATTTTGAAGTTAAAAGAGATTGCACACAATGACCTAAATTGTCTAAATACCACCTGAAATATCGGAAAAGGAAAAGTTCGGATTGGTGGTCGCATAAATTTAATGACGGAAAACCAAATGTAAACCATTCGTTGTACTACGCTGTACAAAAACGGCATCGTTCCCATTATAATGGAATGGTGCGTTTAACCACAGCAGCCGGGTGCTATTAATTTCTAGACTGCTGGATCGACTGAGAAGGAGGTGGGGTAGAACGGTGAAATGGAGAGGGACGGGTTGGGGGGTTAAAAGAGAGAGAGAAAGGAACAGAGACTGACTAATCAGTTGTCGCCATTCGGTGGAAGTAATTACGGCGAACGAGCAATCTGCGCCAAAGGGTTAAGGGGGAGCGAGGATAACCGGGAAAAAACCTGATTGAATGGTGGACCGGAAATAGGGCATTCGATTTGATAAAATAGCTGAGGCGGAGACATGGGATGGAATGTTGGAGATAGATAATGAATATGGATAGATAATGAATATGGATAGATAGAGGAGTAGAATAATTGACCTTGAGGGGGAGAGAGACCAGGATTTTCAATTGAACAATACCCGTGATCGACAGAATGTTCACCCTTGCCGTCCCGAGGAGGTAAGAAAGCTTAAGTTATCTGAGCATACATTTTGGATCGGGCGATTTCCTTTCAAAACTCGCTGTGCTCGGATGGCAAAAGAGTGATTAGTCGGTGAAAGAAAGAATTTCTCTTGGGGACATCTCTGAGACCACGAGCGTTTTCTGCCGTCCTTAGCCTTTTTCTTGTTTCTATGAAACTTCTTTCTGTTCCTTGGCTCTCAGATTAGCCATCTGAAACCGTTACTCATGCTTTTGGTAGCCTTTTACTCTCGCAGGAGTCAGTGGCGTGAAAGAATGGTGGTGGCCCAGATATTCTCTCCCGTTGAAGCTGAGAAGACTTTTTCTACCATTTGTGAAAGTGGAGGAAATCCACTTCTGCTCCGGAGATTCCACTCACACGGACGAAATGTGGCACTATGCAAATATAAATGCAGTGTAAAACGTGAAGGGAAGTAAAAGGAACGCAAATAGCGAGCATCAATGTTCACTACCGAGTGCGCGTGGCTTCAACGCGCATTTCGTGAAAGCAGGCATGTATGAGTTCTCTAATTTTAAAGATAGTTGAGTTGAATTTCCATCTATCGCATAATATTTTGATAATAAAAAACACTCGGTTGTTATTCCACACTTTATTGTAAGGAAACGACCCGGGTTTCGGCATGTCATGCCATCTTCAGGTACAAATGGTTGGGTGGCTTACACTTATATAGGAATCCGATGGCCTTGGGATTGTTTGCATAAGAAAAAACAACATGGGAAGGGAGGAGGGAAAGGTTTCCCAAAAGGTTTAAAAGCATGAGGAAATTAAGGTTGAGGGTCGTGGAGGGATGGTAGTGTGACATAAAGTAAAGGTGACTGGGAGGGGAACATATGGTCATTACAAAGTTTAGTGGGGCAATCCACAATTTCAAACTGTTCTAAGAAATCTATTTTATCCTTCCTTTGTTGTTTTTTCTTATGCAAGCAATCCCAAGGCCATCGGATTCCTACATAAGTGTAAGCCACCCAACCATTTGTACCTGAAAAATGGCATGACATGCCGAAACCCGGGTCGTTTCCTTACAATAAAGTGTGGAATAACAACCAAGTGTTTTTTATTATCAAAATGAAGGAGTTCCATAGAGTAACGCCGGAGACAGTGTCTTATATTAAATGATCGCATAATGCATTAGAAAACCAATTAAAAGGTTAAGAAATATTAACCATCAGATCATCATCGTCGTTACCATATATATCACCACCTCCAATTTTCAGGGCGTGGATAAGTTCAATATAGGTACTTCAAATCACTTAAACGAAGTCCATGTAACCCTAAATATTCCAACAATTTAATGACAAATTTATGTCTAAAGCTGCGACGGTGACGGTGAATACATGGCGATACCCTCACGAGAACTGAAAACTTTGAATTTCCAATATCTTACAGTTTAATCCATTATGAAATCCAGGAAGGTACCTCCATCTCTTATGTCCGTACTCAAGTTCTAGTAAGTTTTATGCGTCAAAAGCGCAATTAACAACCTCGCTCAAGACGGCCCTCGAAAAAAATTACAAAAAATACTGAGAAGCCGGAGATGTGATCAATCCTGGGGAAAATATTCCTGTCGTCAGATCCGGCGATGACTCCGAAGGGGGAACTGGATATAGTAAGAAAATTTAGACCTACGGTGAGCTGAATTCATAGAGACAGAAATAAAATCTTAAGGAGTAATGGAAACCTTAGGCCATATTGTCTGAAAGCCTCATAAAGACTGTGGTTAGAATGGGCGATTCCATTTCCGTGGAGCAGAAAGTTAAGGTTCTGATCAATGAGGGGGGGCACAAAGTTATCTAAGTGGGTAGAAAAACTTGCTTGCGCTCGCTGATGAAGAAAGGGTAGGATCAGGGAGTGGAGGCGGGCGAGAAAAGGGGGCAGAGAGCTTCTTTAGGTGTCCATACAGGAGTCCTTTTGAACCGCTGACTCATAAGTGCTCACTCATAAGCGCTAGATTCACTTTCATAGACCTCCATTGGCGAATTGCAACAAGTTTTAACGCATTAAGTATTCACACTACCATAACTCTCATATTGGATACTGCATATGAATAAATTCCAATTGAAAGAATTCACTGATATAGACATCAAAAGTATGAAGAAAAGAGACCTAACGAGCTGCGGAGGGACAGTTGCGGATAGATAAGGAGTAAGGGTAGCAAGGGTTTGAGAAGGAAAAATGGACAATAAAGTGGATGGAAGCAGAGATGAGAATGAAAGATTAATAAAAACGGTGAAGGATTGACACGGAAAAAAGTAATGATCACAAAAAATGGGACATTAGCATGGAGGCTGGCCTGAGCTTAAGGAGGGTATTTTGGATCGAGGGAACGGCAAAGCGGCTGGCTCCGAGGCTGAAAACGATGGCCGCGAAGTGGAGAGGAATAATGTTGGAAAGAAATGGGAATACTATATACCCCGAAGTATGAGAAGAGATAGGTCACTTCCGCAGAGAGTTAGTTGAGGGCACATACTGCAGAAGGAGGCTTAAACATCGAGGAGTGGTGTGGACTTGAAAGGTGGTTTGTTTTGAGGAGCGGCAGTGAAGTAAGAGGGAATGAGGCAAAAAAGGAAGCATTCGGGGCAAGAAAGATATGGAAAAGGATGGGAGGGATAATGGGGGCCCAGGGACATGAGTGATAAAGAGGCGGGGATTCTGGAGTAAAAATGGGGAGGATCAATAAAACGCACGAATCGGTATACGGTGGGAAATTTCGTGCTTGTCTTAGATATAAGAGTACCCACCCTTAGGTTGATTCCACCAATGTAATCAATTAAATATCATTTAGTTCTTATTTTTCCACGATATTTGTTCTTAGAAAACTGAAATAAAATTTCATGATAATAAATGAAAGCAACTTAGATATTTCACACAAATTAGATTCAAAAACTATGTTATTTCCATTTTCAATCTTGATTAAATTCCTCGAAGTCACGTCTTTGAAAACGGAGAAAATTTCCTAAATTCGCTGCATCCAAAGAAACTTGGGAGACGTTCCAAGTTCAACCAAATGAAATCAAGATCATTTTATTATCATTCAAATTCAATCGGTAACAAAACTGAATTTGTAGAAAATCCCGTTAGGGTATGAAAAGTCAATAAAATATTTGCCTCACATACTATCTCCGTAGTCTGCTCCTAAGTCGGAAAAAATAATTCCTTAATAAATATACTTGTTGAATATTTCGAATAGTTAGCCCTCTAATTTTGTTACCCAAGAGCTATGGCATGACAACACTGAGAGTAGTAGGTCAAAGAATACAAATGGGAACGATGGAATTAAAAACATATTTGTTTTTACTGGTACTCTCAGTGCTACCTTTATAGCTAAAGGGATTCTCACCAAATGCCACCTGAAGACTTCTCTTCTTAGATGGAATATTAACTAAGTAAATTAAATAAATTAAACACTTTTAAGAAATATAAATGCCACTTGGCTTAAAGTGGTGTGTCATACAATATAGAAATTCCATCGAGAATTTCACTAGTCATAATTTTACAAATGATCATATTATCCCAAAATAGTAAAAGCTTCTACTGATGAATAATTTTCTGAAAGGTCTTTGACATAAATATAGATACCAAAATATATGCTCCTACAATGAAAATAACAGAGTTAACTAGAAGAGCCAAAAAGTGAGGTTGGTGAGTTAGGAGGTACGGTCGCAAAACATGAGCTGAAATAACTCACATTAAAGATAATGGCAACTACTGGTAAAATAGATTATAAGAGTGAACACGGGAAACACACATTCGAACAGGAAAAGAAGCATCCAGCTAAGGAAGCAGACATGCATAAACGATGTCGTCAGTTAGAAAAGACTTAGAAGCACACTGAAAGAGGCACTACGAAGATAAAAATTGATTGCGCAAGTCAGAGAGCCGCCACAAGAAATGCAAAGCCCAGGTTCTGAGATTAGGACTGATTGAATAGAAAAAAAACTGGTGAATTGTATATCTTACTTTAAAGAAAAATGAGTAATCTAAGTGAGAGTCGGCAGCATGCAATATTTCTCTAGTAGCATTTATGGTATACTCGCCGTATTAAGCTTTAAATGCTTCTTCTCCACTAACATCCGGCAACAAAAAGATAAATTAAAGGGAAAAAAGAAAACAGTTTTGCAGCCATGGCGATGTCCAACTGTTTGTGTGGAATAGAGAAGGCATATCCACGAAAAGAATTCCAGGTTTGAAGTGGACGGTGAGCGGAGACAATGATAAGGTTATTGAAAGGAATGCTGGGATCCATAGGGGAGGAGTAGGGAAAGGGGAAGCAAGAGGAGAATAAAGTGAAGAATAAAGAGAGAGAGAGAGGAAGAGGCGTTGAGAAAAAATACGTAGAAAAAAGCATGAAATCAATCATAAAAGCGAAGAATAAACTAAAAATGGAGTAGTTTCAGAGGGACGAACGGTAAATTTTAAGCATGGGGCTACAGTGGAAGGGGAAATGAAATATATATATATCGATTTTCTGTTTTTGAGGCGAGATTGCCGACTGCGAGGCTGCAAAACCTACAGAAAAAGATGCCGATGATAGTCCTAAAATATTACAGCCGCATGCACAGTAAAAAAATTAAATGAGCGATACACAAAATACGAGACAAAATATACACAATATAATTTCACTTATGGTACGTCATTCAACTTATCCGAATTGATAAATTTTGTATTAATAATGTTTGATAATTTAAATTTAATCCTTTGACATGAGAAAACTAGGATTCAGAAAGGAAGAAATGAATAAGAAAAAATGAAGGAAGTGAAAGAATCTGGTGGAGAGACTATAAGCAGGAACATAGAGAAAAGAATATTCCGAGTAAAACATGCAAAAGAATTTTTATCATGAAACTATACGCGGAAAAACAGCGGGATCTCTGATAGTAAAAAGAAAGAAAAAAACCTAAAATAAGGTTTTGCTACTCGATTATGCGGACAAAATTGAAGCGTCCGCAAGAGAAAGAAGTGAAAGGAGGAGTTGCATGACTGTGAAGGTGGCGTGGCAAAAACTTATGCACGAGTTAGCGCGCGCTTGTTTGCGAAAGAGTGGGTGCGGACGGATATAACTAGAAGGGTTCCCGTTGGAGGTGGCGGCGGTCTTGAAAGTGGAGGAGAAATGGAATGGTCAAAAGGTGGCAAGGAAGGAGCCGTGTGGTTTTTACTGGAGAGCGCGGAGGAGCAAAAATCGACGCGCGGAAGGCGTATTTTCAAAGCTTTGAGAAAATGGAATGCAAGAGACGGAAAAAAACAAATATGAGCGGAGGTTGTGAGAGAAAAGCGACGGCAGGCGTAGTGGGAGGTAAGGAATGAGAGACGTAAAGAGACAGGGATAAGCGAGAAAGAAGCAGCTTTCTGGACTGCCATCGCTTCATGTGCGATCGATTAAGAAAAGGATATTCTGCGTTTGGGCGGCTTCACACATGGCAGATGACTCTAAAGCCCATTTTACACGGGGCATGAAATGGAAAAAAAATTCAACAAGGCATGTTTTTCTCAACCAGGCGAGCAATAGTTTTGGATACGGGACTTTCTCAGTGATCGCAAACAAAGAGTAGTTATAGATGGTACTACCTCTGATATGGCAAGAGTCACAAAGAAGCGTGATCGGCCCTAATTTATTCATTATTTGCATAGATGACCTACGCTCTCGAGTAAGCTGAAAACTAAGGTTATTTCCAGATGACATGATCATCTATCGGGAGATCAGTGAAGACGTGGAAGTTCTATCATTGGAACAAAACCATCGTATTGCAACCAACAATTTCATTCGTAAAACAACAATTTTATTCGTAGAGCCAGGAGTGGGAGCTATAAATAATTCTTAGTAAATGCACCTCAGCACACTTTTTGTGAAACCCATCACACCAACACCATGTCTCCACTGAGGTTATAGTAAAAATTAAATACTAAGAAATAGTCAAATACCAAAATTATGACCTTAATTTCAGATTTATCGTGGAGAACACAACTGCTACGAGCGAACATAGGGTTTCTAAGCTTTTAGAGGAATTGCGTTGTGAGCCAGTTGAGGTTCGGAGGCTGCGTGCTAGAGTTAGCTTGAGAAATTCAGAACAGGCGTGTTTTCAGGGAGACACAAGGAATAACATTTTAACGAGACACTACACCTCTAGGCCCAACATGCGATAAAATAAAAAGTACATTCTCGAGCAGATAGATGCAAAAATTTGTTCTTTCAAGGCACAATCATTGACCATAGTAAAAATTTTCCTGCATTTAAAACACTCCCATAATACCCTTTACCATTTCACCTCCGAAAACCTCATTTTTTTAAACCGTTACACGGTCTGTCCTGGCTGACCACCATCCCCTGATACACGTCCAAGCAGCGGCTCGCATGGTGGTAAGTTGTTGTGGATTTAGTCACCGAATTAGAGTAGGGGCTATTGCGCCATCTCCATTTCATACATTCTTACACGTGTTCTTGTAATTCACGACGCTTTCCGCAATCCACCTTACCTGCCGCAATATGAAATGCACGAATGCAAATACATCAGATTGTGCAATTTAGTGCCACGTATAAAACGGGTTTAATGGTAGTGGCGACAGCAGCAATGTCTCTACATCTACATATAATACAACACATTATAGGAATGCTACAAATACTACAGAAACTATTAATTTATCAATAATGCCAACAATTCCGAACATTTAACGATGCATAACGAGATTGCATCATAATATAATAATAATTAATTAATTAATAATTTAATAATTAACATGCATAACGATAACGATACATAACATCTCGTTACGTATCTATGTGTGCGAGACGTATCTATTTAACGATACATAACGAGATTGCATCATAATGCAATGTCGTTATGTATCGTTAAATTTTCGGAATTGTTCTAATTACAGGAAATTTCGGCCTATTCCGCAAGTAAAAAGAAATTCTTGGGTGTTCTATTGATTAGGTAATTCTGTACATTGCACAATTTTAATAATCAAATCTGAAAATACACCAAAATTACCGAGTTAAACCTAATGTTGTTGACTTCATAAATTTGTTCGAGTGGAAGGTAAGAGCAATGTAAAAGCAATGTGAGAAAACATCTAAAAGCAAAAATATATGCATGAATCAATTACAAATCCATTAATTCTTTAGAATTTAAGATAAAAATAAGTGAATACAATTCCTTTTCACTTATTACCAAGGCAACATCATTCAGTATGCATAAATATTTCCAACAAAGTGTTCACATTTGGCGCATTAGTTCACTGTTTAGATTAGTAAACCTCGCTAACAATCATTTGTTCATGAACTGAATGTGATAATATCACAGAATTGTAATGCCACTAGCAAGGAAAATATATTTCCCTGTCTATTTTGCGTGAATTAAAAGCCTTCGTGGTTATTGCATAAATCGACTGATTCCTTCAATTATCGACCCAATACGCCAAGTAAGTTCACCGGAGCAGTATTAGTTGTTTTTTTCCGGCGTGACTTTATGGAATTTGTTATACATTTTGAATAAAAGGCGTTAGACTTTGATTTCTCACCAAAATTTTAATTGCACATTACCATGGTTGTGTGATATTAAAATTTATTGTGTAAAAAGGTATACCCCTTTTATTCAAAATATGAAGCAGTGCTACTTGCCTGCGACATATGTAGTCATCTGCCATGAGATTCACGGAAGCTCATTGCTTTATCAATAGTTCCAGCATAAGTTCCCTACCCTGCTCAGGGTGGACGATGGCACATGGTTGGGGACATGGGCTGAGAAACTTTCTAAATCCTGCGAAATGAAGGAAAGTTTGCACAGCAGGAGGGTCAGCAAGTCTTTCCCGTTCCAGCCGACACAATCACTTTGAGAATTAGGAAATGACCCACCACAACCTGCCGTCTATTTCAACTTGTCCCACGTACAGTCGTCACAATGGCTGATTGCCTTGCCTTTTGCTAGTACTTTTTGCAACTTATTCTCGAAGTATATTTCACCTGATTTTGTGTTAGGGTGTTGAATGATGTAAAAGAAAAATTAATACTTATACCTAGTGTAAATAATTAGGTGCCTGAATTTGGTTGACAGTGGAACTTATCTCGCACAATTCTATTCACAATTCTTCAATCTAATCAATTTCTTTTTTCCTTCTTTTTAGGACAAAGTGTGCGTGTCTATGACAGCGTAGAATTTCCACATTATTAAATAAATCTTGAATAACGCAGTGTCATGGACTTTAATGTTATAATGCGGGCACTGTTTTAAGTATGAGGGCTCTTTTGGAGCAGTTCAATCGTTTGCGACAAAATAAATGTGATTTCGTCTGATTTTAATTTTTTGTGATGCACACATACGAAGAATTTGTCATACTTTCCTCCGGCCTGTCGTTTTGTTTAATTTTTTGAATAATAAGACTAAAAACATACACATTATTTCAACAGAAATCCATAACGTATGCAATTAGGTTGATTGCGCCTTAATAAATGTGTTAATTCAAATAAACTAGGTCGCCAATGAATTGGCTCCAATTTATCATGTTAATCAATCATCACCATATAATATAATAGGCCTTAAGAACCTTTCTAGAGGCAATTAATCGCCATATTTTTATCATCTATTTTAAAACTTTTCATATTCCCATTCAGTATAACCTTTAAGCTTTTATTTAGCCATCACATTCTATCCCTCTAGAATCACTCTCTCTTTAAAGAACATGATAAATTCCTTTTTATTTCTGGACATACTCCTTGTCATTACTTGAATCAGCTATGCAACTTGTGGCGCATAAAATATTGCACATTAAAAAAGATTCACCGATATGTCTTATTGAGGATGCATGCGTATTGTTGAATTCGTCTTAGTCGAGGGCGTAAAAATAAATGTCCTCCTTAGCAAAGGCAGCAAAGCAACCAATCAAAGTAGGGCAGAATTTAGTATATTTAACTTATGAAGGGTATCGTATGAAAAATGTAGAATATTTCATCGTAATAAGAGTGCTGTAAATTTAAGCATTTTTGTGTAACCCTTTCCACAATCATTCTGCAATTGCATTGAATCTTGACTAACAATAAGAGTTTCGGAAAGGCAAGAGACGAAAGTGCGGGTAAGCATTAATTAACCTGTTTAGTCACGGCTGTATTGAAGGATTCTTCATTTCACTACCCCACCGCAACTTTCCGCGCCAATCAATAGGCACGTCACGTCTCATCCCATCCGTCTTTACGTCACTTCAATTTTCAGCCATTCCTACGATTTTGTCTTGGAGTTCTCGCTCCTCCGTTGACGCCTTGACCGTCGATTACCCTTCCTCCCCGTTGTGCCATTTTGTTTTTTAACTGCTGTCTTCCTCCCACCTCTACTATTCTGCCGTTGAAAGCACCTCCTACCACTCCCCAGCTTCTTCGGTAACAAATCTCTTTTCTCGCACAGTCCTTAATTACGATAAAAGGGCTCGCTTACAGAATAAAAGACAGTAGAAATTGGTTAGAGGACGGAATTAAAAGGCTCTCTGTGATGGGGTGCAGCTGGTTGGCGAGGGGATGGGTGAGAAAAGGGAACAAAGAGGGGAAGATTGATGGAGGGAACAGTGGAAAGTGATGCTGTTGGAAGGGTGTAGGAGGGAGAGGTTGCTTTGGAAGGAGAGTGGATGGTTTCGAGTGGAGGTGGGTGTTGGTTATATTGGTACTTTTCGGAATTGATTGTTGTAATATTTTCCATTGCTATCGACGAGAATATCTAATAGTCAGGCAGAAGAAATGAAAAATGTATCGCCATAACATTTCAATGCAGTACTGATTGGGAATTTTGATTAGTTTAGAGGAATACGAATGGTATGGCCGATTAAATTACGAAATTCTGTAGGCACGCGTAAATATATTTACCTTCTGTACTTAGTACTTAGCATTCTCACCACTTCAACTTATTATTATTCTCTCACGTCAGATAATACAATGCCAGCCAAGTCTTAATGAGACACAATTACATCATTGAGACATATCTGACATAAGGTTTCGTCCTATCCGCAGCGCGGGGATCCTGTTCTCCGTTATTTCCTTTTCTTTGGCATCATGAGTGCTTCATTGAACAGGAATTTTATAAAAAACGATATTTGTTGAGGATTTGTCGGTTTTGCCGTTTTGAAACTGTGACGAGCTCTTCGTGCACTTTCCTTTATGTTTGCCCATTGTCACGTCTTACCTCGAAGGTGATCAGCCACTATTTAGGTATGATTTAGCTTTTTCCCGGTGAATAATATGGAGAAAGTCTTCTCGGGTCTTCCACCGGAATTTTTTTTACTGCCAATGTTTCGGAGTCCGGCTCGTACTCCATTCTCGGCAGTAAAAACCTTATCCTGGTGGAAAACCCGAGAAGATTTCATCCAAACTACTATTTACATTTTGTCTTTCTATTTTATGCTTGTAAGTATAACCTGGAAACCAGAGAGATATGCGTCCCCCCGTAATTTTCCAGACTTAGGCTAGCCTACGTTATGTTGGCCCTGGTAAGGAGTAGAGGAGACTTGGTGGGTGGGGATGGTTTGTCCTGCAAGAGGAAGCGGATAGATTAAGAGGGAAGGGGCCGTCGACCCGGAGTAGGAGTGGTATGAGGTCGATATGACATAGAAGCCAGCGCCTTCTCGCACAGAGGGGGGGAGTTTCGGGAAGCTGCTTCCGGTGCTTGATCCTGGGACTTTGCCCGCGTCAGTCTACAATAGAATTTTGCATGTACTGCAGTGGGGACATCTTTTTGGCGGAAAGAGTGGACGGGAAGGTGAGACGAGAGATAAGAGACGGGAGGGAATGAATAGATTTGTGTGGTGACAATGGGAGAACAATGTACTCACGTGTATTGATAGGATGATAGATCGGAAAATAGAGAAGAAGATATATAAAATGATTGCGCCAATGTGGATCCGAAAACTTATTTATGCTTGCGCTCCTATAATTTTCGTATATTTTTCTGCTTCCGTATTTGGCCCCGAGGAAGGCGTGGATAAATTGCCACATGAACGGAAATGAATGTAGCACTAAGCACTGTTAAACGTTTGAATAAATGCCATTATGTGGCATTCTTAAGTTACGCGATTATCGCGGCTGTTATTGTTTTTGAAGAGTATACTGTCACATAGAAATATTAATCTGAAGAAAGAAAGGTTTACACCACAGATTAATTTAACCTTAGCCTAAGTTTTCCATGTGAGAAACCCTTGAAATTCGACGCATCAATAAATTGAGGATGCGACTATAGATACAATTTTATTTTCAAATGATGTTTCGTGTACATAACCAGTACTTACGATGTTTTTATTTCCGATGCGTAAAGCTTGGAATCTGAAACTCAAGGAAAAATTATGCATCTTTGTGTGTGGCGAGGTGGGCGGCGCAATAAAGGAAATTAAAGAGCGCCCCAAGGTACTAGCCAATTGTTCTTCTTACTACCATTGTGATTCAATGCTTGCTTTACTCCGACTACCCCTGCTTTGACTTATACCCTGGAAAATCCGTCCCTTCTTGTTTACTATTCCTTTTGGTGTAAACCCTCTCTTAATACTTGTCTTTCCACACTCAGTGGTGTGAGAATCCTTTGCAAGGGATGAGCATTACCTTCAGGGAATTCTCCACTACTACTTCTGTTCTCTCATCTCTCCCCTCCCCTCACACCATTTCCTTCCTTTTTGCCACCCCCACCATCCCCTTCCCCTTTTATGCCTCCCCCACCCTCCCCTTCCCCTTTTATGCCTCCCCCACCCTCCCCTTCCCCTTTTATGCCTCCGCCAGATTACGTTTACCCCATCCTCCTCTCCCTCGGCTTCTCTACTCCGTTGGTAGTCAACCGCTCCTTAATAATGTAAGAAAGAGTTCCATCTCCAACTCCTCTCTCTTCAATTTTCTCTTCCATTCACTCCTTACGTGAGGTTTATGTGTGTCGTCTTCGAATTTTCCACCGCCTCCTAAAACGTTTTTCCTTCCCCAACTCACTTTGTTGTAAACTCATGGGGTATTTACCTGTTTCCACCAATGGTTATCCCGAATAGAAATTTTCTCCGCTCCATTTATCTTTAATTCATCTGGTCTTCTTATTCTTTATTGAAAATCCACGGTTTTCCTACCCTAAGTGCAGCACAGCTTTAGAAAAACCATATTTTTACAACTTCTACAGAAACATTTACCAACTGATGATATAACAACTTGATTGTTTAACGTTTCAGTGAAATCCTGTATTAAAACTCTCTTAAACTGAAATTTTTCATACAGTATTCTTCGCGATGTTTTATTTTGTACCTGCTGAATTATTTAAGTTACTTTTTCTTGATATTTTTTAAGAAAAATTACTGTAACAATTCCTAATCTCCTCCTTTATTTCCAAATATTTAATTAGCCCTGAGTACTCTATAGGTACAGTGAGCGCCTAGACACTTATTTGTGTAGAAATTATGGTGGAAATAAGGTAATCAGTTATTTTATTTCTGATTCAGTCGAATTGACGAAACTTAGTCTTTTTCTTAAATATTTCTTCACGACAACAATTCCGTCGATATATTTTGTTCGTTTTTTATAAATTTTCTTACGGAAATAAATTCCTTAGAGCGCTTTAGAATCCATTATAACCCACGAAAGAAACCATTTGACTCGCTCTGAGGTGACTTTTTGCTCTTCTGTGGAGTTAACCGATCAGAGAAAAAAAAGAAAAAGAATGAAGTAGAGGCAGAAGGTGGGGGAAAATATTGATAGTTTCTGCACTAAAATTATACCAGATAATATGGTAAGGAGAAAGTAGGTAGAGAAGAAATTCAGTCGAATTCTTGTGCATATTGTAATTTATCAAGAATTTGCGTCGGATCCTCGGGAAAAATATAATTTTGGCAAAGGATTTGCGTGATTTACAATTTTCATGATTAATATGCGGATGTGGCCTTCTTACTCATATCTACTCATGCCTCTGACTTTTAGACTTTAGACTTTAGTTGGTGCGAAAATCTCTTCAAAAGTGTGTGAATCATTCTCTAGAGAATGGACGGAAAAGTGGGCTATTGAAAGATAATACTGATTTAGCTTGTAATGGTTCCGCAATAATCTTCCATTTTGCATAGTTGATATCCATGTGTGCCATTTGGGACTATTTTTAATGATGGGTCATAATCAGTTTCAAACATTGACTCATTTTGATTTAGCATCATTTTTTAGTCGCCAACGGGATATTTAAGATATTTGTTTTTTTCTCTTCTCCTTTTCAGATTTTTCGAACTTTTCTTTTATCCCTTTGCCATGGAAACTTTGAATCCAATTTATTGGTCGAGTCGATGAAATGTGTGTACCACTGGTCGTCATTGGTCGTTTAATCCTAAGATTGGTCGACTGTTGCCCTCCACCCTTTCCTATCTAGTACTAGTTCCCTTACCTCCTGGTATATCTTCCATGTACTCTCCCCCTCATTTGGTCCATGAACTTATTCCTTGATCTTCCTCTGGGGACTTCACCCTCTATTTTACCTTCAAACCACTTTATATTGTTTTAAATTTTCATCTGATTTCATATTTAAGGACTATTTCAATATTTTCTTTTGGCTCACTCACAGTCCGTGTATTTAGATATATGAGATTCAAAAGCACATTAAAAGTATCCTCGAGGATAAGCTAAACTTATTGTTAGTATCATTTGAGTATCTACCTAAAATTAGGCCTCGATGAATCTCATTTATATATTGAGCCGTAGCTTAGGGAGCGCCCCCCCCCCCTCCGTCCTCCGGAGAGTGGTTCCCGTGGCGATACGCAAGGACGAGCCGTCCACCTCGTCCGATAGCGAGTCGGGAGCGGTGCTTCTGGGCCGAGGGCTTTCGGCCTTTCTGGTCCCGAGTCCGATGGGATTGACTGTATTTAAGTGGAGGCGGAGTCCGCGCTCGCGGGAGTCTTGCCGCCGAGCTTGTTCTGCCGAGACGCCTGGAGGAGCTCCCCCTCGTCAACAGCACAACGCCTCTGATCACCGTCATCGGCTGCCCGGCCCACGGCAGGTATCGCCGCCTCACCTTTCCCCCTCCATTCACCCTTTCCCTCTGGTGTCCGCTTCCTTTGCGTTCACCCTCCTCTCCTCCCGCCTTAGCGTCCTCCCTTTTGGGTATCTTTGAAATAAATTTGTCAGGCCTACGTGTGTCGTTTTTGTTGGTTCCCCACCCACGACCCCTTGGGCAGTTTAATATGTACCTATACGAGTTCCATAGTCGAACCTTATAAATTTTTGTTCCTCTGAACTCTGTTGATTTCTACAAATGTCTGCCCTAATTTTTTCGAGATTAGAGCGATGATTATTTTAAGTGTTACAGGATAATTAATCAATCAGAGGCAATTTTTCAAGTTTTACAAAGCTTTTAGCATCACTCGGCGCTCCTAGATAGGTTTATAGAGGGCTATTTCAAGTATCGACATGTAACAATCTTGAGGCTGAATAAGTTTTGCCAGCTAATTGAGTTATCCTTAGCTGACTCACTTTTTCATTATTTTCGTACATAATTAAGAAAGTTGTGATGCTTGCTTGTTATTGTTTCCTCTTACATTTGAGAATCTTTTAATTCAAGCGGTTGCATAGGCCGAGGAAGACACGTATTTTGAAGATATGAAGAAAAAATTTCTTCGTGTATTTCTCAGTTAAAAGTTTATTTCCGACCTAGGTTTCGGAAATAAACTGTAAAGTGTGGAATATACTTAGAAATTTTTTCGTCATGTCTGCGGAAATTTTCCACAAAATTACGCCTTCAGCCATAAATTTTAAACGCATTTTGGATTTAATGCTTTGGGATAAATGTTTTAAAGTGTTGTCAAACTTGAACATTTTCATGAATCAATGGTAAATCTTTATATGCTCAGCAACTTTCGTATTACGGAAACAGATTTTATACTCATCAAATTAAAAGATCCTCGCCACTCGCAGAGAGTGGCAACAGAACTGGGACGATAAGGAGATCAACTCTCCAAATTCCACCCGAGTCCAAAATTAATGCCCACTGTCGAATCCTTATTGATGGCTGAATGAACTTCTGGGACTCGCAAAGGACCTCTTGATTCATATCTGGAATCGGAAAACGTCAAGTGGAAAGCCGTTATTTTTTAATATTTATTTGATTCATGATTAGTTAAATCACTCGTCCACCTCTCCTCCTATTTCCATTCCTTATTCCACTTGTTGCCCGCCGTCAGTCTCTCTTCCCGCCCTCCCCCGACATCTACAGTGAACCCAATGCCCTGGCATTAACGCTTTTTTCCCGATTCTCTCTTCAACGTTTCGCCTTCTTATATCCACCCGTCGCTCCTCTCACTCTTAATACCCCTTCCCACCTCTCCAATAATCTCAAGGATGAAGGAAAAAGTAATGTGTGCTTGTAAAATTGTGACGCAAAATGCTGCAGTTTTTTGTAGGACAATCTGGAAGAGGTTTTAGTGTGAATTCGGACAAAGGTTTTTGCTAATATTAATCCAATTTAAACCGTATATTTGACTTCAAAGTGGATATTTTACGTACTCTGTTGAAGACGCAAAGCTGTAATTCCTGAGAACTTTAAAATTAAAGCATATACCAAGTATTTTGGCTATCCTTGTTGAACAATCTTGTGACATTGTATAATTCTCCTCTCTATATCACACCATTCCTTCCCTCCCCGAAATGTCCTATTACGCAAACCTGCAGCTCAGATATCCTATCCGCCACTTCCGTAAATTTTTTCTTCTTCGGCTTTTTCCTATAAATTATAAATACAAAAATTCGCGAGAGGAAAGATGTGTGTAATCACTTTGAAAATGATACGCGAGTGTTGGAACCGCTCAGGAATTCACAAAATAATTGTGTGGAGGATATAAATTATATAGTTTTTGACTCCTCGCAACGGATAAATTGCCTCCGAGCTATCCGATCAAAGTCTTCAGATGAGGTTATAATCCTAGGATTACCTTAAATTCAGACATATAAAACATATGCGGCTCACCATTAGAGAGACTAGGATTTATCAAACGTACGTATAATAGAAAGGTCCTCGGATGAGAATGTAAAAGAGAAGTGCTATTTTGATCTGGTTAGGACACACTTCGAATTCACCGCGAGTATTTAAGATCCTCAACAGAAAGATTTAACCAAGAAATAAATAAAATAGGTTCACTCATAGCAGTTTATAACAAAGCTTCGCTCTTTGTTAGAAACTGCTGCTATATTCGAAGATTATGAACCTGCACTTATTCACGCTAGAATATTTAAATATCTTTACACTTCAGTAGCATTTACAAACTGTTTCATTAACTTTAATTTTACGATAAGATTTTTTCATTATCTCTCTGTATTTTAAGTTGTTTCAGTATCGACGAAAAGTGTTTCTCCCCTCAGAAAAGTTACCTGCCCGCACCATTTTTCGAAACCATTTTTAAAACAGGTCGTTTGAAGGGTGCAGCCTAGGTTCTTGTGCAATGAAAGAGCATTCCACGAATTCTCTTTCATTCTTTTATCTAAAACACAATTTCAATTTGGAGGGAACGCGAGAGAAGTGGTCGTTCTACACTTTCTTTTTTTTACGTTCCTCCGAAGGTTTCCGTTGATTTTCCTCCTACTTTGAGATCCTTAAGATTTGAGTCCTTAACTATTCTGATTTTAATTGTAACTTTCTGCTTCAATCTTCAATTGGCTTGTGTCGTCACATGTGATGAACATATGTGTGTTTATCTTTTTTTTAAATGCTTCGCTCTTTAATGCCTGGTTTTCCTGGATTGGAAATTCCTGGATGCTCTTCATTGGAAATTTTTTATCTAAATACAGTTGAACATAAATTATAGGAATATTTTTAATGTGGACACAACCCTCTACCAGTTCTACATGACTAATAATTTCCACTGAGTAACCATGTGTTATTTTGTCCGTCACAGATACCACATTTAGAAAAACTTCCCCTCATTCCTGTTTGTGATTAATTTTCTCACATGTACTCATGTGTACTTCCCTTTAAATGTCTTTCCTCATTTATTTCTGTATTAGGGCTGAATGATAGCGCTATAGGTAGAGATTTTTGCTTCTTGCCAGAGAGTGGATGAATGTGTAGTGCGGTTTCCGGCATGATCTAATCTATTGAAGAAATTTCCCTAGAAAAAAAAAGAACTATAAACTTTGGCCATATTTACCTCGTCCTAGTAATCAACAGCACAAAATGATCATTAATTTCTGGGAGAAAAGACAGAAGCTAATACATTAGAGCCTCCTTACTCTTATTGTTCTCACCATGAATATGTATGATAAATGCAATGCATACTATACGCAGGTTGAAAAAGCCACCAATGAAAGTGCTGCAAATAAACATTGAAACAAAAACATTATACGCTGCTAAGACATCTGCATCATCAAAGCAGCTTAATCAAGCACGTCTGAATCAGACAACGGTAAAGTTGATAACATGCTCCGTCTGCAATGAATAGAAAATGAATTGAAAGGCATAAAAATGTTATCATTCCATGAAAAACTAATCTAAAAAACATTTACATATAATTATCAGTAAAGGTACGCTTGAGCGCGGAAATATATTTGACTTAGCGGTAAAGACAAAGCCATGGACGCTAGATTATCCACTGACGATAAAATGAAAAAAATGAATGGCGATATAAAATAATATGCTTAAAAATCCCCAAATTATGATAAATAATGACATGAAATTTTAAATCGCAATGTCTTCGCATGCTAACTTTCTTCCTAGTGATTGAAAAAGGGTTGGGTCGGCAAGATCAGGGAAATTAAGAATAGCAATCGGGTCAGAATTGAAGTATAAGAAGAATCACAGAGATATTTATGAGCTTTTTTAGAATAAAGGAGCTTAAATACAAATATATCGATAAACGCAGATGATGAATAATTAAAAATGACAAAATACGGTGAATAGTTTAAGAGATGGAAAAATGTCTAACAGATAGAAGTTTGTCATAGTCGAGTCCCGTGTTTGGACGCTAGTTGGCAAACACGAGGCCCTTAATTTTGGATTCACGAATCACCCGAATTTCTGTACTGTAAACTCAAGAGTTTTAATAGTTAGCTAAAATAAATTTTTAACTTGTTTACTTTCATTAAAAACGTTAGAATCACCGTATCTGAGTGAGTATCTATCACCGCACTGGGGTTCGGGATCAAGGGGAAAAAGGTAACTGCATTGATAACAGGATTCTGTGCCTGTGACCATGGGTAAAATGAGGTTTTCGATCACCTTTTTTATTCGTGGACTTTCCAAAAGAAAATACTTTTCTGTTTTATCCAAATACTGTAAAAATTTGGCTGCAAAGGCATGTAATGATATTTGTTTCCCTGTATTAGGAAAAAAATTGTGGCGTAATTTGTTTCCTAATATGAAGAAAAATAATTTAGCATCACTACCCTTTCTTTTATGATATGTTTACAATTATCTTTTAGGGAAAGGAAAGGAACGGGAACGGAATTCTAATGGGAGACACAAAAGTCAAGAAATCGTTAGTATATTAACAATCAAATGGCCACTGACTGACTTAATGCTGAATGATAAAGCAGTTTAGAGAATGTACTGACAATGGGCCAAAATATGAATCCATTTAGGTGCTTTTACACGAAAAAAATGCAAACAAGAAGAATATCCAAACGAATATAGGAGGGATTCAAGAAACTGTATACTATGGGTTAGAAATAAATACGATGGGAGGAATTGCAACGATAAACTAAAGCGTACTGAATGTACCACACGTGCTTTTGAATTATATTATTGAAAGTATTATTTTCCAGATTGAACGAAAATGAATGCAGGCGTGAAAACTTCTTGTGTTCGCACTGTACGAAAAATTAATGAATGAAAATCCGAAGATTGATGATGAGCATCTTCCGTCTACGAGAATAGACACTCATTGGGAAATGAAGAGGGTGGAGGGAATCAAGGAATATGTAATCCATCTTCATGCCTCGGAAAAAAGATAACTAATATCCCTTCTTCAGATGCAAAATTTATAGAGTATGTACAACGAAGCGTTGGAGAGGTTGTAATGAATAATATAAAAAGAGAAAGGATCAGATGGGGAGGATATCTCCAAAGAATGTCTGAAACAACGATCTCGAATGAAGTTTTTAATGGATAACTGGCAACCAAAGGGAGGCAAGGACGGCCCAAAAAAGATGACTGGGTGATCTGGAGGATGATCTGCAGAGGTTGGAGGGAGTGAGAACAGTTACGGACGAAGGCTGAGAGCAGAGAGGAATGGACGTGAATAATTCTGGAGGCTCGGACTCTTCAGGAGCTGTAGCGCCAAAGGAACAGACGTGGAATCGTCAACTCTAAATGGCAAGGCTCGCAATAGCTAGAATTGTGAAATCTCTGAAAATAACCCGCGGCATGTACGGGTTTGATACATAAATTCTCTTGGAAGGAGCAAAGAGTGCTGAAATGTGAAAGAAAAAGATTTTTGTAAGAAGTCACTACAAGTATAGAGAGTATGCGTGATAGAATTGTGTTTAATTACATTATTTCTGTGAGAAATCAAGATTACTGTACTGCGCAAGAAAGAAATCATATAAAAAAAGAAGAACCATTGAGTGAAAAGTTCTGATATATACACACATATTTATAATGGTAAAACAAAAAAAAACTGTAGCACGTCATGTAATTCAAACCGATGTCATCAATCTTTAATATTTAAACATCAAACTCAAATACTTATCACCCTTTTTTCATCTTCATGTGAGTAAATCCACGTTAAAATATAGTATCATAAAATTAAATTTTTTTTCTTCAATTTGAATGCTCACGTAAAAGAGCAATTTAATGGCTTGCATTCTATACGCGAAGCTCATAGCACGGGAGAGGATTCTAAGACAATATTTCTCTAAAATTGTCTAACGAAATAAGAACATAGAAAAACGAAATAAGATAAGAAATTGCCTATATTGTAATAGCTGAACTTTTCACATCGTTACACGACAAGGAAGATGACTTATTATGGACAAGGGTGTAACTCTAGACAGTATCATGAAAAAATTAAATTAACACAGGGTAGAGGGCATGTCAAAATAATTCGTATAAAACCTGATGGACACGGTTAGGAGTTCTAATTAAGAAGAAAATGTACTATTATCGTGGGGTGGAATTTAGTGGAGCGTGATGGAAAGTGCGCGAATGAAGATTGAAGCAATGGTGAAGGAGCAGGAAAAATTCGAAGAAAGGACTTGAGTTTTAATATTCTCCTTCCTTGCAGAGATAGGGTTTCCACTATTCCCTATTTAGTCTCCGAAATGGATGACGAAGTGGGGCTGATTATGGAGAGCTTGAGGAAAAAACAACAATAAGAGCGGGACAAGAGAAATTTCGCGCAGCATTTGAGAGAGGAGAATGAGAACCATGGAAGGAGTTGACAAGTTAGAGGGGCAGGGAGAAAATGAGAAAGAAAATGAGGAAGAACGAGAGAAGGGCGTGGCAGAGTTGAAGAATGAGACCCTTCCTGAAGTGATTAAAAGAAGTTAACTGGAAACTGAGGAGCAAATTCGTTGCTGGCCCTTTTTTGTTTCTTATTTTTTTTGGCAATTTAATGGGATTTTTCATGAAAAGAAATATCCAGTATCTTCCCTATATTCCCGTCGGGACCTCTAACATTGTTCTTCTTTCTTTTCCCTATTTTATGCAACTGACAAAGTTTAACTATTTTTTTCCACATTCATTGCATGAAACAAAAATGAAGAAAATACTATTACTATTAAAATAGAGTATAAGTAGTCAAAAATCAGAACTTAAATAATTAATTTTACGCATAACATCTGCAGTTTTCGTTAATGCACTATATTCTAGCATGATTTCTTGGTAAAAATGTTTCCAATCCTATAGCAATTTTAGATAATAACAGAAAAAGACTACGAGTAACACGAATTATCTTTAAAGAAGCATTTGTAGAGAGCCGCAATATTTACAGGATCTTTCTTTAAAACAACCTAAAGACAGATAAGTGACTTCCGCGAAAATATAGCTAATGACCATTAGAATTTATTAAATGGCAGGAGAAAATCCAGAGGAAATCCAAACTTTGAAAATTGAATTTAAAGAAGAAAATTTGTAACAGATAAGGAGAAGGAAGGATAAAGGACTTGGTTGTTTCACGGCGAATATGGCTGAAGATGTATTCTCGGGTTTCCAGCCGGGTCAGGAAGGCCATTGCTGCCAACGTTTCGATGTCTTTCTCTGCCATCGAAACCAAGGCAAAATAGCCTTCCTTTGCGGGCTTGGAACCCGAGAAGACTTCATTAGAAGCAAGGGTACGTTAAATTACTTTTACGTGACTGATGAGTATTTAAATACAAAGAAGTGAAATATTCATCACTTGGAGATAGTAACTCTACGAAGGGGTGTCAAGAATTCCAAGAGGGAAAATATACAGAAATAACGCTTCAAGTAAATTAATTCTTGGCCCTTGATGTTTTAAATAATTATCCGAAAGACTAAATACATGAACTTTAAAACATCAACTTCCTATCGCTGAAAATAAGTTTTCAGACTTGATATGAAAGGAAATTTATCGACTTATAAAAAATATTGGATACTGTCTTTCGTTCGATGGACACGACTACATAGGCCATATACTTATGGGATTTTATTGAAATTCTACAAAAGATTTGACAAAGTCTGTCATTGCTACTAATACAGAAATTTTATTGTTGTTTTTAACAATCTACCATGCATTTCTTTTCGAATCTAATAAAGTATGGACCTTATCCCTCATGCCGAGAAAAATGTAGTGCCATAAGTCCCGGTCAATTAAATACTGTAAGATTAGACGAGCAGAAAAAAATTATAGCCTCCTTTTAAAGGATACCATTATCTGAAAAAACACCCCATTAATTATTTCGTGATTCCAACCGTGACATTGTTTTGGTCAACAATGGTTCTCTCTCCATCCTTGCCAGTTTTGCAGCCGCAACAAGTTCTCCTATGTCTATATATCTATCTGGCTAAAAGGCAGCGCATACATCTTCGACCTAAAATCTCTTCAGGATAGGAGGAGAATCTGTTTCGTGAAAAACAACGATAGAGTTGGGATATCAAAAGAAGAAATAGTGTAATGAGTATCGAATTTGCTGCGGAAATATCGATGAGAATGCCTTAGATTGAAAATTCATTTTATGTACTCAAAAATGTTTCTGCCATACGAACAGAACATTAGAGCAAAATAACTGAAGGTGAAAATAAATTTTCTACGGCAATATTATCGGAGATAAATTAGGTATAAACACTCATGGAAAATTTTACATTTGTGCTCGGAATACAACTCGGAAGTAAGTCCATATTTTCAACGGAGGGAGTAAGTCTCGGAGGCGGAATCTTTTTGAGAAATCAACGGCAACCCATTTGAGCCATGCAACATGGAAAGAATAGCTTTTCACGCAAGGAAAATTTTTTGACTGGAGAGGTAGCGTCAACCCGTTCTCATTTCGCTCAGGAATTCCAACTTTTAGGACCGAGAAAGTGGTAAGATAGAGAAAGAATGAGATGTGCAGGAACAGGGTGAGTGAGGCAGATGAGAGGTCGCTGTGCGGTTATGAGTTGTGAGACGGGAGAAATGAATAGCTGGCTGGTTTCTGAACGTCACTCCCGCGCGCTGCAGCCAAAAAAGAGAAAATGTTCTTCCTTACATATTCCAAACGTATGCAACCCACGAACTCGGGGCAATCCTTCGCTTCGCAAATACCAACCGCATCTCATTATCGCTGCGTGGTGTTCGTTCTCTGACGAGCGAGAGCGTTCGTCACGGTTCTCTCATTTCGCACCCTCCCCAACATTTCCTCCGTTTCCTTTATTGGCTCTTTCTCCTCACACTCCCACTTCATTTCTTTGGTCTGGTGTCCACCGAGCTCCTCATGTTGGACTATTATTTCCTACCTTCTCAATAACATACGCATGCTTTCCTTGAAAAAATCAGATGAGGCGTGTTTCAATACGACATGAAGTGTATTCATTTGAACCTAAGCTATATATCTAGACCTATAAAAGGTGATAAAATAAGAGATTTTCTGTCGAATTTACAATTAAAAAATCTTTTTTCCACACAACTTCAGAACCTCTGGCAAAGACTAAGCGTGACTCCGTCACACAGCGTGAACATACAATTCACCTAGGTTCCCTCCCTATTACCTATTTCTTCGTTAAAAATGGCTCTTGTCCTAGCAGCGCCTACCACACGCCTCCTTGACAACTATCAGGGTTTTATAGAGATTTTGATGTGGTACTAAATGTAGAACGCCCCCCGACCCGAAAGTTTCTATCATTCTAACCCAAGTGGCGGGCCTAGGGATGGATTGTGTGCTCAGAGGCTACCTAATTTTGCGTTTGCGCCCACCTTTCGTAAATTTCCTCCTCGGCCTATTCAGCCTATTCCACCGTCATAGGATCCACAGGATCTTCATATATAGTCACTCAATCTTAAGACATGATTGGCCACACCCCTCCATTCCACTTAGTATATCAAAATATTCCTTTGTGTCGAACTCGCAATTCCGTTTCATATCCCATTTAAACTAGCATGCGTATTTGATTCTCATCGAGGCACATTATCCTTATAACGTTCCATTAATTTTCTCCATGAGTGGTTCTCAGGCATACACTATGCTTGCACGAGAGCCGAATGGTTTAACCTAAGTCTTCTCGTCTACTAATTACAACCACATGCAACGTGTCTGCATACATGCTAATGAAAGTTCTGTTTTAGTTCAAATATCTTACTGATGAGTATCGTGAGAAACGGAAATGTAAAAACAAAGACTGAAAACCAGATGAAACGAAAACATGAAATTAATTAATTTATCACGAAATTAGTTCATATATATTGCACAGGCTTCATTTCTGGTACATATAAACGATAGATCTTGGAAGAAATCATCTTACTAATATATAAAAATCTGGTGTCGTCTGTCTGTCTGTTACTCAATCACTCAAAAACCACGGAACCGATTGAAACAAACTTTGGCAGGAAAAAGCTGATGTATCTGATTCACACATAGGCTATATAATAATGGCCTTTAGGGCCTTTTAGGGCCCCAAAATGGTTATATCATTAAATAATCATAGGAATACATGCAGAGGCTTCTTTATTTGCTACGTTAAATAACTTTTACTTGAGGTATTCGGTTGTAATTTTCGCAGTTATGTGGAAAAAGAATGAAGCTTCTTGTTCTTTCAACCGATTATCATCTACGATTATATTCCACTTGACAATTGCAGTTTGAACACCAAAATAACACATTATTCTCCAATTTCAACAATGGCTCCTTTACTTGGTAACTAAGGATTTTTCATGCGTGAATGGGGACTTCGGGTTTGATTTTAGGCCTGCAAGGGTCCACGCTTTTAAAGCTGACGACTTCAAAAATAAATTAAAGCCCATACATTGTAATTAACTAAGTAGGCAAAGAACGTGGCTTCTATTTCCTAGACGCCAAATTTTCGATTTCTAGCTTACCTGGGAGCAATGGTAAGGCAAAGTTTTGATCCCAAACACAGTAGAAGAGACTTGTGGATTATTCTTGGTGAATGATGATTGGTTCCTTGACCGCTCACATACGAGGGTGTGACCCTTATTAACCATGGGTCCCAGAACAGAGTGAATGAGACTGTAATTGTGAAGTCTCTTCCTGTGTCTATCCAGTGAAAAATAAATACCCTGATTATTATGAATATTTATAGAGCTACTTCGTCATTTTTTTATCTAATTTCCCATCAGCAGGTTTCCGAATGTTAAAAATCATGTTTCTTCCAGAAATCTTATCCTCTTCGTCTCCACGAAACACCAGTTAAGAAGGAAGATGAGTTCAGCGGAATAAATAGAAATTTATTTAAGTTTATTTAATGCATTACCTCAGCTAAATTTCAACGGGTACCTTTCGCTAGTATTAGATAAGTAACGATCGACAAAAGAAACGACCTAGATGATTAGTGCATCATTTAAACCTATGAAATGTGATAGGGTGTATCTTTAAAATTTGGATCGCCTAACAGATAGGGCACTTCACTCGTTGATTTGACTCTAGAATCACATTTGCCTCGTACACAAGGTTAGAAGCCATTTGATAACAAATCCGCGCCGCAGTTCAAATGTCGGAGTCAGAAAGTCTGTATGCTACAAATTTTGCACCCATGCTAGTAGTTTGAATAAAATAACTTATTGTTAGTAATTTTCCACACGGTTTATTGTCCTCGAGCTGTTTCAACGCAATAGTGTCATTTTCAATAGGTTACAAAAAACAAGACATTTACAAGAGGGTACAAAGTTACCCATGGTCGTAATTGTCTAAGTATGGTTACTCCTGTTCAGATATATATCCCTAGCACTATACATCACAGTCCATTTGCCTAGCTCAGTTATGGAAAAACAGTCAAAACACCGCTTAAGTAAAGTAAACACAATAGATGAAATGTCAGAACTTAAAGTAAAATGCACACAATTTAAATTATCTTTGATATTTAAATAAACAACCACATATTTCCCGCACAAAGGACCTCGCTTTTTGTTTACTTTTCCACGAGTGAATAACTTTCCGCTGATTTTCCAACAACCCATAAGCTCATGTGAGGTGACGTCGTTTTCTCCGTAAACTGAAAACGAGAAATTTTCAAATTATAAAAGACCCCATTCTTATACTGAAATTAACAGATTACGGAGAATGTAATGCGTGAGTCAAGCTGTTTTCAAACATAAAAAAACGATTCGGTTGGAAACCTATATTATTATAGTTGAGTTGCGAAAGAAGAAAGAAGTGTTGCCAAGAAATCTCAACCATGGCACAAACATAACTTAAGATATACAGAAATTAAGATAAAAAACGATAGTATATACTAAAAATAGATTCTCTCCTTAACAGAGATGTATAGGTAATATACAGAGAGTTATTACCACAAAAATTAATAGTTGGAGGAATATTCGACTACGTATTACTACATGATTCGTAAGAACAAAGAAAATCGCCAATTGATTTCATATACTTAGCCCAAGGAAAAACACAAGTAAATCGAGCTACTAAATAATTTTTAAATAAATATCTGGATGAAAGAACGGGGTCTACTACACTCGTACAAAAGTTTTTAAATTTTTTGGCATCTGCAAAACCGATTAATTCTCTTCTATCGTGAGGTCTACTACCATAAGAAATTACACTAGAAACTACGATTTAAATCTATAGAGCTGGAGGGGAATAGGCGATCAAGGGAGCCATAGAGAAGGGTTGAAGCGAAGGAGGGAGAAAAGAATGGAGAGGATGGTGAATTGGGAGGTGAGTGGAATAGGGGGCGTGGCCCGAAGAGTAGATCGAACTGAGAGAGACGGACGGTTGACGGCCGTGGATGGAGAGGAAAGATTTGGAGGGAAGGGAGATAAAAAGAAGAGGCAAAAAGGACAAATTAGGGACGAAAATGGGGCTGATTGGGACTCAAGCGAACATATTGCCCCGTAAAAATTAGAAGCTAGAACAAAGAGAGTTGTGTTTGGCAGGAGACTAAAGGCAAACATTCAAGTGATAGTCGTATGTAGTTTAAATGACTTAAGCAGACATTTTAATTATTTTGTCAAGTGAGTCAAAAAAATCTAGGAAGGATTCAAATTAAGGTTTAATAAAACGCAGAAGTTTAAATGTTACAGGAGTTAAGTTTAACATTTGTACCTTAATTAAAGCGAATACGGATTAAACCACCAATAAGTTTTGAAGAGGTATTAAAAATTTAAGGTAAAATCATACTGAAATTTTTTGTTCAAATCAAATAGTTTTTTCATTCTTTGGCTCGTTGCGAGTCTTTGGTACTCATCTGCTAGAATAATAATAATAATTTTAATGTATAATTACCTAGACGTTTTAAAGGAAATGTGGCATTGTAAAAGTACTATGAAATATATCCCGTATGCCATAAGGTTCCCTAGTAAAAAAGACCGTTGGCCCAACATTGTTTTTTGGTCGGCATCGTTGGGTAAACGTTGGGGCCAGTTGGTTGGGGAGCCAACATAATCCCTACGTAGAGACAACAAAATTTTTTTACCTAAGCTATAGTGAGAAAGCCGTTGCTTCACCAACTTGGGGCCAACATTGGGCCAGCTTCCTGGTAACAGCAGTTTAATATGTTTTTTTCAACCATTAGTGTCATGTGTTTAGTGTTTTCCTTGGCTGTTATTCATGTTATTTGCTGTGATAATTGTATAAAAAAATGAACATGGATACCACCCAAGTTAGTGTAGTTTATGGACCTGCCATGAAAGTAAAAACCCGCCAGGGAGTGCAGAGATAAACATACAAGTGGCGACGAGGATGCATGGGATCCATCTTTATTTTTCTCAATAATTAACACAAACAATATAAATTATAAATAGTTGCTAAACTTGTAATTATTAATAGCTATCAACCTAGGAAACAACAATTAGCAAATGATAAACCGACTTCTGAATAATTAGCTATGTTTTCACACGGCTAAAATGTTTTGAAATCACATCATAAAATACTTAATTTCAAACTTCTCGCGCTTCCAAAAA
This sequence comes from Ceriagrion tenellum, assembly GCA_963169105.1. Taxonomy (NCBI): domain Eukaryota; kingdom Metazoa; phylum Arthropoda; class Insecta; order Odonata; family Coenagrionidae; genus Ceriagrion; species Ceriagrion tenellum. Next base: position 57,398,672 of record OY720632.1, on the reverse strand, counting down.
AAAAGACATTAAAAAAAAGAAGTTTGATTTGGGCTACCTCAGCGCTCTCTCGCGATATACCATTGCAACGTTAGCAACCAACCGCGGGATTCGTGGACACGTGCACGTTGTGATAGCTGCTTCCGTTCGCTGTTCGCAGTTTCTGAGGCAGGGATGGAGTTGTTACCTTGTAATTGTGACATTTTTAGGTGTAAAACTAATTATTTCACATCGTCATGTCAAAGCACAATTACTCTATCACTTCTGACAAGTTGAAGAAAAAGTGTTTACTTTTGCCAAATTTTAAGAATGAGTCTACGTATTTAGTATTTTATTATATATATATATATATATATATATATATATATATATATATATATATATATATATATATATATATATATGAAGGGTTCTCACCCGAAAGCTTCCGAGAGCAGTGGACACCGGCGTCGCCATGGATCGCCTTTCTGTGAGTGTCCACTGATATACCTATCTATCCATCCCCAACCTCAACGCCTTGTTGCTAGCTTATTTATATATATATATATATATATATATATATATATATATATATATATATATATATATATATATATATATATATATATATATATATATATATATATATATATATATATATATATATATATATATATATATATATATATATATATATATATATATATATATATATATATATATATATATGTGTGTGTATATATATATAATTTTTATATTTTATAGTATATTACCTTATTGTCAAATGAGAGTGCTTTATTAGCATGGTTTTGTAATCGGCTCTGCAGAAGATGGATTCCAGTTTTGTGGTAAAGAAATTAGTCTTTCTGTCTTCTTGTGTAGTGACTATCAGCCTTCATTAAATCATTTCAATTGCATTGTTTATTTGATTGCAAGTTGTCTTTCTATGTAAATTTTTAACAGCTTCATTATTTGTAATTTATGGAGCCCACATTCAAATTGATAATAAATTTGGATCTATATTATATCTGCCTGTTCCATTCTTTCTTTTCAATTCTTCAGGGAAATATGTCATCTGGAGTTGTACATCACATAAGTCCATTAAAGAAATTGTTTTTGCTGAAAGTAACTTGTTTTAAGAATGTAGGCTAGATGTTGTTTTTTTGTTGGCCCAGTGAAGGGCCAATGAAATTATCGTTGGGTCTATGATATTGTTGTCTGCTGGCCCATCGTTGGGAAATTGTTGGTTGGCAAACGGTTGGGCAGAGTGCCAATCCGTACGGTTGGCCAACCGTGGATGAAAACCGTTTGCCAACATAGGGCCAACGGTTTTGTGTTACTAGGGTTGTTTGTTAAAATAGCATTGAACCGCCTAATATGCAAATTAGTAGAATTTTCTTTTTTCAGTTGATATCCCTAATACGATCATGCAGGAAAATTTTTACATAACATAGACAAAATCGCTTCAGCCGCGTTCGAAATCGAAGGTGCGAAAACACAGGTAACACCAATGGGAGAGAAATTACCACACGATTGGGGGAAACTAGGCTGCAAAATATTACAATGAGGGCTTTTTTGTTAAACGTTACATGAGTACCAAATTGAGAATTCACCAAAATAAAAAAAGGCATTTTTGTTCAAAGAATGCCTTTGACAAAACATAGGCCTTTAGTTGAGACATTACGAGACGATTGGACGAAACTCGGCCGTAGAATATTAAAACGAGGCCTTTTTGTTACTTTGAAGAAAGCATAGTCAGAAGTGACCGTGAAGCTAAAGCACATCTCTGACTGAGGGAAACATGCCTCTACTATCAAGAAATCTCAACCATAAGCAAACCTTTAGGAGAATACTTACTACAGTAAGGGTTAAAGATTTACATGGTTAAATAAGACAATCATACGTATAAAAAGAAAAGATACGGCATGAATGTGTAGAGAACCTTTAATTTCCCAGCAAAAAATATATAATTGTAGGTATTAGGTAGGTTTACTAATGTCTCTTTGGGGTTAGCAGAATAATTAAAATTATAATAGGCAAGAAAATTAATTGTAAATCAGATTAAATTATTAGCGTTTGAGAAAAAAATCAATGGTGTATTAGAAGAGTGAGTGAAATGGAAGATCGAAGATATCAATAGAAAAGCCTAACTACTTACGCGCATAATGATAAAAGGAAAAGAGACAGAGTTTTAGAGAAGAATATTTACCCTAAGATCGTATATAGGATATCAGGCTACCCTCATATTAATTCTAGTTGCAGAAAGAAACCTAAATCACTCATAATTTCGAAATACTTTCCATCCTCCGTCTACGCTTTTTACAATTGCAATCTTATTCATTTATCTGCGGAATATTTCAGTGGAGAACGAAGGACCATTGTTCACAAAGAAGGTGATTACTGATTTTTCAGGTTTAAGTTAGCTTAACTTTGACAAAAAACTTAAATATTACATAGTCAAATTTAAACGTTAACAGATATCATGATTTACAAAGATAAGAGTCCAACTGAGTAAATTTTGTACCGAAAATGGTTGAAAATATTGTTTTCTTCATTTCAGAAAGATATAAACTAAATCAAAATATGTAACGTAAGACATAAACCAATATAGCAACATTTTACGAGCCAACAACCTTTTCATGAACACACAGTGGCTATTTTCAGCTCCTTTCTTTGACGAAGAGATTAATTTCATGCTACAAACTCGTCTGAGTTCGTAGTTCAACGAAGAATCTCCTTTTCGCAGCCTGTTTCTCGCCGTTCCGCTACCCACGAAGTTCCTTACTTTTGACATGGTGATAATTCCTCTGCCCAAAAATGTGTTCATCTCCCTTTGCCACTGAAACTTTAATTTGGATGCATTTCCCACCACGGTGAGCCACTGCGTTCTCTCTGACGCATCTCGTGATTCTCCCAGTAAGTCCTCTAATCTCCACTAAACCCCCACTCTCTTTGTTCCCCCGTACATCTCCAGCTCTCGCCGTTCTCCAGTGCATCTCTTCCTGCCTCCATTCACCGCCCGATAATCACAGTGGACTCCCATTCAACGCAGGGCGTCGCCATGCGAAGCGTCACCGTCCACTGACCAGTTGAGCATGCATTCACTGGCTCTCGCCAGGAAATTAGAGGCCGTGGGTACACCGAGCGAGTTGACAATGCGTTTGGGAGTGTGTCTGGGCCAAGTGGGGTGGAATAGAACGGAGAAGTCGGGAGGGACGAGGGCGGAGTGGATAAAGAGAGCGGCAGGCTAAAACGATGTAAAAGATAAAGGCCTTGAGTATCCTGCCCCAGGTGATGCAGGCCGACGACCACTTAAATAAAACTGTTTTATACAAGTTTTTACCGCAGCTAATTATAGCATAAAAGCAGTTGCATTCTCTTGAGCTTGCATGAAAGGAGAACAGCAAAAATATCATAGCATATTCTGAGGTGGATTACTATCGATAAAATAAAGTTAAATTTTAAAAGGTATAGAAAAAAATCAGCACTATGGTTAAGGATCAAGTTTGAAGTTTGTGACACTGTTACTCATACCAAATATCAAGCAGTATTTCCTATTATTAAATTAAAGTATCATAATGAATAGCGTAAAAAGACCCAGCATTTTGATTTAATATTAATACAGTCCAAATTAACTTATAAATACAGTACATATGAGTTTCAAGCAAGCATGTGCTTGATAAGGCTCTATGATTTCGTCCTACATTGTTTGACGGGGAGATTTTCATTCATCGATTTCAAGACTCCAATGCTCTCCACGCAAGGGTCTCTTTCTTCTACCTTCGCCGTAACAGACTGAATGTTAACGCTTAGCAGGGGCTGTCTAGCTGATTGCTGATAATTTAGCATGCGTCCTATAGTATCACTTTCTCGAAAATATTGACAACTTAAAATAAATATTACATTGAAGCAAAACTCTGACGTAAGAAAAAACAGAAGAAAAAAAACAGCATCAGTCTCCATAGTTTCGTGAGATATCATAATATAATTAAATTCGCATAGTTTAAACTTCATTCTGGTAAGGTTTATTTCCAAATCTGTAGTGAGCATTTAAAATTAAGAAATACAGTGCTAATAAATGACCTCGAAAGGTATGATAGAGAGCTTAATTTAATCGTTCGTAATTTGTTCATCAATACAAAATATTGAAACAGCTGATCAACAGTCAAAATAAGTGCAAAAGACCAAGAAAATGCAAGCTGATACTCATTTTTATGTTTGAAAATAAAACAAAATCGACGAGATTTCCATTCCATTCCATTCCTTCAAGATATGGGTGAGTCGATGTCTTGAAATACAGGTGAAAAATAATTTACACCCTTCCCTTCGGGCCACCAGAAACAGACATGCAGAGACTAGATCGCTAGTACCTTAGGGTTCATTTTTATTTCTATGATGGGATTTCAAACTTCCAAAAGCGTAGGAATTGATTATTGGAATTGTATCGGAAGCACAGGAGTTGATGGCGTTAAATAAAATGGGCCTTGGAAGGAAAACACGGCGACAGAGCACGTAGTTAGTACATATCACGTAATACTTGTATTTGGAAATGAAATTAAATTGGCTTAAAAGATAAATATAATTTCTAACTGAATAAAATAAAAAACTTAGATGAAAGAATACAAATTAAATACAGGTTAGTTGATTGGGTTTTCAACCGGTAACTCTAGTAGGGACAGCACTAAACTATTCTTGATAAAGAGAGTCATTAAGTTGAACGTTAATGAGGTCTGCATTCACAAATTTAGTATCTACTGAAAGGAATATCCTTTGCTAAGTGACTGGGAAGAGAGATCACGAGATGGAATTGGGGAGAGATGTTACCTATCAAATGTAGAATTTCCTTCTGCTAATCATTTAAATGTACACACTTTCCTCTAGATAAAGTAAAATTAATAATACTAATTATTTAAAACGTCCGATTTTGCCATCACTTCTTTAAAACGAAGTTAAAATACCTATTTTTCTTCAGTACCTATCATTAATTTTCACCGCGTACAAACATTTCTATTTATAATTACGTTTTCATTGACAATTTTGAGCAGAATGAGAGAAATCAGAATTCATTACATTTAAAATAACTACACCGTTTCCTGCTTTCCAATTAAACATCTCATCTGCTTCTCATTAAATATTATAATACCGAGCATTTTCAATCGGCTCACCTATAGAACTACAATGTCTTCAACAGAAGTTGAGATAAAATCGCCAAATCGTATAAAATCGAGGCGTTTAAATCAAAAATTTTTACTAGTATTTTGAAGTAGATGTCCACTGAGGGCAAAATTGTGGGCTATAGGTGATACGCAGTCGTTCAGTGGAATTGACTTAGGCAGGAAACTTCATACATTTTCCGAGATCGGAAGTCTACCATTGGACGGTCTTCGTCCGTTTTCCGTTTCTCCGCTTCTCCACACATGTCACACCGTAGCATGGTTAGAATAGTAGATTTTTATGCTGGACCGACTGAGATGAAATGATTAAAAAATGAAACTTGCAAGCATGCTATAGGTTTAGAAAAATGGGGAAGCACCACAGCCAACCATTTTGTAGCAATACCTATGCTCTACTACTGGCCTCAGGCTGCAAATACCCATGCCTCATTCTTTTGCCTAATCACCCATGGTCTCTATACAGTCCAGTCAAGCACTCTACAACATGTAAACATGCGCCAGAGAACATACACATGAAGACAAGGTACTTAAACTCATTAGTCTCTATGAATCCAAATCACACTACCTTTCCCGCACTCTTGTGCTAATACAATACAATTTTCAATGTTCGTTCCAATGACCCCTCACCCTTTTCTCCAACATCCCTACCACATCCAAACAACCCACTTGGTCTGTCTTCATCACTTTCCCACACACTTGCTGGTTTCATCAATTGGGAAAACCCGAAAACAACGAGCAGTAATGGAAAACGCCGCGGAAACCTTCGCGAGAATGGGAAAGAAGAGACTTATAGACGATGTGGATCTCTCAAGTTCACCTCGTACGGACCCGGGTGAAACTTAGAACCAAAATTTACTCCGATTACCCATATCAAAAACTCACTCATTATCAGAATCGCAATATTTCCCGCTTTTGGCCAAGATATTATATTTGTTTGAGAAATTTATTTCACCTACTTGCTCTCCATTACTGCAGAGATATTTAGAATGATAAAAATGCATTTGTGAGAATGTATTTCCATTCTCGTGATTTGTCACCAAAAATTCTATAAATATTCACCAAAAATATCATTTTATGAATGCATTTTTTACTAGCTATCGTATAATGTTGCACGAGTTAGACACAAGTGGTTCCTGTCCTAGGGGGTGTTTATTTTTCTCCTCGCAGAGGAATCTGGAGGCAGGCAACTCAAGAAGATCAAGCATCAAGTTATGGAATAAGTCCTAAGAGAGGCCCGAGATATTTCTGCGCAACGAACTAAAATAATAATATATAAGCGTCCAATACGACCTAGCATGCTGTGTGGGAGAAGAATTATTGATATCAATCCGCATTCGGTATTTTGTCATAGCTACTAGCAGATATCCAGACTACATGTCAAAGAGTTGAATGACAATTTAAAGATCAATATTCATCCCTTTTTACATTTATTTTTGTTTCACAAATTCAGGTATAATGCAGTGGAAGTTCGTCATAATGAGAATAACAATTGCGTTTTTTCACAATTTTTTATAACCAGTACTACGCGCTTCCACTCACAGAGTCAAGAGAACGAGAAACAGTAGACACTGCATTTATATAGTTGAAAGGAAAGGTGGTTCTAGGATAGAAAGTAGAGGGATTCTGGAGGGGAGAACCAAAACCTCAGAAAAAAGGAGAGGACAAAGCACCGAGGGAGACCAAAGAGACGGCAAATAAGACGAAAATTAAGTAAGGGGAGAAGAGTGTACTACTGGTCATAAAGCGCGTAGTCCTGATAATAATAAAATATGCAAAACTGCGACTGTTGTTCTCATAATTCAATTTTGTGTTGCTTTTGCCCAATGAGTGACTTTAAAATCATAAAAATATCCCATATAAGTCTCTAAAATGGTTACGTGGCCAAAATAAAATATTTGAAAAATCATATTATTTTCAGGAATCATTCAAACAAAAGGGCGTCGATAGTTGTGAGCTGAACCCTCTACTTGAGCTCTGGGAGGTGTCGCCTGAAACCGCTCGAAATAATTCCGACCAAGTAACTGAGTTGTTACTTGGTACAACAACGAACGGTAGAAGATTATGGTTAGTTTTACTTAGACGGACGAATAACTTATGAGTCTAACATACAGGGTTGATTCAATTCGATTCAATATCTCTATCGCAGTAGCTCTATGGGCAAGGGTCCTCGTAACCATTTCCACCACATGGCCGCTATTAATGTACTTTCTGAGGAATTACCACTATTGCATACCCAAGAAAATCTGCAAATATGCGGCGCCAACCATCATTTCGAACACAAATCAACCAAAACGTTGAAAATTCTTGGCTATGCTTATAGAGAATACAATAAAATAAACACATTAACGGCGGACTTGTTTGCGTTGCGAAGACCTGTATCGCAGGAAGAATAAAATCGATATTGGACGACCTGTCTGATAAGTCGCTTTAATCCTGTAATCACGGTATTCAGGTTCATTAAGAATATTTCCGCGAGAAAAAATTGATCGTAAGGGCTGCATGAGATTTTTTTGCGAGTGGTTTGAATGCATCTAAATCTCGAACACTTCGTAAATGTACCACGAAACTCATTTGTTACGTTTTTGATATGTTTTTTTGCGGTTTTAAACACAAACCCATGGACTATTTGATAAGCTGCTGTAAAATATCAGCACGTGAAAAAAATAGTTTCATCCCACTCCAAAGAGTTTCCATTTACTGTTAGTAATTTCTTAGGAGATTACAGGAACATATCTCGTTATCAAGGAATTGAACGTTCAGGTTTATATGGATATTTCTGCTGATCGCTCATGAGCTACAAAAGAGCGTAGAATAAAATTCGAATATGGAATCCACTATGACCAGGAAAAAATTCCGTTCACACTAACTTAAAGTGAGTCCGTGAGGTTTCCTCTCGAACCTTTCATGTCATTCCATCCTTCACCCTCCAGAGGGGAAGTCATGATATTATGTTGGCAAGGCCGAGAATGAACCTTTCACCCACAGCGGTTCCTTCATCCTTTCACTTCTCCACAATCCAGCTTCCCGCCCAATCCCCTACACGGCCGGGACCTAAGCTCTATACACCAGCATACTACCGTTCAATGAGGAGGAAGCGAGCACGAGGACGGCTAGAATAGGAATCGAAAAAAGGCTAACATTTTGGCAGGGTCTCAGGCGTGGCATAGAACGGCGGGTAGAGGGAGCGCATTGGGTTAAATTTTGAGCGAATCACGTGACCGAACCCCACTCACCCCCTTGGGTAAGGGGCGGGGCGGGCGAGAGTTTGCATCAAATAGCGATGGTTGCGAGGCTGAGGCACGGAGGGCCTAAAACTGTGCAGCGCTTCACCGTTGTAACATGCTTAATATTACTCAGAAATGACGTTAAATAACAAGATAGAAATGTATACTGGCGAATATGAAATGAAATATTCCAAAATTAAACAATTTCTGATGACATATATCCATTATTTTACACAAGTCTTAAGAATGTCAAATGGAAATGTAAAAAATAATATTTATACAACAGACTGTAGATTGATGAGAATTAATCGAGTGCAATAATGACACAGTATGCTTTTAGGAATATAGAACTTCATGTTTACAACATCTTCAATCTGGAAAACTCTATTTCACGTCATTAACCAACACATACAAATATTTATTTACTTTACGTAACAACAGCATTTTTCAGAAAAGAAAAAAATAGCTTATTCATGTTAATATATTAAAAAATGCCAATTAACCGAAATAATTAGAGCTTTCATTTAAGATAATAAAAAAATCATTGCAAAAAATTTCACAACTCTATTCAAATTCGATTTGCGATTTCGACTGCAAACGGAGCGTTCTAAGTACTATCACGCAAATGAAACTTAGCAAAGCCTTAATTGCTGAAATATCAAATACAAGCTTAAAAATGAAATCTTTTTCCATTGCATAGCATAATTAACTCGGCTTGTTCCTTTCAACCTGTGGCAATATTTTTTTTGCGCCGGCTAGGCATATAACATCAAAGCTCGTTTATTCTCCAAGGCCCAATCGGCCCTAGAACTTGTTTCCCGCACCACTCCCTCGGCTTATCTCGCCTCAACCATCTTTCCCACCCATACCACACCGACGGAGTTTACAAGGAGTTACGAGCAACAGCTTCCAACCGTGGCCCATTCAACGCCTCCTCTGATCGCTCCCAGACATACATTCTTCACTCTACTTCTTCCTCTTTATTACCCTCCTACGCGCTCCAACCTCTAACCTTCCAACACCTTTGGCTCTTCCTCTGGAGACAAGAGAGGGAGAACGATAGTGAGGTTAACAAAGACCCTAGCACTTAAAACCCTCAATGTTATCCCTTCATCGCGCGAGAGACGGCGCCGGCGACGGCGGCTAGCTCTTAACGCCGATTCCTTTCTCGCCCTTTCACGACCTTTGGAAACTTTCTGCCACGCTGAACAAATCCCCATTCATATCTGCCAAACAGCACCTCAACTTCTATCCTGGTCATGTCGCTCAGATTTTCAAAAAAAAAATTATAAAAATATACATGTGCGTGTTTGTAAGATTATATCACGCATAGAGTACGAATATGCGCAAGGTATTCTTAAAGATTCAGACTAAAGGTTCACCCATGGTTTTATGTTGTTTTATTTTGTTTATTACTTCAATTTTTCAATCGTTTCTCATCAAACAGTTCATTTCTTGTTTTCTCTTCCTAGGTAAAATGTTTGTCAAGTTATTTAAAAATTGTCTAATGGGCTGAAGAGGCTTACCGGAACAACCGCTATACATTTTTGGGAGCCTTCTGCTCAACTTAATGTAGTTCACGTAGACCGGATCAGCACGCATTAACGTATAAGACTAGCGACATCGCTTTCAAATACCACTCTTCTTAATTCCCAATTACGTGTTAAATAGAGCTTCTCGATGACATGATACTACGTTTCGCCGACTCAAGACAAATCTCTTCTCACTTAGTCACCATAGCCCTTCCATCTCCTGCCTAAAAGTTTAAGTCTCAAATCACAAGGGCAAAAACACTTATGTATGACCTCCTTATTTTTCCAATATATCACATGGAATCAAATTCCTAACCACATCCGAACTTAACCCATACAACTCTTCTTACGTTCCCTCACACCTCCTGCCTAATTCCCCCTTCATCACTTTACAATAACTTGAGGGCATCACACTCGCAGATACACTTCGCTGTAAACATCGCATCATGGACCGATATTGAGACACCCATAAGCTTTCACCACTTTAGGCTATTTTCTTCAATTATAATTAGTATTTCCCCTTTCATCTTTACCCAGTTTCTTCACTAAGATATAATTAACTGCAGTCTAAGTTCAAGAATCAAAGTTCTTTTGTAAAAACTATGCGCGAAAAGCAAAATTATAAGAAAATATAATTGTATTCCAAGTCATTAACCAATCAATCGTTCGAATTCTCGGAATAAATTACAAGAATTGGCTCAGGAGGGAAGAGGTGGAACTTTTTTTTTCTAAAAGTGCTCCTTTGCCATTTAAAACGTACATGGCAAAGGATCACTTTCAGCAGTTTTCGACCGCGATAAATGTTGAAGGTATATTTGAAATGATGTAAAACATCAAACACAGTCTCCTTAAATATTTATTGCAACAAAAAAATAAGGAATACTCCTTTTGTCTTGAATTAAAATACTGCCAGGCACACAGTACGCTAACCCGTTTATCGCATTCTCACAAGTATACCACGGACACCATTTTCCTTGAGAGTACGCAAAGTCAAATGACTTCGATACTGCTCTTAGATCGAGAAAACTGGCTCTCTTATAATTTTTTCCGACATAATATCTCATCATTTCATACCTTTATCGCTATTATTATACTCAAACATTGCTTCATACAAGCTTTTCTATTAGTATGGTTCCAAATATACTTCCAATTTAATTTACCAAGTACAATTAAGGAGAGGTATTGACTTTTAACTCTCCATTCATACTTATATGTAATCTGAAATCTTTCCGGCTGCACCATTAATGGCAAGGAAATAAAGGATGAGAAGAAGATTCCAAAGGAATATTACATTATCACTAAGTCTCAATCCATCTTACTGTTTGTCTATCACCGAGGTGCTCTACTCCCGATCTCACTGCCATCCTTTCTCCACAACCGAACATCCTCTCACTCAGGCTCCCATCATTGCAGCCCTATTCGTACCATTACCTCTAATCTAGTAGTCTCTCGCTTCCATTCCATCCCAGTCCACATTTCCCATCCCACTTTCTTCCATGCCTACTACCTCCCGGTCCATCCTTCCTCATCTCATCACTCACAGCCCGGCCATTAATCTGTTGGGTAACCTTTAACCGAGGAGCCTTAGCGTCTCCCACACGCGGCACCACCTTTTCCAGTCTTCCTTCTTTCCACAATCCTGTGAAAGCCATCTGCTTCTCTCCCATACACTCCCCTCAACCATCCGTTTAGTTTACAGTTTTACCAAATCTTTTCCCCTAATACTCTTCTCCCTCATTTTCTGTCCTCTCTCACCACCAACACCACATCCACCCCGCCATTAACTTCCATTCCCTAGACGCACATTAGGATTCGGGTCTCTTCGTTTCGGAACTTCTAACTCACCCTTTCACTTAAACCCATCTCCGCCACCCTTCCTGCTCCACTGACCCCTTAGGTTTCACCTCGATCTTTCATCCTCTTCACGGATCCGGGCTCCCACTTGGACTCCTTTCCCTCCCACAACCACACGCATCTAGACTCCCCGAAATTTGTGAAACTGGCTCTTTTCCAACTCTGTTTATTCGGTTAATTCCCAACCTTCGATCTATCTCATCTATCCTATATTTGCTTTCGCATCCCTTTTGATCTTTATCCATCCCTTACTCCGAGCAGCAATTCGCATACTCTCGCGTCTCTCAGTCACAAACAATTCGTACATCGTTTATCCTGTATTTTCCTTCACCACTCAAGGTATGGACGGTTGCAGAAGCAATAAATATGTCCAAAGAGAAATTAGAGCAATAGGTCGAGGCTATGGTTCAAAAGCATCGCAGGAAGATTCGATAAAGTTATACGTTTCATAAATGATCAAATAACCAATTTGCTTAGATATGATGTTTCATTCTAATGAGTTCCACTGGCAATCAACATGGCGAATGCTCGACGTTCAGCTTTAAAACTTAATCACTTGAGAAAATAGTTAATTTTCTCAGGTAGACCATGAATAGTGAGCACAATCATTTGCAAAACACTAAAAATTAATATGAATAATCATATTCTGCCGAATGAGAGCTGCACAATCACCTGAGAGCTACCCGAATCAATGGCTAATGGAAGATTCGATACAAAAGGGATACTTCCTGCAACCCTAATTTTGCAACTAGTTCAATTACTTAATGGATTTCATAATTGCATCTCACATAGCTAGTAGATTGTTTGTTGGGGGAGCCTTCGACTGGAACTCGAACACCTAGACCTTGAATGGCCCACTGTGCCAACCCCATGTATAACTGCCTGCCACATACAGACAGGGGACAAGTGCACCACGGTGAAGGTATGAATGGTCACCTATCCAACCCTCGTCCGGGTCTAACATTGGTTAACTTCAGTGATCTTATGGAAACTGGTGTTTCAATGAGGCAATGCCCTTGCCCTCTCACATAGCTAAACATTCTGAATAATCAATAGAGTATAAATTAGGTAAATTAGTAAATGTGCACCATCAAAGACTACACGATTGCTACGTCCCTGAAGAATCCATTGCTTTTCAAACATATCGTAATATTATTGCTTCTACGGAGGTTAATGCTGTGTGTGTCCTACGTGATGATATCGACAGATTTTTTACAGGGTAATAAATTTCATCTCTTAATGGCAATGAATTTTCATGGATATTGGAAAGGGACACTATAAATCTTTATTCAACAAGTGGAAAAGGTTAAAATGTATGCCTAATTCTTTCAACCTGAGTAATGTTTGCGCATGACCACAGTAATTGATCACCGAGAATTTAGCTGGTATTTACAAAAAGGATTAGGATGTTTATTAACCTAATAATTAATCCACCACCCTTCATTTATTGACCTAATCTCTGAGACATGGAGTTGTCCATATTTTGGCATCATCTTACTGGGTTCATTTCCCATTCTACCTCCACCATTTTCCACATTGCATATAAATTTGGGGTCGTTTCATTTCAGGTAGTCGAAAAACTTTTTTATGGCATTTTCCTCATAATAAACGCCCAAATAGTTCATATAATGTTGAGGTCTGGACTCCGTGCAGTCCGCTTCATCTGTGTTACATGGTTTGTTTTGAACCATCTCCTAGAATTTAGTCATTTTTGAACTCACAAATATTCTTATTTGCGGACGAAATATGAATATTGATAAATATTTAAATAAATTTAGTTCTCATTGTAGCGGAAAATTTGATGAATTTCGTTTAATGGTAGTGAGAAATAGGGTTTGTTTACATTTAAACATCAAATAAAAGTTCAATCGATGAAAGTTAAAAGCGCAACACCTATTCGAGTAATTTTGTGACAAAATTTGCCTTTAACAAACCTGCTATCCAATTCCTCCTCCTGGGAGAAAAATGCGACATACTTAAGGGTTAATAAGATTTTTTTCCTCCAAGAATTTACGGCGAGGCCGCTAAAAACTGAAAAATATCTCTGCTTGCGCTGTCTCCTCTGCTTGTCCGTCTATCGACGCTCGCCTCAATGAAGTAGTCTTCAGTAACCCTTAGCGAAGTTCCGGGTGGGTGGGGTGGTTTGTTGCTGAGAATGACGCTCAGGTTTCAAATACTTGCTGCACGAGAAAGAAAAGCCTCGTCGCGCTTCGAATAATTTGGAAGCACCCGTCGAATGCTTTTAATGGGGCGAAAGAAGTCAAATACCATTTATTTCCAGTGGGTTGAACTACAAGCGTCCGAAACATGATATGTGGCAGAAAAGGTATCGACCGCAACGTGAGGGGAAAATCAGCTCTTTTTAAAGGAATACTGCGTCCCAAATCAATATAATGCGTCCTTCATACATTCCGAGTTTGAATGAATTAGTATTGGCGCAACTTTGTATTGACCCTGAGAAACCTTTTTGGATCATCTAAAGTCTCTCAAGGTTACTCATTGCTTTAACTCAGACTGAAGTTAGCTGGCCTCAAAACCCATGCAAGATGGGAAAACTAATGATGTATGATTGGAATGGTCTAGGCTGATGTAGTGAAATCCGAGAAGTTTGCATAATGCTCTTACTTATGAACTGGAGGAATCAATTATACATACTAGGCGAATATTCTCAAATGAGACGGTTTCATTGACTAATATAAAATCACTTTTCAAGAAATTATTTCTTGGGGATTTTACAAGATGAGGCACATAATACAAACTACATATTTTCCTTTCACCCACTTTCAAATAAGGGTTCTCTGGTGAAACACCCAACTGGGACATGGCCTTTTGGTTTGTACTTGCTTAGTCACATACAAATGCTCTTGGCTCCAATTTGACGGACACCAGTTGCAACATTAATACATTTAGCAGCTCCTTTATCTTGACACTACTTAATCCATGTTCAGATATAGAATATCCTAAGGCCAATTTCCACTGGTAAAGAAGTCCCCTTACACTCCAGCATACATCCCTAATTTCTTAGTTCTCTCAAGATTCCCAATATCCTCAAACCCCTCTATTACGTCCATTGCAGATGAATATTCTCAATGGGACTTAATCGACATTTCATCAAGGAGAATCACACATTCACGGCACATAACAGTCATTGTAGCAATCTTAAGAGCAGCTAAATAAAAAACTTATTTATTCAAGGCATGAATTTTCTGGAGCCCCCAATCCAGTGCCTAACTGTTTGTGTAGCTGGAAGTTCCATCTTTTCAAGAAGGAATCTGTAAGTAGAAGGTGATTTGAAATACAAAACTTTTCTCTTCTTTCCTCCAAGGTTGTCTCATGCCATGACAAAGCTGCATTTTTACAAACAAAAGGGCCTCTTTGGTCTACCTACTTAGTAAGATCTCCGAAATGGCCTTTTGTCATTAATACACTAGTCTCAGCGAAGAACATGAATTGCAAGTCGGAAATATTTTAAGAACATTTAAAAATGTTCCTGTTATTAAGCGTTTGCATTTTGTGGCATTCTTCCTCACCATTACTTTGAATATAGTTGTTTTATGTACCCAGCGATATCTCCAAAATGATCCCGCGTCAAAATACTCTTTTATCTCAGCAATGCACGTCATATACAGCTCGGAAATATTTTTAAAATATTTTGCCATATGCATAACGATAAATTTTAGCACTTTTGTTACTTTATTTTCACGATTACTTTGAATATTGTTGTTATATGCACCTAGCGAGATCTCCAAATGACCCCTCGTCATAAGTGCACCCGAGTTTAAGCAATGCACATGTATTGTAACTCGGAAATACTTTTTAAATATCTCGCAACGTGCCTTATAATAAATGCTTTTATTTTGTCACATCATTCTTCACACAGCCGTAGATTTTTATTATACACCTTGTGAGATCTCAGAATTGAATCCAGCGCAATTACGCCATCATAGTCGCTACATCCATAAAGACCCCTCTTGAGAGGGTCTTTATTTTGGGTCGCATTTATTTCACCTCATACCGACGTCTCCTTAACTACTACGACTACTTCAATTTCCTCTATCATGTACTCTCTATCGACTACCCTTAATCTCTTATTTAACTGCGCATTCTTCTCAAGAAGAGACGGAATCAACCGGAGGACATCAAGGGGGTGAGAGAGTGATACTGGAGGGTGATGCCATGAACTGGCCGAAGACAAGACGAAGGATGGTCTAGACGTGGTGAGATGCTGAGGAGATAAGAGGAGTAGATGGAGGGTGAATGACGAACCAGAGGAACTCCCATTGCATTGTTTCAACCCCTCTCTTCCGAGTGATTAAGAAGTGAGCGATTCTCTGAAAGGCAACGATCCTCTCCAACACGCAGCCGCCTCTTCCCTTCCACTCTCCCTGAGTCCGTGTTGAAACGTTTCACATACTTTTATTTCCTCCTCATCCATTCATACCTCCTTGCAAGAGTTTTCACTCTTTGAAAATGCTAGGAGAAAAGCGGGATATGGGGATTAAAAAAAAGCAAATGAAAAGGCAAGAATTTGTAGCCGAAGGGACCGAAAGATTCGGAACAAAATCTGAAATTGATTTCAATAAAGAGACCGTGAAAAACAAGATAGTAAAATTGGGTCTGAGAGAAGGAGAGAGAATGACGAACGGCGTTTTTTTGGGAAGAATGGCATAATTAAATGAGCAAGCTTTGATGCTGTATCTTTGACTGAAAACTGGAATAAAAGGAAAACGGAAAAAAAAGATTGAGAAAAAAATATTGCCGCCTTCGGACCTCATTTAAACATGTGAGTCAGATGGTACAGAAACACAAGGATCCCGAACAACCGATGCGTATGGCAAAGAAGTGATTAGAATTTGAGGAATTAAGTGTGTGTATTTTGCCATATCGATTTGCATGAGTCGATTGGAATAGATGGTCAAACAAATTCATTTATTTCCAGTTGGATTTTTGAATGTCAGAAAAAATCAGCATATAATTAAATGTAACATATTCTAATAGGTAATTGCATTTTTAACCAGCAAACGTCAGCGGAAAACAGTTAAAACTGGAGTTAATTCAGTGTGTATGGTGGGGATTAATTTGAGCAAGTCAAAAAAGAAAAAAGTATGGCCACGGGATAAAAGGGAAGGAAGGTTACATGAAAATATACGAGCTGATTAAAGCCGGAGATTATCTTAACTACTTCGGGTAATAACTCAAAATCTTTACGATGAGTATAAAAAATCTCTCCATTAACATTTGTACAATGCCAGCACATCCTCCCTCTCTTCAACCCAAAGCATTCCTCTCCTCCCTCCCTCTGCCTCTCCTCCATCCGCAACCCTTTCCATCAGCATCATAGAATATTAACGTCATTTGCAAAACATTACCATTCTTGACTCATTCTCATTCCCCCCATGCAGAAAGCGTTGATTTAAAAGTGTTTATCTAATTCATAATTCACGTAAAAATCTTAAGTACGATGATTAAACAAAATTAATGCTCTTAGATTGAGGGTGGCCCAAAACGCTGAAACCTTAGGCAATAAACGAAAAATAATTTGCAAAAAAAGTACAGAAACGATGCTCATTTCCCTCCAAAACTCTGGAATCAACCAAGTCATGAATATTGATTCCAACTCGATCAAATCCATTAATCCCGTAAGTAGTCAACCAAGATGCCCAATAAATTGTTATTTAAGGAGAACGAATGGTGAGAAATTGTATCACCATAGTCGTCAGACACAACGATTAAGGATCCCCAATAAGGGAGAGTAGAGAAGTGACGATCAAGTCATAAATGTCCGAAATGAATAAAAGAAGACTCTGCCATTGTAAAGCAAGTAATCATTAGATCAGCCAACAATGAGACGGGAATGCTTGCATGTCGCATGATACGGTGGAAAAACGTTCACCTGATATGGCATGCAGCAAGATGAGAAGGTTAGATCGGTATGCTTAGGGGAAAAGTCATTAATAATATATAGTCTAAGTAACTAAATCATTAACGAAAAATGCATATTTTGCTATTCTATAAGTTAATGCATTAAAATAAACTCAAAACAGCATATATTAATCCTGTAAACCTTATAGCTCTGGTAGTACTCCCAAACAGATCATTCCTAATCGTTTGCTACCGGACTTTTAGCAGGCATAGAATTTCCCACGAAGCGTACTAGACAGCAGAGAAAAATGGTCTTGTTAATTTCGATAGCTTGCTGAAGGAATTCAGTAGCCAAAATACTAGATACCCTTGAAAGTTTCTAGGAGATTTGTGATGCAGAATCCCACAATCCTAAAACGTTCCAGAGAGGTGATTCCTTCAGAAAATTACATATGAAGAGCAACGAAAGCAAAATCTCGTCACTGAGTATCTATTCCATTCAAAGCGATAAAGGAATCGAGCAGAAAATAAAGCAGTATCTTTTTGTCGAGTCATAAAAAAGGTGTTAATTCTGCGAAACGCAGCAGAAGCAATAAAGCTACCTTAAACTTTAGAACGAGAAAAGTGAAATATAGCGCGAGTTCCTGCATCATAATAACTGTCATTCCGATCCAACAGATGTCACTGGAGAGGGAGAATACGCGCTCGAAAGCGTGAGGGAGATAGGAAGAGAGAGGTATAAGTGTGATGGATAAAGTAGGCGAGCGGGATTGGTGTGCGTCATAGGGTGTTCAAATAAGGCATGGACTCAAAACTCAAATCATTTTCAAAGTCAAGCGCGTACCCCTCACTTCAAATAAATAAACGAATCCCCTCTCTCCATGGTGAATGGATCGGGTAGTCTGAGAGGGCTGCACCAGATTCAGTCATTAGGTACCAATCCACACCACAGTCGATCCCGGTAGTCCTTTTAATGCATTTCACCCTGGTCACTCCCTTCCAACTTTTAGTGCTCGTCCGACTAATCGTCCGTCATTTAGCGCATTTGAGTATTCAAACATTCGACAGATACAGTCTCCCCTTGTAAACCTTTAGGTGAGGCAGATGTGACTTAATTTGGGGCAATGACAAGTTTAAGTAGCAGACGAGTGGATTTTCAATTCATTTTTTTCAATGCCATGTAATTTGATGTTAAACGTCAATTGCATGCTACTAAAATTTGATACGTTCATATATTAATCATAAGTTCTTTAATTGAGAAACAATCATGCGAAAAACATAACGTGAGAGTCATCATGGTGGAAAACACACTCCAAATTACGTACGTATTCTTAACTAACACCACTAAACAATAATTAACATACCATGATTCCTTGAAACATGTTCATCCCGAATTTTATTGATTGAAATACCAAGAGAGAGAGATTAAGGAGGGAAAAGTTTTTAGAAAAAAAATGAAAGTAGACATAGAAGTATAATTAGACAGCAGTAGATCTCTGCAAGGAATATAAACGGTATATATAGAGGAATGAACGCGACACGAAATGATCCGGAAGAGTAAATAAGGTCACAAAGGGTGCTTTCCACGTAAATGGAAGATGCTGGGAAGTTTAAGATCATCATGGTGGGAAGATAAGTTATTTTTAGAAGCTGGAAATATATAATTTGAAAGATACAAGATAGAGTGACATTACTTCCTCATAACCACTGATTAAATTATGGTAGCAATTGAAAATAAGCAAAATTGCAGATTATATAAATTTTTTCTTATATAAAAATTTGTATGGACGGCGGCACTCTATGGATCGGAAGCATACGCCATTGGAAAAACTGACCAGAAAAAACCTAGAAGCCTTCGAAACCTGGTACAGAAGGAGGATACTGAAGATAAAATGAATGGAAAAAAGAAGAAATGATAAAGTGTGCAGAAGAGTAGAAGAGGAAAAGACCATACGGAACACCAAAGAGAAAAAAGAAGCAGATGGATTGAACACACCCTGAGAGACAATCGGTTTCGGAAGAACATAATTGAAGGAAAGTTCCTCAGAGGAAAGACCCAGAAATAAGTTCATGGGCCAAATGAAGAGGAATGTACACAGGAAGAGATACGATACCAGGAGATAAGGGAACGAGCATTAGATAGGAAAGGGTGGAGGGCTGCAATAAACCATTCTTAGGATTGAACAAAAAATGATATTGATGGAAAGAATTGGAAAACAATTTGAATTATAGGATCCAACACTAAAACTGCAAATGCATAAATAAACTGACATTTACATAAGGTATGTCATAAGAAATATATATATTATTTTAAAAATATAGAAGCTTTTAAAGTAAGACTAATAAATTATGACATTTTCTTTAACTATAGCGTAATATTTTTCAACATAATAGCGTATAAGAAATAATTAACCCCCAACTTATATATTAAAAGCCAAAGGAGATTAAAGTCAGCCAAAAAATATAGAAGTTTTACTTCTATTCATTTCCGAAGTCAGTTCATCAAGATATTAGCTCTAAAAATAGAATTTTCCGTAAAATCTTTAGCACGAACCGGCATTGTAACGCCCTATTTTGTCATTAATGCGTCAAGACGTCCGTCATCCACAATAAAAGAAATCCTCATGCTGTGGAAGCGTTCAACTATCCCCCGAGTGTTTCTACAAAGCCTGAAGGTCTTTCCGGGTTTGGATGTTCAGCAAAAGAAGTTGTGGAACACGCAATTTATTCATATTCTTTTTGTGTTGGAGGGCCATTCGTTGATATTAAGTTTGGATACATGCTTCACAGGCGATGCAAGAGGCTTTCCTGCGGAAAGTTTCGTACAAAGGACAGTCAGCGAACCGCGTGGACGACATTGATAGGAGAATCGCTATTTGTCGCGGACTCCAGGGACGGAAATCCGGGAGAGGGAAAAATAAAGTTCGAAGAGAGTCAGAAGGTTGAACCTCGTGGTACCTAACACATGCTAAATGGGAAACAAGTTCAAAATGCAGGAAAAAGCAAATGCGATGGTGGAACGGTCATTAAGCTTAACAACTTTTCAACAACAATTGTTGATTCGGAAATGACAATCTGGTTGACGGCGTCAATAGCGATAGCTGAGAAAATATCTTTTAAAGGACCACGTCAATTTTTCTGAGTAACGTACACTTGTATTGTCACAAATAAATCTACATGCTGCCCTGCGAGCTGGCGCATAGACGTGTGGCAGGGGGTTTTAGGACACCAGTCGAGTAAAGATGTAAGGAGCGAGGTTTTGTGAGGTGAAATGGTGGAGTGTATTGCCAGACTATTTGAGTGGAGCTCAGTTTTTATTAATTTCACTCATTGAGAATGAAAAGATCAATGTTTTTCACCCATCTATTTGGCAATGTATCTTTTGTAATTAATTGCTTCTGTCGGACCAGGAGACTTAGTGTGGCGTAAAAACAATATTCTTTGAGTCCCCCCGAAAAAAAACCTGTTCAGAAATGCTCAAACGAACTAAGCCTAGTGTTCAGCCTCCGAGTCTCCAGCGGCTCCAAACCTCCTTCCTTTCTCCTCTTCGCCTCATATCGACTCTAAAAGGCAATAACACTCTGTTTGGCCGTAGTAGTTTTCAAATAATCCCGCAGCTTCCCTTTATATTTTATTTTTTTAAATTTAATCTTCCTGACTAGAATTAGTATCTGTGCGACAACATTGTTGTAGCTCTGGTACAAACTCACTCAAAAAACGGCAAAAGATGGCGAAATGTCAAAACTTTTGCAATGAGGCACCTTTTACCCTTCTCCAACTGCAATAATGTTACACACTTTACTTCCTATCCCGATGGAATAAGTTCGGGGGTGTCCCAAAAGAAATTCAAATTTCCGAAAATTCTGGACCACCCTTCTGCAGCACGGCTTGCTTTGGCGGGGGAAAGGTAAAGGTAGAGAGGCAGAACGATGACGAAACGACCTTGACGAGACGCCTTCGATTGGTTGAGAACGTTTTGGGAAAGGTGAAATGATGGTATTCAGTAATGGGCGTTTGCTTCAATTAAAGATGTGCTCCATGACAGATATTGTGTGTGAGTTACATAAAATGAAACACTGGATTGAAACATATTGAAGTATTTACTACTAGCTACATACTATGGGAGATATTGTAAAGAAAGTTTTCTCCGTTTATAGCTTTCTTGGTTTTAGGCAAACAAAGATTCTGAATATTAATTCAATATCCACAAAACAACGATAATTGATTAGAGAAAATACCTCCCCTTCCCCCTGTGAAGAAATAACTAAAAGGAAAATAAACTTCGGATCTGAGTCGTATTACAAGCATTACTTTCAGCCATCACTATCATAGGGTATTTGGTACAACCTATAAACTGTAATGGGCTATCATAACTTGTAATACCTACACGCTATGAAAAAAATAAATGCTAATTATTCCTGATGTTTATGGGAGAGTGTCATTTTGCTGAAGTTTTAGCTAGCATAAGTGCATTATCACGTTAGGTATTAATATCGCTTTACATTACGCTGAGAAAAATGGAGTCTATTGCAAAATATGGATATGGATT
Organism: Ceriagrion tenellum; assembly: GCA_963169105.1. Classification (NCBI taxonomy): domain Eukaryota; kingdom Metazoa; phylum Arthropoda; class Insecta; order Odonata; family Coenagrionidae; genus Ceriagrion; species Ceriagrion tenellum. The sequence goes on along the minus strand of OY720632.1, from coordinate 57,376,519 downwards.
AGTTTTTACTATGGTTTAAGCATTTCACATCCCAATTTTATATAGAAATCAATGTTATTCAACATTTTATAGTAAAACCAGCTTACGGTCAGCAGGTAATACAAAGCTCCATCTTTCAGCTGGGTCAGATACTGCAAACTCGAGTCAACCACTCACCTGGAAGGAGAACAATAGAGATTAATAAAATTAGTAAAGAATAAACTATTCCCTGAAAATATCTAGTGAATAGATTTTGTTGGTACCACTTTTAAAATAGTGCATTGAGGATATAAACTTAAAACCGATAGAATAGCAATTAATTACTATGAAGATGACCAATTATATAACCCAGTATTCAGTCTTTTCCTTATGGTGGGCCTAAAATCATTAAACAAAGTTTTTATACTATGATGTCGTCAACCCTTAAAAATTGGAATAATATGATTAAAGTCACAAAAAAGACACCCTTTTAAATTCGCATAACAGTCACTTACCACCTTCCATTTATTTGAGAGAAATGCAAGAAATAATTCCATAAGTATGGGGATTCGGCCGCTCTGAGATTCTAGCTTTCACCTTCTCAATGTTCTGCCATTGACTCAATGCATCCATTCCACTCGAACTGCTCAACAGGACTTTTTTTCGGGAAGCTGCAATTCATCCTCAAAGTAGAGTGCAACTGAATGGAGCCGTTGTGTTATCGAAAACATTACATGGAGCCGAAGAAGACCAGTCACTTTCAAAAACCTTCAGTTACGTTTTCTGTAATTTCCACTACCCTCCGCTCACCAGCGTCCAGCGTTATAGCTCTTTGCTCTTCGCATAGGTGTCATGTCAAGCAAAACTTCAGGTAAAGAACGCCATCGGCAGAGAGAGAGAAGGGAAGGAGATAATGGAAAGGCATCTTAACGTTGGGAAAGGAAATAAACGATACGGTATAGTGATCCGAGAGGAGAGAGAAGGATGGTTTCAAAGCCACAGCAGAACATGTAAGGGGGCTGAAGTCTCGTCTCATCCTAATAGTCTCTCGTGCACCGGAAAATTGCAATGTTTCCTAGGTATTCCTCCTCCAAAGGATCCAACCGGTATCGAATATCGAACATGTTGAGGCTAGGAAGGGTCAATAACGTAGGCAGGGAATCAATCACAAAAATTTAGTTGATGAAGTAAATATTTGGTAAAACCGCCGAGCACTATAAAAATAAAGCCATTTGAGCTATCCTTTAGCCCAAGAAATATAATTCAAGTTGAGAGTTTAAAGATTACCAAAGAGGAAAAAATGTTGAAAACAAGGATCGATTCACAGAAGGCAATGCATTAAGAGGAAGTTATAAGCATAGGATTTTGAGCTAAGAAATGCACTTGCTGCTTCACTGCCCAGGACTTCTTGGTTGTTTCCGAGGAATTCCAAAGCTGTTTGGCTTCGCGTCACCGCTCTATATCTAATACCCATACCATGCGACGTTTCAAGGCGGTGGTGACTTTTTTTTACAGATACCCACGCGCAGTACATCAATCATATTTTTTTATATTGTACTAATAATTATAGTTAACTTCGAGCAGTATTTCTTTCAATCTTCCGATATCCTTGATATACGCACATAACTCAATAAACCATTCACAAATGGAAGCTATATTTTCATATTTATATAAAGCTTTATTTTTTTATATGCTGCTCAGCTATCGAAATGATGTAGTGGACCAGCAGTTATCCTTAGGGCCCGGAGAACCAAAAGTGAGGGCATATACTCCTGACTAACCATCTAATTCGGATATTTTCAGCAAATTTTTCAAAAGTTATTGCTAAAAACTTATCAAAACTTGAAGGGTTTTTAACACCCAGCGAAGACATCCATACTTTCCCGTAGAAGGATAAGAGTAATGCTACTTGACTATGTTTTCCATTTCTACGGATATAACTTAATCTATCGTTAAAAAAAATTTCCGGACAGTGGAATATTAGATAGGAGTCTGTGCATTACAATGCCGGAATAGACTACCAAGGAGACATACTAAGAGTGAAAGACATGATGAAGGATGTCTCACTTTAGAGAAGTGTAAAAGAAAATTCGATGATGTTTAAGACAAGGTACTATACTTGATTGATGAACAAACACCATTACTAATGACAGCCCTACAGGCAATATATGGCCATTTTAAAAAGTCGCCAATTGCTACTACATTTCAGTAGTAATTATTGCATAAAGGTCTTCGATATTTACAAATAAATTTCCTATAATACTGGACTCAAAGGGCGTTGTCCTAACTTAAAATCGATTTCACAGGGATTCCTTTTTGAGAAAGAAACAGCATGCCACTAAAATGGCTCTGAGATAAATAGACGCCTTCCCTCTCAAACCACCTTTACAACGCTTCTTGTTCCCTACACTCCAGCCTACACCCAACCTTGCACTCTCGTAAATCAATCGCACTCGCCTTTCAATTATCGCCCCTCACGGACACCCCCTCCTTTCATCGAACTTCCTCCATTGTCCGGGGAAGATTGACCCAGAGCCGACCCAAGACCATCCATTCTCTCGCATTCTACGTACTCCACACATCATCCCCTCCAAGGTCTCATCTGCCATCCGACATTTTCCCCGAGGAATTCTCCCTTCTAATCCCCATCCATACCTCATTCTCTCACTCTCTCTCTCTCTTACCGATCCCTCCCTCAATCGAATCCACTTTGGGCCCAAACCCTTTCATCCATAACTTCTCTTCACACCAGCCTCCATTTCACTCAACCCACCCATCTACCATCTCCCATAAACCGTACCCCGCACGTCGTGTCGCTCCACGACCTTTCCGGGGTCTTCCATAAACTGCCCATTGTGGTGGAGACGACCCACTCACCTTGACCTTCTCTTTTTCTTCCACGACAATGTATTCACTGCACTCGCTCTTCGGCGACTTTTTACTCTCTCTCTAGCAGGAATGTGTTAACCCTTTCCTCTCTCCCTCGGCCGCGAAACAATTTCACTTCTACCACGCACGTCATAACTACAGCAAAAGCAAAAGAACCTGGCGCACTTCTGCGCGGTGGAGGGGAAAGGTAAAGTGGAGGGAGTGAAGTGAACGGATGGAGGGGAAGGTAGAGAAGGAGACGGCTGAGAACGAGGCCGGGGACCCAAACTACTTTGCCAGGCATACACACACACAAGGCTAATAGGTAAGGGGTTTTGCTTCAACAATGCCATGCTTTACCCGTGCACATCCTTGCCACGTGCAAGGAGAGGTAGTACGAATAAAATGCAGCAAACCAGGCGCCAGGTAGCCGTGACTCATGGAATTTACCGAGGTGCTAAGGTTGGCAGCAACTAGAAAATGTTATCTCACTGCCTCAGGTTCTTTTGCGACTGCTATACATTTACCCCGCTACAAAAACTGATGAAATCCAATGCTGCAATGCCACGCGATCCACTCTCCCCTCCTTCACCGCAGCGCGACCACTCAAAAGGTGGAACCCTCATTGTAAACTCACGAAAAATCTAACGCACGCAAAGTCGAATGGCGGATGCGCGCAGATAGTGGTGGTTTAGAGAGGATAGGCTGCCATTTGGGATAGTAAAAAAATCATGAATACACCTTTAAACTGGACGCTATTGATTTAAGCCATCTAGCCCACCTTGGAGGAAAAAATTTGTTTGTGGAAAAAATTTTCCACAAACACGTCAACCATCATGCAGTCATTAGGCCTGAGAAGAATTGACAAGATCCATGTGCCGGGAAAGACTGAAATTTTTAATCATTCTTGATTTCACGCTAAACAATTTACCAAACTGAATTTCTTCCTAGTTTACACAATGGAATATGCGGTGCCTTTAAGAAAATTAATAGGCTCCTTCCTCTTGCTGTTTCCCAACTCTATCAGAGAAGACTATTTTCAATTTATTTCTCCCTCACTCTTCTCCTTTTGCCAAAATTACACCTTCTCTATCCTTCCCTCAGTTCACTTCCCTCCCAATAATCCTGGTTCTTTCTTATATTCTCCGCTTCCATGCATTCAGCCAACCCATACCCGCAATGACATTCCGCATTCCCTATACGTTTCGTCTCCTCCCTTTTCACCGAACTTCTAAACAATGACCCTCAGCCTCCCTTTTGCCTTTCTCTATCTTGTCACCACGCCTCCTTCGTCAGCTATTCAGAGAACGGCCTCTGCAGACTTACAGGAACATTTTTCTCTCATTCCTCATAAAATTATTCACCGAAATATTCCGTCCTCACCGCTGCTATAGCTCATTGTTCCATATTCACGTCCCTTCTATCTTCTTCAACTTCCACCAAATGTAGTCGAGCCCGGCAAAGGGCATTCTGCTCCATAAATCTACGACTTCACACACAAAAACCTCACAATGGCCTCACCACTAGCTGCTCATAACTCAAATTTTTATATAAGCATAAATGCGTTTTACGGTAATCGTATATTTCCAATTTTCGTTCGTTCACTTTCGAAAAATAAAATACCAGCAATACATCTCTCGTCACGTCGATCAAAAATGCACTGCACAGCAAGAAGATGATCTAAAATATCATGAAAAGGCCTGCGGAAATATCGGCAAGCAGCCAACAAGCCTGAGGAAAAAGAGTTCGCATTCATCGTTGCTCAACTTTAAAAAAAAAATAACTTTTTCCTAGAGAGAGGCAACGGGTTCGGTGCCGGCAGCGAAAATTTTTACTCCCTCGTGAAGCCATCGTGTTCATTGTGAATCCTCGTTCCTTACTCTCGGTTATTTTATTTTTCCTCTCAAACATGACAAACGAATTTTCGGACATCCGATCATTCACAAACCGCGAGCAGGCTGCTTCGATAAAAACTGAATTTAAACGAGATATATTTGCAGCCGAAATTCGGGAATTCTCTGGCATCAAGTTTAAATATTACTCGATTCCAATTCAATTTCACCTCGAAATTGAGGAGTCAAAAAACGATGGAAAGAAAGATGGTTTTGGGCTTAGAGAGGTGGCTTATTGGTATTTAAATCATCAAATACCCTGATCATTAACGTCTGACAAAATACTAATTGTACTGCATGGTTATATAAGGTCAGCATTTTCTTATTGACAAGTCTCTTCCGCGTGTGATTAATATAGTTTGAAAAGAATCAATTGCTTTTGCAGCATGAAATTCTTCTACAATCTCGCGGGAGTTTTTAAATTTCCGTCCGATAGCAATCACGGACTTTGGAGGGCAGATAATTTGAAAACTATCCCACCACTCGACTACCAAAGGTAAATCTAGCGAAGAAATTATTTTGCATTGGGAGTAAAAGGGTGTGATAAAAGTATAAAGTAAGGAAATAGATTTTTAAAATGAAAACAGGCAAAGACTGGTGATTTTAGATGTGAAAAAAATGTTGGAGAATATACTCTATCCTTCAAATCAAACAAAAAAGGAGTTCCCAAAAGAGATAGATATACACTGAGCAGAAGAAAGAAATTATGAAAATGGACTAGTTGAATTCATGCATATGGAGTAAACATTTTTCACCGTGTCGCTTCCTTTGCCTCATTTTTCTAATTGAAGGCCAAAATTCAATTTCCCTGGCACGGCGCCAAAAAGGGATTTTGCGACGGCGGGAGATAAGGGGAAGGAAAAGAGTTGAAAGAGGAATTGGGGGAGGGGGGTCTGCGAAGGGGTATTGTTGAGGGATTGGCCGGCAGAAGAAGAGGAGAGGGCCGAGTGAGAAGGAGGAGGGGAGAAAAGGGTCTTCCCCCTTTCCCACCCTGTGGCATTTTTGCGGCGACGTCTGGCAATAGTTCTCTCATTTCTATTGTGCAAACTTCCCCCCACTCTTTCGTAAAAAAATCTTCTCCATCGCCGGAACAATTTCCATCTTTTCCCACCGACCGCCATGAGTACCTCTCATCCATCTCTCTTTGCCTTGCCCTGAATGCATAAGTTATTACACAGATGGGGCAGATCTCAAAAAGACATTTTAAGGAGTAGAGACGGGTGATAAAGGCAGAGGAGAGAGAACATACGGAAAAACAAGAATGTATAACTGAGAATTATATGGTGAGTATAGAAGGATGCTGATCAAAAGTATTCAATCAAGCCATGAAAGAATTAATCTAATCCAGCTATGAAGGGAAAGCGAGGCTTCAAACAGCCCACTCTTTTTATTTAGGAATTTTCTCACACCGAAGCCAATGGGCCATTATATTTTCTGCAGTTATTGACCGCAAGGCTTTCGCACTTTTTTCTCGCTGCCATCATATTTCTTTTGAGTTTTAGCATCAATTGAAAAGCAATCCTTGACTGAACCTAGCCCACAGTTGTAATATAAACGGAACCAGCGCTGCCGAAGAGGACATACATTTTTATGTATATACAATACCGTAAATTTTTCCGCGGGTCAGTGGTAGAATATTCTCTTTCAAGTCATAACAGCATCAAAAAGGGTGATCACAATAAACACTAGAGTGGGCTAGTATCGTACTACAATGTGTTGATAAATTATAATTCTTATCATAAATCGAGTCAAAATTCATGAACGATTGCAATATATCCAAAAAAACCTGATAATCATGGGGTATCCACTTCCGTCACCATATTACAGCAGCCCATACTGTAAGAATGATAATTCAATACTTTGTTAAGATTATGAAATACCTAAAAGTAGAAATGACCAAATACCTCATTAGAATACCTAATTCCATGAAAATCGAAGAAGTATCAAAATAAAGGAGTTATCAATAGTAGCGTTCTACTTTTCAGAACACGATATCAAGACAGACTTTATATCTAGACTGAATCGCTAAGAGATCCTAGTTATTTGTTGAAAAGATTACCATTTGTTTAAGAATACGACTGCAGGCAGGTTCGTCAACTTTTCCTTTGTATTGAAAGCTGATGGAATTATTTTTATGCTTTTGAAATTACCAACACGGAAAAAATTTAAATATGTCAGTGATTTTATGTCATGAAGAACAAAAGATTATCCATTCCAATGGAAAAATATACCCAGAGTTGTTATAAGGAAACTTGAAACCCTTATATTTTAATTTGGCTTCAGTTTTCTTTCGGGTATCCCATCAGGTGAATGCGTCAATAGTCGATGCTATAGTGGCTTTTATATCCATTTTTACAGGTACTAAATGAATTGAGGGTGTGTCAGCCTTCAAAACTTCGCATGTTTTTGGAATGCAGACAATGAATCTCACCCTCTTTAGCACTTTATTAGGCTGGAAATGGGAAGGTGCGGAATTTCGACAATGCGGAAAGTGGTGCAGAACCAACGGAAGAGACGAGCCGTGGAACAGTGGAGAGAGATAGCCCAGCCTTGCGTGAGGCCACCTTCCTTAAAATTGATCCTTTTAAGTTTATTCTCCTAAGATATACTGAAAATATCAAAATAAATTTGAAATTATTTACTAAATAACAATCACTAGATATTGATGACTATGTACAAGTTTTCTCACTATATCCCATTTTCAAGCATATAAAATATCAAACGAGTACCTCACAATTCAAATAAATATTTAAGCATTCATATAAAATTAGCAATGCACTCTGGAACCAGTCGATGTCCAAACTTCGAAGTTAAATTCTGAAAATTCGATAGGTAATGCTAACTACCAGGTGACAGACAGATATTACATACAATTTGGAGCATAATCTGGAAAATTACCGTTTGGATATTTTACATTTAACTACAGATCTTAGGTTTAAACTATAGCTTCCTCGCAAACGGAATTCGTTGCACTATATATGAATACTACAGACCTAATTTGTGTCGCTCTTTACGTAAGCCGGGGCTGGATTTAATAACTGACGCCACAAAACACCATAGAGTCGGTGCAGTAAGAACGAGAATTTATCTCTTGTGAGCTATACGATGCGGAAGCGATTAGTAGTATATAATTTCTTGATTCTACATAATTGAATATCGCATCCGAGTATTTTCAAATCTGGCAAAGTAAATTGATGGAATCCGAGTGTCCAATTACAAAACCTAGGAGCAATTCGTCACTTCACTACTATGACGGTATCTAACGTCAGAGTCCACAAGTGGTTTGAGGAAAATATTCACAGATTTTACCAGCAGCTTCCGCATGGGTTAAACTCCGCCTTTTCACAACCTTGTGATTGGCTGAATTCATGCCCTCGTCCCACAATCCATACTCGCTCGAAGTGAACCTTGCCGTAGCCGCAACTTTTGCTTCTGAAAGCCATGATATACAGCCTGAAAATGAAGGAGCCTTTTACCAAAATTAATAATTTGGTTGCTGAAACTTCACTTGAAAAAGAGTGATGTATTGCCTAGTTTTGGGGTAGGTGTTTTGCGAATGGAGCATTGCCAAGATTCCGGCGTTTCTACTTCATGAGGGTTGGCGTACTTTCAAAACAGTGTCAGAGAAAGGTTTATCCCTCGCAAGGCGTATTGGAGAGAGAGGAGTGATTTAAGAGGAATCGCCGGTGACTGTGTTCTTATACCTTTTGGTGAAAGAGTTTTCTTTCATCGATAACCGTGAAAAATCCTTAACTACTTAAAACTTTCCAACTCCTAACATTAAAAATATTCCAGCAAAGAAAGAGTGACACAAGTTGCAAGTTACTTAAGTTCCGAAAGAAGATTTAAGAAAGCGGAGAAGGTGTATAGTAACAGTAAAGCTATACATCAGCAGATATCACGTGGACCCAGCTTCACAATTAGTAACTTCATAGAGTTATTGGTGGCTTTAAGAGGCATTTATAACAAACGGGTTCCTTAGCGCGCAAGCTTCGCGAGTTTTCCTTCATTTGCAGCAAAAATAAAATTATGACACGAGCTCGCTATGATCCCAACAGTAATAAGCAAGGGTCCTTTAAACATTTACAAGGCAGAACCAGACCTGCTTCTCTTAAAAATGTAGCATTTGGTTAATAAATTACAATCGGTTACACGCTAATAAAAAAGAGATTCAAATGAATGTATTCCAGAGGAACAAAATCACGCAAGAGATTAAGAATTTTTAGCGTATTCGTTAAAAATTTTCTCGAAATATCTCTTCTGCCTTAAATAAATATCATAATTCATTTAAAAAAATATTATAACAAAAATGGTTAACCACCTTTGCAAATTTTCCTATCAAAGGAGGCATATTGTAAATATCTGGGGAATAAAACATTCATTGAGGACATGGTAATCTTTAGGGAATTTAAAACGTTTCTGCGACCAATTTAGCCGTGTTAATAATTTAACTAATCAACTGAAAATGCCGTTAATGAGTGGTTAACATTGAATCCTCCCACATCAATTGAAAACTAAATCCTCAATATAACTAGTCCCTGAAATGTGCCGCGAAGTAGGCCGACGTCACCAAAAGCTGCTGGTCTCAATTGTTACTTATGTTCTCAAAGGTTTTCTGTGATTACACGATCATGTCATACGTTACTGGCCAATGGGAAGGGATGGGATATCAGATAAGGAGGGTGAAATGCAACCGGGATAGGAAGAACCGGATGTGTAGGAGGTAGGTGTGGCAAGATGAGGACGTGATGTAACGGAAGTGGATGTGATAAATTAGCGACAAGAGAGGGAGGGAGGTAGTGGAGCAAGTGAACGCGAAGGATGTCTCTGCTGCGATGTGGTCCAAGGACATTTTCCTGAGGCTTGTGTGCCATTCCATCGCCGATGGGAGTCATTTAATGCCGTGGCCCATTCCTAGTTCCCCGGATGTTTGGCCTCTGCTTCATTCCCTGCCACGATTTTAGCCCGAATACGAAATGTGGCGTCAGAATGGACAGAAAGTAAGAGAATAATGAGGGAAGTATCCCCAGGGAAGACTCTATTTTCCTTCCTCCGTCCTTGCCACTTCCTAAGGTCTCCACTCCTTCCCTTTCTTCTCCAACCCCATCTTCTCTATTCGCCCGCGGCTCATATCCTCCTCTCTCGCCTACAGAGATACAGACTTGGAGGGTGGTAAGTAACTAATCGCTGCATCCCAAGGCAGTCCGCCACAAACCTCCAACTCTTCCGTGTCTTACAATCCAATCTATTTGCCAATATAAAAGAAAAATGCCGCTGGCTGACTTAATGATTACAATAATTCTGGAACCTCGGTACGTATTACTATGCAACCTGCACCACAGCTCGTTTTTAACCCTTGGATATTTATTATGAAATCTGTTGAAAAATTGATTTTATATCTAACCATTGAGCTGGGATTGAAAGAGGGGATAGGCGCAAGTGGGCTGAAAATCAGAAATCAGCGATTAATTACGATTTGTCTTTGGCGTCATCCACTATGATTCGTTTCACACTCCCAAACGAGTCATATCGCGAACTCTATCTAGAATGCCTAAAATATTCGAAAAAGGGATGGTGTGGAAATTGAGAGGAATGGTGAAAAATCAGGGTTTCGCGATGGTGAAAGAGGAAAATGAAAGACGGAATACAAGTGACTCATTTACAATGTTATAGAGGGTAAATTTGCTGATTGGTATGACCAGAACGCGAGTGATTTAGTGATAATACTAAGAGGACTAATAAAAGAGTGATTTATAAAGTAAAGGACTCCAATAGTTAAACAGTGACGGTAAATTTGATAGGATGTTGCAATCTTTCCCTCGGTTGACTTAAAACTTCGGAGCCACCTTTTCAATAGGTGGAGAGAGCAATGCAACTTTCCAAAATAGAATATAAAACACATAAAGCTATCGTCAAACAATTTTATAACTTTCTCCTTCAACTTTCTCTTCCCCACTTATACATCGTATCGCTCTGGTGCCATGCGAGAAGGTCACCACTACACTCCTCGTGTTTCTCGGACATAATCTTTACTGAAAACCGTTTTTTGCTCGCTACAATTGCAGGAGACAGGTATGTAAAATAACATCTGTAAAGAATTTTCTCTTTTTTATTTATATTATTTTCCAGTGATGAAAAATCTAACGTTACCAAAACGACATCTCATTACTGCCGAGTTGCAAAATGACATTTATAAGTGGGCGCGAATTCTACGCTGGCCCTAGATTCGAAGGGAGAATTATGGCTCGAGAACGAGAGCAGGGAATGAGGGAGTCATCTTCCTACCCTTGCTCAGTGACAAATGAGGACTTAACTTTTTAATTGAAAAACTTTTTCCCTACGATATGACGCTTTTTCTGTACCAAAATCGGAAGGAATTTTGCATGTTGGAAATGCACCCGTTCCGAGCTCTAATTATGAATGCACAGTCATAAGGTGACTTCTGCAAGTGAAATATCATATTCTAATTAGTTGAAACAGCTAAGTTTCATCTAATGTGTAATGATAAAATCGATTTCGGAATCCTAAGGGTTTGTACAATATTTATTAGTTTTAGAGGAAAAATCAAATACAAAATGAAGTTTATTCTCCACAGTCCACGGCCTTCGCAGATCATTAATGCACACGCTGTCACAAGTGATCACTTCAAGTGATGATTATTACCATTATAAACGAAAGTGAGATTTACCATACCTGTCGCATTTCATAGACGTTTTCTTGCGATATGTCCCTCTAACAAAGTGTCAACCTGAGTGTATACAGTTAAAAAAACGAATAGAGGGCCTGACTTTTAAGACCTAAGCTGTCATTCTTAGCATAGTAAAGCTCAGCAATGAGACGTTAAATAGCCCCATCATACTTTAATTCTCTTGAATTCAATGCAGCTATTACATATCCATGCTCAAGAGGCTAAAATAGAAATATTTAGCAGCATAGCAAGGCAATTAACTATTCATAAATTTCGGAAAAATAATGACAATTTTATTAGAATGCAACAACATTTAATCTTGTATTAAAAAGAAATTTCTAACTCAAATGAAGAAAATTGCAATACATATTTGATAGGGAAACGACAAGTTCCTCCATCGCGATGTATTATACGCACGGCCTCTATGTCCTAAGCTACATCTTATTAGACCACCAACAGTTCTTTCCAAAAGAATCATTCTCTTCTAATCCTGCGAAAGTGGATAACAGAAATATAAAAAAGCACTTTCCAATTTATTTAAATGAAAGTTTAACTAAATTGCTGTAAAACTTAAAATTGATAGGGCCGCCATAGCCCACATTTTCTTCTAGCTAGCTTCTGAAATCTAAGTAAAAAAAATTTTCGCAGATTTTCAAAGAGGTGAACATAAATTTGCCATTATGAGTACTCGACTTTCATTTTTTCCACAGATCTAATATTAGGCATTAGAGATTGAGCAAATAAGTTGTTCAATTAATTTCTTCCAAATAAAAATTTATGCTTCAAAACTATCCTTTTCTCTCACGGCCACACTCGGCTACCATTCCCTAATCAGATACCGTTCCCCGTCTCCAACTCCCTTTCCTCACTCCACACGTTTTCATTCCTCAATCATATTTTTAACTATCTTTGCTGGTTTAGACTGCACTACTGCTTAACGACAAGCAAAACATTAGTAATCCATTGGAGATTTTAATATTGTCTATGTTAAGGTAATAACCATGTGGAGACGAGTCGATAATCTACAGAGCAAATTTTGCACATGAAACTATTTAACCATCTCAAATTATAAGCATTCATTTCTAAACAGATTTTTTGACGTAATAAAAGTTAACCGTAGTTAGAAATGGCTCATCGAAACATATAGAGACAAATCGTTAATTTCATTTTCATGCTGATCAAAAAGTCTAACTGCAAATACATACACCGATTTGTAGAATTAAAAATCACTTGCCGCCTCAAAAGAAATACGGAAGTGATAAACGGGCTGGGCGAGAGATTGAATCATAAGTATATCAATATGGGAGTAGACCTGTACACATTCCAAATTAGATGTAATAATAGGAAAAACGAAAGAGATAATAAGAGGAGATCTTTTAATGGACCACAAGGGCCTAAGATCTAATTGGCTTGTATCCACCAAAATTGCTACGGGAATTAGGAAGCCTGGATAGCGTAATGGTCTGCACATTGATCCGGCAAACCAAAGATCCATGGTTCGATTCCCGGTCCCGGCCGAATTTTTCTCATGGCAATTTTTTCAAAATATTCATCCGCCATGTTTGAGTTTCAAATGTAGAGGTGGTAACTGAACTTTTCCATTGCGTGTAATATCGTGTGGGTGGAAAACTTTTAACCATCCCAGCTCGGATCCGAGAGCCTCAGGCAGACATTCAAGTCGACAAAACCGTCCGGCAGTATTGAGTTACTAGGGAAAGAAGCTAGGAAATTATTTTATAGACTCCGTTTGTCCAAAAGAAAGAAAACTGTTAAAGCTTCCAGTAACATCTCTTAACAAAATAGGAATGTTTAAATAAACCAGATGGCACCTTAACTACTGGCTCAACACACAAATTCGGTTGGAAACATTTGTTCTAGGATGTGGATCAGAGTTGGTTCCATTTTCCATGTAATAAATATATGTCATATGTTCTATAATTCAGAAGCTATTAAACAAAGGGTTGATTAATTTTTATTTTTGGAAGTTATAGTTTCCTTGTTATTAATATTATAATAAGTTAGGGAATATCCATTGAGGTCGATTAAATAAACCTTTTATTTCTATATATTTTGGACTTCTAGCAAAATGAAATTCCAGATGAGGACAATGACCACGGAGAAAAATAGCACCCTCACAGCAAGAAAACCATAACCTCATTCCACCGCACTTCTTTCATTTTCGAGGCCGCGAGTCCCCATTTTAAGACATTTCCAGCTTTTTCGTTTTAAGGACTGCAATCTTGAGGCACTCAAGAACCACTCCTTGCCTCCACCTTTGCACTAAAGTAGCAAGTGGAAGGTGGGTAAAAAAAAGCAGTTAAAGAAAAAATACTACTTTTTGCACAAAACAACTGCACCACTCCTTTTTAACCCAAGGTACTCAAATTTAGTTATAAATAAAAACATTGTTGTTACATTACTTAACTACTCCAGTACTTTTTAAAATACGACTCGGTTAGAATGAAATTTCACGAACTTCCGCTCAAAAACCGCGGTCGGAGAGAGAAATAAATAGCTATGTCTCGATTGACCTCACACTCAAATCCTCTTGAAGAACATTTTTACACGGAAGTAACTTGCAACGGGTGGCGAGAAGGTTACAATCCACTTTTCTTCCTTAGTGTTAAATCTCATTTCTCATACTTTTCCCGGGAAATTACTCATTCGAAAGGATTTTTCAAATGGAAACGGAAGGTAAATAAACTCCCCGAAAAAAATGTCGCGAAATATGGTATTTATTTTACCCAACACTCGGCAAACGATTTATATTCTATAGACTCTTGAAAAGTTTGTACGCATAAAACTGCCAAATTGGGAAAATATCAAATGAACTTCTGGCTGCATCAATTGGAAAAGTCGGCGGTTGCCAAAAATTTAATTGACCTCCATCATGCCATCCGACGGGAAGACATAAAAATGTTCGGCTGTTAGAGGGGATATTGGGGCAGAATAACCAAAGAAGCCATTGAAATCTGCCTAGCCTCCAATAACATCAATAAAAACCAAGGATTTTTCCTCTGCCAAATCGGGAATCCAGGCCTTAAAATGGCGGAAAATAGACCCACAAATCCACCAATCAGAGCTGAAAAGAGCTGATGGGAAGAGGATAAAACCAATCACTTCCGAAACTTGGCATGATTCATCAGCCCTAAAGACTATGAGAAACTCTCCCACCAAAACGTTGACCAACTCAGAACACCTGACCCGTTGTGGAGCCAAATAGCCGTTTACTTCAGTAATTGGCCACGAAAAATATCGACCTATTCATTTTAGGATAAAATACATAGTTTTAATTGCACAATAATTATCTCCTTTTAATTTTTAACCTGAGGCTAATGATAATACTGTTGTGAATTATTTTCAATTGGAATCAGTAACAGATTGACATTTTTCTGCCATTAGCGAGTGGATTCCAACTCTGGGATTTTATAGCTACAATGTCCGTCCTAGATAAATAAAATGCTCATAGAGGTTGATTCCTTTTTTCGGGTTTTCTGCCGCGTTGGTTCATGTTGATGTTGAGGACAATATTTCGTCGGCTGTCCTGCTGGCTTCCTCAGGTCATGTAACATTGCAACACGAACATGTAACACATTTCATGTTACATGGACCTGAGGAAGCCAGCAGGACAGCCGGCGAAATATTCTCCTCAACATCAACATGAATCAACGCGGCGGAAAACCCGAAAAAAGGAATCAACCTCTATCTAAGCCCTGCGGAAGCCTTTATCAGAACTAAAATGCTCATATTTATAAAAGCAACAAAAATACATAGCATAATAGGTACCCATAATCACAGAGTATTTGATAATACAGGAATTTCTACATTCTAGGTTACTTTTGGCTTTTGTTTATGAAGAGAGAATATGAGGGAGGGAAGACAGCATAATATGAAATACGATGAATGAGTTGAGAGATGAAGAACAGATAATTATATCGCGAGTCGGAGAACGTACAAACCAAACAGAGAGCCTTCTTTTTTAGGTATTCGGTAATAAAACGAAGGACGGTCACTTCATTTGAATTGATTCATTCAACAATTCCCTCAATATCGTAACTTTTAAGGCGGTTTCACCTCAGGATGACTCGTCATGTAATTCATGGACGGTAAATGAAAATGTATCTCCTTATAGGTTAGAACAACAAAATAATGCATTGTTCAAATATTTCTTCACAAATTGAACTAGAAATTATCCAATGTTTATTATAAGTACTAGTAAAACAGAAATTTATATTTCAGTATTAATATAATTTTTGTGAAACAATTTGTAACAGCATAATCGCCTTATAAATTAAATGATGACAGAATTTAGCAAATAACCGATCGTTTTTGTACTGTTACCAATACTGCTATAAAGAAAGCAAAAGTGGTTTAATTCGATGTAAATACCGCTGCCATCGACGGTCTTATGTCAGAAAAAGCATCAATTAAAAAAATTGCCAGAGAATTCTTTGACTTTCTAATGCATTAGGATTTTCATTAATGATCATTGTATTTTTAAATAAATAAATTACTCCTCAGAATTCTTGTCTCGGCTTAAGAACATATCTAATGTACTCTCTTGGAACATATAAAATATATGAGATGTAACCTAGTGGTAATGTCAGAATTATCAAAAAATTCTTAGCTCGTAGGTATGTAGCACACATAAATAACTTGTCATAACGCAAAATTTTAGCCTCAAAAAAACAGCACAACACTCATCACAATCCAAAACAAATAATGGCAAATTTCTAATCATTTTATGTAATCAGTCGGGGTTAAAAAATCAATTTTCATCACAGTGAATATAATTTTCCTGCAAAAAAGAACTATGCATTAACTTCACAGAGCTGACGCATGAACAAGCATTTCACACAAAAGCGGCAGAAAATATGGTAAAGTTGATGCAAGCTATTTGATAATGAAATAATACAATTATAAAAAGCTTCCGTGTAGAACCATTGATCCGTATTCGTCGAACGAAACGAGGTGAGCGGTAGAAGCTTAGAGATTTACAACTTCACTACGGTAAACAAGTGAATATTTCTTTCCTGTTTCAATTGAATAGCTCACGGAAGTGGACAGGAATTGGTAGGATGAGGTAACAGGCTTGGAGTTAGAGGCTGGAAGAGGATAGGAAAAAAGAAGAGCAGGGGATATGGGGAGAGGGGTTAGGACAGCGCAGGTCGAGAACAAATTCGACGATCCCTCGCTTGACATCACGCCTCAAAAACACCGGGGAGGCGGTCCTCGCTTGGGTGCAGGTTCTGACCCCTTGTGTGCGCTGTCCGACTCGCCCCGCTTCCACTCAGTGAGAGTCCAACAGCCTATCACTGCCCCGTCAGCATCCGCTTTTCTCGTGGAGAACAAGTACACAAACACGGGAAGATACATGGACCTTCAAATTCTCCTGCTCTCACAGGATTTATCACAAACCTGTCATCGAAGGAAATATCGGCCTACTTCCACGTCCACACCCATCTCGTTCTTCCCTCCGAGTATTAATACTCGCACATTTACTCGGTCGTCTTAAATCTTACTCATACACGGAGCAGATATTTTCAAATCTAATGGGGATTGGAGTAGTTACACTCAAAATACGACTTATTTCATTAATATCGGGCTTTTAAGTAGGGTCTGAATGCAAAATTTAAAGTCACTTATTCGCTTAAAAGCTATTCGATGGCATCAACATTATCATAAAAACAATGTCCACTCACCACAAACTATATTGAGCTACTATTCTAAAAATGAACTTATAAAAATCAAATGAAGTTAGGTAACAGATCAATAGAACTTGTGGCAAGGGAAATTTACATTGCTGCTCATAGCTCAAACACAAACCTACTAATCCGCACTACCTTGCGAAATTTCAAGAAGTAATCCTCTGTGAATGACTAAATGAAATCTCCAAGTCATTCTAGTTTTACGCGAGAGAGCTCCAAGGTGAATCTTCAACGGAAGAGTCTTTCATGAATAAAAACTCAAAGGAGTCACCAAGAGTTTCGACTAAGCCCACTCATTAAACTATTACTTTGCAGTGTATACACAAAAGATGACAAAGTACATGGTTCAGACATTCCTGACATCAATAAGTCGATGGTGGACATTATTATTCAACATGATGATGATTAAATGACATCATGGGACAAAAAGATTTTAAAAAGGAACGGATGAATGCTCTATTAAGCAATATCCATGATGAATTGTAGTTAAAATCACAAAAGCCTAAAAAAAAGTCTTTCGACATTTCTTCCGTGCAGTTGTTATCATGCTTTCTACATTAAAATTCCACAACCTAAAAACGTAGTACGAGTACAGATGGAAATGCTTTCCATAGGATGAACGAGTTTAGAATAGGCAGAAGATCATTTTCAGAAACAGCTAAAAATTTTGCATTTGCATCTGCTAATTTACTTCAATCTCGACAGTTTTATAAAACAAATGAATAATTAATTCCGTGAGTATTTGTTATTTACTTTCATTACCATTATCAGAACTTTGAAAATGTATACGTATATGTATTCATATTATTCCCAATTTTAATCATGCAGCACTATACTTGTCTCGATCAGAGTTAAAAATCTTGAGGGAAGTACAAAATTAACCAAGAAGAATATCGCCGACAGCCGTATCCCACTTCTCGTGATCGGAAGTTACCATCTGAACTGAAAGATTTCTCTCATGCTCGTACATGTAAGGTGGATTGTTCCCGTAGGTGCCATTATTAGGATAATTGCATAACAGCCTTCATCGTAGATGCTTCCTCCACTTTTCTATTCAAGCAAGGGTGAAGCGGTTCATTTTTCTCTCTCTTTTCATTACTCTCCTCAGAGCCTTAAACTCTCATCAAAAACGCATCATCTACAACACCTCAGCAACTAACCTCCCCCTCTCTCGAGCTCGCAACAGAGGCAGCCACGCCCACGCTGGCTCGAACAATGGCGCAAACATATTTTCAATACCAGACTCATCCCTCATGCCCAGGTTTCTTATCGCCACCTATTTTCTGCCATTATACCCCCCATTCGCATAATCCCACCTAATGCTACTACTTCAGGACATCCTTCCCACATCCAACTCGCAATCCACGCAATTTCATTCCCCCTTCCCTTCCCGCCCACCCACTCTTCATCGCTGTCCAAAGACCTTCCGCATCCACCCCTCTATCCACCTCGCCCACTCAATAATCACGCCACTCCCCTTCACACACTCTCCCTATATCTGTAGAAACCTCTTGACCTTCTACTTGGGGAACCCTTTACCTTTGCAATTTCATACAGAAAAATGTTTCCCCTCTCCTCCTCTATCTCGCAGCTGGTCCGCCACAAAGGGTCACAGACCTCGGAGCCTTATTATGAATTTGCTCTTCTCTACTTCATCACTTGTCTCTTTCCTCATTCCAAATCCACCCCCGCTATAACACCTGTGCCGAGTACTAGCTTAGTACTAGAGTGCCGAGAGCTAGTAGCTTTCAGCCGTGTACTTGCCAAGACGCTACTCCCCTCCCTTCCTTGCCACTTTCCGCCAATCTCTAACACTTACATCCAAGCATATTTCTTGGGACACCGTAGGTGGAGTTATCACATCTGTCCCAATAAACTTAATTTCTACGGAAGTTTTCCTGCGAGGGCATCAATAACGACTTCAGACAGAATTAGAGTAAACATTCTCTGGAAAGAGAAAAAACAAACACGAATCCTCAATTACGTTTACTGTTAGGGCAGATCATCATCGGTTTCTTATTTCCTTGATGTTAAACGATTATCTGCGGCTGGAATACATCAAATGGATGAAATTCACAATTTGATTAAAGCTATGGAGGCGGGTGACACTTGGTCTCGCTAAGCATGATATACGGTAATCACTAAATACTTAGGAAATTTATTTTCGATCGATTCTCAAGTCTATTTATTAATATCAAAGTAACATCATTAGGAATTTTACCTTTATAATGACACACAAAATTTGCAACTGATTAGAAATAACGAACCAATGAGGAATAACAAAAAGGGGGTTATTTGAAACGATTTTATTTTCCATTAGAGAATCATTTGACTCGATAAGAATACGGACCGGAATCTCCTAATATCCGATCAGGTGTGTAAGTCAGTCACTCTCATCTTTGTTTACTTCAGTTGCCTTTATCCTTCCTCCCATCCCTCGCTGAAATACATTCACTAGCCAATATGTTTAACCGGCTATTGGAAGCCATGTTTAAACCCCAGGAAAGTCTGATTGATTTTTATCACCACTTATTTCGTTCCTATAATGCACATATTTAAACACCTATATGCCTGACAGCGGACCATTATATTTAAGCATTTCGGAGTGTTTTGGAAATTATTGTTCGTGACTGACTGAGCCGTTCTGAATATTTTGATACACACGACAGACATTTTCCCCACATGTAATAAAATTTGCAGGTGTAATTGGTTATAAGCAAAGGAAAATTATATCGACTAATTTCCCCAACTTTTACACACAGACAACTCCCCTCCCTCTCCCTTGGCCAACATGCAAATTCCAACGCCATCGCTAATTTTGCTGTTCTCACGCTCAGAAAGGGAAAAATAACTTGATGATCGAATGACGAAGGAAGTGCACATGCAGAAACTACGAATAAAGAGATAGAGAGACGGAGGGAAACTGAAACCTAGAGGGCGAGACTGAGCCGGGT
Organism: Ceriagrion tenellum; assembly: GCA_963169105.1. Classification (NCBI taxonomy): domain Eukaryota; kingdom Metazoa; phylum Arthropoda; class Insecta; order Odonata; family Coenagrionidae; genus Ceriagrion; species Ceriagrion tenellum. The sequence continues at coordinate 57,356,451 of OY720632.1, read as the reverse complement.
TGAAACGGGTGAGTTGGTCGTCGCAATCAATGTCCGGAGTGCAATTCCATCCGCTCTCGTGGTGACAGCAGGGCAAACAATTACATCTCCACCGCCAGAATTTCTACTCCAGTAGAGAGGAACATGCCTTTCACGAGGGGAATGAGGAAGAACAGGAGGCTGGACATTGACCGCCGCGGTATGACTGGAGCTGGAAATTTTGGTGGGGGGTTTAAAGCCATTTAAAGGACCTAAAGAGGTTTAAAAAAGGAAGAGCGGAGAAAAATAATCAAAGATTTATTACAAATGGAAAAGTAAATTTGTTTCCTTCCTCAGATTTATTTTCCTGGTACAACGTTTCGACACAGCGGTGCCATTATCACCTGATGATGAAACCGCTGTGTCGAACATGTTGTACCAGGAAAATAAATCTGAGGAAGGAAACAAAGTTAATTTCTAATTGGTGAAATTCAACTTCCATATATTTGAGCCTCAAACTACGGAAATATTTATTACTTAAAAACCAATTAACGGTAGTTTCACATGAAATTTAGTGATTTGCTTTAACCCCTCTATGCATCTCTATTAACTATGAGAGTGAAAGAAACGTGAGGTTTATACTGCCGTACTGATATGAGCCAAAGTTCTCTTCTTTTATTCAGCATAAGCGACTATAGCAAAAACTGGGTCACGATTTTTTTAGGGCAAGGTATAAGGGAGAGAGTTGGAGGCATTAATGAGAGGAGGATTAACGAGTGGCATGGGTGGTTGGGATTCAACCTCAGTTCCGTAGATCAGTGGCAGGTTAACGAGGATTAACGGAAAAATTAACGAGTGCCATTGATGTACGAGTTTGAACCTCGGATCCGTGTGATGGGTGCGGCAGGAAGTGGTGCAGTAAGGGCCTTCACATCCTCGCCGCCCACATGGGATGGGGGCAAAAGATAAAAAAAACTGGGTTCCCTAAAATAGTATGGGATTGTAAATAGTGAAAGTGAAAATTTAATCTTTTTACAGATCTTTTCTTTGACTAACACTCACTGTTGATGCCAATAACCTTTCACAATAATGGTCGATACGTTTACGTCATAACCCACGTCTTTGATTTATGCATTGAAATATTGCCGTTTCCGCATGAGATTTTCATTATTTCCACCGCCTAGGGTTCTTTGCTGTGCGACATCATCCATTAACACCATCCTTGAAGTTATTCCACAAAGTTACTTCTGAAACTATCACTCTCGTCCTCGAAACTGTGTGCTTCACCCCTCCTGCCCACCCATAAATCATCATCATTCTTCATTAAAAATTAACTCTCCAAGAACTTGAAATGACTTCCCTCCACTGAAAACCATCTTCCCAGATTGCACCTCCCATTCATCTCTCCCCATACAACCGGAGCATATATGTAGATATGAACGAAAAACTAGGAATGTACCTTGATAAAGACATTTTATGTCGTAAACATGGTCGGTGACAAGAAAAAATTGAGGAGGGCACAAAGAGAAATTAATTCACAAACATACAGGGATTGACAAGTAAGTAGGCATAAAAAAACAAAAGCTCATTACTGATATAACGTAAATGTAATTCATCTCGCCCTTGAAAATGCACTCGTTTATTATAATTAGACTTGTAAAAAGATCTAGAAAAGGCGCTACTGATCATTAATACTTGCTAAATGTTGCACAAGACGAATAAGGGATTATCCGTGCAACACTTATGTATTATCGTTGTAAAAAAAACTTAAATTGTAGCGTGTAATGATGGTAGGAATTACTTTCTGCAACCGTAGAATTGACGCATTTCATGCGGTATCGTATGAATGTGCTTATGGAATCACTCAAGGTCATGGTATTTAATTTCCATGTGAAGAAAACTAATGTAAGCTTTTGAAAAGTTTCAATTAGTTTTAAAAAATTTTTCCGATTAAATAGTATAGTCACTTGACCAGGAAAATGCATCCAACGTCGACATCCCTACACTAAGCCTTTTATTTCCCGGTAGAACACTGAGCATCTTTCTCCATCACAACCATACTTATTTCTCCTATGTTCCACGTTTGTCACGAGTTTGACTACTTTTTCCTCCGTTTCCGCACTATTTACGCGCATTACCGCTTCCTTTCTCTCAGGGAGTGGTTGGGTGTCGCCCGTTACACTCCCAGGAGGTTACGCGCCGCTGCGATGTTCCCTGGGGGGTTATTTTTTTATTCAACCTCCATGAGATTGACGTCATAATCGTGGAATATACACCATTTTTCGTAGTTCAGCTCCAAAAATCCAGGACCATCTTCGGATCACCTCGCGGTGATTTGTCGGGTCTTTTCCAAGAGTCTACGGCTCTTTCACTTGACTCACCGACTCTTCCGGTGACCCACTACCTCCTTCGACTCTTGATCCGTATTTTATGACTCTAGATCCGTGTCTTTATCTCACCTTTTCGTTAGTTCCATTACACCAAACATTGGGCTCGTGAGCTGTCGCCACTGTCGCTCCACTTTGCTTGAGGAGAAAACCGCAGAAGCGCGGGAATTTGGTGCATATAACCATACGAACGGCTGTGATACGCGCGAGAAATTCTTAAAGTGCCTGGATATATTTGCCACTGGTAGTTATTTTTTTGTTTGAAAAGGTCATATTATTTATGTTTATGTATGCCTATGTATTCTTAAAGCATGGTAAAATGCGTTTGGGTATTAATATCATCATTTTAGTAGGGAGCTTAACAAGGATAACTATACGTGCTTCTTAACCATTTCCCTTGGTAATTCACCGGACACAGTGTAAAGGGTCTATTTCCATTAAAACTATTGAATGATTGCTCATATTTTGTTTTGTTCCTTCAGTGCGTGATAGTTCGCCGTGTTAAGAAAAAAATAGTCCAAAAGAAGAAAATTCTTTACCTTCAGTATTTTTACTACAAATTTTGCATCTTTAAAAACACTACCATTGAGTCTGAAGTGATATAGACCCAGTAATGAACCACAGGAGGACATTATTTTGCAAGTAACGAATTCCTTTGGGTCATTTGCGTAGCTTCCTGCGATCTGTCAACGTCTGTTATAGGTTAGAGGTTTACGCAATACTTTGTCATCGCAATTGTTCCATTCCAAAGGCCAACGCCGAAAGCTAACAGTAATTGAGTGGATATGTTTGTGCGTCACTTTCAGTCATTTCGCTGTTGGAAAATGTCTCCTCATTGCCACAGCCGCACATGACCTTGCTATTTATTTTATACAGTGTTAGCCGTTACTTACAGTAATAGTATACATTCATCGTGGTTGCCTTCACTTATTTAAAGATTGTTATGCTTCCCGAATTATATATTCACATTACCTTTTACGCTTTAGTCTTTGGGTTGCTGTTGTTGCCTTTGAAGAGGGCCAAAAATTAATAATTCACGTGAAGACGTTGAAACTGGTATTGAAAGAACTTATTAAGATAAAATAATTAAACCATTACCATTATTAAACCATTATTATGATAGAATCCCTAAAATTTACATTTTTCTAATGATCATCATTCATATTAATTGAAGCCTCTGAAACTTTGCACTTGACCGACTTTAACTTCTGCCTTTGGGCGAGGCTTTCGCGTTAAAAATATAAATACTATGTTCCTCAGCGTAATAGTTCACACTATTCTGCACGGAACTCACTCGTGTATTAGTTTATTCACGTCTTCGTCATAAAGTAGAGGTCAGTCACAAAGAAAACCACCGACCAAAAGTTTAGACAGAAGTATTTTTATAGCCCTCCTCACACAATTCGAGAAGTCTCGAACTAAGGACGTTGAACAAGGCGTCTTATACGTCTAATATCCATTCAAGCCCATTAGAGACGGCCATTTAATGACAATTCTTCAGGATTACTTGTAGCAACTTGAACGGTCTTTAACAGTGCCATATAAAGCTAGAAAAAACTTCTAAGCAATTTCCAAGAAAATCAACGACTAGTGGAGAGTACTTCAAAGCCTAAAGTCACTAGTCATACCCACTTGTCGGATATTATCGATTAAATATCAATTTGCTTCAAACCACAACTATGTACTCCCTCAAGAGTTGTTTAGGAAATAAATACATATACAGTTCGAATGTGAAGTGGTCGTAAATATTAAGTTTTGGAGACGAAAAACGCATTAATGGAGTAAATGTTGCTTAAATTGTATTTTCATTGAAACATTAAAGTGCTGCAGTCAAAATCTACGAGGAAAAATCGTCACCGAAATGGAAACGGGGATGGAGATGACAACCGATTGAATCAGGCACATATACATCGGTTCTATTCCGTAGTACAGACGAAGGATCTCGAATCCTACGCTTACAGTCACCGAAATAATGTTCACCTTCAGGAAAATCTTAAACCAGATACCCAAGCAAGTGTTTTAATTATATTTAGGATGAGACTAGCTGGAAAAATCAATGAATATTATTTCAATAATGAGTTCAATAAATGATTAGACTAAAATATTTAGCAAAAAAAATATGCCCACTAGTGGATTTGAATCGAAGGACACACGTACCGCACATTCGAAGTCAACGATGCTAGCCACTGGGCTACTGAAGCCAAATAATCGAGCAAGAAAAAATATGCTTTTTTCCTTATTTTTAACATGGCCTTCACTACCTTCCAGTCGCCGGTTTCAATAATTTTTTTCGGAAATATGTACTTCTTACTCCGTCTAAGAGTTTTATTTGAAAGCAAACACAGTTATTATAGTCATATATGCTTTATATTTTGCAAGGAAACTTGTATATAAATCGTAAATTACCGCAAATACTCCGACGGTGTCCCTTTCTAGCATGGAAAGTCTGAGACTGAAATTTGTCCATCAAATTCTTTTTGTGCCAACATCTAACCCATCCTAAATATTCAGCACTGTAGCAAGAATTTATTTAAATGAAGAGATCAATACAGTACGCCAATATACGCTAATGAAATGTATTCCAAAGTACGTTTGCTTTCCTTCTTTCACTTGAAATTATTTATCGTTAAGAAAGACTGTAGTACATCTTACAGCTTACGTACACCTCTGATAATCTTAAGCACAACGGTACTATTATGTTTATAAGTGCTTATTACATTAAACTATTATTATATGATTGAATAATAGCATGAAATACATGGTGCTCCCGTAAATAATTTCGAAAAAAAATCACGAGTCGTTCCATGTGATCCATTCACGGAACTGAATGTGAGCCATTCATTGAGCCATTCAGTGAGCGAAACGGATCTCCCACCGAGGTGGAATTACAAAATAACCCCCCTGGTCGCAGTGCGGCTTCTGCGCTAAACACGCACCTGTCACAGCCTTTGCCCCCATCGGTTACCCCAACGCATTTCACCTCTTGCAACCACACTTCCTTCTCACCTTGTTCCTCGCTCGCCTTCCAAAACACTTACCACTCTTGTCATCCAAAACACCGTAACGCTCTAATGTAGGCTGTGGAATCCTTGAAGGGGCGAAGTGAAATCTCCCAGAAGGCTCACTTAACCGCAAATGGATTTTCCATCCAACCCTAACATAAGAATTAGCCCGTATTAAGCCATTTTTATATGCACATCCAAAGAAAAGAGAGCAGCTTCTGGCGTTACCTAACGTTATGCTTAGCAGAAGAGCCAAAACCGTTGACTATTTTTACGAGGCGTAGCAACACTTTCTGTGGGAAGTGTTACGTTCACGATAGGGAATGCCTTGACTCCGAAGTTTTTCAAGAGTAGTTACAAGAAGTTCATGGGTCGAAAGATGGAGCAATAAAATCTTAGAGGCGGCGGAATTGAGGGGGCTCATGGTCAAGTATTAAGAAAGCAAGGATAAAAATCAGCCATAACATTATCCTTCTTAAAATCGATGCTTTAGCCATTATCCACGTAATCTGCTACATTTTAATGTCAAAAGTTGTTAGTTGTGAGAAACATCATTCAATATCCTCACCTGGCACCGAAAGTCCATAGTAAAAACACCATGACTCATCTAGCGAAGAAAAACTAATCACAGAAATTCCTCATGATTTAGCTAACATTAATAGATAATTTAGATAAAATAAATAACTTTTCTTTAAGTAATAGACAGAAATTTAACTTTCAATTACAACTAAAAAGTAAACTCTTCATAGCAGCTTGGAAAATACTACTCCCTTTATTCAGCAAAAACAAACTAGTTTGTTCTCAAACTGTTGTTGTCAGTAAGAAAAAGAAGTAAAAAACCTCAGCAGATAAGTTCATTTTCCGTGGATTTATCAACTCTGAAGGTAGCCGTATTTAAAATCTGAGCGATGGATGGTCCGGAATTCAATGTCTGATTTCTTGCCGTAAAAGTTTAGTATATTGGGAAGGTGCCATTTTACAATTTTCAAATATACGCCATAAAATATTATTAGTTAAGTATCACTGTTTTGGTTTTACTGCTTGATTACCAAATGAATTTTTAAAATGGTCTTCACCAGGAGCTTAGATATTTGAGCATAATGTAATAAAAGCTCATTATAACTAGCCTTGGCATCCATTTTATATTTTCTGTCGAAAACCAAATCTGTTCGGGAAGTTTCAAGCCTAATGCCATCATCAGTGTAGTCTGATTCGTGAATAGTCTACACAAAATGATGCCATGAGAATGCACACCCCTCATGGAAGTTGCCATTATTAATAAAAAAGAACAGAATTTCTGGCGAGTACGCTACTCAGCAGAGTGATTGCCAGAGAAATTTGTGCAAATTTGGCAGCGATAGTACATCTGAATTTCAAGAACAATGAAACTAGTTGGGAACTCGACAAAGGCAGTTCGCCAAATTTGATTTAACTGTAGCAGCTACTGCCAACCATTTCACACACTGTCAAATTAGCCCTTCGAGTGTCTGGATTCAGTGACTGGATTACGGAAATCGATTAAAATTGATATGGAAATTGACTGAAATGATTAGACTACTCGAAACGTTTTTATCGGGTAAGAACCATTAAAACACGCTATAAATGGTGTTATTTGCTTGTAATAAATAAGAATAAACATTAGAGATAATGAAATTAGAGAGAATTTTTATATTCTAAATCCCTTCATAAGGTGATAAAAAATTACTTATGGACTATTTTAACATATTTAACATTTCTTTCTCGCTCTAGCTTGGCATGATTTTGCTGCAAGCAGAGGAGAGGGTGAAAGCAGTTGCTTGGTTAACCTAGTACTTCCTTCCATATATCTCTCCAATTTTCTTTCCGGTTAAAAACGAATAGGAGCGTCACTATCCGCACTAAATAAGTGGGTAAATTTCCGTTTGAAAGGAGAACGGGGACGGGTAACCTTGGCCACGTGAGTTGGAAAGAGGGCTGGAAAAACTGCGTTGGTGTTCAGTCAAATAGTCGGCCTCGTTTCAACGATACATGGCAAACCAATGCCGTATGCGTTTGGGGTATGGCATCCCGCCCTTGGGGAGAATCGATCTAGGACCCGCATAGGGAGCTTGGTTAGAAGAGGTTGCGATAGGAGGGAGGGGTGAGAGTGAGGGACGAGGACATTGGGGGAGGGGAGCAGAGGGAAAGAAGTGTGGTGGAAGGTGGGATACATTATGAATATATTGGATTAAGTGTAATTTTCAGCAAATAAATTCACTTGACTACACTACCCGGTTCTCGATATCTTACATTATCGTCTGGTGATTTAAACATTGTAAAATTATGTAAAACACCGGAACTAGGCTTATGAACTACAGTGTATTTTTGAACAAGCAGAAATTGCTCTTAATCCAACTCATTCAATTCGTAAAACTTCCACGCAATATCGCCCGAATCTATGAATTATATTAAAATTGTTCAATGCTTACCGATGGTAATGGAACCGTGCGCTCATAATCCATTTAAGGTAAGATTTATGAAAAAGAAAGAAAAAATAATATGGAGCTCGGGCTCTGTTCTCTCTCCTACCACCGAATGACTCATGGAAAAGAGAGGAACGACAGCGAGGGATGAAGCTAACACATTCATCATTCCACTTGACCGACTTTTCGACTGTTTGGATATCCACTATTGTTTGTCCTTCCGCACACGTTTTTCCTTCATCCAAATGCGACGTCTATTTCTTCTTTCCTATGATTGCGTTCTCTTGACCGTTAAAGAATCTACATTTTTAATCTCTGCCATATTTAGATTAATTGCCGTTACACCTGATCATTCCATTCATTCTCGAACATTCAGGTTATTTTATTTCTTCATCACAGATTTTAGGCCCATGATACTTTCTCTTGAACCTCTAATTTTCTGAGGTGTTGTGGAGTGCGTAAGTGTAAAAGTTTTATTTGAAATTGGTCGTTAAACGATAAAATTTGTTTCGGCCAGCACCCCTCGTTTCAGTGCTCCAACAACTGCTCTTATACACCCTTCGTACTTTATCTCTTTACATACCTCTTATATTCAAATCCTCATGATGAGAACATAATGTATTAGTTAAAAAACAATATGATAAATATATGATGCGCAGACTGTAACGCTACCTCCTAACAGGTCTCTTACTTAAGGCTCTCCTATATATGTTTAACTATTTAATTAAGATTACCACACATTTCTTCCAAGGTTTTTTTTTCCTCCATGTAAATTTTCTTTCTTAAGGTTGTATGATTTACGAAAAAGAACCAATAAATCCCATTCAATTCACGAATTGAAAATGAGTTCTGAGTGTAAAAGGGGGACAAACAGTGCAAACTACTGGGACATGGTGGGAAAGCGGCGTTGTCTCAACAGCAGACTGATAAGTAAACCATATGATATTTTACGCTTTCTGTGGCAAGCGTATAACTTTGTTATCATAAACACAGAAATTTCTATGAAGTTCAGATTATTAAAAACTGACTAATTCGTCAGATAAAGTAATAGTACATAAAGTGCATGTTAGTTGTTTCCAGTATTTATTTCCACTTAGTAAAATTATAACTTTATTACAAAAACTACTGACGTGTTGCCATTCTGTAGAAAAATCTGGTGGTTTGAAAATACTCATTAGAGAGGAAATTCAAGAGACTTAGACACACAACCTCCCACGGTATCTCTAAAACTCCTTGCGTAATCCGATGTTTCAACGCCACCAAAAACCTCGAAAGGTAGAGATTATTCCCAGTTGGCAGACCATTTATTTCCAGGAAACTGACGCGATACATGGGATTACCGCGGGGGCTTCCGTGGGAGGTTGATGAAGAGCTATTCGATTTTGGGAAGAGGGACATCCTCTTCCGGAGGATCATTGAAGTGCGTGGCGAGAGGGTAGAGTGTGGATCCAATATTTCGTATAAGACCTGAGCAGAAGGAAGTGAATGTGAGTGAGGGATCGTCATTAAGAGAAATTGATGGAGAATAAAGCACAGCAGCGAGACATGCACGTGTCGTAGTATGGGACTGGGAAAATAATGTAAAGCTGTGATTTTTCAGCGGGTCTTGGATATATTATGCACGTCCTTTCTTATGGAATGGTTGTTTACCATTCACCTCAGAGTATTTTTCTAAATGTGTGTCACTAACGTAACGGTCAAATTTTTTTATTTCTTTCAACAACAAAGTTCTTCGGTATGTCTTTTCCTAATCTGTCTCCTACCCGTCTGATTACAGTTACACAAAGTATGCCAGTGGTGAAAATGAATTAAGACCCATATATCCCTGGATTTCGTTGAATCCACACTCAAGAGTGTTAATATTAAACAATGTAGAAGACCTATATGTCAGAATCCAATGATGTTATATTTTTCGTTCGATGCCATGCAATTCAACCAACTTATTTGGCAGAATTTAGGCATTGTTGTGATTCTGTTAACAAGAGGAAATTACTTGATCCATGATTGTATTCGCGAGTGCTTTTGAAATTGTTATTTTCAGTAACATGGCAGTTTAAAGCCAAGTAGAATATTAAGTATAAATTATCGCTGAGGAATTAAATGTTTCTTAAAAAATCTTTTTCACCATCTGACGCTGTAGAGATAGTTGTGATGTCAGCATTGATAAATAAAAGAAAAATATATTGGATTGAATTATTATGGTTATATGTAGTTTTTTGATCTCTTGTCTAATTTCATCTCGTCCTATAGGGCTATACGATTGGAAGAAGTCCCCTCTATTAATACAATCACATCTTTCCAGGAAAATAAACAGTCGCGGGAAAAAAATTTCCCCTGAATAAGAGAAATTCACGATATGTAGGGAAGGTCAGTTTTCTTGTCTCTATCCTTTACGATAAAACTGATATTCGTGTGGAGAACTTAGGCTGGAGTTTATAAGCGGTACAACTAAAGGGCATAATGATATCTACAAGTCGTCTCCTAGGAATGCACTCTCCTATTTCCTGAACGCCAAAATTACGTCAGCCTCCGTTTTCAATTACCGTTTCTTATTGAAGCTCTTGTTCTACACTAACCTACACCCTTTGTCTGCGGAAGATCGACCAATGTGACACAAAACAATCCCAAACACTCTATTACCATCTTTTTATTTTCTTGAGCCGTATTTCCAAAGTACATCCTTATTCCAAACCTTAGTTTATTCTCCAGATTTTGTCTCAACTTATGTAGCGTTCTGACAACCACATTCACTCTCAAATAAGCTCACTTTTTCTATTTTATTCTACATCATCCCAATTTCTAATATTTCTCTTTTCTCAACGGCATAGCACTTACCCAGGAATCCTGTCAAACGTAGACCCATTCAAAAGATAAAATGGTCAATTTTGCTGGCCGTCTCCATCCTACTCCCATTAGGTCTGCGTTCTAGCTGCCCACTTGAGACAGGTTCTCTCCATCGTAAACAACTGTAAACGCGCCTCAGTTTCGCTTGATCTGTTCCCCTAGTCACTCTCAACTCTAGTACATAGGCCATCCATACCGTATCGGTCGCATTATTCAAGGCAGGATTTTGGGGACTAACGGTAGAGTGACGCTTTACAGGCCGTGAAAAAAGCTTTCTAATCTATCTTTAATCTAATTTGAAAATAGTTATTGTTAAAAAATCGAGAAACCATATATAACGACACAAATTTGTCAAGCAATGTCCAAAAACGGCACTGCCAATTAGATATGACGATTATTTATCAACAATCATTCATCATAACGTTGGATGCTCCAGACACTCGATCAACTCTCATCTACGGAAATACATTTACTTCTAAATGCTTATTCACTCTGACGTCCAAAATTTTACTAATCTACTACATTCTTGGCCTTCCTATGTAATTTTACTCGTTTATTGGTCCTTCCATTATTGTTTTAGGTATGCTACAGTGTCGCAAAATATGAGCTTGTCTTCTAATTTTATTTCCTTCGTCAACTCCTCGTGCGACTTCTCCGATATTGCTTCTCTCAATTTTTTTGCATTTCATCATTCTTCGATGACGATACGTCAATGCTTACATTTTTTTTTTGCTCTGAAAGTGTAGCTAAACAGATATTACTGTCAGTTGAGACCAAGCTCTTATTACTTCAGAATATTAATATACCATCTTCTTGCATCCGGGGTCGCGTTACTAGCTGGTAAGAGACTACTCTTAAGTTAGGATGCCTACTTTGCCAGAACTGATGAAGAATACCGTAATCCCTTGCTATCTTCTACATAAACCGGCAGTTTCTGACGGTCAGGATCTGACTTTATGTGCTAAATAAATTTTCTTACCTGTTAAGTTCTGACGGTGGCAAAACGACGGCCGTGGCTACGTAACAAAAAATGTCTCCTCATCCCTGTTACACGATGTCTGTCCCTCTTAAGTTGCCAATTTTCAAAATTAAACGTCTAAGAAACTGAAAAAAAGAGAGCCAACGATCGTCCGTTCCGAGAAAATAGACGGAAAACAAGCGCCGTTATTACACTAAGACGAGCGGTCGCGCACTTGGACGAAGGCCATTGAGTCCAAAACTGGGGGAGGAAAGGAACAAATAGACTAATAGGATCCCGGAATAGGGTCGGAAACTATTAGGAAAAAGATTCAAGAGTTTATTGCAAAGAGGGGTGAAGATCTTGAACTTACCCAAAACGAAGAAATAAAAGAGAAAAAAGGAGAAGGCAAAGTCATTTTTTAATCTGTAGAAAGATTAAATTGCTTTGAGAAAGGAAAAAAAATTCGTTTCTTTTCGTTTCCTCAAAAATATAGCAGAACCCATAGAAAGCGATAAGTAAGAAATGTGATTAAAATCTGGTACAAAATGCTCTTTCCAGATGATTAAGTTTTCGAGAGTGAGTGGTAGGTTAAAATAAAGCTCTCAAGAGTGCATCAAGAGAATTACATAGCAAAGATTTCCTAAAAGACAAATCTCAAAAGTTTAACACCGACTCTGGTTAACCTTTATTTATTTAAAAGTATTTCATTGAGTTCTTCTTAGCGAGAGAAGAGCCCATAGCTTTGGGATTTGTTTTTCTAAAAAAATACCCGCGATCACTCTAAATTATTAGAGAAACTTAGAAATGGTGACTCTTTAAAATATCCTCACAACCAAGAAAATAGATTCTGAAGATCGGTGAGATCTCTTTATAAACGTACACATTCAAAAACCGCCTATTGTGGTATTATATTAACTAAGCTCTGGAATTTTAGGAGAAGATAAATAATTGCAAAAACGAATATAGTCTCAGGGGGTTCAAACAATAAATGTGAATCCCGAGAATTCCACCTGGGCTCTGGAAATAACTTGTGCATCCTAAAAAGGAACTGATTTCACAAGGAATAAGACAAATATTTCATCTGACTATGAGAGCTATGATCACTAATGACAGGAGTGAGGAGGTTAGAAATGAAAAAGGAGACATTATGCCGTCTTTGTGGAGAGTGTTCATTTCTGCTTTTGGGTTCGAGTGTGTCAGATCACCTCGATTGTAAGGATGACAGTGATTGCTCAAATACTATGTGGGGAGGAGAGAGAGGATTCTCCCAGAGATGGTAACGCAATTTACAGCACAGAAATCACCCTAGGATTGTGAAATAGCCGTTACGCCGTGATCACCCATCCCTTCTCTCCTCCGTTCTCTCTTCACACGCTGATCAATTACGTCAAAATAGGAACACACCACTACACTCTCAGTACCAATTACATTGATAAAAAGGTATTTTCTTCCAGAGTACAAAACCAAAATCCATACGAAGGGCTCCTGCCCTCTCCTTGCCTCATTAAGTTCACTTTCATTCCCCAGAGATCTCAACAGTCTCTTCCTAACCACTTATTCCATCTCTTTTCTTTTATCACTCGATCCTCATCTTCCGCATATACGAGAATATCACAAGATTACACTTCCGTATCGATCGTTATTCACAAGTAAAGAGAAGATGAAATGAAAGAGGATCACTAAGGAGGAAACCCTGCCAGGTGTTGGAGAAAACAATTTTTCATGATGACACTGAGAATTAGGGGTGAAAAAATCTTGTAAACATACTCTCCGAAATAACAGCCCGACACCGATGATGGAAAGAAAAATGACGGAGATTAATTACTCTAAGAAGATCATGGACGGATTTCATCAAGCAAATAAAGCAGACGAAAAAATGACAATATATATAAGATGAAACTGCTAGTGGAGTAGAATCATAGCAAACCAATCTTGATTGATGACTGCTAATGACGACCACAAATTTTGTTTGCAGTAGTTGTCTTCATATTATGCAATCACATTACCTTAAAATATGCCTTCAAAGTAGTTCGCCTAAATTTTGGCCTAGACTTAACCTTATCACATCCACTACGCAAAGGCACCAGTCTATTTCTCTAAATAAACACATAAGGAGAAATGTGATTAAGGTATTTAGTTATTACTATTTTACATTGATCAAGAACAAAGCAAGCAAAGTAGCTACGGAAGAATAAAACGTTAACTTGTAATACGTCGATACCTCAAAATTGGAGATGCAATATCGATGAGGGCTTACCACTGCCTTTAAAGCCCAGATAAATTAGCAACACTAGAGAGCAGTTGCTTCCTTTACATAGCAGAACCTGAGCACAAGACAGCGTACTTCAAGGATCACCATCCCTGGCTGATGAAAAATGATCGATTAGGACTGTAATGATCTACTACCTTTTATTCCGTTGCCCGTGTTAGAAAGCAGAAATCTCCATAAATTTTCCTCCACATTAACCGATAGATATTTAAAATGAGAGCAGTACCAGTTCAAAAATAAAGTATTATTTAAAAAAGTGAGAGATTTGGCTAGGAATTAATAATCAGAGAGTTGTCAGGGATTTAACAGGGTGTGGCTAGCAATCTTTTTGTGAATTGTAAGGAGCAAGATTGAATGCAGTGCCAAGTGCGATTTCGGCGGATGAATATACGTTTTGATTTATTATCCTCCGAGCAGACGTAGATGCGCGTGACAGGGGGTGTGAGGACACAAGCAATGAAAGAGGAAGGACTTCGAAAAAGGAACGAGAAGAGAGCATAACAAAATGGTATGTAGACGATGTTTTATACTCGATTCACGCCGTTCACCGTTTTTGTTGCAATTACCAATGGTGCGTGGAATAGAGAAATGTTTGCATGTCATTTCTGTAGAACTTGTCGCTTTGAACAGTTTTAGAGGTAAAGAGAAAGGTCAAAATTATATCATTCGTGTTGTAATGAAACTCATCTTATCTGAAACTTAAAGTAACTTAAGCCAAGCTTATAGCCTTTAAGAAATTAGCGACTTCTAGGCAATATATTCTATCATTATACTTTCCATTCGCTCAAATAGGTTTGATCGAAATAAGTAGCTTACCTTTGGTTTTCATTTACTTCGCAAAATATATTTTATGTGCTGGGTAAACTTACCTAAATAATTTAAATACAACTGGTGATCATGGAGTTTCATGAGTTTGTTTCATGCTGCGGAACAGTGGCCACGAGCAAGCACGAGTCGCAGGTTAATGCTTCCTGTTCAGGGGTCGACATGCAGTTGAGCGATCCGTGACATGCTAGCCGCAATTTTATGGCCTTTTCTTTAGTTCCAAAGAGTACAACGGAGTCTGACCAAAACCAGGCAATATTGACTCCATTTTCATCGCATCATTAAATAATAGCACTTTTACTCCCTTAAATTTCAACATTATTCGCACATCATAATGCATTAATAACACCGGCTGGCAGTTGGTCAACCACATTGCTCAAGAATGGAGAGAGCACCGGTAAAACCGGAGGAATGGAGCCAAGAAAAGCGGAGTTGGGGGAGACAGGGAAAGAGGTCGGGGCCGTAATAGACACGGGAGAGACAGAAGGTAGGTCCTTCCAAAACAATCGACAAGAGCCATTGCCTCTCGTGTTTCTCCGTCCCTACTTTCATTCTTCCAGTATCCTTGAAAACGGAGGGCAGACGTCTGGACCCCATAGGTTTTTCCCGCATTCCCTAGCCCGAATTCCTCCACTCTCCACCAACTCACCCCAATTCCATTTCCGCTCCGATCCCATTCCATTCTATCCACGCTCACCGCTTCTCGCCCGGGGCGGCGCCTGTGAGCTATTGCAAATGCCAACTCTAGTCAACGTCACATCTGACTGATTCCAATGTGACCCACGCCATGCGGACCCTTATACGTCGGTATTCCTCCCACCATTGTCTTCTCACTTCCTCAAGTCCTCGAGCTTCAATTTAAGCCCCTCAGTAATAACCATCTCTTCGCTAATTTGCCAACCTCTGCAATGGGAAGGGTTGAAAAGGTTTCCAGCGGGTCTCACTCCACACATAAATATTCCCTTGATTAAACATTTAAACAGTGAGGACAAAATCACGTCTTAAAACCGACAGCGCTTTAAATCGATTATATGCCAGCCAGTTGATGGCGTCTCCACCCTCTCTACCTTCCCCAACATCAAGCCATGACAGAACTAGGGCCCTCCTCCATTCTAAAGTAGACTTATTCTTTCCTTTCTCCGGCGCCGAGGTGCTGAAATTCCGAGCTGTAAAAGCCACTAGGTTGCTCATCTCGGGTGCTCCATCAGCCGAGAAAATAATCTCATGTCTTTGTAGAAGGAAAATATTGTATTTTGAACGGATTCCTAAAGAAGTACCGCATGTCTATTGCTGTTGATACCGAACAGCGTATTTCAAGAATCCCACAAAAATGTGCATGAGGAGAGCGAATTATCTCTGAAACAGACTGACGACGGTCCTAGCTCAAATTTTTGACCGATTTCAAAAACTGTGTTCTAAACAGTTGGCTAAGTGGCTGTTATCATTTCATACTATCTAAGGATACATAAATTAACTAAGGATTAGTCTATTCCAAATGTCGATTCTCGATTCCACTGATTCTCAGGCTTAGAATCGAAATCGAGAATCGATCACCTAAATTCGATTCCGATTCCATCGATTCCAGATAGATAACGATCGCCGTCTTTAGATTTAGAACGGCGATCGCCGGCGATAGACGGCAGTTGCGCAAATCGATCTTGTTCTCTTCGGCTCTTCTCATAGCGGAGAGCCACCGATAGCCGGCGATAGACGGCTATTCCGCTAAATCGAAAGCACCGCGGCGTGGCGATCGCCTCTCTTTCGATTTAGAACGGCGATCGCGTTGCGCAAATCGATCTTGCTTTGCTCGGCTCTCCTCATAGCGGAGAGTCACCGATAGCCGGCGATAGACGGCTATTCCGCTAAAGCGAATGCTCCGCGGAGTGGCTATCGACGTCTATCGCCGTCTATGGCCGCAAATCGAAAGCACCCTTCGGGTGACGATAGACGGCTAATCCGCTAAATCGAAAGAACCGCGGCGTGGCGATCGCCTCTCTTTCGATTTAGAACGGCGATAGACGGCAGCTGCGCAAATCGAACCCTTCGGGTGCTTTCGATTTGCGTCAGTTTTATTCCGGAGCCAAGAAGACATATAGGTGCCTACTAAGTGGTGCCCTTCACTGAGGTATCCCATACTACAGACATCCTCAAGAATTTCTTATTGAAAGTTCTCAGTGACTGGGGCATATTGTCTAAAGCTGTTGCTGTCGTAAGGGACAACGGAACAGACATAATTGCAGCTCTGAACCGATCACAGTTTGAAGCAATACCATGTGTAGCGCATACGCTGCAACTGGTAATTTAAGATAGCTTGATGAACAACCAATAAATTATGACTCTGCTGAAGAAAACAAAGAAACTTGTGGGAACAAACATTCGGCAAAAAACTCCAAGCTGTTAAAAACCTGTCAAACACATCTAAGACTGCCACAGCATAGGATGGTACAGGATGAACCAACCCGCTGGAACAGCTCTTTCTACAGACTCCGAAGAGTAATTGAACAAAAAGAGGTAATAGTTTTAGTTGCGAGTAAGAGCGACATCAAACTTTCTGTGGACATGGTTGCTGATGATTGGAAAACAATGCAATTTGCTGTGAGCATTCTTGAGATTTTTCAGCAAGCAACTCTTCAAGTGAGTAAATCATCTTCAAGTATTTCTGAGGTAGGTTTACTATAAATTTCTATTTCTAAATATCCCTTACCAATGTTTTTATTAAATTTATGTTCTTAATCATTTGCTGCAAATAAAATAATATTAATCAGATTTGTTGATTTATATAGCCTAGTTTCTACTTTTCTGCAGCGTAGCTTAACCTAACTGCCATACTAACAGATTTATTTGTGGGCATTACAATTTTCATACACTTTTTAATGAATCTGAACAAGGTTAAGTCTGTTATGATGTTATGATGAGACAAGGTTAAGTCTGTAACCTACGCAATATAAGGTATATTATTATTTTACTAGTTACAATATGTATTTACAAAGACCAGAATAATTTTTTTATCATTTTCCTCAGGTGATTCCATTTATAAACACAGTAAAAATGTTGTGGAGAACACGGATTTTCTAGGTTCTGGACTTCTAGGAGTGAAGAACGATTTAAGATCATCCCTGAGACGCCACTACCCTGATGTGGAAGGGAATCCAACGTATGCTTGTGCGACGATATTGGATTCTCGGTTCAAGGCGATACCTTTTGAAAACACAACTGCTTTTGAAACTGCAAAGGTAAAAATAATTGAAGAAATGGTGGCTTTGACACAGACTGATTCAATCTCATTTGATGACCCAGCGGTTGAAACTGCAACCTCCACCTCAGACACCTCTTGTGATAAGGCAAGTAAGGGGTTGAGGTCCTACTAGAAAGACTATTTTGGAAAGAAGAGCCGAGTATGTTGATGATACTGCTTCTTCTTGTGAAAATGTACTGCTGCAGTACCTTTGGGAAAAGAACTTAGATCCAAAACATGGTGAGAAAGTTTCCCACTACTGGGCAAACAGTGTATTTATGAGACTTAAAAATGTATCATTTAAGTATTCCACATGGAAAAAAATTTCTAATAGATGTACATTAGATATTGATGGTTGGAAGGGAATACATCTAATAGATATCTATAATACATATCTATTAGATGTATTATTGTCAAAATGACAGCTAGTCTAATAGATGTCTATCTCAAGGTATCTCATAGATATTTATCAATAGATATCTAGTCTAGTAGATATCTATTCATAGATATCTAATAGACATTATGTACCAATATCTATCTATAGATATTTATTCATAGACGTCTTATAGATATCTCTCTATATATACCTAGGCACGCATCTTAAGATTTGGGAATTCGTCATAATAAAATTTAATTTATAATAAAAATATAGTATTCTGTACGACCTATTAAGTTCTGTTTTCAATACTTTTACATAACGGGGAATATTGACGACATATAAATTCTTACTGGCTTGAGGAATCGAACCTACGACCTTACGCTCGATAATCCCACACTCTATCACTACGCTATTTCGGATCATGAAAGTTCACGTGTATTTTATGCTTTAAAAAGAATGTGGTCGCTTCGTAAGATCTGGCTCTCTACTCTTAGTACGC
The DNA here is from genome assembly GCA_963169105.1 of Ceriagrion tenellum. Classification (NCBI taxonomy): domain Eukaryota; kingdom Metazoa; phylum Arthropoda; class Insecta; order Odonata; family Coenagrionidae; genus Ceriagrion; species Ceriagrion tenellum. The sequence goes on along the minus strand of OY720632.1, from coordinate 57,337,651 downwards.
AATTTCAACATAGCTGACGTTTATCACCTAAGGCTAATGATTTTAAAGCTTCATATCTGACGTCAGGGACGCTTATAAGGCTTTTCTTTATAACACATTATTATTGGCATTCTAATATACGTTATTTCGAAGTAGAATTGAGAAAGAAATACGATTGCACCAATTTTAATGCCGCGTTAGGCCACAATATGGATGCTATTATTAATTTATTACCTATATTGAATATGCATTTGGGAAACAAGACACACGGTATACACGACTCGCAAGCGACGTCCCATACGCGTCCCGAACGTCCGAGTTTAGTCCCGGGACGACTTCGGGACATGATGTCCCACGGATTTTTATGAGTTTGGGTTGGCACAAAGAAATAGAAGGTGTGCATTTATTCCCCTGAAGACTACCAGAAAGAAAACGGCTATGTGTTTTCAATAAATGCACAAATGAAGATGAACCACTAAAAGAAATCCATTAGATGTCTATTAGGTGTTGGTGCTTGAGGGTCGGGTGCACTTCTGTTATTTCTTAGAAGCTTGAGAGGCAAGGCCTGCACATTTGCGAGGTAACTGCTGGAAAATAAACGACTCTGACCAGTCCTGAAATAACCATTTGAAGAAAAATGTTATGTAAACAATGTAAACCTGTATTATACTAATGATTTTTTACTTAAGAAATAAAGGCAGCGAGAAATCCGAGGGAGATGTATTTTCGGCTCGTATCACATCTGAGTGAATAATTCTCCACAGGTCATTCGTGGTCATTTATTTATGAAAAAGCTAACAAGAGTAATGAGCAGCAGTCAAATGTATTTGTCGTTTGAGCACGTACACCTCTATAAGCCTCTAGCAGAAACCTCTACTTCGAAGAAGTGATTCCTTAGTTTTCCGCCACGGACATGACTCCTACCAATTATAGACATCTAATAGGCATCAATTAGATCTACATCTAGGCATAATGTCACTAGACCAAAAAAAGTAATTTATCACCTGAGTGGAGCTAATGTTATAGTTCCATTATCCTCATAATAACTATCATAGACATCTATTAGATATCTATTAGGTGTACTTATACAGATGGGTATTTCAGGACCGGTTACTGACCAATTATGGACATCTATTAGATCCACATCTAGCCACAGACCAGTGTAGATAAGATATAGATATCTATAGATATCTATTTTCCGTGTGGGATCCTTGTATTCATCCTTGCACCGTATTTAGTGTAAAACTCTTCTGTACAGCAGGGAATATTTGCGATGCAAAAAGAAATAGACTCGATCCTGACCGAGTACAGATGCTTGTTTTCTTGAACCAAAACGTTGAGTAGAACTAAGACATGGGTAGACTTTTTAAACACTTCCAAATCATTGATGAAAACATATTGCTTTCATTTTGCAATAATTGTTTTCTTGTTCTTCTAGAACATCAAAAATCACATTATCACCTAATTTTAATACTTACTTGTTTTATGTTTGTATTTTTTATGGTGCACATCCTTAAACAAATCACTTTTCTGGTTAAATTATAATATGCTAATTTAATAAATAAGTTTTTGTTTTGTTAAACATTAGAACGACGTAAATAATGTTGGATAGAGTAATCAAACTTTAATTCCATTGTGAACTGTAAATTATTAAGTTAACTATTGATGTCTGAAACAATTAAAGTGTTTATTCCAAAACAGCAAAATGAAATTGCAACTTGAATGCAGGTAGATTGCCATTTTATGGGTCCCATTAATATTTCATAGTGTTAACGTGTTAACTCTGTTAAACTGTATCATATTTTCTCTACAATATTCATTGTCAGTAACTGCATCTTTAAAATTTAATTTTCATCTTTTAAAGGTCTTTAATTTGATAAAGTTGTACAGTTGTAACCTAAAATACCAATCAATAATTTTATTACACTTGGAAACTTTGTTTTTCTAATTCTCAAAAAAAATAAAGGTATGTATTGTTCTGTGGCAATTTGTAATTCATATGGAAAACATTTAATTAATATTTCATATATTTTAGTTATGAAATCATATTTATCTCAGTAATTTTGGATGTGATCTATCAATGTGTACTTTTTATGTACCTCAACAAGCTGAGAATATAGTTGCTCTTTGTTAATAAATATACATTTTGAGCGACTTATTTGTCTATGTTATTTTATTCCAGCCAATGCTTGAATTTAAATAATCATCGTACGTTACTGGTAGATAAATACCCCACCTGTAATTAGGAATAAGAATCTATGGAATCGGAATCGAGAATCGTGAATCGGTTTGAAAGAATCGGAATCGAGAATCTAAAAAAAAGTGGAATCGACTCATCCCTAAATTTACCATAATAAGATGACAAATATTAATTCTAGAAGCATACATATGTTTAATTGCAAAGGCAAACAAAATGTAGAATGAACAATATAAAAATGGATTTTTTTTTGCTGAGGATACAGCGTGCCGGAAAAGTTGAGTGGCTACTCAGAGCTCATTTTAATAATTCTTATGTTAGCCGGAAAAAAATTCTGGGAACAAATTTCCCTTAAGTGCATCTGTTTATGCATTTATCATATTTGATTGAACTGGAAATATAATAAGAATTATATTTTTTTTAATTCTCTTCATTTCAAGTTTGTTATGGTGCAAAGGTGTTAAAAATTTAGAAGAAATTGCATTGAAATATATCGTTTTCAAATATTTGACTCGTGATACTTTCCTATTTGTTAGAAACGATTTTAGTTGAAATAAATATAATATTGGAGAGATATTGAAAGAAATACAATAAAAAGTTGGGAACATTATGGCATTTTACGGAACATTATGGCATTTTACGACCTTCAACTTTTTACGGTCTCATTTAACAAAAATACTGATGACCGATCACGTTAACTATACAGCAGCCGTATACTGTAGGAAATCCTAACGAAATGAAATGCAAAACACTTCTCAAGAATAAAATCGTTCCCTGCTAATTCTTAAAAATCTCTAACATTCTCAACGAGTTACAATACAATCAAATACCAAAACGGTGTCTGAGATATCACTCCAGAAATGTCAACACTGCAAACAGCAAGCACACATTTTAAGAGCGCCGAAGCTCTGGAAGCAAAACCCTGAAAATGTAACAATGGCATCACGTGTCTCCAAGTACGCCCATTACCAAGAACACTCGCTGCACATTATCGGAGTAATCCTCCATTGGACGCCATGGCACGCCACTTTATGTGGTTTAATGATCCCAGAGAAACGATCCTCGGTCTTTTGAATTAGGATGGTGCGCCCGGTGAGCTCATAGCGTGCGCATTTTGTTTTCCTTCGTAACCAAGCTCGCGAATCTCGTTAGCGCCCGAGAGATATGAACAGCAAAGGGACGGCCGAGAGCCAGTTCCACCCCACAGCGTATCATCCGATGAAAAGAAGCGGTGAACCGAATGAAATGATCTCCACCTCTTTGCTTTACGGACGCCAGTAATTAGCGCATGCAGACACAATGGTCACCCACTAACCTCACCGTCCATCACCACGGAGATTTAACGGCGACGAAAAAAGAACTATATCAAAACTCATGTCAGCATTTTTTACTCTGTATCCATATCAATCGCCCTCGGCATCGACTTAGAGTGGAAACTGTCCTCACACATCACTTGGAAATAATTTTCAACATTCATCCTTTTCTTTTTTGACTTGTTAAGGCCATTTGTTCTACCTCACTCTCATTTGAAGTAAATTTATTTTTGCGTTTGAAGCGAAGGTGGGGGACATCTAGGTTTATTTTCGCAAGAAAGTAACATCAATATACATCATTCATACAAACTATTCCGTTCTTCAGCGTATGCAGAAAGTCAAATCATGGTCCAAAGCAATCTCATATTATTTCTTAAGCATTTTGTCGCAAAAGACAGTGATTCACAACACCTTTGTTCTTATTATATTTTGCATTATGTTTTTCGAAGTAGCCAGTATTATTTTGATTATAAGTACGTGTCATAGCTCTAATGCAGGTTGGAACTAATGAACTAAGGGTATCAATCAATGCATCAGTGGGGAAAATATTAATAACTCAGCTTTAAAATAAGTCATTACCACGGAATAACGAAAAAAGAGGTTAAGAACGCATATAACACGGAAAAAACGATGAAAATACTACGGTCGTAGCTCCCTGTATCGTATCTCTACAACGCTCAAGAATATATTTTTTAAAGTACCAGACACATCACTGGTGAAACTAAATTAGCGGAAAACAATTAAAATACATGCAAATTACATTTATAATTGTTATAAACCAGCGAAAAATCCTGGAGAAACAGGCTAAACTACCAATAAAATAACAAAAAGTAATGTTCAGGGTCGAATAAATTGTAGTAATAATTGTGGACAGCGTGTTTAACTTCCTTCAATAAAATAGTAAATGGAGATATTTGTTAAGGTAGCAGGTAAATAAATCTTATACATATATGATAAAGATACACAATAATAGTGGGGAAAAAGATTTTTCTAACTACCATATTACTACGGAAAAGGACCCAAGCCTATATATATACTGCAGCTAATAAACCAAAGAGGTGACGCTTGATGTTAGTGAGAAAGAATGTTTAACATTTTCCAGATGATTTGATTTCTCATATTCATCTCAACAAGTGCTAAGTTCAAACGAGAGGCAAAATGCGTACGTCAGTAAATTTGTAAATAGGAAACGCACATAATTCCAGTCGTAAATATGATTCAAAACTGACGTAAAGTGTAGCCCGGAGGTAAAAAAATAGAGTAAAATTTGAGTATATTACGCAAGAATTTCCATTGTTTCCGCTCAATTACTCGTAAATAGTGATCCTCCTGGTTTCCCTCTGAGAAACTATTCAACCGCATTCGTGATTCACGGAGTACGACATTAATCCAGAACGACTTCCGGCCAAATTAGTTTGCTTTAGTGCACACATGTTGATTTTGCTCCACTCCGCACCTGAGGGTAATGAAATACAAGTTTGAGCATTGCCCATCCATAACACGCCCTGAAGCTATTTTCTCACATCGCCTATTCCATCCACCTTTGAAGGTGGTTCCTTGGAGGAAGTCCTGAGGTAGAAACCTCCATTTGAAAAAAGCTTCGCCCTCGATATATCCATCAAAGGTGAAAAAACGTGTACTCCCACCGCAAAACTCAAGCTATATAACATTTCACTCCTTTTTTCATTCACAATACGCATGACAGAATAAGCCAAATGCCAATGCAAATTGCTTAAAGCAGTTGCGGAAAGTTGAAGAAGTGTATTCCACCTTGAGGAGTTTAAGCTCGAGAGCTCATATTAAAAATCCGATTCCAGTTTCTCGAGGCGTTTGATACTGTCTACATCAGTGACATTTTTTCGTTTTCTAGAACAGCAGGATATGAGCTAGAGGGTACAATTATTGATGAATAAAATAATTGGTAGCAAATGTAATCGATTACAACTAACATTTGTAAAAACGATAAATGCAAAACAATGTTTCAATTGTGCCTATTTGTTACGCATCGATATATCATTGATATCCACGTAAGTCCGATATCATTGAAGCCACGTGAGACAAGAGGGAGCCGCACACCAGAGCCGTCTGAGGAACCGGTGGCTAAAGCCTTTTTACCATACGTGTCAACGATATCGGGGAAGATTCAACGCATTCTTCAACGCTTTAGCATCCAAACAATACATTTACCACCACCAAAGCTGAAGGCGCTGCTAGTTAAGGCAAAAGATCCGGTCGGCTTGAAGACGCCAGGAGTCTACCAGATTCCCTGTGAGTGCGGAAAAATGTACATCGGAGAAACTGGGCGTACCATCGAGACAAGACTGAAAGAACACCAGAGACACTTCCGATTGGTACAACCGCAGAAGTCAGCCGTAGCGGAGCACAGCATTGGTGAGGACCACGCCATACGGTGGGAGGAGATCAAAATAATCAGCCGCACTCATGGTTATTGGGATCGCCTCGTTAAGGAAGCCATCGAGATCCGTCTGCAGCCGAGAAACATCAATAGAGACGCAGGTTTCCAATTGAGCAACACGTGGAAACCAATCGTGGCCAACATTAAATACGTCAGTGAAGGCGGGAAAACATGCAGACGCCACAGCCAATCAGGTGGTACCTGACCCGGGAGGAGGATTATATATACCGGCCAAAATTGAGGAAACGGCATTCGGAAGCTGATACCCCCCTGATGATGGAGGACAAGTCGTTCTCCGAAACGTTGGGCCCCGTGGACCTGCTCAGCCGGTGGAAAACCCGAGAAACCTTTATCCACGTGAATGTGTTGCAAATTTTATCAATTCTTAAGTCCTCCAACCTCACACTACTTTCGAGTTTTTCCTACCTTCATCATCAGCCATTTTATCTTCTTCCAAAAGTGGGTTTTGTTGAAACCCCTTCTAGCAAAACTCAATGAACAGTTTTGGAAATTCTACCTTATTCCCTTTTCCACTTCAACGCCATTTCAGACTAAAAACGAAGGATGCTTAAGTTTCTTCTCTCTCCTTTCCGTCTCTTTTTCCCATTTTCCCAATAATAATTGTAAATGAATAGGAAAAATTTACATCACCCAGTAAAACAAAAGATATAGGCAAGCATACTGAGGAAAATAATTTTATTCCTAACCTTTCATGGTGAACCTATAGCAACTTTCTAGAAGCAATGAATGACTATCAAAGCGATTGACCACTCTTCATGACATTTAACTTATTTTCACATTTACATGTTCATCAAATGCATAGTGTATTTTCAGATCATGTTGAGTTCGCCACAATAGTTTAACCGAGGAAAATAAAACAGAACTTTCTGTCAAAACTTTTAATCTTAAACCCCAATTTTTTAATAAGCAGTAGTTATAATTTATTTAAAAAATTAAATTACTTAATCACTGCTGGGAGCACCTTTTGTCACACTGTTCTCCAGAAGGTTGGTAGAAAAATTTCTCGCGTTCTGCCGTGATGCGGAAATAAATATGGAAACCCTACATAAATTTGCATTGCACGCAAAAGATGTAAATCTGTTTACGCTGTGAATAAAAGAGGCACCATAGACAGACGGTTTATACTCAGTTTTATGGTTTTCTTAATACCCTTCTGCCGTCAACGTGCCGCGTTCTGTCGACGATTTCTACATCTTATTCTATCACCAGATTGGATGAAAACCGTCGCTGAGCGTTTCCGAAACTGGACGTGGTATGGTTTCTTCCCTCTTCATGTGATATTTCCCTAATCCAGAGCTCGGTGCGACGTCGCTCAAAACTCTGGGGCTTCAAAAACGGTCCCTTGTGAAGTAAACATCACCATGGTAGTTTTACAAATCCACACCGAGATTGAAAAAGACACGTCCCATCGTCCCTAAATCCATTCATATACACGGTTATTCCAGGTCTCATTCCTCTACATCTTTTCCTTAACATCTTTTCCTTTAATATCTCATCGCAACCCATTTCCATCGGCCTGATATCAGGTGATAGCACTGCGGTCACGACACTTACATTCTGAATTGCGACATCATTTAATGGCGAGATTAATACCGGATTAAACACGAGAGTTCAATATAACCCAAAGAGGGTGCACAAAAATATAAAAAACTGTCTTTTTCCGAGAAGAACTTTTCAGTAGGTAAAAGTTTAATCACCTTTAACGTACTTACCAAAGAAACATCAACAGTCATTTTGCACATGAACTAATGCTATTACTAGAAAGATAGGTGTAAATGTGCGAGAAATTTCCAGCATAATTGAGAGGGTACTTAGCGGACTTAAAGAGATGAGGGCCAACATTGGGTTTAACAAAGCTTCTGAAGAATAAATTCTGTCCAAGAATCTAGCCCAGCAATTACGCATAGTGTGCGACATGATGCCAGGTAACAATTATTCGGCACCTTACAATCACCGCCTTACGCAGGTAAGCGCACATCGTACCAGATGGGTGCATACGAGCGCGTAGACGATTGGAAATATCTGTGCTTATGCTCTTGTACAATGGCGGGAAGAAATTCGTATGAAGATAGGGTCTCCTCTGTTCAAAGATAAAACTCAGGACTATAACTTTTTTCAAGCAATCACCACAATTTTCATAGACATCGGAACATTCCTGCATCCACAGCTGAGTACATATTTCACCACTATCAAAAGTTGCGCACGCTAGCGCACATTCCACGGCGAAGATTTTTAGGTGTGTTAATAACAAAAATGCAAACGAAACACGACATGAACTAAATAAAATTGGCCGAGCTTAACGAGGGTGCGTGATTGGAAAGCACCGAGTGATTGGAGTTAACGGTAAGCAAGGAAAATTTTCTAGATCCACTTCAGCGCTTTTTGTCCTCTCAGTCAAACGTTTCTCCACAATTATACTTTTCAAATCCAAACTTAAACTTTGAGTAATCCATAGACTCAACCAATAACTGAAACAAGAATACTTATCTTCAAAAAACTGAAGCATAATTTCCATTATCTTAAACATAAGTCTTGACGACAAATGCGTAAACAGCAGGGATCCATGTTTTCGATTCAATTATCATTATAGGTAAAACTAATTTATTGCCGCGTACATCAACCCAGCAAAGATATAAAAACATACCCTTTCCCACATAGCCTAAAATTAGCTCCAAAGCGAAAGGTATACAACGATAAAGAAAAATGATAAACGAAAGAAGAGGGTCATACTGGTGAGAGCGAGTTTGCAGTTGGAAGAGAGGGTGGGGGAGAGAGGAGAGGAATGAGTGCTGCGCTCCTCGACTGTTAGCATTAACACTGCAAGACCACAACGCGAGAGAACTTTCCAGCTGCTTGAATAACAAAATTTTCGTAAAATGCGGGAAGACGCAGCGACGGAGCAGTTCTAAGATATTTTGGCAGAGTAATGGAGTGCCCGGAAAAAGGTTTGCCCGTAATCCTAACCAGTATGACGACATATATTCGACTTGGTATTAATTCTGAGGGTTTCACCGTAAAGGCGGTATGAATAGCAACAAATAACACCTTAATATATTTATATGTCATCAGTAGTAATCAACAGTGAAGCCCAAAGTTGATAAAAACCATTGAAGTTGTGATCAACATTTTTCAAGATAAATGTGAATAGCTAAGTAGAATTATGAATTTAGGCAGGCTGGAGTATGCTGCGTTATTCCGTGAGTTGCTGCACATTACATAATGTGAAAGGAACCATCAAGAAATGTTTTTTGCATAAAATGGCCAATCAAGCTCCGTTACAATGTGACACCGACAGATGGGGCAAATAAAAGGAAATGACGCGCGCACTTAATCCTGTGCTCGAAAGGTAAAACAAAAGAATTATCTCTTCATACCTGAGATAATGCCTCAGATCTCACATAATTTTAAGAGTAAATAAGTAAAAATTTATACTTCAATAAGGTATATTATTTCTGAAGAAATATTGCGATAATTGATTAAAACAACCTACTGAATGAATGCACTGAACTTCTTTATCGGACTCTTTTATGAGGCATGGATTATTTCCAGTAAAATAATTTCCAAATACCGCCATACATTTGTAAAATATGCTATATGGAAATTTACATCCAAAGACGGCGAAGGGGGCATAAAAAATTGTCTCTACCCACATCGAACAATGCAACTTCGTTCATTTGTTAGCCAGTTGGGGTAGAAAAGGTTTTTTCATTCCTCTGATAGAGGAAATGGACTCTTCACCTATGTCACTGAAATTAGTGCTATGATACTAACACAGAGATCAATTAAAGAAGAGGAGATCATCTGGAGGTGATTCCGGTTTTTGAAGGCAGCAGAAAACAAATCGTACCTTTTACAAATCTGTCGCGCAGTAGAGGCATCGTTTTTAGTGACAGTTCCTTGTCGAAAGCACCACTCACCTAGAAGAGAAAAAAAAGAAGATGGTGAGAAGAAACATTTGGCAGAGTCTTGGAAATAAACAGTCCTGATAATGGGTAGTGAAAATGAGAAAAACTGATGGGCAAGAAGAATGGAAATGAAGTTACAAGGGAATAATTAAGCTAGAATAACAGGAGTTATTTAACAGGACGTTTTAACTATTTTCCTAGGTCAGAACGTTTTCACTATTTAAAAGACATGCCTCTGTTATTGGTGATAGATACTATATGCGTAATGACAATTTGTTCAAACTTCGATACTTTTCGATAAGTTTTAAAATGAGACCGTAGAGAGAATTCGATTTAAATTACAGCATAATGTTTATTATCAAAAATATTTTCTTTACCATTTTTTGAAAGTACTCAATTGTTTCTACAAAAAGTCTTGAAAATTTAGGCAAATTTGGGTTTCAGAAAAAAATTACTGTTCACATTTATTTGACACTACGCTTGAGGTATGCGGAACTTCATGTTTTTGCACCAGAAAGGTGCAATATTCAGCTAATTTAGAAAAAATAATCAGGAGTGTATATCATTCTCTTTTTTCATTATTGGCAAAAATCTATTGGAGGATGCGATATGGCCAAAAATTTCGAAAAGCAGTCATAATTTGAAAATAACAAAAAATCGTAAGACAGGTATAGAGGGGTAATCTGGGTTTCCCAATGGATGCTCTACCTCTGGACTCCTGATTATCCATATTTCCCGGGACACAGTTCATTTTGTTGGACTACAACACCTCCATCATTTTGAAAAAGAATCCATCTTTCCAAGAATCATATGCCTTTATGCTATTTAATAAGACTCACACCCCATTTCTTACCCCTTCTGGTCACCCCATTTTGTACCTACATGCCCTTCCTCCAGCAAACAACCCCATTCAAAAACCGTACTTCCGTCAATTCTAACTTAGGATAAGTTTCTCTATTTCTCTAAAAATCCACTTCTTATTTTCAAGGTCCACTTCAAACGCCTGTCCTCCGTCACTTTCATGGGATATTAATGTTGATCGAACGTGTGATCCGTAACCGCTGGCATCAAGTACGTAGTGCATCAGGAGACAAGATTTAGGAGTGAGAGGGAGGAGAAAGTTGGTAGATGGAAAGGAGAAAGGGGAGGGTGCCTTTCTTATGAGGGAATGAATAGTTTTCACGTGAGGAGTTTTAGGATAAGCAACTCCGCATGCGGGGCTGGAGAAAATGGCAAGGTACATCCGCTTCAAACCAACAAACTCCTAAACAACATCTCGTGATCCACTTTTCATTGAGAGACCTACGCAAACGCAACAATTCATATTTCCAGGTATACCGTTAATCACTGTTTCATAAAAGCACTTTCAATTTACGGTCAGTTCTCAATCGTAAGGTTGGTCGACAGATAAGTATTAAACGCCAAAGACCAAGAGTATTTTTTGGACATTAAGTGTAGCCCTCTAGTAATTGGCATTTCAAAGTTTTTTTTCTTATACATATCTCTCTCTGAATTTTCGCATCATACGGATCCTTAGAAAAGTCAACTGTAACATGATGATTCTTATACTCCCTCAATATCGACTGTTATCGTCCGAAAAAGTTCCGGTTGCAAACTGACCGTGAGCAAATCCGATCATTTCTGAGTGGATGTAGCAAGTAAAAGTTATCTGGTTAGGAATTGTTTTAACTGCGAAGTTTAACGACTATGTGCTGCCCATAAATGAAGAGTCGGTCGATGCACAAAAACCTTTTTCGTCAAATAATTATCAGAAATTATTATTATAAAAAAACCTTCTTCGAAATAATAATTCTTTTCAATCCTAATCACTGGTTCTTCGGAGTTACGCAATAAATGCTCTCTTACACTTCCGTTTCACATAAATGAAGTGCACACATATCAGGGCATGAAGAACGTAGCACGTATAACCTTAAAATTAGCCACATAGCTCGGCGGAGGTCGCACACAATGTTACAGAGGGAAGGATATGAATCCGTTCAGTTGAAGGAGTACAGGAGTTACTACCAAAAAACCACGATGTGGGATGCTAAGGGGTGTTCACAAATGCATAGGTGGTGAAGACTAGTGCCATGAAGAAGGTCAGCTACAAGAGGCTATAATGATATAGACATTACACTTGAAAGTTTCCATTGGAATCATTATTTTTAAACCGACACGATTTTATCGAGTAGAAAATAGAATGGTTCCTGGAGGATAATTGGCAATAATTCATAGTTATGGATCAGTTCTACGTGTTCCCCCCATACCACTCTCTATCATTCAAATTAAATGATCTCAACTGCCAGCTCATCAACCTGTTCTCATTCAAATTAGTACAAATTGTTACAGTTAATAGCTTTGTGAGACAGAATTACATCGCAGGTAATTATAAGAAAACGACAGGATGGAAGTAATTTTTAAGTTTTTCCGTCAACCTCCAAGTATTTTTTTCCCAAAACTATTGAGTCCCAATTCAACAACTTCCTCTATTTTTGTCATTTTTTAGGACTTATAAGTCAAAGAAAGCTTTTGAAAAGAAATGCTAGGCTTTTAACTCCTATCCAATAAATAATCTTTGGCATGATTTCCGTCATAATGTTTTACCTCGCAACATATGATAAAAAATGGTGCAATCTTTTCCCAGACTCTATATCAGAATGTTCTGTTTAGAACAGACACCTTTTATGCCATGAAATGCTTCGCACGCTCCATTCCGAGAGTATATCATGAAATAAAGACGCCCACTTCAGTGGCACGATGTTCTCTTCTCCGTGAGGAAAATATTCTTTCTTTTTTCTTTGTATAAGTCAAGAAAGGTTTATTTCTTTTTTTCGCTTCCTCCCATATATGAGTGACACAGCCCCTTAAGTATCCATAAGTCTTTTTTTTCCTGCCTACACACATTTCCATACCCTGCGTTTGGGAGAAAAGGGACCGGTAGCAGGGGTCTGTCAGAGGCAGCCGCCATCATATTTCCGTCCCCTCTACCAGTTCAAATCGTCAGTTTTTCCTCGCCCGTCTTTCACCCACACCTCTGCGCGTGCATTCTACTCCGTCCACATGCTCCCCACTCTCGGATGTGCGCTGCAGCGAGCCTTTCCTCAGCTCCCTTTCCGCCGCCGTACGTGCCGTCCCCGTACGTGCTGTCAGCTGCGCTGAAGCATTGCGGTAGAGGAAAAATATACCTCCGGTTACTTGTGATGGGAGAGTGCATTTAGATGAACAAGCGCGACACCAGATCTTAGAGAAAGAGGGCGGAATGTTTGGAGGGGATTGATATCTAGGAGGGAAGCTGCGCAAGGTTTAGATAATACAGAACAACGACGTCCATTGAGAACGAGAATTTATTTCACCGGCTGCAACTGCTTCTGCGACACCTTACTCTCATCTTATTCAGGTTAAGAGGAATATTATTTCTATTTTTCCAGGTCCTCAAAGTGAAATTTTCCTCCAGGTAATGATAAAATCTTTAAATGCTAGAAGTAAAAGCAGAACTAAATGGAAATATATGTTTCATGGACCCTTGATTACTTTAAATGCTTATTTGCGAGAGTGATAGTCGCAAAAACATTCACGACAGTTATGTTGTCGAGAGTAAGAATAAAACGTCAGGAAGTGGCATGGAAAGAACGTGACTAGGAACGCAACAGAAATTAAAGTAGAAGAAGTTTCTATGCCGTAATGAAGTTTGGTGGCGCAAAGAGTGCTGGAGGAAGAAGCTTCAAACGATTAAATTATATTTAAACTTAAATGGATAGATTATTTTCATTTTTATACATTCTGAATCACATTGGATGGACGAAGATCACCCATAATGAAGTTTGGTGGCTCAAACAGGATTAAGGGAAGAAGCTTCAAGTGAGAAAATTTTATTTTAGCTTAAAGGTCTAGATAATTTTCCTTTTTATTAGTCTTTCCCTCTTTTCAAATGTATCTAGCTTTCTAATTCATCTGTTTTTCTATTGCTTTTGAATCCCGTCTTTCACTCGTTATGTACCTTCTACGAGATGACAGTCTTGGCGATTCATTGTCTTCCATTATACTTCCACACAAGAGAGGGTAGAATGACAAAAAAAACTTGGATTATTCATACATTTGATTCCGAAAACTAAACCATAATAAATGCTTGAATCTACACAGATACTGATTCCGCCAGGATATATTATGTAAAATTGCTGAATTTTATGACACATTTGTGCAATAAAAAGAATAGTTGCTCTTTGGTTTGCCAAGAATGGCCATGTTACGCCTTTCTGTTTATTGTAAATAAGAATAACAGTAAATGCCGTTCTTTCAGCACGCTTCTCAAAGAAAAATTAATTCGTTTACGAGAGGTCATTTACTGACACAGCACAATAAATACTACGTTAAAAACTATTTTAGGAAAACAAGCAACGGTCGAAAGAGGAAGGTTAACTGAAAAGGATGAAAAGACTGGGACAGGAGGAATGGCAGGAAGACGAGACACGATTTAAGACGTGGTGACACTTGCAATCGAAATCCACGCACGCATACCAGCCGCTCCATCGTCGACGGCAGAAATTTCATACCTTCTACAACTCCATGAGCTGCTTTTCTTAGCTTTGCTTTCGGTGAGTCTGTCGCTCTCGACTAGCAGAGAGTTAGAAAGACCGCCCGAGGGCTCTTCCAATCCACCATCTCCTTGCATCGACCCACTTCCTCTCCTTATGTCGCACCCGAGAGCGTAATTTCATTGAAGGCACTCGAAATTCCACCTCGACTCTTATTCTTCACCACCGATTTCTCCCGACTCATATCTTCGTCTACCTTCATTTACTCCAAGAAATACAGAAATGTGAAAAACTTAAATCAAAAGAAAAAAATCACATGATAAATTTGCTAAATCCTCAAATTAAAGGCGGGCATGAGATCTATTTGAAGCAAAATATGTTACAAGAAATTTCTGAGGCCAAATTCTATACTATATTTACAATGGAGACCTAAAATAGGCGAAAAAATCTTCAGCAGCACTGTTACCACCTTCTTTTCCCTTAAATCTCTCGCAGGATACAAATCTCAAGAGATTTAGTGATAATATGAGTCAAGATATTCAGATATTTAATACCAGACGATTGTTACTTTCACCGGGAATTTCACACACTCGCGCAATCACAAACGGATGACTCCGTTTTAGTTACAGAAAGTCTTTGAAATTATTAAAATAACCCTTCCTCAGTTCTTTGAACTACTTTTCGCACCTTTAAGATAAGGAAATTTAGTGTAAATTCTGACGCATGGATGGATAAGCAGTAAGACTTGTATCGCACCGAGGAGAGATTGGCTAAAATGACCGCCCAAACGCATGAGCGATAGATAGTAAAATGTATCCCTTTCTAATTTCTTACCTTCGCCCTCGCATATTCCAGCGCCCACAACATAAGTATGGACATAGTTTACCTGGTGAAAAGCGGCATTTATATCCGAGTGTCATGGGTCTGGCAGAAAGACACGCAAGTCATATGACAAAGGAATTTTGTTTTACCCGAGTGGCACCGCAATAGCCTTCCTCGGAGTAATACTGACTCAACGGAAAGCGGCGAGGGAAAGGTTATGGGAAAAGACTAGGGCAAGGACGGAGAACGGGAGGAAGAGTAAGAAGGTGTGAGAGGGAGGGAGGAATGGAGAGAGGGTGGAGAGAGGAAAAAGAGAACGGGCGCTTGGAAAGAGAGAAGTGCGGGGAGGAGGGAATGCGGAGAGCCAAGAAGAGGTTATTGGAAGACACCACTAAGGTATAAGACGGAGCTTGCAATTGAAATCAATGCTTAACGCTGTAACGTAGGCTGAATGGGCAGCCAGTTGGCCATCTTCGTTCCCCACGATTTACCTCAACGCTTACGGGCTAACGCAGTAACTTTTTTACGTTACTTTTTCACAATAGGTAATACACTTGAACTCGGTATTCATTTAATTGTTGAAAAAACTTTCCTCACACATATTTTAATGCATAATTATATTATTCCCAGCTAAAAACGGAGTAAAATCGAAGAGAATGCATAGCACTAAGGAAAATAATGTAAGATACAGAGTTACTTAACTTCCATTGTCAAAGGAGGCAGATGTTCTCACTTTAAACTGGCAAATGTGTCCACCCTACCGAACTATCCAGACAAAAGTAAGGAAAGTACTGGAGGAAGACTGATACATTGGTTTTCAGGTTAGGGTTTCAAGAATGAACACTTCGTTTTGAAAGATGGAGAGAGGGAAATTGGAGAGAGGTACGGAGCGGGGCCAACTGAACACTTGGATGGGAACCGGTAGTGATAGGGACGAGAATAGGTCAGTGAGTGGCGTGGTTTGCACAATGAGGTCGGGGTCGAGGCTGAGGGAGGATGGGATGAAGAAATTAGCAATGGCATGACAACGGTGGACAAGACAGACGATAAAGGAGACACGCGATAGACACATGGTGAGTGAAGGGAACCGTCTGCGAGAAAGTAGAGAGGGACCAATTAAATTACATAAATATTAAGAACTGAGAGGCTGTAATCACCATCGATTGCTCGGCAAGGAAGGATTTGGATGGAAACTGGTCTGGAAGTGCCCAACGTAATATAGAAGTAGTAACATATCTCAAAGGTTAATGGAGCACCATAGCCTTGGCTCTAAGTAGAGCAAGCTGATATCCAAGGGTCTTCAGTTTTTATTCAATATTTGACAGAACGGCGTGCTGAAGGCAGAATTTGAGTAAAATTTTATTTTGCGACAGATAGGTAAAATATAGAGAAAATTTGTAACTGAGTGGAGATGATGGAATGGAAACTTATTTCTCGATATATAAAAGATGTTTATAAAAATGAATGAGACGGAAAGTTATCTTCTCATTAGGTCAATGATATCATTGACGTCTTAAATTACTCTCAAGGTAGAGGATAAGATAAGATTTCAAGTCCGCATCCACATGGCATGATTACAAAGACAGCGTTTCATATTTATCGAGAAGATATTTAAAGTAAATGATCGGACGATGCACAGTTATAAACTACTGTAAATTACATCAAGAGAAAGTTAAATATTGTATTTCATATTTTACTAATCAAGATCCCTAAGTCAATATTATTCATATTTATTTAGCAGTTTACGACCTTTCTCTTGCAGTAGAATAGGCAGCCAGCAGTAAACAATCCTGATACATTGTTCCATTGTTTTTGAGCAGTTACTTATTGATACAACTCGATCACTCATTACCACTTGCCCTTTATTACAGTGATATTTCATTAGGATTCTTAGATATTTAATAGCGCGATTTGTCAACCTGCTCAAGCTAATAAGACGCTCAAATTTGAGAATATTGCAGACCATCAAGTTTACAGGATCACAATGCCTCATCGAGATGCCTGATAGAGTAAGGAAAGAGGAAGTGTTTACATAGAAAAAGACCCACGGATAACGAACCTTTCCTACTCAACGCTAACTTTTTACATTAGTTTCACTCACACGCGAGATAGAACTTAACCAAGTCCACAACAAAATAAATTACAGCATTGCATTTATAATTTAAGATTTTTATGTACTGTTCCATAGTTTCTATCCTTCTCTGACCACTTCAGATCGAAAAATAACAATGTGCGCAAGGGATACAGACGGCAAGATATTACATCGTACTCCGCAGTCATAGCAACAAAAATTGAGAATAATTAAAGCAGATTCATTCTGAGTTACACTAAAATGTATCAATTTTGCAAACGAGTGAATTAGGTGAATATAGATCACTCGTATAATAAAATAGTTAATCCACATCTCCCTTCTCTTTATACAGGAATGACAGAAACACAAAAAATTATAGACTAGACTACACATCCGTTCTTGAAAACACGAAATGGAGCAATCATTAGTCGCCAATATCTGCCAAATGAGCTTGTTAGAAGGCTTTATCAACTTACAATTTAATTTCTTTCATCAACCAAAAGCAGCCTGTACAAATAAATGAAAACTAAATCCGCTCATTGTCTATTCAATTTTTTTACCCAGATAATTATTCGATATTTTATTTCATTGGCCAAACCAACCATGAAGCAATTGTTTTTTACACTCATATTACGATATCATACAGTTGATGGTTTCTATTTCACCGACTGATTTGCACAACTAAACAACAAACTCTGATCTATCAAAAAATAAAACTGATCTCGAAGTTAAGTTTCACTACTTTTTTTCAGGTAAATTTCTAAATGAAAATATGAAAAATGGCCTTCCCAATGTCAATGATGGCCTTTCATTAAATGCATTATTATCTATACTCATTCTTCATGAATTTTTCATCAGGATTTGGGTTTCTAATATCCACGCGTCGATAACCTAAACGCCAAAACAATTGCTCATAACCACGAAATTTCAAGACAAACACAGCATACTTTGATGTTATTCTCCTATTGTACATATATCCTATGGATATCTGATCATATTCATCGTTTCCATCGTTTCCTTTAAGGGGCCGACAGCTATTGGAACATTAACGCATGTTGATGATCATCTGCCCCAGTCTAGAACCTGTTTCGACTTCGCCGAGTGATTCTCTGAAGATAATCAGCATGGAATAAATACACACGCAATTGAATTTAGAAAAATTAGAATCACCACCTCATGGCCAATTAACATGAGGACGCCAAGGAAGAGGAAGAAAAAGCATCATTGATTACTGGGAAGACAGATTTGCGGTCTCCCTACTTTTCGGGATATAGGTAGCAATCATGCTCAGTCAACAGCTGTTTATGAGAAATATCGCGACAATAAAGAATAAAGATCACTTCCCATGGTTAACTTCCCTGTTGCGTACATTTAATCATAGCTAGCTTTTCAGAAGCTAATAATGACGATCTAGGGGAGGAAGCACAGTGAGGGTTATTTACGGACAAAGAAATTTACAATTTCATTCAAAAACAAATTATGTGCCCGTTTTTTGATCTACTATAGCAGGGGTCGGCAAACTTTTGAACAGTTTGGCCATATTTTTAAATATTAAGAACTTGGCGAGCCGGTGTGTTTGTATTGGTTATAATACAATTTGCCACATTTTGAAAACCAACTATCGTACCTGGGCATGAAAATTGTCATACTTTTGGGTAAAATTATCGTACTAATATTTAGATTAGGATTAGAACAAACTTTTTTAGGCGAGGGAACGTCTTTATTTGAAACCATATTTTACCACGTCAGTACCGTCTTGGGATGTAACCGCGGGCCGGATAAAAATCCCTCGCGGGCCGTGGTTTGCCGACCCCTGTACTATAGGAACTGGAATCCTCAAATTATGTAGACAAAGGGTGAATAGTATATTCCTAATGTCATTTTTACACCAAGCATGCAAGACTATAGGGATCATCAAAGAGACTAATTAAGTACATTTCATATTTACATACATGCCGATCAAGCCATTCCCTTCTGAAGTAGGCATAGTCACAAATTGTCACTCATAAATACATATTTGTACACCTAACTCTGCTTCAATAATTTCCTCAATAAAGACCTATCCTTACAACATTCTTTTGACTCATTTACCCCCATACACTGCTCCATACACGCCCTTCTGTTTTTAAGACTCCTAATATTCCTCCTATGAATTTCCTCAACCACAACTTTCTCGGCCGACTCTACCTCTCGCATCATTCATTTTACTCATATATCTGTTTTGTTATTCGACTTTCATCCATTCTCTTAAAATCGCCATACCAATGAAGCACACTTCTTTCATATATATCCAGCACTGTAGGTCTAACCCACATTCATTTATTACCCACTCATTCCTGACCCGATCCATCCACTATTGCCGCAATCATTCCTCAGATAAGTCATACCCACGGCGTTCAGTCTACTCTTCTGTCCATCCTGACATACCCATGATTCTCTTCCATACAACAAAGTTGGGAGAGGTACACATTTGTACACGGTGATTTTGGCTTCCTTGGACAGGCACTTAATTCGTGATATGCTCTGCATGCTACCTACTACTTTCCTTCCAGCATTCGCACATATCTTTATCTCCTCATCTATCCGTCCATCTTTCGCAAACATCTTACATAAGTACACAAAATCGTCTACTTGTTCAATTACTTCACCATTCGCCTTCATTATACAATTATTCTTCCCATTCTCCTTATCAAAAACTACTACTTTAGTCTTGCACGCATTTACCCTCAATTCCATTCTCTCTCATGATTCACAAAACATATCTAGGAGCTTCTGTAATCTCTCTTGGATCTCTGAGATCAAAACAGCATCAACCACATATAGTAGAACTCACACGTTTATATTTCAATCAAAACACCGTTGTTTTCACTACAGGCATCTTTAACACATTGATCCATAAATACATTAAACAGCCATGGTGACATTACGCATCCTTGCTTTACACCCTGTTTTATTACAAACCAATCACTCAGGAACCCGTTAACTCTCACAATTGCCTAACTATTATCATAAATCGCCATCATAACATTCAATAACTGCCCATTCACTCCATAGTCCTTCAAAACCTTCCACAACTTCTGTCTATTAATCCTGTCATATGCCTTCTCTAAATCAACAAACGTGCAATGTACTTTCTTTCGGATGCCCATCCATTATTCTACCACTTGGTAAAGCGCGAAAAGCTGGCATAAACCCGCACTGCACCCCCCATATTCTGTCAGAAGTAATATTCCTCACTCTTTCGATTAAAATTTAGCGGAACACTTTTCCCGGAATGCTCAATAAACTAATGGCCCGATAATTATTATATTCGGTCTTTTCTCCCTTCCCTTTGTACAATGGAACGATGATTGCTTTCTTCCAATTCACTGGAACAATGGAAGCCTGTAAGCATAAATTATATATTTCACACAGCCGAAAAATGAGTAAATTACACCCACACTTCAACATTTCACTGGATATCCTATCTACGCCTGAAGCCTTCCCATTTTTCAATACTCTTACAGTCGTTATGGCCTCATTCTCACTGATCTCCTTCTCCATAATTACATTCTCGCATACTACTTCGCAAGGCTCATCCTCAGCCAAACAACTTTATTGTATCATTCTTCAAAACTCTCCCTACAGGAGTCCCTAATATCGTTCTCATCCCACACGATTTCTCCACTTTTGCTCTTTACCGCTTTTATTCCCCTGCCTTCACCAATCTTAGCCCATTTTACCCACTTCCAAATCAGCTTTTTATTGCCTTCAAAATCTCTCTGAATCTTACTAGCTTTACCTATCCGCACGCATTCTTTCCTTGCTCTCTTTCACAACGATTTTACATTCATTCTTTTTCTTTCTGTAAATCTCACATGCCTTAGTACGCACTTCCTCAGATTTGGTAGCAATCATATTCTTGTACCCGTCTTGCTTTTCCCTGATTGAAATTTTCAACTCTTCTTTCCACCAAGCCACCTTTCACTCTTACTACCACCCCTTTTCCGCATACACTTTCAGCATATTCTACAATCACTCCTTTTAAACACTCTCACGCATTATTCACGTTCTCGTTTCTCATATACCCCTCCAATTCTCTCAGCTTCAACGATAGAGCACCCTCAAGCATGCAACCACACTGCAATCTTACCTCGCTGTCTAGCGACCTCTCCACTTTTACTCTCAACTGCTTACGCGCAACATTCTTTCTTGGCACCCACTTTCTGCCTAGATTCACTTTTTAGAGTACCAAATAGTTGTCTGTTCCACATTCAGCACTCCTCATCACTCTCGTGTCCCACACTAACTCCCTCAATCTTTCATCAAACATAACTAAATCAATCATGTTCTTACAATCGCCCCTTTACCTAGTATACATATGCATTCCATTATTTTTAAACATGTATTCGACACAAACAATCCTTTTTCCAAGCACACACTCACCAAGTTTTTACCAATATCATTCACTCGAGGGTCACCAAATGGCCTAACCACTTTTTCAGATGCATTCCGCCTCACACCAACCCAATCATTCATTCTCTCACCAGCCACACATTCATTCAAAACTTCTCTCAGTTATTCCCAAAACTCATCTTTTACACTGTCACTCTCTCCATCCACTGGTACATAGCACGACACAATCGCAACTCTATAAATTTTATTGAGTAACTTAATTTTTAAATGATTTAAGCAAAACTTAAAGTACTAATAAACAAATATATACGAGGGTCGTTCAATAAGTTCCTAGAAAATTCAAGAAATGGCGCTCATAGTATCAAAAATTGTTTATTTTTAGTAAAAATCATTACCCACTAGTCAGCTATTATAGTCTCATTATATACATCACCATGGTTTCATTTTAATTGTCGATTGAAGCAAATAACTTTTGATTACTTATAAAAATGGAAAAAAGTGAGTTTCCAGCGGCGAACAAACATTTATATTTAAAAACTTAACACAGGAGAAGATCAAAGCAGAGTTGAGTGAAGTTCATAACAAATTTGCTTTTGTATTTGCAACTGTTTACAATGAGTTCAAACGTGGCCGTGCATCCAAAAGAGATGAGCATCGATTGGGATGTTCAGTAGAAGTGACTACTCCCGAAACGATTGGTAAAATCCACGACATGGTTTCGACTGATCGACGAATCAAAGTACGCGAAATAGTTGAGGCCACAGGCATATCGTATGGCACAGTGTTTTCAATTTTGCACGAAAAATTGAGCGTGAAAAAAATCTCGGCAAGATGGGTGCCGCGTTTGCTCTCAATGGAGAATAAACGCAAATGTGTGGTCGACTCTGAGGCTATTTTGGCGCTTTTCCGTCCCAAATCTGGCACGTTTCTGTATCAATACATAACTGTGGATAAAAAATGGATACCATAACACTTTCCAGAGATAAAGGAACAATCAAAACAGTGGGTTGTTTTAGGCAAACGGGCTCCAAAGAAGGCTAAAACGGTGAAATCAGCCGGCAAGGTGATGACCACGGTTATTTGGGATTCCCACGGAATCAGCTACACCAATTATTTAGAAAAAGGAAGAAAAACTACTGGAGTGCATTATGCGTCATTAATGCATCGAAGCTGAACAGATAAATCAAGAAAAAACGTCCTCATTTGAAAAAGAAAAAGATCCTCCATCAATACAATGCACGGATGCACACCTGCGCAGTTTCGATGGCCAAAATTGTGGAATCAAAGTTTGAATTATTACAACATCTGCCGTATTCACCGGATTTCGCCCCCAGTAACATATTACTATCTCCTTGGCCCCCAGTAACTTATTCCTATCTCCAGACTCGAAAAAATGGCTAGGCGGAAAACGGTTCACGTCGAAAGAGGAGGTCATCGCCCAAACAGATGCCTATTTTGAGGAACGTTCGAAATCCTACTTTTTGGACGGCTTAAAAAAGGGAAACTCTAGGAAAAGAGTACAGAGTTAAAGGAAGATTACGTTGAAAAATAAAAAATACATAAAAGTAATTTATTTTTCTATCTTTTTCTAAGGACTTATGTATATTGGTATCAACAAAATACATTCGCTCAACTCGTAAGTGATTTCACCAATACATAAAAACGAATAAAAAATCGACGAAAAGAGTAGTTCCAAGTATAAAAAAATACAAGTTTTTCAACTTAAAGAGAGAAATTATATTTTAAGCTAACATACAAAATTAAAGCAAAGTCATACAAGAAACGAAAAATAAAAAAAACGCATCACATACAAAATAAATAGGTATGACTCTGATGAGTTCTTCCACGGAAAAAAAACAGCGATAATCCCTTTAAGCTGCCTGCTTCTTTTTATTCGGTATGCGAGGCCATGCGATTTCGAGCACAATTTGGCCAATGGCAAAATGAGGACTTCAGTAGAGAAAAAGCGCTTGGAAAGTCACAGAGGAGGAAGCAGTAAGCCATTGTCCGGGCTTCGAATGGGCATCGGGTAGAGGTGTTGGGAGGGGTGGGAAGTGGCTGGGTAACTAGCGCGGACTTTGGGACGTATGAAAGCTGGATTGTGTGGTTTCAGATGCACGAATTTCTCGCGGACTCCCTCGGTAACAGGCGTCCCCCGGTGAAGGAAACAACGCGAGGAACAGAGGGAGATTGCTCAGTGGAACACCACCTAATTAAATGAACGCCATGCTCGCGATTTGCAGTTAGGAATCAAGAGTGAGAGTCTGATGAAGGCGTCTCGCCTCGCGAAACAAGGTGAATTAAGACTTCGGAGAAATTTTCAGTTCAATATCCTTCCGGGATCACCACATACACGAGTGCGCTTCATGAGATTCAATAGAGTAATACGTTTCCATCATATTTCAGCCTCCAATTTCACCAGATTAAATGTTTGAGGAAAATAATGAGTTGATAAGTACCTCGTTAAGATTTATAACTGACTGGCTTTAAAAACTAATTGGACGTTTTAACAGTGAACAAATGGAAAGAAACAAGGAGTAGAGGAAAGACTGATGAGTAGTATTAATGACTTAATTTTATTTACTTTTTCTCTTTCTGTAACATTCATGGTTTACTCAAAGGATAGAACGTTCCAGCTGTGGAAAAAGGAAAGGGGGAGAGTGGAGGAAGCAAATGAGGCAGAGCGCATCGGAATCGGTTTGAGTGAAGTCATTAGGTCAGGCATATACTCAGCTTAGGATGAGACCTGATGGAGTACCTCCAATAGAAAGAGTCGTCGAAGGCAAGAGGGGAAGAAAAACTGAATTAATTCTTGAATTATGATCGTTTATAAGATCTGAACAGTCTTCATTCTCCCACAAAATATTAACTATCTCGGGTCATACCGAACGTCGGTGAATCGGAACTCGAATATTTGAGAATGTAATTCATTTACAAGTTCTGTTTATAGCGACATTAGCGGAAGATTCTATGGAGCATCAGAGCAAATGCGTGAATGGAAGATACGGAACGCAAAGTAAGAAATATTGCAGTCCTCTTTTTTACCCAATATCTACCGCACTGCGACTGAAATAATTGCTGCTGAGAAAATATAGCAGCCTTGGAAAGGAAATCTATGGTGAAAGTGCAAACGTACAACTTCCTGATTGGGCACGAAATACCACGCGAGCCCAAAGTCATAACAAGGCCAATAGTTCAGTGCTCCCGTTTGCAGATCCTTGACTGAAAGCCTTAGCGGTTAATATCAGAGAGAATACGAATCACTACAACAGCGATGACAGAGCCAACGAGGCTTCCACTCGCTGGAATCGAGGTGATATCTTACAATGATTTGCTTCATTTCTCACTTCACTGATTTCCTCAGTAAATAACATTTTATGGCTGTGAATCAGGTTTGTAAAAATTTTGTAAAATAACATTTCATCAGCAGCTACTCAAGTTTGTATTTAAAAATATTCAATTATTGATAAGAGTTTCACCACTCATAACCGGCCTAATGGCTCTTACCAGATTTTACCAATAAAACTAATAATTCGATAGTTATTCGTATTTTAAGTACCACACACTGTCGGCCCAAGAGGAGACAGGATAAAGTCCCCGCTCGATTCCGACGATCGCGGGTGCAGGGCCCATCTGGATGGAATATTTCCCTACTCAGGACACGGGCATTTATGCTAGGTTGGGAAGAGAGGACTGTATCACCTCATCCAGGCCAATATCAATAAACCAAATTAAAAATAATATCGCATTCAGAGCAACAGAAAATGTAGTGAAATAATCGCTCTTTTCTCATGAAATATTACGAACTCAAATATATCGATAAAAATAAATTCTTTTCCAAATCCTTGAGTTTAAACTTAAACTAAAAAATATTGCTAAGCAGAGAGAAATTATAAGTTAACCTAAACCGTTACTCTCATTGAACTCATTTCACTAGCAATTGTAAGTAAAACAATTGGTTTCCGCATAAATTTAATGGAAAAGTTATATTTTTAATTTAACTTTGAATGTCCAAAAATTTTTAATTGAAACCATTCTCTTATAAACAGGATGCTTTTATGCATTAATTCTTTTAAAAATACGAATACACCCACCGTGGCTTATTATACCGGCTTTATTGAATGGCTCCGAGTATGGAAAAAGCTAATGTAGGTGGTACACATGGCTGACTGCAGCCTTTGCCAGAATAGCTTTACGTCGCCGAGAGAGACTAGGAACTAGGGCTGGCGTATCTGGAGTCACACATACCCCATAGCAAACGCACAAGTGGAAGGAATGGTCTAAATAAATTAACGCCTACGCATCGGAGTCGTTCGGAGAATTTCCATCGGGCTCCGCTTTTACTTTTAATCTCGCCTTTTTTTTCAAAGTTATGTACTAACATTTTGGACAAATGATTTTGAATTTGGGAATTTTAATACAGGTATGTGAATGGCGGTGGTAGCAGAGTTCAAACTCTTTTTGAAGGAATTTTTACAACATGTATTTTTATGAGAAAAGCTTGGGTGGGAACCCCAAAAATTGCATCATTTACCACAGCACAATGTAAAAGGTTTACGTAAGATAAAAGAAGTGTGTAGTAACGATTAACAGTCATCTACGAATTAATAAATATAAATGATGAGTAACTAGGATACCATATTATATTCAGAAATTATTTTAATCACTGAAAGAAGTTAGGCAGCAAAAAAACTAAAAAATATCCTTTGAGTTTGACATCCGAATTATTCTTTCTAAGTATCCAGAAAGTCACAATTACTTTCCATAGTAACTAGATTTTGCATATAGTGAGTTAGAAAATTGATAGTGATTAAATTGAGTTGATACATCAATTAAATATTGTGCGCAAGAAATGTTACCAACATCTAGTTTGAGAAGTTACAGTTGTAATTCACCTCCGTCTTCAAGCTTATAGTCCATGGTAACGTAAATTATGTGAGAAGCAATGAGCGAAAAATCAATGGCTTTATCTAGGCAATGGTTGTGGAAACGACACTATTATATGGACCAGGAAGAAATAGGTACAGCAGATATTTCATCATACATCATCTGAGAATTATTATAATTACAGATTAACGATCAAAGAAGATGAGCTGTACGGCCTCTTAGGATAACAAAATAAAGAGAGTCTCTAACGGCCGTAAAAATAGACACCACTGGTCTAATAAAACACAAATATTGCGGAATTGGTTTGCGGGAATGGAAATCCCTCAGCAGATACCACTTAAATATGCGTATCCGACGCTCACCCTCGTTCGTTCCTGTGTGTTTTTTGACTACGCTCTTTTTGAGTGAGTTTCCCCCAGAAGTTGGGCCCATTTGTTTGTGTGGGCGAGTGATTTTGAGTGCTTGTGAGTGTGATTGTATTCATAACCAGGCATCCTTAAAGGCCTCCACACACCTGAGCGGCCGCGGTGGCGGGCGCGATATGCGGCCAAGCAACAATGGAGCGTTCAGTGCGAGTGCACACACCAGAGCGGGCAGGCGGCCACGGCCGCGGCCTGAGCAGCGGTTGGCAGCCGCGGCCTGCGGGCTAACTGGACCGGTTGAGTTTGCCTGCAGGCCGCGGCGGCTTACTCCAAGGAATTTCCAACTTCCTCAAGGGGTTGCGCCGACGAAACTTGGCATTGCAAATGCAAAAGTGTCGAAATATTTTTGATTGTGATTTTACATCAGAAACATTACCTCTTTCCATTGCAATTATGCCTTCGTAAATTCAGATATAATGTACGAATAGTCTAGGTTCATTGGATTGTTGCTCGCACCAACAGTACAGCATTTCCGTGGCCGCGACCGCTTAGGTGTGTGCACAGCAGCGGCCGCGCGGCCTACGTCGCCACCGCGCGGGCACGGCCGCCACCGCGACCTCTCAGGAGTGTGGAGGCCTAAACGGGGTCCCATTAGCCCTTGCGAAGGATCCCAATTGGGGTGAGTTGGTACGTCTGTGTTGGTCTCTGGCGAGGAGGTAACATTCTCGTAAACCACCGCAGGAGGGTATTCTGGTTGAGGCTGTGGTTGGTCTCTGCTGTGGAATTTCCATTCCCGCAAACCAACACAGCAATAATTGTGTTTTATTGAAGAGTAGTGCCAATTTTTACGGCCATTGGAGACTATTTATTTTGTTATAGATTAACGATGTAAATCGATGGCACCCAATTCTGAAATCTTTTCATCACGCCAATGAGTAACCCGATACGCTGGCAAATTCTTTCTCTTGTGGAAGAGATGTTAAAAATGAAAACTAAATTTGTCATAAATTTTGACTGATTACAATGCGAAAACATTTTGAATTATCTCTCATCGAAATCAGTCGACAAGACAGCGTCGTAAAGTAGTTATTCATCAAGTATGTAAATTAATTGTAATTAACTAACTGCGAAAATTCGTTTGATGCACAAAATCCTTTCAGAGACTATTTGAACTTCGCCATCACCGCTCCGGACATACGAATTATGAACTTAACCACCTTATTGGGCAAGTTATTTATAAGATTAAAATGATGGACCTATAAGGAAATATGGAAATAAATCTAGCTAAAAGTCCGATACAAAATATTCCGGTCGACTCCAATTCGTGGACGTGCGATTTTTTTCCATTGGGGCGCACACTCCTGAGTATATTTGATTCCTATTTCGTCCCCTTCCCCGCATTTCTCACTTCCTCGTCGTCTCACAGCTACCCAAGTGTATTTAAGCCAAGGTAGCAGCCATTCTTGTTCCAATTCCAACTTCCAAATCCAACAGGCCCATTAAATCCAGCCCGTAAAATGGAGCCAATGGGTGTACACACATTATTATAAGTTACAGTATTTAAGCTTAAGGCGGTCAGCAGGTGTCCACGTATACTAAAAGTCTGATATTTGAACTTTATGGATTTCTTGTAACCTTATCATAGGGGGTTATCTCAGGTTGGTGGTCACATGCGTAGAACATAGCTACTTCCTACAACATACTACATATTACAACAGCATTAAATTCAATAACTGGAAAATAATTACGAAAACCTCGTAAAATTTTAGGTAAATGTTTTTTCATTACAGCTACCTTAAATTCTATTTCTAAGTTCATCCTAATCTCTAAACCTCCGCAGTAACCAATCCAATTGCCAACTCCTTGCGTATAATGCTTTCGCCAGTAACTCATAGCAATAGATTCCGTATTTAACTACCCTTACGCTCTTTAGAAGAAGAATTCTTCTATTACAAACGACATTATACTTAAAAAAATATGTTACGTTCATTGAGCTATTTTGGAAAAAATCGGGGTTATTACCACAAATACGCTTCTCACCTTATCTCCCTAAATATCATTTCAAACTTTGCCATAGTAAGACTTGGCATGAGTAGGGGCGCAACAGGATAACCAAATTCCATGGTAGAGGAATACATCAGCTGAATAGGAATGCCCCAGTCGGGTGCGCAGCGAAGCGAAAAGAGATAGGTGAAAATTCAATCCGATTCTGACTCGTAATATCGCCTCCAATTTACAAGGAATGAGCCCTCTTAGAACATCAGGCCCCACACATATCCCGAGCAAATAAATTACGTAATTTTCTCTTCATGGGTTATTCTACCGCTTCGGCGATATAAGTTCCATGAATTGCCTGCATAAAAAACGATTTTCTTCCAAAGATGCGCAAAGAGAAGGAAGCACCCTATTTGAATGCTGAGACGCAGAAGTGAGGGCGGGCTTTCTCAAACTGCACGTGCGTAATCTTTTGTTCAGCGGACTGGAAGCCCATTCATTGACTCGTTATCCCTTGTGAACTGCATGCAAACTCACCATCCAACGGCATAGGAGTGAACGCGGCAGGGACGAAGAAAGAGATAATGAATGAGGGTAAGGTGGATAAAGGAAGGGGGAAGAGTCTCCCGAAGTCCACCGTGGAGAGAGCAGAGCGAGGAATAAAGGAAGACCAGGTGGAAGGGATGGACGGGGCCGATTGGCCAAAAACAGAAGTTGGAAACGTGTCATTCCAGACCACTGAAGAAAGTCGTTTTGGAGGGAATTGTATGCGGATAGCAGAGGAAGTGAGGAAGAGAGGGAGTAGGCCGCCGGGGAGAGAACGGATTGGATTAGGGAGCATCCGGCTTTGAATTGGAGATCAGGGACGGGTCTCTCCATATCAATGAAAAGGCAAAGAAAAGAATGGTTTGCTTTAGGAGTTCGAGCAGAGTAAGAGGTCGAGAAACGAGCAAGTTGGATGCTTTCAGTATACGAAAGAGCGAGGATTGGGAAGGTGAAATGACTAGAAATTTAGAAAATATATCGTCAATACTCATTTGGCAAGAGCAAATGGGCAGATTGTGGGATTCAGAGTAAATTAAAGAAGCTTTAAAAATAGGAATAGATAAATGGAGGAGAGATGATGTATGGAGGCGAGGTAAAGATTTATGAACGAGGGACAAAGTGATAAGCGATGAATCCACCCTTATGCAACCGAGATCATGCAAAACATATTATTTCAAGATTTTGTCATGTTCTAGTCTAAATGGATCCGCATGAATAACCTCTGCATTTTATACGCAAATATGTATAGTAGGAGATTCAGAAAATACTTAAATGTGAAAAATTAAATAATAAAACCTAAGGCTTTGCTGTATAATCAATCCAATTCAGATATATTCTTTGGAGAGCCATCAAAATTAATAAGGTGACATAGATCTTGCCACATGAAAATGTAGGGGAGAGTTCAGAGTACATTAAAAATATCGCTAATAACGGAATGACATTCGACTTCTAAGACGTTCAGCACCCTAAACGAACACTTATCCTCCTTACTCGAGGTCAACAGCAAATATATGTACGCGTGCTAAGTTTTTCGAGAATTTTGATTGTCAACACAGGTAGTCGTTTCCTTTTTTTTTAGAAAGATAAGGCAGTAAAGATCATATTATATTGACATATCGCGAAACTTATGATCTATACTACGAATATTATCGATGTTAAACACACATTTGCTCCAGTACTTATGATAGAATTGCTTTAATAATTGAACAAATTCTGAAAAACAGTCTGAATTGTATTACGCCCCAAAGGCAACTTTTCTGGCTCCTCAAGTCCCTCCCAATCTTAGGTCATTGCTGTCCTGTAACTCATATCGCGACTCCAGCCCATTCCAACCATAAGCATTTTACTGCTCCAATAATATTTGGTTCACTATATCGTTACTCTATCACCGTAGGGTGCAGTCTCTCCACTCTCCCATGCCACTGTATTCATCTAATGGAAACAATGTTCTCAGAATTCTCACAAAAATGCCTGATAATTAACCCCGGTTTCCCAGTAAAGACCAAAAGGCTAATCAATGCAATGATCCTAGGAATTTTCTGAAATTATGGCACCAACAAGCTTAGTTTTCGTAACTAGCTTGTAAATATTACTGTTCACACCAATCTCTTGATTTTGGGCTGCCGGCACTATACAATTATCATTTATTTCATTTTTGTTGGAGTCATCTCCTCATTATCTCTCGCGCAAGAATCATTCTTCCCTTTTTTCCCTGTCTGTTTCTTCCAATTCTCCTAATTCTCACCCCTCACCATTTTCATAATTATTTTAATATCCCTACCTAATATTTTTATCCTAAAAGCTCTGTTTAAGGTGGCATTTAACACATCCGTCCTCCATTCTTCACCAGTTGACATGGAAATTCAGTTCACATTTACTCAATAATTCACTTAAGTAAGATAATGGATGATAATACCCAATTTATTTACATTTAATACGTTGAAAAGGTGTCTCTATCTTTGAAACGATAGATTTAAAAGTAAGCCCTACATTTGTGAATGGTGGCTTGAGTGATTTCTTTATCGAGAAATATCATTATCATTTAAAAAGCCTTAAAATGATCTTATTCAAATAAACTTACAAGCATTTTGAGCAGAAAAATCATCAAACACATTGACAATACTCCGTTAAACTCTTAATACTCTCTATAATAGCCGATATTCAATTTCCTTTCACAATGAAGACACATAATCCTTCATTTTCAGGCTTGCAATTTCCCCCCGAGTGAAACCTCCAAGTAGGTAGGTGTTCTTTTACCCCCAAAACCTCATATTTTTTTCCTTCCAAATCCGTGGCCTTCATTTATTTGGACTTTTCTTCCCCATCGATCGCTCAACTTTTGATCCTTCTCTCTTTTCATTGCGCACTCCAAGGGCCTCCCCCTCTCATTCCATTCCTTCCGTCAGTGTACGCATCAGTTGTTTCTTTCAGTCTTCTCGCTTTCCTCCAACTTTTCTTTAATATCTTACTTCAATCCCTCAGTCCTCACTGTCCTCTCTGACTTCTTTCTGCTTCAACACGCTTTCACAATTTTCTCAAGTTTTACTCTTATTTGCCTTCCAAATTTAATTTTTTACCTCCCTTAAAGTCTTTAGCCATTCGGTCCCGGACTGCCAACTCATTACAAAAACTTCCAGGCAATTGTTCTGTTTAGTTCTCAGCCACTTTTCGCAATTTTAGATAACGGATATCCGGATATCATTTTTCCAAGCAAGTGAACTTTTCGTGGATTCAAAGAGTGAAATATATGATACTCGGCATACACTATAAGGTAGTTAAATATCTTATCATTTCTATTTTTTTTAATACAATGAACGTAGAGAATTGCAAGGATGCGTTTATGTTAAATAATCATACAAATTCCGGATGGAATTATTGAATTAGCAAAATTTCTTAAGGAAAGAATAGCATGCAAAAACCAAATTGAAACCACTTAAAATTATGCACATAATGGATTACGCTTATATTTTGTCTCAAACAAATTGGCGAGATATAAACAATGTAGATATTACAAAGAAATGAAAGATGTAAGAGATGAAGAATTAACCCCTGAGAATCCAAAAATTAACGAACTTAATTACGCATTTTATCTTCATGGTGTGAGTGAAATCTCAGACTCCGATGGGAAATTACGTGATTTGAGGTTTGCGACAAAAAAACTGCTCTGAGATACTTACTGGAACAACGTAGAAAGCACTAAATGCTGAAACCCGTATTACCCACTTTCATCTATGCTCAATTTAGTTTATTTTTCTGACAGTAAAATACATCTGATCAGCATCTTCTCCACTCCATTTTCCTCTCTTTGATAATTTAATAGCTGTTAGGGAGTTTCAAGTGAACGTAGGTCTATGCGATGATCTTTAGACAAAGAATGAGTTAAATTCTTCGAAGGTTTAGGCGAAGTGAATATTATATGCTTCGAGATTTCACCAGTGTTATGTCTAGTTTATTGTATCACGAGGAATGCATGCATTGCTTTGTTCCTGACTTCCTCCATCAATTAAATAAATAAAATTCAATAAAAAAATCATCCATGCCTATTCTTAATCAGAAAAATACATGGCCTCTAACATGCGACTCGCAGATTTAGAGTTGAACACGCTAAACGAACCCAGAATCCCTCTTGAGGCACAATGATGTTTTTCCAGCTCCATGACTTGTTAAGCTCCTTTCATTATTTTTCGGGTTAATCAGGTTGTAAGTGTGGTCATAATAATATTATCTTAGTTCTAAGCAGATTTTAGTCCTCTTGCCGGCTGAGATATATAGGAAGCTAGGCGAATTCGATGTCCCTTTGAAGCATTCCTAGGTAGTAACGAGACTAAATTGCTACCGCGCCGGCTTCACCCAACTTAACATAGTTAAGATTCTGAATCCGTATTGGCGTCTCCTATGGAAGTAACTCAACTGTACACTCGTCAGTATCCCACACGGTTGAAGAATCATGACAAGCTCAGGCCTCGCAGTCATCCCGTCCCACTTAGCATCCACTCACGAACCATTCCGACTTCACATTTTTTAAAAATGCGCATTCCACCATACAAAACTATCCTTCTTCTTCCTCCAGCGCTCATGAAACGTCAAAACATGAAATGCCAAAGCCATGTTCAAGCGCCCAATTTCAGTTTTCCCTTTTGTTTATTTTTGTTGCCATGCCGACCTAAAAGTAATTTCTATCAGGATGAGGGCTTCGAATAGACAAATTACTATAAAGGGCTTTAATTTGCGTAAACAAAGACTGTTGGGATGCAGCCGTGAGTCGGCCTTAGAGACGTTTGTTGGGGGAAGTTGCTTCCGTTAAACTCTTCCTCTTTCCCATGAACTCACGCTAACTCCATACTAATTGCTTGGTGCTCACATTTGAGAGCATGTGCCTTATCTCATTTAAGGGGGATGTTGTTCGCGTCGATGACTTGGTTGGATCGTTAATTGGCTTAGATTGAGCACCGCGAGAAGCAGAGTACGCAAACTGAAGAAGAGAAGAGAACATACGGACAACGCAGAAAATTTTCACAGCTCCTCCCATTATATAAAATTCTTTTACCTTTCCGGCGGTTTTACTCCCATATAGATTCTGTGGCAGGTGACACTTTTCATGCTCTTTCGAGTCTCTACTTTCTGCACCCCTTCCATATGATATCGCTCTGTCTCCCTCTCGACCC
Source organism: Ceriagrion tenellum (assembly GCA_963169105.1). Classification (NCBI taxonomy): domain Eukaryota; kingdom Metazoa; phylum Arthropoda; class Insecta; order Odonata; family Coenagrionidae; genus Ceriagrion; species Ceriagrion tenellum. The sequence goes on along the minus strand of OY720632.1, from coordinate 57,303,546 downwards.
TAACTTCCTAATTTGTCCATATCAAGCAATTCGTATTCCTTTCGTCTCCTCGTCCCGAGCCTGATTCCACATTCTAAATGAATGCTTATACTTATATTTTCTCTCAACCATGTGCCAATAACTTCATTTTTCTCATGTTTCTCCGTCCTTTACTCTGACGTTTTTACTTTTCATTCACTGGATAGGTGACATTTTCCAGATTGTCATGACATTCTACTTCCTTCATTTTCTCCAACGAATATCACTCTTTCTCTCTCCACCCTGTACAGTGCATTTTCAAAATCTAATTCAATATATATTTTAATTGCATTTACAAGTAAGTCCACTAATATTGGGTTTTTCCAAGGTTTTTGCTTAAAATTTTCCAATTAAATTTGATCCATATATTATTATTGACTATTATCATTACCGATAAATAAATGGTCGAGAGGAAGTCAGTAAATATCCATGATATTATTAACTAATGGATTCCTCTATTCCACGTATAACGTATCTCCCTTCACCTCTGTGGGCATCTTAACCTTCTTCATTATATTCATAAAACTAGTTCTCTTTCCTCCCATTCTCCGCATTCCCAACATCTCATACTCTGTTACATTTTAAGTAACACATTGCCTCTTACTACCCCTCCTGCCAGCTCTTTAACCCTTTGAGTGCCACCAATTTTTCGGTGGGTACTCCCAGAAGTGCCATGGGTATTTTGATATATTTGTAGGCCTTTATTCATACAATTTTTATTTGTTTATTACGGCAAATAAATTATTATTTTTTTACTATTTTTACATGATCATTTCTGTTTTTGAAAAAGAATACTTTTTTGCTAATGAATACGAAAAAAATAATTTTTTTGTATTGACTCATTGTTTAAACAGGTCTCCTCATAGACCTGTTTAATATCGTCGTTGGCACGTCTGGCACATTCTGCAAACGACGATATATCGTCGCGTGGCACTCAAAGGGTTAATATCTCCAGAGGATGGTGTCATTCCAAGAGAAAACCAAGTAGAGTGGACATGAGGCAAAGAATGGGTGAAGAACGGCACCCCAAAAGTAACAAACACGGCCATTTATTTAGACGACCACCTTTTCGACTCTAGCGTCACTTCAAAGTCAACCGAAACCGTGGACGACAAATAAAATTATCACGTGGAATTACAATGTGTTTTTTCAAAAGGTTGGCATTCCACGAAAAAAGTACATATGCTTTGAATATCTTTGAATTTGATTCTCAGTACCCTGGTATGATTCATTGGCTATCTTGCCTCACTTCTCTCAATTACCAGTTAAGATTTATGAAAAGGAAGCTGATTTTTGACTTTAGAGACTTGTACCAGAATTCCACGAACACATTCTGACACTTCTTTCAACTGTTAAGTCCTTACAACAAGGGAATAAGCTACTGCATAACAAGCTATCATCAGTATTTTGAAGGAATTTTGAAAAATACATTAGCGTACAGCCAAATAAACTGAGCCCATTAGAAAAATTCTGATTGCATTATCGAATTCAGCACCATCGAATCGGCTTAGCACGTCTATCATATTTCTTGTGACAAAAATATTTTACGGGAGAGCTCTCGTTAGCCACCTCTTCAAATATTCTGAATCACGGAATGCACTGTGAATCAAAAGTTATTCCAGAGATTGGCTCTCTCTCGCCTTCCCGGGTATTAGGATGGAAAAACACCTGCGAGTCTCATCCTAGCTAATGGCCTCGCGCCTACAAACTCTCTACCCACGCTCAACCCCCGACTCCTCCGGGCATCCCAACCAAGGCCGGGCCTCCCTTCGCTTTCTAAATCTTCACCATTCGCTGTCATCTCACCTCATAGAGCTCTCTCTCGTTTGGCTCAAGTCATATCTGTCGCAAACCATCGCATCTCTGATATATTCATGTTCTTAGCAATATTTTGTTTCCTCTTTTGCGTCAAATTTGAAGAAACGACCCTAACTAAAAGCATTACCTCCATAGCGATTGCCTTAAGTTGAAAAAAAACTACGTGGTGGTCATTCATAAGGCGCCGTTACACAATCCTACGAATTCTTTTAAAAAGCAGACATACTTGATATACCATACAAGCATATTATTGAGATAATATTCCGATGATTTGACGTAGAATATTTTCATTTTTACCAATGCTTCAAATAATGCTTGAGGTCCCTGTTAAAGATCGGTAACACAAAATATTTTTTTTTCTTAAGCGCGTTTACCCCTTGATTTCATACATTTCTTTATAAGTAAGTCGTATGCACCTTATTAACAAGATCATTAAAACGTGGTCATCATGTAACTGGGTCAGAGTGACAGTGAATAAGTGAGCTTCCAATCTGCATCCCGGGTAAGTTGTGGACCTATCTCTCAATTTCTCTGAACCCCTTTTCTGCCATCTTCATATTCTCTTGCCCTCAATCCTTCTTCCCCGTACCCCTCCATCACAACTCTACTCTCTCACCCGCTCTCTCACTCAGCTCGTCTCCTCATTATGCCTGGCTTTCCCTTTGCATATACATTCGACCCCTGAAACCATTCCACTCCCTTCTAAGTACTTGGCTTCTGCGGCGAGAGAAAAGGAAGAAGAATTTGGTGACGAGAAGGTGGTTTTCTTTCTCTACCTAGTCTCCTTCTCTTATTACGGTATGGTAGCAGTCAGTGGCGTTGTACATCCCGAATGGCGGTCGTCAAAGAGGAATAATAAGTGGAGTGGAGAGAAACCTCCGATAATGCTCCCGACTCCGACTCGTCTGAGAGGAAGTCTGCGCAGGGAGGATGTAGGGAGGGAGTTGTCTCCGTATATCTACGAACGCATAAGAGAGACCGTTAAGTTTGTCTGAGCTCCTAAAAAAGTACACCACCTCAGTAAATAGAATACACTAATGTCAGAATGAGACTAACCATTCTTTCAAAACGGACGACTGACGGCCGGGAATTTTGCAGGAAAATGCACCAAACAGTCGAGAGTGACGGCTGCCGTCTTCTACGATTGTTTGGTAAACATGCGAAAAATGAAAATTTTTTTTCCGCTAAGAAAATATTATCAGACAAAGGGAAAGCATTCAAACATTTATAAAAGTTAAAATCATGTGAGTGATAGCGGCCCCAAAATGTTTGGTGATAATGCAAATAACAGATATGTAATCAGCCAGGGAAAAGATTTTTGGGCACCGTAGAAGGATTATGACAGTAATGAAGCTGGAAAAGGGAAGAAAAGTTGAAAAATGCATTTAACTTCTCACTTAGCATCACTCATAATGTTCAGGACCACAGCTGTATTAGGCGTTCTCATGAATTAACACAAATAGTACGACCGGTAATTACGCCTATTCACCTTTCTTCTATTTTAGCCCGTAATAGCCCTCATTCGGTCAAGAATATGCTTCACAAATTATATCTCTTCCAGAATTTGATGCAGCTTTGTAATGGAACATAATCAAACGTACAATAGAACTAGGAATCGTTCAAACGTACTCCTGATGGTTCTCTGAATTGGGTACGATGCTTTCGGCTCGCTCTCTCATTCAAGTATCGTTCAGCCTCCTCAAGGACCCTTCCCCATGAATACATTTTAAACATGATATAAAATAGCCTCGTTAACCCAGTAAAGGGACATCATTCGGCTCATTGAGTTCAAGTCAAGAGCTAGAAAAAGATGTAATCCGCGTTTGATGCTGAGAGTAGCTGAAGGTCCATCTAATATGGCTTCAACGTGCACGTCGTAGATAAACATTATTGTTAATGCAGTGCCTTTTTAAAAGTAATACAATACGCATTTACGTCAATAATTCATTGTGGTACCAAGACATATCCGTTAGACTGCTTTAGTACTAACACCTGTGTTTCCGACTCATAAACTGCACAACTGCCCTAAATATATATGACCTTACTTAGTGACCAACTGACGAGTCTGTATGTCCAAATGCGTAATTCATTGCCTTCAATATTCCTTAGAGGTATCGTAATAAGTATTTCTATCGTGCTCTTTCTCCTATAATACTATGTGGTACTTGAGGAACGCCCCTGTGGTAATTGAAGAAGGCAGACACCGGCCACGCCACATGCATTTGGTAGTAACAATGGCAGTAATCACGAGTCACTAATATCAACGGATGTTCGTAGACAGGCAGTTCTAGGATCGTTATTTACGAACGATCCCCCAAATTGGTCTTAAAAAACCAACATTTTAACCAAAAAATACGCTTAAAATTGTTACTCCCATCATGAATTGCGTTTCAGTAGACTAGACAAATTATCCTATGACATTGTGCTTAATTATCAGAGCAATGCTTATATGTTCAAGTCATACCACTTTGGTCTCACAAGTTTCATTTGGAACTTACCCAAACGGTAAGTACTTCTAATGCATCGCCGACATTTAGTTTGGAAAATAATACAGTAACCGGAAACTAACGAGGAAAATAATCCCACCATTTCCCAAACATTATTGCTCAGTTTTCCTTTCTTTAACTTCTACTTTTTCATCAACAATTAAAAGCTTATTTAGGCATCAATGAATCTTTGAGGAGTGAAGGAAATGAATGCCAGCGAACGCAGTAAGACATTTACTCAGAGATTTTAATTTCACTCAAAATATTTCGTTTAAAAATTAAAGTAACTAACGCGAATATGGACCAAACCATTACCAATGTAATTCCCAAAACAATAGAACATAAGACACCACGCGAAATTTGAAGGCGTCTCATAGTGTGAATCATTTATCGTAATATTTGGGTATTAGTTTTAATAGCTGCGTCAAGGTTATTGTAGTAAAATCTGGCAGTTGGTTACTCCCCTTGGGACAGATCTAAGCGTCCGCTCCCCGCAGCGGTATCCTAGCCTGTGACCTTAATAGTGGAAATAGAGGAGAGGCTCACAAATAGAGGAAAATGAATACGATGAGGAGAGCTAAGGAGAAGAGCGATGATATAGTGGCTAGAGAGTGACAACAGTGTGTGTGGAGGACACCGGTTTGGAAGGGAGACATGGGTGAGAGGGGAAGGGCTGAGGTGGAGAAAGGGCGGCCATTAACACGGACGCAAATGGCCGAAGTGTTTTCCTTAGACCTCCACTCCACATCTGCCCTTTTAAAATCCGTCCCTGCCCATCCCTTCTCACTCCCTTCCCAATGGCTGTGCTATCACAAGCCCCCACCATTCACTGAAACTCCATTTTACGCGGCCGACCCATATTTCTCTCACCTACAGGCACGACCTTCATTTTTGAGTTTTTGACCTTAATGATCCGACCTTTCTCGCAGGCCCGTCACCCCTAGAGAACCCGCTCATCCTCTTCCTCCACCCTTCCTATTCCTCCTAGCCCCCCTTGAAATACTTTCCTCGAAGCCGTTCGTCTAGTCCTCGACAACGAGCCGTGTCCTCCTCCCACCCCCGGGTCCCATTCATTTCCAACCCGGTTGGCATTTGCGGTTTGCGTCAGCAGTGAATGTACTGAGCGCTCAGCTAACAAAAATTGTCATCGTAGCGACTTTATCCAATAGCACTTGATTTATGAGTTACTGAAATGCACGCTTCACGCTAGACTTCTTATGGTGTGCGAAATATAGGCGAGAAGAGCATAAAATGGGATGAGAATCACTCTGACGGGAACGTTCACTCCTGTGAGATTTTTATCGGAAACACTTTAAAGTGCTCAAGTTCATACGGATTCCAGCAACGACAGAGAATCATTTAAGTGCCCATAACTAATGGCGTGGTACATTAATCCTAATGTATTTTTATTTTATTTTCTCGTCCCAAATAATTAAGCTAAAGCAGCTTCCTAGCCACTGGTTAGAGAGTTGTTTTAATCCAAATATTTTTGCATGGAACGTATGATCTGTATAAATATTTCTTCGCTACCTTTTTCAAAGATTCTCTTACTGGGTAGCTGCCAATGCAAGACCCTGAAATCCATAAGAGCGTCAAAGTATTAACGCTATCTAGCCATCTAGGAATCCACCGCTGCAGAACCATGGGGCATTTCGTCGCCATTCAATGACACAAATGAAAATGTCCCCAAGTAATTGTAGGAGAGAAGCGTGTACAGTGAAGTTCCCGTCTCGCTCCATTATTCTTGCTGTCGTGAGTGTTGCGAGAGAAGAAATAACTCTCATATCTACCAATTTTACAGTATATGACGAGTAGATGAAAATATGCTTTTCATTCACATCTACATCTACGTCATACCCTGCAAGCCACCCAAAGGGTGTGTGGCAGGGGGTGCTTCCACACCAGGCATGCATGAATGATACGGCAGAACACCGAAATTACATTGAAACCAGCGTACCACACATGCAACGCGCCAATTAACAATCTAATAGCCAACAAACGTTCTATCGTCAATCGTTCCAACGTGCAAGGGGTACAAGGACTACTACTACATATTCAAAATATCATGCATAAATAAGAACATCAAATTTTATATCATGCAGAAATAAGAACGTAGAGAAAATAAAGAAAAAGATTTACTTTCTGCCTATTGTCACAATTCGAACTATTCGTGACGACGATCACAGCTGTTATGGTCCCAAACGGTACACGAAAAAAATGACATTTTATACCTATCGGTTCTACAATCTAGCTCTCTTAATTTTATTGGCGCGACCTAATCTGCCGTAGTACGAGGGGGTTAATAGTATGTTTTTTACGTCGTCAGAGAAATGATTTTCCTAAAATTTAGTGAGGAGGTTAGGCCTATAATTTAATCTACGCTGTGATAGCGATTCCCATCCTAATTCTTCTAACAGTCCAGACACACTAGCCAACTTATCGTAGCATCGTTTCACAAACCTAGCTCCTCTTCGCTGCACAAGATCTAACTCTGATATCAACCCCGTTTCGCATGGATCCCATGCACTAACAGCAAATTCAAGATGAGGCCTAACGATTGAAAAATAAGAACGTTCTTTCACTTTCTCATCACATTTTCCGAGTACTCTCTTGATAAATCCTAGCTTCCTGTATGCATGACCGCATATTTCCCGAATATGTTTTCCCCAAGATATGTCGTGAGTAATTGTGACCTCTTAAGTACTTGACAGACTCGGCGTGAATAATTTCCGTATTATTAATTCTGTAAGCCCTACCTGGCCTATTTTTCTTTTTCCAAAAGATGACTGCTACGCACTTTTTTGTTTAGTTACAAGTATGTATTTCAATAGCTCGAACGCTCAGATACCTTTGGCACTTGATAAGTTATTGATTTTTTTACGGTGTAACCCTCGAGGCACTATCTCGATAAGCTTCCGTGCATTTGAGTGTGTTTAAAAAAGGGCAGTACACCTAGTACGTAACAGATTAAGACGATATAACCAGCATCATCACCATGGCTTTTACGCTGAGGCCAGAGGTGGAGTTACCCGCAGCTCCAAATTTTAGCCGTACACGGATATCGAAATTGCATAATTTTCCCGCTCCGGCATAGACCACAGATATTAAACTAACCAAGTCAAGGACGAGGATATCTGTCACACCACAATAGGGTAAATTTCACTCCTGTTACCATTTTGTGGACTGATGGTTTTTTAATTACAGAAGAGTTATATTGACCATGCCATAATTTCGTCCTCAATTTTTAATGAAAAGCCAATAAGCCGGAGTGACAACCCTACCTTTTTCCTTAGCAATAAATCACGTCACGGCTACTGCAAAAGCAGGTTTCTCCAAGTCTACCTTCATGCGTTTATGCGAACAAACCAATCGAATGTTAAATATAAAGCAAGGACGTTGAAATCCCTAACTAAGAACGTGATAAAGGTCATCTTACTAGCCAATCCAAGCTATATTTTTAAATGCTTGAATACCTCTCATTTAAAGCTTGAATTGCGTAGTAGACGTAGTAAAATTCAACTACGCAAATCAAAATGCCTTCTATGAATTACTAGTATCGGATAGGTGTTTCTACATCTCCTTCCACAGCAGAATTTTGGTCATTATTTGGCGTTTGGTATTATTTGGAGAGTACATAGAAACAAAATATAAATTTTGAATAAGTTTATCACCTTGGAAGTTTAAAAAAGCACAAAAAGGTCAAAGGACAACTTATGAAACGTTAGGGCGTTTAATTTTCAACCTCAAAAACCTTAAGTGGGAGATATAGTAGTCAGGGAGGTCAAGTGGGGTGAAAACAAGTAAAAACATTGGATTATTCCTCGGATAACGCAAAACTAATGCATGTTATTTTTCCTTCCGGAACTCTTGGGATAAAGAAATATCAGGGATAATGATGCTATTATTAACTATATTGATTAACTCTGATTCATAATTAGCTGTACATTCTTATACGTGTAAGATGGCGTTAAAAGGCAATGTTGAGGTGATAGATGTAATAATGAATAAAATATGCACCCAAACTTTCATGAATTATATTTTGCTCATTGGAGGTCTGCAAAAACGTCCTAAATGGAGATACTGTTGACACACTTCAATAAAAACGGAACTTTTCCTTAATGAGAAGTACATTTCACAAAACTTTTCATAAATCCAAAAGAAAAATGTCAAGGACGGATCATTATTATAACATTCCATCAATGACCACATGTTTTCAAATTCTTGGAATAAACCGCTATGAGATGTGAACACCGTCTAATTTTATAACGAGGAAAATACCTATCATAAAAGGATAACGCATAAACTAATAATATTGCACGAAGTAGTCGTGGAAATGAATCCAAAGGATAACTATAACTCAAAGAAAACGAGACATTAGCAAGCCAAAATAATAATGTATACTTATACAGATGGTTATAACTTAGGAATAGCCCGAGCACACCATTCTGCTGAGAAGAATAACCCTATATGGCTCTACTGAGGAGCAGTTCTCGCCCATCGTTACCCTTCCAATGGCATTTAGAATTTACCCATAAGAAATGAAGCCATGGGAGAGCAAACAGAATGAAGCAAGAGCTCACGCAAACTACCCAGCCATTTAGAGAAGATTGGGCTATAGTGAGAGAACTTCAACTTTTTTCTTTGCTTGCTGAATTGGTTGGTCGACTAAAATGACAAATTTCCCTAAGTGCAGGACATTCAGCACTAATCATTTGGCACAATTACATTTCCACGATGATGACTCTCCGGTTGCTATATATCTCCCACGTTCTTCAATCTATTCACTTCAACCCAAGAAACCAATTGCACCGCCTCTAATAGATTCGATATCCGCAAGCAACTGCTGCGTAATGTCCGATTATTCACCCAAAGAGAACCAATTAAGCTAACAGCTCCACCATTCAGCGTTCCCACTTTTTCCAATTCCTCGGCGGCTGCGTACCTAAACGAATCACTCGAAAGCAACGGGGCCAAGAACGAACAAAGAGGGGACGAGCGACACACCGATTGTCCCCGTGGAGAGATTCATGGCTCTTGCAAGTAGGATCCATAAACTCTAAACACAATCTCACCCAATTATTCTGTCCTAATTGTTCCGAGATTTAATAGCATTTAGCCGATTGCTTTGGCTCGGGCCGCGGGCAATGTCGATGGACGAGGGAAACTAAAGGGGGCAACAAACTTCGCGCTCGGTGACTCCCGCGCTAATACAAGCTTTTAAACTCATTCTTAAAAGCCACAAAGGCTCCCAATCCCTTTGTTGCTCTAGTGTTCTTGAGCTAAAAACCGGCTTCCTCCACTGAGTCTTCTTTTAATGTATTACAACGAAGATTAATTCGCCGTCGGCCGAGTGAATAATTCAAGTTTCAATGCCGAGTCGAGGGCATGCGGGAGTTCCAATGAAGAAATGCGCTTCGGGACATAAAAATGCCATTTAAGGCGCACGATGATAAATTTTTCTTTTCCAAAACTTCAGACCCGACAATTCCTAGAGGTGGCTTTCCATCAATAGGGAATGAGTGAATTGTTCAGTCAAATTTGCACAGGAGATAATGAAACATTTCTGAAACCATTGCTGACTTTTTATGAGAAATAATTGATTTTATGACGCTTGTTTGATAGCAGAATATGGGCTTCATCGCTTAGAATTATTTTAAACATCCTCATTACTTCATTGAATACCAGAGTATCAAATACCAGAGTTATACCTGCAGGAAAAGTGGATAAAAATATCACATACGTGGGAAATATTTTAAGTAGGACCCATTAATCATGCCTACATGACACAGAATTGTTTTTATATATCATTTCGTTATAGCAAGTTATTTATGCTAGGCGATAAATAGCATTGTAAATCCATTGAAAACGCTTAGGTAGAATATATCAGTAATGGAATGGATTTCTTCCTAATGCCGCTTACCGGTAACACTAATCACGTCAGATAATCTCTCGAAGTACGGAAAGCGTTGGTCTGAGAATGTAATAACCGAACGACCTTCGACTGAAATACAGACGGATGAATTAGTTCAGTTTGTGGATAAGTTTCGACTCCAATTTTCAGAGTGAATAAGTAATCACTGTATAATAACCCATACTCTCTCAGCGAAAACAGTCGACATGGGTTGGCTTCTTAATCAGCAAAATACAATATCGCAATATGAAAGAGCACACGAAAACATAGCAATAAAAATGTATGGAACTTTATTTAATACTTGCACTCTGTCTGGCTAAACAAGGTCCCCTGCTTGCGCCGGAAAAAATCAAAATACTCAGAATTAATTACTGTACCTATGATTTAAATTAAGGTTTTTGAGTTGTATGCATGCATATTTCTCATCCATTTCCTTCTTATCTATCGAGATCATCAAATAAGAATGGCAACTATGCGTACATAATAGGGTACATTCCAGCTTCTTATGTATTTAATGAAAAAGTGATTTCAGTGTAGGTTTGCGCAAGCTGTGATGGCATCAACTACAGCAAACTCGGAAACACTCAGCCCATGTGCCCTTCGTTCAAACTTAGCCACCAATATTCGTCTTTCTTTGTACGAAAAATATTTTGAATATAGTCGGGTTTTGGATGAACTAAATATTTCGGCAAACGCTCAAGAACACTGCGGGAGTAATTTTATTCAAAGTGAATACCCACATTATACATTCAGCAGCACTCAATGCACAAAAGTTGTCAACCAAATGTGAATTTTTCTGACACTTACAATAGCTGAGTGAACCCCTTCAAGCATACAAAGAACAAGTAGATAAGCAGATCCTGAGGGAAGTGTGGCCTCTGCAAATTTGCAATTTTTGCTCATTTTTTTGATATTATTCGCAAAACTATCCCTTTAGGGTTGGATAACGAAAAAATCTACTTTTTCCCAAACAAGCACATTACTGTTCAAAATGAAACTTCTGTCAAATAGAAAGAAATAGGAAAATTGCTATTATCGCCCAACTTCACGAGTGTACATCTACGTAATACCCTGCGAGCCACCATGAGGGCGTGTGGCAGGGGGTGAAGATCACCAAACATGCACTATTGACATGTAACTAGGATATTTAAGGGAGGCATGCTAGAGAACAGGGTCACAACACAGGGCAGCTATATGGTTAGTATCTACATAATAAGAAAGGGATAATTGGTTATTATTACATGCGCCATGCACTACAGACTACTCTAACTATATTTCACCTACCTATCCCTTTGTTACGCTGCCTATTGTTCTCTTTTATGGTACGCGGGAAAAATGACATTTTAAATCTATCGGTACGATAATCTATCTCTCTAATCTTGTTAATCTGATCAAACCTAGCATAATACGCAGGGGTTCTCAATATATAAGTGTGTAGGGCGGAAGCAAACGGAAACCATCAAACATGAAATATAGTCTTCACCACACAATTACGATGAATAACACAGAGCTAAATCAATTACGTAAAACATTAATTATCACGCAAACTCTGCGTGAATTTCAGATGGGCATAGGTACCAAACGTAATTGGGCATTGGTCTCATCGCTATGGATTGTTTATTTTTTCGAGGGAAAAACACTCCCATTGATTGACATCTCACTCCAATTGCTAACTGGCTGAGAGAACGTACGACAGAGTAATTCACTCGTGCAGAAACAATGACACAGCAGCAATGAAATACAAGCTGAAGCCCATGGAGAACTTCTTTTAGGAAGATTTATTCATTCGATTCAATGTCCACTTAGGTTCCTTAGGTTGTCCGAGCAATCGATCTCTCCGGGTTGGAAAGGGGGGGAAAGACAAGAAATATCCACATCCATTGAGAAATTCTCATACATCTGCCCCAGCAAACCGCCCTCCTTTTCAGTAAGCTTTCCGCTCTTACTGCGCATCCAGCGTCCATTGTTTTGCGATTCCCTTTGCCACGGACTTTTTTTACTCGCGGATTTGAGTTGACTGCGCCATCAAACCAAACGAAACATCAATGCAAAATCAAATTCCACGCTTATACCCAGATTCCTTTACACTGTTACTTCTATCCAAGGAGGCTAGAAAAAAATGGAGGCGACGTCCCACTTGATTCTTTAAGTCAATTCTTCCAAAACATTCAGTAAAGTTATGGCATTACCCCAACATGCGTCTCCGGTACTTGCGTTCTATTTTGGTCATACCAAAGTTGCAATATTCATTTCATGTGACCTTAAGTCACGCTTGCTAAACAGATCGGAAGGCAACGCAATATATTTCCGCCATTCGAAATAGCAGTTTATTCGCGGCACATTGCAATAGGCAATTATCGGAGAAATTCATATTACTGAAGCCCATTTCATACACACTTTTATGCTATTAACCAAATTGCGCTGAATATTACAGAAATTCGTAGAACGGAAGAGGTATCGTCATCGTAATTTTTTAAACTTTCAACACGTTAGCACACTTGGCTGTTTGTCGACAGTTCGTAGGGATTTGGAGCACTCGAGCAATCGATTCGCTTTTATATCTCCTATGTCTTATCAGACATTATCTGCATTTATGAGTACTGGTTTCCCCTGAAGAGGAAAGTCCGACGCCAATTTAGATGCCCAATGGAGGAAAAATCAATCATGGTACCGTAACCGTCACTTGGGGCATTAAACAGTTTGTCTTTTCATTAAGGTAGTTCGAGAGCGAGATGTCGCGTCGAAAAATTCTATGAACTTTGGCCTCAATCCGATGAAAACGATCCCATCTTTCCGACGATACAATAATATCAGTCTGCTATTCCACTACTAATCGAGATACTTGTCAGTAATAAAAAGCCCTTTCAATGGATATGCTTCAGCCGTGCGCTCCGAGGAAAATTTATTTTAAAAATGAGTTAGTTCCGAAGAGGCGTAGACGCTGGAGTAAAAATACTGGTGAGTAATTATTACAATTTATCGACAAATTTTAAAAACAAAAAACAATTCGCCGCAATAGTTAACACGAATTTACAAAAGAAGAACGTTCGGTGATGAAGATCCTTTTAGCCTACGGCGTGGAACAAATTTGACTAGTAAAATCCTTAAATATGTATAATTCATTGATTAACGAGAGTTTCAGAAATATCAAACAATATTTCTCCGAATTTAATGCGGCAATACTTAATTTATGCTTCAAGTAATTATAAAAAAAATAAAAAACAAAGTATGATCTTTACGAAGTCAAAGTATGGTCGGTCATATCCTCTAAATGGAAATCAATTAATTTCGGATCGAGTATTATGAATGAATCGTAGACCCTGCCCCCATAATGATACTGCACTACCTAACTTCTACTTTCACGGAAGCACTCAAATACACTGGCTTTACTGCCGCGTTAAAATTATTCTGCTTGTCTTATCTTTTAAAGCGTGCTTTTCTACTTAGTACATATTTAAGGCAAAAAAATGATGCGCTTTGAGTATAAAAAATAAGAAAAAAAATACGGAAAGATACGATTATAAAAGGATTCCCCCAAAGCGATATTATAAATCCATATACCACACAGCGGTTACTAACATGTAGATGAAGATGTAAGCATCAAAAAATACCCGACTGAAATCTCGCAGTTATAACAATAACTCCACTGAAGAAGTAAGTGCCTCGGGCATAAGCTCCCATTTAACGCTAATGTTATGACTTAATATTAAATGCTGCAGTTGTCAAACAGGTTAAAATTTCACTACTTTGAAGTAAAAAGATTGTAGACAAAAAAGCGAATTTGAAATATAAAAGACTGAGATATAAAATGATAACCATCTATCTCCCAGCACTCAACACCCCGACTTAGGATTTAAGTCATTCCTCATTCACTTTAAATCTCGACTTATGATTTAAGTCGGGGTGTATGGTGAATGTTTGAACTTGAACTTATATAATAAATTCAATTTCAAAACTTGAAAGAAATATCTCAATCCTGATTCCAATACGTATATAATTTACCGCCTAAATACCTCAACATATCCTATTGACTAATATAGCATATTCATCCTTCTGGGTCCTGAGAAAAACGAGAGGCATATTTCTTCAAAATCTTTCATTAGGTTTGTAAGTCTTAAATTATCCTCGAGGGGGGTGGATCAAGGATAAAGCAAAGGTTTTGGCTTTATTTCTGTAAGAATATAGTTTATTTTTAATGGACCAGACGACAAATCAACGTATGCAAGCGAACACCAGGCGGAAAGGAATAAAAATGATTGGCTGATAAGGGGGACTTCCCTTTACCTTCTAGCGAGGACTGCAAAGCCAGAGGTAGCGGTCTCGGCTGGTCAATCCGCGGAGACTCCCACAAACAGCTCCGGGGAGGGCTGCGGTCCCGTATGGTAAAAAGCCCCGTCCTATGCCTACATCTCGCTTTTATGCCGATCGGGTCCCGTTTGACTGTACAGTGAAGGGAGTGAGGTGTGAGTTTGACTCTCCTTCCATCCATTTCTCCCTCCTCCCCTCACCTCAAAAGGTGAACCTCCTTGCCACCCTCTCATGTTACTCCCCTTCGCTTCACCAAGATGGGCCGCGCCGGGCAGTATTTGGACGGCTCAGTCCAAAACGTTCACGGAAATAAAATTTAAGATGTTCCGAACAACCCTATTAACAGTCTCAAAAAATATTGCAATAAATTTCAAAAAAATCTACAGAAGGAATGCCAGTGAAGCATTGTACCGAGCATGAATCGATTCCGACTGAAATATGCGACAAGAAACCTAAGCGGAGCCGGATGAATGTTTTCCCGGCTATATCCCGGGAAAGAAAGTCAAACGCGTGCATTCCCGTCCAAAGCCCTTCATACGTCGCGTCGTCCGTGTTCGGCTATTCCCGGTCGGTTGGTAATGAGTCCCTTCATTTGCTACCTTTTCTAAGGAGAAACACTTGGAGGACTCATAGCCTGGAGAATTTATCGGAAATATGACGTAGATATTAATTTACTCGCCTGACGTAACGAAAATTACATATATACTAGTCCCCGTCCAAGCAATTGCAGCTCGCCATCGAACGGCGCTCCCTGTTTTGGGTTTTGACTCAAGATTGCTCCCATGTCATAAGTAGAACTCAGATATTTGCCTTAGATGCCGAATAGAGAAATTATCAATCCACGAGCATACGGAAAGCGTTTGTAACAGCCTAAAGCAGGGTCAAGCATTGGCCAAATATGATGACATTACGCTATGTGAAGATTACGAGGTCAAAGCTCTTAAAAAACTAGTATTATATAAATAAGCCATAAGATAAAAATTGTCACTTTTCCAAAAATCGCGGAGGTAACTCTAATAGCCACGTACCATGAAATCAGATGTAACTGGTAAAATGTCTCCGGTGATAGGGCCTGAATCAAATCTATTCCGCATTGTAGCAGGGCAAGAATTTCGCAATTTGGCACACAGATGATAGATGCTGAGAAGGTTAAAGTTTGCGATATACCAATTGAGAGAATATACGAATGCTATTTATGTCTTATTCGATTAAAAACTTTCTTTTTTTGTAGTACATTTATTTGATTATATACCGACCATCAACTAGAAATGTGTATTAAGAGCTATATAAAAACGACTTAGCAATTCCATCCACATATTCATGAGCAACGTCTGGTAACCGCACAACCTGCATTTATTAACGAGAAGGGCAATATGTTTTAAATGTTGTCCACTTATTCACGCATTACTGTAATACCAATTTTAAACGTCAACATCTCTCCATATCTCCAGTATGGGAAAGTCATTCCATTTAGTGAGCTCTGTATTTTTCTGAATATTTGTAGCAAAGCAATTTAGCTTCGCACTTCTTGAGAGCTTTTCAATTTCCCAGCAATAATGTAATGATTTTTAAACAGTCCAAAAGATAATAGTTAGCTACACCATTAGTTTACTCAATAAAATAATTATACGGCGACTTACGGTGTAAGGTAGGTAGTTGATGATTACATTTTGAGCCATCACTATTTTAGTTATTCCCCGTGAAGATATTTCATCGGATATAAATATATATGCTTGTACGATTTACTTCCATTGCGATAGTTTTCTTTATGGCTGGTGAATCCATTGAGCGTATAAAAAATTCTCATATGGTATTACTAACTGAGGGATTGCTCACACCGTATCGGGTAACTGTGGAATACTTAGTGATGAAAATGATAATGCTGGAGATACTCATTAAGCCACATTGGTTATTAAAAAAGCGCTCGGTTTATTGTGCCATACGGATCAAATATTACTTATCACAAAATAGTAAGTACCTCGATACAAGAAAGTGAGAAGAAAAAAGACAAAGAGTGTCGGCGGACATCCAAGTAGTCGTTGAGTGTCCACATTCTCGACGGCTGAACTGTAGACTCTGGGTGAGTGAGAGGCAGAAGAAATCCCGACTGTGTGGACTCTGCACTCGAGCTTGTGTATTTGATTAAGCAGGCACTCGAGTGTTAAACGGGGAGTACGGAGTCCGTTTAGGAGGACTCTACTAGTATCACAGGAGAAGAGTTTGGTATTTCTACTATTCAGCAACAATGAGAAGCCACAGTTGCAAATATTTAAGTAAACCTTTTTTCTCCGCATCGCACTCAGTTCTTTGACACGTTAAATCAATCCTACCACTTGAACAGTTCAATTCTTTGACAATCCTCTCATTTCAGCACGAAAGTAGAAACCGATACCTATTTGCTCAGGTTCAAAACCGAAGTAGAAGAAAAACATGGATGGCAGGAGGCCTTTTGCGGAGAAATCTAATTAATCTCCATATTCTATAAGAGATTAATGCTCTTCTGTGTCCTCATGGTATTCGAAACTAAATAACTATTTCTGTTAACTTCATAAGGTTTGATATCGCATGCATTCCTTTAATGAATGGCAAAGGCGTAACAAGACGCGCCACTTCAACGCACGATGAGAAGCAACAGGCACGCTTATCTCAGATGAACTTCCGGGATGAATCAGAAATTTTATCTAACTTCCACTTTTGTTTTATTTACTAGTACAAAGTTACTTAATTATCCACCTACATCAATGTACTGCAATTACTATTGAATGACTTTAAAAATGATTATGTTGTGTTTTGACTCCGAAACCTTAACAGAATCACAAAGCACATACCCAATCATAAAATCGTCGGCCGCTCGTTCGAAGGGTGCTTTAGAACTGATGGGATTACACAAATATAGGAGAATTGTTTTGGCCCAGGGGTAGCAAATTCGACTCCAAAATAAAAGGTCGCAGGTTCAAAACCAAATGACGGAAATTATTTATCTGATTCTGGAAATCATTTTCATGTAACAATAACAAGATGAAACGGAGAATTCTAATCTACCCGGGTTACTGGCGAGAGGCAGCGGACTTTGACGATGGCGCAGGTAAAGACGATTAGCACGTTATTAACTGCCACAGATTAGAGCGGGAGTGAAACTTTTGACCACACAAGAAAGCGGATTGCACAAAATCGGCCGGAGTACTTCTATTGAAGGCATTGGGAAACCACCACATTAGTCTCCCAAAAAGAAGCAGACTTACATTGATTAAATGTGATAGAATTCCTTCCGGTGAAGTCTTCCACAGGAAAAAGATGCCCCCAACCGAATCTCCAGGTGCGGATTAATGCGAAGAGAACATCAGTCATAGAGGAAAAATGCCGGGTTATATCTGTTCTTAGCTCTCGATCTCTAGCATTGTCATGCACCAAAATCATACATAGGCCACCACTTGACGCAAGCAAATTATGCATACATCCGTGTCATATTGCAAAAGATATTTATTTCTTGAACTGCGAAACAGCCACCAAATTTTTCAGAAGACATTGACGACAGTAATTCAATTAGTCTGTCCACCGAATTGTATCAATATTCTCGTGCTTTGAGCCGAAATGAAGTCACTGAAAGCTTCTACTCAGAAACACTATTCAACCCAAAATTGCACGCGAACCAACACCAATGAAACATCAGCATAACATTTGGGAAGATGCCTTTCCTCAATTCATCGATGATAGTAAATTGAGGTGCGGACAAAATGCTCGAGCCTCCTATCACAGGACGTCATAGACAATCCAACACTTCGTATGAGTGAAGGCTCGTTAGAAGACGGAGAGAACTCACCAGAATTAGAAGCGACGAAGACACAGCTCAGGAGCAAAAATCCAAACACGTTCGCCATGGCTGAAGGCGGATGGAAATCCAGTGAGGTGTTGGGGAACAAAAATAACAACACAGCACACTGATCCAAACAAATGTGATATGCGGCTAACACACGATTTTATCCAACAGCGACACTTGTGAGAGAAAAGATATCACCGGCTCACAGAGTCAAACACCGAGACAGTAGCTGCTCCCGAGAGAGCGACTACACGTGCACTGAAAAGGCCTTCGTGTGACTCGTTCCCTGCCGCCAACCTATCTCTTCCCCTCCAACACCTTCCCCTTCTAATACCCCTTTTGAACGCATGCGTACTGGGAGGAGCAGACGGGGAGTGGTTACTAAGGACTGAATGGAAAAACAAGGCAGGAGGTGGTAGGTTACATCCGCGACGTACCCTCTCTTGTGCTTTAAATGTTTTCAGTTGTTCGGCGGAGAATGGGAAGAATGAATAATATATTTTATAGCAAAAAATGTCAAGAGATGGACTTAGATTTTCTATCTATTGCAGGGTGCACGATAATCCTTCACTATATTTCACCATATTCAATACGATTTTTCGTTTCGCCACTATCTTTATGGCTGTTTCATTGTGTAATAATTTCACCGATAACACATACACTAGCTGTAGTACTAATATAATGTGCAATCAGACGGATGAGAACTGAACATCTAAAAATATCGTATTGCATTAAGGACGAAGTGAGACTTCAGTAACTATTCTCTGCTTTCTCGAACTACCATGCAAGACATTATTCGTTCCAAGGGCTTCTATATTTTCAATTCTCTGGAGTAAATATACATTTCAACAAAGATAAAGCATATGCATTCACAGATTCCAAATTTAGATCAAAATACAGAATATTATCATGACCCCTCACTATATCTGTAGATCTGACAGAAACGATAAAATAAGAGAGATACATTGCCAAATAGATAAGTACAAAAACTCGTTCTTTCTGCGCACAATGAGCTACCACAGAAAAACTGAGCTCCACTACATACATTCCCAAAATACACGTCACCATTTCACTTCCAAAAATCTTACATCTTTACACAGTTATGTCCTAACACTCCCTGACACAAGCCTATGCGTTGACTAGCAGAGTAGTATGTAGATGTAGAAGCCCTCACATCATGACGCGAAAGAATGGTAAACGGTAATATCGGTCCATCGACGGCTCTAAAAAAATTGCACCTCTACACAAGATTTTCAAGACATGTTTTACATCTATAAACATCTAATAAAATTATTCTACAACCTAGTACGAAAGACTAGATATGTTTAAATTTCAAAATTTTTGCCATAAAATTCATAACAGGTTTTCAGGTAAAGTATGGTTTGCCACACAAACTGATAGGAATCACCGACTTCAACCTGATTAAAAATTGCGTCACCGTAAAAGAAAATATTTTTTCAGATTTTCAATAGCATAGATTCCGTTTGATTTGGAATTGAAATTAAATTAGAATTTTGAAACTAGAAATGCTAAACTTGATTTCCATAACATTACTTTATACTCTCAGAAGTATTTGTGGAATACTACCCGCGAAAATAAAAAATAGGATGAATATGGTAAAAAATACTCTTATTAATATACATACATACATACCCATCACACCGTTCCCTTCCGGGGTAGGCACAGTCAAAACGTTTCACTCATTAATTCATCATTGTACACCTAACTCTGCTTCAATAATTTCCTCCATACTGACCTATCCTTGCAAACCTTTTTGCCTCATTTAACCCCATACACTGTTTCATACACGCCCTCCTGTTTTTAAAATTCCTCATATTCCTCATCCTAAAAATTTCCTTGGCCACATTCAACCACAACTTTCTCGGCCTACCTCTACCTCTCACACCATTCATTCTACTCTCATATATCTGTTTCGTTATTCGACTCTCATCCATTTTCTCAACATGGCCAAACCAACGAAGCACACTCCTTTCATACACGTCCATTACTGGAGCATTTAACCCACATTCATTAATGACCCACTCATTCCTGACCCTATCCATCCTACTTTTGCCGCAAATTCTCTTCAGATAACTCTCTTATTAATAAGGTAAGGAATATTTAAGTCCAAAGAAATGGAGGGCTTGTATGAAGTACTTAATTCATAAATGCAACTGAAGCAGATGATGATAGGGGGGCTAGGAATGATAGGCAATGATAGGGGTATTAGGAATAAATTATTCAAGTGGAGCCAGCTTTACAGACCAATGACCGAGAAGAATATTTTTTTTACACTACCCTACTCCTAAAGGGAGCGGTAAATGTGTGGAAAAGACTGCATCTCACAGGCGTTTCATCGCGTCGTATATTTGATACAACAGTTACGCCTCATCCAGTTAGGCGTCATATGGTCGAAACGGTTGTCACAAAAATATGACGCACAGAAACACCGGAGGGATGTGGCCGCTTCTGTCGACGCACAACTTAAGTCTTCGCATCACTAATGCATATAAGTGACAGAATCTTCTGCGTGACATGGAGAAATGCATCAGAAAGGACTTTGAAATTTCTGTAATCATAAGAGTATCGATCTAAAGAAATTCAAAGTAGCCCTGATGCACGGCTTTAGGTTCCTCACGTGCTCAAAGAACAGCGAGGAAGGGTTTTCTGAGGATGGAAGTGAAATGCCTCGAGAAAATTAGACATGGTCCCTTTTCACATCCACTACGCCCAATGCTCCACACACCGCACAACGCCAACTTTCGCCAAGTACACAACTTCAAAGCCACACCTCGCCGAACTCTGCCACCTCGTTCGTCGCATCTGAGGCGCATCCTAAGGAAACCACGGGATTTCAGAGGCAGCGGAAAGAGGCGAAGGGAAGAGTGAAGCGATGTGGGGCAGTTAGGGAAAGAGAAAAAGGAATGAGGGGAAAACCGATACAGTTGAGCCAATGGCGAAGAAGCTTAGGGAAAAGAGAAATATATAAAGCATTCAATTCGGGATGCGATTTAAGGAAAGGAAAAGTGAGGTCGTAAAAGTTTGGAATGGCATCGGATGAACCGGACTAAGGAGATTATTAATTTGAGGATGGTACTTAACTTCCCTCTAGAACATGTGTAGCATGAAAATAAGTTATGGATATTATCTACTATTAAATATCAAAAATAAAAAAGCGCATTCCACGCACATAAAGTGAGCTACACAACAAAATACATAAATAAATACTAGATTGATTTTGTGAGTATGCAACTCATATAACGACAGGGCACACTTATACAGCATTACGGCACAACATATACAAGGTAAACGTGTCCATCATAATGAGCACAGCTATGCAATCATAGAAATTCAATTAATGAGTTCATATTTATATCGAGATCATTTTTATGAAAATCAGCGTGTACAGCAGAATATTCTGACTTCGGCTTTGCTTGTCACTAGACTGGACGCTTAGCCATTCACCTGAGAAGATTATAATATGGGCATCAACATTATGAATACATTTACAGCCATTTTCATTCCTTTTTATGCGTGCAATTTAATGTCGTCTGGCAATATATTTCATATCTCATTACATACCTATGCAATATGCAGTCAATACTTATGAATTCAAAACTTTCAGTGACCACACATTTCCAATCTTTTGGAATAACTGCAAAAAATAGTAGATTTAGTCAACTGAATGACACCTCTAAGTGAAAAAATTAACCACGAGAATATAATTCAACTCTTAACAGGGATTCATACCCAGATACGTACTAATAAGTTGCCGTTTGTCATAATTTAACTATTAACATTAACGTAAGCACAATTTTCTTCTTTCAGAAAAGTGAAAAAAATACATCAATACCAGCAAAATAAATTCGAGTTTATTTCTCATAAAGATTTTTATTTTCCCCTTATAATTTTACAATCCATTAATAAACCTTAGTTAATATACATTCATTATCTGCATTTTTCGCCAACTATTGTCTTTCATTCCTGCTTTCAATCTCCCATTTTTTTGTTTCTTCGAATTGCTATTTATTTCTCTCCTGAACTTTTTTCAATATTCGAATAACCAAAATGTGTTCCGTACCTTGAAGGCATGAAATTTTAAAGAAGAAATAACTCGAGGGTCATTGTGAACAATAAACATGTTTTCATTCCGCGATGCCTGAAGTGTCAACTTAATCTCTACGCGGCAACGTGCACGGTTCATCGAGTCTGATGTAACACAATTAGTCTGCTACAGTACCGGCTTCCGGTAATACCGATGAAATGCAGGTCTCATATGCATTTGACGCCTGATCTGGCAACCATTCATTGTCAAGCACAGTCACCGCTCTGCTGCTACTCAGTCTGTCGTTCACAGCAGGGTCCGAGACACATCGAGGGGGAGAGGTACCGTGGCACTTGCGAAGAAGGCCCTGAGGTGAATTGGATTCTGAAATAGGGTATCCATAGAAGGAGGCATTGGCAGAGGGAGGCTCATCATGCAGGACATCATTCTACTGTAAAATATACTGACGGTGGATTGCAAATGGAGGTTGAGGCAATGACTCATTGCGGATGCGAACTAGAGCTTTAAGAGTAATGTTCATTGAAATGAAGAAAATAAATACAGGCAACAATGAAGACAAGAAATTTGATATCGGTAGTGACTAAAACCTGAAGCAGAAAAACGACTGCATGTATATACATACAGATGTGACATTTTCCGGGAAAAATAAAACTCTAATTGAGAGAGGAGTGAAATGGAAAAGGAAAGAAATAAAGAGCTGATATTCAAACTATTCAAAAATCAATGAAAATTCAAGCGACAATGGAAATGCTCACAAAATTTTAACCATAAAAACAGGAGAAAAATATACAAATACAAAAATCAAACATAAATGATTAAGCTGATCGGCCATTAATCGCACGTGCATACAAATTAACAAAAAACAATCATAGGCAAAAAATGGCGAGTGGCCGGAGGGCCACGTTATATTACAGCAACCAAATAGCCCAAAAGTATTTACGAAGGAATGCAGGAATACGTAAAATTTCAAATAGTCACAATAAATTATTTGGACAACCTTTCACAGTATGTCAAGTACCGAGTAGAGCTAGTTTGAGTGATATATTTCCCTAGTCCATATGGAGACCATACTCGAAATTCAAGTTTACATTTCAGCAACTGCAAAAAGCACAAAGTAAATATAGAAATATTAATGGTTCAACAATACTCTTTAATATAGCTAATTTTTTTAAATGGATAATTATTTGTACTATTTATTGAATAAAACAACTAATATATCAAATAAATACCAATAACTTTATTTATTTTGTTCGCGTGGTACATTTAATAACTCTAGTTCTATACACATTTCGGCGATAAGTATATGATTTATTTTTTATAATTTGAAGAGAAAACGTAAGAAATCTACTGTATTCAATTTTTGCACATATCTTGCTGTTAAAACAATTCTTACGTTTAAAATAAAGACTCTCTAGAGTACATACCGGTGCAATTTCCCACTTTAAATTACTAGCATTTTTTGGAAAATATCTTGAAATATGGAGCGGTCAGGGGCTGATATTTTGGTACTGATGGAAAGGTAACATATTTTTCTTTAACACTCTCGCTGCTGGGCATTGAAATATATTTCTACAATAGAATGCTGAGTATTTTAAGCTTTATTCATTCTATCACAGAAAAATAACTGTATTACTTAGAAAAATGCTGTTTATTTTGCTTTAAAGCTTGATTCTTCTACATTTTTTAATTGTAAGTTGGTTGGAATATGTTTCTCAGCAACTAAGAAAACACGTCAAATGACGGGATTAGCAGCGAAAGTGTTAAAGAGTGATCAAATTCAAATTTTACGGGAAATGACATTTCACTTAAACAACCTTTGATTTAAATAAAGAAAATAAATACAGATGATAACGAAGACAAGGAATTTAGATATGTTCTAATATTTTTAAATGAAAGTGTTTAATTACATTCTGAGAAGCAAGAATTTCTGTTTCAACGTAGAGGGTTCTTATTCCCCTGCTTCTAAATCTCAGGACACAATAATTTCCAAAATTATAAGCATTCAGGACCTCTACATCTGGAATGTTAATTCTTTTTCCAGAAATGATTTCACAACAAAACATGTGTACCTAGATGACCTAGACCTTAGCGTGATCGAATACATCAAACCTAGCAATTGCTAAAAAAAATGTTAGTATATCAAATAACGGTTACTGAGCTCATTCGAAAAATATAGTGACAATTGTACGCTAACCTTGTTCAGGATGCTCAACTAGAGTCATCCAAACAAAATGCCTGCATTAAAACTCTACGGAAAGAATTTCTCATGTGTTCTGGCAATCCGAGAATACTGAGAGTGCGAGAGATGAAAAAAGACACTAAAAATTCTGGAACCAAATGGGGTCATTAATGCGCACGTAGCGCTCACTCTTCCCCGACTGAAATCTCCTGTGTTTTCCCGACTTTTTTTTACGGCATCGCCACAGGCAGTAAAAAGCATTATCGCTCAGTAGCAAAAGGAAAAGTATGGGCAGCGGATTACGAGGGTCGGAAAACAAGCGCAGTTTTCGAGATGTGTGAGGGGATCATGAGCCGAACATAGGGCATCGTGGTCAGCGGAAAACAAGACAAAGCTCTTCCGTTACATTCTGAGGCGTTGGAAATTCCGTTTCAACACTGAGGATTCTTATTTCCCTGCCTACACAACTCAGGACACAAATATATCAAGAATAATGGGCGTGCTGGATGCATTCTCATTAAGAACATATATTCTGATTTCAGTAACGATTTCACAAAAGAAACATATGTTCCTAGATGAAAGCGTGATCAAATATACCAAACCTAACGTTTACTGTAAAAATTATAGCCTAAGGATTTCCACTAAAGACTTGGACAATCGTCCAATAGCGCAATAGATCGACGGGGTGTCTCTAAATTCTATTAAAGAGATGATATCGCAAAAGATAAGTAATGACTTGCTACTATCACTCGCGTAGCAGTTATTATCGGAATGTACTATACAACATTCAGAAATTTTGATTGGTCACCTTAGAAAGAGTAATCCATGAAGTGCATGTCTCACCTAATTTTATTTCTGCAACAATGCTACAGTTGTTACACGACCTGAGGTTAAATGCAGAGGAACTACGAGGCATTGCACTGAAATCTGCCACTGGATGGCTACTTCGTGACTAACGCTAACGAGATAGTAATAATGCTAACGAGAAGAAATCATAGGACTGAACTGTGAAATTTCACAAAAAAGGACATAAAACATCTGATAAATATTGAGGACACTGGTGCTTGCTACGATAATACTCGTATGGTCTTAAAACTTACATAATTATGGAGTCACCCGCGAGTGTATACACATGTCATAAAAATGGCAGACCCTTCCAGGTTCACAGGACAGTCAAATACCGCGAGAGATTCATGGTTCATGTTATCCTAAATAAAGACAGCATATCACTTGCATCATTCTCAGCATACCATAATATAAAGGTCGAAACGTTTTTTGCTATCGGTATGTCTCTAATTCAATCAAAGAGGTTAAACGCTATTAATATTATTAATAAAAATTGTTTGAAACCAAGTTCTTCTTCCCGTTAAACATCACCGTTTATCGTAGCATGTGGAAAACTTAAGAATAAACTCAAACCAATTAAATCGAAATACAAAGCAACAGAACTGCCAAGAGTTCTCTAGTAAGGTTGCGCATGCCAGATCAGAGGATGTTAAGACAAGGTAGGCTGTTCTGTTGATTGTTACGGTCAAGTTTGAAGTCAGCGCAGATTGTCGAGGAGGGCGAGAGTAGGATGCCTGCCAGGGTAAGGAGACGACATGGATTTCCGGGAGGAATAAGGCACATGCTAATATCACCACGTCACTTCACGGAGGAGAACATACCCTAGAGAATAAAATGAAAACAGCAGTTTCGACTCCTACAATCTGACGACTTCTACACCTGCAGCCCCTCCATCTAGTGTATGAGCTAATTAATTTGAAATTCTGTTTCTTTGAACAAAATCCTATTCCAAACAAGAAAAAGGTCAGGACCCTACATGTCACAAATTTGGCATACATTTTCCTTACGACCCAGGAGGATATTTAGCAATTTAGATCTAGGAGGTTATGCAAGAGAGACCCAAGTTTAACAGAAGAACAATGTTTAACTTGTGATAGGGCCTGGCTGACTGAAGGGCAACCTTACCGGTGTTATTAAAGGTGGCTGTCTACTACCAGCGACAACGCGGGCGCCCGTGCTGCTAAGGCAGAGCATTGATAAGCTGAAGGATCAGCTTAGTGGGTCTCCTGAATTGTCTTGGATGGAATTAGACCAAAATACTACTGTGATTT
This sequence comes from Ceriagrion tenellum, assembly GCA_963169105.1. Classification (NCBI taxonomy): domain Eukaryota; kingdom Metazoa; phylum Arthropoda; class Insecta; order Odonata; family Coenagrionidae; genus Ceriagrion; species Ceriagrion tenellum. The sequence goes on along the minus strand of OY720632.1, from coordinate 57,276,826 downwards.
ATTGGTCCCGAGAGAAAACTTCTATGTTCCATTGTAGTATCCCTTTGAACTCTGATTAACGGTTAGCGATAATCCGCATCGCTTCATTCCGTGTACCTACTACGAGTAACGTCACTTGAAAAAGTTAACTTCCGTAAATGAAACAATGGTATCGGGGTACAGATCTCTGTTTTACTATAAAAAATACTTGCACACATGATACAGACTGGAAACTCATAGAATTATACGTAAAAAAAACTATAGTTTTGCATGCTAATTTGTATTCTCTTTGTTTTTACCCGGATTTTAAGTTTCCGGCTCCAAAGTCAAGCTAATATATGTAATTCAATCAACTAAATCCTTATTCTTTTGAAATACATTCAAATAAGAAGGCTGCGTAGAATTTTTACAGCGTTTGATTTTACATAGTGGCTTAAATACACAAAGATTGCTTCACAGGACTTCTTTAGTTACGAGATGCTCAAGCTTTAGCTCAAAATGCTTGGAAACGGTATTCATCTAACTTGATGGGTCATCATTCCGCCTTTTCTTTAATAAAGTAGGACTACAACGTGGTGTTGGTCACCTTTGCAACACAAAACGCCAACGAGAGGATTACGACGTTAATAATGGGAATGTTTGAGTGGTTTGGAAGGGCGAAGTATTGTAAAGGTAAGGGCAGCAGAAGTTGCACTATGTTGTCCACACCGCTAAATTTGACATGAGATGTCAAGATTGAGCCATTGTGAATTTTTCGGCAATATTTTTTATCCAAACGATGCTGAATTAAAATAATGTTATCAATTTTGTAAAAATGTTCCTAAAAACTTAACCTTCACAAATGGACATATCCTTATAACTGCAGAAGAAGCGGGCTGAAATCTTTACAGAGTCGCTCGCTTATGAACAAATTATTTTATCAGTACCCATAGAAAGCTAGAGGTTTGGTGTGAACGACAGACTGGGCATTTTGAAGAATAAGATACAAGTCTGCAGCATTGAAAAACCTGGCTGGTAGCCAAATGATATCTCTCCCTCTTCCGTTTGAAGCCACTTAGCAGGGAATGGTCTCTTCCGATAAAAAGGTTCCACTGCCCTAATACGTGGGACAGAAAGGCAAGGACTTGGACGAGTTTCCCCGAGTGGTTTGTCGGAGCGCGCACTCCACTCCGAACACAGCGGCCGAGATAAAAGGAGGTTGCAGCGGATGGAGCGCAGAAAAAAAACACCGCGAGAGACTCAGAAGAACGGTGAAGGTGAGAAAATTTGAAAGTAGAGAAATGTGGCCAACAGGATAACAGCGCACGGAGGTGAGGAAACGTCCGCAGTTGGATGTCACGTGAGGAAGTGAAATTTTGTTTAAGAAGTCTGAGCGAATGATTGCCTGCGGTGATATACGATACAGTTGGCTTCACTATCATGGAAAGGTCGACCCTTGGCACTACTTTGAGAAATTCGCCATAAAAATGCACACCGTTGTTTCAGGGTAAGTGTTATAGCTGTGCACTATAGAGTGAATATATGAAATTGCATTAAGAAGTTAAGATATTCAAATGGCCTCAATAATGTTACGGTATTACTGCTCGTTGTTGTCGGGTTGTTTTTGGGTTGACGAGCAGTAATGGAAAACGCCGCGGAAACCTTCACGAGAATGTTACGATATGTAGTCCTCATGGATTCTCTATTACCTATTCAAGTTAATTTATTAATTACAGCAGTATTATTTTTACAACAGAAAATAAACTTCTGCTGAAAAGCGTTCTTAGTATACTGCGAAAAAAATGTCAAAGCCTCAAATACGAGTGCAGGCGCGATAGATAGAGCCCAATGATAATACCTAAAGGTGTGAATTCAGCTTATTACTAAGGGGTTTGGTCACAAAAACTTATTTGTTCGCCAACAATAATACTTTACTTACTTCACTCTCTTTAAAACTGCTCATCTTTTTGAGCAACATTCAAATATAGTCTCCATTATTGCTGATTATTACCAAAATCTCGGGCCTTCTATCTGCCTCCAGCGGTGAAAGGTGAAAAAAGTGGAGTAAATTAAAATTGTATTTGTGCTTTCTGACTTACGTACCCTTCCCAGTAGTCCCCGCCAGTATATCCAATTGGGGGGCGGTTTTACCTCCGGAATATTTTACCGGAATGAATGCCATCATGTCATACATCCAATGCATGGCTGCTAGGGAGGTCGTGGTGATTTTTCCGTTGCCCTTTACATTGCTGACTTAGACTATAGTCACAGTCAAAGTCAATATTCTTGCCTGTATGATATACCAGTATCCAAAAATGTCTAAACTGGAAACATGCTGAAACTCTGATTTTTATTCTTCAAGGAAAGAGATCATAATTCAGGTATTGGTGAAATAACCCGGTGCTAAGAGTCATTAGCTCCATCTATCAGCCTCTAGGGAGCTCCTTTACGACTTTTCTACTTGCATTAATGTCTTGGTAAAATACCAAAGAGTAAACAATGTAGGAAGATTATTTTTTCCTTTAATTTTTCGTAAAAATCAATGAAAGAGCGCACTCCGTTTCTCCTCAGTAATTTTACATAAAGTTCCTTCTTTCGTCAAAAACTTTTATGCTTCACATAAGTGTCAATAGGACTTCAATTTTCAGGCCCATTGTAATATTTTGGTCTTACTAGAGTACTTTACGCTTTCCGCTCATAATTCCATTAAAAAAAGCCCCATTTTGTTGGCTGCTCTTTCTTTACTGATTGGACCTGCGTTCTATAGATCTGCGTTTCATGAGATGCGCCTTTCCCTTTTTTTTTGCTCTAAGCTATCGTCTTTTTATTCACGTCATTTCAGTATTCTCTTGCCTTTTTTTCAGCATCATCAACTTCTCCAATTCTATGTAATAGCCCTTTATCCGCCTGCCTCGTCCACACTCCCCTTTTTATAGCTTCTATTTTTCAGTGTTCGATGCGGGTGCTTGAGTTCCATTCAGCCTCTCTTCGTCTCTTTGCTTACCCGCAATTTACTCCTCCATATTCCGCATTCACTTTCACATCATCCCTCCATATATCCCACCCCACGTCCCTTGTGTCTCTCGCAGTTCCCTATCCTTTAACTCAATCCCATCATCTCATTCTCCCACCCACCCCAAACCCCCCTCTACCCCCCACCACGCTCCACTATTCATCCTATCCAATACTCTCTCCACGACCTTCAATCCCTTTCACTTCCACCGTCGCCAAGCTCTTTCCCTACCACTTAAGAAGCTCTCATCTCGATTCCTCGGTATTTTTCCTTTTTTCCCTCCACTCCTTTTTTTCCCATTTTATTCTCTCAATGTGACAAAACAAGGAGGAATTAATCACCCTCTAGAGAGTTCATTGTATTCATGCGACTTAGTCGTCAGTCTGGATATATTGTCGGAGTGCAGCAAAGATAAATGGGCATTTTGAACGTTAATTTCACTGTTTGCATCAATATTTGCGTTTGTCGTCGGATGTAACACACCACACTTGATTGTTTTATATTTATAACGCATAATATTGGTTGTTTCGTACATGATCGAGATAACTTGACATTTTATTGCATCTGGTATGGAAAATAATATTTTTTCCCGGCAATAGTCAAATTAGAAATTATTTAATTACAGTAAGTGATATTCACATCTTGCTGAAACATTTCATTTCCATGTACTGTAACTCAGAAATAGTACTATAAAAATTCATGATTTAGTCGTTGAAATACATCAGAGTTTTTCTTATCGGGTACATTTGAGGCACCAGGGAATAGCCTGGAGTAGAGCTGCTCCATTTTTCAAAGTTTGAGCTTTATTTTTTTAATGTTTTTATAAAAATCTATTTAAAGTAGCGCGCCATTGAATAAAATGAGTGAATCGTTTTTCTATATCAGTGGTTATGGTTAAAATTCAGTTTTATATAATTAACAAATATTTTTTATATTGAGGAGCAAGAAAATTGGCGCCTGATTCATTCTTTGGCTTCTTTAATTTCGTTGAAAAAGGATCTACTGATATGCGGAATGTAACTACGTAATTCTTTAAATGAGCTCCTTCTTACCGCTCCTTTAACTGCTACCTCGCACTGGAATCCTCTTTATTTTTCCTTGGGATCAAAATCCCTTTTTGGCGATTCATAAGCCTCTATTTCACCACCCGTCATCAACTTTGACATTTTTTTCCATTGTTCCCTTTCTTCTCTCCTCTCTTGGTCGCTTCTGCCTCACAGTCTTTCTAACAAGCTGATATTTTACAATTAAAATATTTGTGTAGTGTATTTTGAGGGTGTGGTAGTTATAATCCCCTCACCTTTTATTTCTTGCTCAACATTTAAGTCATCCCAATCCTCTATCAGACTGCAATCATTTCAACAATATTTCATGTCTCTCAAATCAAGACCACGCAGCATGGAAGGTGTATCAGCGGATTTAAATCAACGGTCAAAAGACATGGCTCAATGACAAACCCAGGGAATTTTACCATTTCTCATAGAAAAGAAGAGCCACCAGCTATCGACACTCGCTCTTCCCATACTACATTGAGAGATTGGAAAATTGAAATCAACCATACTCGAAAGTCGAATTTTTACTCCGAAATTCCACAATTTGAGGTCGACTTTTTAATATTCTAAGTCAATGAAAAGTCGACTCAAGTCATCGACTTTCGACTTATGTGCGAAGGTGAATACGGTTTTCAGAATAAATTATTGACTGTCTTTTACAGAAAGCATTCGCTGTGGAAAGTACTTTAGCCCCTGAAAACTAAGTTCATTCTAACTTCATTCAAACTAACTCCATTTAAGAAGCGTGCAATACTCAAAAATACTTCACTTCATATGATTCACATTCCCTTAACATTTATATATGACTCGTAATCAACAATACTATAGGACATTAAGGGTTGTCATTCACCAAAAACGCGTAATTTGGGGCGATTATAAGAATATTTTCTTTCGTAGCTTTCACCTATCTTCTCAAATATAAAGGAGAATGTGTGTTTGTTTGCTAACTCCTTTTGAACCAAATGCAGTAAAACTTTCAAGTTTTAAGGAGTTTTTAATTTTTAGCGCAGATAAAAGGATACTAATCGAGTAACTTGTAGTCCTGTTCGAACTCAGACTAGTAAAAGCATTTCTCTGATAATTAAAATTAAAGTTCAATATTGTCGCCGTAAAGTATCGTTGGAAAAGTATAATAAAGAGCGAAGACCTGAAAAAAACGGAATACCTGTATAAAAAACTCTGCAATAATGAAGGAATTTAACTGGTTCGAAAAAAAAGAATTTCTGATTGTTTTATGAGAAACTTAGTCGAACTTGCTTAATATTGTGAAATGAAAGCTGCCACACAGTAATTCCACATAAAATTTAGCAATACCTAGGTCTCGAATTTCGGCAAAATCACCATCTGGTCGACTTATGAAGTCATCATCACTCGATAATAGATTCATTAGTCTAAACCTAAGTCGTTAATAAGATTTATGTGGAATAACTTTTATTTATTTATTATTTTTATTTTGTTTTTTAAAATTTATATATAATAAGATTTTACAAGTTCATAACAAGAAAAAAAGGTATACCTTAAACTAACAGACAAGAACAAAGAATAAGAAACTTGTACAAAAAAGGAAAAAAAAAGAAACTTGTAACATGAAAAAGGGGAATAACTAACTTACAGCTTTCATTTCACATTTCAGTGAAAAGGGTAAATGATGAGCATCTTTTAGCGATTAAAAGGGTAAAGACCAAGAAGTAAAAAAAACATAAGGTAAGATATGTTGAGTAAATATATTCATTCTATGAGCACAACTATTAAGACGCCATAAAAACTATAGGTAATGCGAAATCACAATGGCTTAATTAAGTGAGATATCAGTGGAGGAAATTTGTACCTCAACTACGCGCGCTTAACGGCATTCAAAATTATCTGGATTGTGATATAAAGTTCAAATTTTGTAATGGTGTAATTTGTTGTGTATCCGAAATACTTTATGAGGACAAGACTGATGTTTCGACGCTTGACTTCATCTTCTGGAGCAGAAACTCGTGTTGTATTCAATAAAAGTAATATAAAATCACTAATTTATTGTTTCTCGTTATGAATAGATTTCATGAATATACGCCTGATATTACCAATTACATGAAGTACCCGCAATTTGTACATCAGATTGATTCTTTAATTGGTGTCCATCGGTAAGCGTATTTCATCGCTTCCTAGGTAGAGTCTTGCACTCTGCTGAAGACATACGTACTACACCTTTACAATATTTATACAGTCCTAGAGCTCAGGATGGATGGTTGGAATTCCAATTTGCTCTAGGTCCCCTAATCACTAATGTAAGAGAAACAATTGCACTTTTCCACAAATTGGTTTAATGCGTACAACGCGTTTCGGCTCACAGATCCATCATCAGGTACAAGACCAATTACCAATTAAACCAATTTGTGGAAAAGTGCAATTGTTTCTCATACATTATGAAGAACTTCCACGATATCTCGCCTGAATCTGTTGAATTTACCCCAAATCACTGTTTTTATTTAGCCCCGGAATAAATAAATGTAAGGAGCTTTTTATCTGGAAATTTTTTGCGTATGTACATGATCGTAATCTATGCCAGTGTATAACTATGGAGAGGAACCTGTTTTTCTGTATTCTTTTTAATCTTCTCCTCCGAAACTACCGAACCGATAGACCTGAAATGTTGCGATACGGTATTGTACATACGTTGGAGTCCTTAAGAACTCTTGGCGTTTTCAAATTTGTAACCAATTCAACACCAAACGAGTGAAAGCGATACCACAAAAAACTTATTTTTAAGTTCATTATTACTCTTTGCAGGCTATATTTCTTTAGAAAAATTAAATTATAAATAATCATCGCACAAATTCAACTTTCAGTTATTGGATTTAGAGTACAAAAAAAATAATTCAGTTTAAGCCCAATAAGCTAAGAGACGGCAGATTTACACTCAATAAAAGAATTTGATTATAAATGGCAATCAAAAATATCTTCTTAGTAGATAACACTACATAAGCTACTATATTATTTCTCAATTTCACCCCTTCCGTAAAGTATAATGTGATGACTCTGCTAAAATTAATTAAAGCAATAAGCTACTAGGGAACGGAATATTAAAAATGGAAATTATGGGAATGGTCAGGGTTGAGGATAAAAATGCCGGTGGAAATGATTATGGTTGCAGGGATGCACTGCCAAGTAACCAATAAAACCTTGAGTAGTTTGTGAAAATATTTTAGTTTGTTCTATATTCACACATGCTGTATATATTGAAGTAACTTAAATATGCAATAAGTAGTTTCAGCCTTGGCTTATTGTAATGCTCTTCCATCTGGCTGGAAAAGGAACGGGAACACTGCGATTGCAAAACCAACATTATATGTATTTTTACATCAGAATTCGCCGCATTGCAGCATTACCAGGTCCACCGACCGGCAACACCGAGAAGGACTTAAAATGGGGAATTGCACTGTTCTCTTTACCTATCCTCTCCAAGAATCATTGTTTGCTAATTGGGTGTGTTTCTCATGAAAACATAATTTCCAAGTTGATTACATTATTTCAATATTTACCAGATGAATTAAGTTATCAAAGTTATTAAGGGTGCCATTCACCACGTAAACGATGTATTCCGCTAGGGAATGCAGCTCACATAGCCAGTAGAGACCTGTAACTCTACAATAATTGCACTAAATTCGAATATTGAGTCAAGACAACATGTAAGAGTGTATTGAAAGTAAAGTGCGTATTTATAAATTGCAGGATGACCGCTTCTTCTCTCTAATTCACTCAGAAGGATGAGAAAGTCCACACTGAAGAATCAGTTTGAAAACACGTAACTAGGTGAAGTACCAAAGAAACATCTGGGTTGAATAGCACTCTCTTTAAAACTCCCAGCCCAAGAATTCCTACACAGCAGACAAAAAAGGCTTCAATTCTCTTTAGGGTAAAAGTGTATTATTAAAGTAAGCTTGGAAAGTCCAAGATTTGGTTTTTATAACCCTGTTTTCATAGCCACGTTTTCACAAATAGGATTTGCATTATTTACGTGGTCATGCCTCCCTCTCTCTCCTTTAAAAAGCGTTTCGCCCCCCCCCCCACAGTGGAGCTTTTATTTGAGTGCATTCCCTACGACTATAAGCCGTTGTTTACTCTCTCCCATCTCTTGTTTCTCCTACCATGTTCAAGTCCCTCTTCCATGTCCCCATTTTCTGCTCACTTCCACTTTTCTTCCTCACTCCATTCAACTCTCCATATTCACAGTGGCGTCCCTTTCAAATGAACCTCGACGCTACGTAACGACATCCTCCACTGACCTGCTCACCATGTTTGGACATCCACCCGGAAATTAGAGACCGTGAATTCACTGGACGAGTCGACGATGCGTGCGAGAGTACTTCTGGGCTCGGAGGGGTCGAATAGGGAGGATGAGATTAGGTGGGAAAAATGCACAGAGTGTTACGGGAGAGCATCGTACAAAAGCGACGGAGGGTCCAACGACGTGCCAGGAAATACCTTTCCCCACGTGATGTCAGCCGACTGCCACTTCACAACACGTTTTGAAGAGAATATTTACCTCTGCTAAATGTAGCGTCAATTCAGACAAAACATTTCTCTACCGTATACCACTCTCACAATATTTACCGCTTTAGACTTCTCTGTCATGATGACAAAATAATATTGTCTTTGAGAAATATAGGATTACAAATGATACGTATTTGAATACATTCGCGCCGATGGCTACGCCATTTGGCTATGAGAAAGGGCCATTGGAATACTGGAACAGGAGAGAATCGGCGCACATTGCCGTAGGCCGGTGGCGTAGGAGGGAAACTAGAGATCAAATGGGCGGACGGGATCAGTAAAAAGAAAGTTTATGCAAGAAAAGAAGAGGGGAAATTCATATGGGGCACTATCAGTAAGAATATTTCTAAATGAGATACTCATAGAAACATTTGGAATCTGCCAGGAACATCACAGAAGGAGAAATTGAAGAGAAATCTACGCTAGATGAACAGTAAAGTAAATTAAGAGGACCCTAGATCTAAAAGAGAGCTTAACTATGTACTTTGCTCAAATATTTTACGCTATTCATGCAGCTTTTATACATTCTATTGTGATAAAAATGTTTCGCAAAACAGTGTTTAAAAGATGACTCCAGAATTTATCTTCCACCTGTTGCGACCAATGGAGAGTACACATCATGAAGTTCTTACACTTTAAAGGGCCCTGTGAAAAACAAAACACAGCTTCTGATAAGTAAATACCACCTTAAATCGATCTCAGCCATTAATGAAGACCTATTTTTGATAAAAGACAATAGAGGACCTATTTTTGATGCATTTTAATTAAAATAAAATCATTTCATGAAGTGTAAATGATATTTTAAGAATAGTAATATCTTTCTTTCGCGAAAGTAAAATGAAACCTTTTAGAAATTCTAATCTAAAAGTCACGATATCAGAAGAAAAAATAATAATTTCGGAATAGTCATAATTAGTTAATAGTTCTACTAAGGCAAACTACAGTCCTCAACTCTTCCCCTTCAAAAGTTATGTATTTAAAAATATGTACCTATTATTTCTCAAATTACTCTTAGTTTATCATGTTATTTTTGTGAAGGCTTCTCCCTTCTGAAATGCGTAAAATGATATCTACCAGTGACCGAAAAGCACTTGGCCCTATTCATTTTCATAACAAGACGTTGAGAAATTGTCTTTGCCGATATTCATCAATCTCCATTATTTCTCCTTTCACCCATGCATCCTCAATAGATTTAAACCAGAGGCTCCCATTTCTTTGAACTTTTAACGCCCCAACCCGGATATTGCACATGACTGCATTCCTCGTACCCTACCTGCCCCTGCATTCATTTCCCGCACCATTATCCCACCTTTATTTCAACCTATCAATCTCTTCTTCTCATTTGCCCCACAATCCTTACACAGTAAATTACCAGGGAGTTACCAGCGTCTGCTCCCAACTATGGCTCATCCCATCAGCCCCTCCCAATGGACACACGTTTCTCCCCCCAACAGTCCCCTCAGTCAACACCTTTCTCACTCATGCCGAAATTATTTTTCTCACTTGTGCGGCAAGGAACAGAGAGAGAGAGGGTGGAATAAGTGAGCTCAAATACGAGCCTTGGTTTCATCTCCTTCCCTCACTACAGGGGGCTCACCCAGTCTTCCTCATTTAATATCAACTCTTTCCGTACCTCAAGCTGCTCAGAAAAATATTTTTGCATCAGTTAATTTTTGTAAATAGCTGGAACAGAATTTATTCATAAAAATACGTACATTACGTTAGGAAATAAAGAAGATTCAATTAGTTACTTTAAACATAAACGTTTTAAGTCAGTATTAACACAATTTTTACCTCTTTCTACATCAATCAATTGAATTACTCTCATTTGGATTCATATTATTGAGTTTAATAGAGCACTAGAAGCCATTCCCCACACAATTATTCCGTATCTCAAAATACTTTGTACCATGCACATTCGATTGCACATCCCAGATTGAAAAAGAAAATTGTTTAATTTATACAAGAATAATGGATAACATTTTGTAGAATGAATGGAGTATACATGATGTAGTGTGGTACACAATCGGCGACTAGCTACAACAGCTCGCCTTGTACACGTTTGTCCTAAAAGTAACCGCTTGTCCTAGGTAAATGGTCTATTTCAGAGACTCGATTATATGCCCCATGGTACTCTGAAGTTACCGTGGGAGTTATGATAAGTAAAAATCGATAATTTGTTTTCCCTGAAGGCGCCAAAAGACCACTACACTTTCGGTTCAAGGAAAATGTAATATTGAAGGCATTGTGAAGAAAAGTATTAAATATTTTCAGATGAAAACTCATTACTGTCTTTCATTCCTAATTGCTTATGTTGAAAAGGCAGTTGAAAGGAACAGTTTCGGTAATAATTACGAAAGACTATACAAAAGAAAGAGATAGAAAGAGAAGAGAAAGAGAGAAGTTCGTAATGAAAAACCAAAAGGCTGGACTTTCTACAGACCGTGAAATAAAGTTTCAAGAAATTCTGAAGAAATACCTTGACATTTTTGTCAGCATTCTCAAGTAAAACTAGATATACAAAGCAACGAAAATGAATCCAAGAACACATAGGTTTTATTGTCTCCATTAAAGTCTTACAGAGACTATCCCAGTTTGAGCGGTTGTCTCCAATGTAATAGTCTCATCAAACGGCCCAATTAAATTCTCAATTTTGGGAGTTAGCAAATTTAAAATCAAGGTGTGGAGTGAAAAATGCAGAAAATCGTTCGATGTGAAAAACATTTTCTCAATAATCTCAGATTAAAAAGTAGTGGCGGAAGCGAAAAAAAACTCTGGAATGAACGACGACGGAAGGAAGCATCATCAGTGACTTTGTACCGTCATCAAAACTGTGTGAAGAACAAAATTACTTCAAATTATATAGGTGAATAAAACAGACGAATAGAAGGGTTATCAATGGAGTTCTCTTTATCACCAATCTTAACCGACCAATTGAAGAAAGAGTTTGAAGGAAAATCATTCAATAGTAGTTCGCTAAATACTCATACATCGCTAGTTCCGTTTCACGAATGATGTCTTGAGTTGCAGTTTTGAATGTTAAGGAAAGAAAAGTAAAATAGCCAGTAGACAATTTTATAAAAATACTTAATTCCCACTGCAAAAGTAATCCAATTAACGCGAGAGAAACAAAATTGGGGAGAACTGATTTTTATGGATTTGGCAGTGTAGCAAACGGATAGAAAAATTTAGTTTGAAATTTTTCGCATAGAATTCAGCTTAGATCAAATCATTCTTCCTCATCACATTTCCCAAAAGTGTCGACTTTTTAAATATCTTTTTAAATTAACAAATTGACATTCCCCCTCTACTGGGCAGAATTTGAGAAATTGGTTACTATAAGATATCCACTAAGTAATTTTTATCAAATTCACCATCAGAAACAGGTATCCTGTCACATTGTTAGTCCAGTCATATAGAGAGAATAAACGCGATGAAGTGAATAACCGTATAACGGGATCATTTTTGAAATAAAGTATCAGACTTTACTGAAAAGTTCAATATAAAATAACGTCCTAGCTGATTGAGAATATAGGAAAAGACCCGACGCGTTGGCTAGAGTTCGTGAACAGGCTCGATGAGGAAAAGAAGGAGAGTTAGAAAAGGAATGCATATTTCGCGAGACAGGGAGTTCAAAAAGAGGAAAATGTTGAGTAACAGCAGGCAGCAGGAGAAAGGACGTTTTCAACGGCGTTTGCTGGTATCTGCTGGATAAAATTACGGGAGAAAGCTTTAGAAGCTAAAAATCAAATAACGTGCTCTCTCAAGAAGATGGATAAGCTGAAAGAAATGGCTGAGAGCAGAAAAAATATACTTTGTGCTGCTAACGAGAAGCATATGAGCAAGAGGATGTTTTTAAAATTTGTTAAACAAACGTAGATAAAAATAAACGCGATAGAAAATTAATGTTTGAACAAGGGCAATTTCATTTAAACGAAAATAATTAGGTGAATGTCAGATATATTTCTATCCGAATTGATATTCGAGAGCAGACTGGAATGGTTGTAAAAACTCTATGTATTGCCGAGGTGAGCGGCACCTTCCCATTCGGGTAAAACTTAGCAAACATTTCCCAAACTTTTGTTCAAAAAAGGACCCATTTCAGTCTTAATTGGTATAAGTTCTGAAATGTTTTTCTTGCATACTTTATTGTAGCGTTAGCAAATAAATGATATTTCAAGAAATTTAAGCCTTCTGCTAATTCAGCTTAAAAACACTGTAAAACGTATGCAAGGTATAAACATCTAGCAATAAAAAAGTAAGCATTTTCTTCTGCTATCCTTAAGAAGTAAAAATAAGGCTTTTTTGTTTCGGTAAAAATATGTATGCATGTATCGAGCAACCACTGCCCGTATTAGATAACGTTCGCACATTTACCATACCTATGACGCCATTACAATGTACAAGGCCTTGTTCCTAAGGCATGAAAACGATTCCTATACGAGGCGACTTTCTTGATCATGCATGTCATCGGAAATTAACTTAACCACCTGAGACATCACCTAAAAGAAAAAATACAAATGCTCAGAATTTACTTTTGGCTTTAAACTAACATGGCTTGAGCCATTCCACTTCCAGTCGTTTTCAAAGCAAATAAAAGCACCATTAGCAACAACTGGGTGCTAAAGATCGAAAAAAAAGGCATCAAAAATTGGTCAAATAATTGTACTCCAATGTATTTTTCCATCGATTATTTCTAGCATAAATTGACATTTAAGCCACTAAAATCCATTTCATGATTTTTAAAAATAACCTACAATGCAAAATTAAATCATTCAAGATAATAATGAAGCGATGAGAAACGACGGATAATTTCTAGGAAAGATACACTTTTTTATTCTAATAATTTGGGCTCCCATACACCTGCATTTGCACAGAGTGAGGTTAGAACCCCCTGCCACATGCCCATGCGGCTGCTCACATGGTAGGATGTAGATATATAAATGAGAGGAAGTTAGTGCTTGGAGAAGGGGGCGGGTAAAGGAAGAGAGTGGGTGGGGTAAATCATTTATCAGCTAAGTGGTCAGGGGCCTCATCGTACAACGCTTAGCCACATCATATACTCTTGATCATGAACTCCGGAGTGTATTCCGAAGCCCTTCAGTCGGGCTATCTCATTCCCGCTGCTCTCTCTCTCTTTTTCTCTCCATCTCTCTCTCTGGATAAGGAAGCGGTAATAGCCGCGCATTCCATCACGCTGTCCTGCCTTATCCATATCTCTTTCATGCACCCTTCTGTTCTCTCGCTACAAATTCTTCCCTCCATAGTTAAGGCAATTTAAGTGAAAATTTTTTCCAGTTGAAACAAAGACCAAATTTGAATTTAATTTTAAAATTAAAGCAGTTGTAAGAATCATGATATGAATGTACTAGCAAAAAACTTCGGTTGATCCAACTGAACCTCTCAGTGGTCAACTAAGTAAGAATATATATTTGAGGGATAAAATTGTTTAACTTCTTAAACACCGCACACTGAATGCGCCTCGACATATAGAGTTGTTTTTCCTCGTTTTATAGAAGTATTACGGTGAGAATAAATAACGTTTAACGGAAAATTTGAGCCAACATAAAGTCGATATTTATATTAATTCTTAATATTTGCGTAAAACTTTCACATTTTTTTCAAATGTAACCTTTCTAGCGCATACAATTTCACCGTATCCACCGGAGAATGGTTTCCATTTCGGGGATATATTTCAAACTTTTAGACAGTATAGCTCAAATTTAAATCATCAAAAGTCATTATAAATGTAGAAACTTTTTTTAAATGAGGACATGTTCAATGAATTGAACGAGTGGAGATTCATCGCTCAAACAACCTTAATGTCAACCAGTTTACCCTCTTTCAAATTTTTCCCCTCCTTCCCATCTTCTTGGCAACCTCCTTCCTCCTCTTTCTACCTCTTCATCCATTGGCTTTAATCCTTTTCACTAAACTGCTTCCGTATACGGCAACATTTAGTGCTTTTATCCTCTTCTGATAAACGGCAGAAGGTGGTCGGGGCTTTCACAATACCGCGATTAAAACGTCCCTGTGATAGGACTGTCCATGTACTATGAACATTACCCATTGCATCAGTCACCTCCTCGTAAATTAAAGCGCATCGGTATATCAACATATTCAATTTAAAATGATACGTGCCTCAAAACAAACAGAAATAAGTTAAAATTTTAAGGCCCAAATAACCGCAAAGTCTGTAAACCTACATATATTCAAAGTCAAGGGAGTAAAATTCGCAATAATCGCTGTAATAAAACAAGCAAATTATCGAGAAAAATATCTCAGCATACAGGTTTTCGCCAGGAACATTCATCATAAGCTATTTAGCTAAAATGTATTTCTGGTACAGCAATACACTTTATGAAGAAGGAAACGTAAACGGTCACTCATAAGTGAAATCCGGTAACCTTTGTATTAGAAGTCCACCACGTTAACAGCTAGACCACTGATCACTGAGAAATCAAGGTGATTCCCCAGTTTCAATACTTCTCATAGCCATGACGGATATAGTCAATTACAAATGTATTAATTATAACAAAACTAGGGCATGCTTGGGAAAGAGCGAGACGAATTAACGTTGCAACCTTCTGTACGATATAAACAATAGGGCAATCGAATTGGATAGTAAACGTAAATAGACTCCCATTGCTAGTAGTAAAGAGGTATACTGTACTACCACAAACGGCAACCGATGACTTATCTGATTCACTGACGGAATATATTTCCGCAGTTTTGTAAAATGCAACCGATACAGCTTACTGAATTGCTCTACTGCTAGAAATTCCCCTGATTTATCTGAAGTAAGACAGCAGTACATCCTGCAGTGTAACGGCAAGCGGTCTCCGGATTCCGACGAAAGTAGTTCATTACGCGAATAAAATTCATCTTAGTTTGAATTTGCCATAGGCATTTTTGACTTATTCATTTAAAATTTCGGAATCACTGGAAACACAACCTTTTTTTTAAAGACTGACGATAACAACTAAATGAAATTAATCTCAGTTTTTCCAAATGAGAGACTGCATGGCTACGTTAGAGTGACTTTTCCTAAATACCTTTAAAAGAAAATACTAGTATAAGGCAGACCGAACAGGTTATTACACATCTTTCCACAAAATGACCCCATGGCAATTCTAAAAATCTCCCTTACCCGTCTCGCAAACTGAAAAAAGTGTCTCTTCATCCGTATTAGTGCATAGTTCATCTCCTCCCCATCAGCGTCCACGATTGACCACTGTTTCCTCTTTCGTCGGAGACTGATTAGATTGAATTTAATTTCAATTTCCATGTCAATGGAATGAGTGATGACATTACTTCCTGTGTCGTCGGATTGGGAAAGATTACAGCGTCCCCTGAATTCAACAGCCCCATCCTCCATTATCGCGCCCGCACAAACCTTTCCATTACATGTTTTTCATTTTTTAAATTCTTTTATTCCACCAAAAATCCCCCTCCCCTAATCCAATTTCCCTTATGGTCTCCACGCTCGAAATTACGCGCTGCGCCGTCCGAACCCGACACTTGCATCCCATTTCTTTTGAATATGTATCTCTGAATTTTATTCAGTGATGCCACCCTCATTCCATATAGTCATTCTCTCTATCTCACTTAATACTTTTTTTCCTGGGAATGTCACTTCCGTAGTATGTAGCTGAATAATGGTTTTAGAACTGTCTCTCCTCGCACAGAGTTTATCATCATTTGCCCCAAAATTTACGAGGGTTTAGCGGTATAAAAACTTAACTCTCCAAATTTTATCAACTCGCGACTCGGCTATAAAAGTGAAAATAGTACGGGTAGAGTTAGATACACACTTTTATATTACGAACGTGCCGGATTGAAAAACTGACATTTCACTTCGTACGATTAAATTGAATCGATCTTCCCCATGACTCTACAAATTTATGGAAAATAGATCTTGCCTGGCTGGATGATAAATATTTGCTAGAACATCAAAATTTACCTTTACTCTAGCTAGAAATATGGTAACTAGAATTTTAAACATTCACATCAATAAAGTACACAAAAATAAAAACGACAGTTTTGACAGTAATCAGCACAAGAGGAAATCAATACCAAAAAGGAAAAATTTACCCTCGCTTCATTTAAATATCTCAATGCAAACTAACACAGTTTTAGGAAAGTTGATTGAAAAATTATTGACAAAATTAAAATAGCTACAGTTGATTCAGGTATAGCTTCAAGAGCAAGGAAAAAGTCTTTTTATACTATATTAGCTATAAAATAATTCAGTTTGACAATTGGGCTCCGTAATATCTAGACAGATAGGCAGCCAAATACCTAAAAAAAAGGTGATAGTCGAGTTTATCTTAGAACTTAGGGAAAGAGGAAAATGTCTGAAAAAGGTCGCTAAAACGAGGAATATTTGAATAGATTTGTTAATTAAGCGCCTATAAATCTTTCAAAAAGGAGAACGTTAACACCAGCTCGTCATCGTCTTATGAATCCAACAAATAATTCACTATATTTGGGAATGATACTTCACCCACCGATCATTAATCTAGAGCGTATCCCGCAGACGAATGGAATCATAGCCCAAATCGCCAAATTCTTACATTTGAAGAGGATTCCAGTATTATTATTAGAGAAAAGGAGAATAACTTCAACAGCGTGAAGAGGAAAGGTGAATCACTACCACGCAAATACACACCAGAGAAAAAAACTCACTATGAAAAATTAATATAACGTAACCGGGACTGCAGGACTAGAGTTCTGGTCAAGTGAAATGACTGAAGTCTTTTTGGGTATTTTGTCAGGCCGGAAACTTGGTTGCCGAAGTTTCGATAAATCCCTCTGTCATCAAGGGATATGTTATCCAAACGATGGAGGAGGAAGTCATCCAAACGCCAACAACCTGACCTCTATAATGACCCGAGAGAACTCCACTCACAGTGTATGCCGAGGAAATATAAATAAAACAATAGTAAAATGATTTTTGTCTTGGTGAATTCCACCGTTTCCTACGTATATCTTTACACTTGTGCGAGAGTGGGGGTCAACATGATTGGCGATACCACATTTACTGGAAATTTGTCAGCTTGTAACCGTTGAAATATCTGATTTACCGCTAATTTGCCCAGAAGAAGATAGCTAATAATCAGATTTATACTTAGCTACGAGGAAGAAATGTTAGAAATCTAGGAGAAAGTCATATCAGATTCGGAACAAGAATACTAGCTACTACATAAAATAGATAAACTTTTGAGGCATATATAATGCGTTGAAAAATAAGGGGAATACTGGGACTTAGTGATGTTATGAGAAATGAATCTTGACGACCTGGCGTTATACATAGTTTTATAGGTACAACAGAACGAGAAATAAGGCAAGGATATGCTATTTTATAGGTCTTAAAATGCAGAAAAATACGTCAAATTTCGAAACGGGAGCATGGATATCCAACTTGTATACTCCCGTGACACCTGTTCTGTTGGGTAAGCAATGCCAAGGAGCACAGGGGTCGCCAGATAGAACTCACCTCCAAAATCCCACTCGCATCAATGGTGTTCCTAGCATCGAAATAACTAGTTCTTAAGTCAATAAAATCAATAGCGACGACTCAGTAATCAAAGTTGGTCACACGGGGAGAAAGTAAAAGGATGAACGCAGAGGGAGGTAGCAAATACTGCGATGTGATAAATCGGCAAGGGTGGAAGAAAGAAGGTGAAGCTTTGGCAATGTTGGAAGGTGTTTGGAGGGATGGGATTCAGATGATTGAAGCTGATGTCAGAATTTCAGTCGGTCTGTCTATGACCTTAAGATTATATTTGATAGAATCATCATTTTCTAAATGTAAATCGATAAAAAGCGATTTCAACCTTCTATTTAGCGCTTCCTCCTCTTTCTATCGACTTCGAACTGACAACGTTGAACTACATATCCCACTGACTCTCCCATCTCCTAATGCTGTTGCTTCACATTATAAAATATCTACAATATCAAAACTTGATAATCACGACGGTTCACTTAGCCATCAACAGATAACTGTGAGCATTTTAATTGCATGCAAGCCGTCTTCTATACCTCACCCAAAGCTGTCAAATAATTCATCTTATCCTGATTAATCATTAATGCCTTTTTAGATGCCGAAAAAATTGGTTAGCATGGAATGAAATGCAAGTGGAGTAAAATGGAAAGAATAAATAGTAACGAATATTCTGAGTAAAAGTGAAAGAGAAGGGATAGTAAAGCAGGGTGAAGATTGAAGGATATTGGAAGAGTAAGCGAGGAAGGAATCGATGGCGACGGAGGGAAATTGTAGAGTGATTGATTGCTGGGCATATGTTTTAAAGAGAGAGAAAGGATACTTGAAGTCGAAGGGTATTCGGAGAACTGATAAAGGAGTCGTCTGCGGCCGCGGCTGAACGACGAGAGGAGGAGGGGCGAGAGGCCGAAAGAAGGGGTGAGGGGACCGGAAAAAGGAAGGAATGGGGTGGAACACGGGGTGATAAAAGAAAAAGCCAATGGATTTACAGCTTGGATGGGGTTTGTAGAGGAGGACAGGAAAATATCTGACTGGATATCAGAGAGAAATAAACCCAGAGGGAGACCTAGGGAAAGATGGAGAGAGAATGTCACAAAAAGTTGATACTTCCAACTTGAAATAGCTTGCATAAGACAGAAGAATATGGACATTGGCTGTTGAAAAGTCAAGCCCACGTAGACGGTGGTAATACCCAAGGATGACAAAGAAGAGTGTAGGATGGAATGTAGGGCCAGTAAGATACACGCACGCAAGTTACATCTCGATTGCTTCTTCTTTTCTGATCCATCTACTAATATTCTGTCCTGCTCTATTGTCCCTTGTCCTTCTAATTCTCTTCCCAGGCTTCTCCAGCGGTGAAAAGATGCCATTCCATGTCTCCTAGCCCAAACTCCTCCTCTGCCGTCGAAAATTCATTGTCATATCGCATTCTCCAAACGCCCATCCAATCCCGTCTCAATCGGAATCCTTGGTCACCCATCTATTTTCCATCAACAGCCAAATCCCCGTCCCTCCCTCCACATCCATCAATTCCCTTCCCCTGTGGCATTAAACAGGGATAAGAGATATGTCGATAGGTAATCAAAAAGATTGGTATCATCAGCAACGCAAACGATGGTTTCACACCTCATTCGTTGGAATTCCTTGATATCAGGGATAGAAGGATTAACTTTGCAAATTCCACATTGCAAAAGATTTATTTACGTCCGGTTTCGCCGCAGTGCAGCATCATCAGGTACACAGACATATTTTCCACTCTATATATACATATGAAATTCTATGGATGAAGGAGAGGAGAGGGGGGGGGCGGGTGAAGGGAAGGGAGGGAGAAGTCACAGGTATTTTGGTATTTATACTAGCAGCCACATTAACATGAAATGAGATGAGTAAAAGCAAAATATGAAGAGCCACTGCAACAATTGCGGGGCAAGCTTTGAGGCGACAGTGAAAGTATGACTGCTGCAGATAATATAAGCTAAAATCAGTTGGAATTCATTTATGCCCTTCCTTAAACCATTGCAAAATAAACTAATCCAAAACAATTCAATTAATTGATGGTTTAGTTGTCAAAAATTAACAATGTTTAAAAAACCCAGCTTTTTATGGGTTTTATTGGTTTTTTTTCTAAACCCACCTGGTTTCTTTTGGGTCGGGATTTTTTTTTTTTTAAACCCTGCCTAAGATACACAAACGGAGAGAAAATCACCATAAAGTCCATGCGGCGGAAAGTCAAAAAATATACTTCGTGTGGCTCTGGCCTACGTGATTAAAAAAATAAATTACGCATTTGTATTTATACCGTTTAAAAAATCTTTCTTCAGTAGCAATATGCAAGTTCTTCGACGAATTTATTTTTTATGGCCAATTCTTACATCCTTAAGGAGCTGAAACAGGACTATTTATACGGAACTACTGTATTTCGAGTACAATTACGCCAGTCAGTTGCAAATAAATTTAAGAGAGGGTAGGCAAGATACTTTTGTTTTATTTTTATTCAATTTACCAGGACTTTCCACATCTTTTCGAGGTTTTTAATTGAAAGTCTGTGCAAGATTTCTCGTCAAATTGATGATTCTCCATTAGAGCCACAGTGAAAATCTCCTCTTTTAAAGATGAACTAGAGGAAAACTCGTCCGGAAACCCTGTCTCAAAGATGCTATTTTTATGTTTCCAGAATATTTATAATAAGCGAACCTGAAGCCATATCCGCCTTTAATAGAAAGAGAATAAAGGCAAGGGCGAGATTAATATGATGCGGGTTGGATATTTAAAGTATTTAATAAGAGTTTTAAGATGGTTCGACTATTTGAAAAGACACGAGAAACAAAAAGGATAGAAGAGCAATATAATATAGCTGACGAAGAAGGGTGCAGATGAAGAAAGGAGTGAATGAGAAGAATCACCATGTGACAAAATTTTGAGCACCACGTAAATATAGGTATCATAGGTTATTTATAGGAAATGTAAGTCTTTCATCACAACTAGAATACATATTAACAAGTAACTATTATTTTTACATCAAATATTTTTTCTCCTCCCAGGAAAAATAAATCCCAGCCAACAAAAAATTCCCAATATATAAATGAATAAGATATGACATTTAAATCTGCGTGGGAAATTTTCCTTTATAAGTAATTTCATTAATATTTTTAAAAGTTTTTATGGGACAAGAAATTTAGAGTAGAAGGAAAACTGTCTATATCAACCATATAGTTATCAAACCACAAACAACAAACAATTGTCAGCGATTAGAATAAAACTTGGGTTACGTCTTCATAGACATTTTTATCGTTTCAAGAGAATTTGGAGAAAGTAAAAGCTAAGATGTAAGAAAAAAATACTATAAACATTAGCTTGCAGCTCTTATCTTCTTCTATTAATAAATCACTCAAATTAAGATAGTTCTCAACGAAAATGAGAGTAAACAGAGCCAAGTCGAAGGTTGGACCTAAATTTTGCTAGAGTTTTGGTTATATTTCATTTAAGACTTTGACATATGCCGCAAATTATAAATCTCGCCATTATAGATATTACGATAGGTGCATTGATATACAGTTAGAACGTTAGTTAGAGGCACCAGAGTCCTCAATTTTTCCGGGCCTCCACTAGAAAGAATCAGAGGAAGCACAAAATTCGGCTGTATAGATCGTAAAGCGTTTTTACTTTCCAATATGGAATATTTTCTTTTAGCGCGAAAAAGGCAACCTCTGGCCGCACTTAATGTTTTCCTTTTATTGCCAACAAGTATCTTTCTTTTCCACTGATTGAGAGAATAATGATGTGCAAAAAGAACTTATTTTCCGAATAGAATACTTAACGTTTCCGTGATTAGTTAATGTTACGAAACTGGATATCAATCAGGAGAACATTGCGTGCCAAAAAAGAATAATCATTCAGCAGAATTTATCAAAGATAAACGCATAGTTCACCCCTTGCACCCGCACATGATATGGCTTGTGAAATTTCCAACATAGTTAAGTTCATAATGAAGTTTTCCAAGATATATGAAAATTAAAATTAATGAAAGGAGAAGGAAAGAAAAAAATTTTTAAAAGATAAGAAAATATTTTAGAAGACTTCCACTCAACCCATAAGACTCTCCTATACACTCCCGTAGCCAAATACAAGCACAGGGGTGACAATCAAATAGATAGGAATGGAAGATAAGATTTGTAGAGGAAGGAAAAACTTTCGGCCCGAAGAGAAAATAAGAGAAATTTGATTCAACACAGTAACTTCCCCATATTTGCTGGCCAGTAACAAACAACGAGAATGCGTACCGAAAACTTTGAAAACAGGAGAATTATTAGCCAATGGCTATTTTCAAAACAGGAAGAGATGATAGAAAGGCTACAAAGAGAATTGTTTTTAACAAGATTTGTTTGAAAATTGAGAGTACAAGGAAATACGTAAAAAAATGACGTAGCGACCAATGCTACCGAATGTAAATATTTAAGGACGCTGTAAAAAGATAAACTTGTTCTACTCAGTATTTAGAATTAAGCTTATCACAGTTTAAGACAATTAGAAACAGAATTGAGCGTCAAGAAGGGTTTTTGTTTTTAAAAAATATTTTATCATAGGAAAATTAAATATACACATAGTTACCAAGGTCACCAAGTAGAAAAATATCACACGGCTGTGGGCAGGGATTAAATTGTTTTTCTGCTCATTTGACCCCTTTGTTTTTTTTTCTGGTGGGAGGAACTGGGGTATTTTATCTCGTCCTGAAGCTCATCCTCTGGGCAACATTCTGCCAGATTACGGAAACCACCTCAAAGCCTCTTATTAGTCCTTTTACAGGGCCCTGCATTACCGCGGGCTTACGGACGACCAATCCCTGGTGGTGGTTTATTCGATGGTTTCGGTGAAGGAGAAGAGTAACGGAGGTTGAGTAAGAAGAAAAAGAAATGAGATTGGAGGCTAAGTTGGTTAATTACTTCCACGGGAAATTATAGGGGAGGGAATAGCCCGCCCATATATAATTTTTGAAAGTGACAACGGTAAATCACAACGGGGAAGCGCAGAAGCTATCGAGAATGCTACACGAAAGATCCCTGTTTCAAATTAGGAAGATACTTTCGACTATCCATTCCTTCAAACTTATGCTTGTAATTTTCGCCAATCTCACATGCCTACAAATACTTGTACACCTACAATATGCCATAGATTTCAGAATAAAAGAACGCCAATTTCAATCACTTCTTCCCTTCCCCTCTTCTCTATCTCTATCTGCTCACATGTGGCATAAACCCATCACCTCATATATCTCATTTCATCACAATGTTCCAAATCCGCCACTATATTTTTGAAAACTCTTTGTTAGGGCTTAAATATTTCCTATCGATTTTTCGAAAATATTGAAGTTTATATATTTTTTTTAAGGATAAGTCGAATTCAAATGTCGATTCTCGATTCTCAGGATTATAATTGGTATCGAGAATCGATCTCCTAAAGTCGATTCCGATTCCATCGATTTTAGATGGATAAGTATTCAAATCAAATTTCATTAATTACATCATATTAGTCTCAGTAATTTTGGGTGTAGGCTATCAATTTGTACTTTTTATCTACCTCAATAAGCTGAGAATATATTTGCAAACTGTTAATAAATATACTTTTTGAGCGACTTATTGTCTTTGTTATTTTATTTCAGCCAATACTTGAATTTAAATAATAGTCGTACGCTACTGGTATATTAATATCCCATCCGTTATTAGGAATAACAATCGATGGAATCGGAATCGAGGATCTAAAATAGGGTTGTTCAACAATTTTTTTAATCTGAGAAATCAAAAGATTATGCTTCCGAAGGAGTAATGACAATTATCTTATGCTATTCTCTTCGCTGTACATCCTTAGAGAAGGGTTTAAAAGTGACAAACTTTACAGCACGCCAAAAACCCCTACTTTCATCTTGAATTGATGTGTGACGTCACAAGCCTGTTGATACAGGAACACGGTGATGTTGAAGTAGCGCAGGCAGTCTCTTGCGGTAAACCAACTGAAAACAACAGGCTTAAAGAGGAATTTTTTTAATGATGCAAAGGGATCATCATGAAGAAAATATGGAAGACCGAGAAGTTCACATAGATAAAAAAAAGCCTATAAGTGGTGCTTTGTCCCGTAATGTTCCAACCAAGAACACCGCGTTCCAACACAACCTCGAAAACATACAAAAAGATGTTTCTAAGCGTTGAAAATGATGAACACAAGTATCATCCTTCCTTAATACTCTGACGTTATTTGGAGCCTTTCACGACGTCACTCGATTTCATCCCTTGATTGATTTGAAGCGATTAAGTCAACCCTCACGGCAGATAGGCATGAAAAATACGTTATTAAATACCTAATTAGAAATTTTATAGCTTGGTTTGCAATGATGAAATCTATAAAGTACGCGTTTGTTGTTCTAATAAGAACGAGCAGCTATAGGTGGTAGCAATTTGGACGAGATTGGTGTCGCCGGAAGTCAATGAACGCAAAAAATGTAAATCATGTGACAATAAGGGCCCAACACCGGTAGAATTGAGTACCTATGTTACGAACGTAGGTTCGCATCGAGTTTATTTTAGACCTGCTAATTGAATAGGTATTGAATGTTTGATCGATCATTTACGATCGATCGAGCCTTTGATGGGTGAGGGCTGGAAACGCGCGTTCGGTGGGGCACACTTGTGGATATCTTAAGATCCTAATCCGATCTACTGAATAAGCCACCAACAGACTGCATGGTAGCGGTGTGGTCAGAGAGTGGGAAGGGTGAGCCCACAAAGAGTAATTAAACGCCACGAATTGAAATATTCTCCGGAGGGAGGCTGCAATTAATTAATCCGGAGAAAAGGTCACGGAGGGATTTGGGAAAGAAAAATCGTACGCCTTACGGGGAAAAGAGATTTATTATCGGATAAAATAACCAATCTAAGAACATTCAGACTTTAGTCAAAATGTTAACGAGAAAATAAGTCCATGGATTTTGAGAAACTTGATGGTTTCTCCCCATCACCGGCAACTGCTAGAAGTGCTATCCACGAGAGTGGTATCTATACCGCCCTACATGGAAGTAAGAATAACGAAAGCTCGTAGTCCACCATGCAACTGAAGCATTGCATCCAATACATATATAACAAGTAATGGAATAATAGATATGACACTGGCGTCCTTCTTCACTGAAGTGTCACTTAGCTCCGAGGAATAGGGACTTTCAACCATTATAATAACTGGAAAATTAATTCCATGATGACATGACTCAAGGAGAAAATATCAACGACCGTTGGACTGAAATAACAAAAACTTGAGGTGTTTTCAACTTAAAAATGATCAAACAGTTTAAATAAACATATATCATCGTTAAGCCAATTGAATTAATAACCAAGTGTTTAAAGGAAAAACACAGATTTAAGGTTATATCTACAGATTTGCGGAAAACTTTTCAAACGTATCTAACTCGTCCCACATTAAGAAATGAAGTGAATGAATGAGCAAATGAATGAAGAGAAAAAACTTATTTATATGATTTTTTTCTGTCACTTCAGTGTTATTTTAACTAGGAACCTTATCTAGTAACCTTAACTTGGCGTATATTAGGAATATTTCGAAGGTATGCGATAACATATTTATATATCGAGGGAGAATTTAAAACACTTAGTAATATTCCACAAACAATTTATTTTCCCAACCGGTTTCAACGCTAACGCGTCATTTTCAAGGGACAATTCTCAATAATATACATAATAAATAAAATAATAAAAACATAAATAAAATATAAAAATAAATAAAATAATAAAAACATAAATAAAATATAAAAATAAATAAAATAATAAAAACACATTAGAAAGGATATTTATATATTTTTTCTTCACGTGAAATAATTCATTTCACATTATAATAGTAACTATATCAAGGAGTCATGCCTAGTCAAAGATTCAAAATAACATTGAAAAATATTATTGGCCTATATTTCGAAAACCGGACCGAAAACTAAACAAATTATATGTTTATATTGGCAAAAATGTAAAATGTGCATTCTATATTTGTCGTTACTGCATGTACTGAGTTCCACTGCATACAGAGAAGAAATAAAATAAAATAGAAACGTGTTTGACTTGCTTGAAAAATAGCTAACATGTGTTTTAAAACGATTACCATACCAGCAAGCTCACACGTCCAATCACTGCTCACACATGTACCAATTGCTCAACGACAACAGCCTTCACCTTCTTCTTCTCTTCTAAAGGTTATCCTTGTTGTTGCAGCCACGACTTCCAACAATCTCTTTTTTCAGCCTTCCTCTTCATTTCATTGTACGAGGTGCATCCCATTTCCATCGCCAATACTTTTAGGTACGAAGTTCTCGGTCGTCCTCTCTGTCTTTTGCCTAGAATTTTTCCTTCCATAATATTTTGTATGAAGTTGTCGTGCCTGAGTAAGTGTCCGATGAGCTTTGCTTTCCTTGTTTTAATTGTTTACAATATTCCTCTTTCTGTATGGACTTCATTTAGTATTTGCTCATTAGTTTTCCTGTCGGTCCACCTAGTTTTTGTAAACCTCCTCCAAAACCACATTTCTGCAGCTTCAAGTTTGGTCATTTCACTCTTCCTTAGTGTCCATGCCTCGTATCCATATGTTAGCACACCCCATACAAAGCTTTTCAGGAATTTCTTCCTAGTCTCAATACTAATGCTGTTATTTACTAGGAGACTTTTCTTTAATTGAAAGGGTTTCTTGGCTAACGTTATTCTTCTTTTGACCTCTGAGGAGCAGTTGTTATGATTCTCTAATATGCTACCCAAGTAGCAGAACTCTGTCACATCCTACAGTCTCACTCCGTCTATACATATATTCGTTATCTTTTCTCTTCTCTTTCTTTCTACCACCATGATTTTTGTTTTCTTGGTGTTTATTTTAAGTTTCAGTTTTAATAAATATTATTTAGAATCTTGAGCACTCGACTTAATTCCTTCTCTGAGTCAGCTACTAGAGCTATGTTGTCTGCAAATCGAATGCAATGAATTTCTTTGCCATTTATTTTAATTCCTCTTGTCTTTGTTTTCATTTCAGACATTGCTTCTTCTATGTATAAGTTAAACAAGTAAGGTGATATTGGGCAACCTTGTCTAACACTTCATCGTGACACTAAAATTTCTTAAGTTTCTATTTATTCTTGCCCCTTCCAAAATTACCACTTGTTAGTCGGTCGGGTAAAAATAATGCATGCACTGTTGATGACTATCCTTTGAGGAAAAAACCTTGCTTTAAATATTCTCTGGAGAGGAAAACTTCGGCGTCTCTTTTTCCAAATTCTAAGTGCCAATATTAAGACACATATAGATCCATAAACTAGTAAATGGAATTTTGGTTATGGAACGATTACATCCAGATACATGCCCATTACTCGTATACATTTTTTTTTACAACTTACAGCGGAGGAATCGGAATGATGAAATTAAAAATAAGGATGCTCTTCTGCAAGCGTCACCACATCGCAAGCGTCAACACAAATATTTTATAAAAGCTTCGACCTTCAGTTAGAGCTTAAATAGTATGTTTACCTCTTTTTCAATGATATCGTAGATGAGAGAGAAAAATCAATAAAAGAGAGTTAACAGATTCGTAAACATGTAAGTTAGGATCGGTATTTTGGATGACACTCTGACTCAATTGTAGCAATAGTATTAACATAATTGAATAAAAAAACCACAGAAAATATAATGATGGCAAATCCTACCAACAATACATAACATGATATTTGGATATGATACAAAGAAATTTTGCCACCTAATGCCTTTACTATTAGTTTCATATGAAAAAAATATTGGAGAAAAAATACTTGATCCGTTTTTGGCCGCCCTTTCACGAGCTTTTGTCGAGAGTATACGTGGGTATGCGATATATGACATGTACACACTATTATATTAAGGACTAACACACGAAGTACGTAGAAAAAGAAAGAATGAAAAGCGTTTGATGGATTATGTGGGGCAGTAAAAAGTTTTCAACCCCTTGATCAAATTTTCCCCGGCCGCAAACGGTATTTCCATCGTTTCGAAAGGAAAAGTGACAATAAAGGCAAAAAATAGGGCTTAAGAAGCAATCGACAGCGATGCCCTGCCAAAGCTTTTCGACCCACGGAACCAATTTCAACCGGCGGAATCCACGCCGATAGCAATCTATAGCCAACACGTCCACCATTAATTAACAGAAAATATTGAACACCCCCTTTTGATCCAAGCTAAATATTTGTCAGCGGGAGGGCGAGATTAAAGGTAGGAAACGGATATCGAGCCGCTTTTAGCTCTCCTCCTGAAAAGGAAGCGGTGAACCTGATCCACCTCTGCTCTTGGGATGCCAGTAATTAACGCGAGCCGGATAACCGATAGCGAGGAAACCTTTGGATGCATGCTCGCTGATATTGAATAATATCCGCGAGAATAAATGGGTTTCGACAATGAATAGGAGTCTTCCTATTCAAAGAATTGAAGTCAGTGCAGGTTGAAACACATCAGCGCAGTTCAGTACACGTGAACGACAATGAAAAATATGGGCATAAGAGAAATGCTCAGAATATAACGGTAGGTAAGGGTCACAAAATGCAAAGCCGAATGTTTTGAATGCACATCTTTCGCAAATGCTCCTTGAAGAGTCTAGCTGGTGCAATGGATAGAGATAGAGGCGGAGGAAATAAAGAGAAAGGACGGAGGAAATGGTTGATATAAAATGATATTAAACGAGTAAGTGGAACGAATATACTAATCGAAAAAAGCTAGAATGCATGGCAGAGACACAGGACAGCGCAGGCAAGGCAAGAGCTTAAAATTTCCAATCACCATGACTTTACTAGAGACCCTATTTTTCCGTGACATTGCTACATAGGTCGAGATGGGACGCCACATAATGGTAAGTGATACCAATTTTTTGAGGTGTAAGCGGCGGCCGACATATTCCTTCCCTGACCCACAGCACACACCACACACCCCCACACCTAACCTACCTATTTAGCAGCTTTACTTCCCCACGCATCCCACCTCCCTCAGGTCGCCATTGCATTCCAAAGTAAGGGGAAAGATACTGAAATTCAATCGATGGAGTGTTTTTCTTAGTGTTTCCTTCCCTTCTCCGAGGAGCCTGCGACCGTAGGGAGTGATCGCTAACAGAAGCATATATGTCGGTAGCAATCAGAAAAAAACCTCTGAACTTCGGTACTGAAAAACTTTCTTCTCCCGTTTCGCAGGTTTTTGAGAGTTCCATTGCCAATGCTCTAAAGCTATCCACTGCTCTGCGCCAGAAACTTGAGTGTGCAATAGTGATTGAATGTGCACAAAATTCTAAAAATGGGAGTTCTCAACCTGAGGGTGATGTAATTTTTTTATATCTTGCTTATGTCGGTCAGTCCTCCCCCACCATTCCCCAGCTAGCATTATGGTGTTATTTTTTTCTTAAAACAGAAAATTAATGTTTTTCAATTCTAAAAATGTTTTTATAGAGTGTTTATTAACGTGTTAAAACTTCATCTCTCTTAGGTATCCAGAACCCGTACCCTATGGGTCTTAAATACTTGGTATAGGACCAGATCATCGAAACGAATTAAGACACATGTAAATCGATGTAAGTTTTGTACTTAGGGGATTTAACTTTACATTTTTTACAGGAAGAGGGCCGCCTCAACAAGGAATGCTTAGTTTCGAAATATTTAGGGCTCTTGCGGCACGAGTTCCCGATAACTAAGGGAGACGAGTTTTATCACGCTCATTAGCACTCCACGACAAACATTTTTAGAAGTGAAAAATGTTACCCTACCTACCCTGTCACCCTGCTCACCACAAAAAAAATGTCCTTAACTAGACTCAACTCTCCTTAAAAAAAACAACTATGGTGGGTATGCCACAGGAAAAAATGAGGGAGATATCACAACCGATCGTAAGTGAATCATGCTTAAGATTTCGCAAAGAGAAGTCACAAAGTACGGGAGTATTATGCTCGCTAGGAAAATAGTTTAGCAAATATTAATTTTGTAATCTATTCAAAACGGTGAAATCAGCTCAACAACTAGGTCAGACATCTAATTATATTAAATTATCCTCCAAATGCACTCCATTTTTGCACTCATTTATGGTATAAATTAATGAAATTGAGAAAGGGAGATCCGTCAAATGATGCTGTTCTTCTGCTAAGTTGAGCAGAAAATGAATTTCCTATTTCAACATCGCCCAATTTCTTGACGAACACAGATTTTCAGAAACTTGAATACAGAAAAATACCTACGCAAAAGATTAGGGCATAAAATATCCCACATGACCCATTTCTTTCTTAGAACAATCCCTGATTGCCTGCACGTTTATGCTGCTATCTTCAGAAATTACCTCAGACTATGGCACGGAAGCAAAACGTATCGAATGAATGATCATTAGGTAATGCCACTGACAACGTTTTCCCCCTTGCCAAACACACTTGCGGCATGCAGGGAGATTTCTTGATGTGGAGGATTACGATACAATTCCAAAAACCTCAAACACCTTTTATTTTCGACACAATCCATCGATATCTAATATTTTCTATGCCCACTAAGTGAGTGCATCTCCTGATAGGTTAGCGAGTAGTTTAAGCGTGACAATGGGATGTGACCTGCATGAGAAGTACTGAAGGGACGACAAAGAGGAATGACAGTCGGAGGAACAGCAGAGCAGTAAAAAGGGAAATTGAGAATTCAGAATAGCGTTGAGATGGAGCGGAAGTCGGCCTCCAACAACCAGCATATTTTAATTCCTTTCGAGGAACCCTTATGCTCTAACATGACCCCCTCTCCTCCACTTCCAGTTTGTTTCAGTGGGATGGATAAAACACCCGGCAATGGGACAGGAATTGAGGAAGACACTCGAGGAAATGCAACTTCAGATATTCTCGTTGCGTTCCATCGATAAAAGCTTTTTAGGCAAATTCTGCTGCCCCAGGAGCGGATCCATGGAGCGTTCATCGGGGAGAGGGTGAATACGAAAGTTCTGTATGAGTGAATGGGTGCATGGCCGTATTTGAAGATCGTATGTCATACATTTTATATCCACTCATTATTACACCTGTATGTATTTACAATGCCAAACGACAATTTATTTAACAAAATTTAATATACATTTCTCAAATAATCTCTGCCCATGCAAGCCAGGATCTAGTGACAATTTTGCATGGTCAAGGGAACGCCAGAATGGAAAAGAAAGCAACGCCAAATAAATTATCCGTCTGCGTACACCTCTTTATTCTTCCAATCAGTGACCTACTTGTGCTTATGCCAATTACCAGGATTTTTATCGTCTAAAAACTTTATTCTCCTGTAGATATACTTATTTCACTGAGTTTTGATATAAAACTTAAATGCTATGAACTTCGTTATATTGGTCCTCAGAATATGTGAAAAAGTACAACATAAAACACTGAGCTCATGACCAAAACATATGAAGATGAATTTAGAGAGTTGTGACACTAAGTAACGGAAAGAAGGATTCTGTTTTATAATGCAGTCAATAGTTTTATGATTTGAATGTACCTTTAAATCATAATTTATCGCTAAAATCAATAAAATTAGGTCTTTTTCGATTAATTTCGTAAAACCTAATACGTTTAACTCGAACTAGGAATGTTTTACAATTTACAGGGAAAACAAGAAAAAACGTAGTTTTCTGAAGCGGTAGATAAGTGTAAGGGAATCTAAACATAAAATCCAGTTTTTTATGATAGAAAAACCTTTTGAAGTTGTTGCTATCAGAACCTTATATACATAGACTGACTTACATTTTAGTTTCGTTAATGGAGCAAGACACAATTACTAAATTCTATGCCACCTAAGGCACAGCATATATGTATGAAAGCTTAGCAATAGGTCGGTGCAACTTGGCTCAAAGGATTTCACCTACCATCTACTCGGCACGTTATGAATTTCGAGAGACACGCGCAGTTATGTTTGTGAGATTTGTGTGAGGAGTGGTGATAGGACGAGGGATAAGATGCAGTGAAGCACAAATGAGATTAAACCACAACATCAATAGCACACTTTAATTAACTATCATTGCGTACCACAATCTAAGCCATTTCCGAGTACGTAATAAGAAACAGGAAAGCCAGCGAGATAAACAGTAAAAGATTCAAAAGTGGAAAATATTGCCATTTCTTTTAAATATCGTGGATAAGTCTTTCGGCCAAGCCAAATAGAGCATTTTCACTTTTTCCATATTCAACCATTGACGTTAAATATTAATGATAGAGGTGTAAAACTGAATTTTAAAATTTGTGCATTCATAAAGATACAAACAACCCAATTTCCTGACGTAGATTACCTCTTTGGTCCCTTCTTAAAATAATCTCCCATAAATCAAACGCAACCTGCATCCGTACTCAAATTGTTATCTCTGATGATTTTGAGTTAATTTTGGTTCAGCGTGACAAACACTTCGCGAATTTTTAAAGTACTTTTTATTTATTCACCAGGGAAAAAGTTTTCGCGTTTAGTTTCTCATTCAAGAAGATATACAAGCGCGGTGAAATAACATCACATGATAATTATTTCGATCGCAAAGCGCAACTGCTATGGTATACTAAATCGACACATCTTTCTTGGGTGTTCGAACACCCCTCAAATCTCTCTCCCATCAATTCACACTCTTCTTTTCCACGCTATTTTTTTCGTGGAATCCTTCCTCCTATGTATTCCTCCGTCCCAAATCCCTTCCTTCGCTTCCTTTCCTGGGAATTCACAGTCGATCAAACATGTGATCCGGTTCAGCTGCAACACGTGCGAGGGAGACTCCAAGAGACAGATTTCGGAAGAAGGATTGGCTAAAGGGGAACATCAGGGAGTTTCAAGATTCGAGAATAAAGGAAGGGAACGAAGAAAGCAAAGGTTTTTGGAGTATTATGGAGGAATTTAAGTAAAGTATTTACGAAAATGAGACTGAAAGAATAGAAGAGGGCGAATGCAAGGGATTCAAAGACGAGACGGACGGTTCGCTAAATACTCTTACTGAGTTCAAGAGGGTTCTAAAATGCTTAGGCTGAAGAAGAACCGCCGTACATACGTACATGGATTTCAAATGCCACATGAAAAAAATATTGAATATTTCAATAGAAATTGGTTGAATAGCAAAATTCAAGACCATCAATGTAAACTTTCTTCCAGAAAGTAATAAAAGAAATAAGAATTGGGCCAAATGATTCCATGATATGCAGGATCAAAAGACTCCACGAATCCAATGGGTAAGAGCTTCGAAAAGGGCAAATATATTTTCACGTAATGCAAGATGGTAGGGATTACATCGAAGTTCCCGGAACCAGGGGAAAATTAGTTAATTGGCGGCAAATAGAATGAAAGCCACAAAAATCCACATTTACACGCCCCGAGGGCAACCCCCATCCATGTCACTCCGCCGCCGACGGCAGTCATTTCATGCCACTCGAGTTTCACTACTGTGTTGATTCTGCTTCTGCCTTACTCTACTCGCTATCGAGTAACATCCAGTATGAATTGCAGCGTAGCGTAGGCTTACCTGTAGAGTGATACAACGACCATACATTTTAATAATCCGGCTAATTACAGAAACACTTTTCCTAAATTAGATATTAACTGCGACATCCTACTCTCTCACCCACCTATATTTCCGCCAACTATCCTTCAAGGTTCACGGGGTACAACTAAAAAGTGCATGAAATACGACGACAAAGAGAAGTTTTCAGTCAAATATAAATATCATAATTGGATAATTTAAATAAAAAATTAATTTTCCTTAGGAATTGCATGGAAGTGACAAGGAATTTAAGGGTTCAATAATCTTATTTATTTAATCTTATGGCGCTGCTGTCCGCTGGTATGGTTGGAATTCATTTTCACTAAAATATGTTCTTATATTTGTCAGCATATGTTGCAATGAAATTTTATTCTCACAGATTAGGCACGCTATCAATGAAAGCAGCATTTAAAAAAAATAGATACTATTGGCTGAAGCTTAATAATGTTTTTCCACTCAAGAGTGGTAGCAGAACCTCTTTTAAAGGGGGCCACTAAATCGCCACCATTTCAATGGACACGAATCGCATTCCCTATAAACCAGCGATTTTCAACCTTTTATACTCAATTTTTCTCTTTCAATAAATCATGAAATAGTTCTTTCCTCCATATTAATTCCGCAAACGAAAACATTGCGCCCTTAAAACACACTTTTTTTGGAATTCAATAACTTCATTCAAACTCCTCCCACGAAATGGAGACATTCTGCAATTTAAAGAATATACATTACCTATTGAAAATAATATTTTGCCGAATTACTAGTCCTGAATCTCCACTCAGCGACTTTCATTTTCTCCCTGGAGGAGTGGGAGAGATTCCTCGCTAGTTGAGGAATACATAAGGAAATATGAAGAGGGAAAGCGATATCCCTTCAGAGCGTACATAACAAATCTCAATCACTTGAATTTCTCGGCATCTTATTCTCTACCTCCAATGTAACTTCTTCTTTCCCTATCCATTTATCAACTTGGAAAACGGCATAAAACAAGGTAGAGATAATAACGGTGGTAATCACCGCGGGGATTCGCTAGCGTCACATTATTTTCTTGCCACTTAATTTAAAACCTGTAACATACTTCTCGACACAAGATTTTTTGAGAAAAAAATGAGAACCAAAATCAGCTTTTTCCTAAAAAATAATGCACTAAAAATTTCTGTGACAATCCTTCATCTGTCCACTTCCTTTCCTCTCTCTCAGGTTTTGCACGTAAATCCATGAAAAGATGTCGTGAAAAAACGTTTTATCCTGGCATATGTGCACACAATATTTGGTCCTTTTGAGGCTTAATTAGTATTTATAAGCAGTTATAAAGCCACTTATGAAACAAAAAGTAACGAGTAACCAAAAACTCCAAAATCATCGTTGACAAGTTCCAAAAATAACTTTAGTTTTACTTGAAACTCCAGTTTTTCTCAAATTTACTCGAACTCGGGCTCGAGCATTTTTCAACGTCAACCCTTACAAGTCAGAATATTTTTTCTGAAATCCCGTCCCAAACGATCTCTGCAGGCTTAGCTAATTTTCTCCTCAGCCTTATGGATTTAATCTGATCTAGAGCTTTCTCTTGTAAAATTACTTTTTCATTCTCCCTGTTTATATGAATCTAGTATCCCTTGAGGCATGAGCTATTCTTTATCGAACCATTTTAGCAGGTAATTTTTTTATGAATTTTGTCTAGGACCTATACATTTGAATAAGAAGCCGATTCAGAAAGGAATGATTGATAAAAAGAGCTTTGGTATGAATTAGATGATTGAATGAGCGCGATCAAATTACGAAGAGAAAAGCGTGCAGATTTAACAGTGTATTAAGACAACGGTTTCTGTTGTCGGCATTTAACGCTCTTATGTGGTAGCTGATGGAGCAACAAAAAGACTGCGACAGATAAACTTTAGGCAACTTTACTCCACACGGTACAATTCTCATGCTTTGAACAAGGAACAAAAGAGATCCCGGAGGTCGAATATTAGCTGACTTCTCGAAGGTCGAACGTCAATTGAGCTCCCACTGCTCGTTGCAGCTGAGTTCTAACAAACCGTCCTCTTGCAGGCAAATAAAGCACTTAAAACACAAACACGATCGTGGGCGCCACCAACCGTGTGTAACTTACCATTAAATCCGATGCCATGGGTTTTGAGCCGCGATAGTAGTGACATCTGTCTGTCTTTGAACCGAAGGAGTGACCTAAACCGCACTACTTACAAGTCGCTGTTCATATGCAACAGTTTCAGCTTTACAAAGGTGCGTAGCAGGGAACTATTAGTTATAGGCCTTCAGAAATTCGATGAACTTTTCAGCCGCGCAAGTTGCGCCCATATATGAGCAGTCACAGTAACACTGCGTGCAAACTGTAGGAAAAAAATATCTTACGGGGAGAAAATCCTTCTAGATTTATTGCAGATATACATGAAAAACAATGTAATGGTAGAACGAGAGAAGTGGGAACACTCTATGAAACGAAGCGGCTAAGGTCAACAAAGAATCCCGAATGTAAATGGGAGAATTCACCCGCAAGTAAAGGGTGAAAGGACGATATAAATCTTTACCTAGCATACGGACAGTAGAAAAATAGAGATATCATCCGTGAAATAAAGGATTACAAAATATATGAGAAGATTAGCGTAAATAACACAAACGTGGAACGCTAAAAGACGCAGAGAACAAAAAGGAGACCAATGGTGAGTGCTTGAGTACTAGAGCTGCGCTCAAGTTTCATCGCATCAGGAGCTATATATTATGAGAGAAGACAACATTAACGCAGAATTATTACATCCTAAAGTGGCCTGCAAAATGTTTAAAAGGGCACTAATTTCACATGAACATTAACTTTAACGGTGGTGGCGTAATCTCCAGGAAAGGGCTAGAAACTCAAGGGGAAAAGCATGAACAGCTCTTGAAGGAAATGAATCTTTAAATTATCACGCAGTAAGGTCAACTTAACGTCCATTTCGTAACTAGATGCGACTTTTTCCAGAATGTACGATTCTTTAAGTCTTTACAATTCCAGTTGAACAAAAATGATTCCAACGTAGAGCATAGAAGAAAATGAGTGCAATTTGACATTAAAAGCATCACGCGTGGCTGATAAGGGAAAAGGTTCCAGAAAATAATTATTAAAATGCTCACCTTGAGTCTTACTGGATGTACAGTAAAGAATGCAGTACTGAGTGCGGTCAAGATAACATAAAGTGTCAATAAAAACTAGTTTATATAATTTAACTCTAGGTTTGACGATTCCTTCTTTATCTTTTCAATTAATAAATAATTGCACACAACAAGTAGCTCCAAGTTAATTAAATAGTTGTATTCTGAAGAGAGGAATCCAAGCACAGGGTGCTATGCCATAACTTGCGTTGATTTTTTGACACATAAGTATTAATTAACAAAAAAAACTTAACATTATTCCTCGCTTAACTATTATAAAGTTATAAAATAATCATAGCATCGCTATCACTTAAGACTTAGCTTATTCTGATATGTCACCAATTTTTAATATTCCCCAAAATCCCTACCTTATTTTCCGTCAAAATGTAGTGTATCATCAAATCATTGAATATAATAGAATAATACCACCGGACCATATGGTCTACTTGTAGAAATTTCTTAATAATAATAATAATAATAATCATCATCACACAAATACCATACCTACACTGCGGGTGGAGTAAACATAAAATTTTTAGATAGAGTTAAATATTTTGAAATTACCTTAACTTCTGATATATCGTGGGAAAAACACATACAAAACATACTTGGCACAGCATTAAAGAAACAAGGTTTTGTTAAGCGTATAATAGGAAGCCCTCGGATAAAAAGGGAAAAGAGTGATGGCACTTCGCTCTGGTTAGGCCACACCTCGAATACGCCGCGAGCATTTGGGACCCTGTTCATAAAGATTTTATCATAAAAATAACAAAATACATAAGCAGTACGCTTCGTTAAAAACTGCTACAAGCGAACATATAGTGTCTCACAACTTCAGGAGGGGTTAAGGTGGGAGCCCCTAGAGACTCGGAGGCTACACGCTAGGCTTAGCTTGTTGAGGAATTCAGAACTGGTGAGTTTCAGAGCGACACAGAATATTATTATGACGCCTGACTACATCTCTAGGTCTGACAGAAGCGATAAAATAAGAGAGATACTACACTGACGAAAATATAGGTACAAAAACTTGTTCTTTGCGCGCACACTAAGCGACCACAAATTAAAATTAGCTCCACTTAATACACTCCCATAACGCTCGTCACCATTTCTCCTCCCAAAACATTATACCTTACATCTTCACGCGGCTGGTGTCCCAATACTCCCTGCCACACGCAAATGCGGTTGGTCGCAAGGAAGTATGTAGATGTGTAAATGTATCAAATGCTACTTCATGGAACATACTCACATGAGAAGTTTTCTCCGTTTGCATATTCTGCATTTTATATTTTTTTCTGACCATGATTTAAACATATTCAATGACGTTTTGAATGACCTTGATAATGAAATTACAGATATCAAAACCATGACCAAAAAATATAAACTGGAGGATGGAAAAGAGAAAAGGGGAAATGACTACCTTGTTATCCTCCTTAACACTCCACAGTCGTTCCAATGGAGACATTTCCCAATTAAAACGGCCAAATGAATCCTCTTAACGGCAGGTCTCAATTTCCAATCACTCAAGTGAAATACATCCACTTCACCTTAGCCGATATTTTCTTCCTCTCTCACATTAATTCTACCTTTAACTATTCCTTTGCTTTAAAGACTCATTCAGAACTCGAATCTCAGACATTTTTACCACTCATGAATTTGAATTGCCATTCTTCAACTAAAAACTATTCCGTAAAGAAATTTTCCTCCATTCTTCTCTTCAACATGGTGATTGATTTACGCCGCATGAAAGATGAGTCTCGAGGATTAACAGCACTTCCTCTGTAACTCTTAAAACAATACCAAATATGGGAGGTTTAAGATCGATGTTTCTTGTTGTGACTGAAAGTGGCGATGGTATTGAGTTTTCCGTAATTTTCCGAAGATTGCGGTATAATTGTC
This sequence comes from Ceriagrion tenellum, assembly GCA_963169105.1. Classification (NCBI taxonomy): domain Eukaryota; kingdom Metazoa; phylum Arthropoda; class Insecta; order Odonata; family Coenagrionidae; genus Ceriagrion; species Ceriagrion tenellum. The sequence continues at coordinate 57,238,174 of OY720632.1, read as the reverse complement.
GACTGTGTAGGCACCAATTGTGGACCAACTTAACCAATAAAGTTCTACCCTTTTGCATAGTAAATGTCAATTTCCATATTTTATTATTAAAAAATGGATAACCAGCCACAATGCTGAAAAATATTGATAAAATAAAAGTAAGCGGGGAAAATAGGAATTTAAATTTAGTGAATAATAAAAAGTCCTCCTATAATTGGATGCCGTTTACATAGAGATGAGTCACATTATGGAAAGTTTTGATCATAGCCCATTGACGCCGCCGTTGACAAATGACCATCGCATTTATTCCGCTGTATCAGAGTCTCGAAGCTCCCCAAACGCCACCGCTAATTATTAAGGTCCCTGCCAAGCCAAGACCCCAAAAATGAGGCACTGAAGGATTGTGCCAAGGAAATTTAGATGTCCCGATAAATACAGTAGTAACAGAATCTCCTAACGTTATCATACGGCGGGAATTATATAACATTATATAAAGGTTAGGCCTCAAGAACTCTATGAAATCATTCAGTAATGACCATAAGTTTTAATCAACACTGCTTAGAAAAATGGGATGATTATCAAGAGAATAAGATATTAAATTTCAATATTATATTTTCAGATATCAAAAAACGTTAGCAACGTTAAAAGTTACCTCTACCGAGATTGATGGATGTCACAGTAGTACAGCAAAGACGGAGAATATATATTGGAGCAAGAGAAACCTATAAAGAGGGTGATGAAAATGTGACTGAACTTCCATCATAAATTTGTGCAAAGCATTCATTGTAGGAAGCCTAATAACGAACTCAACCAAGATTTGTTGAGCTACCAGTACTAGTCATCCCTAAGCAAATCTGTGTATGTTGGACGACCGAGAAGTGAAGATTAACAAGGATTCTCTGGTAACTCGCGAATCTGCTGGAAAATTTCCCCTTGAATGTACGTACATTGTTTCGTCTAGAAATTCGCCGAAAGATCAACGGTTTCAGTAAAAACATGGTGAAAAATTTGTTTTGAAGAGAATACTTCAAAATATGTTAATTGGTTCAAACTAAAATATTCGAAAGCAATCCAGAATTTTCGAGTAAAATGTGTGCCGCCAGAGCTTTGATATTCACGTACCCGTGCAATTAGACCGAGCTTGATTTTCGGATTTTTAAGGCAATTTCACATGATTGCTCATTTCAACTCTTTCTTCCAACACAGAAAAAGTGGATTCAACAGTTATCTTAACGTAGCTAAAAGCTTTTTCATTTCACACTGGCCAAATAAGCATGGGATGAAACACAACGGCCTAAGGGAAAAGAGCCCCACTGGGCACAGAGAAGTAATTTCCACCACAAGCCATATTCTTTTCCATTTCAAGAGACCTAACTCCCTTTCACCACTGCAGATTTTCACACTCCTTCTCTGTAGCAACTACCACAAGACCCTCTCATTACCACGTACACAGCACGCCAGTGACAAAAAAGATAAGACTTATGTGGGAAAAGAGAAACTTAAAAGAATACTCTCAAAACAAATGCATTACTTCACAAACTTTGAAACCTTGATGTGCGAATCCAGTGCATAATGACAGACATGCAACTCCATTTTTCGCGTCGAAATTCCTCCCTTTATTATTCGAGTTCTATTTCCGAGGTCTCCGAGGTGGACTTGGTAAAAATAATGCTTTGAGCCCGCAGTTGGAAAATGAAGAAAAAAATACTATTATATCGGACTGCTCTCTCCCGCGCCTTTAAGGCATACTATTGATGGACGAAGAAGGAACTTACTACGAGCTGACAGAGGGAAATAATTTTCTGTTCCTTCCCTCATTCCGCTGTCTCAACTTTCACATAAAGAAATGTTTTCCCATATTTTTATTCACACGGATTTCTAAAGAGGAAGCGGCAGGTAAATGAACTCTCTGTGATAGTCTTCAGGAAACAGAATGTTATTTTTTCACGGTATGTATTCTAGGTAAGATGAATCTGGTACAACAGCAGTGTTGGTCAAAAAACTACAAATTCGGAAAATAAAATTTCAAAGAATTCAATTCTTCGATTTGGATTTGTTTTAATCTCTCTTCCCAGAGTTTGTTCTAGAATTTCTTCCTCCACCTATAAAGAACGACTAAAAGTAGCAGGCTACATTCAAAACTTTACATATGCGAGCGTGAAACTTGTACATTTATGCTAAAATGTAGGTATATTATCAAGATGACTTCACGCACGATACCACAATGACTCCTTACATTCACTTTTACGTACTCTTCACGCCAAAATGTTTTATGCTCATTTATTACACATTCATTAAAATTCTATAAAAAAGTCGTGAGAACTATAACGAGGATTTACAATCACTGTGAACCATTTCTGGGTTTTATGCTCCGTAGCGTAAATTTTTATGTGCACTCTAAGTTTACATTTAAAATTAATACTTATGAAAAAAGTTATGTAGCCGTTTCCTATTAAGAACAATAGAGCGTGTCCCCATTTCCTTTTTATGCTCACTTCACCCGATAAGGCTAATGCTATAGGATTCACATCATCAACCGCATCATAAATCTTTCTTAATCAATGTGAATACCAACTTTGAGGGTCTGATAATCAAAATTCGTGGGGCTTATTCTGAATAACGGGGGAACTCTTTTAGGGACCGAGTTTTAGTCCAGACAAGATTTAAAAGTAAAATCATGATCGTATAAGGAAATTTACTGTGATTTCAAGGATGAATGTTTTATTTAACACGTACAAGATACGAAAATAAACAGAAGACAACGACTCTTAGACTCAATTTCGCCAAAAGGTTTATATTTCATGTTTTAGCGTCCGAGGTTGACTATTTTGTCCATGAGCAACGTTTTTTACAGTAAAAAACTCGTTTTTTATGTTTCTGACGCCCATCTCATGATGAGAACCATCATTGATCTCGTTCTTGTCCATATAGTTATAAAAAGGAGGAAAAATACCGGACGATACCTTTCATGCTTTTCTTTTTTGACTTGGAGGATCGATCATCGGATGTTAGAGGCAACACTACCGAAACGGCAAAATAGTTACTTAGTTTGTTCATTTAGATGCTTGTTGTAACTAATTTCACTTGAGTTTATTTAGATTATTACGTGCTCTTCAGGAATAAAAGAAAATTCCAGAAAATACAATTAGGTTTTCAGAAAAGCTTTCACTTTCTGTTTGGATACGTAATATACTTAAACCTATGAACGGACGAATGAAAGGGAGAGAGATGAGTAGTTAAGCTGAATGAGCTTATTTACTTTAAATATATTTCCCGTGCCCCAGTACACGTTTCCTGTTTCTTAATTGCGGCCTGCGGCCCTTTGATACTCTTTAATTTCCTCCGGTGTCCTCGTCACTCCTTCTCTGCCGGTAATCAAAAAAGCACCTTTGTACACTACCATGGACTAATTTACGCACTACTGATCGAATTGTTCTTCGTTGTACGCCTCCAGCCGATTTCATTATTTTGCAGATGGCTTCATTGCATGTGGAGGACCGGTCTTATCAAAGAAAACATAATATCCTATTTAATATCCACCTGTAATAAAAGTTTAAGTATTCAATTGCGCATTTTACACCACTAGAGCTGAGTGAAGGTTTGTCACTATTATTTATCGATATGTTTCACCAACTTGGGTGGCTGATGGAGAGCATCAAGATGGTATTTCATCAACTCCAGCGACTCTAACAAAGGAAAAGAAGTCTCCCCTCAATTGTAGCAATAAAAAGGAAACGCGTAGAATAAGTGCAGCTGGTTCCGCGGAGGCATGCTTCAAAGCCAACCACCGTGAAGAGTCCTTTCGGAATGCAGGAGCAGTAAAGCAATAATTTGCTCGGTCCAAATTTAAACAGACGGAATATTTCCGCGGTAGCAAAATTCCATCGGGGAAGTCTTTTCCTTCACTCTTTTCATGTGAGAGGGGAAAGGTGCGAATGAAACGCAGGAGAGGGCTTATCGAGCCTACAGTGTGTGTTGGCGAATAGAAGTGAAGTGACAGTAAAAAATAGGCCATAAACCTGTTTGAACTAATAACACTAAACTAAGAAGGAACATTAATGAATCAATCCTTCTTAGTAAAATCATTATTCAAATGAAGCAAATGCTTAAATTTTCCTCAAATTCAAATTGATGCACCGTAAGTACCTAAGATTTATACCCAGGTTTTCAAAAGACAATGGCATACAGCCGTATGGCATCACAGCGCCGAGGAATATTGATCCCATTTATATTCGCTATATGCCATGTGGATAATATGCCGAATACGCGAATAATATGCTACTAATATGCCGAAAACATTAGATAGTCAGCTAAATTATTACCTTTCTGCAAATATTAATGAGGGAAAATGGGAATAAGCAAATATTTTCAAAACTCTCGAGTAATTAAAAATGGTGAGGACAAATTGTGAGCTCTAGCTACGTTAGGTGGATATTTTTTGCGAAAATACAGGCATCACTTTTGCGGGTCAAGAAAGCTTTTTTCACTTTTAACCTTTGGTGCACTCAAAGTCAGAATTCTGGCCTAGTAGAAAAAAAAACGAACACGAGAATCTGGGTGGTTAGCAATGCCCTAGTAGTGCGAAACGGCCGGTTTCATTTAAATCGGCGGACACCACTGCCTAGAGCTCGAGACATCCCCGCCACTCCTAGCAGAAATAGAACAGGAAAGGAAAAGGAAGTGATGAAGTTGATTTCCTTCATTTCATAGGAAAAACTCCCTATCCCGTATCTAAGACCCTCCTTTCTCCGTTTTTACCTCTTTCTTAGATCGTGCTGAAACATCTTCCCCTTAAAAAAATGATGCCATTGTTCCTACATTACAGTTCCATCTTTCTCTCTCTGTAACTTACACGTATCTTGCCTTTTTATCTTTCAACCTGCTTCCAAAACTTCAAATAACATACATGTATGTAAACTCTTCCGTCTTTCTCTTTTCCATTTCAGTACTTATTAATTGTTTGTAGTCTTACGAATACTAGTTTTTCATTGCGTTAACTAATAGAAAAAATTCTATGGCATGTAACAAAGTTGATAATTCTAATGTGAAATAACATAAACACGTTATGTGATATATCAACTGAATATGATCCAGAGTTTTTTAAATTAAGTAAAATATAAATCAAATAGGCGAATTCGTGCTAACTAAATGACACTCAATGAAGGTAAACAAAAACCACAGCGTAAACGGACAATTGTCTAGATCGGTAATGCAGTTAGTTTCCAGGTGCGCGGACTCTGAAAAGGACGTAAAGCAGCTGCTATGTTGGGTAGTGGAATAGGCGTTCAGAGTATTTTAAGGCTATTTTCCAAAGAAGTACTATCTGTGGAACAATAAGTTTAATAAAATTGGGATATTTGGCCTAAGAGCAAAGAGAAACCAACTCGTAATATGAATGTTTCAAAGCGAACCTATGACTAGTGACTCATTGGAAACCAAAATGACAGAAAAAACTCGAGAATCGCGACGAACCAAAGATGCAAGTTAACAAGTAACTGATTAACGATGGACGTTGCTCTGCTTTCCTGTCATAACTCTGTCTCATCACTACTCTCATCGACACTCACTTCTTTACGCAAAACGTTGTGAGAGTAGGCTCTAATTTGTTGTTTCTTTTTCGGGCTCTGAAGCTCCTTCCACATCTCCCGTCCTCTCTGATGGCCGAAACAGCCCAAAAGGCCAAGCTTCTTCTGATGGTTGATTTTCAATAATGGCTATGGTAGATGTTTTCACGTCTTGCTTATCATAGTTACGCTATTTCGGTGATATGTTTCGTCTTTCCTTCTCTGTACATGACCCTCCCAGATTTAATACTCAGGTTTAAACTCTGTTGTATCACAAAGTCGCCTAAAAACTTACAGTGCTAGATAAGTGCGAAAGAAATAGTTTACATACGCTTTCGAATGGATACGTTATGGATTAGGAAAGAGTAAGATAAAGCGAGGTATCTCAATATGCACTCTCGCGTGATAAACACATAGTGCTCACTTCATGCCCATTCCTCAGTTCTAGTAAGTGTACATCCAACGGTCGGGCTTCTTCCTATTTTTGAAAGAGAAGGAGTTATTCAACGGTGCTTTCAAAACTTTTCCAGGTGAGCATTCACAGCAATCAAATTTGCGCCTCAAAATAAAAATATGCATAAGAACATCCGTTCATCAAAACACCGATAGGAATGAGAAGGACTGAGACCAAGGACATTTCAGCACTACTAACGTTCAAACAGTGGACTGCAAACATTTTTCATACAGAAATGACCCGATAATTCATTGCCAAATGGCAAAAAAATATTACAACTTGCCGTAGACAATTTGTACACAGCGCATTTTTTCTCGAAAACTGAAGAACTAAATCGATTTACTAAAGGGTAATTGAATCAAGCCAGGCCAGCTTAAGACAATCATTCGAAGAAATAAGTGTAAATTCAGTCATATATATATAATTAGTATTATGCTAGTTATATCGTCCAAAAAGGGTATTAATGATCCCAAAAGTATCGCTTTAAAATTGGTATCCAATATTAAAAAATTAATATTTTCAGCAACTAATAAATATAATGCTATTTTGTTTCAGATTAAAAATAAATATAAACATGGTAATGTGTGATTATCGGTTCACGTTAATTGATCCGTCGAACACCGCTAATTACAAAATAACCAGCAGCATCAGGCAGTTTCGACCGGTTCGAAGCTTCGTATTTTGCGTTTCGCTTATATTTTCAGCTCTTAAAAAAATCGCCTGATTTTTACAAGTCAAGGAACTATCTGTTCCTTTTTTTTTATCGTATCCACAGTCCAATTTCGACCCCGTGTCCCTGTCATCACTTCCTTCATGCTCTATACGTGCTTTGAAGATACTAATAATAGAATAGTAAGAGTGATGTGTTCTTCGCAATTTCTTATGTGCCCTAAGTTCCCCCAAAATAAACGCTCATTGTAGCACTGGGTGATTATGCCGTTGCATAATGAGATTCATCAAAATTCCATTTAACAGTTTAAATGAGTGAATTTAACAATTCAAATGAGGTGAAATGAGTCAAGTCATTCGAACATCCATTAAACGAATGTAAACGTTGATAAATTTATCACCAGGATACAAATTCTAAAGCCTTTTCCATATAGTTTCCTAAGTTGTAATATAGTAACAGGTAGAATCCTCACACCAACTTTTTAAAATACATAGCGTGATTATTCCAGAAAATGCGGAGCATTAATCACTAATATTCCGTCTATGATAAGTAACTTGGACTTGATCCTAAAACTTATGCGATTAGGACCACAGAAACAAAGTAACTACAGTTTGTAGAAGTTAATTACCAGATTACTAGATAGATTAATCACTACATTGGCACCTAATATTATAGAGTTAGAATGAAAGCCTGGTTTAGTCAATCTTTCACAGTAAACTTGTTTATTGAATATAATTGCTCATGATGTTCATCAATCTAACTATTCCTCACGACGAATGTATCATTAATTCGACAGTCCTAAATTGAAAAATAGTGTTTGAAATATCTTTGATAATGATCTTTGATTGACTACGGCTTTCTTCAGGCTGCGCTAATAATTGAAGAATTCATTTTTGCATTTTTTATGCCATATCCATCGCGACCAAGCTCATATAAAATGAATGAGCGCTCTTCCGAGAGTATCAGAATGTTTTCATTACCAAGTCGCACCGAAGACAGAAAATTTGAGTTGGAGACAATAGTAGTTGATCGAGTTGGCAAAGTACATCACCTTTAATGCATTTGAATCGTGTTTACGGGCTGTGATGCAGGAGGCCTGACGAGAATCCCAACCTTGTAAATTGCGTTTTGAGCATGCAGGCTTCTGTTTAGCTTTAAGATAGATAAAGAATTTACTTTCTTCACACGAGAAGCTACCGCGGAATGAAATGGTAGAAATAATATTGTAAAGACAAGAGCAAATAAGTCCCCTCCACACAAACATTTAGATTAGATGTATAATTACAACCATCTACCTCCCGCTAGGATCAAACTAAAGTAAAAGAAGATGTCGAGAATTAAAATGCTGTAATTTCCCTCACTGTAAACAAGCACACTTCTCCGGTGTTCATTCTAAAATAAAATTAAAATAAACGCGCAATCCAACATATAAACACTGGTTTGCAAAAGTGGATATCAGCTGCCGACAATGGGCTCCAACAGGATGACCAAGAAGTAATCTGCATCCGATACAAATTTAATTCTTCATCACCATAATTCATTCCAAACATCACTTTATCTTTCCCTTGTATTAGTTGTAAAGTGATGAACTGACACAATACTGAAATATTACATTTACATTTTAACAGATAATAACAATGATCTAAATGTATTTATATTCATGATGAACAAGGATTAAGACAATACCATAACATCAAATACCTAATCGACATGATAAACTCCGTCCTCTGATGATATAATCCTTTCTTCGACAAGGTTGGCCAAAGCGAACTTCAACAAGTACTCACCTGAAATGAAAGATGATGATGTTGAAGTACATTAAGAGCATTCAGATAAATGGATTACACACCACTTAATTTACAGAAAACGTGTTTGAAACAGATAATCGATTATTTTTGAAATTACAAGTTCCATGCACGTTAACTGAGGTATAACATTGGTATCACTTCTTTGAGCTTGAATTCATATAAAGACACCTCAATAAATATTCAGATTCAAAAACTAGTGATACATATCTGCGGATTCAGGAGAGACCACAACGCATTATTAAGGCAATCTTAAATGCGATGGCCCTGTATGCTCAGTAACAATGAATTATCGTCACAGAGAAGAGGGGAAATGGTAAAATATTTTCTTTTGGTCGTGCTCGTAACAGAAGCTGATCAACTGATAAGAGAAAGGAAGGAACAGGAGAGGTTTAAAGTCAGATGGTTTGGTAAATATCGTGACGTAAGGTAAATCTACGGTTATATATTAGCCAGAAATGACTTAAGATATGCATGCGCAATCATTATAAACGTTAAGGATGAGGCAGGTAATTTATGGTCGCGATTAAATTGACGATGTTCCTAAAATTAATAGAAATGTTTTGCAGCAAATACCTTAGAATGTACTGAATTTGCTCAAAGTAGTTTAAAAAATACTATAAATGAATACAAGATACACTCTTATTCACTGGATTTTTTATATCAATATACATGCCGCGAGTAGGATCCGTCCATCGCATTCCACAATATTTATCGGGAAAAATTATAAATCAGGAAATCAGGCGCTCTTTTTGGCGTCAGATCTTCCAATTTCCCTTCTTCCTCCGTCTAACTTCGCTGGGTTAATCTAAGTACCGAAAGACACCGGTTCGTGACATCAAAAGTAGAGACTACTCTTTCATATTGAATTTTTTCTAGGCTTTAAAGAAAATAATTAAAACATTCATCTGACGACAGAATCGTGTTCTGACTGCGGACTACCTCTCACAATCCTTAAACATTAAATACTAGGAGGAAACGCATCGTGGAACTACCGCTTTCCTGCGGATAATTTTAATACACATCCGGTAGAAAACAGACCAAAACTCACTGCTAAAACCTTCCCTCCCTGATTAAAACAGGATTAACTATAACCGAGGGTATTGAAGACCACAAATAGAGATCTATAAGAGAGAGGGAGACTTGGAGGGAGCGTCTGGGACAGCTAAGTCATATATTTTCCTACTGGGCGAAATGTTTGCACCCAAAGCTGAGCTGAACACACATCATGTGCGCTGTTCTGTCACCATATCCACAAATGGGAAAGAACTGCTGGGTACTCGCTCAGTTGCTGGAACGCGGAAGCCGATTTGTTGGCTCAGCTAAGAGGATTGCCCTGTTTTAATCCTACCTAAGACACCATCAACTTCATTAAAAACATTTTTATTGAGCAGTAAACCTCGGTTTTCCTCCAAAACTCTTGTGATGTGACTTACAGAGAAAGTGCCAAGTGAAATAAAAAAATGAAGTAGGTATATCTATCAGAAATTTCCATTCAAGGACTAAATGAGAAAAATCATTTATTATCACTACTGAGGCAAATCCAAAACTCAGGGTAAAATGGATGTTCTGTACAGATATGGATGAGGCAAGGTGCCTCGCTATGGATTGGCACCCGTGTTCTCAAACTACCATCAACAGCTATACAACAGTTTTGTGAATAGCGATTCTATTCGCAAAATTGAACACTCATATTCATTCAACAAAATTGAACAAAAATATTCAACTAGAAAATTAATAAATATGAAAAGCAGTAGCATTAAGCATAGACATTAATTTAAGCTGAGGAAATTAGTAATTGGCTCAACTAAGAGGACCATTAATCGGCTCAAAATATTCAGGCAAATTCAAGTACCTCTCTGTTAATAGGCTTAACCTAACAATGGACCCTCATCCCATTTCTCTGCTCTCATGCACCTTGTTCCATTTCCCGTTATTTACCACTCTCTCCTCCAGTTTACTTCCATTTATAGTCACCAACAGATAAATATATGAACACAGAGCGAAGCCGAGTAAAGTGACAACCTTCGTTGACTCACAATGCATGTTTGTCCCGCCGTCTGAAAACCGTATTGACCATGGGGTTTGAGGACGACACGTCACAGACTATCAGAGGGCAAGAGAGGTTGAATGGAGAGGAGTGCGTTATTGGGAGAGTAGAGGCGAGTCGTGGGGTGAGGGGGATGATGGGAAGGGAGAGGCGAGCAACCGTATCAAATATTCGACCGGGCATCAATGAATGCCATCTCCCGAGGCAGTGCTGCAAACAAATTACTTTCTATAGCTGGTCTGTGAGGGAAAAAAGATATAAAAACCAGACAGAGCAGGCGCCTTCATCTTCATGACGAAAACAATGAAATAATGCTCCATGTGTTCCACACTTTCTAAATTCAAGATGATGCATTTGATTTAGACATATCTAAAGGTGTGTTCAAAGATACAAAAAAAATGTCCACCGGTCAAACCTCAGAATTCATGAACCACCGTATATAATTCTGATTTTTGACGAGTTGACCTCATTAGCTATTGAATGTGATTTTTAATACTTCTTTTTTATATTATATTATTATTGGCTATTATACGTTGGATTGGATATTTGGGGAGGCAACCGACAGCTAAGGTCATTTGCGCAGCAATCATTGGCTCACGAAGGACACGAAGGACACAAAGGGAATAGCACTATGGCAATATAACAAATGATCTACATGAGGAAGTACCAGAAGACTACCATGAAGAAGTACCCACAATTCCACATTAGGTTAGGAAAGGAATACGCTAAATAAAATGATTTAAAAAACTAGCAGGCTTACCAGCGTTTAGCAGTCTTCGTCGATGGTAGGAAAATGACGTCAAAACGCTTACAAATAGTAAAGAGAAAACAAAAATAAAGATATTCTTTCCTTCGTCTATTGTTGATGTAAACAATAATAGATTCTTTCATTACTATAAACAGGTTGATATCAACTAAAATGACTCATATAAGTACGTTTGACTAATGTTCTTAGTAAAAACGATCGCACACCTAAGGAAACAGCATTCAAAAGTAGTAAAATCCTTGATCAAGAGTTCGGTGGCCCGTTTTACCATATTTTCCCTCCATGTTCTGAGGAAAATTCATAAGTTATAGAGTTTTGAGAGAATCAGAGGTTATTTTCAAAACTTAAAAGAATAAATTAAGCGTAAACACTTTGTTTCTAAAAGCGTGAAATATTTTCACCCACATATATCTAATTCTGGCAATAAACAAGAAGTTTCTTCACTTTTTCACGCTTTCTATATTCACGTGTCAATTCCTGTCTTCTGAAAGTTCCTTTCTCTCCTCCCTTACATCAATGCCGCTCTCTCCTAATAAAACTACGCAGTTATATATCTTCCCTCTCTCCCTTCACGTATTACTTTTCTCCTTCATACTTACCCCTCTGCCCCCGAGCAAACTTCATCTCCTATCTCCATTGCCTTCCATGCATTTTTTAACGTTTCCAATCATTTATCATTTACTGCACCAAACACATCACCTCTTACGTCCTCCACGTCTTACAATCCTCGAAAGCCCTTTGCTCATTCATTCTCCGCCAAACCCACCTCTCACTCCATCGCTCAGCTACCAATTCCATTCAGTGCCTTTGCACTCCGCTTCAGCATCACCCCTTATTCTTTGCAAAAATATTCCAACTTATATATGTCTATGGTGGGAGAGAAAAAGAAGGCATGGAAGGCAATAAGATGAAATTTGGAGAAGGCAATAAGATGAAAAACCTTTGTAAGTGGCAATTTTAAAAAGGGTAATAGAGAGGAAAATGCTGCGGAAGCGTGGAAAAAGAAGGATGAGGATAGGAAATTTCGACGATAAGAGGAGAAGAGTAGGTCATGTGGAATTTAACTGAGACATTTTTAAGTGAAAAAGAGGGAATTTCCTAGAAATGGGGGGGTTATGATAGGGACTGTCCAATAACCTACCATTCGGCCAAAACATGCCTTTTTCCATTGTCAGACTCACACCGGCGAACCTTTTCCAGAGCCGCCTTCCCTCCAGTAATACGCTTCACAAAAGCGCAGCATAGGAACCGAGGCCTGCTTTCCTTCCCCCAGCAACCCCACCACTCCTACCCACCCACACAGCACTCGCAACTACTTCACTCTGCCGTTCAACTCCCTCTTTCTCCCATTCTCTGCCTCCATGTCTCTCTCTCTCTCTCTTTCTCTGACATCCTTTCATACCATTCGACTACTCCCAGAGCCTTCACTTTTATGATTACCATTCTCCTTACTAGTGGAGTCACGCACTTGTCCCCGCGAAAAGGAAGGGTTGCTCACGCAGGCTTCATTCGTGCCATGAATATCAGATATGCCCAAAGGATTCTATGCATTCTTGAATATATTTGCACTTGTGAGCCATATTAACCCTTTAAGATTATAAATTAACCCATAATTTGTCTTCACCCCTCGCCGATGAATTACGACTTTAGCAAAAGCAATCAGCAGACGGATTTGCGAGACTCAACAGTTTCAGAGATACTTGGCCGCATGCACATGAGTTATACGCGCAAACCATAATGTCAAGGAGAATGTAAACGGTGTAAGCAAGAAAAAGAAGGGGTGCGGGGATAGCATGGCAGGTAACCTTTCCGACAAAACAACACTAAATTTAAAGAGGGTGGAAGAGTGTCAGCAGGTCATTCCATGACTGTGCTGGCTAAGTTGACTTCCAAAAATAGCGCACTAAAACCATCGGACTTAAGAAATCGTTCTTTAGCCTTTTTCGCCAATCCCGTGAAAGTAACCGAGGTCGAAATTACAACACAAAATACGGTTGAAATTTAACCCACCCTAAAATGGCAGATGCAATATAATTTATCTCCTTAAATAGTTAGCCTCGTAAATTCAAAGCATAGATACGAATTATATAATAAAAATTGAGTTCCTGGCCGGAGAGAAATCGATAATGTTTAGAGAGTTGCTCTAAAACTCAGGGTATCCCTCGTATTAACTCGCGGTTTATAGTCGCAACCGAAAGCTTTTTGTTAGGGGAGGCAAAATTAAACTTTTTCCACACTTAAAAAATTCTCCTATCTCATAATTTGCTTACGTATATAAACTCTCGTTTTTGAAAGGATTTATTGACAGTAAAAGAAGAGAATCGATGGAAACTGAGATAGATCTAGCAAGACTATGGTCATAAGTAATACATTATTAGAACCTATACCGCTCATTTATTGATAAAACGCATTCTTCGGTAGCCACATTCTTGATTTTTGCTAAATATTACAAATATATGGGAACGATTTCGATCAACGTTTGTGAATACAAGCCAGCTAAAATAATGAGCGCTAATTCTAACTTTTTTTTCAACTTTTCTCCTTTTCGCCTTTCCGATTGCTTACTTTCTTTAAGTATCATGAAAAAGCAATAGTTTTTGCTGAAGCAATGATCGAAAATAATGTTATGCGGTTACGAACTATGCTCTCGTATTTATTAAATTCTATTTTCCTAATCTCCCGCAGTCTCCCTTACGTGGGGTGCAATTTTTTGTCAATTCAACACTTAAAAATAAAAAAAACATCAGCAAATCACCAACTATGTACACAAAATTATTTGAAAATGGCTGATAACTTCTCTTCAAAGTGATTTCATATCGCCGATTCCCAACTCAGTACGCGCCCTGCGACCTCACATCCTCCCCTGTTTGCCATCAAGAACCCTTCCCACGTCCATCATTCAAACCACGATAATGCTCTGATGGCGGCAGTCTTCTCTAACAGAGGATGGAATATCCCAGCTGGCTCAAATAACCACAAATGGATGTGCTATCTAACACCTATTAAGTTACCTCATTATGCTGGATAACATCGCCGAGATCTGGTTGGAGTATACGGATAAAATGCACAGATAAAATATTTCTTAAAATTTTAATTCCTAACAGTTTGATAAACATTCACCGAGGGAGAAAATGTTAAAAGGATTCCTTCCAATTAGGTTTCACAAAACACGACATGTGAACACCTGTCCGGAAATAAATGCTTTTCTCGTTGTATGTTGGATAAATGTCAGTTCTCAAACGTGGTCCCATTACAAAATATTGATTTGATGGTTTCCTGCAGGCACACATTAATGTTTTTGCGTAAACTTTGCATTTTTCAAGCAAATACTCCCGAATCGCAGGGTCTTTGGTTCAACGCAGGTAAACGCAATACAAACGTATGCATTAGCGTAACACGACCAATAAATAATCCTTCACGTCCATGATTGATTAGAGAATCGTTTTTGGACGGTTCTGTCAAGGGCTTGAACGCCACGATCCTTTGATGCTAATATCTGTAGAGCGTCGGAGTAAGAGAAAGCGATTCTCTCACCTGGAGGAAGTTGCCACCATTAATCAAGGGTTGCACAACTTTATCCAAGTACGTACGCAATTCCGCGAGATGAATGTTAGAGAAACTCGTGAGGTATGGAATTCAATATTCGATCTCAAGTTCATCAACAGCGAAACTCGACAGAAACTTGGCAGGAGCAATATGCTAAAACTTTCTTATCTGAAACAAAGACTGCCAATCATTTCTGCTCCGGTTATTTCAATTTTGAAAAATTGATTCCAGCTATAAATTCAAGGGAAGGGAATATTTTATTTCAAAAATTTGCACCGAAAAATTACTTCAAAACGGTCGCTCTCCCAGGAGCATATTAATATAATTAGAGTAAATAAAACAAGTTATGTAATTATGAGAAGGCGTCATATTTACATACCGATTCACGACATTCATCTTCAAATTCACAAAATAACGGAGCACTTAATAGTAAAATCTCCGCTATGACAAAACCCTTACGCCTCTAAATCACTCTTATACGTATTCAAAATTTGAAAGAGTAAACTGACAATTAAAGGAAAAGTAAAGAAAAAAAACATTCAACGATTACGATCCTCTATGGACTGCAACTATTTATGTTTGTACATTTTCAGGAGTTGGAAAGATTATATTATATCAGAATACGTTTTATATGTTTTTTATAAGTTAAAAGGCCGAAAATCAGGTTTCACCTTAGACAATAAAATCACTTTGGCCTAACGGCTATTTTGAATATCAATAGGACTCCTGCTCTGAATGCGTGTTATTCTGACAACTTTATTTGGATAATGAGGTGAGCATATAGCAATGCCGACGGCCGTTTTTGGCTTACCTTAGTGATATTGGCCTCAAAGCTGAAATATTAAGTCCTATGGGTATTTGGACAAAAAATGGAGCGAAACATAGGAAGACGGGGAATTTCAGAGAGAGACGGAAAGGTGAGCCATCTGTAGGAGAATAAGAAAGATAATGTAGGTACCCCAAAAAAATGGCTTTTAGAATTTCCAAAAATGTACCAGTTAGCTGGTTGATTATCTAAAGGTTATAAAAAGCCCTGGCAAAAGCAGAGCATGTTGATTTCACCAAAAAAGGTTGGTAAGTTGGCTGGATATGGAGAAATACAGACATCAAACGACATTGGAACTTCCCGCAACGAGAAATCAAAACAGGAAACGGAACTCCCCCGATAAAAATCAATTTGCTGCCATCTCTATATTTACATACTCACCCGATCTCTTTAATTACTTAAGTAATTAATTCACATAAAAGGCGTTTTTAAAGCGCCCGCTTAACTCCGTCTCATACAGTCTAAACTCACTTATTTCCGTTTTCATTTGTATTTTTTATTTCTGACGACGCAAATTTCTGAGGCTTAATAGTATGGAATGGACTGGAATAGATTTATTCAATGCTCTGGGTACATACCCCTAAAAGCAACAAAAAGTATAATGTACGTAACATTTTGAGTTGGTTATAAAATAAATACAAAATGAATACCTAATTCGAAATTTGCATAAAAACAGACATCTTAATTACATGCTCATAAAATAACGGCAAAATTTAAGTAAAAATAAATAATTTGATTACAGCTGTAACAGGTAACTATACCATTTACGATTGATGATGAAGTGAAGACAATGAATTAAAATGATTCCATAGTACAATCCAGTTCCAAGCAACAACATTTTGAATTGTTTTTAAATATATTCAAACTAAAATGAAAAACCTAATACAGAATTTGCATAAAAACAGACATCAATTACAGGGTACAAATAACGGTAGCATTAAAGTAAAAATAAATAATTGATTACTGCTGTAACAGTAAACTAGGGCATTTATAGTTGATTGATTCCACCGTCCAGTCCAATTCCAGGCAAAAAAGTGTAATGTACATGACATTTAAAAATACTATTGAATAGAAACAAAGATGAAAACGTACTGCAAATTTTACATTAAAAAACATACATCAACATTCAGGTAAAAATAAATAATTTGATCAATGCTGTAAAAGGTAATTGTAAAGTAAAAGTAAAATTGATACTTGAATGATTCCACAGTCGTACAGTTTTTTATTTTGTTGCGAATTGCATTCCATAGTGCGGTAGATCTGACGACGAACGATTTATGGAACATTGTGGTTCTATGTGACGGTAGATATAGATTTGATGAATCACTCCGTGTTATCATACTCAGTTCAGTTCAAGCCTCCGTCGATGGAATCAGTTCAGTTCAGGCATCCGTCGAGTTCGGACGTCTTGTTCCGCTCCTCGACTCAAGGTTATGCTTTGCTAAGTGTATTTTGTGCTTACTGGCTCGTGAAAGCGTGTTACCGAAATGAGTTCTTGCAAAATTTGCTCTAAGTTAGTGCGTAACACAGTAGTATTGGAGTGCTCCGATTGTGGGAACAAATTCCATGGAAACTGTTTAGAAAATCCTCTTACTAAACAGGACATTGAAGCCATTAAAGCCAGCAAGCAAGTTTGGCGATGCAGTGAGTGCACCGTGGTTCGCAGATCCAGCATGAACAGTGAATTTACTTGTGCACCGATTAAAAGCGCGTCCCAGAGTTTTCCATCAGATACAGTTTTAGATCTCTTTAAAGAAATCAAAGCTGATCTAAAGTCAACAGAGGCTAATCTTGGAGACTCGATCAACAAATTGTATGATCGGTTGGACGATTTATCTTCGGTGCTTGAGGCTCACAGTAAGCGATTCGACGAGTGCTTCGCTAGAATGGACTCATTAGAAAGTGAAAATCGATCACTGAAGAAACAAATTGCGCTTCTTGCAAAACAGTCCGATGACCTTGAGCAACGCAGTTTAGCAAATTCAGTCGAGATTCACGGTTACCCAGTCCAAAAAAACGAGGACCTTCCGAGCATAATTAGCAATATTGGGGCCGAGTTGGGGGTTATAGTCAAAGCGGATGTCATTGACAGCTGTTACCGCTTCAAACCCAAGTCGGAAAGTGGGCATAGTGGTATCCACGTTAAGTTCCTCCGTCAGCACATCAAGGAAGATCTACTGGCAAAAAGAAGAGTGAAGAGGGACTTCTCAACGCGCCACCTGAACCTCGATGTGACACCCACCCCTCTCTACATAAATGAAGCCCTTTGTCCTGGAAGGAGAAAAGTGCTGCATGCTGCAAGGGCTGTTAAGAATGAGAAAGGTTACAAATATTTGTGGATACGTGGAGGTAAAGTTTTAATGAGAAAAGTTGAGAAAGAACCAGTGTTTGTTTTGACGAGTTTGGACGATATAAATTTTTTATAAAATTAATAATGTCAGATAACACAAATAGTAAGATGTTTCATAGCAGTAGATTATGTATTGTCCATCAAAATATCCGTAGTCTCAGATCAAACTATGACTTATTTGAAACGTATCTGCATGGCCTTTCTCATTTACCGAGTATAATCGTACTTAGTGAAATATGGGTTTATGAACATGAACTTCACCATTACAATTTAAATGGTTATAAATATTTTGCCCAATGCAGTAGTGGTAGCCGAGCTAGAGGTGTTATTGTTTATGTGCAAAGTACAATTGATTGCTTCTCTAATGTAATTCAAGCTGTAACTGCTGACTTTGTTCAGGTGACTCTCAAACTTGAAAAATTCGAATTGCAGTTAATTTCTATTTATAGAGATCAAAATTTTCCGATAACACAATTTTTATCTGAATTTCAACCGCTTATGCATGGTTTAAAAGGTAATATAATTGTCATTGGTGATGTCAACATAAATATTATGGTACCTTCAAATGATTCTGATCACTACTTAAACTTAATGAGCTCCTTAGGATTAGAGTGTCTGATTGACTCGCCAACTAGGGTAACAGGAAACTCCGCTACCTGCATTGATCACCTGTTCGCTAGGTTATATAACATGTGCACGCATGACATCCAAGTAGAAGTGCTTCATGAAGCGATAACCGATCACTCTTTAATTCGCTGTTCTATTTGTGTGAAAGAACCATTATGCAAAGAAAAAATAACGACTACTCCTGCCAAAACCAAGATAGACTATGAATATTTTAAAACAAAAATAGCTGAAGTAGATTGGAGTCCAGTTGTAAACGAAGTAAACGCATCAAAGGCGTTTTCGTTATTTCATGACTTACTAATAGGTGTTCTATCTGCATCAAGAGTTAAAGTCAATAATTACGACACAAGAAAAAAATTAAAGCCGTGGATAACTAGTCATCTTCTAAACCTTATTGAAAGGAAAAATTATCTGTTCAAGAAACATAGACGCCACCCATTAAACGTAAGTTTAGCAAAGGAATTTGTTAACTGTAGAAATAAATTAAAAAATGAACTTAGGATCGCCTCTAATAACTACTATTTGCACAGATTTCAAGGAGCAAATGGAAACTCAAAGATGCAATGGAAAATATTCAAGGAAATATCCGGCCGCATACCACTCAGTCCCCATGAAATCTGCCTGGAAATAGACGGTAGTATATCATCTGCTCGGTCCAAAATAGCTATGGCATTTAATGACTATTTTGTTTCCTCCTACGATAGTAACAATAATAGTAATGACAGTGGCATTGATGAATTCGTCGCTGAATGTTGTGATTATTCACATAGCTTCGAATCCATGTACCTAGAACCAGTCGACTCTGCTGAAATAACCAAATTAGTAAGATCTTTTCCTGCTAGCAAAGCCCCTGGTTACGACAACGTTAACAGTGAACTTTTGAAACTTGTTATTAACGAATTAGCTCCTATTCTCGCACATATATTTAATCTAAGTTTTACCAGTGGTGTTTTTCCTGACGAGCTGAAAAAGGCGGTGGTCATGCCCTTATATAAAAAAGGTGATCGATCAAGTATAATAAATTATCGTCCAATTTCACTGCTATCGATATTTTCAAAAATTATAGAGAAGCTAGTCAAGACGAGATTAATTAAATTTCTCGATAAAAACTGCTTCTTCAGCAAAAATCAGTTTGGTTTTTTAAGTGGAAAAGGAACTGAAGATGCTCTAGAAAATTATTTTACCCATGTTTACAAGGCTATAAACTCAAATCGACGCACTGGCAGCCTATTCATTGACATTAGCAAGGCTTTTGATTCCATTGATCACATGGTTCTGACCTTTAAGCTTCAGAGGGCTGGTATTCGAGGAATACCACTAAAATGGTTTACCAGTTACCTGTCATCGAGAATGCAGTGTGTAAAAATTGGTGATGTTTATAGTAATTACAATATGATAACTTCTGGAGTTCCACAAGGCTCTGTCTTGGGTCCAATCCTATTTCTAGTTTATATAAACGATCTATGTAATTTCAATTTTAGAGGTCATGTGACAGCATTTGCTGATGATGTCGCCTTAAATTATGGAGGTTTAAACTGGGGTGATGTAAAATATGATATGCAGTCAGATTTGATCAATTTGCGACGTTGGTTTGCTTCCAACAAATTGAAAATGAGTGTAACTAAAACGAAGTATATGTGTTATAATTTATGTAACAGGTACAAGTTTGATTGGGTTTTATATTATCATGAAGAAAACTGT
Source organism: Ceriagrion tenellum (assembly GCA_963169105.1). Lineage (NCBI taxonomy): Eukaryota > Metazoa > Arthropoda > Insecta > Odonata > Coenagrionidae > Ceriagrion > Ceriagrion tenellum. The sequence goes on along the minus strand of OY720632.1, from coordinate 57,217,836 downwards.
CCGATAAATTCATGCAATAGCTGTTTGCCCATTGAACGGGTTTCCAGTTTGAAGTACCTGGGAGTAACCATTGACGAATCCTTAAAGTGGCAACAACATATTGATAATCTAACAAATATTATGCGAAATACATTGACAAATTTTTATTTCATCAGAAATAAATGTCCTTTAAATTTCCTTAGGATAATTTATAACGCGTTAGTACATTCCAGACTAAGTTATGGCATTTTTTGTTGGGGTGGCGCTTATTTAAACTCCTTGAAACCTGCCGTGTTTTTACAAAAAAGAATTATTCGTGTTATTTTGAAAAAGAACAGATTTGAAAAATCCTTCCCACTTTTTCTTCATTTACCTTTGCTTCCATTGAGGCATCTATATATTTATAAGGTTCTACGGTGTTTCTATACCAGAAGTGGTAACTCTGATGTATTTCAGTGTCTACCTTCTCACATTGCCCTGCGTAAAAAAAATATTCCATTACCAAAACCTAACTTGACGTTGTTTAAAAGATGTTTTTTGTATGTAGGGCTAAAGGTATACAATATGTTACCCCTGTCATGTACTAATTCTAAGTCTGTGAAAAAGTTTTTGGAAAATGTACATTCTTGGCTTCTCACCAAGGAGAGTGTAGAGCATTTATTGCTGTAAATCATTGATGTAATGAGTTATAAGTAAACTATTAGTAAGTAGCTTTTAAGGTACGAACTTACACTGTTAAGCAATTGTCACGGTATCACTGCACGAGCTATATGTATCTTTTAGGAAAAGCATAATGTAATATTATTTGATGGTAGCCTTAAACAGGTTTTCCTTCAAGGCTACCTAAAATTACTCTATTTTGCTATTGAAATGTAATTTGTTGTATGGAGTAATAAACTTATTATTATTATTATTATTATTATTACTTCTGGTTATAGGTGCGTACTGAAAGAGGTCAAGTAAATATTTCGGTGTTTTGTTTGGCCCAGTCTGAGATACCATTGACATCGCTCTGGATCTTAAAAATGGACTCATTAAGATCTTTCAATCGGCAGTGAAGATATATCTGAAGGACGTCCGCATATAACATTTATTTACTATTTTTGATTCTTTCAGGTAGGTCTAACATGAATAAAGAAACAAAAGCGGGCCTAAAACAGACCCTTGGGGGACGCCTTGCTTTGTTGGTTGCCATAAGGAAAGGTTTCCTTGATAATCTTTCACTGCCTGTTTTCGTCCATTTAAGTACGAGAGAAACCAGTTCAGGGACGATGACGAGAAATTGAGGTTTTTCATTTTACGGAGCAAGAGCCCATGGTTTACTCGGTCAAAAGCTATACTGAAGTCAAATAATACAAGGATGGTCACCATGGAACGATCAATAGCCAAGCGTGTGTCATCCGTGACCTTGATGAGGGCGGATTGAGTGCTGAAATTTTTCCGGAAAAGTACAGGGAATATAAGGCACCATTGATAAGAAGCAGTCGAAATAACACCAATTAGATAAGAACTGGAGTAATGAAGGGTCGCAGCGACTATGATTCAACAAGGGGGAGAAAGTTAAACTTTGGGTAAACTTAAAATGAAAGGGTGTAAGGGGAAGAGTAGTAGGAAAGGAGGGAAGAATGGCTGGCTCCGAGAGTTTCAGTGCCACTTTGTGCGTTAAAACGAAGTCTGAATTCCGCCTTGTCGTTCGTATCTCATAACTAATTCCATTTTCCGTCACGGCATTCACAGGATAATAAAAGACAAAATTATGATACAAAATGTGTTGACTACTCGATGGAGATATTTTACTTGGCATCTGCAACTGCACCGCATTCCTTTAAATTAACTTACTCTAGCTTCATTTCCAGTAGTTATTCCCTCATAACTTAAAAACAAAAAAGAATTGAGATCTATCTATTATTTTTATTCAATTTTCTAGATATATCGCTTCTCATGAACCGTTTTCGACGAAAGTGGCACTTAACAATACTCATAAAATTATTAAGCCCCCTAATTATTCACCCAGTCTCGCATTTTAGACAACACAATTTCAAGTTTTTTGTAAAGTCTAAATTTGCGGAAACGAAAGCAAGGTGAAATACTATTGTTTCCATTAAAACGGGCAATATAGTTTTTTTATGTGGAAGCAGAAATTAATATTTAATGACCTTAATTCATTTTATGGTGGAATTACCTTTGCTCACGTGAACGCAGGGATGTTAATGGGAATTATGAGATAAATGATCTTTGATGTCATGGCTGGAGTTCCAGAAAGCAGAAATAATGATTGATTTGATTGATTATTGATTATTTAAGACCAAGGGAGGCTGCTCGGTCTCCCGCCACTAACTTTGCCAGAGCACGCCACTCACGAAGCTCGAGCACAGGGCCACATAAAGACGTCAGCCTGGATACTCGAAATCAAAGAGAGGGCTCGGAGTTCCTATTATTTTTTCTCCATTAGACTCAAAAGTGCATAAATACGTTTTAAGAATGGAACACGCGCCAAGTATCGTTTCATGCCACTAGGCGCCGCAATTAGGTAAACAGTTGAGCCTAAATTAAGTGGCTTCAATGCGCCTTTCATAGAGTTTTTCTCTGTTGTTACACTTTATATTTGGAATAGAAATAATAAGGGAAATAATGAAACTAAGGAAAGAATTTTACATGAAATTTTTGTTGAGACCTTAAATTTAATTAGAAGCTCAAAAATGGAGTGCTGTATGCTGATAAAAACTTCATCAAGGTAATAAAGAAACTAACGAAATAATTTTTCATGGAATTTTTTTCTAAGAACATGAGTTTTATCCATAGGAAAAATATGGAGGGTGGTATGCTGATGAAAAGTGTATCGGGCTATTTATGTATAATCATTTTTAAGACTTTAATTCAATGTGTTATTTATTATTATACTTCTATACCTATAATTAAATTAAAGAGAATTACTTAAAGACCATTGCGTCATAAACTTTAACATAGCATGAGTAAACTTTAAACTTTTCATGAATGAACGAAATTTAATCACACTCACACACAATGCTTAGCAATGACTACAATGAAGTATCAAAAATATAAACAATCGTATCCGACACTCGCACCCATTCAATTCTGGCATCATTTTAGGATTTTAATGCCATCCGAATGAAATTAAACGAAATATTTTAAAGGGAAACTAAGAAAATGTTCTCTAAGCAGAATTAAAAAAACATTACTAAAAACACGTCCCTGAAGTGAAATCGAATAAAGTGAAGTTAAAGATGTCCAAAAATATCAACAAAAAATAAATCTCATAGGGAAACGAAAATAATACACACATTTGCAACAAAATTTCTATTTTTGAACTGCTCACTCTTCCACAGAGTTATCAAACTGGAAAAATATTTGCCCATAGAAGCCGGATTTCCATCTGAACTGAGGACGTATAAAAATGACACATCCTCTTATCGACAACTCTCACACGAACTAACCGATAGAAATAGGAATAATGGACTGAATAATGAAACTGAAAAAAAAATGTTATTTGTGTATTAATGTGAAGTTCGGTACCTTTTATTTTTACTAAATGTTCCTTTTTGTACATTTTTACTCTGTACGTTCTAGTAATTAATGTGCAACTGTATTAAGGTACTAACTAATGATTGTAATAAAGATCAGACCAGTCCATTAAAACCGAGTCGGCAACCCCAAAATAAGACTATAGTCTCAACGAGTGCCTATATTCTGCATCATCCGTATAATTTCTTCATTTTTTTATGATATCCATTGCATCTAAAGGAATAAAATTATAATTATTATAATAATTAACTTTGCAAGGAATTTAATTAAGAAAACTCAACTTTGGAGGAAAAAATGGACTACCTGGCCTACATCCTAATGACATTACTGGATTACTGTAGAAAGCGCGGTCAGACAGAAGGTTATCATATATTATTCCAATAAATAAATGCAAATATTACAGAAAATAATTCCAATAAAGTCTCTCCAAACTTATTCATCCCTGGTATTGCTTAATTGTTTACCAAAAATGGCCTAATATTCATGATTCAATACCACTATAAACCATAAACATTCAATGAGACCGTCTTCATTCATGTAAAATCGCCATAATTCACCTAAGAAAAAAAATGATTTTATGGTAAGATTTTAATATTTTGTTCCCAGTAATTAAACTTTAAAATACTTAAAAGATCATTTCTCAGCATTATTTTTTTTAATGGTTATCAAGCCTTCAGGAAAACATCTAAATAGTCACAAATGATGCTTTTGTTAGTTCTGATTCGTTTCATAAAGCATGTATGTGTTTGAGAAGTAAAAGCATTATATAATTATTATTTCAAAATGACTTATAAATACATGAGGAGAAATAAGACCGTGGAGGAAGCGGTAAAGGGAACGTTGTGAGGGAAGGCAGAGGAGACGTTAAGTCCCGGGCAAATTCAGTTCAAGATGAGACCACCTGCGGCTTCCAATCGAAGGAGACACAGGCGGCAAGGAGGGTAACGGAGCTTCAAATGGATGAAAAGAGCAAGGGGATCCAGGAGAAAAGCAGGTCGAGATGTAAAGGTAGGGAGATCGAGTCATTAAGGTATGGGCAAGGGTACACGGAGGGAAAATAACATGAATGGAATCAAACTCTTTTCGATTCCTTTCCATTCTCTGCTTTATTTGTCTTACCATAGACCCACAATACTCACCACGTCTTCTACCCACACCTTGTATGTCAAACAATTCACGCCAACAGTGTTGAAATTGTATTAATCAAATAGAAAACATACAAAATTACAACTTATCAGCACTTACACTGCCAAAAGGGTGGGAAAATTACGTAATGCGTGTCGTAAAAATGTGATGCGGAATTTTAGATTAAATAAAGTGAGAGAAAGAAAGACGACTTTATCATGTGGCGCAACGTTCATATTTTAGATAACCCTCTTTCCCCGGTCATGAATGGTTAGTGATGAAGATAATGCACATATACCATAAAATATATAAATGAAACATAAGGGAAAATAAAAACTTTCATTAAATTTACAGACTTTACAGTCAAGATCCGATGTTGAATCATTGGTAGAGAAATAATTTTGAATAAGGGATGACTTGAATTACCATTTCTACATATCTCTTACACATCAAAATTTAAACAATTTGAGAAAAAAAGAAAGGAAACATGAAAAAAGAGAAAAATACACCTTTTTTATTTCCTTTTCCTAATCTCAGCGGTATTGCAGTTAAGCTATCTGTTAACTATTAAATATATCAAGTTATAAAGGCAAATACCTCAAGGAATAGGGGAAAGACAACTTCCGAATTGGTGAAACTTCCCGGGTGACTTCCCAACATTTTTGAGATTCCCAGAGTTATTCGCTCTAGTTTGGAATGCACAGACCCATGGATTTATTAAGGGCAAACCCGGGAAGACAAAACGCGGTAGCTGCGAGTATTATACAATAGAGATTTCCGCCTCTTCCAATCGATGGTTTTTTAAAATGGTAACTTGCTTCATATCTGTGGTTCAAATAATTCCTGCATATTTTGAGAACTAAGTTTAGAAATCAAAGAAAATTATTTAATTAAAAAAATCCGCAGACCAGTTGATTTTCGGAGTCACATACAGATGAGTTATCATCGCGAAGTTGTAAATATTACCAAGAGGGAAGGTCTTGTCTTTTGAGAACTGCTATATTGTTCCGAAACACCTCAAATTTCAAAGAGAACTGGAAAATGTTTAAAAATTAAGTCATGTCCAATTGTAACGAGGCATCAAAGTTGCATCACCTGTGGACAGAACGAATTAATTCAGCCGACAAATATGCATCAGTATAGGAGTTGTATAACTTCCAAAAGCTGAAGTTATGTTGGTAAAGGTATTAGTTCACACCCAACGGCCGCCACGCCGGATCTAATGCCGCCAATATCATGGTTAATATGATAGCACCGTTATGTAGTTGCGACGAAAGACGATGCGAAACAATCTTAGCTATGATTTGGGTTGCGGTCTATCATGATTGAAATTTCCATTCACGCTCAATCACGGAGTTTATTTTATCCCTGAGATCGCCTAACTACTGCAGTACTCGAATGGCGGGGTAATTCGTACAACCGTTCTATTGCTCACATTCATGTTTTTGAAATTAATTGCAAATGAAACTTATGAAAACTGTCAGTCAAACAAAAATCTCGACTTTGTATTTTTCATGTAAGATTACCAATTAATCACTAAATAAATAGAAAATCGACAATTCTTAAAAAGAAGGGCTGAGGGAGAGAGAGTAATGCTCACCCTGGGAATAAGTAGGAATATTTATCAAGGAAAAAAACCTTAAAATGGCTGAGTACCTATAATCGAAACGCCGGTTTTGATCAATTTAATAAATACTGAGGAGTAAATTTCTTGCCATTATATTTGCAAATGCAACCTCCCACGAAAAAAGGGATGAGGAAATTTCCATCCATGGAGTGATGTAATCAAGACTCAACTTTCTGTAGGAAACAATAATTATTTCCGACGACATAAACTAAGATACAGAAGGAAAAACTATCTGCTTTTTTATTATCAACACTAGACCTTCCTTTATTGAATGTGACGCGTATTTCAGCCACTACCCCATCTTTCCTCGCAACCCATATGTTTGTAAACAAAATTCATTCCTCCTAGGATTTTTCGAGGACCATCGCATTTCACCACTCTTCATCAATTCTCTCAGTCACTTCATTCATTTCCACAACTTTACCAACATATCACTCCCTTCCTCGATCTTTTGTTCCTTATATTCGATTCGATTCAGACAAAGCTTCCTCCTCTTCAACCCCTTTTTCGGGAACAAGCTCTCCAATCCCGCGCCATTCACGCCTTATCCTTCCCGTGCCATCGATTCGTGGAAATTGTCCCCGCAGAGTGTCGCACGCAGGGAAGCAGTAAATCCTAATGGTCACTAAGGCCGTCATTCCGCAGCTTTTCGGCTCGCTCCAGCCTATTCACCCCATTTCTCTTTTGAGTTCCCATACGCAACCCTCTCCACTAAATCCCTCCTTCCCTTATATCTACTCTCCCGTGTCGGCTGAGACAATGAGTGAGGAAGGGAGGCTGGACCTTCAGCCTGTGATTCGATAGAGTCAGGCCGGCCTCATATTGTGTAGAAGAGAGGGGCAGCAAAGGGTATCAGAGGCACAATCAAACAGGTAAATGCACATCATACATAGCCAAGGAACAGCCTAGGTTCATAGAACTTCTAGTCTCATTCAGCAAGGCAAACTGTAATTATAAATGTAGCTATGCCTTTAAATAGCTTTAATAACTAAGAGTTTTAGTTTAAAACAGAGGTCAAAAACCCTCAAATATAATAAAAATGCCAAAATAATGCAGCAATCAATAGCCACATAGAAGAGTTTGGGGGAAAAACACCTAAAAAAAATCCTCACCAAACATCAGTATCATAAATCAAACTGAATCGCAAAGGACTCGGGGGCAAAAACCTCTTAAGGCATGAAAAACGGTTGCCAGATAGAAAATCATGCAGTTGAGCTAGTGCAAACATTTACAATTCACTGGTAACACCGCGACGCCAATTTAAATTCTATCAATATCTTCCTCAAGTTTAGCACTGAATTCAAATTCATTTGAAATACCTTACCATAATACCTTCTCAACCAATTGTTTGTAGTGTCCAACTTTATCAGTCCATTTGAAGTCACTTACTAAAATGTTAAAGACAGTTATTAAAGCCTTTTTTATTTCAGTCATGCGATACTAATTGTTGTAAGCCATTATTACGAATACGAATGTTTTCTAAGCCGACTTTTCAACCTTAAATCACCCACCAAGGGACGATTTAAAGTAATTATCGTGACTAATTGGTGGAATTCTGGGAATTCGTCAAAAGTGAAATCCTGACTTTAAAATTCTAGCTATAATCTCGAAAATAGAGACGCTGTATACACACGACTTGACTGGTTACTTCCGCGTTATGTCCTGCATTCGTCAGTACTAAGTTCCTATTAAGCTTCAAAATATCTACAGAAAAGTATCCCGTGTTGGTAATGCCTCGTTAAAATACTAAACGTAGAAAATACACCACGTAACAAGGCTCAAATCGACTCATTCGATTTCGAGTCCCGGTAAATGCGGCTGGTTTCTCAATCATAGAATTCTCGCACTTATACCCTTTTCCATTAAGAGGTCCACGCAAAAATAATAATGGGAACTTCTCAATCCGCTATCTAGCGTAAACCCGGCAAAGATGCCATTTTTATACAATCGTTTTTATTTAATAGAGTGTAACGAACGATCTCTAAGCCATTATACTATAAGTAAGGTTGAGTTAGACGTTACTAGCTGAACTAAAATCATGAAATCCGGTTCTAAAAAATTGTTATCCAAAATTCATCTTATAATGGAAAAAGAAAGAATATTGCCTCTCAGTCCGAAAACCTCTAGCCGCCTCCTCCGCCAGAGTTGAAAGCAAGCCGCGTGCATGGGATGCATAATGAGCGGCGACCGTCTCCATTTCGGAAGCAGCGAGCAATATGCACTCTTTCTTCATTTCACGGGTTCATTTCGGATGCCGTCGGCGCGGATCGGATGAAATAACTACAATTCCTACCGCGAATTAAAAATATCGCCCGATGAAAAAAATGAACTAAGGATTCAATCACCTTCCAATCGATCCTCTTTCGGCGCGTTCATTTTCTTCGCGAGGCCAGGAGGCTTCATGTTCCGCGTCGAAAGAAAGAAAAATCATATTCTATTTTCCCTTTCTCCCTGGCCTCCAAGTTCAATATCACGATTTTTCTTATTTGTTAGTATATTCTTCTTGGCTAAATGCCAACTTAATTGAAATTACTCTCCCATAACTCAAACCACTTGATGTGTCTATTATTTCAGCAGACATTACATTCTTCAGAAAATAAAGAGAAGGCAGAGAGAAATGACTGCATGAAAACCGTGCATATTAACCGAAGATAAAAAGTTTACGCTAATTCTTAAATAGCGGCTAGAATAACAATTTCCCAGATGGCTATTCTGCCTTTCCTTAAGAATACGTGATCGGAATGATAAACTGACATTCACTTCCACGTTTAGGACTCGCCGTTCACCTTTACGTTCAATCCCAATTGTCTCCCAAATAGCCAACAGAGCTAGGAGACATTGAAAGTCATGTGATTTCTTAACTAAGCACATACCATTGTCATGGGGGAAACACATCAGGGAAATAACGAGTGTAGCAAACCGTAGATTAGGATTTGTAAAAAGGGTTCTAGGCAAATGCGATGAGAGAGTACGAGAAAGAAGCTATTTTACACTTATCAGCCCTCATTTAGAATATGCCGCAAGTATATGGGATCCGTAGAGGAAGGTATGATAAAAGAATTAGAGCGCGTGCAAAGGAGATCTGCTAGGTTTGTTAAAGGCAATTATGATAAATGTATAAGTGTTACGAGTTTAATAGAAGAACTAGGATGGGAATTACTATCAGAGCGCAGGTTAAAATTTAGGTTAAACCTTTTAAGTAAATTCGAAACTGAGTTGTTTACAGATGACGTTGGATATATATTTAGAACCCCTGCGTATTATGCTAGGTTTGATCATATTAACAAGATTAGAGAGATAGATTGTCGTACCGAAAGATTTAAAATGTCATTTTTCCCTCGTACTATAAGAGAGAACAATAGAGAGCGTAGCAAAGGGATAGGTAGGTGAAATATAGAGTAGTCTGTAGTGCATGATGCATGTAATAACAACCAATAATCCCTTCCTTATTATGTAGATACTAACCATCTAGCTCCATGTGACCCTATTATCTAGCATATCTCCCTTAAATATCCTAGTTGCATGGCAATAGTGAATGTTTGGTGATCTTCACCCCCTGCCACACACCCTCGTGGTGGCTCGCAGGGTATCACGTAGATGTAGATGTAGATACCTTTAAAGCATAAGTTCCCATTCTGTTTGGAAAAGACGACCAAACCAGATATTTATGGACTTTCACCGAGTGAAAGGGTACATGTAATTTGGTAAGAGAAGACAACGGGGTGGAGAGGATTCAAAGATTCGGCAAGAATCCTTTTGTTTCTTTACATTTCAACGAACTGAAACCCTAGCCAGTTTCAACTTAGACATTTTATTTTCTAAATGCCTTCAAAATTGTTTACATTGACTGAAAAATCTTAAACGCACTAAACTGCTAAAACAACATTTGCGTCACCTAACGTAAAAATATTCATGAAATGTAAATATTCCTGGATCCAGAGATTTAACTTCAGCCAGTAAAATTTTGAAGTTCAACTGCCATGGCCGAAATAATTTACTGCCATAGTACTTCTGAAAACAAGGACAAATAGGTAAACTAGGAAACGGCATTTTTACGCGAATCAATAGAATCAGAAATACCTATCCTGCAGAAGTAGCTATGTGCATGTGTATCAACATCTTTTAGCTACAGCAGAGGCCATAAGATTAATCCGCTGCATCGGAAGAAATACTTGGTTGGGACAGCGAAGATGTAGACATAAGCAGCTCGATAAGAATTGGGAAGGATAAATCTTAGTCTCACACCCGCCACTGATAACATATAGTCACATAGCTGTAATCCAATGAACTTCATAATTAAAGACCATTCGAGGACTCCCAAAACGGTATGTCGATTTTGAATACTTAAAATCTATTTCAGACGCTTAAAGATACAAAAAGACAGTCAAAATTATTGATATGTAAACTTGACAAATCTAAATCTTCCCTCAATTAGTAAAAATACCTTTTGCTCTCCACTGGTCAATTCACACATCAATCTGTTGCACAATCCAGATTTAGATGACTGGCATCATCATCAGGCGCTCACTGAGCCAAGACAAGAACCTGATGATCCTCATGTAATCAACCAGTTATTATCACAATAGAGTGTAAAAGTTATTTTTACTAATTAAAATGAAACTCCATAAAGTTGTTTAATTTCATTTAAATCTTGCCTGTTATCCATGATTTGAGCCCGTTTCCTTCAGTTAACATCCGCAGACTGATTCATCTCTATATTGTCCCGCCAACTTTTCCTTGGTCTTTCCACACCTCTTCTTCCATGTGGAAGCTTATCTCCTGCAATCTCAACTATTCTTGCGTCTTCCGTTCTACCAATGTGATTAACCCATTCCAGCTTCCACCCGTTGACCCATTCGCTGATATTCTCTAAGTGGTTCTTCCTGATATTTTCTTTGAAAATCTATTTATGACGGTTTCCCTGAGATACTCGTATTTTGAAGGATTATCACGTGTGTGGTTTCAAGTCTTCTGGTTTAGTCTCTAGTGTAGTCACTGCCAAATAAGTCAGTAATAGTCAGACCGTTACTGCTGCATTCTTGTCTTCGTCTAATATCTTCCATGATTATTCTTCCAGATGGTATCATTGACACGGCCTGCTTTCATGTACGTCTTATTTATCTTCGGAATAGAGCAGGCCACGAAAGAAAAGAACTATTCCAAAATATTTGAAGGTCATTTCTCATGTGTTAAATTTACCACCAAGTTTGAATTTTTATTCAAGTGATTTTTCTGATCATACTTACTTTTGGACATAAAATAATAATCAGCATTTTATCTATTTTACCTAGTATTATTGACAGCCTTTGGTATTTTCTTTATTAGAAAAGGGAACTTGAATGAATGTTCTCCAGTGAAAGAGAAAAAAAAGTACTCTTTTGAAGGAAATATCTATTCAAGAATGGAGCACGCAGAAGCCGTAATGTTAAACTACCCTCAGCAAATTCTTTCCTTTCTCTTTCCATTTACACTTTCCTCAACAAGTTCCGCGCCAACTCCTCCGAAACCGATGAAATATACGCTTCAGAGTCTCAGTCTTGGGTGCGAGGCTTTCTTCTCTTACGCGTCTAAAACCTATCCCATTCTCATTCCGCGTACCAATTATCGCCTCTAGGAAGAACGCAAGATCGACTGTCGCCGTCAGATGAGATACCAGATTCACTCTCCGCTTTTGAGTCAAAATGACATTGAGGAGGCGAATAAGCCACTTCCGTCGCTATACACTGGCAAATTCTTGAGCACATTCAATTTACGATGGGTGAAATTGAGAAAAAAGGAAAAAGTTGGATCCTCCGAAATTAAACAGAATTTTTAAGTTCAAGAGAAGACGAGGATTTAAGATGTGAAGGACTCTTAGGCCAACGACGATCATAAAATGTGAACAGACTGAAGTTTAAACAAAAAATTAATTTATTTTGACGGCACAAGGAAAACCTTGGTTCCTGCCAAAGAATAAAAAAAAGTAAATCAAAACTTAATGACTCACTCAAAAATTAAGTCAAAACTCAGTAAAAGGCAAATTTTCCGAACACAGAGATAAATAAAATGGACGAGTAAAATTGATAGATAAAACAATTCACTGCTCAAATTTTTATTGATAATTTGATTTCAATTATTCATTCATACCCAGCATAAACTTTAATTTCATATAAGCAATCTCGAACCGCAGATGTTTATTGATCATTAATATATTCAATAGTGGCGTAAAAAACTTAATTCCTGCCAAAAGAAGTCTATGATTTGGGACTCATTATTTTACAATTTCTCAAATTAAATGTAGCCTATAAATATCTGATGCAATTAACAAAGATGCACTGTTTCTTCCGTGATTTAAACCTCATCATATGTTAAAAACTTAGACATAAGCGTTAAAAAACATTAAACCTTATCCGTACCAGTCACATGTTTCACCAAAACAACTGCAATGCAACAAGCACAAAAGTGTGTTACAAATAGTGGAAAATATTAAGAAAATAAACGCAGAATATAAGGTTAAAGGAAATCACTTTACAGTCTTATACTCCACCGAATACAATGCAGTAAAGGAGTTCAAAGTGTGTATTTAGCTTCAATCACTCACTCGATGAAAGACTTCGGTAAAAATAGCGTAAAATTTGAACTTAACACATCACTCTAAACGTTACATCAGGGAATATTCCATTGATTCTCAAATGTGATATTCTTGAACCAAATGTTTTTGGAGCGTTAGATATAATAATTGCCTTTCATAATTGTCAAGCTTTCTAAATCATATATAACGGTACAATCCGTCACTGGGGCATGTGGCACGGCACTACTCTACCAATAAAATGGGAGGGGAATGGAAAAGGGAATTGGAAGGATAAGATGAGAGTGAATAATTAATATTAACGATGGATCTCAGCATCTCGCTCTGTTTTTCTTGCAACCATTAACAGTGATTGAGACCGAGTTTTGTACCAATCAGTGCGGTAGTTCATCAGTCTGATTTTATGGATTCTATCCCTTCTAGAGATAAAGCGGGAGGTGAACTAACTATCATCTTGTCACACTTAAACTCGCCGGATATGAATTATTTCAATTTGCTTAGCTTTGTGAGCAACATCCAAGTTTCTAGCGGTTCTAAACATAACCATTAGGTATTATGTGTCACAGTGCCTTACATGGCAGTCACTTAAACAAAGCGTACGGTTATTCTTAGTATTTTAAGTCACAATTTCAATCTTTCTAACACAGGGCCAAAATGCTCGAGTGTACGAGATATGGCCAAAATTGAGAAGAATTACATCTGTATCTCTTTTACATCCCAGAAAAATTCTTCTATTCGCGTTAAAAGTTCTAATTTCTCAAATGTATACCCTCAAACGTTCCGTATGTTTCGACCAACATAATCATGAAGTTGCGTTGATTTCTTGCCATTTTCTTCCATCTGACACATATAAATATACTCTGCTGGTGTCCCTAAGAAGTTTTGCGTTGTACACTACACTACATGTTGTGAGTGTTGATCGCCGTCCTGTAGAAGTCGCTATTGTACTTATCACGAGCAGGTGACGGTTTCCATGCGCCTACACTGCATTTACCCGCCTTAAAACTCTCAAACTCTCCAATAAGCAACCCATCAACCCCAGTTACTTTTCCTCACACACCCCCCAAAGTTTCAAGTCTCTCACCCACTTAACCGATCGGCTCAAAACTTTACGATTGAGTTATCAACGTGCTTCAACGACCCGCTTTCCCTCCCATTTCTTCTCCTCTCCTCCATCGACGCCTTCCGCCATGCTCTTCCCAGTTTCCTCTTTACTTCTCGCTACTCTCTCTCCACGTCTTTTTCCCTCACTCTCCCTCCTCCACTCCAACCACCCCCTCAACAGCCCTCTCCAAAGTCCCCAATATGAATTCCCCTGATATACATCTTGATTCCTCTCCCACGCTCTCTCTTCAGCTCCGTCCGATATTCCGATCACTTACCCCGAGTCTCTCCCCTTTGATCCCAAATGCAAATGACATCAAATTAATATGAATTTTCTCGTCCTTCGAGATTTTTCGTTTAAGCTCTAGGAGAGGGTAGTTAACGATAGCAATATGGAAATTCGCCAAAACGCCAAAGGAGTTTCCAGAGAAGAAAGAGATATACTCTTAAAAACGAAAGAAGCCAATGACAGGAGACATTAATACTATAAGGATATTAAGATTAAGAAAGAGTACCATGCAGCGGCGAAATAAAATCAGTGGATTGAGGTTGGCGGCCCATGCTGTAAGATACCAGGAAGGTAGCACGGTTAAACAAATCTGGATGCAAATCCAGAGAGAAAAAGGCCTCCAAGTCATAAGCGAGCAAACAATCGAAATATTGAGTTAGGAACACGAATACTATGGGAATTACAAAAGAGAACGCAAACACCCCATAGAAAGGACGACTTGATCTAAGGCTTTCCCGGCGTATTGTGATATTAAAGATTACTCTGGTTTTCCACCGAGTCACACTCTCCATCTTGGCCGACCTTGCCCTGACGACTCGTCCAACGTCATCTGAGCGAAATCATGGTTCATCGAAACGTCACCGAAACGAAACGTCAACCAAGGTGGGGGAGTACCCTGGGGAAAACCCGAGTAACCTTTTACATCACCACAATTATGGATCATGAAGGCAAGTTACTAATTAATATCGGAATCAACCAATTAGTAGAATGATATTACAGGTGTGAAAGTGTGCTGAGTATAACGGTCTGAAATGGGGATATGAATGAGAGGAGCCAGGCGGAGAAAAGAAGATCATTAGCACAGACGTAAATAACTTTTATAATATTTCCTGAATATAATAATAAAATAACATTTCCTGCAATCTCCACACTACCCTATTTTACCTTTGCTGATACAAATTTCATCCCTTCCCATATAATTTATCAATTTTTACTTACGGTAACCACCCGCCCTATTTTCCAAAACTACCCTTTACAATAAGGACCAACACCAGAGGCAACCTTTCCTTCATTAGAAGCTACGACTTAGTCCGTCCCCGAGTGCTCTACGTGGTTCATTTCAAACTATAACGGGGATGGATTGGTGATTCTGGATAAGTGAATTTAATAACTTTCCCAGTAACCCGAACAAAATTCTTGGACAGTATTTTACTTAAGATCATCTCTTTACAGAGTAGATACAGCCATACATGAATTAATGTCAATTATACAATAATTATGCATTTATATTTTCAACTTATCTGAAATATGGTTATGACTTGGGACCCAAGACACGGAATTCTACATATAAGTGAAAATCATATCTTGATAGATATTTTACTCTGCGTGATGCCGTGATATTTATTAAAAACCATTGTTATATTATGAAACAATATTTCGCGTTTGGGTAAATTTTACATTTAGAATCGAATTATCTCGAAATATACTTCAATTGTCATATGCGTAGTTGACAAATGAAACAGTAAATTGCCTAGAAACCAAATTAGCTGTATGAAATTACTTTTTACTCTCATCTACACATAATACTCATAAGTACTAAAAAGTGAGCTGGTTTCTAGCTAATCGATACGTAAACGAATATTGCTCCGACCACCTGAAGTGAAGAGCCTACCTCAAAGCCCAAATAATTTCCGAGCAGGACAGCATTTATAGTAACGGTGAGAGACGAAAGATCCAAGAGCTTATTGAAATTGTTGTCTCTACCAAAACATCATCTAAGGAATAATAATAACACTTTTCGTCTAATCATAAGATTGAGACTGAGGCAGTCTCTTCTTCCATCTAACCCCTCATCAAATACATACGTGAAATATGGGTACAGAAAATATACATGTGCGGGAATAGCGCAAGGAATAACGAGGTGATATCCATGAAGACAAATCCCACTGCAAGAAAACACTAACGAATGAAAGGTATTGCGTCAGATAAAGCTAAAGTGAATCTGAAAAGAACAATACATGAACTATAAATAAAAAAAGAAAGGTGAAATATACATTTTTTCAATACAGAATATATAATAAAGAAAACAAATTTAAAAATAATAGCGATAAAAAACCTATAATCAATAAATGAATAATTAAAAATGAGTATTGAAAATCGAAAGAAAAATGAAATTGTTACTTATATTACAAAACAAGAGTCAGCAACAATTTCACACATCTTATTTACGTAAAAATACCATGATCAATTCTGGGCAATAAATATCCCTAAATTTTAACAGCCTCGACATATGCTATAGGGCCACCGTAAATGCTTATATGCTGAAGTTTATTCGTCTGAATGAAGAAAAAATATGTCGCATACCTATAAACAATTGCTTGAACCTTGCATAGGATTCATAATAAAGCAATTGGCTTTGCTCAGAGTTTAAAAATTATCGATTAAAAAGAATACCTCGTGGGGTCGTGGGTTTTGAACTCACGACCCATAGTTTAGACCAAGGCTCTACCACTGAGATAAAGAGAGCCGATATAAAGACAAAAATAGTCTCAAGCATTTAATGAAGCAGCTTTACGTTTGATCACTGAAGCAGTTAGTCCAATATTTGTTAGAGGCGAATTTAATACGAATAGCACGAAAAAAACTACACGTTAACCGATTAGTTCATACTTGCATGAGTAATTAAAAAAAAGAATATATTTTTGAAAAAACACGGTCATAGTGTGCGCATCGCGTATGTTACATAATAGAATTCATTATTTTAGATGAAGTAGTTACTAATACAGAATAAAATACGAATAAATCATTTTTTATGACCGAAAAAAGTCAGTGAGGACAGGAAATTGAATGGGCAAACAGATAACTAACCTGTAGGATCCATCCGATCCATTAAAGAATCCATTAAATAAACCCACCCAAGTCGGAAAAAAAGGCTTTGCGAAAATAATTAGTGACTCTCTCCCCATTTCGCCTTAAGGTCTCACTTTACACAAGCGTTCATCGTGGTCAGCTTGTACATTAAAATGGTTTTCCACGAATTTAGTCCTTTTATGTGGCACGGCCTGTCCCTCCAGTCATTTCAACGCTATGTCCGCCACTACCAAGTAGGATTTAACACCCGAACGAGTTATTATTTCACGCTATAAATGTGGGTATTTATCAACTTAAGTGTCCCATAATAACCACTCAGGAATGACCCTCCACAAACATTGAATTGTTTACTTATCCGCCACAAAAAACTTGATGGGAGAAGTTAAACAAATAAAAAGAAAACTCACATAAATCCGAATGTTAATTCAGGGTAAATGCGTAAAAAAAGGCAGAGGTTGCATTGAAATGCAAAAGGTTATCAAAAAAGTCACAATAGCAGTCCACACATTTCCAAAACAGCAACCATTCATCATCTAAAAATAATTGTGCAGAACAACACCAGAATTCGCGATTTAGTTCATTAACTTATTTTATTCCCAGCTTTATCATTTCCACCTCAGTCGTATATTTGAATGAAGAACAATATTTACATAAAACATTTTGCATAAAAAATAAAAAAATGAATTATAATGTTAGCTAATTAAATTTGAATATGCAATGTTTCAGCTCACAAGAGGGTAAAAAAACAAAATTAAGTGGTTTACAGACAGAGGAATTTTAATTATATTTAGCTTGGAAACCATAGAATGGGAAAATTAAAGTATGAATATCTGTGTATAATAGAGTATTCTTATTTCGCGAAACGAAGTTGTAACAAGAGGTAATGATAATTATACAGGGTAAGTTCCAAGTATATGGAAGTATAATTTTGAAACTATGAAGCTCCGGCAGTCATCTAGGAAAACATATTCTTAATTCTCAATATTCTTAGGGTTCTTAAAATATTTTTACATTAGTAAAATGATGTAGCCAAAGGTCTCGACGAAAGTCAGAATTCTATAGGAAGACCATTTAATAAAATTGCGGGGCGGATGTAACATACGGAGTATGTTTCTTATCTTCAGAAAAATTAAACAGAAGCGACTATGGCTTATCTCGCTTGTTGCATTAAGCAAAACAATGAGAAAGGGCAACAACAAAATTGCACATTATTAAAATCAAGAAGATTACGCATACATCTAAAATGTAGACGTCTTTCGACAAAAATGCTATATTTCCAGTTTTCTAACTAAAGCACTATGTAAATATAAGTCGACTAGGAATACAATGTTTGTAAAAAAAAACAAATCACTCTCATTAACTCCCATAACAAGTACTGGCACTATGAGTCTCGATTACTTGAAGCACTTCTAGCATATGTGTCGATTATTTATGTCAGACAAGCAGCCCTTCCACGCTAAGTCTCCTCATTACCGAATCCCAACAGGCCGTGCAAGCAATCGACTAATCACTGGTACAGGAGGGGACCTAAAATGACCAATCGATTGTTAACAGAGAGGAATGACTCCATGAAAGCAAAATCCACCCATTCATCGCACTTATTCTTTCGCACCAAACCGTTCGGGCCTTAATTGCATTTCTCCGATTGTTTTGAATGTGGTTGCAGGTGGAATCAGCAGGAGAATGCAGCCTTTAACAGACAATGTATCAGACACAAAGATTCACGGAGTAAAATACATTTTTAAACGCCCTCGGATTAGCTCAACATCATTATCCAGGGGATCAATTCGCATCGAAACTTTTTATCTCAACGCATTATTACTCTATTGGAATACATGCGGGAAGTTTTTAAATAAATCCATCCTCCAATTTGGCGAAATAAATATAGGACAACTTAGTGCTATTGGCGCGCCGCAGCTCCGAACTCTATCTCAAATAAAGAAAGATCTAGCTGTCACATTTTAAATATAATGACATTGTTGTAATTTAAAGACATTAATCTATGTTTTCTATCAACGTTTGGCTTCCTAGACCGATATTCTCAGCTCCTAGATGACTTTAATATTTCCTATTTTTTTCCTATTATGCACAAAAAATCGTGGAAATCGGAGACGGTCGAGCCACGAGTGCACAGCCATTTTGTTGAGTTTGCGTAGAATCGTTCACTTGGAATCGTTTAGAAGGGTGGAGCGGGAAAGAAACGGCAGCGGCATGCTACACCACCTTGAAAGTTGTTAGATGCTCGGACGAAAATGTGGAAAAAAATAAAACCAAATATCTTAGTAAATTTTGGCCCAGTCTTATGACACAAAGAAGCCGACACTTCACAGTGCATTACTTATTCTACCATAAATTGAAGGTAAAATTGGATGAATGCATTTGATGGACAGACGGCGGTTTGATGGCGGAGTAATAGGTCGGGGACTAGTGAGAGAGACGCCCTTTACTTTTCCATGGGAAATATATAAATAACTACATAGCCGGTAATTACAACTTGGATACCAGTAAAGACACTCAGCATTTCCTGACAAAGCCCCGTATAAATGTCTCTTGGGGTTTTTTTCTAAGATCCACGTGATCTGAAGGTATTGATTGCATTTCGCTATATCTCAGGGTTAATGGGTGTTCAGAATATATCGAAAAGCCTTAAGTGTATGTATCACTCCATTGCTGGACCTGCCATTCCTCCTAGAGTTACAATGTTTACTATAGCCTCTTCTCTTATAGAACTCTAAACATATTTACTGTTTATTGATTCGAGAAGCTAAGGGATCATTACAAGCGATCGACTTTCTCTTTTTCTGTTCTCTTTATCTGCTGGCAAAATCAAATCTCTCTCTCCACTTCTGCGCAAATTCCATTCCTTCTTCCACTTGTTGCCCACCGTCTATCTTTCCTCCCTCGACGTCGGTGGTAATTCAATACCTTCGCACCGACGGTTAACCCTGACTTCCCCTTCAACGCTTCGCCTCCTCATCATCCCTCAGCTCCCCTCCGCCTCCACAAAACCCTCAGAATACTCCATCAAGAATCCCTAATCTCACGAAACACTCACGCCCTCATCAAACACCATCGGCTACTCAACCTGGATTATTCGTTATCCACGATTAGTAAGTCGATACCCTTGACTTGGTCCCGAGAACCCCTCGTTGCACTTTCCCCAATTCTTTCGGCGATGACAACCGGACTTTTACATCCACCTTCCGAAGAAATTTACGCGAGCCTTCATTTTCACGTGTGATAATAATAAAATTATTATTGATAAAACTAAAATTTTAATTCGGAAGAAGTGCAACGGAAATCAAGTGCAGAATAGCCCACGCTAAGAAGGCGTTCATGGGATAAAGACAACTGGTGTGTTCAAAGAAGCTAGGACTACAAACTAGTAAAGAGTATGTGAAAACATTCATGTGAAGCGTAGCACTCCATGGATCGGAAGCATGGACCACTGGAAAAGCTGACCAGAAAAGACTTGAAGCCTTCGAAACCTGGTATTGGAGGAGGATGCTGAAGATAAAATGGATGGACATAATAAGAAATGATGAAGTGTACAGGGGAGTAGAAGAGGAGAGCACCATATGAAACACCATATTGAACACCGTACAGAAGAGAAAAACTAGATGGATTGGACACACCCTGAGACACAATGGGCTAGTGAAAAACATAATTGAAGGTAAAATGGAGGGAGAAGTTCCCAAAGGAAGACTTAGGAATAGGTTCATGGATTAAATAAAGAGATACCAGGAGGTAAAGGAACTAGCATTAGATATAGTAAGTAGTAGAAAAGTATATAGAAAGAGATACCAGGAGGTAAAGGAACTAGCATTAGATAGTGAATGCTGGAGGGGTGCAGTAAACCGATCCTAGGATTGAACGACCAATGAGGGAATAATAAAATGTATATAGGATATGTTTCGTGTTGCATAGAACTAAAGCTTGAGTTCAAATAAATCAATTCCATGGCGACCAGCGGGGGAAAGATTTTGATCTTGCTTGCTGAAATCACTATTTCTAGCGTCCATCCTCAATAAAAACCCTTAAATGGAGAGGTATAGGAATATCATATGGCCTCAACCCTGTATGCCTCTCAACCTAGAGATGTGTGGTCCTTGGAGCGTTTCTTTCTTGTGGTCGGGAGCAATGATTTAGTTTTCTTCTGTAGAAGAAACTTCACCATTCTTAGTTACAGGTGAAATGTTTGAAAGAAAGAGCAAAACGATTCCTCACTCTGCAATATCCAGAGAACTCAAGATCAGCGACTATTTCGCCAATAGTCAGTAGTCACCTGCATAGGTGGAATTTCTATCTCATAGAAATCGGGAGGCAGCTCCAAGTGTCATGCGCAAATGTACGGTCGAAGGAGACGCAAAGAAGCGGAATAATATCGAAAAAATTCAGAGTGAAAGATGGTCGAAAGATATACACCTTTCACACATACCTTTGTCCATTACCTCCGGCGAAAATGCCATCATGTTCTCCCAAACAAGATTCAAGGCAATGGAAAATGTGATAAAAGCTGTCACATCAATTTTGAATGCAAAGCACATTGTCAGAAACAGAGTTAATCTGCGACATTTTAACGGTGTTATTAAGGATTACACATGCAGAATAAAAAGGGGATAATCAGCTCAGAGGTGACATTAGCCCATTAATATGGCAAAAAATAGGCTAGTTAGATGTGACGGTCAGTTTGACAACAAAGCCCCATAACACAGGATGAATTTGCCAAGTATAGTTAAGTTTTCTATTTTATCCAAAACAAATAGAAATGTTCAACATGCAAGCATTGTTGCCGGTGTGAAATATAAACATTAACGGTAATAATAAACATTAAAAAACCAGTAAAAATCGAATAAATCAATATTACTCGCATGTATTTCTCGTGGTAGTTCACTAAGGTGAATACACTGAGAGACAGAAAGCATTAGAAAGTATAATTTCTACTTAAGATATCTACGCTACGGATTCTTTTTGTACCGATTGGTGTCCAACTGATTTATAACATACATACCCCGGTTATTCAATATAGCAATGTGATACATAACAGTCACATATCAAAGTCGATGAATCATATTTCTGTTAGGGCGTAATCTCGTCTTAATATATTCATTTACATTCAAACAATACCCAGCGAGCCACTTCAAAGGCTGAGGGCATGGGTAATACATAACCTCAACGACATCAACATCTACATCTACACACTACCCTGCGAGCCGTCGCATGGGCGTGTGGTAGGGAATATTAGGACACCAGCCGTGGAAATATGTATGGGATAAGGTTTATGTGAAATTGTGACGTGTATTATGGGAGTGTATTTAGTGGAGCTCAGTTTCTATTTTGGTCGCTTATTGTGCGCGGGTAGAACGAGTTTTTGTAGCTGTTTGTTTGGAAATGCATCTCTCTTATTTTATCGATTCTTTTAGACCTAAAGATGTAGTGAGGTCTCTTGATAATTTTTCTGCGTCACTCTGAAACATAGGGATATAATAAAATATATAAGTAATAGCTGAAAAGCGATTAATAAAAACCAATATTAACAGCTTTTTAATTATTTTATAATTTAAAATTTTTGGTAAAGCTCATTTGTTTCAAAATATTTCCCACCCCTGAACTATACGAAAGCAACTTCTTCCCTTAGCCTCCAACGCTCTCTGTCCCACCCAAAAAGCTGCAGTTTGATGTCATTCAGATTTCCAGATAAAAATTGCGGCAAAACAGGGAAACAAGACGGGTTTTGGATAGCCGACGATCATTTACTATCAGAGAGCCGTGATAGAATTCATTTAACGGCATAAAAACCAAAGCTTTAAAGACAAAAAATGAGATCCATACCTAACTGTAGTTAAATTTAATTCACTAAAATACGGAGAGTGATGTTACCGCCAATGAAGAGTGATTGTAGCTATTACTTCACACCTTTAGTGGTAAATTAGGGATGAGGCATCGATGCATTGATTTTTGATCAATCTGAAAGGCTAAAAGCGTGCGGAAATGGCGCAGAAATTATTCAATCACAATTCCTCCATAACGCCTGTAGGAGAGCCTGTTCTCGCAAAAGCATTCCAACTAGAGTGCAATTAACCGCGGCATACTCCACCTGCATCGGCGTACCTTCCAGTCGGGAGGTTTTCATGAATATCCGCTGTACACAAAGAAGTCACTTTACCTTATAATTTGATTTCTAACTTACGTATCGCATATACGTCATTCTTATATGAATATAATATCAATGGTTTGGGATGACGGCTTTTTAACACCAGGAACAAAGTGAAAGCCATCGCTCTGATATTCAGATACGATGAGGAATGGAGTAAATCAGCACTTCATAATCACCTGTTCGCCAAATTAAAGCCCTTTGTAAAGTGACGGATGTTTGTTTTTCTACGATATGTATATATAGTTGGGTATGCAACCAGAAATACTGGAAATAGACAATCATTCAAAATTAAACCACCCCATTCTCTCACCCTCTTCATGCCCATGAGATATAAGCGGTAAACATAATTTCTTCCAAAAAAATTCTGTTTATAAGTACGACTACTTTTTGCATCACAATCCACTTTTAAACATCTACACACTACCCACCACCTCCAATTTGCTCGGTCGATCATAATGGGAATCTCTTACAGCATATTGGACATCGCTAAGTCCTAGCTTTCAATAAAGAACCGTTTCATGATAGCAGAACCATAAAAAATTTGTTCCCGTAAGTAATACGATAAATGAACAACATAGAATTTCATCCAGAAATGTTTTTTAACAATTATTCCTTCATACATCAACACATGTTTGAGACTTTTTAAACAGAAAATGGAAGAATATTCTCAAGTGGTATCAAAATAATACTTCAGGCCATTTTTTAAATCATACTTACCCACTGAGCATATAACCTATCTGGAAATTAAATTTTTAAATTGGTGCAAAAAGTCATGAAAATATGGATACATCATCTCTCCCTGACTTACCTAACTGCCAGTCCTTAATGCCGCAAATGACCTCTGCTGTCGATCACCTCCCATAAATCGCCATATCAATGCACCTCCCCTCTTCCCTCTCCCCTTCACTAGCATTGCATCGTCTCCTCTCCCTCTTCCTCATTCCCTCACGTTTGAGTACTCACCTAACTGACTCCAAACCCTTAAAAATTCTTGCTTTAATGCTCCCCTATTCCGGCAATTATTGTCTGTCCCACAACTCGCACCTCCTCCGTCCGTTCATCTTCTCCACCGTAGCTACATGCTCCCAGCCAATAGTAAAAACGAGAGAATGGGAATGTGTAAAGTAGGCAGAACAAAGAGAGACAGGAGAGGAAGGCGGAAGAGAGAATAAAAGAGGAAGGCCTGCAAAACGGACAAGTAAAAGGGATATGGGAAAATGATGTACATGCTCCCGGGGCAATTGAATGATTTGGAAGGGAGTAAATATGAACTTTCGGGGGATTAAAACTTCAGCAAGCAAAACGGAACGTTTGAAGTGAGTTGAATACTCATTTATTACCATTGTGAAATATTTAGGTGGTATTTTTGCCACAAAAGATGACACACACGACAGTTGTTTGGAGACAGAAACCACCGTACGGACAGATTCAATCATATTTCTCAGGTTAGATACGCATACATTTGCAAAGCACTATTCAATACACAGTTCTTGTCAATGAGAAACTTGAAGTTAGTGAGAAAATTTAAAGTATGTATTCCAAGTCGTAAGATCCAAATGCTTTAAGTTTACGATCAATCAATCGTCAATAAACATAATTTTGTTATGATAACAAGCTGATAGCGCATGTTAAATTACCCTTGATTCTGTGAGTGTGAGATACATGCAGTCGAATATTATTGGGAATGCATCAGCCTGTTGGGATTGAAACTGGTTTTCACTCAGTCACCGAAGTTAAGCATCGCTGGGCTCAGTATTAATACTGTGGTATGATCTTCTTTTTCGTTCTGAGGGCTGTCGATCCCGTCAGCGAATTTCAGATCGTCAACGCCAACGAAACCTGATAAATTAAATATTTGTCACTATCATCGGTGCAGTAAACGTGGGTTACTTATATGTTCTTGAGAGATTAATAACAAAAGGGGAGAAATTAGACATCTAAGTCATGCAGAAATTTTTTTGTCCAATGGCAGCTACTGATCAATAACACTACACTGCGTTCGCTTCATTTTCTAACTCTTCGCCTGAGCTTCGTTCGAAACCCTTGAATTGAATCACCAATCCCATCCCAATTACACACCCCTATCCCTTTCTAGGTCTTCCTTTTCTTTGAGAGTAAATAGCGAGGCACCCGTGATGAAATAATGAGACGCGAGAGGTTCGCGGCGAGTCAGAAAGGGGATAGACGTCTTTTCATAAGGCATGGAATGAAGGTGATGATGATGGTGAGGGTCTGATGGGAGGAGAGGAACGGCCAGCAATGTCGGAGCGTGAGCAGGGCATAATGAGGTTGGGAAGAGATCCGTGAGGATATTTCACGCATTCCAAAGGCTGAATGAATTGCATTACATCGTTGTGTGTTCTCTCAATACATATATGTATATAGATATCATATCACTTCATTTCATGATCCTGCAAGGTACGTGTAAAATACTGAAGAGTTGCCCTATATCTGTAATAACCATAAGAAAGAAGGAAGAAAAAGCATTACGATTGAAGCAAGTAAGCAGAAAATAACCTTTTTTTGGGACAAAAGATGTCATATTCATTTTGGCTTTATACGAACATGAGTTACTTTTCGGGACAGATACATTTTACATTGCTGCTAAAATATGTTTAATGACATATACATGAGAGATTTAAGTTTTTACGTTATAATATTATACTTTTACTATTATGTTTGTCTTTATATTCCCGCTAAGCATTCCTAACATGTTAAGTTCAGGTAGCAAATCAACAAACAATTGTCAAGCATCAATATCCCAACGTACACAGCAAAGCTAGAAAATTTAGTCACAAATCTTCTCTTAATTAATAATTAATTATCTCTTTCCGCAACCGCCAATCAACAAGTATCCAATCCAAGAAAACGCCATATGTATTAGGGTCAATGGAAGGGCGGAGGAGGTGACTCAGTGAACTGCGGGGGCGTCGAGTAGCTAAAGAGCGAATTGGCTGGTTAAATATATATAAAACAATCAATAAAGGAGACTTGATGCAAAGATTGGTCTGTCAATAGCAGGAAATGGGAAGCTCATAAAATTCGTTTATCCCAGAGGAAGGGGATGAATGACATTGTCGACCGCGGAGAGCACCTGCTCCATGCGGGACTTTCACCAGTCTCATCATTGTGGAAAAAGAGTTGTTAAGCTTCCGCAATCCTAGACTTTGAGATGATAATCAACGGTATTATTCACCAACCTCTTAATTAATAAGTTAACCTCTGCACCAAAAATGAAATAAACTCTGTATATTTACTGATCTGAATCCATTATTTTTCTTTCAATTGTTTTAAATGTAGGTACTGAATGTATTAAGAATATTTAGTGAATTGTGTATACATGTTTATATGAATTGCCTTATACCTCGGGACAAATGTAACGCGGTCTTTTGGGGAAATATATGAATCAGACGCTGGATGGAATAATAAGATTCAATAATAAATTACCTAGAAGTTCACGGAATTCCCCCTTTTATTAAATGACGGAAAAGTACATGATAACGGATATTGCTAGAAATATTTGAAAGAATAGTTCATCTGAAGCAGATTTAAGTCCTAATGCAGCTATAATTAGCCATTATTTTACTTTAATAAAATTAAAATTTTACATTGTCATACATTTATACAGTTACTGTATCTATTGTATAAAGGATTTTATTTCGTATGGTACGTTATTAACCGGGAAAAAAATGAGAATGGTGTCTATTCTCTAAGGATGGGAATGAGTTAGACCAAGATAAACATTCCTACGCTTTGCTAGTTGCCATATTAAGATACATTAGCTCAGTTATAGGCATTCAAAGGATGAATTTTCACACTCCCGAAGTAAAACTCTATAATCGTTCTATCACTTAATGGATTAAATTAAGATTACCCTAATGATACACTCGACTGCGTCCAGTTTCCACCAACCGATAACAGAGATAGACTCAACAGGCTCTTCATGGAGTTGGCCAGCTCCAACTACATAGGTCTCAAATGCCTATAAAGCCTGATTTGCCCTTCAACTTGCCTCTTTTGCACGCTGCACACTCTTCATAATAGCCATAATACAATTATGCTCTAAAGCCTTCCGTGAGCTTCGTCTGAGCACAGCTCCGTCGCCTCCTCTATCATAATTCGCCTTCTTTTCCTCGTTTCCTTCACTAGCCACTATTCCAAATCTTCTTACAGTACTCGTTCAATTTTATCCCTCATTCTTCTTGTATATCGTGTTTTTTATCCAGTACCATCTCAACTCCTCCACAGCCAGCAACAAACACTCTCTAATCCCTGCTCACCATCTATCTCCTTTATATCTTACCGTCTCTCTTAAAGCCTCTTCACAATATTCATCCCGCTTTCCGCAACCGCCTGTTGATCCCCCAAAATTCCAGAGTTACTTGAATGAATGCGAAGACGAACACCACATGCAAAAATACAAAATGAACGTGGTTTCACGAGAAACACCTGAGCAGCCACGATAGATTTATAAAAAATCCGATGGGAGGAAACTGCAGCAACTATTGCAATATCCTCCGGTCATAACGCATGGCAAAAGCTATGACCAAACGAGTAGGACTTCGTAGTGCGATGCAGAACCCGAAAATAATATAGCTTTAATCATACATTTGTATTTAGGACCACCGAGTAGGAAAAAAAATGCATTTTCTTCAACTTAATACCATTACATAGGATTTCCCACATAAGTTCCATTTCTTTTTGAAATGGCCGCTTAAAAGCAAGAAAAATAATGCGGGACACCGAGCTCCTTCCCATACCTCTTGAAATCTCCTTGAGAATCTTTCATCTTTGATCAGGTAACTTGAACAGTTTTATGAGCCATCAATTGTACATGGTGTGTAAAACATATCATTAGTTCTAGATTTAATAGGAAAATGGACACTTAGGTTGTTAATTATGTGTATCATTTCGATAAAGTATTCCAAGACAGGAAGCAAATGAATTAATTCAATGAGACCACTACATACTACTCATTATTAACATGTTTACAAGGGTTTTTTAATTCTAAGCGCATGTTCTAAGTAAAGGGAGCGTAAGATATGACCGAAAGCGGATTATACTCCCACTTTTTAGAAAAATGCCTTAAATTTTAGCAGTGTATTATAAAAAGAAAAATAAAAAAAATGTCTGTCTCCCGTCAAGTGTAAGCAGTGATTAGACTAAGCAAAACATAAACTACAACTGATGCCTAAGTTATTCAGCAATACTAATCCAATTAATCAGTTTTGGGTGATTTTATAGGGTCATTAGATTTTGAAATCGCCTAAAATTTGATCGAAGGGGTCTCTTAGGTTCCTTCTTCCCAACATATCAACATTTATCTACCAAAATGTAATAATACCATTCATAGAGCTCCAGCTATTTTAAAGCTAGATAGGCTTGAAGGTTAGTAGGTGCACAACTGATCCATTTAAAATGGCCGATTGGGCATTTTTGTGCCTTCAATGCTACTTTGTGCTCTCTTGAGGTATGGTTCCATAGATTCTCTACTTTTCATCTAAGAACAGCTAGTTCAAAGGGTAAGGAGAAGGCGGGTGCTGGTAACGAAAACTTCATAAAACATCCATTAAATTCTTATGGAATCATTTGCGACGTCAAGGCCGTCTCCCATCGCGATGACTTCCCCTCCCTGCCTATAGCCTCCAATCATTCCACTCAATCTCCCGGAGTGCCTTCCAATCTCACTCCCTCATACCCCACACATTTACATTATTGTCACTCCATACCACAGCATTAAGACAGAAGAAGCATATCCAGCCAGCTAGGGTTTTCATTGCCATGGTTTCAAGCTAATTTTTGTTTTGTAAGGGCAAGTTTTGTTGTTGATGATGAGACTAATCATATTGGAAAGGAAAACATAACCCTTTGTTCAAAATACAGATGGAATAAACTTTTAAAGGAGAAGTTCTTGGTTAAAGAGGGGTGGTACGAAATCTTAGTAAATCACGGGCAGTGCAGAGATTCTTAATTTTTAATTTAAGTTAGTTTTCGAGAACGTTAATTTCATGATACATTTGAAATCGAGATAACTGAGCAGGGTACCTTACACTTTTCTCTGTACTCTGCCGATAAGGCAATTTCGTTTTCTCGACTATACCCAGCAGACCAACAATTTCTTTACTTTCAATACCATATCTTTCCCTTCTTTCATTTTTACATTTTTCGCGAATTTCGATCAGAAGCAACCTTAAACCGGATCCCCTTACCCACTTTTTTTACATCCCCTTACACACTCTCTTCCTATTCCCATGCAAAGCTTCCTTTACATCCTTTCACCTTACACTAACCCTGTTCCCTCATCCCCGTCCCGCTAAGGCATACACCCAGTCACTCCGTCTCCACACTGCCATTAACTCCCATCTCTTAAATGCACATTAGGGTTCGGGTCCCTTCGTTTCAGTCCCAGACGTACCCTTTCACTTAAATGCTTCCCCTCGCTTCCCACTAACTCCTGTTTCACCTCCAACCTCCTCCATCCCAGTAGCTTCGGCAACTAGTGTAACCCCTTTTCCCTCAGCCACACGTCCACGGTTGTTTTAATTCCCAAAAGCACTTCGCTTACGCCCTCTCCCTTTCTGGCACGGCCCCTGACAGTAACCCTTCCATCGCTTCCTTTCATTTGTCCTTTACTTGCTTTCGTCCAAGTTTTGATCTGCTCTTTCCTCTTTTGACATTAATGTTTTCATGTTTCTCTGCCTCAATATCTGTTCACCCTTTTCCTCCTAGTTACATCTAGATTTAACTTTTTGGACGGCTACCATATCAAATGTCCATAGGGAAATATTATCCAGCTCATTGCAACATCAACTTAGGGCTACTTGCTCCCTGAGCCTCTGTGTTCCACTAGTAGCACCGCATACGACTTTTTCCGTTCTCTCAAAACCTGGCAGCCAGCTGTCAATAACATTCAGTCCTATTTTCTCTATTATCCTTCTGAAGCAGATTGAAAACCACTGACAAAGAGGAGATATATGCCCAGTGACTGAGAATAATTTAATTGCTGTCAAACTGATTCACTAAATCACCCTTTTTGATATACCTTTATCGTGATAAGCTGCTCATCATCGTCTGTTCTCCAATATGAAACAGCAGATGACATTATTTTCCGCATTTTAATAGTTATATTTTTCATCATTGGGAAATTTACCGGTGGAAGATATTTAAACCACAATATTTTTCTAGAAGTATATACATATTTCGTAAACAAATACTGAAACCCGTCTCATTAAACTGTTCAATGCACAACAAATTCAATTCCACATCCACATCCCTTATATTACTACATAATTATTAATTAATATTAAGCCATTATATTACTACATAATATAACAATACAATGCTCTCTCCTGATATTCCCGAGTTTAAAAAAACCACTGCACTGAGGTGACTATTGACTCTATAATTATAACGTGTGGTTACGAATCAATGAAATGTCACAGACTAAAGTGGATGTGGTTGGAACGAAAAACTCAATATCCCATTTATTGCTATTTTCAGGGCTTTGTAGAATGATAAATGAACTATGACGATAACTAACGAATAAGAGCTCATCACGAATGTTATCCTATTTTTAATTTTATAAATATTGTGACGGCTCGAGCTAGGGTTGATCGAGCGTTGGTCTGAAGAGGAGTAAGAGGAGTAAGAGTAGAAAGAGGGAGAAAGGAGGAGAAACCACAGACAGACAGTGGAAACCAGAGAGAGGAAGATTGCCAGAAATCCCCGAGGTGCATGATAGCCCTCGCCTTCCTGACCAAGCGAAGCTTATGCTGGTGGAAGACGGGATAGTAAAGCAAGTGCTGGACGAGCAGAGACTGGAGCGGACGAGTGGCGGCCGTATTCTTCGCCGACGCGGGAGAAGATTGTTTCCTGGTGTCGCGGTTGTGGGGATCCGAGCAGTGATTCCATTGACGGCTACAACCCTCCCAGCATCGACAGAAATCTGTAAGAATGTCGCTGTTTGCGACCCGTCCACCGTCCTAATAATCCAGATAAACTCTCACTCCCCAGTCACGAGATCTGAATCTCTTTTCCTTTTGCCCCGTGCATCTTGCCCTCACAAAACTTCAGACCAAGTGTTGAGAAGAATTAGTCAGTGAACCATTGGTGCTCAAGAAACTTTAATTAAGGGCACATATGAACTCTTGCCCGAAATCATTTTCTTTTTTTTTTCTTTGTAAATTGTATCATCTTTTGGAAGGGGGGGAAAGTATTTTGCATTCACCTTGTCGTAGTGTTGTTTGACGTATGCATTTCACGTTGTTCATCTCAATCATCAAGAGTAATCATGCATTCATCCTCATCCTCATCAGGGTAACTTTTTTGTGTGTAATTTGTACGACATCAGGCATTACGAAATATATTTTGGTGGATTCAAATAGACCAATTGCTCGATCATTCCCTCGCTCGGGACGGCTGGCGTTCCCCTCTTCCTACCACGTATGTGACGTTTGTGTTCCGTCACAATATATATCATTACACGTTATCTCACGCCATGAATCATATGAAACTCTGAAATCACACAAAAGTCCTGTGATCAAACCGTAATCGTTACCCTTCGTTAGGTTTCCCTCGCTTGAGTTTATATTCCCCTACTGAAAATTTTGGTTAACCGGATAAATAAATGCTCCATTGCATAATCAATGGATTTGCGGATACGCTCAGACAATTCATCATCTGATGAATTGTAAAACGGAGATTACAATATTTTTTGTTCTTACCACCATCAATATTTAAGCATAATTAGTTTTCGTTTTGTGAAGAATTACTTACACAGGATTTAACTTTTTAGTATCCTTGGAAGTTAAAGCCAGATGGTGGAAATGAAATTTAGCTTCGAGATAGAGATGTCACCTTAAATATAGGTGTATATTATTCAAATCTTTTTAATTGGTTCTCATGTTTCAATTTTGTATTAGGAAAGAATTTAGTCTTTCAGCAGTAATATTAATAGCGCACTAGATAGCGTTATGGTACGTATTTGACCTTGTATTGCACTATTATACTAAAATATGTTCATGTTTCACTAGCCTCAATCTGTTAAATTAAAGACAAAATCAGAAATTCGTTTGAAAAGTGAACTATTGAAAAATAAATTTTATCACCCTAAGACCAATATTACCGTCAAAATATGTACAATTACCCAAATTATTTGAGCAATTCAATAAAAGTACTCAGTTTTCCATTTTCATTTGCACTTTGCTATTCTTCTTTGTCAGACAAAAAATTATTGCCGACCAAAACGGTTTAAATTCATCGAATAAATCAAAAATGTAATCTAAAAAAATTTCAAAGGAGCCAACTGCAAAAAAACGTTTGCTTCTTCATTATTACGTTATTTGTTTCCCCTTGATTTATTTTTACACCCATCCCTTTTAATTAAAACCAGAGCCAATTCTTTCTCTGAGAATTTAATCATTCTAACTCCTTTCCTCTATTTTTTCTCCTAATATGAAGTAACAACATTTCTCTCATCCTTGCTGTAAAGCTTTTCCTTCTCCTTGCGTCTCATCTCCCTCTGTTCACCCTGGTCCCATTTCCCATCCATGGTTATCCAACGGTTTCCAAGCCATCCAGAATAACAATTCCAATCCCTCCGTAAGTTTCAGGTAAACCCTTATGATCGCACCTCAAAAGAGAAAATTTCCATCACAAAACTCCAACCATTCGAATTTTCCAGGATATCACCCCAACCGAATCAATTTAATTATGGTCTTCCCTAGTTCCCGGTCCGACTCTTTTCGCACATTCCCCCAGCCATGACCCGAGGCCAAACTCATCCAGACCCACCCTACATTTTCTTTGTTCCTCGTTTGACGTTCCTCGGGGGAAAATAAATTTCAATTTTCTCTCCACCACTGGAGGATTTCCACTTCAACTGATCACCAAATCGAACGCCCGAGATAAAACCGACATGGTAAAGAGAGAGAGAGTTAAAAGCATAACGTACCGAGGGGGTTTCACTTCCAAATATAATCTAATTTCAAATTATATAATTTTCTCCACAGTTAACCATGGATGTACCTCTTTCACATGCCACTTGTTTCATGAACGATCGCGACAATTAAAACAAAGAATATAAATTATTCTATTCGATGAACAATGTAAACACCTAAATAAATCTTAAGAAAAGAAATGTAGAAGACGCCAACGAACATTTTTCGCACAGTCTCAACAGCGAAAAATTGAGTTTAAACAGGCGTCATCTGTATCTAACAATGTATGGGAATATAATTCTGAAAAACTTTATCAAAATGTTGCAAAGATTACAAAAAGCTGAAATTGATCCAAGATTTTACATGATTGAAATTTAAAGGTGGAACATGAAATTAAATTGATAGTTAAAAGGTTCTTTAAATGAAATAACTGTGCTTTTTATGGCCTTACAATTTAATTACTCTCCTCCCAATAGACTTGCATGTAGTTGAAGAAGTGGAACGGCGGTGCTCTTGAATAAAGGGCTGAAAATTTTCATTCAATTATGGTAACATGATAATTACAAACATGTTGATCCTCACACATGAAAACGTCACGTGCACTACCCCCAATTATTAAAAGAACTAGATGAAGGAAGATGATATTTTGGTTTCTTTGTGTTAATAAAAAAACTCTGTTATTTCGCATAAGCACACAGCTTAGCGAGCGGTAGGGGAGACCGGGGCTAGTTGGATTTAGGGGCATGTTTGTACATTGAGGATAACTTGGCAAATAAAACAGCGAGCGCGTGGAAACTGAAACTGTATTTGAAACCCACCGCTCCCCACTTCTAACACTCAGCCAAAGGACTACTTGCCTCTAATTGGGAAAAAGCTAGGACTACGTGCTTTTTGAGCCCATTTGTAATACCGCCACGGTAATATTCTTTTATCTGATTTCCTTGTTAACTTACTGTTTATTAACTTAACTAAGGTATTAAATTTAGTACATTTTTGAAGAGCAGTCATTTCGATACAATTTGAAGCGTTTATATTTATTGTTAATTGTATATCGGTAGCTGTAGGTCACGTTAGATGAAAAATGTAGTACTGGGGCTATAAATAGGCATAAATTCACGTATATAATGATTCATTTACTCTATCAGCGTTAACTTTTCATTTAAAATGTTTTTATAAGAGCAATATGATTAAACGGGAGTGCCACCGACTGATGCGCTCACAGAGACGCAAGTTTCTTGTTTTTTTCCACCACTTACCAGTCTCATTCACGTTTCTGCTTACCCTTCAGTGAAATCAATTATTTCATTACCCTCATGACACCTGAATTGTTCATTTCCAGCAGAGACATGAGACCTTTAAATGAAACGCGACATGAGTCATATCGAATTAACGGGTTTTCCTTGATATAAAGTCATCTCTCTAGAACACCGCGGAATCGAAATCAACCGCTAACTCGTGGGCATGCATTGTGACATTCGTCACGTCGTATCTGAAGTGGACAGGTCTAAAATGGTGACATTAAAATTTCATTGTGTTATCATTTCCCTAAGGAGTCTATTTCCTCGAATTTCAGTGTTTTGATGGCGAAATGTAGCACTTTTTTGCGAAAAAAAACGGACATAAAAGAGAACAATTGACATAACTTCCCTTGAAATTGTTTCCTCGTAGAGCCTTGTTTAACTTTTAACCTACCCAAATCTTCAGCCAAAACTGAAAAACTTATTTTTCTCTTGCGTAACTCTGAGGAACTACGATGTCATCAAATTACCTTTTTTACAACATATTGCCAGGATTCTTGGTTACAAGTCTGTTGTTATCTATAAAATCTGGTCTCTATAACTTTCACGTCACTGCAATGCTGTGAGGGAATGGGAGGTGTGAATTGGTTTGTTTGGTGCACAAACTGATATTGAACCACACCACATATTCCTCTTTATAATAAATCGGATTCCTTACTTTTTCAGTGGTGCTCCGTATACTAACTTTAATAGATTCTACGTACCCTATCATATTTTTTACTATTTACTAGTTAAGCTAAATTTAATATTAAAATACTTGTGGCTATTTAGCCAGATGGCACCTGACCCATAGGAATGAGTATGTACACCGGCCAAAATTGATAACACGGCATTCAGAACCCTTAAAGATGGAGAGCAAGTCGTTATCCGAAACGTCGGGACTTATGAACCTACTTACCCAGGACCGGGACCTACTAACCCGGTGGAACACTCGATAAACATTTATCCCACAGATACGCCGGGAAAACCAAAGATGTTTCATAAAATATTTTTCCTTACGGATATTATAAACTTCCACGAATTGAATCCTGAATCTGTTGAGAAATCAGTTTTTATTGAAAAAATGATAAACCAAGCATGGAAATCATGTAATACGAACGTAACTCTTTAAAATTAGTGCAAAAATCAATTTTTTGGAAATTTTTGGCACTTCTGTTGATGAAAAATATAAGTACCACGACGTTTCAGCAACGAATAGCGATGTTTTCTCAGGCCATATTCAATAATTACGGGAAAGTTTCCTGGAAAGAGGTAGATGAAGCTTGGCAAAGTGAATGAAATATTCTGCAAAGGAGTTCTTTCGCACACAATTATTACAATTTACAATGGAGTATATACTATGTGAGAACATGACAAAAATTAGTGATTATAACTGTTAGGAAGTGAAGGTAGAGTAAATAGCCATTTTACGATGGTCAATTAATGTTAGGTAAAAAAACTCAAAGAGCTTGAAATGTTTATTATATTCTTGCTATGAAAGGCAGTTGCAAAGTTTGGTGGCAATGTAGAGAAAGCAAAATAGAGTAAAGGCTGCGCGTTGTCACCAATGATCTTCATATTATACAAAAAAAATCCACCAACGAAAATATCCATAAATGAATTAAAGAAAAATTTAAGTACAAGGAGAAAGAATCAGTCGCCACACTTTTATGATTGCATAGCAATTGTAGCTGAAATGAAGGAAGATATGATGATTTAAATGTTAAATTGTATGGGCAAAGCTCAGAAATAAAACAACTTGAAAATAAATCCTGAGTAAACTTAGGCTATGGTTTGTGGAATAAATCATGAATACAGAATCACTGCTCAACTTAGGCATAAAAACTCGCGCAAGCGAAAGAATTTTGTAACCTGGGAAGATGGATCACCAGCTATAGAATAAGCAAGAAAGATATTGTGAGCTATATCAATCAACCACAAGAATGATCTTCAAAAAGTTGGACATTTTGCGACACAACTG
Source organism: Ceriagrion tenellum (assembly GCA_963169105.1). Classification (NCBI taxonomy): domain Eukaryota; kingdom Metazoa; phylum Arthropoda; class Insecta; order Odonata; family Coenagrionidae; genus Ceriagrion; species Ceriagrion tenellum. The sequence continues at coordinate 57,181,437 of OY720632.1, read as the reverse complement.
CCTATGGAAAACTATTAGAAAGAGAAATAAATGGGAAGAACTATGTAATAAGACTAAGAATGGAATAAATTAAGCAAGTCATGAAGGAAGTGAAAGTTAATGATTCTGCAAGAATGAAGTGATTGGCTGAGGGGAGAGTGGGATAAGTGATAGATGCTTTGTTATCTCAATTTCATTTATGAGATGATTTAGATATGTCGAAAGCCTCAGACATAAAAATCACGACGTTAATAAGACAAAATAATAGACAAAAAAGACAAAATAAGACACATAAGAGATACAGCGTTGGGAAATAGTCAATCGTATCCAATCAAAGTAACTCGCTGGCAAATGGGAGCAGACACCCATTTTCAGTGAGCGTAAAATATCTGCATCAACACACTGCCCGGCGATCCGCCGCATGGGCGTGTGACGAGGGGGGGTGGTTAGGGCACCAGCAATGTAAAGGTGTATAGGAAAATGTTTCGGAAGATGAAATGGTGTCCACGCAAATTACTAAAAATTGACATCGCGAGTGAATTGACTCCGAATGGTGGGCGGAGACGAGAGAAAATAGCAACAACCTTAGCCAGTTTGAATAACATCAAGGAAGAACATATAACAAACAAGTATTAAAATTCAAAACAAGCCCGCGGCCTAAATACCGTCAACTTCTATAGAAGTAAATCTATAGAAGACGATCATAAGTCACCACTCCAGCAGGTTCCTTTTCATCCGCGGTCAGTTTCAAAAGAGGCTGGGTCCAGCGCAGAGACAACGCACCTCAATTGCCAGCGCGGCTGGCGATTGAGTGGCGTCAGCTGACCAACGCAGGAGTTGGGGGGAGTAGGGGAATCCTTGTCCTTGTTGATTGGCGGAGAAAATGGCGCTAGAGTTGAGTCGGAAAGAAAAGAGTGCGCCGCAATCACTTTCAGTATAAAAGAGAAGTGATTGTTCCATCGCGGACAGCGAAGGCGAGACAGCGAATCGCGCGGCCACAATGCGCGAGGGATAGTCGCGAATGGCGTTTGCGAGTTTTTCACGATGAGTGGTTTTTCCGGCAGAGTGGTTTTTGCAGGGTGGTAGGGGGGAAATTTTGACACATGGTAAACTATAATTTGGCAGTTATTAGAGTGGTGGAACTCAGTTTTTATTATGGTCTCCTATTGTGCGCGGAAAGAACGAATTTTTGCGCCTCTTTGTTCAGCAAGTTATCTCTCTAATTTCATCTCTTCTGTCGGACCTAGAGATGTTGTGCGAAAAAGTGAGAGTGCATATGATTCTGAGGGATGACGGGGAATGAAGACATAAATGAACCGGGGATGTACGGAAAGATGAGTTTGCTCAGGAGAAAAGGGGTTTAACATGGGGGTGTGGAAATAACAGGGGGAGGAAGTGTTGCGAAAGGAAACTTGGGTTCTCCAAAGCCGCTGACTCAAGGAAAAGGGAAAGTTGCCGAAGTTTTGGATGGGCGGAGAAGAAGAAAACCACGAAGGCACGCTCGAATGGAGAAGACTGCTTAACAGGACGTTATTCTGCGGTGTCGGCTCTACTCTACAATACGGAATAGAGAGATAATTGAAGTCTAGAAACGCACACGCAGACACTCTTATCATGTATGCATGAGTATGTATACACAAATCTTCACCTTTGCTAGATTTTACAAAGATAAGTTCAGAGAACCGTGAGCATGCACAAAGGAAAAAATAAGAGAAAGTAAGAGGCTGGAGTAAACTTAGTCAGGAGAAGGTGCTAGGGAACTAGAGTTCAAATAATGAGTTGGAAAAAACCGTTGTAGGAGGAAACAGTACGAGAGAACAGAAAATTGAGTTATTAACTAAAATAATTGGAATAAAACGTGAAAATAAGCAACTAGTGCAAATATCATTGGTCAAGTCATAGCTAAAAATCACTAACTCATCCGTCGTCTACTGCAAAAATCAGAGTTGAGTTACTAATCTTCGTCATCGGGCTTTATGTAGTAATGTCAACGAATACCAAATAAGAGCAATCCTACCTATGCTATTGGAGCCAATAAATTTTATTGTAGCCTCTTATCAATAATGCATTTTGAATATGAGAAAAACATCTTTAATACATATTTGTGAAATTTCTTTCAGCATTCTGGAAAAATCAATTTAGGCCTCAAGAATATCTACAGACTCGATAACCTAGTTATGCTTCTTTCAAATCACCAGAAATATTCAAAATCATTTTAGAGACGAAGTTTGATTTCAAAAAGCTGGTGGCTAATCTCAGCGCAAAAATACTTCAACTTAATTGATTATTATTCATTGATTGAAAACAGTAGCAGGTCTCTACGTACATTGTGCGTACATGTCTCTACGTATATATTGTACTTAGATGTAAAGATATTGTACTAATTATAATAGCTTCAATGGATGAACGTCGGGAGAAAAAACTACCACTGAACGATGAATAACAAATAAAAATAAAGGATTCTCGTTAATACAGACACATGCCCAAGATCTCAAGTTCTCTCCACCTGTGAGGAAACATCAAATATAATGACGAGATTTATTTACCTGGACCACTGAATAAAGGATAAATTACGGCAATCTATCACGCTTTGAGTCACTACATGGGAGAGGAGCAAGCGCATTATTTCGTCCTTTTCTACTTCAGTTATTCCCGAAATAACTTTCCCGATATCTCTCCTCCTCAGCTTCTTCTTCATCCACCACCCATTATAAACCGCACCCTCCCCTATGTTCCTCCAAAACCTTCTTCCTCACAAGAATAGAAACCGCAGATCCCTTCGACTCCAGTCCGTAGATCTTGCTCCGAGGATGCTGTCAGGACCATATTAAACTATCAGTTGCCTTCTCAAAACAACCCAGGGTCAAGGGGAGGCAAGGGTTCATTTTGGGTGGTAGAAGGATATTTGAAGGCGCGGCGCCCGGAATATTGGGGAAGCCTTGTCTGAGGGAAGTTAGGGTTTCGATGTAAGTCGGGGTAGAATGAAAGGCAGACGAAGGAAAGGTCCTTAAAGATAGTAAATGGCGCTGATGTGAAAAAGGAAGGGAACATTTGAGCCCATACATCAGATGTACAACTCGATGTTTAGAATTAAACCATGATAAAAAGAAGGACATCTGAACTGGAATAGTCAAAGAAAGAGAACAATATAACTGTATGTATCGAATGTATGAGTATGAGTATGCCATCAAATCGATTAAGCGCATCGCTGAGTTATTTCATAGTAACCAACGATGCACGTAAAAAAATTTTTCATGACTATAAGTTCGGCAGTTTCTCTCCTATTTTGATGTTCTATCAGTTTTAGAGATGCTGAGCGATGTCAAGATAATATCCTCCATGTCGTAAACAATGTCATAGGTTGAGATTAACATAATATTAAAAGTCTCTTACCATCCTAAAACTCAGCTGATCTGAAGAATCACCAAAAAGTAGAGGTTTAGCGTATAGGCCTAGTGTATATTCTCAAAGTCTCCAAAGTCACAAAATCTAAACCTTTTATTAATTGTTTCAGACGCTATTGTTTTCATTCGAAGCAGTGTTCAACAATACATTCGTTTTGTTACTGGTTTGCTTAAATTGAGCAAAAACACTTTCAATGAAAGATTCTAAAAGCTCTCCGTGTCACTGAGATGTGGCCTAACCGGAGGGAAATATCGTCTTTTTTTTAGTCTCTCATTCCGGAATTTTCCACTTTTCAATCCTAATTCTTTTGATGCAGCAACACAAAGATTTTTCCAGTGAAGTAATGTGTACATAGGTAAGAAGAAGGTGTGGCAGGAATTGAGAAATTGAAAAGACAAGGGCTTACAGATAATATGGAAATAAATAGTTATAAATTTCATAAAAAGTAAAAGAGACTATGCGTGGCAATGAAAGATGGCGAGCAAATGACACCGGGTGACTAAAAGGGTGCAACAAGACACACTCAAGGCTATTTAAAGTGTTTAGTCTGACCACCAAGTGAGGGACCAAGCTCTCTGGTGGCGAAATAGCTAAATCGGTAAGATAGAACCATATTATATATAGAAATATAGAGGCATATTTCGGCCACAAATTAATCGATTCTATCAATGACAATATGGCTTATTAAGGATGCGTCTTATCCATATCTCAAAATGAAAACCTTGAAAAAACAACACTATCATAATATTTCAAGAATTCATTAGGAGCACTTTCTTGCATTTAAATTGAAAGTTCTTTAAAATTGGTCTGACAAATTTTTCGCTGTGGGCAGAAAATAAATACAAAACTTAGCGGTGAAGTGTTTTAAAGGACAAATCCGTAATGCTGCAAACTTTTGGCCATATGTGATCGATAAAAAACGGAAAATATGAGAATGAGGAATAAGTAGAAATAAAATAGTTCAAGGAAGCATGCATTCAAAATGGATGAATGGCGACGCCAGTGAGCGAACATTTGCGACGGCGGAAGCGAAACCGTCAGGCCCCATCAAGAAAAAAAGTACACTGCATTTCGGAGCAGATGAGTGATGGATGCCGGGCCACTTTACTTCCGATTCCAGCTACTTCCTGTGATTTTTCGTCAGAATGTGCGTTGTAATATAGAGTCTACCATTTATTCAGGAAATTTTGTTCGGCATGACAATGATTCAATATTGAAGTTTTTGTCAGCAAATGCGAAGTCAGCACACTCCGCCTTGTTGAAAGAATTCATCGCATGAGCAATAACTTAGTTTGGGTGTTATAAAATGACAAACGTTAATGCATGGAGTTTCCCTGGAGTACTATTATTCATATATCTAGTTTAACACTAAATTACTGAATCTTGCAATCTATGATGTGAAGCAACACGCTGACGGAATTTCGCTAACAAAATTCAGAATCATAAAAACGTACAGATTTTTGCCACAGAAATTTTATACTTCGTCACATACAAATATTTTTACTCAACATCAATACAAATGTTTTTTGTATTTTCCACAATCTTTCGGATGAACTGAAATATCTTTACATTTATGATAGATAATCGAGAGAGAGAAAAGAAGTGCAATAAATCAACAAATGATTAACGCATCGAAAAAAGACTCGTAAGTGCACGCAAAAGAATTGAGGAGGATACATTCGTCTGCAGTAATTAACATTAGTGGAGTGTTAACATTAGTGGAGTGTTAACATTAGTGGGATGAGTACCTAACATTTGAAAAATTACCACTTTTGGACAACATTTTTTCAAACTTCTGGACAAACAAAATTTTGGACAATAACAACACCCTGTATTTAATTTGATGCGATAGTTACGAGGCTTCATTTAGTACTGCGCCGGTGTTCATTGCTAGATGTATATGAGAGAAAGCCTTTTAGTTCAATCAAAACGTGTGAAAATAAAAAAAAAATCTATCGAAGAAGTTATAAAAATTAATGCTGATAGTTAAAAGCGTAGCAATTGAGGAAAAGAAGGTAAAAAAAATTCCTCCATCTGATAATGGACATCTATAAAGTCTACAAGTCTCAAATAAAAGATAAAGATAGAACCAATTTTACTGTGAGAGGAGTTGAAATGAGTAGATAAGACTAAGTCGTTGGAAATTTTTATAATCGTACAAAACATGACAAAAAAAGGAAATGTGTTAGAAGATGCGACATTGTCAAAGTTAGGATAAATAAAAACTTCTATAGTAAAAGTGAAGGGATGAGGGTGTCATAGAGAGAGAGTGAGAGAGGGATATAGTGAGATAGAGAGAGAGGTCGCTTGCTAGAACACGCGTCGAGAAGGGGAGCAAATCAAGCGTCTAGGACAATGCCACATCCTGATTACCCCCTCCCTTCCCCATCTCTTTAACCCTTTCACCTTTGACCTCGATAAGATGTGAGGGTGGTGGCCAGCGTGAGGATATAAAGGCAGAGTGGGAAGGAAGGGAGTTGCAGAGAGATGTGAGAAAGAAACCCGCTGAAGCGTGAACACAGAGATAGGGAGCGAGTGGGATTCGGAAGAGTCCCTTTTGCTTCAGGCTCGTTCCAGGGACGGAAACTGCGAAAAGAGGAGAGACATGAGGTGTGAAAGGATGAGTGAATAAGTTTAGGCTAGCCCAGGGGTGTTAGAAAGAGGATAGAGCGATGGGAACGTCAGGGAAAGGATGCAGACGAAAAAGAGAGTCAGGGGGCTCACTCACGTTGGGGCTTTTGCTAAAGGGAAGAGGAAAATCGGGAAGCGAAGAGGTGAAATTGGAAGTAGGAAGGAAGCGAAAGGGTTGAATGGGGAAGAGGGTGTTGGGAAGTGATGACATGAAAAAGGAAAGGTTTTATCGAGTGCGAAATGTGGGCAAGGAAATGTATTCCACTTAATCAAGAAAGGGAGATGGAAGGAAGAGATAGCAATTACTATGCAGGAGTCAAAAAGTGTCATGAAAGTCAAAAGACCGGGATACCGGAGGTCAGATAGAAAAGAAATTAAGTGTTAAATGTTAGTGTGGCCGATATGGTACGACATCTGTTGGCAGCTAATATAAAATTAACTGGATGACTTCAGTGACAAACGATTAGGAGAAATTGAAGTAAGATGAAGAAATTTTGCTTCCTTTCTCAGAAAATAGAGCTAGTTAAAAATGTAGAAGCAAACAATGGAATAAAAATAAAATGACATCGAAAGTATAACGAGTAAACGAAGCTTCCACACTCTCCTTCAAAAGGCCTAAATCAAGAACGTAAATAGGTCGAGAATAATTCATTTAAAAATTTTTTAAAGGTATGGAGAGGAGGTAGGGAGAAAACGAAAGGCCAAATAGAAACGAAGAGTGGACTCTTCTCAAAGCTTTATTCCACAATTGTGGAGATTGAAAATTTCCACTAAGGTAAGCCTGAAACTCTCTACATGTGATAATGTCTCTAAGTCTATTCTCTTCGGTCGTAATTAATAATTCTATTATGAAGTAATACATTCTAGAGTTAAATTCGGATATCAGTCATAGTCACAACGCCGGTACAACCAATTTGGCACATGAGATCTATGCTAATAGTGATCTATACCCACACGCTTCTTGCCACCGATAATTAACCTAAGCTTTACTAACCCTTTTAGATCCGACCTCAATACCAGTATGCGAGCCGGAGACAGGGAGACACGGAGGGATAAACGACAGAGGACGCACATTGAGATACTTTCAGGTCTCCAATGGTCCCTTGTTTAAAGGATGCGGTAAACCATATTCACTTCTCCGTAACTGGGACGCGGGTTAATTAACACGTGCCGACTCACCGTCCGTGAGGAAACGTTACAACCGGGTGATAGCAAAAAAAAATGTCGACAATATTTGTTTCTTCTTCTATCTCCGAACACACGATCCGGGGATACTCGAATCTACACTGGAGTTCACAGGCGACCTACCCCGTTTTCAAAGCCTCCGGCCTTCTCCCATCCACTTCCCATCATTTCATCGCTATCACCTTATCCCTTGGGGCTAAAAATGAGCTCGCTCTCGGGAGCGGAGCTGTTCTTCCGAGGAGGTGCATCTATCGATACAATGGTGAAGAGAACAATGCGGATATGAATGACAATATACGTTTATAATTAATCAAAATGGCCAAAAAACTTATCTTCATAAGCACCTTCGCTGAATGAAACCGATAGTTATTTACTAAAAAAGTAACCTTAATTACTTAGCCCTTCAGAATGCCACCTAGTTGAAGGACACTCAACCTTTCACCTAAGTACAGCATTCCATTCATCGTCATTTGTATGCGCTGAAGCGCGCAAGATGTGTACTGATCTAATTTCAACACACTGAATGGATATCACATGTAAGTAAGCAAATTTGTATCAGATGGTAATCACAAAATAAGCAATGGGAGAAAAGAAATTGTATTTACTACGGTCGTTAGTCTTTGAGTATACAAGCTCATGTAAAGGAACAGGGAAACGAAAAATAGGGAGTGTGCCAAGGTGGATCCGGCCTCAGGGTCACTTACTCCAGGAAATCAGAAAACCTTAATATAGTGTTTTATAAAATAAACTGAAAAAAAAATGTCTGGAATCATGACAAGTTTTTCCGTAGCTCAGCCTTGTGATTTTTGAACGGGAGATCATTTAAAGGTCTATATTAAAACTGTTTCTTTGAATAAAATAGCTCTAGAAAATAGAATAAGAATAAAACAAGATTATTCACTGCTTTTAAAGTTATTAGTGAATTACTCCCGTAATTAAAGACAAAATAAGGTAGTTCCACACAAATGCAGGGTGCTCCAATGGGAGGAAAAATGCGGTATTTAAAATTTATCCGAGGAAAAATCAATCTGCATATGTTATAAGTTATGGTTTTAAACGAGTAATCAGTTCCATGAGAGAAAAGAGGAAGCTATTATACCAAAAATAGAAATGAGTAATTAAGTATTCGTTTTGATATAGGTCAGTGCAATCTTTAAGGGACTTAAAGAGGAAGGGTCGCAGAAGAAACTCAGAGTGAAGGTCAATGACTGATCGCATTCTAACCCAAGAATTCCTTCACCAGGAAGAGTGAACAGAAGAAGATATATTTTATACATTATTGATATTTTTCAAGTAATCTGCGTGGATTCCATTTAGGCCTATAGCCTTTGAAAGCTGACAATAATAGGAACCTCAAACCGGGGTCCAGGCGTAAGTATATCAGGGTTCATCTCACAATCATAAACGCAAGAAGAAACGCATCTCACGTAAGACACCAGCTACTATGTACTTTATTAACGTGTCTTTGACTTCCAATGCCGACTCAAACCTCAACAGGGCGCTCTCTCGACCACTCGCTGCCACCGACACTCCACGACTCTCTCGCCTCGTGACAACTTCGACTCCATTCGGCACCCATTTCAGTCTTTCTGCCGTTTCCCCTCCACATCCACCTGTTTCCCCAACCACTCTCTTCCAAAGATTCCATCCTACATGTATCCATCCAGCCGGAATATATTTTCAGTTCTCCAATCATCCAAAACTTTCCCTTCCCTTTAACCTTCCTAACAATCTCGAGCCGTACGAAAAAAATACCAGCCTTTCCTTCCAGCAATCGCCACACGATCATTTCCATGCCGCTGCATATTTCATCTCCGCTTTCCATTTACCGTTGGGATTCGCAAATATTTGCGAAACGCCGGTGGTTCGAGATGCTCGGAGCTCTGCGTATTAGGGACGCGGGGAATGACTGTTTACTCGCTCGTCGTGCGTATTCTGTGCGAACTCGTCAGATTTGTAAAAAAATTCTTGCGTGGGATTCAAAGGCGTATCTGAGGTGTCTTTGAAAGGTACATGTCGAGTTTTACTGACAGAAAGAGGGACCGTGTATCTATATTTTAAATTTATATTTAATTATAACCTTATATGCTACAATGGAAAATTCTATTCTTCTGTGGCACATTTCCAAAGCATTTAGTCATTACATGGTACAATAATGCATCAATAAAAACAAAGCTTAGTTTTTAGGGCTTATGGATACGGAAATCCTTCATTGTAGAAATGGGGGATAGAAAAAGAAACACTGAAATTTTCGCACTAAATTTTTTTGATAAGGACTTTTAACTAGTTTAGCTGCAAAGAAACTGGTTGAGAAGTGACCACGTTTGTGATCATCAATAATACAGTTTTGAAACTGCAGTGTTTTAACTTCCAATCCTTTAGTATTAACAAAAAGCATACTTTTTTGGTAATTTTCATTTGTTGAATACCGTATTGAAAAATCTGCAATAAAAGCATATATTTCTACGTATTGATTCATTTACCATTCTAAAAACGATTGAAATGCTTACAACAAATACGCTCCTTCAGTTAGAATGAAAACGAACACACCGCTGTACCAATCTCTACTTTAAGTCAATTAATCACTCTCCTCGTTTAATTCACATCAATTTCATTTATCTCTCATATTTGCCTATCCAGGCAGAGAAACATAGCAAACAGCTTATATTTGCTAACATTGAGGATATGTGCTAGAAATGCCAGAACAGTGGATCATTTGACTGTAATAAATGAACTACCACCAGAACACCTTCTCTTGCAATCCCACACCCTCTCTCAAATAAGGTCATTTTTTTTAAATAGTAAAACGTGATGTTACATGTATTTAATTTAAATTTAGTTTAAGGTTCATGAGGTGAGCAAAATTATCATCCCGCACTATAATTTTCACTATTCGTAATTCCTGCTAATATGGCTGCTGCAATTTAGCTCTACAAATATTTAAAGTCATGTACAACATGTCACAGAGATAAGTCATGGATAAAAATGATATTGGTGCATGGCCGATCAGAAAATGCCTTACCCTCTGCTTAAATATTAAACGTGGAAGATGAAACATAAAATAAATCGACATTCTATAACTTTTCAAATAAATATACTCATAAATATTTAAATTTCATAGTGTTTGGGTCAACATAATATGAGAAAATGATTGGACTAATTGCAAGTTGGCCAACCAAATTAGCTCCAATTAAAGTAGAAGGGACCTATTTTCTACCAAACGAATCCAAAAAGACTGAATTTACACTAAAGCTAATTATTATCAAAATATCCATCATAAATAACAAAAAGTTTTCTATGAAATCCTAAATATCGGAAATTAAAAAACGCTTTTCTTAAATTTCCATTCATCAGCTAAAGCATTTGCTGACATAGCAACTCTTCCCTCATTCTCTAAATATCTCAAAATGAATTAACTTGGTCCGACCCAATGGTTTAATATGATCGTATTTCACGCGCGTGATGAATCTGAAATGTTATAAGTTTCTCCATGTCACACACTTCCAGGAATTTTATCACATAAAAGAGATTTTCAAAAGAGAAAGACACAGGGAAACTCAATGAAAATGAGGCATCTCCTTTCACAAAGAAAATCGAAGCATAGAAGTAATTTTAGTGTCTCAGGCATGCTAACAAAATATGAAAAGCAATTTAAATTGATACAATATAACTTTCCCGTTGCTAAAAACGCTTGATGAACGCTCCATGAGCATTTTTTATCCTCCATGGCTTATATCTAGGGTGGAAAAAATCACAGGGGAACGGAAATGCTAATATTGTACTGGACATAATGAAACACCACCCCAGGGGACATGACATTTTTCATTTGACGAATCATGCGATTTCATTGGAGTTTAATTTCGAATTGCCGTGTTATAAAACCATGATCAATCCATAATCAAATAATATCAAGGAAATATCAAGGAAAAATTACTCAATACCTCCCATTATGAATACACGCAATTGGTTATCGGTCCATTTTTCATTCCGTCAGTTGGCAATAATATTCTCGAAATTATCATAATCTGAGTTCAGAACTGTGCATACTGTCCTATTGTTTGGAAAGTTCCTTAGTGCCATTTTTTCAGAGAGGTTATAACGCAATATCAAATTTTATTTTCCAACACTTCCTTTAACCCCTCATTAACGCACCACATTCCTTACTTGTTAATATTTGGGTTACGACACCGACGATCCTCGCAAATTTGAGCTCTACTCCTTCAAAAAACCTTATAACTATTAGTGTTCCGTGTGAGTGACACCACTGAGAAGAATAACAAGACGAATTTATGCTTTATCAAAGCAGAAAGTTTACCAAATGTGAAGTTAAAAAAACTTCTCTCGGGTTCTAAAAATCAATATCCGTATTGTTTAGCGACGTACACACCAGTACCTATTATACTGTACGCATATAGCTCAATTTCTAACATATTACCACATTTAGCCTTTGCACGGCCTTATTCGCCATCTATCTATATATATATAAACGAATGTATGTCTGTGTGTCCTGTATGTATTACTACGCTGTTCATCCGATCGCCAAGAAACTTTAAGAAGTTGTTGAGTACACTCTTGCGAAGGTTTAGGTATAAAATTTTTTTAAATATCGCCCTCACCCCTCCCCCCCCCCCAAGGCCCTCTTAATCTTTCGAATACTTTTCGCGCAACAACGCCGGATGGGTAAGCTAATAATCCTAACCTAATTTTTCCTCTGCTCGCCTCCCTTCTGCACAAGGACCCGCTTTTTCTTGGGCCGGCCCTGTTTGGATATTTATTATTACTATATTATTTTATTATTATTTACAGGTTAAAAATAAATATATAAGACAGTTGTCACATGTGAGAGTTAAACCCCCCAAACGGAAATCGATTGGTCGATCTACAACTGAAGCACGAAAGAAAAAGGCATTACGAGTTTCAGAAACAGACGAGCAACGAGAATCAAGATTGGAAACCGATCGATTACGCACTGCTCAAGCCCGCTCAAATGAAACAGAAGAGCAACGAGAATTAAGATTGGGAGCCAATCATTTACGCACTGCTCAAGTCCACTCGAACGAAACAGAAGAGCAAAGAGAATCAAGATTGGGAGCCGACAGAGTACGCATTGCTCAAACCCGTTTACAATTGGATTTTTAAGCTTTTAAATCTTGAACCTTTGCACTACGCACTTCAACAATAGAATATTTTATTTACTTGGAAACCGCAACGTAGGCATGGAATGGAAACTCATGCCATCATTTGTATGCTACGAATTCCTGTGTAGGTACGAGGAATTCATTGGACTAGGTCTCAGATTCTTTTAGGGCTCCGATTTTGAACCCAGAAAAAGGCATTGCAACGCATGCCGGGTACAGCTAGTAATACTATAAAATTTAGTAATTCGAAAGTCAATCCCAGGATTATCTATCCACTGCTATTGTATGTTTGGTTTTCTTTTTATTTTTTTCCTACACTGAAAGAAATTAACTTTGATTTCTAGTCATCAAATGTCAATTTTTAAAATCTTTAATTTTGTTCATACCTACACTTTTACATTCTCCCCTATCTATCTTTTCGTCAGAAGAATGACTGAACTATTGACGGATTGGACAAGATTTTAATCCAATCGTGTGGAGTTACCTGAAATAAAATTTCAATGAGGATTTTAAAACTGGATGTCACATATTATTTTATATTATGTCAAAGCTTCGACGTATTAGTGATTTTTAAAGTTCAATGTATCGAGATGTAACTCCAGCACTGCACTCATAGGAGCAGATTGTCATCAATCTGTAGACATTTATTTGTTCATGGCAGCATGTTTAACATTTCAGATAGCTTCTATTCGTCCCTATGTTTCATTTCCCTTTGTCTCATGGCTAACTTCTCATTAAGTCTTTCCTCTCAAACCCTTACGGAAATGCTTCCTTTCTATTTTATGTATATTGAATACTTAAATAATAATGATTGGAACATAATAGAGCAATATTGAGTCAAATTCCCTGGTCTCCCGGAATTTCAAAGTTTTGGCTTTTGTCCGGCTTTATCCCTGACCTCAGTTGTCCTGGTCGGTCCCTCTAAAATTCAAGGAAAGAAAATATATAAGTATCATGAATATATCGCCGTTTAAAGTGCATATCCGTTGTGATCCGATCAATTACGCCGAAATGTGACGTATGTAGAACCTTGATATAAAAATCTGTCAAACAGTTCCCCAGATCAGTTACGTTTCTATCACTGAAAAATATAAAATGAGCTTTTTTCGATATCATTTTTATGCCTATTCGTATTTTAAAGCAAGAACAGAAAGAATACACTATATATAAAGGCAGGTACCCTGGAATTTATCAGGCCGGGGAATGACAACGCTTTATTTTCAGGTATCCTCATTGGAGGCTACTCTGTAACTGTATTGAGAAAGTTGTAATAGAGTATGCAAAGTTACCAACCTTTGCAGTACCCGCACCACGTTTAGCTTTCCCTGCTAACGGTTACGGCGCTCTTCCGGTCAGTTTTGGCACATTTTCGCCAGTATGCCACAAGAGAAACCAAAGCATAGTAATACCCTAGGCACGCTTTCCCTCTTCTGCTCAATCTAGGATCCGTTCTGAAAGGACTACCTAAAGAGCCAGCATACCGCTGCCCGCAACCCACCACTAGGAGGTATATGCGGTGTACTGACACACCGGGTCGCTGGATGGTGAATGAATGGTGCGAGAGGTAGAGGTAGGCGGATTAAGCTGCGGTTGAAAGTGGTTGAGGAAATAGGAGGATGAACATTAGGAGTCGTAAAAACATGAGGGCGTCTATGAAGCGGTGCATGGGAATAAATGAGGCAAAACAGGTTTGCAAGTATAGGTCAGTATGGAGAAAATTATTAAAGCAGAGGAAGGTATACAAATATGTATTTATGAGTGAAACATTATGACTGTGCCTATCCCGGAAGGAAACGGCGTGATTGGTATGTATGTAACCTCATTAGAGGGGGATGTCCATCGCCGCCACTCTGTTACATTCTCCCAGAGAACTTACTGTGAATCCTCGACGCATTGTGACGCACCTGGATTCACGATGCTTAGGGTTTTGAGTTGTTGCTCATAATTTTATTTAATTCCAGCTCATTTAATCAGATGCAGGGACCTTGTCTAAGTATCTCAACACTCTTCCCTCTTCAAACTCAAGTTTTCCAAAAGATACAGTTATTTTTGGCTATAGAATATGTAAAATTTTAAAAATGGTTTCAAATGATTGGATTACCATTAAATTGAAAAAAATTCCTGGCATTTTATTTCCCACAGGGTGGTTCCAGTGAGGTAATCTGTTTCCCAAAGCGATACAGGAATCAAAACAACGATGGAGTGGAGGAGAGCGGACACAGCAGAATAGTTCGGGGATAAAACTGCCTTTAGTTTCGCGTCTGCTTCATTACCGATGAGAACACCTTGGACCACCAATGAATGCGGCCTCGGGAGGTGTAGGCGTCAGCGATGCTATAGATTGAGAGAAACAGGCTTTTGAAAGCCTTTTCTTCGTGTATACAGGGTAACATGTAGTCAACATGATAAAGGAAAACAACGGGGCTAAAACGAATTAGAACTCCTGCGACGCGCAGTCGTTGAGAGCTCACTTTGACGAATTTGAGAGCCACTTTCTGTAGCACTCATTCCACATCATTGCAATCTCCGAGACGTGGCTTAAACCCACTGTTTCCTCCACAGAAGTGTCCCTATAACTTTACTCTCTGTTCCCATGGGATAGATTGGAAAAAGTGTGTGCGGGAGTCGTGGCATTCATTCGAAGCGATTTCCAAGTGCGTCAGCTCGGGACTTCACCGAGGCGACAATGCTGCGCCATCGAATACCTCATCTTGGAAATCACTGTAGAGAGAAAGAAGATCCTCCTGATGGTTGTTTACCGTCCTTCAAAAATGAGTTTCTATGCTGAGTTAGAGGAAGCTCTGTTTGGAATAATGCCCTTGTACGAAAATATAATTGTTACGGGTTGCTTTAATGTCAATTTTGAAACCGATAATCTGGATAGACGGTATTTATCTAGTCTCTTCTTCTCTCTTAGCCTCCACCTTGATCCATTTAGATCAACACATCATCGAGCCAAAAGTAGCTCGTGGCTGGACCTAACTGTAACGGATCAGGCGGATAAGGTCTCTAAACACGGTCAATATCCTGTTAATTTTCTATCCTTCCTTGACTTGATTTATATCTCCTATACTCTGTAAGTTCCAGTAAAACAACAAAAGCCTGTAGCGGCCGTAACTACGATAACATGAACTCGGAAAATCTCACCAGAGAACTTGAGACGCAAAACTGGAAAGAGACTTTTGAAGTGGAAGGTATCGATTACAAGATAGAATTATTCTTTGGGATCCTTTATGAATTGTTGGATAAATATGCACCATTGAGATTCTTCTGAACCAAGCATGAACTTGCCCCTTGGCTTGCACCTGAAGTACGACTCCTGATGAAAGAAAGAGATCGCGAGAGAAAAAAATTCATCAGATCAAAACATCCATGCTCTCATGATCGCTTTAAAATCCTTAGGAATAAAGTAGCCTGCCCTAATTAAATTCCATAAAAATAAGTTCCTTGAGGAAAAACTTAGCAATGCAGTGGACTCACGAAATCTTTGGTCGGTCTTGCGTAAATACAGAATCATAAGTCGAAGATGAACACCTACTAGTTCTTCCTCCGTTGGAAGATCTCAATGATTTCTTTTTACTGTAACCTCATACATATCAATCTCACCCGGCCTTTAATAATTTGATACAGTTTGAGGATAAGAATTTATATTTAACTTTGCCCCTTCCTACCACTGTATGACAGGAAATTCTTCGTACGAACTCTAATGCTCCTATACTCTGTAATCGGTCTATGGTCGGTCCTGACGAGATTCCAATCAAGTTTATTCATCTGTGTTTAAACGAAATTCAACCTGTTATTCAACACATTTATTAGTACAGTTTATTTAACTCATGCTTCCCTTCTCGTTGGAAAAAAGCATTTATTCGGCCAATTCCAAAGGTGACCAATCCCAAAGAAGTATCGGACTTCAGACCGATCTCTATACTCAGGACTCGCTTTAGGACTAGAAAGAACTGTTGCCTCACAAATTTAAGAATACCTTTCAAAGAATAACCTCATTGATCTACAACAATCAGGATTTAAAACAAATCATAGTACTCAAACAGCACTCCTAAAAATAACTGAAGACATTAGATTGAATAGAGAAAATAGAAGATTGACCATATTAATCTTATTGGATTTTAAAAAATATTTCGACTCCATCGACCACGAAATTTTGCTTCAGAAACTTATTGAGATGAATTTCTCAGCAAGATCCTTGAATTGGTTTCAATCTTACCTGACACGCCGCATGCAGGCTGTTAAAGATGATGACGGTACAATTTCCTCCTTGAAACCAATATCCGCCGGATTACCTCAGGGCTCAGTCCTGTCACCACTATTGTTCTCTATTTGTCTAAGAGAAATACCAAAATGCCTTAGACATTGTGACTGCCACCTATATGCTGATTATATGCAAATTTATATCTCTTGCCCCTCTTCCTTACTGCATGACACAATCAGGAAGGTGAACGAAGATATCAATATCATTTGCACTTGGGCTAACAATAATAATATCTTTATAAACCCTACTAAAACAAAAGCAATCATTATTGGAAGTAACATACTCATTACAGATGTAAGTGAAAATATCCCCAAAATAACCGTTCAACATTTGAAAATTTAGTACTATAAATCGGTATTAGATTTGGGTTTTCAAAATTGATGAAACTCTTTCTTGGAATGAACACGTGATGGATATTTGTCACAACACTCTGGCCCAACTTAAAAGACATCGAAACAGCGGAATTTGCCTGAAATTAGTTACTACGCTTATACATCCATACTTTGATTAATTCTGTGCAGTATATAATGACTTAAGCGAGAAATTAAACCATAGGCTGCAGAGAACCATGAATGCGTGTGTAAGGTTTATCTACGATATGCCTAAATACGACCACATCAGCGTGCACCATGAGAAAGCAAAACTGCTTGAAGCTAAGACAAGAAGAACATACTTTATTGCAAACCTGACCCGTAAAATAATAACCACGAAAACACCCAAATATCTTTATGCACGATTCATATTTTCAGGATAGATCAAAGAAAGAGTTACCCGCGCCCCACTTGACAACCTGTACTTACCACAACACCGAACTACTTCTTTTCGTTACTCATTTCTGGTACAAGCAACCCGTATCTGGAACACAATGCCTCTGTAAATCAGGCCCGCCCCTAACGGCAGTTTCAGAGAAAAATTGTACTTGTACCTTTTACGTAATAAGAATTGTTGAAAATAATATTATAAATTGTACAATAAAATAGCGACAAAAGTTTCGAATTAAATAATCAATCTGTAATGTAATGCTTACTGGAGTGGAGGATAGTGCGATAGAGGTAGGTGACGAGGGTTGTCATTTTTGGTGCCCCGGCCAACCGTCCACCTCAAGCGAGTTACAAAGTGTATCGGCAAACATGCCTCCTGGTTATATATACTTCCCAATATTATTATTATTATCATTATTTGTTTCTATGTAATGTAGCACCTGAGAGAGTGAAACTATTATTTTTTCTTTCTTTTTTGCCATTCTGTTGCTTTTCATTCGGCAGATTATCCACAGTGTTAATGTTCTTAAATTTTTGTATTTGTTTTTTCTGTGATTTATGTAAAAGTAACTGGGAGGGTGTGCTTTTTTCTAAAAATTTAATTTTGTTGAACCTAGAGTCCGTAGAACTAGGTTCTTGAAATAAATTCTACACTATTATATTCTCCTTCCAATAAAAGAAGTGCGCATCTTTTCTCTCGACGATTTTCCAGCTCCCTCCATCCTCTTTCCTTCTTCCCTTCCATTAGTTGAACTCCATTTACTTACCATTTTCACTTTTACGCAGGGAGCAAGTAAAGAGTCACATATTTGTATAAAATTTTGAAAAAAATTCAACCATAGAAATCAATTTTCTACAAAGAATTTTTTCCGATCGTTTATATAAGATTGACGAAAGGCAACGCAGAACTATGCACGCATCTGCCATTGATATTTTTTCGGAGAACCGTACCTAATCTAAATTACGAGAAGTATGATTAATCCCATCAATCTATGGATGCCCAAATCATGTTAAAATGGCTACAGAGTATTGCATAAGTGGGAACTGATTTGTACAAAGAAATACAAATAAAAATTTTGATTCTCCTGCATAAGTCCATAAGAAGAAAATTACCAGCTACAACTATTAAGGAGCCAACTAGAGAGGTTACATTAATAACCAATGGAATGAACACCAAGAATCATACGAAGAGAACGCTGGGATACTAAATATCTCCTCAATCGGGGAAAAACGGCTTTACCGTCACGTGAGAAAGACAAAGGAAACGTTTTGATGTTAGTTAAAGATTACACTGGAAATAGTGCAGTTACACCATAGAGTGCCTTCAATATCAGGACCCCTTTAGAGTATTCCTTCCTTCGGCTAGGAGCACTCAGGGTAAAACGATTGGGAGGAATAAGTAAGGGGATAGTAAAGGGAGGAGGAAGAGCAATTAGTGAACAGCTACGTTGAAAGGGAGGGTAAAAAGTAAAAATTGGTTTTCCAAGAGGAATGAAGGGTTGAAATGAGGGGGATACGTCGCCATTGGAACGCATCTTTGTAGTGAACAGAGGCATAGGAAGAAATTGAACGGAAAAAGGAAGGAAAGAGATTCATCCTTGTCGAATATCATTTGCATGTCGTCAAGACGGGGGATGACAAATGAGAATCGCTTCCTTCCTTTCGCATTGATTCCCAAGTGATTACTTCCACTCAAGGTCTTTCCTGAACCCTCAAGGGGAAGCCCATCTACGTTTGTTCGATTGTCGCAGTTTCATGACGTCACTCCTCTCAAAGCCTACTTCAACTGCATCCTAAGAGATCTCTGAATTCAACCACCCGGCTAGGACAGCTGTACTAAACCCCCTCAGTTCTCATAGCCGTACATTGTTTTAATTCCCTATTGCATCACTAACGTTACATAAGCAGCTTTTTCCCCGTTCTAGGCGTCTGTAGTCTCCTCTCCTACGTTTTATCTTCGAGTTTCTTGTTTCTTGAAGCTCACTTCTTTCCTTCAATACTATCGCTTATTGATTCTTCCAATATAAGTTTGCTACGCCGTGCATAAATCGTAAATTGACGGTAGAAGGTCGTAAAATTGGGACTCCTTAGTTCTAGATAAAAATTTGAAACTATAATAATACCATCTAGAGATCTGCGATATGATGCATATGAAAGTACATTTAGAGGTATTTTAAAGGAAAAATACTTTCATTTTTTATTTATTTCTGAAATTTAACTCCCTTTTTTAAATTAATTTTAAAGATAAACTCCCTTTCAAAAAAGCTTAGGAGACTGCCATATATGGGAGACTAAATTGTGTGGCCGAGTAAATCCCCGCGCATCCGACTTAGATTTGACTTGATACCATTGCACAGGCTTGATCACATCGCAGTCGCTGTTTGCAATAAAAACTTGGCGCGATGATAACCCGAGCAATCTAAGAAAGATATTTCGGGGAAAACGAAAAAAATTGTAACTGCACGCTTGATGGACATGTTTTTTTAAACGAATACCAGTGACAATAATTTACCAACAAGGATAAGATAAAGTTTATTTGGACGAGTTCCATTAGGATAAAAGAGGATTATGTATAATTTGAGACCTTTTAAGATAAAGCTGATCACCACTAGCAAGGAGGAATAACTATTTATTTAATCAATAGCCGAATCTTTCGTCCATTTTCGCATATTTTCCTATTCATACTCTTCCCCATCGATCCCTCACTACCTTCCTCTCATTTTCCTCGTTAATATGCCGCAGTCCCTTGAAAGCATCTGCATCCATAATTAATAATGTGGACTTCTGGAAGCCTCTGAAGTTGCACCACATCCCATGCATTTTCCTCCAATCACTCACCCGATGCACTCTCTCCTTACTTTTTCTGATCTTTTGTTCCGCTCCCGCAACAATAACTTCCTTCCAACAATACCTCTACCCCTTATGCATTCGAATCCCTCCGCGCTTGAGCCTCCACCATCCTCCCTTTCCACAATTTTTTTCATTCTTCTTTCACAATCTCCTTCCTCATTCCTTTCTTCAACACAGGTATTCATTGATTCGCGCCGTACTGCAGAGCCAGCCTCGCGCACTGATGGTCAAACCGCTTCATGCGATTCCCCCTCGGATTCAACGACATCTTCCCCCTCGCAAGAACTCTGCCTCTTCTCTCTTCCTCCCTGTCGTTTACCACTCAGCAACATTTTTCTCTTTTTCTCCACCTCTGGCCATCGCCGAGGGATTAATGACGGAGAATGGCCCATCTCCTTAAATGGATTCTTCTGGAATCAACCGTCCTCCCCGCTTCCCAAATTCCACAATCCAGAGACACAACAATAGATTCCATTTTTAGCTCTTTTTGGTCTGGTTGAGGACGGAAGTGAGTAAAAAAAGAAGATTATCAAAAAAATAAGAAAAAAAGGATCTTGTTACACCTCCATTTATTCGTCTTACATCGAAAAATTTGATTGATGTCTTCCAAGGTGTCTTCTTTCACATTTCTCAAGGTTAAACGGTCAGTGAAAATGAAGTAAAATTATTCTTTTTGCACTTCAATTTATATGGTTGGTGCACTTCATATTCACGAATAGTCTTGTGGGCCATTATTATTTCAAATTAACATTTTTCTTCTTTTCTGAATATAATTATGAGATGCAAAACAATGTTCACGGAGGAAATAAGGGAGCCCTTTCATCGATTAATTTACTAACATTTCAGTATACAGAACCAAAACACATAGTCTTCATAGCTTTTGTATTATCCCCTAAAATTAACAATACATACGCCATGATTGCATTTAAAAACATGCGACACGACAATCACCCGTGCCGTGGATAAACAAAAAAAACATGGATAGAATCAAACAGCAACAAAACAAACTGAGCCTCGCTGACATGGCATTCACTCCGCCATTATCATAAACGACAATAACCGAATATTTTCCTTTAAAAAGTTCTAAAGCTGTCTGGGCGGTACAGTAATTAGATAACAAAGGCAGAAGATATATGAGAGAGTGAAGAAATATATGGGTTTGGGAAAGATCAGGGCTCATTTCTGGTAAACAGTAAGAAGGGAAAGCGTGAAAGGAATAGACGTCATTATAGTTAGGTGACCAATTTGAAAAGTTGAAAATTTAATAATTCTACCATAAAATTTAAAATAGCTAACAAGAGAAAAGCATGAAAATTGAAAAATCTTCTTAGTTAGGAAAAGAACAAAAATTGAAGGTCACAAGAAAGAGAAATAGCAAGAAATTCTTGGAAGACGAAAAAAGAGAATAGGACACCGTTTATAGTAAATATTTTTTAGACTCGAGAAAATGTATATGAGAATAGGTCATCCTATTAGAAATTATTGGGAACGCCACGACGTGAAAATAAACTATTATCTGTTAAAATCATTAAATAGCTAATTTTTTGAACAATATGTACTTCTGATATACTTCGTACGTAACATACTTTGAAAATCGGCGTTTCTGCAGGAATGAGACGCTTAAAAACCGTGGAGGCCAATCTTTTTTAGCTGAAATTCGAAGAGGAAAAACGGAAGTAGCACATAGCATAATTAATGGGAAGGGCACCAAGTGTTTCTTTAGCCATAAGGATATTAACAAGGTTTTTCTTTTGAATACACGCCGACTCAATCCATCTCAAAGGCACTTCTTGCTCAGTCTCCTTAATTTTATCCGTCGGTCCCTTTCCCGTCCACTCATCCATGTCCCTCAGATTCCACTCACCTAGTGTCGCAATAATCTAACCAAACTCTTAAGCTGGAGCATCCGATAGTTGGAGAATTGGGGGGAAGATGTGGATGTCGATCAGCGGTGGGTGGCAAGTATGTAGGCATCCCTGAGCATCGAGACCCGAGGAAGGAAGTGAATACTACAGGAGTACCAGAGAGAATTGTGAAGGACGGGGAGCAGGAGAAACCACGAAGAGTTAACGGGAAGGTTGTCTTGGTTTGAAAATGGGAAAGGACTTCGACGTCCAATGTGGCTTCGACATCCAAACGACTTGACAAAAATATTTAACTTTCCTAAAGTAAGGTGAAAATGGGTTATGCATCCAAAATAATTACACAAAGCTATCTAACGTCTAACTACTCATGTAACTTGGGAATACATGATTCGTTGCCGATAAAGATGAAATCCCTCTACTTAACTCAGAAAAAAAGTAGAAAGAACATGACAAGAATAGGAGTAAGGAAATATCGTGGAAATTGGCATCATGCTCTTACTAAGAACTGTCCTTACTTTTGGGAGACTATAACTTGATTTTACACCCTTCAAACCGTTTCGTTTACAATAATTTTGGCGAATTTTTTTCTAATGAACGTAATGTACAAATCACGACACTACAAAATCCGTGACTGATTAATAGAGTGCGTTCCATCACCTGCAAGCGCATGTAAACGTAGGAACCATTTTCATCACGGAAGAGCTGGCGCGGCACTTATGTCGTTTCCTTCCGACTACAGCCCCTTAAAAACTGCATATGGACTGTAAAAGAATTTTATCAACGCAGCTATTGATTCGTGGATGTCAAGAAATAAGCGTCCAATGACAGTTAATGATACTTGAGGCATCGCAGCCACAGTACTACCTCCAGCAATCACTCCTGTGAATGTTAATGCAGGCTTCAGAGTTTCAGGGACATATCCTTTCAATCCTCAAATATTTCAATACTCCGGGGTTCATGCCGTCCTACGTGACTGATAGGCCAGAAGCTGAATGAGCTGAAAAATCTATATTTGAAAGTAATCCACAGTTATATGGCTGGTTTGTCTTAGTTCAATCATTGGCAATTGTAAATTCGTATAATTCTAGCAAACCTTGAAATTTCAAAAGAAGGATCTTAGCGAATTATATTTAAACTATAAAGCCTATGTAAAAATTATCACATTATGACAGTTAAAAGGACCCACAAATATTTATATTTGGATAAGTTTTTATTTCTGACGTCCTTAATTCAAGAAATTTAACTCCTACTGTGAGACACACATGATTAAATTATTTTTTTCTAAATTTGGTCTCCTACTGTGAGACATGATTAAATTACTTTTTTCTAAATTTTGTAGTTTAAAGGAAAAATATCATCCTCCTCAATCAGTTTCGAGCCTAAGAAATATAAATCTCTTTCGGTTAAATATTTAATTTTCGCCAAAATCTTAGAATTAGAAATTTCAAATAACAATATGACTAGGACCTTTCGTTTTACTTTCTTCTAACACGGAGTGAAAAACATTTTTTTGAGTGGTTCGTAATTAATTAATGTAGGTTATAATTCTTAAAAGAACGAGAAGCTGGGATCAAAACTTAAAGGTTTTAGTAAGCCACAAGTGGTGCAGTGCAACTGGATTTTATTAATATGTATAAATCTCACTCTTTACAACAGATGGAAACAATTTAAATTATGTCGGTATACATTTTCATTCCATTTGTAATATTCACCAGAATAATGGATGACCTATAATTGCAAAAAAAATATAGAACCAGATATTCAAGAGGCTTTTGGTTGTTCAGTAGCGTCTAAAATGGATTTAAGCGCTCAAGTTTCGCATTTATTTTTATAGTTTCTGAATAACTCCCTACACCTGCGAGCCGTGAACGGTTTGGATGAAATTGGAGAGAAGGGAGCATATAATTTCACTCCCGCCGCCATATCAATCATTAAATGCGGCAGAGAGACAAAAAAATCCCAGTCTGGACTTAATGCAAGTAATAGATGAACAATTGCGGGGAGGAGAATTGTTTGCATTTTAGTTTTATGGGAAGGAGAAGACTCGATAAATGGAATCAGTGAAAGAAGGATAAGACATAATTTTTGAGTCTATGGGATATGGAGAAAGGAAGATAGGACACCATAAAAGATTTGAAAAATATATGCTTGCCAAGTAATTAGGGCCGTTAAAGAGCGATGAGTAAATGCGTGAGGAAGAAGAAAAGAGAATAGATTAAGAAAGAAGCGATGGGAAAACATGAAAAAAATCACAGGGTGTTAAAAAGAGACTGAGAGAGAGGATTGATTCAGTAATTTATCCACGAGGTCTTACCGACCGCTACATAACTAATGCGTGGCACGAACTTTTTTGGCAAGAGAGCCTAGAGGGCCAGAAAAAGACGGATTTGAGAAACGTAAGAATGAGAGGAGCGAAGCAAACGAGGAGGACGAGATTCCAAGTACGACGGAGGATTCATAAATATCCATTGTGAAAACGTTATGGAAATGACTCAAGAAGATAACAAAGAAACGATTCCTTCGCAACAATAACACTTCCATAAGGTTTAAACCATTAGAATGAAAACACATTATAGCAGATATATCACACGGTATCAGTATACCATGCATTTACATCTCATAAATTATTTGTTGAGTCGTACAGAGATACCGGGACCAAGGAATGGTCCGCGCAAAATAAAGTGTGATGTAGCAGAAATTCTGTTTACTTCAAGAAGATACAGAGCTTATTGTGAGTTGGTGCGGTGCTTGGGTGCGTATGACATAAGAAATATTAGTTTGCATGAGGGTTAAAATTTTCAGAACGGAATGAAAATAGTAAATGTTAACTTAGGAGCAGCGTACTTCTGGGAGACTTATGAAAAATTAATTTATATTAATTACTATAAATTTTAACATTTGACGAAGATTAAGAAAAAGGCTCGAC
Organism: Ceriagrion tenellum; assembly: GCA_963169105.1. NCBI lineage: Eukaryota > Metazoa > Arthropoda > Insecta > Odonata > Coenagrionidae > Ceriagrion > Ceriagrion tenellum. Next base: position 57,156,430 of record OY720632.1, on the reverse strand, counting down.
GCGGGGGAAGAAAGAAAAAGAGGAATGGACAAAGTTCCGGGAGTACTGAGTGTAGGGGTAACAGGTGAGACGGTCGGGGGAAAGGATGAGACATGGAGCGGAAGGCGGAAGGTCGAAATATATATCCCAAAGCCGCAGACTCTCTTCCTGCACGGTGAAAGATGAACTCCCTACTTCCCCCTTCTCTGTTTCTTTCTTTATTATTCGAGACGGCGTCCCCCGAAAAAATGTCCTCTTTTACTCCCCATCCAATCCCTTACGAGACTTTTCTGAAAATGAAACCCCCAACCCTTCCCTTCCTTCTCTTGCCCAAACCTACAACCGCACCCAACCATAACCTTCCATTTTTTTCTCCTCCCTCTCTCGGCAGACAGAGACGACGTTTCACGGGAACCCCAGACGTCCGTGAAAAATAGGAATATAAAAAAGCAAAGTAAGCATAAAAACGTAGCCCCATTCACATAATCTCCGAAAGATGGAATGGAAACGATGAGAGAGCACGCAGAGAGTGAGAGGAGTGAGGAGAGGCGGAAGAGAGGCGATAGGCGGAGGAAAGCGGAAACGATGTATATTTTTAAGGTAGTTTGAGCGAAATATCATTTTACCAACAAATTAATGAATTTGGTCTCATTTTAAAGAAAAATATATCACCCTTCCATTGACACCAAAAGTTCAACTCCTTATCACATTACTTTCCGAAATATTTTCCAGAAAATACCAGCCCTTTTATATGGGAAATTGTACGTGTATAAACTCCAGAGAGACCTTATATTAAAAATGAGTCATTTCCTACACTTAGATCTCAACAAAAAATCTACAGTGTTTGGTTTGTGTGATTTTTCAACTATTTTTGAAAATTAATCATATTGTCACCGCAGTAAATTATTCGGAATCACAGTAAGAAAGGATGAGACATGGAGCGGAAGGTCGAAATATACATCCCAAAGCCGCAAACTCTCCCAGTACGGTGACCGATGAAATCCCTACTTCCCCCTTCCTTGTTTTTTCTTTATTGTTCGGGACGGCGTCCCCCGAAAAAAATGTCCTCTTTTTCTTCAAACATCGACGAAACGTTTTGATGGAGTTTCAAACATACCGCATGAAAAAAATTAGTCAATTTAAAGACTTATTTAGATATTTTCATTTGATTACTTACAATTTCCGTCATGTAATACATCATCATTAATCATTACTGCATCATTAATAATGCATAATTTAGTCCGTGTCTCACAGCTGGTGAAATTTAAACGTATAACTCGAATATGTTCTCCATGATGACTAGGGAACTATCTCGCTAGAACTACCTTGGGTGAGGTCCATGTTTACGGCATGGTTTTCAGGTACGGCCTCAACTGGAATACGCCTCAACCATTTGAGAGCTGGCACAGAAAAGTTTCGTTTTTTAAGTAAACCAAAGAACAGACCCAAACGTATCGTAAGACATAAAATATATAATAAGACTGTGAAGCAATGAGGAGTAAATTTTGGGTAAATTTGTATCTCATCTTTCTAGGATGGTAAAGATGTAACAGCGGGGCGGGACTGGTATCACTACCCCGGTAAAAACCTTTCAAGTAATGGCGTTCCTATCTTGTGAGTTGAAAGAATCTTTCGGCATGTGTTGGTCCAACAACCATGGTTTTTAAATTTTCCTAAGTCACGCACTCGGATACACCATAAATTTTTCAGAACAGATTGTTATCAGCATCATAAAAACCCGCTCTTATCTTTTTAGTTAAATTCTGATGTCGAAAAAAGAAAAAGTTATCCCCTCTCAATAGAATTTTTAAAAATTTAAAAATCTAATAACAACAATCAGGATGCAGAGGTTTCCATAATCTCAGGAGCTTTCATTCTTGAAGCATCATTTTACCCGAAAGATTATATTGACTCCGAAGTTCGCCTTTTATGGCACTGGGAGGTCTTACGGAAGAACCTACATTTCGACATTTCCCATTTATTCATCACTTTACTCAATTTTGACATGTTTTAATATTGCTATGGGTTCCCAAGTCATACTAATTTCAAACATGGAAACAGTGAAGCTAAAAACAGATAAAATCTGTGGTTTTGGTAGGGGAATTTGGCAGAATAAAGCGGATGAGTGTTAGCGAGAACAAAAGGCAATAAAAGAAGGTGGAGAAGAGACGGATCGAATAAGGGTGGTTTTGTGTCGCTGAGAGTGAGCGAGGAAAGAGCCGCAAGGAGTTCACAGGTTGAGGACGAAATATAAGCTACAGGCAGGCAGTAAATATATGAAGAGTGAAGGGAGACTGGAGGGGAAGAAAGGAGGAGGCACCGCGGCACCGAAGGGAGTTCGTGGTGTTTGAGCAGTGGCCCAGTGAAAGCGTTAATGGTCAAAGGTGAAGGATGGAGAGGGGTGGAAACCAAGATAAAGAAGAGTAAAGAGATAATAATGAAATATGGTCCGCGGCAGACGGTATATGACTGGGGAGAGAGACTGACAACGGGAAATAACTGAAATAAAATGGCTCGGTAGAGATTAAAAAAAAGTATTCTACCGGCTAAGGTAGGTTTTGCTGAATGTCAGAGAATCACCTCCCAGTTTTCCACACTTTCCGGGGCCTACCTATCTCTAGTATATCCTTTTTCCCCACAGAATACGATCTGCCCTTCATCAACCTGTCCATGAAACCTATTCTCCTTCCTCCTCTTTCCAGTTTGCCCAGCATCCTTCCCTCTGTCACATTCTTAAGCAACCCCTAGCTCCTTATTACATCCTCCAGCCACCTATTCTGCCGATCTCGAATTTCACTAAAAAGTTTCCTTTCCTCGCACACCATCTCAAGCACTTCCTCGTTAGTCTTCCTTTCCGTCCACCTCACCTTCTCCATTCTTCTCCACACTCACATCTCAAACGCCTGCAGCCTCTCCTCGTCCTCCTTTCTAAGGGTCCACGTTTCTGCACCATAAAGCACTACGCTCCATATCAAGGTCTTCACTGGACTCTTCATCACATTCTTACCCAATGTTCCCGTCATCAGCTCCCTTCTATGACTAAACGCTCGCTTAGCGCAATTCTCTTCCGTGTGTCTTCGCTACTGTGTCCGTTTTCTTCTAACCTAACTAATTAAAATGCTCTACTTGCTCCAGCTACTGTCCTCAACATTTAATCACCAGCCTCGCTTTCGTTGTCTTAAAGAATCTTATTACATTTGTTTTTTTTATGATTTATCTTCATTTCGAATATCCTGTGCTGCATTTTTCCAAGGGTCGCTACGAAGGTTTTGAGACACACGAAAACTAAGAAACTTGAAATAACTTTGATAACTTGAAATAATTTTGATAACTATGTTTTCTCAAAATAACCACCACGAAATTCTATACATTTTTGCATTCTCGTAAACCACTTCTCAAAACAGTTTTTCCACTCATTTTCCTCGATCGCTGAAAGTACACTTTTGTAAACTTCAACAGCTTCTTCAGGGATGGAGAATCTCCTTCCAAGCATGCAATTTTTGACCGTAGGGAACAGGGAATAATTACATGGGGCCAGGTCAGGACTCTAAGGTGAGAGTCATTTGTTTAACCTTTGTGGACTCCAGGAACTGAATTCTAAGGTTGGCCGTGTGCGCAGACGCATTGTCACCGTACAGAACGATTCCACGCAGTCCTGACTTTGGCCGCCGTTCATGAAGCTTTCCGAAAAAGTTTGGTATACATACTGTTGTGCACCACAGAGTAGTGACAGTTCTTTGTTCATCCAGGGGAACAGTTGAGGCATGACTGCTTTTGGAGAAGAAAATTTCAATCATTTTCTTTCCCACGCTTTGAGGCCGCTTCACTTTTGTTGGTGGATGTTCGTCGGGAAAATCCATACAGTCGACTGGCGCTTATTTTCAGGATTGAACTGATAAATCCACGTTTTGTCACCAGTAACAATTTCATAAACGCACCTAGAATTGCCTCTGTATAATATTTACAAAGTTTTTTCCCACAATTCAACACGGATGCGCTTTGTTCTTCTGTCAAAGTGTGAGGCACCCATCAAGAAGATACTTTTCTGACTCTAAGATTTTGGTGCAGGATTTTAATATCCTTTAATGTCACACAGCGGCAATGCTTTCCTCAGTCACTGCAGTCGCTAGACGCCCGCTCCTCTCCTCGTCTTTAAACGAAGTTTGACCTCTTCAAAATTCTTGAAAACACCGAAAAAGTGTCACCCGGGAAGGAGCAAGGTCCGAAGGCCTGTTGCAAAATATCTAGGCTTTCAGATTCGTTTAAACCACTTTTTAGTAATAAAAAATCATTGCACGAAAGTGCTCTCTTGCCGGCGCCATTCTAACAACACCTGAAATAGAATATAAAATATAAAAGTAAATAGAAACAAAGGAAGACCTCTGAGCAACAGCGATAAGCCGAGCAAGTTGCAACTTGCACACGCTACTCAGAAAAGACGCCGCTGTCGACCCGCTTTCTTCACCCGCAACCCATAACCCAGTCAGTCTCAAAACTTTTGTAGCGACCTCTACCTCTACGTAAAGCATCTACCAAAGCTTGCAGTTCCTTCGAAGATCCACTAACCAACGCCTGATCGCCCGCGAATCTAACCGACTTTATCAGACGTCCTTCTACTTTGATTCACACCTCAAGTTCTTCCCATGCCTGTCTTACCATTTCCTCAGCATGAATGTTGAAAAGCAATGGCGACAACGGGTACCCTTGCCTCACCCCACGACCTATAGTAGCCCGTCCTGATTCACTGTCGCCCACCCTTATCCGCGCCCTTTGCGTCATACATAATTTTCGGATTAGTCTCCTGTCTTGCCAATATATCCCCATCTTTCCGAGTATCTCTGTTAGTTTATCCCAATTTACCCTGTCAAAAGCTTTTTCACAATCAATGAAGCATGCAAAAACGTCCTGATTACACCCTTTCTATAATTGTTCTCATCACCACAATCGCATTCCAAGTTGAGAACCAAAACTAGTCGTCACCTCAGTAGCTATCGGTCTTGCTCTCCAACCTTCTATTGATTATTCCAAATAAAACTTTGGTTGCGGGTGAAATCAAACTGGTTGTTCTAAGGTCCTCTCAGTCTGGTGCATTCTTCTCTTTTGGAATATGAATCAAGACTGTTTTCCCGAAGTCCTCTGGCCTTACTCCATCCTCGTAGGTCCTACGTATCAATTCGAAAAAAGCTTGTACTCCTAAATTCTTTAGCAGCTCCGAAGGTATGTTTTCTACTCCTACGGCTTTTCTCGCCTTCATTTCTTTCAATGCTATTTCAATTTCACTATCAAGTATCATGGGCCCGAGGATGTCTTCATCTAGTGTTCCCTCAACTTCTATATATAAATTAGCTAGTCTACGTGGAAGTGTAATTGAATTAAATCGAGATCATCCGGATGCACCAAATAATTAACGAATTCTGCTCACACCTTTGTCGAACATTGTTCCGAAGACAATGGCGCAGGAGAGCTACCTAAAAAACCTGTGACCACAGCTTTGATCCCTTAGGTCTCCACTATATCGGGAAAGATTCACCGCATTCTGCATCGTTTTTACATTAAAACGATCCATCTGCCACCATCAAAATTAAGGGACCAGTTGGTTAAGGCAAAGGATCCCACCGACTTGAAGACACCAGGGGTATATCAGATTCCGTGTGAATGTGACAAAATATGTGGGGAAGACTGGTCGAACAATTGAAACCAGGCTTAAAGAACATCGCAGTCACTTTAGATTGGCGCAACCAGAGAAGTCGGCAGTGGCGGAACACAGCATCAACGAAGACCATGCCATTAAATGGAGCGATGCGAAAATCCTTTGCCGCGCACACCGTTACTGGGACCGCATTATCAAAGAGGCCACCGAGATACGATTGCATCCGCATAATTTTAATAGAGACACCGGATTCCAACTGAGTAATACCTGGTGGCCAGTGATCAAATGTTTTAAAAAGACCAGAAAATGATTCAACGGCCAGCAGAACACGTCAGCCAATCATAGGGATCGCGACCTCCATTGTTGGAGCATCAACAGCTTGTTTAATTTAGTGTTATGGTGGTCACGGCGGAAATAACACGTGCCTTGAAAATGGAAAACAAGTCGTTTTTCAAAACGTCGGCGGATTTTGAAAACATTACCCGGTGCGAAGCCCGAGAAAGATATTTAAATTGTTCCAAAGCTTTTCAAGGCATAGGCTTCTATTATCAGCAAGTGGGGCAACCCAACTGCTAATCCCATAAATAACTGATTCGAGTAAAAAAAGAAAAAATCGAAAAATTTAAACTGTACTGTTTTCACAAAAAGCCAAAACTCATAGTATAGAATTGGAATAAACATTTAGAAAAAATGCTGGCACTAGTGCCAGCTCCTTTTGCCATAAATTACCCTACCTCAAAAGAGTTTTTAAAGGGCTTCGAATTTTTATGAAAAAAGATAAATATTTAATTGATGAAGAAGGACAAGAAGGAAGAGAGTCAACGCAGTAGGCAATGAATGGCTAGCTCTTCGGTTATATACTAATTAACTCGACGCAAGGTGATAATGAACAAACAATTAACGCCACGTGTTCACCAAAACTAGGCAAAGTTGATAACGCACCCAGCCATGAGAGAAAGGATGACTTAGGAAAGAGGACCCCAGTTGTTAAGATTTATGGTAAACAACCAAGTCATTAGGTAAATGAGTGAAGTGAAAAACTGAAAAGGAAAGAAATGTTACTGAAAAGAAATGGCTAAAATGATAGACTTTCCAAGACGGTTTCTATCCGTAAAATGTTCATAAAGTTAAAGAATATAAGATAAAATATTGATCATCCGATGTTATACCCATCTATACCGATGATGTAGCACTTAGACTTGGGTTATGAATGATGCAAATCGAGGAAACTAAAACGAATAAGATGAAAAGGAAAATCACACAGCTAACGAACGAAAAGATAGCTTTGCGCAAATTCAACTTAACCTAAGGACAACTCGATGAATTGTAGGGGAGGGAGGGAAGTTCCTTGCCTTTAGTCACTTGCTGCATTAAAGAGAAATCTTGAACCAATAATATCGCCACACTAAGGTTTATATACAAAAGAATAAATTTCATACTTGAATCTCAACGACGAACACCCAGTCAGCGGTACAATCCTCTTAAAGTTTAAACTTACAATTCGGATCAGTACTAACGGTTGAATGAATTATCTAACACATAAATTTTCAAAAAATGTTTTCTGCACGAGGGGAAATATTTCATTGCAGGTAATGATGTTAAAAACATACTAATTGTAAATGAAAGAACAAGCTAAGGGCAAAATATACACATTCGTGGCCATTGCCTATTCTTTACAAATGAAATATTAGACAAATGCAGTTGAAGTAGCATTGATTTATTTGTATTGCTAACAGCTATGGCCAATTGCACTGTGGTGAGCACATGTATAAAGTTAAAAAGAATATTCAATAGTTACATTCTGAATAGAGACAGATAAAACAAAATTATAGATTTTTACATCAAAGCTGGGATACCAATCGATAGGACTATACCCATGGCCGCCTTTGTGAATTTGAGCTATAGAAGGAGAGTGAATTCGACCTTCAGAGGGGATTTTGAAGAAGTACATGACATACACGAGGGAGGACCCAAAAGTAACCGGATGGAATTCGCTGCGCGCATCGGTCCTGTTCTTCGGGCTTCTCCTAATAGGTGGGTATTAAATAACCCCTCTTGAGTCAGTATCCCAAGCAAAGCCATTTGAGTCTGCTGTAGCGAGCCCCTGAGAGAGTTTTTGTACAACTGGTCTTTCGACCTCTTCGATTTTTCGAAATGGCTCATTTTCGAGAACAGCGCGTGTTGAATTTTTTTTTTACCCAGTAGAAGTGCATCGGACGTGGTGGATACGTTCTAATAGCCTTATAAAAACACGTCTTGCAAAAATTCAAGTTAATGAGAGGAATTTGTGATTCAAACGCGGCGACATGTTGATCAAAGACATTCAACGCCCGGGCCGGCCTTCCACCTCCAGAACTGATGAAAACGCTCACTGCATTGCTCATCGCTTGGCGTAGTTCACTCACAGTACGTCATTGAGCATCAGACGGTGAACTAAGTCCTCTACCTGGGTGTTTTGAGGCGGTTGCGTGAGATTGTTTGGTTGAAACGGCCAGATTTGTGGCGGAGTAGGGATTGGTTCTTCCATTATGACAATTCTTCAGCTCTCATAGCCATTTCTGTGCGTCATTTTTCGACGAATAACCGCATGACGTCGCTTCCTCATCCGCCCTGTTCACCGGATCTCACCCCTTTTGATTTCTTTTTGTTCTTTCAGATGAAAACTGACTGAAAGGGAAGAGTTTTGCAGACGTTCCGGAGGTGAAAAGAGAATTGAAGTTCAATCATTCAATAGCTGCAAGGCATCGGAAAGGACGAGTACAAAAGATAGATCAAAGGAATAGTAGAAAAAAAGTTAGAGCCAATTTCTTTGTGTTAATGGAGAGTAATTCGAAGGTGACTCAAGTTTGTTACTGGAAAAAATAAACTCTGTATTTAAAAAAAATGGTCTCCGGTTATTTTTGGGTCCCCACTCGTATATGTCCATGTCAGGGCTCTTATGTATTTTGTTTCTCCTCTCCGCTCACGCGGAAAAGATAAGTAGGGTTAGTAGATAGCGATAAGTGACACATGAGAGAGTGAGGGCAAAATAAAAGGAAAACGAAGAATCCTAGGGATAGTCAATATCTGAGGAAGAGGTAAGGTAGAGGGTGGAAGGGAAGAAAATTAAGCACATAGCTCTATGGTCGAATAGAATATTCAGAAAAAAACCTTCATATTCAGCGGGAGGAAGATTGAAAGCGGAAGTCTCTCTCATTAACCATCGACCTTCAATTTGGCGATTTTCAAATCCGTGCACGAAGGCAGAATGGCGGTGATGAGATCAAATGGGCAAGATGGTAATGGGAAGAATTGTAAAGAAGGGAGAAAGGAGAGACCTCGAAGAGGGGAGGATCGGGGCTTTTCTATTATTCGTAAACGACAGGGAGGCTGCTCATATGGACTAATGAGGAGATAGGAGCTTATGGCGAGTCAGAAAGGAATGAAGGAGGTCTCGCAGGATGATTTGGAATGAAGATGATGATGAGTTCCGGGGAAGAGCCAGCGGCGTCATAGCGTGGTAGGGGCATAATGAGGGTCGGAAGGCATTTCGAGGAAATATTTCACGATATGAAGTCCTTGAGAGGAAGCTTAATTAATTCATTATACACTGATCCGTGGCCATCCTGAACAAATGCTCATTCAATTATCGCGTTTGAGGGCACATAACTGCAGCCTTATTGTTGTCAAATATTTGAACAATCACATGCATTTTATCTTTCAAACGTTATTGTTTAAGACTAACCATATGTTGTTGTTGAAATCATGAAAAATTGCAAAAATCCTAATGAGTTAAATGTTTAGAAGTGTCATTGTTGCGAAGGGCTGAAGTATAACAGGTCATCTTAGCTTACCAAATTTGTCAGCAATACGGCCTTTACACCGCTATCTTCACTACTTATTCCATAAGTGAAGCGACAACTTATGTTGGCATTTAACCCATTATCATTAGTTTTAAGTTGTTTATTTTTCTTTTATCGCGTAGCTAAATTAAACTGCTTAAATATGTACTCCATAATTATTCTGTTAGCTCCATACTGATAAATACTCAAGAAAGATAACCGATTGCGATTTGATTTGTCCCCAGGTTGAAGACAATAAGAATATAGTCACATATCACTCCACAAACTTGAGCTGAATTCAATGTTATGAATCAATCGGATCCATTTTCTTCTTGGGCAAACCCACGATGCTTCTAGCGGTTATGAAAAGGAGGAATTTCTCAATAAATATTTTTCAATGCTTCCTTCATACCTATTATAAATTACTCCACCTTGTAACTACGTAATTTGTACATGAAAATTCATATTAAGCGAAATAATAGAGAACCATTATGAATGTTTACCATACCTATTTGAAAGGCGTATTTCTTCCAATTCATGGATATAATTCTTTAAAATCATAAATGTTTCCATTCCTTGGTATTTCCTTCCTTGCTAGAGGGGAATTTATAGTTAAATTAATAATCCGATTAGTTAAATATATTTTATGAATTCTTCAAGAGGCTGACGGTAATCGATAATATCAACAAAATGACAAACACAATGGACCCGTGATTCTAGAAACAACAGTATGGCAAAACTATATTTAAGGAAAGTATGACGAAATAACATTAAAGGATATCATTTGCAACATTAAAGAATATCATTTATAGTATAGATTTACACTATCTGAATTATAAAAATAAAGAAATTCTCTGGTCGGAATCTTCAGTCCTTTCAAATGATAGTACATGGTTTGATTAAACGGTAAATATGTTGACTCGTTTATAGCAAATAAAGGTAAAAATGAATTCCCAGGAAACAGTCCATAGTGAAATGGAAATAAATAAAATCCCAATATGCTTGCATTTAGAAGTATTGAGTCACGTACCTTTTTCCGAAGGAAACTAGATAAGCTGTAGTCGAGGAGAAAATAATAGAGCACAACCTTCTCCTAAGGCAGCCAGAAAGCCATTTACTCGCTGAAGCAAGTAACTCGTCCTCACCGCTACTGATTTGCTTCAAGTCTCGAGCTCATTTCCTCGAGGGAATGCAGAACTCAAGGAAGGCATTCGCTTCCAAATCCAACAGCTAATGCCTATAAATGTTTAGGACCGTCTTACAGCGCTTCCCTTTGCACCCATTTTCAACGGCCAACATCTCCTTCTTCCTTTCCACGCCTCCATCACGGCATATAAATGCACCCTTTCTCTTAACCATCCGAAGGGTGGATCACCGATTACTTCCAAGATAAGGGGTTACTCGTTACTACGATGTTCCCAAGTCTTACTGAGACAGCCATAACCCCATCCCAATCACATCTCTCCCCCTCCCCATCAGTTTCCTAACTCACTCCGTGCCTGCACACGTCTCTCCCATCCCATTCGTTCCCCACTCCCCATTTATAGTACTTCCCTTAATAGTCGTCCAAACTCGGTTACACCACGATGTAATAATAATAATAACAACGTTTATTATCGTGGGCTACTCTTAGCCCCTGAGATAATGAAGTACAATTTTTCAAATTAATACAATTTTGAAATTAAAAAATTAGATTAATAATACAGTGATGAAACTCAATATATAAAATCGAATTAATTATACAATGATGACAGGCAAAACAAAAAATTTAAAAAACTCATTGTAAGCTTGGAATTCGTAATACAGCCGTACATATCACTGCAGAGAGCACTACTAGGATAGCATTTAAATACATGATTAAGCATATAAACCGTGAGGAAAAAGGTAATTAATGATAATAGTCATAATTACAAGTATAAAGTTGAATACATTGATGTTCAATAGATGTAGGGATTATTTATCAGACGGTAAGATGGGAATTTCTCAGCGGGCTCACTCAACCGCATTTTGATTTACCATTCAGCTCTTAATATGCCCATTGACCATTTTACAGCCATTTTCATGCGTATTAGCGGCAGAGAAAAATTATTTTACGATGCCATCTACCGTAGATAATTACCGCGGTAGGACTTATTTGTGCATGATGAAAAAGGCAAGATTAAAGCAGAATTAACAAAACAGGGCTGGCAAATGTGCCCGTTTTGAATCAAGATAATAAATCACAATGCCATTTTAAATACGCCGCTTACATCTGGAGTAAAAATATATGTGAAAGACAGGATTTAACTTTTGTGGCAGTAAAACTACGTGTTCTTGATAGCCTTAAGTTAAAAAAACAAAAATGATTTCGTTTTCTACTCTGTAAAATTTACTACATCCAATCAACTACCACCACAAGAATCTACAGTAATGTATTGTGCAGATTAAACATGCATAATTTAGGAATAAAATAATCCAATGTTGACACAATAAATATTGAGTTACTAATTTTTTTCTATAAACTGTTTTTAATAACTAAATGAATATGTTCTTTACACAATGCAAATAAGGCAATACAACACCATAAATGCCATTGATGACCATTAATGTATTAATTGCCATATCAAATAGAAAGATTCTTAAAGTAGTTTTGAGAAGTGAAATAGAATCAAATAAGTAAAAAAATACTTCAAATACCACACTACGCAGTCTCTCGATTAATTTCACTGGAGTTTGTTTTTCATATACTGACATGGATCGATGCATTCTTAAACGTGGAAAATATAATAGTTTTTAAAAAACCCAAAGTAAATTACCGATTTATTCCAAAATTATTACGGAATTGGCAGTATTTTAGGTTCATTGCACGGAGTTATTAAAAATAACAGATTCACCACATAACCTGAGCTGAATGGGAGCAATCATTCGAAGATTTCTCAGATAAACATAAGAAAAGTAGATATATTGTCAGTCGATCGAAATTACCACAATGATAAATGTTAAATTAAATGAATTTAGGTCAGTCTATATTCATTTCTCATTTCCTGACTATTGGAAAATTAAGCCAGTTAATGCATCGAACTGTAGTGAACTAACATTTAAAGACGAAAGAATGTAGAATTTCAGACATCTTGCCATGCCTATGCCATTCAGTCTTAGATTATGCATCAAGATCTAGGCATTTGCAAATGCAATCATAGCTATTACCAAAGCTATTACCAAATGATTATTAAATTGGAAACACGTAATGTGATTAAACTACATGACACTAGTTGCAAAAAACTTGACCAATATTGAGAGAGATTCTGGATCAGGGGATGAGTCACGAATGCAATTGGTACCCCATTGCCACAACGTTCACATAAAGCCTGTCATCCCACGCGTCGAGCCTAGTGGTGGATAAAATTTAAAAAAATTAAATAATAGTGCCAATTTATATGATATTTGAAAATATTAATGGCAAATAATATTTGAAAAAGTCCTATACTCTTATATCAACATTTCATCAGACATGTGGGATAATTCGAATATTAAACGTAGAAATTAAATCAATGAAAATCAGACTAATTTGAAGCTTGGCTGTGAGCGGATATGTTTCGGAGAGAATTGTTTTTTTTTCGTTTAATCTTTGACATCTTCAGTGGTGACTTTCTGGTGATGGATAATTCAAAAGGCTTTATTTTATATGCATGTGGGCTTAAATTTTTCACTTACACGTACCCCGGATGATAAATGGATGGCAAAGAAAAACATTTTAGTCGTTTTCAAATTTCATACCTTTTGAAGGAAAAATAGGCCTAAGTGTGCATCTAAAGTCGAAATTACACGTCATTCAACAGTTTTTAATTTTGTTTTAATTTGAGAGCGGACATTTTTTGCATCAGAATTCAGCAGCAACGGTATTATGAAAATGTCCCACTAAGTTAAGAAAGTTAGCATCATATTTGTGAATTTGTATTTTTCTAAAAATGAAAAGATATTTAATTTATTTCATTATAATGTAGATAATCCTCATCAATATATAGTTTTTATTACTTCAGTTTTTAAAAGCTATTCTTTACTACTTTAGCAAAGTACGCGGGAAGGTTTGTTTTTACGGCTGCGAACGCTGCGGTGGACGTTATTCATTAGAACACCGTAATAGGTGTGCAATGCAGAACGCACTTGAAATGTGGCACTTAAGCCCCGTTCACAACAACTTAACTTGACTTAACTTGGCTAACCTTGGTGCGACTCAGGAGTTGAGTCCGTGAGAAAGCAACACACTGGTTCACAACAACTTAAAGTGGCTTAACTCGACTTGGCGTAGTCTTGGAGTTGAGCATTTCTCAACTTTCTCTTAATCTTAACCAATAGTAAGGCCTGGTTTACTATCGATAGTGTGGAAGTAATCGATTGCTACTATCGATATAGGATACCTTGGTTAAGCTGTTTGTGTTGTATGAGGAGGCTTTGTGGAAGGAAAAAATAGCCAAATATTCGTTTAAAGAAGTTAAGCCAAGTTAAGTCAAGTTAAGTTGTTGTGAACGGGGCTTTAGTCCGTCAGATGGGACGTAGCCTCTCTGAGCCTTATGATAAGGGTAGACTAATATGAACTCCGTGTTTGTCTCCGCCCTTACTTGATTACCCAAATCACTCTTCCCTTAACTGTCCTATGCAGGTCACATTACACTTGATAGGAGGAAATTCCACTGTGAGTTATGTAATAGTGTCAGGAACAGAACGGAATTTGGAGCCAACTTAAATGCCAGCGGAGGGATGAAAAGGAAACCTATACAAGAAAAATATTATTTGGCGCGGTGGAACTGATTCCATGGAGATTTAAAATGCCACATATCAGAGTCATCGTATTTTGATGAGTTCCCTGCCCAGTGAAGAGCACAGCCTACACTGTGTTTTCATTGTATTGTACAGCTTCGTCTTCTTTAACAATCCGGAAAAAGAGACATGTGAAGTGACTGTGCCCGGCATGACTCGCATTCACAACTTCGACATTTGTCGTGTGTCCACTCCCTTCATCGACCGCAATTCTTCACCTATTCCCTTTCCCCTTTTCTCTTTCGCCCACACTATTCTCTCTATCTCAAACTTTGTCTTCCCACTTACCTTACTCCACTCTCTCAACCTCCCGCTAGCTCTCCTAGCCAAAGTCACTTCATATGGGTCCTAGATCGATCCTTTCCAAAGGCGTGGCTCCGTTCCTGATGCCTAGATGGCGTCCTTTTCACCCTCTCTCGAATAATCGAGGCCTAGACTCCACTATCCAATCCGGGCCACGCATACTCCAATTCTGTCTCTATATTGTCCGTCTAATTTGTCTATCGCTCCCACACTCCCGGTGTTCTTCTCAAGCCGAAGGAATTGAGTCCAGTAATTTCGGGTAAACGTAGGTAGGACAAAGGAAGAAAAATTTCGTATTATATTAAATGCGACTTAGAATTATATTAAAATAGTACAAAATCATTTTTAAAAAAATAAACTTGCTAGAGTTAGAATACTGTGTCAACACTAACGGGTGATCTGACGTGAGGAAAAACTTCGGCCAAATAAATAAGCAATCTGAGGAAATGAAGGTAAAACATAATAAAATACCATTGCCAAATCATTGAGAGATATTACGGGTGGGTAAAAGGTAACGAAGATTTCCATGATTAGACAATCACTTAATATCGAACCGGATAATGTTTAACTAAGTATATCAAAACGTGAGTATTAATTTGACAGTTCATTATTTGAATAAAATAAAGCAACTTGTAGAAATTAACAATGTTCAAATGAGACGAAATATCACCTCAATCTTTCGGATTGAATGAGATGCAGTGTTTAGTTCAAGCAATCTAAACGCATACTCCAAAACTAAATAATTAATCAATTAAAAATTTTTCCGTTAAAATTTTTTGTCCTTTTACATTAAAATGGATATTCTGACTAATTTCTTGCATATAATTACACATTATTTAAAATAGGAGGGTCCTCAGATAAAAAAGTAAAAGAGAGATACCACTTCACTCTGGTTAGGCCACACCTCGAATACGCCGCGAGTATTTGGGACCCTGGTCATAAGGGTTTAACCATAAAACTAATGAAATACAAAAAAAAGCTGCAAGCATCGTAAAAAACTACTACGAGTGAACATATCATATTTTACAGCTTTTAAAGAGATTGATGTGAGAGCCCCTAGAGACTCGGAGGTTACACACTAGCCTTAGCTTGCTTGAGAAACTCAGAACTGGTGTGTTTCAGAGCAACACAGAGAATATTATCATGACACCTCACAACATTTCTTGGTCTGACAGAAGCGATAAATAAGATAAATGCATAGCCGAGCAGATAGAAACCAAAACTCGTTCTTTCTGCGTAAAATAAGGGACCACAATAAAAATTGAGCTCCACTAAATACATTCCCATAATACACGTCACCATTTCACCTCCCAAAACCTTATCCCTTACACCTATACACGGCTGGTGTCCTAACACCCCCTGCCACACGCCCATGCAGCGGCTCGCAGGGTAGTACGTAGATGTGGATTTCTTGGTTCAAATCAAACTTTTATCATTACGAAAATTAAAAATCTAGCTCTTCCATTCCTTACACGACCTCCATCAAATCGGAAGTTCTCCCACCGAGCTTCCCGAATCCATTCCACTAGTCCAAAAATATCCAGTTTTGAGATAGGAGGGAATTTTAATCGGATCACTACTTTCATATCCATCTCTCTACTTCGAGAACTCTCGTCTTCCTCCCAATGCAACCAAAATGCTCCACTATAATTGAGGCAGTTGAAGTAATGTTGCCATACTACCCATGTCGTATTTTCCGTGCGTATTATGATACGTTAGCGCAGGCGCAGAAGGTGATGCGTTAGGTGTCGTTTGCCATTGAGTCATCTTAAAACTTTAATGTTGAATTGGAGTCACTTTTATGATTAAAGTTCACGATTCATCCGTGAACAGCTACTTCATCCATATCAACGTCATCCATCTTCGCCAATCTTCGGCTACACAGCCTTATGTGAGCATCCGCCACAGAACGGATCGATGGCGTCCGAAATACCTTCAGATAAGAGTTACCTCCGGTTCAGCTGCGTCTTCGTCCAGAAGATGTATCCGTAACGGAAAAATTGTCGTCACTTAACGTCACTCACATACGTGGCCAAACCAGAGGATGGAACCCAATAAACCTCTGTCGTAGTAAAGTCAAAAGACGATTACGTCAGATTCTAAGCAACAATTATGTACATTTACAACGATTTAAGAGAAGTTCGATATCTTATAATAATGATCCTATATGACATAGAAACGCGTTGTAACGGTGTCAATTTGAGAAAAATTAATTAATATTTTTTGATCCTACCACGAACACAATTTTACCCTTGGTTCCTGGAAATATATGACGATAAATATGGGGAATTACAACAATTGCAGTTACAACACAGAGGAGAGAATTACTAATGGCGGTTTTACACCAAGGCAACAGAGAGCAACGGGGTAGCATGCGGCAATCCTTGCCCTTCGACGACTGTTGCTGTTTGTAGTATGCGGCAGGTTGCTGCTGTTTGTTGCTCCTGTCATCCCTTTTACACCAAGACAACTAATTTGTCCCACTCACTCTTGACAAAATGTCGCTGACAGCAAGTGCTACTGCTGCTTCGGCGTATTTAGTCATTTCATCGAGTGAAAAACGAAGAAAAAGACGCTATTGGCAAAGAATTATTCCATGACAGATCCGTCGCTGGAAATATTTTTAGTGAACAACTCATGGGCGATGAAGAATTTTGCAGGAACTTTACTAAAAGGACTTCCAATACCTGTTAAAAAAAGTTGATCCAATAATTAACAAACAAGACACTAACTACCGAGACAGTGTCACTACCCACATAAGATTGATGATTACCTTGAGATTTTTTGCAACGTGGGATTCGTATAGATCATTGATGTACCTTTTCAAGGTCCACGATTCAACCATCTCAAAAATCATCCCAGAAGTCAGTCGAGCAATAATCAGCGTTCTGAAGGATTCCATAAGGGTAAGTAAAAATCTCAGTTTGAAAGACAGGAGATAAAAGTTTGTAAAATTTAATAGCATGAAGGGTAAATAATGCAACTGCAAACCAGGTTAATGATTAATGTTTATTTAAACATAGGTTTACAAATGCCTGAATTTGTTCACAAGTATACAAATTCCAGTACTCTTTGATAACGACTGCGGATTCGCTTTGTAAAAAAGATTCCGTGGATGGCGAATGGGAAATAATTCCTGCACTGCTTTCACCTCCCTCCTGGTTGTCACACTTTCCCATTGCGGCATCGAATAAAATATTATTACTCCACCATAGTTAGAGCGTGCTATCCTAATTTCCTTATTTTATTCCCTACATATTCTCCATACGTATAGAATTGATCTTTTGTTAACGAGTCTTTAAGTATTTTATATGCTTCCTCTGCCCTGGAGTCATAATTTACCGCAGCCAATTTCCCTCGCTTCCGTGATCCTTTGCTTCCTATGTCAGCTGTCTTTGATAACACTGGGCTCTTATCTTTCCCCCGGCCATCCTCGGACTCAATTTGCCCATCCAAATGCTCATGCACCTCAGACATTCGGCCTATATCAAATAAATTCATACGATATTAGCAATTAATTTAAAATTTACTGTAAATAGCACATAAATGCTTCAAATAATACATCATTTAATTTTTCTAGATTCCGAGTACGGAGCAAGAATGGAAGAAAATTTCTCGAGGTTTTGAAGTGACATGGAATTTTCCGCACTGTTTGGGTGCCATAGACGAGAAGCATGTTCTGTTACAATGCCCTGCAAACAGCGGGAGCAAATTTTTTAACCATAAAGGAAATTTTAGCATAGTGCTGATGACAGTGGCTGATTCAAACTATCGTTTCACTTATGCTTATGTGGGGTGCCAAGGCCGTATTTCAGATGGTGGAGTGTTCCGAAATACGTCTTTTTATAGAAAACTACAAGGAAATACTCTCTCAATCCCATCTCCTGAACTGCTACAAGGAAGAGAGAGACGGAATGCCCATAAGTTTTAATGTCAGATGATGCATTTCCGTTTACAGTAAACATTATGAAGCCATATGCTGGAGAACTTGGACCATCACCTGAAAGAATGTTAACTATAGGCTTTCCCGGGCAAGGAGAGTGGTGGAAAATAATTTCGGTTTGTTGTGTTCCGTATTTCGACTCTTTAGGAGGCCGTTACTATTGTGTTTAGAGAATGCTGAATTGGCGGTGAGAGCTTGTCTGTATTTGAATATCTTCCTAAGAATGGGCAACAATTCACGTTCACTTTACTGTCCACCGGGGTCAACAGACTTCATCAGAAGGGACATATATTCCCGGGTCATAGAGAACTGTCGTCGAAAGAGATACAGGACTGGTTAGTTTGAATCGTGTGCCCAGGAAACCCTCGGAAGAAGCGAAAGTAATCATAAATGAATTTAAAGAGTACTTTCTCTCTGAGAATGGAAGTGTGCCTTGGAAAATCAGTACTGTGGTTAGCATAAATTGTCGAATTTGTAATATTTGTACCTAAAAATGGAAACATATGAATCATGAGTCGTTTCATTCTGTTTTGGAAATAAATACTGAAGAAAGACAATATTCCTTCTCTGAGGATCATTCGCGTAAATAGTGCTGTACCCTGGCCTTGGTTCATCAACATCCTTCAAAAATTTGAGTCTTTGAGAACCACGCCTTCTTCCTTTCTGGGGATGAACCTCTCTTCTTCTCGCTTAGCCTCTTACGCTCGCGGTGGAAGCTTGTCCTTAGATTCTTTATTTTCTTTTTCACCACTTCGATACTTAAATTGTATTTTCCCTCAAGTTGAGCCAGTATTATTATCTTCTAATGATTATTTTTGTAATCCATGTCAGTAATATCCCAAAGTATTTTACTTCCGCGGTAATCGTTAATGAAAGAAAGCGTTTCTTCTGGAGAAAAATCCATCATACAAAATGTATAAGAACTATCAAAACACAAGCTCGGCTCAAAGGATCTCCACGCAACAGTATCCACCGAAGTACCTACTCTCTCTACACAATGTGGGCAGGGAGGGAAATTATCCTCAAGCCTCGCTAACAAAGTCAGACGCCTAATCTGGCTTTGGAACATTCCGAAGTACAAAATTAGTGTTTGTTCTACTTCATATTAAACAAAGATAGCGAAGAATCTGACATAGCCAATAGAATTAATTTATCCAGTAAAAGTTTGTGTACGAGCAATAAGATACTATCTCTTTAAACAATCGTTCTCGGAAAAAATCATAAGAAAAGTCTTTGGCTCCACAAATAAAATCGTGAAGCAGAGAATCAAGCATAGCCAGGAAATAATAGACCACTACAAGGACCATGACATAGTGGCATACGTAAGAAAAGGAAAAACGACATATGAAGGTCTGGTCACGTGATACAAAGTTAGCAGGGTACACTACTAAAGTGGGCAGGACAGGGAAAACTAGAAGAGAGATTACATTCTATAAAATCAAGACGAAGATTGAGGGTTTGAGTTAGGTCAGATATAAATCGGTAGGGGGAAACAGAGGATGAGGCAGCAGACAGATAGAAATGGAGGTCAGTTGTGGGTGAGGTTAAATCCCAGCTTGGGTATAGATGACCATGGGAGTAAGAGCATGAGTGGATACAAGAGCCTGTGGTTATTAGAAGTCATTAAGTGTATTATATCCATACAAAACCATCACCTCCTCTCCTATACTTGGAGCAAACACATTTCACTAGCCTTAATGTCCACCTCCTCCTCTTTTTAAAGCCACATACATTCCACGTCCTCTGACCCATAAAATTGGAGTACGACGGCGGCAGAGACAGCGTAAAAATGCTGAGTTAACGTCTTCCACACTCTCAACCTTCACGCGCCATAAACATTCCACTTCGACGGACGATTTACTCACTGAAAAATAGACCGGACGGCATTTTTCAATCGGCCATCTGTGCCGAGGAAATTGATGGAAAAACGATCATCTTAATGCCTTGGACTCGCTTCGCTCGGTGGACTTCCGAATACCATGGATTGGTCGGGCGGTCAAATGATTAAGGACAGTGTCATTGCGTCTAAAATTTGGGGAACATGAGAGCAAATGGGACGAAGATGGAGCTTTAACTCAATAGAGAAAAAGGAGTATAACGAAATAAAAAAGAGATAGCCTAAATTTAGCTTCAGGAACAGAATAGGAATTAAGAGGGATAATAGAGGGATATTTTGAGAGTTCAGGAGGAGAAAATTGACCGCGGGAAAGAAAATAACACAGTATTTGAATTATCAGATTCGGTTCTTACCACATCATTCACTTTTTTTCCCTTCAGGCTCTCTTTCATGTAAACTCATATAAAAAGCATGATCTGCCTTCTTCTTTCAATTACATATTTAATTACGCGGCCTTGATATTATTCATAATGTCTTTATAATTACAATTTATTCCCGCTTTCTACTTAATTTAGCAGTTCAGTGCTGTTTTCAACGCAAGCACAGTATTTTATTAGAATCAGATGAAACAAAACAATCCGTTTGGCCGTCAAAACCTTTCTATAAGCCAATGTATAATATAGAAAAAAATGAAGGACACGATGGAAATAAACTAATGTATTACATAGCATTTATAATATTATATGAAAAATATAAATAATTTGGCCCTACTGCTAGGAGGAAATTTCTCATAATGTATATAATAATCATAAACATGATTATCACTGAGGACAGAAGGCGTAACTTTGTGGGAATTCTCACAAAGGTATAAAATTGGACTTTCTTGAACAGTTCGAGATTGTGAATACCTCAGAAAATATGCCCTTATGTAATGGCATTGTGTTCCCCACCCATTCTCCTCTCCTCAATAATCGCGTTCATAAGTGACCCATACCCTTTTTCATTGTCTCTTTCCAAAACCCCCTCAAAAATCCGACACTTAATGCTTACCTTGATTAAGTAACTCAATCCCACACCTCATTCATTCCATATCCCTTTTGTGTATACCCGAAATCTCAAAGTTTACCTCTTTTCAAAAATTTCCTTTCTTCCGGAAATCCTCGTGCTTTTTCCGCATAATCTTCCAATCTCGTGATGAGAAAGACGCTCGACTTCTCCCTTTGTTCCAGTAAGACGCAGATTATCTGTTTATCTTACCTTCCCATGAACCCTCCCCCAATCTCTCTCCTTCCTTCTGTTTATTCGGGCTCAAAGTCTCCCTCAGATCCTCGCTATCGTCAGCTCAATTCCAACGCTTAACTCCATCACCCGACAGTCATTCCAAGACTTAAGTTTGCTCCCATTCTCCCTTTTCACATTCACCCCTCCTTTTGCTGATTCTTCGAGCAAGACTAAATTCTAGTCCAGGGAGATCTAATCCGACGATTAGATGACAGATGGAGTATTTTTGAAAAACACACCATGCTTTTGTGACAAGGATGGGTAGAAAATGGAAACTGGAAACAAATCATCAAATGGTAGAATAGAATAGACAGGATGGAATAGCACTGAAAACATGGTTTTGTCATTGGACGAGCTGTTTGAACGCAAAAATACAATAATGTAAATTGTGCCACTAGATCTCAAAACAAACAGGTGCATATAACTTCAGCTATCAAGATTCGGAACAGAAATTTAGAAATCAATCACATTGAACTTTGAAGTAAACAGCACAGAACAGGTGCCAGATACCATCAAGGAAAACGCAAAAAATATATGTGAAGAATATTTATCTACTTAAGGGGAAAGTAACTTAACGGATAATCGTCAGCACCGCGGGAAGAATTCAAAGTAATCACTTGCTAATAATAGCTCACTTCTACAACTAATATACATCTAAACATATTAGCAAAGTCACAGGGGTTTATGAACATTTAACTAAGAATCATTAAAAAATAATCAATAGAGCTTCTTTTCGACAGAGAAGTAGTTGTGCAGCAGCATTCTTCAAGAAGCTTATACTGTCAATTCAAAGTACAGTGTCCTATACCAAACCACCCACGAACGAATTTATCCCTTGGATCCATAAATTCATTTAATTTACGTACATATCGCTCACATACACCCTCCGACGTAAATATGACCGTGTCGACCTTGGTATTATAACGCGAACACCATAATTGCGTGAAATTCACAGTGTAAAAATCATTCACCTGAACTGGGAATCGAACCCAGATCCCTCGATTTCGCGCCGAGTACTCTAACCAATTAAGCTACCCAGGCGTCTTCTTCTACTGTGAATCTCATGGGAGCTTTAACACTAGGAGGACGGGAGTTTCGCACAACCTAGAAGGACGGGAATGGGTCATTTTGACCTATAAAGTTTTTCAGCGTGGAATGGCCTTTTTTCCACTGGTACTTAAGTTTTTTACACGAATGACCTTAATAAGGTTTTATCTACCAATTACCGGAGACAAAAATTATTTTTTCCAATTAATTGTTACTGATAAAAATAATTTCAATTATCCTCTTCGGCATTGTTCATCTGAAGCTAATCTCAAGGATAATAGGATCAAAAATGAAGACACCGGGCTGAAAATTATGTATATTTAGATAAATATCCTTTTATTTGATAAATATTAATTTTGCAAAACTTTTTTCAGAAAAAGGTATGCATATAAACCATTTCATACGTAAAAATGAACATGTAAATAAATTTGGAAAAAACTGAGATCACTTTTTTGCACAACTTACACATACAGTTATTTTTTCAGCACAGATTCCACAAACATTACATTACTATTACATAGAGGACATACATTAGCAGTTTTATTTAGTTAGCATAGTTTATAACATATTTAGTTATACATTAGCAGTTAGTACCCGGGCGCCTGCAGTAAAAGTAGCCGACGACAAAAAGAATGCCTACGGAAATTTGGCGAGTTTTTTCGGCAACGGAGAATAAACCAACTAACCCAGAACCTAGAAGGGACCAAATAAACGAGCTGTTCCGTTCTTACACAAGCCAAAACTCTTTCATTCTCCATTTCCACAGAGTCCACAGAGTGATTGTACTTTGCAGCAGAAAAATAGGGGATTGAGAAATGATTTTACGACTTGAGCGGGGCACTTCCTCTAGACGGCTTTGATAAGTGGTGTGCCGACACTTCGGTGACTAAAAAGGTTTTTACGAAGGTTCGTATTTATAGTGACAGCTCAAAATAGTTGCGATGGTCAGGATGGTCCTCTCCCATTGCCGCATCACTGATATATTTCACCTCTCATTCTGGGAAAGGGAACATTGCTGCTCACAATCCTATCATCTAGCGATCATATTAATTATTAAAAGTTTAAAAAGTGAATGTAGTAGCAATTCGTACATCGACAGAATACAAGAGAGAGATATATATATAATCCTATTCCTTTGGCGAGTTCAAGTGCAAGTCAAATTCTTGGACGATGTGAAAAAAAATTGCGTGGTTTTGGTAAGCTGCAAGCAAGAGAGCTCCGCAATCGGCAAATGGCATTCAAAGAAAATATAAAGGCTTCATGTACTGATTTAAATGAGCAATGATATATTATAGTTGATATAAATTAACATAAGTTATCGATAGGAGAAG
Source organism: Ceriagrion tenellum (assembly GCA_963169105.1). Lineage (NCBI taxonomy): Eukaryota > Metazoa > Arthropoda > Insecta > Odonata > Coenagrionidae > Ceriagrion > Ceriagrion tenellum. Next base: position 57,132,441 of record OY720632.1, on the reverse strand, counting down.
AAAAGGAAGAGAAAACTTGACTCCAATAAAAAGAGAATTTATGGGTCAAAATGACCCATTACCGTCCTTCTAGGTATAGCATCATTTAAAAATATAAACAACAACAAGAAAGAAAGTTTCTTTCCATATTAGTAAAATATAAGTAAAAATACACAAAGTCACAAAATTTTAAAAGAATCCGTTCAGAAATAAGTAGTTAAATTTCATTTTGAACACTCGTTATGGGTCAAAATGATTCATCCCGTCCGATAAGGAGCAGTGCTCCTTAACCTTACTCCTTACTTCTCCTTAAAGACCCCATGAGATTCACAATTGAAGAGGATGCCTGGGTAGCTTAATTGGTTAGAGCACTCGGCGCGAAATCGAGATATCTAGGATCGATTCCCAGTTCAGGCGAATGATTTTTCCTCAGTGAATTTCACACAATTGTGTGATCACCAGCGGGTGACTCCGTTGAAGTAATGGCGCGGCTTGTTCCGTGGTTCTTTGAAAAGCAAACACCATAAACTAGAGGACCTTACCAGGACTCAAGGCAAATCCACGTTTACACACAGCAGAATGCAAACATAACACACATATCTATGGCCATAAACTGTTAGTTTAGATTGGTACCCGTATCCTAACTCTTATCTCAACCTCATATTAGTTCGTCACCTAGTTACTTCCCTCTCCCATCCCGATTTCCCAAACCACTGGGAGGAGAATTCACCAGGCTGTCTAGATTCTGCGAGGGATATGACCACTAAAAATCTTGAGGTGACATTTATAGCAATAGTCACCAAAAATGTGCCATTTATCATGCGGGTATAGAGAAAAATAAGGCAGATGCAGCTTTTTTAGTACTGATAAAGACAGTCTAGTAAAAATTTATCATTCACATGTTATACAAAACTCTTGAGTAGGAAGTCACTCCACAGGGTTCATAAACACCACATGATGAAACTCGCCATAAAGACATTCTTAAACAGACTAGGATTCTAACCTGAGTCCCCTTATAGTCGGTCAGGCACGTTACCCAGTTACACCACCTTACGTCAAGGGGAATACGTAGGGTGTTTATTCAAACTAGGTGTTCGCGTATCAAGTCCACATAGTGTTACAGTAGACTAAGGTCCAAGTTAGCAATTCACATTTTAATTAATAGTCGAGGAATAATAAAATCAAGGTCTCTTGGGAGCACAGTCCATGAAATAACACGAGAAAACCTCTGAAACCTTGCTAGATTATGCTGAATTACTTTATAGTTACTAATTGTTTGACAAACGCTTTGCACAAAATTTGAAATAAATTATTCGCAATTTCTCATTGATATGATAAAAAATGAAATTGTGAATTTGAAACGAGTGTCAATTAAAGTTTAGGCTCAAAGCAAGCCTGGCTCAAAGCAACGGCCGATAATCTCCACTCGGCACAAGTCCAGTTATCTCGATGAGAAATACGACAGACAAATAGCTCCCCTGTGATGATTTCATTAGTCAAACATAACTTTTAAATCAAGCGTTTTTGGAATATTAGGAATTACCAACCTCTAAGAGAAGCATATTTTTTCAACTAAAAATGTATACGGAAGCAAAAATAGTAAAAACGATAGTTAGAGAATATGGGTACATAGTTTTAATAGAAGGCTAACTTTTACGGAGCCAAACAAAAGCATTTATTGGAAATTTTTGCCGCACTTGCCCATAAGTGAAAGGCGTATTTGGTTGGTTCCAAAATTAATACAAAAACAAAGAAGATAAACTATATAAGATTATTCAGGCATCTCAATGAGAAGCAAACCTTATATTTAGTCGTCTGCAGCCATTCCTTTGTTCTAGACAGTTGAAAAATGTCATTCCAACAGCACTCACCTAGAAAATAGGAAGAAAACACAAATTATAACATAAAATAAGGGTACAGTGGGTGCAAACACGAAATGGTTAAAAAGTAAGGAAGACATTCAAGTAGTGTTCAGATAGGTAACGGTGAAAGGGAGAAACTGAAGAGAGAGAGAGAGAGAGAAATGCGCCGATACAAACACTAAGGAAAACTGGATGTCTTCGTTACTAATGACAGCATGGACCTATTGCAAGTTCCAATTGCGGAAATTGCAGAAAACTGGTGCAGCGTTAATTGACGTGCTCGTTAGCGCCAGTAAGCATCGTGGCGCAGAAAGGTACGACTAGGAGAGATGCAACTGAGATGATAGGTTTCGCAATTCGAGCGTAACTATCTATTGATGCACTGGGGGAGGAATAAAAGATTCCACAAATAAACATCAAATATAGAACTTTTATAGGTCATGTTTTACACACCGATTTTTTCCCTTTGAGAATTGTCAATTAGATATAGCTTATAATATGAGGAAAAGGAACGTCGCTGGAGGTACAAAAAGGAGTTATCTTGTTTTGGGTAATGGGTAAAGAATGAGAAATTCGACATTTGATCATTTAACTCAAATTTAGTGAAAAAGATATTAAAGGCACAACTTTTCAGACTAATACAATACGCTTTTTTACCAGATAAATTGATTTACCGTACCATGCATTATAATATTAATTCTTAATGCCTCCAGAGCACTCGTGATTTACTACGTACGATTAGGCTTTATTGATTTGGGTAAAGGTAACATTGAGCATGTAAATTTGACATCCAGACGCTTCAAATGTTAAATGCACCAACTACAAAATCAAACAAGTAATCAGAAATTACACAACCCCATTGCGTTTCCCAAAAGTAGGCATAACATTTTCAGAGCTCAGACAATTTTCTTTTCTTATAGAAAAAAGAGGAATAATCGTTTAACTAAAAAACCCTAATTAATCAATCCAGTGCAACAAACGCATGACTGATAAATCAACTTGTTCCTATACCATACATTTTGTGAATTGATCCTAAAAGTCTTTAGAGCTAAGGGACTAACGAAAAACCCACAGAAAACTGCATTAATTGTAGTTGAAACTAATTTTTAAAATGTCAGACATTCACACTAAAACCTAAAGGTGTCATTGAATTACATTTTCCAGCAGTGGTTGATCAAGTACGGCTCACATTACAAAGGCAAATCTGCATAAATATAAATTTTGCACATGATTCCAAAGAGGGAATGCCATAGAACAAAAACTTATCTGGATGGAAAAAATGGTCCTCCGAAAAACAATTTTCACCAATACTATCATTTGATAAAATAGGGAGAATGACGTTCAGTCTTAAAAAATAAAGTGTCTACAAGGAAGTTTGTATTTCAGGAAATGGTTTGATTATTCTATATTTATTGTAAACCTGAGAAGTATTTTCTACAGTTTATTGAAAAACGTGTCAGAATACTGCAGCCTGGAAGATGACTGTGCAAAAGTGGTAAAAAAAAAGATTTTTAAACCTTTTTATGCGCTCCAAAGCTATTTTCTGAGTGCACAAATTATGGATGCCACTACAACAATTAAACAAAAAACATTTCATTATGAGTCTAGATAGTTTATTTAACGAAAGAACGGACGTTTCGGTGAAAGAAGCCGTTTTAGTCAAATTTAAATCGCACGTATTTAGACAGGGACATATTCAGCATCTACCCATTTCATGGGTTAATACTGATGCCTATTCGTAAAACTGGGGGAGATAGGATAGGCCACTATTAATTTATTGCCTGAGTCGAAGCAATGCAAAGTAAGAGAGGGAATGAAACTTACTTTGCAAATATCCCTTCCATTTGTTTAAAATAATAAATATTAAGCAGTAGAAATTAAAGATATTTCCCAATAAAAATTTCAGGTCATAGGGTGCAAACTTCTTCAATTAAAACATAGGGTGTAACGTACTCATATTCTGGTTCTGGACATGTTGAACTGCATGTTCGACGCGTTCTCGGCGATTGGGTGCATTGATTTACAACTGTGAGGCGTGTTTTAGTTCTGTGGATGTTTTTTTCATGTCATGATGTATTTTCAATAGTATCATGCTGTGTTCTAAGTATATTTTAGCATATTGAATAGGGCTCATGTTTGTTTCTGCGTGCTGTTCAATTCCAAGCGCGTATACACCCGCGCGATTTATTTATTTATGTTATGTAAGTTTAACAATACTTAGGTAGAAATCTCGAACACAAGAAATTTCCAGAGGGATAACAATAGTTCGCAATGAGTAACTTTTAAACGAGGGGCAGACGAGCCATTAGGTTTTTCATTGCTTATATGGCTTGCTACGAGTAATCATGCTGAGCGAGAAATTGGACGGGGGGTATTGTGTCGACCGCCTGCCACGAGGAACAACGATAATCCAAATATTGGAGGAAGATTATCGACGGAAAGTTTTTATTTACAGAGTTTTTTGTGGGAGTTAATAGTGAGGGGGGAACAGCATCAACAGGTCCACGGTCGCGAGAGTAAGCAGGGACCACGGGGTGTCGCCACGACGCAGGAAGTGCCGTGTAGTACAGCAGAAAAGGTCCGGACGTGTCACAGGAGAGAAGGTGCATGCACGGAGCATTGTACTTTGTTTCCACCACAAGCAGGTACGCTGGTTGTAAAGATGTTTGGTGGACTGATTGTTTTCATCTGAAAGACTGTGGTTTGTGGTTGTTCACATTTCTTGAGAGGTGTTGATTTATATGAATTTCTGTGTTGTGTGGAGGTGATGGGCAGAGTGTATCGCAAGGTAGTTAATAAATGTTTATTTCTAATGCAAAGGGTGTTTATATATGTTCTACTTGGGTAATTTAGAATGTTTTTTGTGGTATGTGGTAATACACTGAGAATTGAAACAGGAAGCAGGTTTCATTGTTAATTATCCTATGGCATGTACCGTGTAATGCAATAAATTATTATCTGTGAGATAGTGTCCAGCAAAAGAGTACGTGTAACTCCATCTTTTCATTGCAAGAGGTTGAATAATAAGGGTAGCATATTTTTTTTGTTCCGTTCCTCTCGTAGGATAAGCATGACAGCTATGCATTTGATCGCTGCATTTGTTGCAGCCTTATATTTAAATTGATATTGAGATAAATTAAGTCCAGTCAAAATGTAATCAATGAGTTAAACATGCATGAAGATGTCGTCCCAGCAAATGAACGGAATGTCAATGAGAAAAAATTACGTTGACATAGGCACGGTAAGCACATGCACATACGAAAGGCGTGACCGAGTCAAAGATGTAAGCGATTGGCATAGGAAATACGTGATAGATTAATATTTACCTAAAATAATTAAAATAATGCTTTTGATGAAACATAATCCAGCTGGAATCATTTTCAATGCTCTCTTTTACTTAAATCAAATCCTATAACACTTCTGACCATTTGTCATCTTTTTCTTTTAGGATCACCCACTTTTCTTCTTCACGGTTACAACAATTTCCGGTCCGTAATTTCATCCAAAGGATTAGCCAAAAGGTTTTTCTATTGGTGTCTGTATTTCAGTACTTATCGCGATTTGTAGAGCAGTATCGATTGTAAAAGTAGCATGAATTCTGCAAACTCTTAATAAATCGGTGACCGAAAACAGATTACGTTTTTTTACATCAAAATAGAGGCATTTATACATGCCAAACATATGGAAAACGATATTTACATAATACAAAAAGTGCTATGCATAAGCTTTATGAATTGAGCCGTGTATTTGGAAGTGATCAGTAATATATAGTACTTCTCTTGTAGAAACCAGAAAAAAATGACCACCATTATTTAGATGCACTCAATCACAAGGTAAACGTTTCTGCAAAAAGTTATTTTTCTCACCAGCTCAAAATAAATTCATCATTTCAAGGCTTCGTTAACACTTTTGACAACATTCAGTCTGTGATAAATTAATGTGATTAATAATACCTTTCGCTTTCTCATGTTATCCGCTGGAAGATCGAACTATCATCATAATGCACAACAGACATTCTAACGAATCAATAGATATACTTCTGGAGTAAAAAGTCACTGTCTTCTGTGTGTCTTTCTGGCAGAGCACAATGATGGTACAATAGCAGCAGACACATTGCAATATTTTGAATTATCAAAATGTAACTGGTTAGAGCAAAAAAGTATTTCTAAGGAATTGGTCGAAACTGTGTTTCCTACGACACGTACCATTTCTCCACTCCTTCATGAGCCCGATCTCCACCTCAGGAAGCATTAATAAACCACAATCATCACTTTCCTCAATCCTCACTCTCACACCACACAGCATCTCTCTCTTTCCCCAGTATTCTACCAGCCTATATTTCCCACTTTCCAGAAATTTTTCCCTCCGTTCCTCTCGTGGGAAATTTTGTTCGATTGAACGTGTGATCTGGACCCGCTCCAACAAGTAAAAGAGGTTCATGATAGATACAAACGCAAGCGGGAAGAGGGGCAAAACGTATTGGTTACGAAAACAGAGGAATGAGGAGGTATTTGAGCGAGGAGATGAAAGGGAACGGGAGGAGAAAAATCATTTTATCGAGAAGAGAAGGTTTGAGTGAATCCTTAGTGATTAAAAAGAAGAGAAAGAGGGCAGAATGTCAAGCTATTAAGCAGTATATGACTTGAGGTCAAAGATAAGGGCGTAGAAGGGAAGACAAGACGCAAGGAGTGTGGAGATGGAGCCATGAAGGACAAGGATTCGAGACCGGCAGTATCGAGGACTAGAAACTAAAGCGTCAGACAGAATATTTACAACATAACAGGACATTAACACTGGATTCCACCGGCATAGTTCTCAGCTCCATCTCCATTTTCTTCTATAGTCGTCCGCTTGCACCAGATGTCCTCCAGTTAGCTCTGCAGGGTATTCAGCGTGGGGTTTTATCAGTTTCCAACACTCCCTTGGAATATTGCCAAGCTACTACGCAGTAACCGTAATGATAAAGAGTCCGAGAAGCATATTTAATGGATGCACCGAAATGCAATTGGTAATGTGACGTTAACACTCGTTATTTTCAACAACGACACATTCATCAACCTGACCACGAGGAAGTAACCTAGAATAAAACTAAGCCGCTCATCTACAATTGTTACAAAACCAAATTATTAAGCTATATCTACATGTAAAATATCCTGAATACATTCGTATAAAAAATAAACCGAAGGATAGGAATAAAGGTTTTGGATAAAAAATCCTAGGTTCTCCTCGCTATCTCTCTTTTGGCACTTCTTCTCTTTCTCTTCGATCACTCAATCCACCCTTATTCTACTACCTCCAACTTCCACCACCAACTGTATCTTCTGCCTTCAACAAATTAAAGAATCAAATAAAAGAATCTTAAGAATGTGTTGCGTAAACGGCATTTACAACATTTATAATAGTAGCACTAATACTTATTGTTTAATTTCTCGCTCATACTGAAAATAAGTCGAAAACATTCGGACCTAGAGAATTATTACAAAAACAAAAAAATTCTGGCCGAAACAATCAAGCAAAATTGCACCTTTAAAAACTCGCACGCCTCAGAAGGAGAAAAAAATAGGAAAATAATGAATTCATGTAATACAAAAATTTGGCAGCGGAATGAATAACCAGCAAATAGCCTGTCATAAAGCAAATACTACGATATGTTCGCAATTGTTAACTCAGAAATTAAACCTATACCATCCTAATAGGAACTGAATGTCCCACCAAAAACACAGTAAGTCCCTTTTGGTAAATCTGTCCAGGTCAGTTTGTCCAATGACATAAGGTTTACTTAGTTCGATGAGCTTAAATTGAATTCCCACCGGGAAAAACTCCATCCAGCGAGATCAGTGAGACCAGCGAGGAAGAGACTTTAAGAGCTGACTCTTGAATACGTAACACTGCCACTCCTTCAAGAGGACATTTGGTCCAACTTATTACGGGAGAACGTTTAAGTAAATTAAATATCTCTTTTTCACTGCTATACCACCATATTCTTGGGGAAAGAGAAATTAAGGAAAGCTGAAATGACTGAAAATGGCAGACTTGACCTGAAATGCCTCTATCGGGTGGATGTAAAATGGATTGGTTTCAATATAGGAGGAAAGAAGTTAGACAATGATGGTGCAACTGTTGGTGGAGGTCAACGAACCAGATGAAAGGAACTGAAACTCCTCGGTTGTAATCCTCTCTCTTCCATCTGAGGGAAGACATAAGTTTAAAGGAGAGGGAGGGATAGAAAGATAGAGATCAACATGGTTATCAGGGGAAATGACAGGATCGAAATGGACAGGGCAGGATCGAGCAGGGACAGACAATTTATAACGATAGAAGCACAAGGTAAAAAGTACCGGTTGAAAGCTAGAATACAATTTAAGAGAAAATAGATGCACGAATAAGAATATCAATTTTTATCCTCTTTGTTCATAGTTGAATTGCAGAGATTTGAAATGCCACCCTTTTCAATTCTATCCTTAGGGATTTTTATCCTTAGGGATTTTTATCCTTAGGGATTAATTTTATCTTATTTTACATTGATTTGCAGCTATCCTCAATGTATGGTATAAAGTAAACTCCTCCACAGCTTATTTCAATGGAAACTATTTCTATGTTTCTGGTGAATGTAGACTCGTGCTGAGTAACATGAAAAGACTACATCAATCTAATCAATTTCCTCTTTCGAGACAGCAGACCGATGAGAATGAAAGAAGAGAAACAAAGGATGAGATTAGACCATCACTAGAACCGTATTTTTGTGAAGGGAATGAAATGGAAAAGGGAAATTTCGAAGAAAGCAGACAATTGGAAGTTTAAATTGAAAGTGTAGATGTTTGCGCGCATCGGAACTCAACAGCGCACTTTAGCATTCGTGAGCGATGATGATTCGAATGATGAGCTCAAGTGAAATGCCCTACAGTCTACCGGGAAGTAGTATATTCTTAAGGGACACAGTAGCAGCTTGAAACGATAGATATAAAACTGGTGGCCATCACCGCCTGCGAAAATGCCGACGCCAACCTATGATAATATTAATATTTTCAATAAAAGTTTGCTAAACCTTTTTATATTCCTATATAACAATAGTAAATAATGGGAATAGCCCCTAAGAGTGAGGTAATAAGGACTAGAATATATACTTAGTTAAAATAATTCAATAATGCCCATAGAAAAGGGCCGAAGGTTAAGAAAAATAATTATTAGTCCTCCTTCTCACATTTAAATTACACATAATTGGAAGTCGCCTCGAATAAAAATTGTGGAAACTTTTCATTCAAGTTCTGAAGTTAATATAGGTAGGAACACGTCACTTTGCAAGATCGACGATTAATTTAACGACAAGATCAAGTGAAATGATTGTTATATGCAGATAGTAAATATTCACTGCTAAATGTATAAACAGTAAGTTGCTTACAAATTCCTTCAAACTACATACTAAAAAGTTAAATTTTCGCCAAAAAGTATGTAAATACTTAAAATGAACCTGCTTGACGAATCTGCGGAAAAAAATAACATACTCATTTCTGACATTTCCCAAAAGACCTGATCAAAGGATCCCATTTAACTCAATAAAAATCTATGCTATTGATAGTAGATCTTTGATATTATTATTCAATGTAAAACAAGTCCCTTTACTAATAATTCTCTTTAACAATATCTCCTTCTATACCAACATAAATGGTACAATCAGAGCGGGACGATATACACCAAAATTTCATTACACTTTTCAACTGATTCATATAAGAGTCTAGAATCCATTGCAAAGGCGTGGATTGCTTTTTCTGTGACTTGTCTTTCCCTCTCTTCTCATTCAACTCAAATGAATCTTATATTACGGCATTCTCCGCCTTCAAAAGAGGGAACTGAGAGGGAAGCGAATTAAGGGAACCGGAAAAACCTAATGTCCTTTTCGTGTTTCGTTTAGATGAGACCACCTGAGACCTCCAATTGGACAGATTTTGGAGGCTTGAGAGAGCGAGTTAAGTTTAAAGCAGACGGGGTGAAGGAGAGACGAGAAAAGACTAAGACGGGATGCAGGGCGAAGTACTTGCGTATTTATGATGGGGGAGGGTAACTACTTAATAGTGAGGTACGGGGAGGAGAAAAATGAGAGAAATCTTTAATAAAAGCGCTTCTGACACGACTTGGTAGAAACTGATGTTTATGATAAATAAACACTTATTTCTCATCTACAAATTTATGTAGGTGGATATATACATTTGATCGCATCGTTGCATCGTAATTATGTGCATAGCAAAACAAAAAGCGCTCTCCCAGCTATTTTAATTTGTCAAAGTGATATAGTCAAGTATAGAGAAATACATAAGGGAAACAGCAGCAAAAGTGGATAGCAAGTATGAGGAAGTTGGTATTGACGCAGTAGAAGTAAAACAGTATGAGGATTTATTGTGAGGTTAACAAAAGAAGCTACATTATCATTTAAACTAGTACCTTCAAATTAGGTTTCTGATGCCTTTGGGGTAATACTCTTGCTCCCTGCCCACAGAAAGATAAATAAAATTAAAGGTAATACGGTAGGATTATCGCAAATAGGCAGATTGCACACATATCAATAGAGTCATATTTACAGACCAATTACGATAATTGAAATTTTTTTCCAAAGTCCACCTCTAAACGGAACGGGTTAATCGGTATTCAAGTGATGCTTTATTAATTTTGATAGGATTCATCCTTTCCTTTATTCATCAACCTCCTTCCTATGCCCGCTCTCTGGTAAGTATTTCAAATATCTCTTTTCTCATATTATTCAAAATTCTTTTGATGATTGTTCTCCAATAAATACATTTTTATGATTAACGAAAAGTTAAAGACACAAGCAGAGACGAAGAAAGAAATTTTGTTGGGTGATAAGGAACTTCGTCTGTAAAAGCCTCTAGAGGATTTTGATTCTATTCCATATGGACCTGAATATCACCCTTACTATACAATCCACATGAGCGCCATCTTCACTTTATTTAAAATTATATTTTTGCCGTCAAAATTCATTGCACTCGAAACAATGGGGTAATAAAATGGATCAAGAAAGAGCCCGATTCATCATCTCAATTCCAAACAAATACGGAAATGTCTCTAGTATGCCACTGCATGACCGTGAATTGTGGTTAATGTGTAAACTGTAAATTTTTATACAATGCGTTATAGCCATATACCTTAGGTAAGTTGCTCCAATCGATTTTAATTTTGGTTTTCAAACGTTTAAGATATTTTTGATAGGGTCCATGAAGATCATAACCATTTCGTAGAGTCCGGCGCCAGAATTAACTTGCTAGGAAAATTCAAATTAAATTTTATTCATGGGAAAAAAATGAATCAAGGTTCCTTTTGAGAATTTTCCAAAATTTTAAACTCTTTACCATGAAGTAAAGCAATCTTCGGTTTTTCACAGGCCCATCTGTAGTTCCTCACTCGTGTTATTCCCCGACTCAGCATAGCTCTGCCATCCCTGATACCCGCTGTAACGACTTCCCTCGTGCCTCGTACTCTATATTGTCTCTCCTCTTCATCCCTTTCCACCAACCACACACCCCTGCCAATCTTAACCTCACTAATCCCAACATAATACCTTCTGTCTCCCCCTCTTTCAACCCTACAAGCCACGCCCTTCTTCTTTAATAGCTTGAACCCTCTAACGCATCCCTCAATCTCGAAACCCCAATGATCCTTTCAGACAAAGCCAACAATCCAAGATTATTGGCCCCTTGTCTTCTCATTCTCTCCATTCTGGCGCCGCTTTTCCTCTTTCCCATCTATTCTTCCCTCCTCTATCGTGCCGAATTCCACCATCCCCCTCCTTGGTTCACCTATCAACTTTTCTTCCTTAAGTCTTCCTCTTTGAAGCATTCTCCATTATATCATTCCCACTATCTCTCGCTCGCTCTCTCTCATCCATTCTTCTTCTCAACGTTCCTCTTTCCTTCTTCCATTCTCTTAAAGTTCCTCTCCAACCTTCCCCACAACGGAGGCCCTATAAATCACGTCGAACATTCAATTCCCTCCTCCTCCATTTTAAATCGTCTCCCTGTGCCGTGACGAGCTCTTTTATCGTAATTAAGGGTTGCGCGAAGAGATTCATTTCCGTGAAAAGAAGGGGTTGAAAGATAAACGAAAGAAAGTGAGATCAAAAAGGGAATTGAGGTGGAAGGTGGGAAACTGAAGGAAAGAGAAGTGGTAAGAGATGGAGGTGATTAAAAATAAGGAGGAATAAAGATGAAACGGAGATAAAAATAAGTCCATTCGACTTCTATAAGCTGGGAATGGGATATTTGGACCCGAACACATGGGCGTGGCCGTTTCGGAACCTTGACGTTAAGGTGCGAAGCGTTTCGGGGCAGGGACATTTTGGGGCGACATCGGATGAATATTACTCACCAAACTAAGGCTCTATGCTTCCACTATCCACGAGTATAAAGTTCCTTCCGTCATCGTAACCCCCGATAGATTATTAATAATTAGGTAAAACACTAGAATATTCTCGCGCCTAAACGTCCACGCGCCCAAACGACAGCATAGAAATGTCATATACTCCTACAAGGGATACGATACTCGCGGTAAGCCATCTGGAATGACGTACAAATGAACAGTGACATGAGCCATGAGGGATAGCCGAGAGAAATCGCCAAGGAGACGGAATAATAAATGGATGCCGGGTAAATAAATCATCATATCGCTTTTAGATCTATTCTTTATTCCTTTGAACCCTCTCCTTGCAATCAATTTCCTACCACAATTTTCGAGAACTTTTCATAATCCTTCTCTAAAAATTCAGACCCCAGTTCCCAGACAGACCCCAGAAAAGTTATCTCCCGCGCTTCGCAGCTCCCCCTCATTCAACGGAATTGTCATTACGAAGAATCGAGAAAGGATGTAGAATGGAGAGTCGAAGACGGATATGTGCGTGTTCAGCTTTTCTATAGAGAGTAAATATGCCTGGAGTGGAACTCTGGGAAAGGAACTCTGGTATTTCATGGACGGAAAAAATAACTCAAAAACTCCCCCCAAAAAATGCCGGGTGAAAGCATACGACGAGGAGGGATAAATATAGGGAGTGAATGTGGGGAGCCAACTTTAATAATAGACGATTTTCGGACAAAATGGCAGACTCCGGCAGAGATAGGGGTTGGAATTCACATAGCCTAATGTGAAACTAACGGATGGGAAGTCTGTCACGCACGCACCACAGCTATACAGCCAAACGATTTGAACACAGAACAGTCTAGATAATTGTAATCCTAATTTTCTAAGATTTATATTTGACGAACGGATAATTACATTAAGGCTGTAACAAGCCAGTTTAGCTCGTGTAAACGAACGTTCAACAATCAGTTTTATCTGAAAAAAGTATTCACGGAAACTCTAAATACCACTAATTGCCAAATGGTATGTCATTTCATATTTTTGGCTCAATTAATTCTCGCACACAAGGTTTCCATATAAACTGAATTATTCTTTATTTAACGTGGCCTTAATCCTCACTATCACATTTTACATATTTTTATTCAGCTATTATTTCAAGGAATACCCAAAAGGTAACTATTAAGAAATGACTTGTTTCCCCATTCAGGCATTTAATGGCGCAATTTTTTTGTTATGAAATGAAACATGCAGGGTTGGACTACTAAATATGAAAGGAATTTAACAATGCGGAATGTCCAATTTCATCATTTCTCTATCCGATCTTTTTATTGAGACAGTTTGTCTTACTTGCGAAGTTATATCAACGACACATAGTAACGTGACGATATCACGAAAAGAAAAATATTCAAAATCTAGAAATAAGCTTAAATTTTTACGAGACAGAGCAGCAAAGAGTAGAACTTAATGAACGTGGATAGATTTTGGGTAAAAATTAATTTACCAGATGTTTATTAAGTAAAGACCCTTGATATAGGCCGCCAAATGCATTTCTAAAGAACCAACTAATGAAGTGTTTTAAATTTGGAATTCTATTCAAGCGTGAGAGTTCCTACCCGGATTACATTACTCGAAACTAATTGTCACAATAAGAGAATGAAGAAATAAAAGTACATGGAATACAATAACAAACCATAAATATATAACTTTGACTCCATTTTTTAATTTTTCCTTCTAAAGCTACGGAGTACGTCTGCTCAATAGGTTCGATTTACGAGGACGCAAATCTCCGGAAAAAACGAAACGTTCCAGAATACAAAGTCTGAAACCCCCAGGACAAGAGAAAGAAAGCTTAAGGGGTCCTCTACAACACAGAAATTCTCTCTTCTCCCTATCGTTTAATTGATGTAGGGTCCCATATTTTCTCATTCCGAATCGCTCTTCCCCTCACTGCAACTCCTTATAGTTTCAGGTTGCTATCCACTGGGAGTGGAAAAATATTTTGCTCAAAATAGCACTAGGGATTAGAAGGGAGAGTTATGGCACGTGAAGGCGACTCAGTAAAATGAGGAGATGAGAGAGGCAAGAAAAGGCCAAAAAGAAGTTTGAGTGCTTGTCTTGGCAAATCGAAGGTCCGATTCCCGAGGGAAAGTACGGAAAGAGATGGAAAGGGCAGGTGCCTCTCATTTCGCCTTTATGCCTTTGCCTGATATTTCGCACTTTTTCTCATCTCTCGGACAACAGCTGATCTCCGCTTTCTTATCTCTTCCAGTACTTTGACTTTCTATGTTAACCATTTTTTGTTTTTGCTCGAATGTTTATGTCCACTATTTCATGTTATCTAAGGATAATCAGTAAATGGTAGTAATGTGGAGCGAGGAAAATTTTTCTAAATAATTCAACATATTATTTTCAAAATAATAACCAAATAAATATAAAAAATATGAACGATGAATCCTGAACATTCAGCAACATGACTAGGTACATGGAAAGACAAGGGACTGGTGATTTCACGATTAAAACTAGCTCTGTACATGGGAAACTAATAACATTAAGTATTGAAATAAATCTCAAACAATTGCTGTCTACATTTGCGAGCATCAACTTAAGTCTAAAAATCATTACAGATTTATGAGTGGGCGCAGTTCTAACTCAAGTGACTATCATAAAATAAAAATCAACTGAGGAAATACAAATGTTATGTCATTATTTATGGGACCCTGGATAAAAAAACGAAGGCCGTTAGTTTGTAAGGACATTCGATGTGACTCGGAATAGGAAAAGGAGATGAATGAGTTCAATGAATCAAGTCCGCAAAAGGATTTGCAATTCACAGATGATCAAGACCGGTTTTATATAGATAATGCAGTGATTTTTTCTAATATTTTCATTAAAGTCTCCATGTAATGAAGATTAGTTAGAGCACAGCAGCAGTGAGTTCAACGACTTTCGCAGGCATTGAATTCAGTCGCTGAGTGGGAATACTCTAATTGGGCGAGCAGTCGAGCGAAAGGAGATAGGAAGAAATCCGCCCTCTATCCCGCGTAATAATAGCGTTCCGTTCCTGACGGTCGTAAAACATCTTACAGAACCAGGTCGCCCATACATATCCCGAGCATTTAACTTCCTCCGAATCCCATATTTCCCCCAAAAAGGGTTTTTCCAACGCTCCCGTAATAGTAGTTTCATGAATCGCCTCTAGGCATAGCGCTTTCCTTCCAGAATTGCGGAGAGCGTTAAGCATTCAGTTAATCGAAAGAGTGGCTAGTGGGAGGGAGAAGTGGAGGCAATCCTAACCCATCCGCGCGTAACCTTTCGTTCAGTGGACTGGAAGACCATTCATTGGCTCGTTATCTCTCGAGACCTGCATGCGAACTCATATTCTGCGGGGAAGGCGGAGAAACGGCAGGTCCGTGGAGGGAGGTATGGATGAGGGAAAGGTGGTAAAAAGAAAGGGTGCAAAGTGTGGCGAGGGAAGGGCCTTCTTGAGTTCACCTTAGAGAAAGGGAAGGAGATAAACAGGTGGGTGAAAGGAATAGGGCCACATGGCCCAAAACGGGAACGGGAAACGTTATATTCGTAACCGCTGGCGTAAAGTATCTCGGGGTTATTGTTGGAGGAGAACAGAGGAAGTAAAGAAGAGTGGGAGTAGGCCACCGGATAGAACGGATTGGATTGGAGCTGAATCGCATTTGAATTATAGATCGGGACGGGTTCATCAACGTAAAGTCTAGAGAAGAGACTGGTTACGGAGAGTGAGTTGCTTTGGGGGTTTTGGCACAGATGTAAGTCGAGAGATCTGCAGGTTACAGGAGCTATTTTAACTTTGACGGGTACGGACCAGGTATGAGAAGGTGGGAGGGAGAGGAAGTATTGGAAGATGAACTCGGCAGTCAATTGGCAAGGGGAAAGGGCTTAAATGAGAGATACAGACTCAGTGAAGGGATTGGGAATGAAAGGAAACATTTTAGGTACATGAAATATGGTGGGCAACCGTAAGTGGATGGACCAGAGCTTAAATAGGACTTGGTCGGGTTGGGAGAATTCAGTTCAGCATTATACTCAACATGTAATAGATAGATCCAACTCTGTACGACCACGAGGTGGTGAAGAGTTTGATCGGGGGTATGATACATGCAATGGCAAAATATAAAGAAAAGAGGGACGAATCAAGAGACACATAATGAGAAAAAAGAAGGAAGACCAGGGTCATTTAAAAACAGGAAATTAAAGACAAGACGGATGGATAGGTAATCTACTGTGACCTATGGGAATGGTAAATATAATTTTAGATGGGATGAAATAATGCAAAAGGCACAGAGTTTCGTACTAGATAGGAATACTGGGAGCAGTTAATGGGAAGTGAGCGGCTTTTAGAAATTCATAGGATGGCAGAGGATAGAAAATTGTCGAGTTGCCAAACCATTCAGAAGTGTTCAAAATTATAGAAGACTATTGGATGAGTTTTTAGACGGGAAAATGGAGAACACGAAGATGATTTTTCCCTGAGATAAAAATTAAGTGAAGGTTGAGAAATGAAATTGAAGGGACGCAGGAATGGAATGGCAGCTCAAATGGGTGAAGAATACCTTTCTATGTCACCTATGTTTTCCTTGTCCCTTCTTGCTTTACACCTCCTTTTACTCGCTCACCTCATCTCCTCTCTCCCTAATACCTACCACCCCCTGTATCTCCCTCTTTGATGCCGCACTTTCCTCCAGAGGCAGGATTTAAATCCATAAACATCGACTCGCGCCATTACAAACGATCTTACTGTAGCTCCATCTTGCCTTTTAAGTCTGTGCTTCTTTCTTTTCTTCATATAACCTTAGTATTCAATATCTAAGGCAAGAAAGAGAGAATACTTCAATGCACAAAACATTCGTGAATTGGACTCAATTACGAAAAAAATTAAGTTGAAAACGGATTCTTCAATCTAACTAAAAGGAAAATAAAATTTTAAAGGATATTTATTTATGATATTGACTATAAGGGGACAAAGAAGATGTAAGGGTAATGCTGCCGATGCGAGCTTATTCACAATACAAAAATAAACAAAGCATATTTACAATCCAATTTTTTCTGTAAATGAATCATCCAAAATTACAACTGCAACTTTCTCGCTGAGTCCGTCCTTCACAACTAGCACTATTTTTTTAAATCATCTAATAAAATTAAGAGCTTTCGATATTTCAAGAGCAATAGTGCTCCGGAGAGATTTTCTTCTCACTCACATCCTAAAAAGCAAGCAGTATTACCTTGCTCCGTTCATAATACTTCCTTAAAACGAAGAAGGGAAAGAGGGCATACTTCGGTCCTCTTTTCCTCATTTCTCACCCGCTCCGCGCGAAACGCAGTGCCCTTTCTGAATACGGTCGGCAAGGTGTGGGAAAGAATGCTCCTCCTCCCTCCCATAACTTTTTCCACTCTTGAGCCGCCACAGTAAAAAGCAAGCTACGTGCATCGGATGCGTAATTACCGGCGCGTGACTCCATTACTTGAGCGGCGAGGACTCGACACTTCTTTTCACTCGGGTTCATTTTAGACGCCGTCGTCGCGGGTGGCATAAAATAATTCGATTCTTACTCTGAATAAAAAAAACATCCACCAGAGACTGAAAAAGGAAATAAACTAGTTCCAGTCAAAAGAGTTCAGTCCCAATTCAATCGATTTTCTTTCGACGCATTCATCTTTTATTCGGGAGGAATTTTGGTTACTTGCTTCACGCGTTGGCTGGAATATTTAACCTCCCTTCCCTTCCCCCTCAACCTCAAAGTTCAATATTTTAGGTTTACCCGAGATTCTGTTACATTCATCGGAATTTTCTCGGCGTGATACGAAAGCCAAATTTTATCTGCGATGATTAAATTCGGCGGAATGCCATTTTTGGCCTTGCATTCTAAGAAATTTGTTCTTGGTTTATTAAAATTAACTAAATTCTCAATAACATGCAACCAATTAAGTCCTTCAGGCCTGTTCAAATTCTTATCTGGATTCCACATAAACTGACTACAAGCAATTCTGGATAATGTTCATGGGAAGAAAGAATTAAATCAACATTATATTACTCTTAATTTTGCCGCTTTTGAACTTTACAAAGATACAAAGCTTCGTTTAAAGAGAACATTTTGTGTCAAAATGAAACTCGCGAACAATAAACTTCTCAAACAATCAAACCAATGCGTTGAGTCTCCCGAGTCTTTGACGGCTTTAAGCTCATATCATCCGTCAGCTGTTACTGTTTGCGCCACACACAAGTTGAAGCACACTCATTTAAATGAGGAGGAAACGAAACACTTTCCTAAACCTTTTATGGTTAAGTGTTCTCTCATTTGCGCATTTCTCCGGAGTTATATTTGCACATTCAGAAAAGCCCAGTGTCGAGTTTAGTGAAAAAGTTATCAAATAGTTTAAAATATACTTGACAAAAATGTTTTTGATGCTGTTCATTTAACTTCCATTAATAAACAAAAGTCTAAGGATAAAACTTATATTTCACAATAATGAAAGCTTTTGCTTGCTAATTGATAAGGATAAATGTGGTAACGACAATTTTCCTAATCGATTTAGGTAAGTATGAGAAACGCATTAATTATATTCCATATTATTTGACCTGGAACGGAAAAGCCAATTTATCACGAATTAAAACTTAAAAGAGCCTATGATGAGGTCATTAAATACCTATCTCTTACCACTTAAGGTGCCTTTTCCGTTTCCATGTAACCACCTACTTCCGGCTCCGGCTTCCAAATGTCCTTTACTGATATCGCATTACAGAAGGAACGAATTATTGCAGTGAAAGTGAAATTATATCGAGGTTATACAACACATACCTACAGGTCAAGCTATCATTGAGAAGTGAAAAGGTGACAAAACTGGATAGTGTATTGGGGTATAAGGAATTTCTGGCAGTAAAAGTGATAACAGTTCGCCGAAAATAAATACAACATGGGAAGGGATGTTGGGAAAGTAATATGGATACCGGCATACGACACTATCTTAAAAGAATTCGATCCTTGTTAAGGAACACTGAATGGTAGGGTGGGCAAAAGAGAGAGCATCTCACTATAAACCAAAAGCTTTCGGTGGATTACATGAATGACGGTAATAATGGTTTAAGTACATCTGCGATCCAATGTTGCACACAATACTAAGCCGACCACCCATTTTTTCCCAACATAATGCCCATAAAAGACTTTACAGTTAAGATGTGATTCCATTACTGAGAATGGGTGAAGAAGGAAGGGGAGGAGGACAGAGAAAGAAGAGAAATAAGAGTCAGCATTCAGAGTTATGGACTAGTAATGCGGGAATCTTTCGCCTTACACCCAAGCGAAAGACGGCAGAGCTATCGATTTCAGAGATTCCGTAGACAAGAAATTACGCCCATTTAATTACTGCACCACTCTTACGTGGAGTACTCCATCACTCTTCACGGCTGTTGCCTAATCCATTCACAATAGAGATGAATGAACCTACTTTTCTATTTTTACCACAACTAACAGGATTATGTTTTAGAGCTAAAATCCCTTAATCAGTTATATTGAAAATGGATTTATGATAACGAGTTAACTTCATAGGTACCAAAATCACGAATAGCACCGCGTTTCTGATCTAGACGGTTTTGGGATAGATCCCAAATTTAGTGATGACGTAGAGTATTCGTTCACACGATAATTGCACCTAAAGACTTGTCATTACATAATGATTTGGCACAAGTAAATGAAGGGAGGAGTTCTGAAGTTAAGAATAAATTGAGATTTATGTATGGGATATATTTATAGAAGTAAAAAAAGTAGAAGAGGACTGAGCTAATTTCATTATCATTTAACTCAGGAGATGCCGCGCGTTCTGATGTAACTTTAGAAAGTGGCGCGGTGGGTCAGCGGCAAATTAAAATGAATTATTTTAAATTTGTCCTTTAGGGAGGTTCCTTCCACTTATTTTTTATTCGGGATACGAAACCGCGACACATGATTTAGCAGGTGAGGAGGCCACTGGATAAGAGTAAACTTAAGAGGGATATTTTCACTTGTTTTTTACGTGAAAATAACCTCCTTAAGTTTATTCTTAACCGGTGGCGACGGGGTAAAGTCCTCGCCTGCTAAGCCATGGGTCGCTAGTTTCAATTCCGTCCGGGTGGAAATATTATCACCAGATAGGGTATGGGTGTTTGTCTTCGTATGTTGTTGTTGTTGTTCACCCGACATAAATTGATGCACAGTATTTGAGGAAGCGAAGATAAAATAAATTAAATAAATAATTCAAAAACTTCCATGCTAAGTATTTGTAATTATTCGTCAACAAATACAATAATGAAGAATGATCGAAGGCTTTCCCGACGAACTATGTTGTTGAAGATTATTCGGGATTTCCATCGGGTCAGGTTCTCCATTTCTGCCGACGTTTCGATGGACGAGTCGTCCATCATCCACAGGGCATCCTTATCCTCAGGGCATCCTCAGGGCATCAGGGCGTCCATCCTGCCCTGAGGATGATGGACGACTCGTCCATCGAAACGTCGGCAGAGATGGAGAACCTAACCCGGTGGAAATCCCGAATAATCTTCAACGAATACAATAATGCCGGGAAAATTTAATAACAAGTCTTGTATTCGACTTACTTTTACACCAGTAAAAATATTACGTATCACATTTTCACCACTTGTTCACTAAGACACGGTGATTCTTTTATTTTGGCCTTTACATGTAACGCTGAATATAGTTACGACTGAATAATAATACATTACATACTTCTCGTTTTTATTTATCGACCTCATAAAAATGGCGAAACTATTCAATTGAAAGCAGAAATAAAAATTCAGGCAATTTATTCTAGTGAATAAGACATATTTTAACAAGAAATTTTACGCATAATAATTTATATACATATCGGGAAGGGTTACAGCAAACATTATGGCCACAATGTAGAAGCAGGTAAACAGCGCAGAGGCATACTTTCGATTCCTATGTGGAACGAAGAAAGGCACGCGGGGTGTTAGCAACAACACTGAACACAGTGACTCGTTCCAATCTCGTAACCATGTGAAATTCTGATGGACTGTACACTTAGATCTACGAGAATGTGGGAGATTAACAGGAATGAAAACGTGCAATATTTTAGTTTTGATGGTTTATGTGCATTTTATCAAAGAAAATACAACTTTTGGGTGTCATTTAC
Organism: Ceriagrion tenellum; assembly: GCA_963169105.1. NCBI lineage: Eukaryota > Metazoa > Arthropoda > Insecta > Odonata > Coenagrionidae > Ceriagrion > Ceriagrion tenellum. The sequence goes on along the minus strand of OY720632.1, from coordinate 57,111,064 downwards.
ATCCAGCGCGCCCTTTCACGGGTTTAATGTCGAACTGCAATGGAGAGAATGTTTTATTTTTAAAAGCAACACATTAGCCAGTGACATTCATATGTTAAGTACACAGTACAACAGTACATCGAAAACTGACGTTTTTAGAAAATTTTTCTAGTTGAAAACCATGCGCACTTAACGGTGTCTGAAAACACTAAGTCACAGAGTTATTGACGGATGACGTCAAGAAACAATATTTATTCGGGCTACAGAACGCATTTTCATGTTGTATTAGATAACTTACTTTAACTGGATGAAACTAAAAATTTACATTCCCCACTTGAAATACAATGAACTCTCATACTTTTTCCTTCCTTTTGACATATATGAGGAGCAGAGAAACAACTCTGCGCGGTGATGACACGCCATTGAGATGACGCTTTGGATTATTTGCATTTTTAAAGATTTACTGACTTTTCAAAGGCCTTTGCCTTGCAATAACTGATTAAATAAGATTAAATATTTGAGATCATTACAGACGTAGCTGTCATGTACACTTGTAACGATAGCTACGACGATGATTTCTAAAGCCATTCCTTATCTTAAATAATTTTCCCTTCGAAGTAGCCAAAAACAGTGTAATTAATGTTTTATTTAATTCAATTCTTAGTTAGAAGTTTACAATGAATCACTATGTCTATAGAATTGCTACTCTGAGTACCTTAGGTTACTGATCAACTTCCAAAACATTTTAAGCTGGAAAGACTTTCTAAGACAAATGTTTCATTATCGGGAAAAGATTTTTTAAATTACTAACATTCAGTAAGAAAAAAAAACAAGGATCAATTATTAAAGATACATATTTTCAAATTACTGTTTATAATTGCTCTTTTTACATATATATTGGCGGATTTTTAATGACATGAGAACTGAGATGACTCCAGAGGTATGTGCCGCATTACGTACATCTGATTTGAAGTATTAACTAGCATTATTTTGTATCCATAGTGATATTATAATTTGGATGTCCAAAAATACGTCAGCGCATTGAGGCGAGATCATTGCCTCTTATGATCGGAACATAAGAATGCTATGGTTCTCAATTATGGCCTTTAACTCCAAAACAATTCAGAATATGGTAATCAGGGTTTAAAGTTCAACCGTATTTGAAACGGGAAAAATAGAAGCCGGCAGACATTTTATTTGAAACTGAGTCTCTTGGAAATAATCAAAACGCTCATGAAGTCAATTGCAACCGTTGGGTCTACACAGTTTCGCAATGCTCAAACGGCGCGAAATATCTAGCCAGAGTCGCTCTCAGCTAGCATCCAAATCGATCAAACATTTTGGAGTATGCGCGGAGAGAGGAAGACAGTGGTACATACACACGTTTATAGGGATCGAAAGTGGCGGCGGTTCGCAGAGTGTTGATGAGTCTGGGTGGGCGAGAGTAGAGTGAGGTGGCTATTTGCAGAACTGAAAAGGGAGTAAAATTTAGCGCACGCGAGGGTGTTCCGGCGGGAGCGGCAGAAGGTATCAACCCCAAGCATTCACCACGCTCCTTCCCATTACCGCCTCCGTATTTGCTCCTCCGAGCGTGCGTTTACAAGCCCCGCCGCGCTCACCATCCCCTCGTCCTCCTCTTTCTCACTCCCATCACCCTTCTTGCACCCCCCAACCACCTCCCAGCTCTCGCATCTCTCTTCCACACACTCATTTCCCCCCCTCTCTCTCTCTCTCTCCACTCCTTTATCCATTCCGCCACTCTCGCTTCCACATGTGATTCCATTCCCTGTACACTCAGCCGTCGCGTCACCGCTCTCTCTCTCCGTCCCTCTACAAACCCGTCCTAAGCCAACGACAACTCTCGCTGAAAACGCCACCCAAAACCCTGCAAACAGGGTTGCCAACTGATAACGGGCCTACACGGTAAAAACTTTTTAAGGTAATCTCTTTATTTCCCTCTCTTTTATTTTCCTGAACCGACCGCTTTCAAATGTTTTACCTTCCCCACCATGTTTGCTCACACTTTCAAAAACTACGATACCGTACAGATCGGAAAAATTGAAAATGTGGAATTCCATTCCCCATTTTTTTTATGCAAAAAAATATTCTCTATTTAGAGAAGGGAGTAATTTCTTAAATGAGGGTAGATAAGATGGAGGGAAGCGAATGTAGTGAAATCCCCTTAAATATATCAACTCAAAACGGGAGTTGTTTTTGCCGCTTGGATAAAAAAGAAGGGAATCCAGGGGTTTACAGTATACGACATGAGCAGCTGACTGGGAGAGGAAAACATTTGAGAAAAAGGGAAAATTCCCTGAGTCATTCCGCCCCCTCCCTCCATCCCACATACGCCACGAACATTTTCCCTTCAAACCCTTTCCTCCCTGGCATTTCCCATGAAATTCTTTCACCTCTGGCCTTCCCCCAGGAATTCCTACCCTGGATCAAAATCTTGCAACTCTTCCCCTTCAACAAAGGACAATGCTCTTCATCTACGCAGAATCCCATCAAAATTGGTCCGCACCATTCTGCACAGCACGACTCATACCGCTCCCTAGTTCTCTCCGTTAACAGGAATCAGCGCATCCACTCCCCATGCTTGATTCCTCGCCCACATTCCTCCTTACATAGGGAAATGAGGAGGGCTCTGAACGAGGTAAAACTTTTTACCGCAAGGATAATACTCCATGCACGCTCATCCTAATAATTTCTAACTTCGTCATCATAATTATATTTGAGTTTTATCATTAGACACTTACCCTATCCTTACAGCAGCTCACCCATTCGAACATTTCCCTCTTTTTCCCAAAATTTGACGTTGTTTCTTCCGTCTACCAATAGTGACCAAAAAAATAAACTTCACATAATAGTTGTATGTGGCTCCCAATTTCTTGAATTTTTCATTTCCATAAAACAGAATTAAATTTAAACTTTTTCGCAGTAAACACAGATTAATCCAAAATCAGCTTATTACCTGCGAGTTAGCATCAGCTACTAACAAAGATTTTCTAACAAATACTACCGTTTTCACCAAAAAATCAAATAAATTATTTTGCTAATTAAGTCGAATTCTATTCTCTGTTTTTCATCGACACAATCAAAACTCGTATCGTCACTATAAGCCTCTTAAATTGTACTCTGGTTAAGATTAAAATGAAACTAAAGAAAGAAACACCTCGTACTCCAGATGTAATATTTACTCAGTGACATAATAAAAATGATAGTGACAGTTTTAAAAATCATAGTTACCGTTATAAATCTACAGAATAAATGCTGTCTCTATGGCTAGTTTCACCAATAGTTTGTTATGCATTGGCCAAGTGGCCAAGATCGCAAAGCCCTTCCCCTTTAAAGTTCAACCGTGGATCTATACATCTGGGTGGATACCCAGATGTATAGATCTTGAGTCCTCGTGTATTTACTTTATTCAAGCCTTCTTTCCGCCGAGACTCAATAAATTACACTAACCTCCTCCATCACTTCCTATTTTACTCACCTCTCTCTCTTTTAAATTCTCTTTTCTTTCCGCTTTCCCACCCTCCCCTTACTTTCATCACTTCCCCTCCTCCCCTCTCCTCTGTCCTTCCCTTAACGCACGTAGGCCGATGAAAAGTATACATAAGTCTCCATTGCAAATCCAGGAAACTGTCTCCACAAAAATAATGTTAAGGTTATTTTTATCTGCCGCATATTCTATTACTTGATGTTTCTCAGAACCTAAAATATACATCCCGACCCCAGGATTTGGCACTGGAAATACTACCTCTCACAAGATGAAAATGAAAAATCCTGCCAGAAAACCCATTGCTTTAAGAGATTATGAAAAAGATTTTTATAACTAAGTAGTATCGGTAGTGATAGTCAAAAGTAGTATCTTATCCCAGGTATAAGTATTTTGGCACTTACACCAACGTGGCACTCTCCTGGTTTCCAGTTTGGCTGTGTGTTTTTCTTCCGACTACTTTTTGGCTCACGTCTATCGGATAAGGGAGACTGCGAGATTCAACCTCGAACTTGGACGAGTTCTAGGGTCTGGTGAGGAATCGCCCCATATCATACAACATGGAGGTTGGCCACAAGGTATTTCTTAGATGTAGATGAGCGATATTTAAAGTATATCACATCTGGTAACATCAATATTAGGAAACATCTACGCATTTAGGATTTTAGCCTAAGTCATAGACTTTAAAGTACCACGGGAAATGACGCATGGTTGATTTGTGTTGACAGAGGACAAGAATTTCCAGCAATTAGCGCAGGCAACAGAAAGTTGCTATTCCCACAAAGGAATTCTATCGAGTCGATTGGCCCATCTGGATTCTGTCCTCAGTGACCTCGCCCCACTCCAATCCATCCGCCAAATCCGGCTGCGGGGTGTGGGAGACGGAAAAGTCGGTACGTAGGGACCAAAAGCGAAAGTGGTCGTGGCATTTTGCGTAATCTATCATTTTCTTAGCCAATTCCATTTCTGCCAGTAGAGTATTTAATAGGTGTAAATATGCAAAAATTTCTTTATAGTTTATTTAAGTATTATTAGTAATTAAAATATAATGTAAGCATCCTGTCAAATTTTTACACCCTTGAGCATATTTTGACAATTATTGACTCCAAAAGAGATTTAGCAAAGGAAAAGGTGATATGCTAGACGTTCGACTTGGTGTTTTGGTAGAATCGCTTTGCATAGTTGGTCAATATTTCTTTCATAATTCCCTAGAGTGAAATAATCATATTGCTAAATTAACCATTTGCTTTTAAAACATTCAGGTTTCCACATTTTCTTACATTCTCCTCCAGCCTCATATTTCATATAATTCATATAATATATTCTTTATTAAAATCGCCTCTGGCCGTCACCAGCCCAAAAACACCAAACTCTTTCTGGCGCTTGCCAACTCTTCCGACTCCTTCTACTAGCGCATCAATAGACCAAATAAATCCATTATATCCTTATTATTCAATTTCTCTCCACCAACTTTTGTTCGCCCCTTGGCTTTAAGGCGGATGGAGTGTTAATCGTGAGTCATTGCGTGCTCATTTTAATGACTTTTTTTGTGCGCAGAAAAAATTCCCGGGTCACACTTCACTTGGGTACATCTGTTAATATGATAAAAATAACCATGAACGTAGTAACATAAATGATGGAAAAATAATATTTTACAGTTTTCCTCTTAAATAAAGCATTGTTATGACTTGGGTTTACGGAAGTAATCTTGGCTGAACTTGTAGCCTCCGAATTTCTAACGGCACCCAACCTACTCTTCTTATCAGCTTTGTAACGCTTTTTGTTCGCTCACAGCAGTTTCTCCCAAAACTTTCTACCTTTGTATTAAATTTACTTATTGTATCATTTATTTACTTCGCGAATCATTCTGCGAACGGATTCAAATGGTCACGGTTTATTCGAATATTCGTCTAACTAATGTTAACTCTGCTTTCACTGAAATACTGCTACAGTTTTCGGTAATTCAACGCAGTAATTTGGAGAGTATTTGCTCTGGTGGAAAAATTCATTCGCCACGTGATTTTTATTATTTAGTGGTAATGTTCCTCTTGTTCCATCTACTGTTTTCAGGGGCTAGAATCGTGGGCCAACTTCATGCCGTCCGTCTCCAACCTTCCTCCTACCCTACCAGAAACCCACCCATCAACTCGTATTTCTCTCCCCTCCGTGCCAAGACTCTCTCCACTCAGCCGATCCACTCAAACTTCGAAATCGAGTTCCCAGAGTATTTCACCGAAACCTTCCCTCCATTCCTCCTTCTATCTTCTTTCCTCGTGCCCTGCACCGAATTCAGCCGATTTCCTCCCCATCTCTCCTCTCGTTCGTCACTCACGAATTTTTTTCTAATCCTATCTTTCTCTAACTCTCCTTTTTGCCACCTCTTTCTCTTCATCTCCGTCCAAAGTCGCACAGATTGGCCTCTAACATATAATGTCATTTCTCTTCCTCGCTGTCACTCCCTCGTCAGCACATATCCCTTCACTTATCCCATAACATTTATTTTTCCATTCCACTCCCAAAAAGTGTCCGCCCCACTTCATATTTCATATTAACTTCCTTTATTTTCTTTCTACATAAAATACTTTTACTTTGTGCGGTAAACAAGAAATGGGTAAAAAAACAAACATGTATCATTTAATAAAATATTAGACACGTTAAATATTTGTTGAAATATATTCCTTCTTGGCAAGGAAGTCTGACAATTCAGAGATGTGGTACCTCCTCGGCCAAGTAAGGTGGAAGTACATTGATAATAGTTGAGCTTAGGAAAAATAATTCACAATTTATTATTTAATCTCGCTGAGAAGTATAGAAACGGAATATCTTAACACACCGTTAGCCATTAAACAGAAATTTCAAATCTTGAAAAAGTTATAAAAAGTGAAAACCAGAAAACTTCAGACGTTAGTTTGATATTATTGCTAGATTTCACTCGTGTCATACTATTAATATGATGCTAGTGGTACATTCTCTTAACACTCGCCACTATATAACCATCGAATGGTAAAGGTATTACTAACTTAGAACGTAGCGTATTACGCAAAAACTGATCACAGCCATCACTGAAGAATAAAAATAACTTTGGTAACTCCCCAAATATTTTGTAGCCAAGACCCAAGTTTCCACGCATTGTGTCACCTTCTGGTCTGACACTATTAGAACATATTATAACAAGGCATTAGAATACCGCGGTCCTCAGGAAATCTGGTAAACAGAGGTCACGAGACCATGACCACCAATAGGCAAGCATCTTACAACTAAATGAGAGCATTTAAGCTATACAATTGCCGATCATATGATCGCCCATCTTGATCAACGATCAACTGTTGTTGAAACGGATGCCGGATTTGATCCCAGATCATGAGTTGACGCCGATCAACTGATCGTCGATTTTGGAGAGTTTGGTGAAACCGATCATAAGTCTCGAAACCTTGGTTGTGAAAATAAAATGTCACAAGTCGAGAAAGCAAATTCTTCCATGAAGAATAATTTCCTTTAAGTTGAGCCTACAACTTTTCCTGATGTTATTACAGCTATATTTGCTTTAAGACAAGCTGCATTGTGTGAACTCTGGGAGAACCGCATCTGAATTTTTACAAACAGCCTTGATATTTGTCAGGTGACTTCTCTCTGCCGATGAATTTAAAATTTAAAGCGTTATGATCTGAGTGGCAAGGCATTACACGGTTTAAGGCACTCTATTTGGTCTCGAATGAGTCACACGGGAAGTGACCAGATCGGAAAACATCAAAAAACGCTTATTTAGGTTACTTTAATTTAAGTTTTTGTCCTTAAATCAAATGTATGATATGACACTGCGTAGCAAAATCTCATCGTATCCAATCCTCTCACTCTCCGTTTCATAATTAACTTTATTATTTCCTCCAAGTTCTCTTTCCCCGTAAATGAAAAATCCAATAAAGAAAGATAAAGACGACGATGTTGGTATTGTACCCATTGTTTCCTAACATTTACGGCGATCGTTACACACTTAATCACATTCGACTAAGATTTAGTGTCACACATATTCAATTGCGTAATTCAGAGGCACGGCCATGTAGACTCACATGAGCTCATAGACCTATTACTGAAGTAGGTGGTCAATTAATAAGCCACAAATAGTTACATATATCTTACCATTAAAATGAAAATCATGCGCATCGACATGCGAACCATGTCGTTTCGCTCAAGTGACCATTTCAGATTTCATTCGCTCCACAGTCTCTTCCACAGGGCAGGCATTTGACCAAAAAAATAAAACAGCTGTTGACCGAGGCGGTTTTTTAAGTCGTCTACCGTTGGTGTCTTGCCTAAAGAGACATGGATGCGGCGACAGAATAAAGAATGGTGCTGGCCAAGCAAGGCAGTGAAGAAAGGAATACCAAGGTAAGGGTATAAGGGAAGTGAAAAGAACGCCAGGTACTATGGGGAATTGAATAGTGCAAAGAGAGGAGGCGGGGTGGTGCAGAAAGGGCACCAAGCGACCATTAACGCGGCCGCAAATAGCCCAAGTGTTTTCCTTCGACCTCCACTCTCTCCGTTCGCCACTCATGTTCAAACTTTCAAATGCCACGCTCTTCCATCCCTCCAACCTTCGCCTTCCGCCCTCCCTATTCCCTTTAACCTCTTCCTTACACCACTTTCCCACATTTCCCCCAACACGACCTTCATTCTGTGAGGCTCCGGCAATATCGCTCCCTTCAAGTTCCTTTCCCACCCGCAGCGAAGCGCGACAAAGCCCAGGTCAGATACCTGTCGTAAGCACCTAGGTAACCTTCCTGCAAGCATTTGCCACTACACCGTCACGATGCCACCTTACTGTGAGCTGTTCACTCAATAAATCGCTAATAATTAATGGATAAACAGGCAATTACTTTCTAAACAAAAATAGACGTTCTGTAACTGTAACATTTTTTGAATGGTTTTTGGAAAATGACACTCCCCTCTTCTTGTTCATCACGAATCCAATTTCTACCTGTATTAGAATATTACACATCATTTTTGGCGATTTTATCTCAAGGTTTTAGCAATAAATCGAAGCCAACAACGTTTGGAACAGCCAGGAAGATGGTTATAAACGCGCATTCTAGTGAGATTTGACGTCAGGACGGTCAGTAGGGTGAATCTTAAGCGAAGACCAAAGCCATTCTCACCTACCAATTCAACAATTATTCTACGTGAATAGCCCATACGATCATACAAAAAGGCGTCCTTTAAGAAACCGTACCCAACTGACCCTACCCTACTGCACTACTTCTGGAGGTAGCAATTTTGCGGCACTACTTTTAAAGGTGGCAATTTGAAAATTAGAGGTTTGGTTGGCAATCAAATCGTTGGAATGTGTCACTGATTTTTTGCTATATTACTTGCTAAGTTATTTGCTTTAATTTGAGAGTTTATAATTAGTTGTCACAACCTTTTTAAAAAAGTTATAGCACACGACCTTCTGGTTTGAAATACTGAGTTTGTTTTGCAACCGAAAATCTAATTCAAGCAAAGACGAAAGTCGATATGAAGGTAATGCTGTACCGTACCGATAGGAACATGAATAATACAACTTGAAGATTAATGCCACAAAAATGAAAATGATAAATAGCGGAATAAAAATCAGATAGAATCACTAACAAGCTAGGATAACAAAAACTACAAATTACAGAATTTTGCGACCTGGGGAATCCACTAGCGATAGATAAAGATATTTCAAATGAAGCATACTTCTTAAGGATAAATCTGACAGCAGGAGTTTTAGGCTAATAGCTCAAGCTTGGAAATAGGTAAGCACTCTCAAAAACTTTAAATTGAGCTACTGTCTTACGCTGGAAAAGTAGCCTGGAAAACGATAGCTGCATAGCAAAAGGTAATTAGGAGTAGCGGAGCTATATATATGATGAATTTAGAGGAAAACCACATGGCTGGTGAAGATCTCCTATGAGGATATCTAAAAATAATTGGAGACTATAGATATTTTGAGAAAACTCTAATAAAATGAAGACACAAACCAATCGGACCAATTTTGACACAACAGTCAGTGGAAAACTAAATAGGAAATATAAATGGATGGGAAAAATTACAGTGGAAGATCAAGTTTCTTCCATGAGTACTGGCAGTAAAACAAACACTAGACACGTATGAGAAGAAGTCAAACGTTTCATCATTACCTCTCTGACCGTGCCACCACGTCATTCTTCTAAAAAAGAAGGTCCGAATTATCAAAATATAAAATCGTAGGAAATGATACGTTCACAAAAGACTATACCAAAAACTATAATCTAAAACTCTATAAATTTTAAAAAATATTAAACCGTAATTAATGAAATCTAGGCACTGGACAGCTTGTAGAGAGCTTGGAGAACTTGCAGATTTTTGAAAAAAATAGAGGTAATAGAGGATGATAAATCTTGCTCAACGCAAAAAACCCGAGGCGTAAGTAGCGCTTAGTTTCCGAGATATAAATTCTCAAAGTTGTCGAAATTCCAACGGCGCGTAAACGGGCGAAAAGGGGGGCGTGGTCAGATCGGGCAGGTCTGACGTCACACCTGTCGTTCGGAGGCCACAGCGGTTGCAAGCCCGGCGTTGCCTCGGGAACTCCGGGCGGCGTCACCGGGGACTAAGGGCAGGAGCGCTATGCCTAGAACGGTGGAGTATTCAGTGGATTCAAGCACGCAAACATCTATGCTGCTATCAACGATGGAAATTCCGCTTACAAAGTAACGGAACCGAAGCGAAGTTTAACGATATACATTAAATTAAAGTCGCATGTCATCGGCATTGTCAGAACTTCTTACACTGTAGAGACTGGTTTAGGCTGCTAACGACACAACTTTTTTTCTGAAACAGGAGAGAAATGTGGGAAAAGTGTAAGATTTTTTCCCATACGCCTGGGTTCGCGATAAAATTGCAACTATAAGATTTCTTTCCACTATTTTACCGGTCATTGCATTTATTTTTGTAACATTTTGAGGAATCGAAACGGCGACCTCGGGAGAGAGAAAGTTAATACATTCCAGTTCATTACAAATGTAGGGCATAATAACACTGTATTTTCTTTACCTTGTTATTCGTATTGCAACTAGGGATTTCATCTTACGTTCACGGTGTAATGCGGCATGATTTCAAATGATATCACATAGGCATGTTAAGTAAAAAATGACTCCACAATAAGCGCATTTGATGAAGTTATCACTAGATGCTTTGCATATGCACGAACGCTGTTCGTGTGGGTAACATAATTTACGACCATTTTTGTATGTTGTCGAACATTAAGGTCTCCCGGGTTTTCAACTGCGTTGGTTGATTGTGCAAGGAAAACACTCCATGATCCTTCGATCCACGTTTCGCTTACGTTAAATACGTCGTTTTAAATGAACCTCTTCACAAACCTGCTTTTACATACCCTGTTATTTACTCTCTCATGTCAGAAAATTCTTCACGGTGAGCGAAAATTTGATTAACAAATATCAGCATTCAAGTATAATTGCTAGGAAATTCACAGTGAATATGTCGCTTTACGATAAAAATTACATCTTTGTCTATAGTTAACACTCTTCAAATAGACTCACGACCGATCGGAGCTCTCTCTCTTCCCTAAAATGTATCCTCGGATTACAAAATGTGCGGCCAACTACACACCTTCCACCTCTTAAGTGTAAATCCAGGCGAACTATGGAATCCCAAAATTTGCTACTAGTTGTACTCCCTTTGAAGGGTTAGTTGAAGATCCAAGTAATTGTTAGAAAGTTAAGAATGATGCAGTGACGGTTGTACCTGTTCGAGATTGGGAATTCTAATTTATTTCTGAAACATTTTAAACCGAAAAAAAATTACGCAGAGTGGCCTCGATCCAGTACTACACTGGAGTCCTGTGCACCCAATGCCTTAACCCACACCACCACGGAAAATAATTATTTTACGAGCGTAAAACTGTTGTTAATTACGCATGAGCTGATGCGTAATCTTATCCATTAAAATTGCGCCAATGCATGAACTCTTGGACATAAAAAAGCTCCTGTTATGATACGGATAATTTGTCCATGCATCTATCTATCAACGTATATACTTGCAAGAACATGCATCGTGTGAACATGTCTTAATGCGACGAATTGAAGATGAGCCAAATTCTCGAGTTACCTACAATTTTCTTGCGAACCCGGGCCTATGGGAGAAAAAGCATCGACCCTTTTTCTACATCTATCCCCAGTCGCAAAAAAATTAAATCTTTGGTGTCCCCTCGCCTCACCGTAGGTCTCGCGATGTCTCCTCGTGAGACTCTTCGCTGATCATAAGGCTAGACTCACAATTTTTTGCCGGTACTTAATGTTCCGGCAATATTTCGCACTTCACTGTGCATACATTTTTCAATATTTGCTATCGAACGCGTCCTATTGCACTATCGACGTCATACTTCATGGAACTGCAATTAGTTTTACAATCGAACTTTTCGAAAAGATCACATTTCTAATAATGTCGACATACTGCAATAGAAATTTCAAACATATAATATATTGATTTATCGGGAAAATCACAGTAAATAATCAACGAAGTGATTTAACGGTTTGTATTTCCGACTATGTCAACATGTCGCATCTCATTATAAGTACTCCATCATCACTAGAGCGTCGACTTCATAGGCAGATTATCTGAGTTGGCACAAACTTCCATGCAGATGAAACACTAATAAATCGTTAAAGTATTGCACACCTAAATACATAAATACTTTCCAAAACTCAGACGCAATATTTCAACGAAATATCATGAGGCTTAAGATAAATGAGCGGTAAGTGAACGGTGATACTCGCCGAACTATTCGCCGGTATCTCGTATGTCTCGTACGGTGGACGGCAGGTGTGACGTCACGCGTATCACTTCTAAAATGGCGCGCAAAAAGCAGCGTTTGAAACAACATCATCTTTTCCATTGACTGTAGTTCAATAAATATGGGTCGCTCAGATGAAAGGAAAGAATATGCATGAAACATTTTTGATTATCTATACGATGCATGAGTTAAAACAGCTGTAAAAAAACCTTGCAAGTTCTCCATTCCATGTAAAAAAGCTAAACTTGAACTATCAATATATAAGTGACTGGGTTTGAAAAGAGGGGTCAATGTCGCTTCATTCGGCCAAGGATAAATAAAGTTAATGTGAAGAACTGGAGCTCGTCAGGCTAACTATGAGGATGTTCAAGTGAAGAATTTTATCATTAATGTTAAATTATTTATTTTTTAAATGGTTAGATGATAGAAGAGCCAATTTGCAAAATGCAGCAAACTAACCTTAGGATGGATGACTGCCGACAATGGTTCATAGCAATGTGTCTCGTTAGTATCACTTTAATTGGTGCCAGTTCGACAGAGTGCCTCAAAATTTCAGATGGGAAAAACCAACAGACTTTATAGTCTGCATTCATTAAAGACCTAACTGCATTAGATTTCATAAAATCACAACCAACATGAGTGAGACAGAGGTATTTTTGGTCCAAATGAACTCCTGATAGCCACACATAGGGCAGAAAATTGGGATTAAAGTGCTTTGTCTCCTACCATCCCTAGAGACCCGTAATGCTTGGAATACAATAGAACATTTTGTTAAAAATTTATATTCGAAATTCCGGTACAAACACTTTAATAGGAGAAACTGACGGAGGACATGGATAAAATACCGTGTAAAAATTGTTTTAATAATATTTCACAAGTAACTTTTTATTTAAAATTTAAATCCTCCACATTGTCGCCCGATCAGAGCAGATTGGCGATGCAATTTTTCAATTTTTCGGAAAATTTTGAATTTACATTGTGAAAGCGTTATCTACCCTGTCCCCAGTCGTTTGACGATCTTTACTACTCCTTACTTTGCGTCGTCCGTCTACCTTGGCTTGGTGCCTATGCTCGTATATACTGTCTATCATCACTTTTCCCTTCAGTTTCTCGTTGCCTCCCATACGACTTGTATACCTTTCCAACCTATATCTTTTTTCCCGTAACTCCTTCTAACCTTCTAGGAAGACCAAAACCGTCTGAAAACGTTAATCTCATTTTAAATATTTAATTTTCTTTTGGTCGTTCTCCACTCTTTCATTTTCAATTTAATCTCAGCCCTACGATTCCTCTTTCCGGCACCTAGTTCTCTACCGCCATCTGTTTTATCCCTCTCCATCACACTTTTACCCATCGGAAAATCAGTTTCTACCCATAGGAATCACCCAGCTCTCCGTATTTTCTCTCCAATCTTTTGACTTTTATTCATGACTCGATTATGTCAACGGAAATTCTGTGACAGTTTTTAAGATTTTTTCCTCTCTGCTCAAATTCTTATTCTTCTTTATTATCTTCCCAAATCAGCCGACATAGATTAAAATAGTCAGCCAGGTATAAATAAACAACGTTGTTCTTTCCGTTTCCGTCAATATCTCATCTTTGGAATTACTATGAGGGCTAAACTTTCGCTGATTGTAAAAAAAATCCCAGCGACCCCTCCAGCGATAAGGACGAAAATACACAACATATTTATCAGACCGACAATGTTCTATGGCATACCAGCGTGGGCAAACCTACTGTCAAAGGGTCTCTGAAGAAAACAGAAGTAAAAGAATGAAAGTGCATTCGATCTATTCTAAGAATAAGACAGAGAATAAAGACCTATATAAAAAGGCATGAATTAAAACGGTACAAGAAATTATTAATTCTGTAACAAAAACATATTGCGACAAACTAAATAGAGTTTTATCACAGAAGTAGCAAATCTGCCAAAAACAAGGCTAAAACCAGTAATAAATACAAAAGACATGCTAATGGCACCTGAAAAGTTAAAATAGGTTACACACACATCTGGAGGCCAAAAATAGCCATAGGACAAAAGTTTACATATGGATATCTGACATCTACGCTGCAACGCAGCAATTATTTTATCTCTTTGGAGTTAAATGGGCGATACTCTTAGGTTTCTTATTCTGCGTAACATAGCACTTTTGTTGTTCTTTTCCAAATCAAGAACAAAAATTTCCTTTTACCATCCGTGACGGAAATATATTCAAATTCTTTCTTGGATTTTACATTTTAATGCTTTTTAGAGTACTATGAGCGACTTATTCGTTTTTTATTGGTATGTTTATAAACTTTTAAATTGGTCAAAATAAAATAGTTGACAAATTTAAGTGTTCACCGTCTTTATGTAGCTAACGCAAATATCTCCCGAAGATCATTTTCGTTTCAGAAATGCAATACAATGAGTTGCTTTGTAGATGAATGAGCTTCCATTTCAAAACCGGCATATTAGTGGATCGTCAGATATAAAACATCTAGATTCCGTTAAACCTTCCGAAACTGATTCCGTAATCATTGAACCACAGTAGCATGATGGTCTGCGCATTAGCCCGGATAGTTAGATTTATAATCCAGATGAACTTATCTCCTTAATAATATTGTATTAATTTCCTTAAAGAGGTTTTTACAACTGGAATATCTTAAACCTACAGATGTTCAAAGGCATTCTTAGACAAGTTTTTCACAAAGTTCGTTCAGCTTTAAGCCATTAATAACCATTAATAAACGAGAAAATGTAATTAAGCATCCTGCAGCAACAAATGGACGAGAGCGGCACTAATTTCTTTATACAGATTTATAAAGGCATTTTTAAAATGAATAAAAAATTCTCGGGCTTCTAGCCGAGTAAGAGTTTTTGTTGCTAACGTTTCGACGGATAACACTTCCATCGTCCTCAGAGCAGTACTCTTACTCGGCTAGAAGCCCGAGAATTTTTTATTCATATTATTCGCCGAGAAAGGACAAGATCTTGCATTTTTTAAATGTTTGACAAGTTTAATCAATTTAAGCCCGATATATGACTGATTCTCGGTATCGAACCGCAAGATGAGAAGTAGTGAACACCAAAAATGAATGAAAAGGGAAAGTTGACCGAAGGTAATCAGTGAGAGGCTGAGATCACGTCAGGTTTCAAATAAAAGCAAACGAAGGAGACAGAGAGACAGAGAGGAACGATTTCGAAGAGGTTTATAGGAGGAGGGGAAGAGAGTTCACGGAGGAGAGTGACATAGCAATAAGGGAATCAGAATGGAGCGAGCAAGGGTATTCGGTTACCGTGGACGTCGGTTAAAAGCGAGGGAAGAGATTGACGGCGGGATACAACTGGAAGAAGTGATGTAATTGGTAGACAGGAACGCCTGTCATTCAAGTTTGTTCGGAGTGGTAGGCAAGTGGAAAAAAGGAAAGAGATCCTCTTCATTTTTCCCTACTCCATTCAAATCGAGTTTTACAAACTTAAAGAGTCCAGAAACTTCTTCAGTCACTATTCAGTATAAAATTTATCATATAATTCAAAACAAAATAAGAATGAGCCGGCATATGAATTGGCCGATTAGCGCAATATATATTATAAAAATATTTAATGAATTTACCTAAAATATTTAATAAATTACACAAAAATATTTTTTGAAAATTTATATTTACAAACTTGGGCAGGCAGCAACATATTTAATGCAAATAAGGAGATAAAAACGGGGTAATACTGTCTTCGCCTTGAGGCTGTAATAAGACAGAATACTGAGAAAATTTAACAAGCGAAGCAATGAGCAAACATCTTCAAAATACTCAATTTAATGAGAATACATCGAAGATGAAACTCATTCAAAATCAATTGAATCTTATATAAAGGAATAAGAGACCAAAAGAAGCACTCAGTGAAAAACGTTTGGAATTACTGCGTTTTAATTAATTTCTATATTATCAGGATATATTACGACACCACTTCAAGATAATAGGGAATTTTTAGGATAAAATGTGGTGAATGATATTCATAGGTCTGAACAGTTTGGCGTGATTTATAAAACGTAAATAACACTTCCAAGGAAAGAGTGTACACCAATCTAGCTTTATTTCTCGAATGGCTGTCAATATTCCGTGATAGAGAATTAATCTCGACACCTTTTGAGCATCGAATGGAAAGATAATCCATTTTGCACATATCCTCTGCACGGAAGCTTTCAATGGAACTGCTCCGCTTCGGTGAACACGATGAAAGTGGGAAGCGCTTATATGAAGGAAAATACTAAAGGCCTCACCACCCACAGGAATTAGGTCATCCGTCAAGACTACGAACTAAGCTATCCAGGCTCCAAATGGGAGGAGTCAAACGCATGACTGAAAGGAGCATTAGCCCGAAAGACAGCACTGCCGTTCTATAACGGAAGAGCTATGAGTGCGAAGCTAATCTTGACGTCCAATCGCCATTCAAAGTCTGAAGATGATGACTTTCATTCCACGTCTAACAAAATCCCAAAATCAAGAGAGAATGAGATGAATAAATCACTCATTTCATTCATAAAAAATCCCTCGTTAGTAAAAAAAAAAAAAATTATTTGTTACCCTCGTTAGTTTGAACCGATTTCAGCACAGATTTTATATTCTTATAGCCAGAGTTTTAGCGAGCATACTCGACTGGTATCTATGAATTTTTGTTGTCATTTTTCGGTCATTTTGTGCCACATTTGCACGGAGATTGTCAATGGTTTACTAATGAGGAGTTTCCGCACTACTTAGTATGCGAAAAATTATGGAAAAAATTAGTAGTAGATCATACAAGCGATTTAAGAATTTTTTGAACAACTTATTTCTATGAAAACCAACGCAATCCTAGAATGAAAAAATATATTTTTTTATTTTGTTCTCGTATATCTTATATGAAATGAAATTAATCACTTAGTGGGAATACTATTTCCCGAGGAGTTTGGATGTAACATATTTGAGCGCTCCGACATTGCAGCCTCTTCACTGCTTTTTCGTTTTGTTCGTTCGTTTTAGAGTTTGGAGGTTTTCGTCATCAATTTATAAATAACTGATGTAAAATAAGATCCATATACAGATACAGTACCGTTTTCTTTGATAACCACCTCTGTATGCAGAAGAGAATGCTACGACATGAGTTTCCTCCCTAAGAATTGAATTTTGGCTGGATAATATTCATAATAAATAAAGAATAATAATAGATATAAAATATATAATAGATATAAAAAAAAGAAATAATAATAAATAAAGAAAGAAGCTTCATGGCAAAACTTCAAACAGCCTCTCCGGCTCAAGAATAGTATCGAGAACAATGAAGCTCCACTTTCTCCAATTACCACACATTTCCCGAAAAAAATCACGAAAAGTTTTTGCATTTGATTGCGGAACGGAAAGCAAGATGCAGGAAGAACATTTGGACAATCAACGACTTGATGAACTTAATTTAGCTTCAGCGCGAGCTACGAGAAATATCGAGTAACGGGGATTTGGAGAAGGAAGAGAGAATAAATCACAGGATGAAGTTGAGTTAGATCCCTCCACCACTCCCTCCAACTCCCCTTGGTAGTTTCTTAACCCAGATCGTTTATTTCCTCACCAGCACCAACACTTGCCCACTCCGAAACTTCCAGCCGCACCACCGGCCGTCCCAACCGCATCCGCAATGCATCCCAAGAGAACCTTAGAAATTCAAAAGGCAAGCGAGGAAAGGAATATAGCGGTGGAGAGATTTTAGGGCGGTGAGATCAAGAAAAAAGGGAGAGGAAGAAAGACCAATATATTTGAGAAAAGAGACGTAGAAGAGGTTATGTGAAGCTTGGCATAGCATAAGTGTACGGGCCCGGGATAGTTGGAACTGCAATTGCTGGGTGAGAGAGACGACGTCGGTTGAAATTTGGCGAATGGAAATGTAGGTATAAAATTAGTTCACTTCAGTGTCAGGGAATATGACATGTATATGATAAAATGAAGAAAACTTTGAGCTTTGAAATTTATAAATACCTGCAGTGCCAATAATTAAATTTCATCTCTGGTCGTTCAATCCTAAGATTGGTTGATTGCTGTCCTCCATTTTCCCTGTCCACTGCTAACTCCTTATTCCCCAGTATTTCTCCCCCGTCACGGTAACTGGTCCCATAGTTTGTTCTAAAATTTTTGGCGTACGAAATACACCAACAGTCACTGCAGTCGCTACGAAAATACTCCCTTATCAACCAATTCTTATATCAATGTGAGGTGCTTCTTGAATATTTCCCTTTAAATTTGCAAGGATTGGTATTATTCTGATGAAAAATAAGAATGATTGATTTGCATGTGTTACTCAGGTAGCACTCAAACTCAGAGTTATCAGCCAATAACAGAGAGTAGTCAAAATTTCGAGCTCAGGCATAGATCATATTTTTAAGTTGGAGCAGCCTTGATTCTAATTAATTATGACCTAATTTCCGGTTGAGTGAACAATCTCTATGATTATTCATAATGAATATCAACCATACAACTCTAGACAAATTACATGTTTTAAATAATAAATAAATAAAGTAAATGTCTCCATCTACTCATTACATTGATAAAAATCCTGGATAAATTTAAAGAGAAAAACTGAATACTAACTTCTTCCAAGATGCATTTTAAGCGACGTAACGCAATATACGTTAGGAAGCAATAGTTTTAAAGTAGAATATGATACTGAATACTCACAAGAGTTGGAGGAGTTTTAAAAACAAAATATCAGAGCCATTACCACGAAAAGAAACATAAAACAGATTAAAGACAATTAATCCCTCTTAAATCGGGAGAAAAATAAAACTTAGTTATATTTACCTTTAAGTTTTTGGACAAACTCAAGTAAAAGTAAGTAAAACGGTCATTTCGAAAGTTTGCATGGAGATACAGAAATTTGTACTAGTAGTCAAACAAATATGCCTAGTCCAGAATCACTCAGCAAACATTCACTCGGTTTGACTAATATCATTCCAGTATATTTACATTTGACTTTTCTGTTAACTTCCTCTTTTGCATTTCCTTTCTGCAGTTCCCTTGGGATCTTGGAAAAAAGCAGAGAAGAATGAAGGGAACAAAACAGGAGTATAAAACCACACTATGAAATTCGTAAGATATTGCGTTGGAATATGAGATACCACAACGCGTGGATTGAAAAAAAAATAAATTCTGTTATCTGGTGGTTTGAGCAGTTAAGTGGGCAACTTCGGGAGAACAAAAGCCAGATATTTCATCGGTGAGAAGTGACCGCGTAGACGAGGGCGACTTGAGTTTGGACGCATAATACTTCAGCTGTGACTTTTGATTGACTCTAACCATGCAGCAAACATTCACTCGGTTTGACTAATATCATTCCAGTATATTTACATTGACTTTTCTGTTATCCCACTATTTCATCGAAGATTTTTAACCTTGTCCTAGCTTGAATAGGCCTGTCATCCATCTCAGTTATCGTCAAACGTTCTCTAGTACTTACATTTTTGCATCTTTACAAAGTATATTCATCAAGTTGATCCTAACGATGATGATTTACGATGAAGAATTGAATAAAAAAGACGGAAAATTACCGCTGCGCGCCCACCGGCGCTACGAAAAAGGGCGCGCCCGGATGAAGGTTAAGCGTCCAGTACCAGATCAAAAAAGTAAAGAATAACACGCCAGTAGTTGCTAGTAAATTTAATTTTTTACTGCTGGTAAAATGTTTAAGCTTCCCATTGATTTAAAATTAATTGAGAAAGTAAAACCTCCAATCTTCGCCTCCCATGCTATTCCCTCTCCCTTCTCAAAGATGAAGGAAAACGCCAAAGAATTTTAATCCAATCGATCTACGAGTGTTTTTCTACCCGAGGTTGATTCCTCAAGAGATGAGAATAATAAACCTTGAAGCCAGGCATCAATGAACGCATTCTACGATCTAAGCGTAAAAAAATAACTGCAAGAAAACGTAAATACTACGTATTAACGGTTAGGATGTTTGGAAACAGAACTCGACGATAATTAACCCGCCGAACGTTCATCGAGCTTAAAACAATCGCCTTACAAAAGTATCGCAGAGTCAATTGGTGGGCGACTGAAAGAGCTCTCCGTCTACGTATGCGCTCGCGATATTTCGATTTTTCAAATGATCACATAAGAACGAAAGCGTGATCGATATTCTTGAAATTTATTAAGGCGCTCCAAACCACTTTTGCTTTTAATTGACTGAGCGCAAGCTTAGTTCATCATCATTCCAGTTAAGTCCTTAGTTCTGTAAACATTCCTCTTCTATAACGGTTAGGGTTTTTTTTACGATAACAGCAAGGTGGAAGAAGGGACCGTGACCCTACCTCTGCAATCTCACTCGCGCGGTGTTTTTATGTCCGTCGTGGTGCGCTGATGAAAAAGATGTCCTCGCCACGCGACTCCACCCCAAGCGGCGCTGCATGGAAACCTCGGGATGTCGAATCAAATGGGTTTTCGACCGCAGCTGCAACTGCCTTCGACTAGCTCCATATGTGGTGCGGCATTTCTGACCTCACTCGGTTGAATTCCTTCATATCAGGGATTGAGGTAAACAGAGTTCCGCGAGCGAAAATGACCTTAGGGACATCTATCTTTACGTCTACTGCAGTGTTCGTCAACCAAGGACATGAAATAGTAAATGACTATGAGATGACTGCTTATATATACCTTAACTTGTGATGTATACACAACAGACGTTGGCCCGCATTGGCAGGGTAAACGCGTGATCAGGCGCTTTCGCTGCAGTCTGTTAAATACACAAATTTCCTAAAATTGTTAAGCACTATCTTCATAGTTTTGGTGCTTCAAAAAATTTAACTGGCTCTAACTCACGCGTGCCACTTAATGGAGAGGCCGCCGCCGGAAAGAGTTGTTCGGTATAAACCTAACCTTCCCGTTTGTCAACGTGTTTCAAATCGGACCCCGATACATGTCATTTCCCATCCCAATCCACCGGAAGATCCATGTTCTGATCGCTGCAGAAAACAAACAGGGCAAAAACAGAGCTTAAAGAAGAATACTAGGATCCGAGTACAGTGGTCGTGAAACTTGGTGGCAAGCACCATCAAAAAACGTGACGAAAATGAATGCCTCCCGTAAATGGGATCGGCTTAAGAAGCGGAGGAGATACGACAGCGCATCGTTGGTTATGCTGCCAACCGATCTGCATTCCATATGAGAGAACAGGAAGGCGTCGGAAGCGCCTGTCACAACGTTTATTACCCAGAAAAAGTTCCATACAAATATACTGTTATCGTTCGCAACCCATTGGAATAGCCCACCAAAAAGGTGTTTTAGGAAATTTAGAAAGCCAAGAACTTGTTGTGAATAACACTGAGTATTTTGATGCTTGCAACCATTGGAAGGACATTGGAGGATGAGCACGGAGAGTACGTTACTCCACATGCGGAGGTAATTCGTTGACAATGAATTCGGCTGCTTTAATTGGGCATTTTGCGCAAGTACCGCAATCTTTCACTACAGCTAAAAACGCAATAGGTCGCATTGGAAGCTGGATGGTAAGGGAGTGAATTTTGAGTGCCAACAAAACGAACAAAGGAGTCGAAGAAAATTTCTTCCCCCGATATTCGAATGTGGAACGAGACGTCAATGGAGATGGTTTGCTCCCTGGTTTTCTTTGGCCTAACTTCAATCTTTATTCCCGAGATTCTAAATTTTTTGATCTTGGAATAATGAGCTACAGAGAAAGTTTGCTAATTGCGCCAGAGATGAATTGAAGGTTCATATGGAAGGGAAGGCGCTAAGAATCAAACCGGATGACGGAAAGGGAAAGACATAGTTGAAGGAATACAGTGGTCCAATTTTAGAATGTAGAAAATTTTGTTCCCTCGAAACCACAGGAAATCACCGATTAAAAGAGGGCAATAAGACATCCTGAGTGATTTAATGGTAAGTCTATTAGACTGGTAAGCCGATGGTCTTATTTCAAATTTAGGAAATGTTAAGAAAAACGATGACTAGCAATGATTGGAAACAAATCATAAATCAAGTTTCATTCACACCTGTTAAACCTTGCAATACTGAAAATGAATCATAGAGCAAAGAAACGGGCAACTTTTAATTATAAGTTGCTTCTACTTTAATGACATTGGAATGGCGCATAGATGTCTTATGAGTGGGGAAAAGCAACCTGTCAGATTGTTAGAGGAATTTTCACACATAACTATGACAGAAAAAAGAAAAAGGAGATGGGAAAGAAAAAGAATCTGTCTGAAAAAAAATAATGTCTCATAGTTAACGGTATCCCAATGTATACCAGTTTGTTTTCAGGAACTGGTGACCTAATTTTGAAGTAGATCAAAAATATTATAGAAGTGGGGGAAGCATTAAAACGAAGAGCGCGTTTGCGGAAGCCGCAAGAATTTTTTCCAATAATGTCTCATAGTTAACGGTATCCCAATGTATACCAGTTTGTTTTCAGGAACTGGTGACCTAATTTTGAAGTAGATCAAAAATATTAGAGAATCAGACTACTGAAGGATTTGCCAACATCCAAAGGCTAGAGGCGGAAGTGGGAAGGAGTATGGGTGAGATGAAATGATGGAGGACGGGAGAGCAGGGGGATTACGAGACAGAGGAAGGGATGAAGGATAAAAAACTTTTATAATGGGCTGCAGGAAAAAATAGAAATTTTCTATGACTGACATAGGGCATGAACTGGGGAAATCCGAAGCCAACAATCTCTTTCAAAAAACTCACTCTGGGCATTTTCCTTGGCACCTTTTTTATTAGTGTGTGCGCTAGGAACGGAATTTAGCCTGTGGTGTAAATAAAATTAATTTACTCAGCGTGGTGCCCGCAAGCCAAGTGAAGCATATAAGGCAGAGGGTGATTCCTCACTAGGCACACAATATCCGTCAAATGCAATAATATGCTTTCATTTTTCAATTTAATAATGAGTCTGCTAAGCTAAGAAACGTTTGGAAAAGATTTTTCACGAGTATAACGTCTTCAATATATCAATCTGCTGATACAGGATGGAACCTTAACTTACATATTCGATACGGAATACAATCGTAATCGTTGCCCAGAATTAGTTTGAAGATGTAGTTAATTAGATATTAGAAATAATAATTAAATAGAAGAACTAGCTATTTTTCATATTCGCCAATAGATATATGTGTTTAGAGGGCGTTAGAAGACAAAAAATATTATCGACGGATTAATATTCAGAATTTTATGTAAACGACTGTCAGCTACCAATCAGCTGACTGTTTCCGCCTCGAACTGCGTTTCCCATAAATTGTAGCTGACTTGTTCTCTCGCATATTTTAAAACTTCTCCGCTCTCAGTTATCCCTTCATTATGTCCATCATCACTTGGAGTATATTTCTCCATCATTTTCCCCAGAACTCCGACAACCTATCAGATTCCCCATTCCCGCGTCTTCTTTCACGAGAAACTCATGGTCGACCGAACGTGTGGTCTGGAGCCTACGCAACAAGTGTAAGGGACTAAAGGAGACTTCCGCCTGAAGGAGGAGTAGGGCAGAGAAGCAAGAGGGCTGAAGAAGGAGTTTTTTTTGCCTTACGGTAGGCATGGGTTTTGAGGGAGGAGAAGGAAAGAGTTTTTGGGACGGGTAAAGGGATGCTGACGATCATCTCATGCGGAGGGTGGAAGGAAGGAGAGGGGAAGAGGAGAACTGGGAGAGGTGAGAGGGAAATGAGGTCCCTCTCCTTCTCTAAGAACAGTAAGAGGGAGAGCGAGGGAAGAGGGGAGTGAACTGGAACAGACAAAGCACGATCAGGCGGTCGGAAGCCAAATTGTCGGGTCTAAACTAACGTCTTGAAGTCCACCTTAAGTGAAAAGCCCCTTTAAGGATGGGAATGTAGGAGTCAGCAGCTCCAACTACGAGACCCTCCATTTAAGGAGACCAAGACTACTAAAGGTAACCCAAGTCGGCAATAGTAGCCAAGAAATCTGTTTTTATGCGCAATATCATCAACATTTCTACTCACTTATTACTTGTTGTGAAATGCAAATAAAGATTTCTCAACAACACTGACACATTTATAGCAAGACTAGTGTGTAATTTGCGACTCTCTACATTCATTCATTTGTGGAAAAATAAATATTCGCTCACGGTTCTTGTCGTTTTGTTCAAAATTAAGTGCTATGATGCTGCCGGTTAATTTCCGTAAAAAAATGAGCTCTCCCAAATTGATGTTTTGTATGGAATACAGGCGCCATTTGGATATTCACTGGTGGTATTGAGAAAAAGAATAACTATAGCAGATACGTGTTATTCAGAGAACTCTAAAACTTTTAAAAATCTGTAATTTCGCGATCAGTAATAGTAAAGAACCTCTTATTCTAAGAAACTTACTTAATATCCAGAACTATATCATGCAAAGGAATCACCTGGTGACGTAATTGCTTGGAATACGAGTAATGCACGGACTCAACTAAAAATACAATAAGTAGAACCATAGAAATGATAACGGCTGATTCATAAAAACTTGATGTTAATCTGAGTATGCTCTATATTTTAAAGCATAAGAATATGGCCTTGATCACGTTAATCATGCTGGCCATTGTCAACCCCACCAAGATAAAGGTCGGAGCACAGGCACTCGGGAGTCCCTAGACATCACGACGAGGAGGTCTAGAAACTCAAGAAGAAGGACACTTGATATTACCTGAATGGAGCACTTTTGGACTCTTAAACTAGGATATTCTTATCGAAGGCTGTACTTCTAATTTTATTAGCTTACACGAAGTTCTAATTTTATTAGCTTACTGACTCATGGAAATTAAAATTCTATCTCTCAATATTTGTTGCTTCATCCGTACGTAGAATAAGCCCAGAGCTAAATTGTAAACACTGAGACTGAATTTACGTAGCCTTAGAGCGGTCTCTAATTCTTCAAACCAATATTTTTCATAAACCTGGTGTATAGGAATATGCAAAGTAGCTTCTCCAGCAGCTGGTTTATTAGCAGCCCCGCTGCTTCCCAGTTAAACTCTACGGTACTTGGTGTCTGACTGTGATCGCTCCGTTCAAAAAAAGTTCACCCGCCATGTTTGAATATTTTCAAATGGCTAAGCACTGCATGAGTGCTGGTGAAGGATACTGTCTCTTGGTTACGGCTTCTTTGAAGCCCTCTTCTCCTTTGCGTTGCCATCTTTGATGGAAAGCAAGGGCCTAAGATCTAGTTGCCTTGTATCCACTAAAGTTGCCATAGGAATTAGGAATCCTGGATAGCGTTGTGGTCTGCTCATTGGTCCGGCAAACCAAAGGTCCGTAATTCAATTCCCAGTCCAGCCGAACTTTTCTCTTGGCAATTACTTAAAAAAAAATATTCCGCCTCCATGTTTGAATATTTTCATTTTCTAACGAGTTTGAGTTGCGAGTCAGTCATATTTTTCCGACTTTTCGTTCACGTCACCATCTACTTTTCAGTGCTTGCTTTGTGAATGCAATGGTTAAGAATTGTAGTGTTCCCTTTTGTCGGAGGAACTGAAGAAAAGGGCACAAAAGTGGATTTTTAATGCTCCTCAAAGTGGGGAGCTTAAATAAATGGCTTTTATCCATCCTCAGGAAGGAATACAAAATCACCGAGAACTCACGGATTAGAGAATTATTTTCATATGCAAGTAGCAACCTGTTTTATTATATTTCTACACAAAGTTATGTCTCCCTCTGGCTTTGAATGAATAATCTTCATAAAGTTTAACCTTTTAGGTTTATTAATCGATAAAGGATTAATGACTTAAACAATTAAATGTTTTGATGCATTGGCCTCATTTTAGTCTGAGAATCAAACTCATAACGTAATTAATTCGTACGTCAATGGATGACGAAAATTACTCCACACAGTAGTTTTTCATTTCCCGTCTTAATCCTAATATAAAACAAAACCATATCTGGGCGAAAACCAAGGAGCAAATATCCGGATTTTGAACATTTCTTGACATGATAGCAAATGTGAAACTTCACCTGAGAAAATAAACCCAGTAGATCAATAAAAGATACCATAAATCTGTATCAAAGAGCTATTAATTCAGTCCTACATGTTAGCATATACCTCCAATGGGGAATTGAACGCTTAACGTAAGCAAGCGGACGGCGTATCGTGTATAACAGTACACTGTATCAGTTAATGACGCAGCATAGATGAAATGTTAGTAATAATGTGCTATAAGAATGACAATCTCAGGTTCTGATATAAAATAAATTACCAATGATTTTACTTACTCACCGTCACTCACGTGATAGACGTATTTTTTAGGCTGGAAATGGAGAGAGGATTTCAACGAATTGTAAACAAAGATACCATTCTTATCCATGGTTACCTTGCTTCATTAAATATTAATTCTGCTCTCATTATTGGATAAGCAGTAATAATTGGATAGGCAGCAAGCGGTGAGCTAGTTCATTACATTGGTTCAATTTCAATTTGAAATGAGATTTAAAGTTACGAGAAAAATACAAAGGGAAAGCCAAAAAGTAGCTTTATAATCACAGTCATGACGCCGTTTGGTCATACTGCGCTGTAAGATACTGACTTCATCATATGACCCGCAAATTTGTCTTGATGAGTGGAAATTAACGTCACTTGATTTTATTTTTTCAACATCTCCTTCCGCAGTCGGTGAGGTCAACCAAAAATCACACTTATATTCCAGACAATCATAATTTTTCTGTTTTTTTGGTATCGATTAAGTATCAGCAAGGATTCAGATTCCCAAGCAATCCGGTCTGTATATAGGTGGCGTTGCTATGGCCCATACGAAAAAAAATCAACTTCTTATTACGCATGACGAATAAAAAAATTGCTCGTGTTTAAAGCATCTGTTTTTCCACGTCAAATAGTCATGTGCGATGTTAAAATCAAAGGAATTACCAACGACATCCGCCGCTAAACCCATCCCGCTACTCAACAAAAATAAACGCATTCCACAATCAAATTAATAGTGGCTGGGTAAAGACGGGCAGCTACGGTGCGATTGGTGGAGGGTAATCTCTGCTCACTACTTTGGCTTATTTGAAGACTTTCAAACATATTCTCGAGATATATTCAGACTAATATCCTGTTTTCATGACAAAATGACTGTAGTAGAAAATTCCGTCATAATCTCGTCAACTCTATATCCACGTCATTTATTTAGTCTCATAATACAGAAAATAAACTAAGTACTGCCAACTGAAATACGTAAGACTAAAAATTTTTAGGTGAGAAATTTTATAGGTGAGAAAAACTACCAAAATTCTCGATGACAGCTCAAATAAAGACATGTTATCCAGCCGCATACGAATAACTTGATATCTGATATTCAAATTATGCGTAGATTTTCGGAAATATTCGCGTATTTAGCCGAGGGTATATAGGGAGATAATCGCTGCTGGCGATTAATTCATCAAGACCACCAATTTGGTGTGCATGCACATTCATAACAGATTTATCCAATCATAAACCATGATTTCATTTTTTAGGGTTCAACATCATTAATGATGAAAGATATTTTCATCCACTGAATGTCCATTTGACATATCCCTTGCAGGTTTTTTGAGAAATCAGTTTCAACGATTGCATTTCGGTATCAATTTAACGCATCGCGGATTTATCCTCTGATTTTGCTAATTTATCCCTTTCTAAATCTATAATGATGACAGAAGAATTAATAATATTTATGGATAAGCTATTGAGTGGTAATTAAATTTTTACGATGACTAAACCCACGATTTTCTCAGAACTACCACAGAGATCACACCTATCGTATTAAAGGGGATAATATGGTGGTCGTAAAAAATGGAATCATTATTATCGCATTAAAGGGGATCATATGACCAACAGCAACTTCATTCATTGGTCGTTCAATCCTAAGATTGGTTGAAGGCAGCTCTCCACCCATTCCTTATCTACAGCTAGTTCCCTTACCTTCTAGTATCTCTTCCTATGTACTTTCCTCTCTACAACAGAAACTCATTGAACCTTAAAAAATACAACATTCGATGATTCCTAGGGAATGATGGAATATAAATTTCAATGCCTTCCTTCCTGATGTACCCCTCCCAGTAGTCCCCACCCGGATGATTAAAAAAAACCCAAAAGGTGGGTTTAAGTTGTTTAGAGTCAGCTAATCGTGGCATAGGGAATTCGAGGAACAGACATTGCTCTCCCAATTGAGAAGTTGTTAATTGGCGTCGATGCGTAGTCACCGGAGTATGGGACGGGAAATCGGAGAAGTCGAAATGCGGATAATTGTTTCTCTTGGCTTACTCGCCGACAGTGGGTAAACAAACCCAACTCGGGAGGAAGTGACGGCGAGAATTGAATTCGGATTTTCCGATTGAATCAGTTCTCGGAATTGAAGATAATTATTGGGAGAGGCGGATTAATGGAGGGATAAACGATATCGTCAACGGAATTAATGGATCTGAGACATCTATCGTATTAATCTCCGCTCTCTTTCATATAATGCTTGTATTTCATTAAATTGCTTGTTTCATATACTGTTTATGTGATGAAGTGAAGATCACAAAGCCATGGCACGCGTCTCTTATCCGCACGCGTCCAATGAGATAAGAACATGGCTCCTTATGAGGCTACCAAGAATATGCAAACGATACACACATTATATTTTTTATCTGCATATATATTTTTTAGGATTTACACGAGCAAAATTACTTCAATAGCTTTGTGAATTAATAATTTTCATTAAAACAATGTGCTTTTAAATGTTTTTGGATTCATTTTTATACTTTTACTATCTATCATTGAATTAATTTAAAGCTGTACGACTTTATTCTGCCCTTAAAATTCATTAAGTATACCATTTATCGTACGACGACGAATATTATTAAACCCACTCTAGGCTAGAACTCATCTAAAAGCGCCGTCGGCTTCCAGTTATTCAGGGGGGTACGGTCATTGGTCGAAACTACATGTTGAACTTCATGTGCATAAATTACCTTATCCTCATATACTAAGCAAATTATCTTCTTATTATTATAGTGAAAGCGGTATTTCAACAAATAAAATTGCCACATAAGATTGGACGAAATGTTTTACTAGATTTTAGTGAGTGGCAGTAAGGAGTGAGTTGGGTAATGACATTATATTGTGTTTTTTTCCAACCAATTTATTTAGATGTCCTATGTAGTTATCATTAAGGCATTGTATTTTTAAAACAAAATTTAAAGAGCGTATTGAGTTTTTGTTTAAGAGTAGAAAGTATTTTTATTTTTTTCGATATGAAGTTTTAATCATGAATTTTATGAATAAATGCCAATGAATTGAGAAAGTTGGGAATTGGGACTCCTGCCTGTATTGCCAATGGAGTAATTTTTATTTTCCATTTTAATTAGAGCATCCTTTTAAGAGGTTGTCGTAAAATGTTTTTCAGTGATTTTTATTTCATAAAGTTCCGTATTTTTCAAATTCTGTTTCCAAAAGCATTGGCTAAATATGGAACAATTTGAGTGTAATATCCGGAATGTATTAAGTTCAAAGGAAATAAACACGTAAATTTATACGCATGGAACGAAAAAACCGATTGTTGTGCATGAGAAAAGAGAAAGTGTACAGGCGTAAAATACGAGAAATTGTATTCACCAATTATTGGAAGCCCCCAATAAATAATAAATGGCTACTAAATGCTCTAAGGAAATTCAAGTTTGCATTTTAAGATGCCAACGGAGAAATGTATAAAAAACTGTATTAGGATGGGATAATGAAGTCCTTTCGTCTTTCTGGAAATCACACTCCTTAGAATGATAGAGGAGCAATCTTCACAGGACATGTAAATTATTACGCAGTGATACCAAAGTTCACCAACACGGAGCAAACATAATAATTGAGCGAATAGTTTTCTTATTACTTACTGGCTTTAGCTTTTTTATCATGCCAAGAGATTCATGATTTAAAATCACTATTGAAGAGAACGATTTTTTAATTTGATAGCCAACATGTAATTATAATAGCTAAGGAATTACTTGTTCAACAAAGAACCCTCGAGGGATGAATTTTGTCATTTTCAATTTACTAGGAGAGTTCACTTTGTCGAGTCATCTCAATATTTTGTGCAATAATGGAGAGGAATGAAAGACATAAAAAAAACTAACTATTATGATGAGAGTAAAAAGAATGCGTAAATTGTAAAAATTTAATCCTTCGGTTTTTGAGTTGGTAGTTGAAAGGTAAAATTATTGCGATAGGTTTCTGAGTATAAAAATGAGGACAATGGAACATTTACGTAAACTTTTGAGATAATTGAGAATTGCACGCATTACTAAAACATGTATTGAAAAGATCGGAAGGACTGTAATTAATATCCTTTTCCTTTTTCCTATTTATCCTTAGTTTCGAGTGGCTAACTCGTTGGCGTGTTAAACATTTTCTAACCTCCACGTTGTACCACCTTGGTTCCCTATTCTCACTCTTATACTTATGAGGTATATATCTTTTGACAAGTGACCGCGTAATTTGGAGGAACTCTTTCCATGTATTGTCTGTATCACTATTTTTGCTAATGTTCACGAATTTTTCAAAATAATTCCTCAAGTCACGCCTAGTGTGTACACATGTGCTGGTAGGAGATAGGAATGGGAGAGAGAAAGAGTCCTAGATTTTTTAAGGAATAGTTTCGGGTGGGGATAATACCTTATCGGTATCTATGGTAGAAAGCAGGAAGGAGGTTGTGAGGGCCATTACCATGAATTAAGGAAGAACATCTATTGGCCCAAAATAAGGGAAGCTGAATGGCGTGGAAGTGGGTTCGCCGAAGTGCATGACGTGGTAGAGTTGGCAAACTTTTAGGGGATGTTAAGTATGGGGGCTTGAAACTCTATGATTGATGGAGATGAAGAGTTACTTGTGGTTGCTGTGGGCTCAAAGGGGCTGAGAATAGAGGCTTGGTGATCTTTGGAAATCTTGTACGAATGATTATTAAATTATATAGCTTTTATGTAATTATACGCCGTTCAACATTAAGTATGAGAAAGAAATTTGATGCACATACCTCAGTACTCTATGTGACAGGCGTAGAAACTAGAGGTGTTTTAAAGGTGGGAAAGACCTGATGCTGAGTGGGAGGACACTAGAAGAGACCGTCGACTTAAAGAGACCGGGAGTTAAGATTGAGGTTTGAGTTAGGATGTTCTTGCAACAATTCATATCTCCTTATCTCTATAAATGTCTCCTGAGTGGAAGGTTAAAGTGTTACGACGTGTTGGTAGTAAGCGGAGAGGCTTTAGGGGAGGGTTTGGCGTTCGGGAGGAGGACGGAGGGTTTGATGGGAGCGAAGGGTCATGGGGGAAAATAATAGAGAATGAGCCACGGTCGCGAGCAGGC
This sequence comes from Ceriagrion tenellum, assembly GCA_963169105.1. Classification (NCBI taxonomy): domain Eukaryota; kingdom Metazoa; phylum Arthropoda; class Insecta; order Odonata; family Coenagrionidae; genus Ceriagrion; species Ceriagrion tenellum. Next base: position 57,079,473 of record OY720632.1, on the reverse strand, counting down.
GCTTGTGACTTTGAGATCTTCATGAGTGTGGGTGGTGGGGCAAGAAAGAGGGAGGAATGGAAATAAAGAGAGATGAAGAGAGAATAGGGTGGCAAAGATTGGGAGGCGTGTTGGGAGAGTTGATGGGTGGCTGTGAGATGAAAGCGCTCGGTTGGTCTAAAAGGAAAATGCCACCAGAAATGAGGAAGAGGGGGGTTGAATTTTCCTGTGAAATTGAAAGTAATGTCGGTCCCCAGAAATTTTCATCGTCTTAATGTCGTAGTATTCATTTTGTTCTCAGAATATTTAATAGCTGTATCTTCACATTCCACTTTAAGTCGCTATGAAATGTATACATATAAACGCTAACCTAGGGTTTAATAAAAAATCAAAATCGATTGATATGTTTACGTTTGTGCAAGTAAATTTGAGAGTATTGGAAGTAGTAGATTTTACCTTTCGTAGAATGGTTAATTTAAATTGTTACGTCTAAAACTGTTCATATAACTTCCCGCTAATATTATGGACTTATTTCGGACATCAATATTTTAGACTGTCAATTGAAAAAAAACCGATACAAAAAGTTTCATTTTGACTCAAAATCCTTTGATGTATTATTGTCGCCTCAGATGAAATAGAGGACGGGAAAAAAGTAAGTAAAAAAGTAAGTAATGAGGAGAACAAGTAAGTAAAAGCCAAATGATTGCTTTTTTTTCTAAGTAAAAACTTAGCAATCATTTGGCACTTACATGAATGGTACTCTTTGAAATCTTCGGCGTGATTTTTTTAATACCCCAAGGGAAGAACAAGGAGATTATTTTTCTAAATTCGGTTAGTCGTTGGCTTAAAATTCCTTTTGAAAATACAGTGGAAACTAATCTGACACAAAAATACTTGATAAAAAATATACGTCATCTTTCAAAAACTGCGTTGTTGTAATGCCGAGACTTAAAGAAACGAACGCATCATTGGCTGACTTTAAATTACAATCTTCTTTGGGATAATTATAAAACTCGAAGCTCAATCTTTAACAAAATAACATTTTTTAGGATAAAATTGCATTAAATCGAGAAGGACTGTGATAAAAAACTAGCATGCATGAGATTTGATAGCAAGCCTTTTTTAGAGCGGAATCATCTCTAGAGATGATGGAAACCTAGATGCTGTAAAGTTAAATTCGGGTAAGATCCCAAGCACATTAAAGAGGATGGATCAAGTAACAAGAACGAAGTGAAATTTAATGGAACTCAGAGGAAAGCGACTGAAGCTGTGTCCGCTTAGTGCATCGACGGGAGTTATGGGAAGGGTTTTGAAGTGGGAAGCGGAAGTGTGGGGTGATAGGTTGAATGGCGCCCCACGATATTCTGGAGAGCGTAACGGAGCAAAAAGTGGCGAGGAAGTGCGAAAGTCATATTTCAAGAGTTGCGGGACGAGATGGAACGAAAGAGATGACCATAAAGAATGGCACAAGGGAGAATCAAACATGGCCTTAGAGAGAGAGAAAATGAGAGAGTTTGGGGCGTGACACAGAGGGGAGTTAACGCCCTTGGGTACAAATAAGACACCTTCGCATTATCACCACGATCATAAGCGATCGATGACTCCATTGTTTTTCCGAACCAATGTCTGCGGAATCTGTGAAACGTCATAACGTACCGATGCTTCCCTTTAAGTTCCTCTACCGAGTTCCACCGTACAAACTAAATGAATTAATGTTTAGATTTAAATTTAAGCCTGGAATATTGATAAAGGAGCTAAGTAAACCAGGGTAAAAGCTCTGGTGTAAGAGAATATACGTGTAGGGTAAAAGTTGAACGTTCGGTATCTCAGCGAGTTTCCCTGCTCTCCGTAGACAGTATATTCAAATAAAATTTTAAAATCCAAGAAGGAATAAATACGTTAAGGGAGTAATATTTGAAACGGAAAAATATTTTATGGCTTCAATTCCATGCAATTAATGAAATATACTGACTAATGTGTGACTTTGAAGTATTTTTGTGATTTAAAATGAGTAACCATAGAATCTTCATAGAATAGCCGTCCCGATCCCCTTGCAATCGTTGAGTGTTCATAAAAAGTGAATTCTAGTGAAGCGAAAAGAATTGCAATCGGAGTACATGTGAGAAATAGCTGTCTCCCTTTAATCACTATTGGCAAGCTTGGTGGTTCAAGTGCGAGACTGGAACACGCAGATTGGTGATAACTATTGAAAAATGAGAGACTGATCACATCATACTTCCTCAAGTAGTAGTAGTACCTCATAGCATTCCAATCGGAAATTGCATCCTTAAGTTCAATACGATATGCAATATCAAGTTGTTGGCATTGGAGGAAGCGAATCATTATTGTGAACCTACCACTGTTTTATCCGCTAATCCGACATGGTTCGGACTCTTGGTCTATGCTGAATGTGTTCGACTACGATATGAGGAGCGATGCGAGTGGTCTCCATACACTCCAAAAGTTATGAATCTATATTTGATATCAATGCTTCGCACTTACGAGGAGGAAGGAGAAGCTGATGAAATTCGGGAGTGCGCTCCTTGAGAACAAGTATCCCGTGCTCAAATAAATTTGGGAGGGCTTGGCAACACACCAGCTTCCCTGAATGTACCGACACTCTCGGGAGAAATAAAATTCATTTGTACGCACGATGAAAAGGTATTCCTTACGAAGGAAATTAGTCTGAAACAGTGTGACTGATTGAAAATTGTGATAAAGGAACATTGAAAATTGTGATATAAAGATATTGTACTCAATGAACTTGAGCACTGAGGTATAATTATTGTAACCTGCATTATCCAAGCCATTGAATCATAAAGTAATAAATCAGGGTTAACTGACATTAAATTGTAATCTGAAATTACTATGTGCATTATGACAAAATAAATGAGTCGTAGATCTAAATGGTAAGTTTATTTGATATCTATCTCACCTGCGTAACCTTGTCAAAATATTGGTATTTAATTGTTAAACTAGGATTTGACGAAATTATTCCATTCCGAATCCGACTTGGTCTAGTGATATAAAATGAGAAATTTAATGTATCTCTGCAATAAGAAGGGGTAAATCGGATACTTACAAACTAATTTATAATGGAACTACCTAGTCGATTCTAATAATTAACTGGTATGACGAACGAGGTTAAAATGGGTATTTCATGCCTGTAATTGGTAAACGTATGAGGAGTGAAGGATGATCAAGCCACTGAAACCGGGTAAGTACTTCTTATTAATTTATTTGCACTGTAAGGGTACAAATAGAGATTTAATCAGAGCTGAGACATAAACCGTCCTTGAATAGGTCTTGGTAGTGTGTCACTATTTCTCGCCGAATTAGGTCCACACATTCACTGCACGACGCGCACATACACTCCACGTCTCCTGTGGGAAATGCACAGTAGAATGGGAGTTAGAAGGCTTGATTCACTGTCCACGCTTATGTCCGAGTACCTGGTGTGATTGAGGATCACAGTTTCTGCAGAGCTGTTCACCCCGCTGTCGTCTCCGCTCTACACAGCTAAATTTGAGCGCTTTGGGGACCAGAAGTGGTCGGGGAAGCTTCTGTTCAGATGAATGGGTGTCGAGCAGCGGAATTCCGAAACGTATTCAAAACCCCGCCGGCCATGTGAGAAGAATAATTCACACTAAATAGGACAATTGATAAGGCAATTAATATAAAATAAAGTCAGGAATATATTGCGCAACTCTAGACATCTATTTATGATATGTAGCCTAGTACTGAATTCGAACTCGTTCATTCCCTCCTTTGGCAAAGCGGACTCTGCTCTGTCCATCTCCATCTTCTCTTACTCGTGGATGCTAACTGCCGCTGGAACGGAAAAGGAGTGAGCTTCTTCCCGGACCATTCGTTTGAGGGGGCGCGGCAGGAGCTGGGCTAGGTTGGGGGTGGGTGGGCGGGTTTTCAAGGTGACGTTGGGGGGGCGGGGCGGGGGCTAGGTTAGGTTGGGAGTGGGAGGGCGGGTTGTCAAGGTGACATAATGCCGTAGGTCATTGACCTGAGGGGAAAAGGGAGGGGAATGTATCCTCAAGTGTCCGGATGAGTAGAATCGTTATTAAATTGAAATGTGAAACTGGTATTAATACTTTCACATTTCACGCCACTGAAATCAAGACTGATTCAGCCATTTTCATGAATTACTTATAAAAGATCTCGGAAATGAGGATCCTGAAGCGAATAAAAACATGCAAAAATGAGGTTTTTGTTATTGTAAATTATATTTCATTTGATTCGCATAGGCTTGCCGGAGAAAAAGTGATGGAGTTCGACCGAGTTTGCATAGAATTCATCCTCAGTCTGTCAGGTAGAAAAAGTAAAATGATAACATAATCATGAGAGGTAAAGAAAACTGTGTAAAATACAAGTCAAGGATTACCAAACAGCAATGAAGAGGAAGCCAAATATTTGAAGTCAAAATAAAACTAAATTAAGTAGACACAAAGGAAATATTTTTTCCTGCACTCATTCCCGCAGAAATTTATTTAGCATTTTATATAAATTTATTTTCCCAAAATATTAACAAATAAATTATTTTTCAGCGTCCAGAATTATGCCCATTTAATTGTCACCATTAAAAAAAATTCCAAATCAATTGTTTCACTGAGGTAATCGCTTTGGTTCGGATCTTTTATGAAACATAAACATGTGCTTATTTATTGTACGTTCCATGCATTAATTTCACCAGATAAGTGGTAATTTCATATTTTTTAATCATTCAAAACAACGCTTTATTTGTTTTTGCTGCAATACACGTTGAATTGAATAAAATTGTGATTTCACGCAAAGTTATATTGACATAGGTATAGAAGGAACTTGGATGGGATATTGAAATACCGAAAGGAACCGGGGAAGAATAGGGATGAGGAGAGGGTAATCAGGAACTTTTCGAATTAAAGAATAGGTAAGTGAGACAGAGAGAGGAGGGAGGGATATGGAGATATGGAGACGGCCAAGACATTTCCAAGCCTCCGATTCACGGTAGATCCATCCTTTGGCTACTTCCGTACGAAGAACTAATCGACCCACATTTCAGAAAAATATATATAAACTTCATAAAAATGAAACTAAGGGATTTATACTAATATTCTAAGGCGTGGAGAGTATACTAGACTGCTGGCGAGAGTAAGCTTTAATAAGAGAAAGAGATAGTTCGCACAAAAATGAGGAATAATTATTCGTATAATGCCGTGAAATGTTAGAATTTGTTCTTGTTATAATGCACTTTCGCTGTCTTTTGAGAAGATGGGACACTCGGTTTTACTGCCTCTCAAGAAGTTACAGATTGAGTAGGAACACAAACGTAAGTCCCTTAAAGTATAAACACGAGACTACCTATTTACTTTGCTCATTATTGAGTTACGCAAAATTATTATGACTTATAAACCATTGTAAAATATTAATAACCAAACTCTATGGAGTAACGAAGGTCTGTAAAAGCAAGCTACTCCCAGAGCAAAGCCAACCGTACTGCATCTTTTTTTTCAATGCCCATGTTGTTAACCCAGGAACTAATAAACCCGAAGGCTCTCACTAAATACATATAAAAATATAGTTCTTTATATAAAAGAATGTACATTTACCACTTATTTATCCTTATTGAGAATTAAATGAAAACTTGTGTACTACAGTATGACACAAAAACGGTAATTCACTTAGTTTTTAAGCCTGTTTTTATGTCCAACTAAGGGCCCTAAGGATCTTACTAATGGAGTAGTCTTCCTACTAGAAAAAAGTAAACAAAGGGGGCAGAGCGAATTAAGTTCTTTCTTACAGATAGAAAAAAGCCTCGATAAGACAAATTTTATTACGACTGATTCAGATATTTATTGAACAATTAAATTGAACGATATCAATATAGGAATAATATAGCAGCCCTCAAATTAAAGACCGTAATTTTTCATATTTCACGAATGCTGAGATAACAGACATCCCTAGTCTGGAAACCGCGCGTATTTTGAACAATTAACGATGTGATTTCAGCTGGACGATGCATTAAAAATAAATCAATTCGGCCTCAAGAATTTCTAGTTTATTTATAAAAGGGACTTCCTAGCCCAAGGAATTGAAAAATACCCACCAGATGTCATAGTACGCTTCGATCTTCAAGATAGCCGAGTTTATACACGCGTATCGATTCTCAATATGACGAGAAGTTTGTTCCATTTCTTTACTCCAAAATTTCCGTGAGGAATGAGGAAGCCCGCGTATCGCTCGCGTTCTTCGAATAAAAAAATAAACATCCTCAAAGACTAGAGCAACTCGATACCGTCTCTGGAGGAGGACAATATCGCCAGAGATGAATTCCACTCTCTTCTTTTTATCTTCTACTATGCTTCATGGACGATTCGTCGTTCATTGAATGGCGAATAAAAGGAATAAACGTTGTATTGACCATGCATCAAAGGAGTGGACAACAACGGAAAAAGGGCCGTGGAAATAAAATCAGAAAAATTCTGTTCGACTCGAAAAGAATAACGGAAACGGTTACATGAAATTGAAACCGCAGAACGCTTAATGGGATGAGAATGGTAGAAGTTGGAAGACGTATTCTATCGGAGTAAAAATGAAGGATTATGACATCTTGTGAGAATTAAAATAAAAACTGGACATAGTAAGGTATTTTAGGGCGATTTAAAGTACACTAAACACCTCTTGGGTGTATTTAAAGCATGTAAAACGTTGGATACACTCGAGAAGTTAAAAAGGTTGACAGAGAAAAAAGATCGAGTCCTTCATGTATAAGATAGAGCCGGATGGATTCAGTTAAAGTACGCTTTAAGGTAGTACGAACGAGTTTTAGGTGAGTCACGTTGACACATCTGAATGACTCAACAGAAATTCGGTATAGATATCCTCTAGTAACCAGTAAAAATGGCACTTGTAGTAGAAATAAATTATAATTGACACGTTTGGTAATCGACTTAAACTATTAAAAATTTTTATCTTCTTTCTCTAGGCTATATTTTCAGGGTAAAGATATTGACCGCTAGATAGGTAATTATTAGCAAAAAAGGACCGTCGCGACGCGTCGTAGAGGTTCATTGATATGAATTTAGCACGTTTGAATATTGTATAAACCGTAATTTTCTCAGCCACTTTTAATGGGCTAGAAGAAAAAGAAAAAGTGACCCTTGACATACTAGTTTAGGAAATATCAGGATAGGGTGGCATAATAAATATAAAAATAACGTTATGCTAGGGAACACCATTGAAAACCGTAAAACAATCATTCGTACATACCCCTTGTGCGATTCTCCATCCGGTTAGGCACAAGGAGTTCAGTTATTGCTCTTAGACTAAGTTATCTGTCTTTCTTTTCATTGTGTCCTCCTAAGCAACCAATGTCAGCAAACCTCGTTCGCTTCTAACACATTCAATTCATTCAATGGCTCAAAACACATTCATTAGTCCTTAAGACTCCCAGTACCATTATGCAAAAATGTTCCGCGATATTTGCACATACCTTTCCCGGTGAACTTCTTTATCTCAGAACTAATTTTCCGATCATTTCTATATTCTACTATCCAAATCTCCAAAAGTGAGCGACTCTTCTAGAAGAAATCAGTGAAAAAAGTTGGAAATGAAAGCAAGAGTTTCGATGATAAAAGGAAATTGTACGCTAACAAAAGTGAGCAGCAACGCAGGTACTCTTTTCTTCCGAAAAGGCTGCTCACATGCTATATACTCAAACATTCAAAAGCTTAGCTGCATGGCCATTACAGAGCACGGACTGCAAGTGCCCTCATAGAAATGAGCGGTGAATGTAACTTTCAGATGCTCCTCCAGTCCTCCCTAACATATTCTCCATCCACTTTTCAAGGATCACGCTCCAGAGCATTTGGCAAGATGAACAAATGTGGAGGGATTGGAAACACAACCACCAATCAACGAGTAAGTAATACTTCCTCTGAATTCTCGTCTCACGTTCTCCGTGTCCTAGAAATGGTGAGTGGAGCGATGTCATTCTCAATTTAAAACTATGGTCACTTACCGGCCGGTGGGAATATATTAATTGCTCATGCTTTTAAGTGCATACTGTAGGTTAAAGTACCACCTCGAGAAGTGGGCAACAAAGGAAAGAGTCACAGGCGCCCGGTCATAGGGGTAGCAAGTCTCTGGCTTATAAATGAGTGAGAAATGGTGGCCGAAAGTATTGGAATCTAAAATCGTTGCCATTTTCCAGGATGTATTTCTATCCAAACTGACTTTCGTTTCTACATGGTATTGGAGACTTAACTTACAATCAAGACCTTCTTGAAACTGACTTCAAAATAGAGCACAATCGAACCTACAAACTAACAATTCCCACAATGAGAAAAATTGTCACAGATCTATTGAAATGTGGTTGAAATTGTCCAACTGCTTACGGCTAACATCAAATTAACGCTCAAAAAGTTAGTATAACGTAAAGCCCTTAAAAACACTTTTTATCGCACAAATCGAAGCTTGGAGATACCTTATCACATTAAAATTTGAATCCCACACGCATAATTAAACCAAAATTCTGCGGGGAACATTTTAAAATTCCAGGATTCCTTAAAATAACGAGCAGTTTAAAATACCACAAAAAACAAAAAAACAGTCGGTAATAAATATTTTCTTCGCTAAGGGTACCAATAAATCTTTTAACATATCGCCCACACTTACACAACCTATTATGCACATCTAAACTAACTTATACCTGCCCTGGATGTAAGTTAAATATTAGTTTTTTTCAGTCTCTCATTGAGATAGTTATGAGGGTAGAAGAGGAAGTTCCACGTTTAAATGGTCGCTGACAATTTTAGGCCTGTTACACTCAGGTGAGAACTGTTTCTCTTCAGGCGAATGATGAGCATAATATCTTTAAAACTACCACACTGGGTCAGGTCCTACGACATTCCGATGTCTGACTCGCAATCAATTTCAGATGCCTTGGTGCCCGACACATCAGAAGCCATGAATACGATGAGCCAGCCGTGCATCGCAATGTCGTCTGGGATGGAGAACCTGACTGACGGTGTGTTACTTGACACGAGTTTATGTACCAGTTATGGTCACACGCAAAGATGTCACTATCATCCGAGCAGCCAATTTGATGAAATACCCATCAATGAAATTTCAGTTTGATGGAACTAATACTGTTTTGACGTAGTTTAATTACGATAAGACTTCAGCCTCCACATAAAATGGCGTTACAATTATCAAGTACGCAAAGAATTCAAAAGCGTGCGACAGCTGCCATGGCAGTCATATAGATATTAAGTTGACATTAATGGCAATGAAAAACATGAAAGGGAAAGCATTGTGAATAAATAAAATTTGCCGTGTGCATCAAAGCAAGGATTTGTGAGCCACTTCCGATTCTTGGATACAGCAGTCTACAGGAAAACTGCATAGCATTTTATATTTATAGCCTTTACATATTTGGTTTAATAAGAATACTTACCAAAATTATACGGTAATGGCAGTCAGAACAGTCAATTTCAGTCTTCTTTCAGTAAAAATGCCGTACATAAAAAATTAATTGTAAGAAATATGACGTAATTGAAAATTTGTTTTCAGTACTAAATATACATATGCGATTGTTGTATTTAAGTGTGATTTTTAATGGGTTCTTACTTTGTCGAGAGACAGGTTATTCATATTTGAATTGATTTACCAAGGTTTTGATGAGTACAACAAATCATTCAATAATACTTAAGGCTTCTAATTAAAACATTAACACTCTTATACACAGAATGTCCGCGAAAGAGAATCCACCTACTTGAAAGTATCGTTCAGATGTGATCTTCACTTTTCAGTCCGCAATCACTCACCTGCAAAGAAAAAAATAATCACACAGGGAACATTAAAAAGCGCGTCGAATTAACAATTTTAACTTTAAACATTAGGAAAAAACTAAAAGTAAGTTACGTTTTAAAGATATATCCCGTACAGTAAAAACAAATTATGCTAGGAATTAGTTAAACAGTCAGTTATACGCACCACTGTGTCAATTATTTAGAAGGATATTTTACCATCAAGACGAAAAATTTACTATTTTATATTGAACTTGCCCATTGATACCATTATGATATTCATAACCACAAATTGAGTTACATGCCTTCCATTTTTTATTACAATTGGAAATTTATTACTATATGGTCCATATTACCACTGATAATGGAAACAACAAGCTCTAATTTGTAAGCGCACTTATGTCCTCGAGGATTCTCATTATAATGATCAAGGAATGAGTCACTTTGCACGCTAGGATATGAATACATTTCTGTGTTCCTCAGAGAATTTAATCCTGAACCATCTGAGTTTCGTGATATGCATACAAAATATTTAATGTCTTTTATCGTGTCTCTTGTTAAAAATACGACTGTCGAGGAGGTTAAACAATAAAGAGCGGGTAATTTGAAACGAAACCACTGAAATAATTACAGTGCATATTGAGCGGCGAGCGGGAATAGCTTCCACTCCCCTTTCTTATCCCTCTTTTATCTGCAACTCCTTCCCTATCGTCCTCCGTCCAAGCTTAAAGCGCAGCAGATGCTGCCACGTCAGTTCGTCCTGATATTCACCTAACGCATTCAAAACACCCTACGTCATGCCACTACGTGTAGTTGAATACGTACACAGGATACAATGAAGAATATGAGCACCTAGGGTTTAATATGACGCAAGGTAGAACACTAGAAAAAGGAATTCAAGAACGACTCTCATGATAAAACAGGCACGTCATTGCATGTATGCACGTATAAGCATGCATAAATTTTCATCAATAATCGTACGTTCTTTACTGTGCCATGCCTACTAACGCCGACTGTGATAACACGTGATTGAGCGCACTTCTAGCGAGGGACTTGACAGACACAAAAATGAGAGCAGGGCGCGGAAATTAATAGAAAAGGAAGGAAAATGTTGCCCTCCCAAAACTTTCTTCCCGTCTTTCCATTCCCAACGCTCAAAGTTTTTTCAACAAAATTGAGGATGAGACCAAAGCAATACTCAATTCCTTGCCCAAAGTCGCCCAACAAACAGGCCATATCTCTTGTGAAAAATTTCTCAAACGGAGATAATAAACGCTAATTAGGAAGGCAATTAATAACAGCGATCTGTCGTAGAGGAACGCACGCCAGGTATCCAGTCGTTATCTAACGTTATCATACAACCTCTATAACGTTATCTACATATATTAATTTAGTATCGTGTCAGTCTTTCTGTATCCGTTTTGTTTCTTTCTCTGTCAATTTTTGAGATAGATGAGTGAGGTTTGGTGCGTTGTATGTGGAATCTCTGCCTTCATGATTTGATAGCAGTTTTTAATTTTTACAGCTTGGGCGTGTAGCAGGGGATGTTATGTCACCATTCGTGAAAAGGTGTAAAGGTATTTGGAGATGAAACAAGGGCAGAGGTTTCTCTTTTTGCATATTTTAATTAGTTTCATTAAAGATAGAAGGCTAGAGGTTTCGCCAATAGATGGATAAAGGATTGCAGTTTCTTATTTTTCATTCACTTTTCTTAAACGAAAAAAATTTCCCTAGAAATCGCGTTTTTAATGTCATAATCATGAACTTTATACTTTTGAAACAAAAGGATATTTCCTTGGTAACCGTGGAATTAGCATTAGCTTTAGAAGGGAAATGGGACCTTTACAATGGTGGCTGGGTTTTATATCTTGAGATAGATATTAGTGTGGAAATATAGGCGGTATACTAAAATGTTGCTGATTACGATATTTTTTAGGATATTTTTACCGAAAATTCGCTAAATTCATTTCAATTAGACTAATTAGTTGGACCCCTGTCAGCAGGAGAATGGCACAATGTTATATTAATGCGGAAAGCCGTTGAATTGCAAATGGCCTGCAGTTGACAAGAATGTCGAAACTCGGTAAACATAATGTTATGCGGTTTTCATCTGCAGAATTAAAAAGTAAAATTAAAATTATAGCTGAGTAAAACAGGAGAATGCCACGATGTTATATATTAATTTTGTAGCGTGTCAGTCATTCTGTATCCGTTTCGTTTATTTCTTTGTCAATTTTTGAGCTAGAAGAGTGAGGTTTGGTGCGTTGAATGTGGAATCTCTGCCTTCATGATTTGGTAGTAGCGTTGGATTTTTATTGGGCGTGTGGCAGGGGGTGTTAGGTCACCATCCGTGCAAAGGTGTAAGATACGATATTTGGAGATGAAACGGAGACATGAATTAAAAGGAGTGTATTTAGATAGTTTAAAGAAGATCCAAAAGAGCGACTGCTTGGGCGGGTGGCAGGGGGTGTTAGGTTCCCAGACGGCTAAAAATACGTTCAAAATGTAAAAATGCTAGTTTGCGAGAAACGTAAGAGGGCCCCAGCTAATGATTTCGAAACAAGAACATCCTCCGCCGCTGATCTCAAGTAGTGTCCCAGCCTCCATTCGGCCACCCTCCCTCATATCCCTCTTCCATCACTTATTCAAAACGGCTCCCGGTCAACCACTCACCTGCGCACAAGTAACCGAAGACGAATATTCACATGAAGAGACAAGGCTACACAATCTTCATGGTCGTCCCTTATAATCCCCCTGCTGCCGGCGTAATCCTCAAATCTCCGCTAATCCAATCTATCAACGCGCCCTGTTTGTTCTCGGGACCACTAGTGTCCCTCGAGCATTCAACACACTGTTTACGCAATCTTACCTCGACCTATCCTTATCAGTGCCTAAAAAAATTAGTAGATGGATCATATCGTAAAATGAAAGCCTGAGGAAGTAATGAGATCGCCACGTACATACGTGAACGAGACATTTCGCTCGGGCTATCTTCAATTATAGAATTACTAATGTCACCCACAAAAGACTAACAAATTCTGTAATACATTAGATAAAGAAGTTTCACATTGTGATTGAACCAATTTAGTAAAGCAAATTGCTTTATCCGTCGGGCTTTACTTGATTACCCAGACAAATTCATTCATTCACTGGCCGTTCAATCCTAAGATTTGTTGACTACAGCCCTCCACCCTTCCCTATCTAATGCTAGTTCCCTTACGTCCTGGTATAATTTCCTATGTACTTTCCTCTTTATTTGGTCCTTTAATGTATTCCTGAGTCTCCCTCTGGGGACTTTTCCCTGTATTTTACCTTCAGTTATGTTCTTCACAAACCCCTAGTGTCTCATTGTGAGTCCAATCCATCTCGTTCTTCTCTTCTATATGATGTAGCATATGGTCCTTTCCTCTTCTACGCTTCTCTACACTTCATCATTTCTTATTTTGTCCGTACATTTCATCTTCATCATCCTCCTCCAGCACCAGGTTTTACAGGCTTCTAGTACATCATAGTCAGCTTCTCCACTGGCCAGAGAAACTAAATGATCACAAATGCAATCCGTGGCATTTACTCTACCTTCACCGTGAATTTATCCTCGAAATTCTTACGATACTTTATGAATTTTAAGCAATATATAAGCATCTCTACGGTATTTCAAGAGCAAAGGAGAAATTGGTGATAAAAAACATCAAACTTAGGGTATTTTGTGGTTCGAGTAATTTGATACCAGGCCTCTACGTTTGCACAGATTTAGGAGTGAGGCTGAATGAGCTATTTTCCTCAATAAGCATACACATATTACAATTTTCTAAACTAAAGTTCCCAATTGGACGGCGATAAAAATAATTCTTGGGATTGAGATATTTGCAAGAGTCTTCTTTGATTTCTTTCAAGTGTAGATACGAGTCCCGAGTACAACATTGAGAATATAATTGGATCTCCTGTACTTCTCTCGAAATTCTCTCAATATTTATTTTTGTGAAAACTAAAGTGCGACCTAAACATCAATGGTATTCCATACTAATATACGCATAAAGCTAACTGAAATTTCTGTTTCTGAAACAGACTCATATCAGTGTTTCTAGGGAGACATACAAGAAAATTTTCTGAATTTTCAGGGCTCTACAAGCTTTGAACAGCACTTAAAAACTGTGGCATTTAACCCAGAACTGTAAATTAGACCAAATTTTTACGATTTGCGGTGATCTGAAAGAGGGTATTTTTTCAACAAACAAGAATATAGCAATGATGAGGATAATGGTGTGGATAGATAAAAACATATGTAGGTGAATGCACATTTATGAATTTGAATTCATACTGATTGATAAGAAGAGGACAACGTCAAACGTTTTTCATTGAAATCGTTAAGTCGAATGTTTTTTACCTCAAGAGGAATAAATTCCATGGAATTATGGCCGACTCTAAGAATTACCTCCACGGTATCTCGTTAATTATGAAACTTGTGGTTAACTATATTTTAGATCAACTAATCAAGCAATTGATTTCAAAGATGTGACGATAATTACTTTCGGAAATATTCACAATTTACGTCACGAAATATTAAAACAGACATTGCTGAAAAATAAAGAGCATTCTTATTTCACTCTAGCAATTTCACGTTAGGAACGATATCACGTCACAGGATTTTCATTCATAAATCAAATTTTGACCAGCCTCGGTTTATATTTGGCCGTCTTTGAAAATCAAGGGCGAAAAAATTGGAAGGTAATATTTCCCGGGAAGATTAATGAAATTATAAGTCTTAAAATCTTAAAATAAACTTCTGGTATGGGACAATTTTACTTTCTTCCATTCCTTTATTTCATCAGAGGCGACAATAACACATCAAAGGATTTTGAGTCAAAATGAAACTTTTGGTATCGGTTTTTTTTCAATTGACAGTCTAAAAAATTGATTTCCGAAATATGGTCATAATATTAGTGGGAAATTATATGAACAGTCTTAGACGCAAAACTTTAAATTAACCATTCTACGAAAGGAAAAATCTACTACTTCCAATACTCTCAAGTTTACTTGCACAAACGTAAATATATCAATCGAATTTGATTTTTTATTAAACCCTAGGTTAGCGTTTATATGTATATATTTCATAGAGACTTAAAGTGGAATGTGAAGATACAGCTATTAAATATTCTGAGAACAAAATGAATACTACGACATTAAGACGATGAAAATTTCTGGGGACCGACATTACTTTCAATTTCACAGGAAAATTCAACCCCCCTCTTCCTCATTTCTGGTGGCATTTTCCTTTTAGACCAACCGAGCGCTTTCATCTCACAGCCACCCATCAACTCTCCCAACACACCTCCCAATCTTTGCCACCCTATTCTCTCTTCATCTCTCTTTATTTCCATTCCTCTCTCTTTCTTGCCCCACCACCCACACTCATGAAAATCTCAAAGTCACAAGCGTCTGCTCGCGACCGTGGCTCATTCTCTATTATTTTGCCCCATGACCCTTCGCTCCCATCAATTCCTCCGTCCTCCTCCCGAACGCCAAACCCTCCCCTAAAGCCTCTCCACTCCCTACCAACACGTCGTAACACTTTAAGCTTCCACTCAGGAGACATGTATAGAGATAAGGAGATATGAATTGTTGCAAGAACATCCTAACTCAAACCTCAATCTTAACTCCCGGTCTCTTTAAGTCGACGGTCTCTTCTAGTGTCCTCCCACTCAGCATCAGGTCTTTCCCACCTTTAAAAAACCTCTAGTTTCTACGCCTGTCACATAGAGTACTGAGGTATGTGCATCAAATTTCTTTCTCATACTTAATGTGAAGCGGCGTATAATTGCATAAAACCAATATAATTCAAAAATCATTCGCACAAGAATTTCATACGCAAGAATTTCACAAAAAGAACACACAAGAAAAAGATCGCCAAGCCTCTGTTCTCAGCCCCTTTGAGCCCACAGCAACCTCAAGTAACTTTTCATCTCTATCAATCATAGAGTTTCAAGCCCCCATACTTAACATCCCCTAAAAGTTTGCCAACTCTACCGCGTCATGCACTTCGGCGAACCCACTTCCACGCCATTCAGCTTCCCTTATTTTGGGCCAAAAGATGTTCTTCCTTAATTCATGGTAATGGCCTTCACAACCTCCTTCCCGCTTTCTACTATAGATACCGATAAGATATTATCTCCACCCGAAACTATTCCTTAAAAAATCTAGGACTCTTTCTCTCTCCCATTCCTATCCCTACCAGCACATGTACACACTAGGCGTGACTTGAAGAATTCTTTTGAAAAATTCGTGAATATTAGCAAAAATAGTGATACAGACAATACATGGAAAGAGTTCCTCCAAATTACGCGGCCACTTGTCAACAGATATATACCTCATAAGTATAAGAGTGAGAATAGGGAACCAAGGTGGTACTACGCGGAGGTTAGAAAGTGTTTAAAACGCCAACGAGTTAGCCACGCGAAACTAAGGAAAATGATGAAAAATGTAGCTAATAGTGACCTAAAAAATACTATTGAACATTATAAAATTTGTAAAGCAGCCGCAAACACAGCCCTTAGTAAGGCGTTTAGTGAATTCAAGAGAAAAGGACTTGGAGAACAATAAGAGGTAAATCCCAAAGCATTTTGGTCATAAGTTAGGGAAGTACAGGGAACTAAAAAGTCAACGGTTAATTCTTTGAAAAACGATAGAGGCGAAATAGTAATTTCCAGTATTGATAAGGCTAATTTGTTGACTTATTTTTTTCAGAGCGTTTTTAATCAATCTAAGCATAGTTTCCGCGAAACCATACCAGACCGATTTCAACAACCAATGCCCCCGATCGATATATCTTGTAGCGGAATCGTATCCTTACTAAGTAACATTAGCCCGAACAAGTCCTCAGGTCCTGATGAAATTCCAGCTCGTGTGTATAAAGAATCAGCTCTCGTAATGGCTCCGTATCTTAAAGTAGTATTTAACAAATCCCTCGAAGAACACGCGGTTCCCAAAACGCGGCGATAGGGAACAGCCATGTAATTGTAGACCAATATCATTAACGTCACTATCATGTAAAATTATAGAGCATATAATAGTTACATCAATAATGGGACACCTCGACAGCCAGGATTTATTGATAACAAACCAGCATGGGTTCAGAAAGGGACGGTCTTGTGAAACTCAATTAGGTCTTTTTGTTAATGATATTTTAGTTTCCATAGAAGGTAACGTACAGGTAGACGCAGGGTTTTTGACTTTAGAAAAGCTTTTGACAAGGTTCCCCACTGTAAGTTACTCGCGAAGCTAGCATCATACGGGATTGACAGTAATATAATAGGCTGGATAGGAAACATGAACGCGTTCAAAGGGTGGTATTTGATGGTCTCAGCTCAGGCGAAGTAAAAGTTACATCGTGTGTTCCCCAGGGAAGCGAGATAGGCCCAATTATATTTCTTCTCTACGTAAATGACTACTAAAAATAGCAAGCTCCGTCTTTTTGCCGATGATGCAGTTGTGTATAGGGAAATTAGAAATGAAGAGGGCAGTCAGTCTTTAGCTAAGTATTTAGATGCGATTGATGATTGGTGTGATAGATGGCAGCTAGAATTAAATTTGAAGAAATGCGCGATTATGAACTTTTGGAAAAAGAATGGCTTTCTCCGGAATAATTATTGCATCAAAGAAAAGAAAATATCTAACGTAGAATCTATTAAATACTTAGGCGTCACCATCACAGAAGACATGTCATGGGGGAAACACATCAGGGAAATAACTAGTGTAGCAAACCGTAGATTAGGATTCGGAAAAAGGGTTCTAGGCAAATGCGATGAGAGAGTACGAGAAAGAAGCTATTTTACACTTGTCAGCCCTCATTTAGAATATGCCGCTAGTATATGGGATCCGTACGAAGAAGGTATGATAAAAGATTTAGAGCGCCTGCAAAGGAGATCTGCTAGGTTTGTTAAAGGCCGTTATGATAATTGTATAAGTGTTACGAGCTTAATAGAAGAACTAGGATGGGAATTACTATCAGAAAACGCAAATTAAAATTTCGGTTAAACCTTTTAAGTAAATTCTAAACCGAGTTGTTCACAGATGACGTTAGATATATATTGAGAACCCCTGCGTATTATGCTAGGTTTGTCGTACCGATACATTTAAAATGTCATTTTTCCCGCGTACCATAAGAGAGAACAATAGGAAGCGTAGCAAAGGGATAGGTAGGTGAAATATAGTTAGAGTAGTCTGTAGTGCATGATGCATGTAATAACAACCAATAATTCCTTTCTTATTATGTAGATACTAACCACCTAGCTGCATGTGACCCTGTTCTCTAGCATGCCTCCCTTAAATATCCTACTTGCAAGGCAATAGTTTATGTTTGGTGATCTTCACCCCCTGCCACACACCTTCGAGGTGGCTCGCAGGGTATTACGTAGATGTAGATGTAGATGTAAGGGAATGAAATGCAATACAATTTGTACAATGAAATGATTGAAAAATTGATCTTTTCCGTCTACATTATCACTTAAATACTTCCGTTGACCTCATTCCTTTCGAATACGTATAAATGTATCAGTTTTTGCGCCATTTCACAACGTGGCCGAGCATTTTTCCCTGGCTACCGTCTTTTTCTGGGGTGGCACATTTCCAAAATATTCTTCTTACGAGTGCATAATTCATCCAACTCGTCTTCTGCTGAGCCAGCAATATAAAGGACTTGTGCTGAAAATGACGAGGAAGAAAAAGTATTTCTGCGAACGTGCTTCAACTGCGCGGGCCATTTTTCAATTTATGCTTGCCAATTGCAGACCAGGGAAACAGCATTTGAACAAAATGGCCACATCGCTCACCAAATCGGACCAATCGCAAACCTGCTCTAATTTCATGATCACATGGGAACCAGCGTATGCTTATCCTGGCGCGAAATAACCCGACATAATATAATTCAAGAGTAAAGATTTGTAATAAATGTTCGGGATAGGATTTCAATAATGTAACAAGTACAATACGGATGCTGTTATTCCAAACGATTCTTTCCACCACCATGGTCACAAGCTGTCAGCCTTCCATGCCATGATTTTTCGTTTGGTCAATGTACCAATGAGTGATTCAAATTTTACCAAAGAGTTAAATATTAATTTACAAATTGCGACGAGAAATGGATTCAACAACAACACCATTTTTCAAATTGTAGACAGAAAGCTTAAACAGCAGGCCATTCACTATCTGACGACACTCCCTTTTACAATAAATTACCAGCCTTTAGGTTGGTGCAAAATACCATTTTTAGGGGAATTGACGTACAGGATCATGCAATCCATGCCTGTGAATAAGTTAAACTGGTCTTTTTATTCCCCAATAGCTATAGGAAAACTTCTTTTTAATACTAAAGACAAAATTGAAATTGCCAGAAGAGCGCGGAATGAGAACCAAAATTGCCTCAGAAATTCCGTATTACAAGTTGTTTAGGATTGAAAAATAGGTCAATTAGAACATAAATGCTATCACACCAGATGACTCGGTTGCAGCAAATAGTAAAAAGAACTTGCAGCATTTTGGCCAACTCATTCCGCAACAAACGAACGCTAGGACTTACTATTTCATTTTAAATTACTATGTTCTGCTCCAAACTCCTACTTCTTAACCCATATTGTTATCGAGACTGTCTTAACTTTATCAGAGAACCCTGGGCTTAACGAAATTTACATTCACTTCGAATGATCTGTAAGTGCTATTTGCCTGTCCCCCTTCCGCGCTTGGAGCATAGAACTTCCACTAGCAGCACTTTAAACCATAGAAAAATCCAACTAGACCACAAAAGGCCCATATCAAAACGACAATATGTATCAGTCTAATATTCAGAATTTGACACGGAAAAAATTATAGTTAACATAATGTTTGCAATTCCCTTGGGAAGAGCGTTGGTACTGAAATCATCCGGTATTTAATTTCACGATGATCACTGCAATACGGTGAATGCCATACATAGAATTTAACTACAAGGCTTTGAAAAAACAACAGCGCAAACTAATTTTTCATGTGACTAAAAAATGGCAAGATAAATTCATCTCTGTGCAAAATCATATCAGACGGTCTGATGTGAGTGAGATGTGAGACGCTGTGATGCGATCTTTAATTGCCTTTGGCGCGCATTTT
Organism: Ceriagrion tenellum; assembly: GCA_963169105.1. Lineage (NCBI taxonomy): Eukaryota > Metazoa > Arthropoda > Insecta > Odonata > Coenagrionidae > Ceriagrion > Ceriagrion tenellum. The sequence continues at coordinate 57,059,563 of OY720632.1, read as the reverse complement.
TTCCATTCATATTTACGTCGAAAACATTATGAAATGGAGACAGGTTGGGATATCGACGGCTCTATTGCTCACAGTCGTCTCTCGAGCGCGGAGGACTCACTTCATTTTCATCGAGGAGTGGGCTGCGCCTTCCTTCGTCACCGCACAGGCGCCGCTGTCAGAATGGAAAGAGGAGATGATGCGAGGTGATCATGATGATGGCTCGGACCGATAAGGATGCTCGCACTCACGTGATTACGTTGAGTATTTGCGCCTCACACCTACCTTCCCAAAACAAAAAGAGGACAATATCCGCAGCATCATAACCGTCACCAAGAGGTTCGGAAGTGGGTCGACTCGCTGTGGAACGGACGAGAACCCACATAACTCATCTTTTCCTTTTTTTAAGAGAACTTACCTCAGCGCCGTCGACGCAATCTCCATAAAAACGAGGGCTCCAATCCATTCCTATTCCGTCTTTCACCTTCTCTACATCATATCACACGCCATCAAACTAAACTTTCTCACTTCCTGGTGTGCGGCGGTTTTCCTGCAGTGGAAGTTTTTAGTTAAGGAATACATAATCTAAATCCTTAATTTTTTCCAAAACTGTTAACTGTTGCTTTCGTTTAATATTTTATCAACTATTATGGTTAATTCATAGCGCGAGAATAAGATTTTAGGGAGATTTGCAGTTGAAGGCCCTACGCCCTGAAGATATTGAGTCCATTGCGGAGAACAATAAATCCACCATCTGGTGGGATTTATCAGTTTCCATAATCATAGGTATGCTCGGGAGAGTCAGGGAGAGAGATAAAGAGTGTGTGTTAAAGTCTTTTTCCGTCTTGCGTGGCTCAGGCGGAATCACTGACACCTCGCATGCAGTAAGCCGTCATCCTGGGGTCACTCCGTCTACTCCGTACGCATGACCCCACTGCAGCGTAGTCACTAATTTGATGGGCATCGGAAGTGGAACCGAAAGCTGACCAACGAGTCTTGGTCCATTATGAAAGAAAAGTAATCTGATGCCTGTCGAGGACTCGAGGGGGGATGTTACCAAAGTAACGATCGAATATAGAGCATATAAATAAATAATAGAATGCATAAAAAATAATTTCTCCCATATTTTGTAGCGTATTTATGTAGATTGACAGGGTTGCGTTGGGCGTTATAAATTTAAGACAAAGTTCAATAATTTTTATGACGGGTTTAGAGCGCTCAAACAAAGGATAATTATGTTCAAATATCTTTCTCGGGCTTCGTACCGGGTAATGTTTTCAAAATCCGCCGACGTTTCGAAAAACGACTGGTTTTCCATTTTCAAGGCACGTGTTATTTCCGTCGTAACCGCTATAACACTAATTTTAAACTGGCTGTTGATGCCCCAAAAATGAAGGTTGCGATCCCTATGATTGGCTCACGTGTTCCACTGGCCATTGAATCATTTTCTCATCTTTTCAATACATTTTATTACAGGCCACCAGGTATTACTCAGTTGGAATCCGGTGTCTCTATTAAAATTATGCAGATTCAATCATATCTTATCACCCGGTGCGAAGCCCGAGAAAGATATTTAAACATAATACACCGGGAAAATCTGAAATCATTTAAAGCATAATTATCATTACAAGAGCCTCACAAGAATTTCTCGCTCCCCAAAAACTCCTAGTGAAGGGCGGTGAGACGTAGAAAATCCAAATACAGCACCAACAACATCTGAAATGGATGAATGATTCAGCTTACACTGAGCATTTGCCAGGGATATCCTTGAATTACCGTCATTAGTGCAAAATTACCTAATCATTGAGGTGTTGACTAATGCAGCTTCTTCTCAAAACGAAAACCAACGGTTATCAGTAACGGTCGAGACACAAACACCCATGTCCTAGGCAGATAATATTCTACCCAGGCGGGACTCGAACCCGCAACTCTCGGGTTAACAGGCGAGGACTTTACCCTCCGCCACCGGGGCCAACAAATTACTCTACATATACATCTACGTCATACCCTGCAAGCCACCTAAAGGGTGTGTGGCAGGGGGTGATTCCACACAGTATGCATGAATGATACGGTAGAACACCGAAATTACATTGAAACCCGCGTACCACACATGCAAAGCGCCAATTAAAAATCTTATAACCAACAAACATTCTATTGCCAATCGTTCCAACATGCAAGGGATACAAAGACTACTACTACAGATTCAAGATATCATGCATAAATAAGAACATCATTATTTACATCATGAATAAATAAGAAAGTAGAGAATATAATGAGAAAGATTTACTGTCTGCCTATTGTCACAATTCGAACTATTCATGACCACAGCTGTTATGGTCCCGAATGGTACGCGGAAAAAATGACATTTTATACCTATTGGTTCTACAATCTAGCTCTCTAATTTTATTGGCGCGATCTAATCTGCCGTAGTACGAGGGGGTTAATAGCATGTTTTTTACGTCGTCATAGAAATGATTTTCCTGAAATTTAGTTAGGAGGTTAAGCCTATAATTTAATTTACGCTGTGATAGCGACTCCCATCCTAATTCTTCTAACAGTCTCTCTAACTCTATTGTGCGTTTACGCAATATGGAAGAAACGGCGATGAATTATTTCGTATTTCTGGTATCACTCATTCACGAAGTTCATCCCGCTACATATCCCCTCATCCGCCCAAACCCATCTCTCTCTACAACCCCAATATTGCTACATTCTCTCCTCCTTGGCAGTAATTGATGGTGCAGATACAGCCCACTCCCATTCGTTAGGCACCTACTACCATTGAGTCTCTTCGAAGTTCCCCGCAACGCTCGTTGCCGATTACCTGGTGACTACGAAGAGCGCTAGGAATGCGCCCACACTCTCCTACTGGGACTCGGCTAGAGGGCGTAAGGAGAAATGGCGTGGCTGAGAAATTCAACTCAATCAGAAGAATTTTAGTCCAACTAACAACCAATGTGAATATGACACTGAAACAGGAATGGCCGCAAATGAAAGGGTGAATAATTGGTCATTCAATCATAAGATTGGTTGACTGCAACCCTCCATCTAACCGTGTAACCTGGTCTCTCCTTAATGCCCTTTCGACTATTCTGTTTCAAATTCCGTTTTACCTGGCCCACCAATTTGTTCCCCGGTCTTCCTCATGGGACTATCAGGTTCCTTAAGACTTTCTGTTTCTGAAAGTGTGGCCACGAGGGACTTTAGCGGAATCAATATGGAAGATGAGTCAAAAATAGTTCCTAATATGTATGTCGAGGGAACTAACACATGAGTGTAACAAGGTTGGTCTGAAGGTACATTTCTCTAAAACAAAACTGACCATTTTTAGAGCCTAAAGATTTGAACTATATGAGATGAGAATTAAAAACATTTGTATCAGACAGAGTTCCAAATAAAATTAGATAAGGGTGCAAGAATGGAATAAACTTGACGAAGGGAAAGAGTGAAGAATATCAAAGTTACAAGGGCTGGAAATAAGGATTAAAATTCAAAGATCGCAACGCAAAAGTACTGCATTGGCAACCCTATTGGAAGACGAAATGAAGTCAACCAACTGAAAGATAATTAAAACCCATTACCTTGGACATACAATGAAGTGAGATGGGAGATGATGAGTGGAGAGATATAGAGGCTTGAAGATGTGGAAATGAGATACGCCACTAATATGAATGATCCCGTTCGGAAGGAGAAGAATGAAAATAAGTAAAATATTATCCGTCAGATCGAATTTACACTAATGGGAAAAGAGTGTAAATTAGTGGTATAGCATTTAAATCGGTTAGAAATAATAAAAATAAGTTTTCCAATTGAACTATAAACGATAAAAATGATTTTACAAATTAAACAGGGAATATAAGTTGACAAAATTCATGTTCACCAAATATAAGATTCGCATAACTTTGATAATACTATAATATAGCATATCAATTTCTTCAATAAAGCAATAACTATTTAACGATTACTTTGGTCTAGTAATGATTTTCTTACCGCTTTAATAAGCATTAAAGCGATTTTATATCATTTTCATTTTGCAATTATGTATTACAGCAAAATTGTTTCGAAGACACAGTGATTATACTTTTTTAAATGTAATTAAAACATTTTTACACCAACAGAATGGGATTAAAAAACGGATTCATTAAAAAAAGGGAAAAAGGACACGCTAAAAGTATAATGATATGTCGTATATGACTTCGAAAAAGATTTAGGTTAGTAGGGGATGTAAAAAAACAGATACCGCCATATAAAGGGTATAAAGACTAATTGAAGGAAGCGGGACTGACGTAAGAGCGTGCGGGAAGCGGTGGGTGCAGCATATTCATGGATATACACTCAGCAGAGGAGAAGGCCATAACACAAGAGTGCGCGGCGTTGATTGGTGGTTGAATGAGTGAGTAGGCTGCGAGGACCGCAATATAGGCAATTGACAGCCGAAATTAAAAAGATTCTCCCGGGAAGGAGAGTATTAATATTCCCATGGAAAAGGAAAGCCTAAACGGTGACTTGGCCAACGTGAATTTACGGAATGAAATGGAAAGGTAATACGTGTAATTGTCAAATAATATTTCACGGTAGATTCAAACACCTTAAAGAAAATTTATAAAAAACTCATTTGGCGGGAATTGGGGTTATTGTTGATGTCTATGATCATCTGCAATAGGATAACTTCAATCACTTAACAAGATATGTCCACAAGACATATTAACATGAGAAAGTTAAATAAATTTATATGAGATATTTTCAATAAAAAAGTTAAACTATAATTAATCAAAAAACAGAACTTTTTGCTGATATAAATCTTTACAAAGCCAAATAAGCTTTATTAGAGCCCCATTCAAAAATTAGGATTTGTTACCCTCTGAGGAACGCATACGGAAAGCAAGTCTTCTTCAATAAAACACTAAATTATTCCTTATAGTTGTAAAAGGTTTCTCGTAAACTCATTTGAAGATACCCTAAACATTTTTAATTAAAACCATCAGGAATGAAAAAGAAGGGAGTGAATGAAAAGAAAGGAGCTAAAAACGAAGAGAAGAAGGAAAGTGAATATTATCAAAACATTCCAAAGTCCTTGAGAAAATTTTTCATTCTGTTTGTATTCCAAGAACTGGAATAACCGACACATAAAGAAATCAGTCTATTAAAAAAATTATGTTTTTTTTATTGTTCCCAGCTGATCTAGCAAATAGTGTTAAACATGAGCCAATTTTCAATAGAGTACCATTTGACATCACCATACGACCAGGAGGAAAACTGGCATACATTTTTGATCTAAATTTCTGTGGAGTCAGTATGACAAACAGTTAATCGACAGAGACTCAAAAGTTCATTGCATTGGAACGAATGGCATTTATAAAGTAAAAAAAAAACACAAAATTAGAAAAAGCATGCTAAGCTAGCAATTCAATTTCCTCTATCGTGGGGAAGTGACATTTGATGATACGGGGAGAATTCTTGGTTAAATTTACGGGATTGAGAATGAGGGCACGAAACAAATGGATATTCACTTTAGTTACGGGGCGATGATTCTTCCATTATTCGTATTGCCCTGTCGCATTCGTCTCTCTCAGTATGAGCGCCAATATTTATGACGCGGTCAAAGCAGAGCCGAAAGCTGGTTTTACACGGAGCACGTCTTTCACAATATGATACATGTATGAACGTGCATTTCAAATTGCGCCGTTTTATGGGGTGAATTGCAAAACCGTATGCATGAATGCATGAACGCGAGATGGCAAAGAAGCCCGAGATCGAATTCAATAGTAATCGCTCGACAGATTGAGAAAAATATGGGAGTTTTAAATTGGGAAATTTGGTGCTCTGTGTAAAATGGGGTTTATAATATCCTTAGAGGAACCCCTGGTGGCGGAAAAATGACCTAAAGCCCAAGTCTCGTTCATACAGAGGGAGAAACCAATGGAGGCCTCCCTCTGAAACTTACCTCAAAGCTCACGAAATAGAAATCAAAACGTTTTGTACTCCAATTGGTGGATCGTGCCAACTTGTCTCCATTTAATAGGCAGTAGCAACCTTCCTTTGACTCCCTATCATACTCATTTTCACCCAACTCCCTTCATTACAATAGCAATCAAGGTTCTTAAATATAGAATAGCTCTGAGAACCTTGCATCGAAATTTCCCCAACCCTTTGTCTATAAAGCACTTCCTCCAACTAGCCATAACCTTATATCTTACCCTATTCATCCATCCATTCTTTACCTTCAGCTTTCTTGCCTCCTGCCACCATTCCCCTCGGCGCGCACTAACTCTACTCAACCTTCCACTCGGTAGAGCCATCTCCAAATATTAAATTGTTCCACTTTGCCATTTCACACAAAGCGAGACCTTACGCTCTCTAATAGTATGCTCAAAATTTATTAAAATATTCAGCTAAGCGTTCTTAAAGCCTTTTTACGAAGCTCCTCTTCCTGGCCTAAAAGTAAAGAGTGAGCTGATTAAAAAGGGCGGATATTGCACCGTATCCACCACTGACGTACGTTTTGCCGTAAAATGTCCACATACATGCCCTCTACTATGACGTTACAACGATAGTTTAAATTAGAGTTGCCCTTTCCAGAACTTGCCACGAGGAAGTAAACATCATTCAGTAAATTACAAAAAATGTTAAGATTCGCGCAATCATAAGACCTTACACGATTTTTGGAATGGTTTCAAAAACTCTTGATGAAGCAATATACCCGGTCCTATTTTGTCTTTTTTGACCATTCAGTTTCATTTACCGTTTTTTTCCGTGGCATTAGCGCCAACTACAATAAGTTGGCAGAGGTAGAAACTAATTGTTACAGGCGAACTTGCGTTCCAGCATCTTTCCGGTCCACAGGCGTATGGTGTGTTGTAGTGAATTGCAGGAGATATATTCTGAATGTGATTGATTCGAAAACGAAATACACACCATAAATATATGCATCGCACTGAAGTAACATTGGCTATTTTCATGGAAAATATAGCAGTCCGATACGTTTAGAAGGTTTCCTTGACATCACATCAAACAACTTTCTTCGTTTACTTTTACAAAAATAACACTCATTTCATTCATTTCCAGCTAATATTTAATTCTTGGCCAAAGCAAAATCAATTACACCCCATTTATGCATCCAATCTTAAACTCCTATCTGACGGTAAGGTGAATGTTTCCTTTTTCCTTGGAGCTGAAAATTTATAAGCCCTAACGCGGGAAAAAAATGTGATCAAAAGAATTATCCTTTTACATTTTACTTTTAATGCCACCTCAATGCTTTTTGATGGATTTGAAGTTGATTAAACAACTACTTTGTCATGCATTAGGTCCCTTAACGTGTAACAGGGGTGAGTAGATGCCGGCTATCTTATCTCAATTGGTACAATTTTCTCGTACACATCAGTCACCTTCTATTTTCAATTATTTCCCAACAAAGTCGCTCTAATTTTCTTTTTCTGTTCCTCATTGCTCGTGGATGTTTGACCCACAACTATTCGAAGACCATGTCCCACCTTCTCTTATTCTGCCTCCACCATTTATCTTCTACTCACCCTTATCCCCAACTTACCACTGTCCCACAAGTCCACTTCCTTTTCATATCCGCTCCACTCTTACCGACCGCTCTTCTATCAGCCTTCATCCAGTCTCCTTACCTAAAATCCGTTCAATGATTCTCTCTGCCCTTAATCCTATTCCACCCCTCCCGCCATTCTCATTCTAAAACCCTTTCCAGCTGGTCTCTTCACGTCCGGCCCTCTCAGGGGTCTTCAATAAAATGCACAGAGCGCGTCCGCGCAAACCCTTGGTACCATTCTCATCTACGACCGTCACTGGGAGTGTACGAATTATTTCTCCCACTCTTGCTCTGCAATTTCAATCCCATTCTCTTCAATTATCAAACACATCGAAGTACAACTTCAATAACCTTCTTCTTCATGACCATATCTTCCATCTCCACGCTTCGTAACTTCATTCCCTAGATTAAAATTGACATGAATTTCTCTAATCGAGGAAACTTGAGCTCCACGGCCTCTTACAAAATACAAATAAGGAATAAATCTCCATGGGAAATACGCGTATCCGACGCTCACCCTCGTCCGTGTTTGTGTGTGTATTTTGACCACGCTCTTATTGAGCAAGATTCTCCCAGAAGTTGGGCTCATTTGAGTGTGAGTGATTTTGTGTGTTTGTGAGAGTGAATGTGTGAATAACCTGGCATTCTCAGTGGGGTCTCATTAGCCCTTCGAAGGATCCCAGATTATAACACCAAGCATCCTTAGCGGGGTCCTATTAGCCCTTGCGAAGGATCCTTTTTTTTTGGGGGGGGGGTGGAGGGTGTGTGTGTGTCTGTATTGGTCACTGGCGAGGAAGTCACTTTCCCGTAAACCATCACAGGAGGGTATTCTGGTTGAGAGGCTGGGGTTGGTCAGTGACATTTTCGTTAAACCAACACAGTAAACTTTTATTTCTTTCTTTTGACGAGTGGTACCAATTATTACGGCCATCGGAGATTTATTCTTTATTTGTATTATGAATTTCTCTATTTATATAATTAAAAACCTTTACGAGGGACTGCTAGTCACTGAAGTAAATTCTCATAGTTACATCGATTGATTCCATGAGTTATTTACTGAATACTCTAATTATCTCTATACTCCATTTATCATCCGAAATGTTACTAACCTGGATGCAACGCAATTGCATTATTCCGCATTTTGCTAGTACCCACTATCTTTTCGCAAAAATAAGCCCCTTAAATTTATCGTAGTTTACTCGATCAAAATACTCAGCGCTTCATTTAAAAACAAATGAAAATGGAGAATAACACAAAAAAGAAAAAACGGATATACCCGAGAGAGATGTATTCCTTTTTCCTGAAAGACAGCGCAACGGGTTGCTACTGCCGTCGCAGTTTCCTCTTAAAGCAGCGATGCAGATGAATCCATTCGGAATCTCCTCTTTCTCCCTTCGGTTGCTTGCACTCGTCCCCTCACTCCTCTCTTTCGCGGATTTCCGGCAGTCCTATCATGTACAATCACGTTGGGGCAGGATCCTAACCGGGCTACATCGATAAAAATAATATGCGCAAGAGGGTTACTAAAGGTAACAGTGACGAATTCTGAGAAAACCAAGCCAAAATGGTTCATTGGGTGCAGGTGAAGGTTTCAATTTGGAGGGCCACAAAAATTAGAAGAAAGTGACGGTTTGTGGTGCTTGTAATCGGAGATGCGAATGGAGGGATTTTACGGGCCCCTCATAGGTAATAATTTAATTGTTACATACACCGATAGGAAGAAGAAGGTGAAATGCATGAAAAAAGACTTGCCTGCTTATCCAAGGATCGCGGGTTCGAGTTCCGCCGGGGATGATTTCTCTCTATCGAGTCAATGTGTGTGTTGCCAAGTGCGCTTGATTCGGCCCCTGGGATACCTGATGGCAATACTAAGGAGTCTTTTCGGAATCGCTAGGCCCTAAGGACCAACCAAATCATCCCTTGATATCATCACTGGTCGCTCGGTCCAAAGATTGGTTGACTGCAGCCCTCCACCCTTCCCTACCTAATACTAGTCCTCTTATCTCCTGGAATCTCTTCCTATGCAATTTCTTCATTTATTTGGTCCATGAACTTATTCCTGGATCGTCCTCTGGGGAATTTTCCTTCTATTTAACCTTCACTTTCCATGGTATAAGAGATAGGAATTAAACGTTTTCAACGAGTTTATAAAGCCATTCTTTTAGAACGCGACCGATAGCTCAAATAATTTGTGTGACAAGTAGATTTGTAAGAAGATAAGAATATAGTCATTCGGGAATTGAGGAGTAGAGGAAAACCTTGAGTCTGCAGTAGAATAATATGTAGAATGGCACCCAGAAATGGCAAAATCCACGGGAACCACGGTTTGACATAGTGTCCCACTGAATATCTATACATCACTCATAGAGTAGTTGGGTTACCAGAGAACAATTTACTCCACTTCTATGATTATAATCCAATAAATAATGAAAATATTATGCCCTAGCAATCACATTAAACCCGATCTCCGATGTAAAATATTAGGATGGGAGAAGAATAACGGTGAAAGTTTAAGCATTCATTCCAACTGCATATTTTTTCGCCGTTTCAGGCGTTTATTCCTGCAACATTTCCTTCAATAATACTTAATGAAATTTTCTCACACGGAGCAACAAAAGGGAATATACGACGGAGGGAGAAAGAGGGGCGGGGCAAAGGGGCCGCAGAGAGGTGTGGTGAGGAGGGTCCCCTCCCCTTCAAACCCCTACCGGGTGGGATTTTTACGGCGAAGCCCGACAGTGGTTCGCTCATTCTCATTATGTCCCACGGCCTCTCGCCCTAACAGCTCTATCTTCCTAACTTCCGCGCCATTACCATCTTTTCCCAACCCTTACGTCGCTAGCACATCTCATTCCTCAAAAACCAAACCCAGTGGTCTGCAATCTTCTGGAGTGGGGAGGTGGAATATGGGGTTTATAGTGGAAAAAGCTTTTTAAAGAGGCAGCATTACCTTAAAGAGCCCGGAAAGGAATTAAAGAGAGTTAAAACGGCAATGAAATGAAAAGAAAAATGGCAAGCGCTCATCATACATCGAAATATACATCAAAGAAAATATACATCACAATGAAACGTTTCATTCAAATTTGTCTTATAACGCGGCGGTGGTTTACTTGTGTGTTTTATTTTACTAATTTACGCACGTAACTATACCTGGAGGACCCATTTGTTTGATAGTGAGTGACGAACAAAATCAATAAAATTGTTTTTAAAACGTATGAGTAGGAGGTGGAAAGTATTTACAGAGGATATCTTGGTGTGCGGTGAAAGAAGGACACTTGAAACCAAAGGGTCCCATGTGGAGTTATCTCATGAAAAATACGAAATTAATATCATATTTACATCCATTCTGTCATGAGAATCAGAAAATAATTAATAAACATTTTTGAATTGTTTAGAAATAAAGCCAAAGTGCATTTCCATTTAGCTAAACTTAGGCCAATTAATTACTCTAATAAAGAGCAAATTTGGCTGCAGTGTTATCCTAGCAAATATAAACCTAATATAAGCTCTATTTGAAAGCTTCCAAAATAGAATTCTCGTAAATATTTGCCATTTCACGTTAACTACTGTGAAGGATTGAGCACGAGTCCTAATTATTACTGACTCATGACGCGAAACGGTTGTGAACAAAACAAACAATCACAAACCAAACAGAATTAGTGATTAATTAATTTTGAGGGACAGCAACTGATGTATACCTCTATCATATATTTGCATTATTCGGACCACACGTCGTATCTGGATTTATCGAATAAATAATTTATCACGGTTCAGTAAGTAAACGTGGTTCAATGAGTAGAGGATAAAGTTACATAAAATAATCAGTGGTAGATACAGTATTTTATTGCCATCATAGGCTGGTCATTGCCCTTATCGCCATTCAACTTTAAGTGATAAAGAGGTCGAGAGTAACTTAAGCCGAGACTTGAACCCATTGGAGGCTAACACTTTAGATTTCATTTCTAAGGTAAAAATACTTGATTGACCTTCTTCAGCAGAACCCGGTGCTGTAAAGCTAAATTTTAATGAGTTCGTTATGATTTTTACAGAGGTAATAGTTTCCTTTTTAAGGATATAACTAAATTAACTTTAGAAAAACTTCCTCATCTGTAATTAGAGTAAAAAAATGAATTTACTTGATTTCCGCCGATGAATTTTCACATATACCATAGAAAATATCTCAATATGAACTGTAAAACAAAGGTGGGTAAGTAAGAAGAAATGATGAAGGTTTACCAACTGAGGCCACAAGTTAAAATTGCCACACGTTCTCAGCTTCGAGACAGCTTGTTGATTCAAACACGTCACACAGACCTGCACGTGCTCTTTGACGCGCAGGCGCAGTAAGGAGTACGTGAGCATGAAAGATATTATAATACACAACGCAGAAATATTCTTTAAGAGCTTGTTGGTGCACAATTTTAGATGATATACCTTTTAAAGAGAGAAAACTAAAAGCTATATGAATAAAGTGAAAAGATAGAGCCACCAAAAACCATTGCTAGTTGATCTTATTGAATGAAAATCACAGTTCTTTTACCAAGGTCGCGATGAAACGTAAATTTAATTACAAGAGAATGGGAAAAAATCACGCAGCATACATGTAAGAGCACGTAATTATCGATCAACGTCAATTCGTTTTTCATGACAAAAAGGAAGTTTACTCCAAAAATACTAAGCGGTTTACATTTTTTGATACTCATATTTTAGCAGGACCCAGCGTAAAACGCTATATGGAACAGTGAACATACAAAAAATACAGGAGAAACTTGTTATTGAATCCTTCAAATTGACCAATTTTCTAAAAATTTGCCCAGCGTATTAGTAAGTTTTCTAATTTCAAATAAGCGAAATACGGAATTAATAAGTTCTTCGCATCAGTGCCGTCCAAAACTAAGCATCTGAGTGGTTAACGGTCGGTACTAAAAATTTTAAACTTTTACCCCAAAAAAGTTGTAATTTGTCAAAATCATCAGGAAGGATGTTGTTTAACACGTGCTGCTTCACTCGCTCCTCTTTTATGGGATGCCATTCCTCCCACAGAAGGCGATGCGACCCCAAACCCTCGCCTTCGATCAATTTTCATTCTAATATTTCCACATCACTCTTCTCACCGACATTCCTTCTCCCGAGTCCCTCCGTCCCAATTCATATCCCTTCTCCCCTTTTATGGGAATTTACAGTTGATCGAACTTGTAATACGAATCAGCAGTGACAAGTACGAGGGGCTTCTTGGAGACAGAACTGGGAGTAGGGCGTGGCAAGGAATCGAGCTACAGAAGAGGAAAGGAAAATACGCATGAGGTTTACCAAGTTACTTGAGTGGAGAAGTCGAGGGAACTGGGAAAGATGGTGTTGGATCGCGATGGGGGAAGCTAGTCGCTCATCGTAAAATACAACATGCAGAATACCTATTTTCTTTCAAAAATATAAATGCAAATACTTGTCTATTGGGCAAAAAATTAAAAACAATATCTCAAAATTTTACTTTTATAGGATGACTTCTTTCGATCGTTTCACATCATAATCCAATAGCATTTTCCTTTCCTAAAGCTGTGAAACGTTCTATACCAGTGATTGAAAGAGAAGCATATAGTGTGGGAAAAAGCAGTTCATTTCCCATGTGATAAGTAATAATTTTATTCCTCATAGCTGTGTCGCAGAATATTACTTCTTTAATGCAGATGTAACAGGTACATCTTCGCGGGTCAAAGAAGAGGACTGCATGAATATTTAATAACACTAACCTCTCCTCATATTTCCTAATATTCTGCTCCATAGGACACACGATACCCGTACACTTGCTCGACCTTTCTGCTGCCGTACGTTCCAAACATACCTTTCCAAGTTTCCTTCTGACTTGAATATTTTTTTTCGCGCCAATCCTCCAAAACCTTCCCATACGCCACCACCCGAAATTCGATCCCCACCGCCGCAAATAAATGATCCTCCAAAAACATCTCCATTATATCATTTTCATGCAGCAGCATATCCGCCCCTCCTTTCTTAGGCTTAAGGGTAGGAATATTGGAAGGGTAAGATACTGATGTCAAACATCAAAACCGAGAGTTCATTAGAAAAAACTACCATTATAATTACTTTATGTTCCTACCTCCACGTGTTTTTAATTTGTCTGGTATAAGTCCTAAAACCTCTGTCAAAATGGAAAATTCCACCTTTAGCTAACTGATTAACTTTTATATTAAGTGCTAGAAACAATGTTCACTCTTACCTAATACCATTAATGAGCATCAAGAGCCTACAGGTATATATTTTCATAATGAAGGGCGTATATTTCCATCAATCGCGAAAATATTGTAACTTTTTTGAAGAATTTTAGAGACAGATATCGGCAAATTATTAAAACTCTATCTCGGAAAAGAGTGACTTTTTCAAGTTTATTTTGATTTTTTTCCAACCATAACACACCTGAAAAATCTTCAAAATGTAAGGCTAAGGGATGGGTGGACTACAGTTGGTGTGAGGTGAAGTGTAGACAGAAGAGGATGCAGGCAATAGAGAAGTGATTAGACAGGCTTAGCAACGGAGGGGGAGACGAAAAGAAGAATCCTTGGCGACACGCCACGAGAGCAAACCCGTATTCGCGCCCCAGTAAATATCGACTGCAGCCATTTCATATCATCTTCAGCTACTGCGGTCTTCAGGCTGGTTGCTTCTGCCTGTCTCTTCCCCTGAGGACTAGTTTGAATACGAACTGTCGAGGGAAGACGGGCGAGGAGGAGAGAAAGAGCAAGGGTGAGAGGGGGAGAGAGAGGAGGAGAGAGGGTTAGAGACAGAGAGGGAGGATGAGCCCCGGAGGCCATTTTATTCCTTTTCACTCCTTCCCAATTCTTAATATCCGTCTTGCCATTCCGTACTCGTTTTCTGCAGTTGCCCTTAAGCTGCTTTCTCACCACGCACATGAGGAAACGGAAGTGAGAGAACTAACTCATTCTCGAGAGTAATAAGCCACACCTCTCAACCTCATTCTTTTTCCAGCATTGAGCTCTCTCTCCCTCACTCTTGCTCTTTTCCCCTCTTTCTCTTGCTCCGTTCTAGCATACTAAAGACTACTAGCGGAAATGTAAGCTATTTGTTAGGAAGGGGTATCCGTAATATTTTACTCATTATTCATCCCATGATTTGGACGGAATAGAAGACATTATGTGTCAGACGAAAAAGAAAAGTAAAATAAATTAATGAGTAGGGAAACTAAACCAAGAGTGAAAAACGCTGATCAGAAATAACAAACTGCTACGTATAGAAGTTACGCCGGAAAATTAAGGCAATAAATAATGTGTGAGCAATAAAATCCCTTCGGAACTATTGAAGAATAGAGAAAATAGTGTAAGATGGCGAACTTTACAACACATTTGCAAAGTATGCCTGAGGCAGTATGGATGGAGACCTTTATATGAATTGTTTTAATCCGTAGACCGCATCCACAAAACTTAAAAATATGAAGTCTCTAGAACAAAAGCATGATTTTAAATACAGAAATGGTTATAGATAAAACAGTTCACGGGAAGTTAGCGGCGAGAGCAAACGTATGTTCGAGTTACGATGAGGTTGGGTTATGAATGAGAAGGCCACCAGGTATGCGCCCGCTATAATAAGCTCATTCATAAAAAGGACAATAACGTATCAAAACCACGCAATAGAGAGAAATCGGAAAAAGTACAGTAGATACAAGTGAAAACAATTTATTGGCGAGATATAGTACTAAGACAAAACTTGCATATGGCCTAGATGGTCCAAATGAGAGTTCCTAACTGAGAACAAGAGTGAACAGTGATATTTCGGGAAATAAGAGAAAATTGATCGTTATCCTAATTGCTTTTAGACATATATACCTTCAATGCGGTAAAATGGGCATACGATGACCTATACTTTAAGATATGAATGTAAAAAAGGATAAAAGAATAAACGCAGTCGGTTAAATTGACTGACGGTCTGACGCTAGATGGTTAATCACCCCGAGAACTGAAGAAGCGTAACCATGCACTCGTATTAAAAAATCGGTACGGGAAATTTTGAATTATAATCAATCATCAGAAAACTATAAAAGGCAAAGGATTTTCTGGGACAAAGAAAGCGAGAATAGCCATGAAAATAGGAAGGTAAAAACTGAAGCAGTTAGAGGAATTTAATTACCTGGGTAGTGTACAGGAGATAAATGAGCGTAGTATCAGTGATATTACAAGGAGAGCCCAAGGGGGCCTTCACAAATAGCAATATAAAGCACTAGCTGAATTACCCGGCGTTGCTCGGGATCATACTTCCTTCAATACTCTTTATATAAGAGGTGAGGAGTTAGTAAGTAGTTGTGATAACAGACTACATTTCAAGTAATTGTTTTATTAAATTAATATTTTCATCTGCAGAGCCTCTATAAAATTGTGAGACAATAGAAAGTAAACAATGTGACAATATCTCCCATGAACAATAATAATTAAAAGTCAAATGACTGAAAAATTGACAGAATGATAAAAAATAACATGGTAAAATAAAAACAATGAAATTTGTAAAACTTGTTTAATATAGAGTAGAGAGACAATTTTTTGAAACCCTTTACTGTAATCATACTACCTGCACAGCCAGGCTAAAAGAACATTATAGTTAAGTACATAATTCGAGTACTTACTTGTTGAGTAGCTATTCAGAATTTCATTTTCGTTAATTAAGATTTGATTTAATGTTTATTTTTGTTTGTTTATTTGGTTGTCACGGAAAATGCGTAAAATAAAATCGATTGAAAAAGAGAGAAAATTCATTCTTTCGGTCATGATACCACTAATTTTATTAGTATCATGCTTTCGGGTATGTGATAAAATGAATTTCAACTCTCTATCTTTAGTTAAAGTTGTTTTAAAAAGGGAAATAATTAACCGCTGCACAAATCCCAATGCTTAGCATTCCTAATCGGCTCAACTAAGCAATATGAATTCCAATAGCAATGACCGAAATCTGGTTGTCAAGCGAATATGGTATTGTTGATTTCACAGGAAAATATGTGTTTCTGCAGCTAAAAACGCAATTTTCTAGTCAATTACGAAGTGAAAAGGATAGTTAATTAAAAGAATTGAAAACGTCATTCTTTCAGACATTTAATAAAAAATTCCAACACTCTATCTTGAGCGGAAATAATTTAAAAAAGTAAAAAATGAAACCACTGCACAAAACCCGATACGTACAGTGAATCACCTAAGGGCCCCTTTTTGGGACCTTTATGGGCCCTTTTTGGGCCCTGAGATCATTTTAAAGTAGCCTAAAACTCTCCTTCTGCCTTGAACTATTACTCGGCTAAATTTCAGAACGATGGTATTTTTAAATTTAATAGTATTTGAAAAATTAGGTTAGGATTATTAGCTTACCCATCGGGCGTTGTTGCGCGAAAAGTATTCGAAAGATTATCTTGGGGGTGTGGAAGGCAATGGAAAAGGTGAGACAGAAGGAAATGAAGATAACATGAACAATGAAGTACGACATGGTGATCAAGGCGACGAGTCTATCCGCCACAAATTAATTAACTAGCGCATCTAAAACGCAGACGAAAGAGATGACGCTGGACTGAAGAGGCAGAGGGAGTTGGTGGTGACATCCGCAACGAGCCAATGAAAGTAAGGCGAGGAGAGTGATTTGGGGTAAGGAGAGTTGGTGGCGGAAAGAAGGTAAAAATACTGCATAATAAATTAAACACAGTACATCTCATACTGTCTTCCCCTTCGCCCCTGCCCCTCCATTAGCCAATATTACTCAAAGAAGGAGAGGCGGGAAGAAATAAAAAAGGAGATTTTTCCATCTTTAAGCCATGGAAAAGTCAGAAATCCTGAAAAAATGGGTCAAATAATTTGCTCCCCAAGCAAAGTACATTCAAATGAAGGAGAATAATTGGCACCTTTATTAGATCCACAAGAAAGACGTTAAAAACAACACTGCACAATTTTTTCTAGAATCTGGTTTCGATTCGATTCGCTTTGATTTCATTACGCATTGAATCGACCGAGGGAAATTTCATTATTTTATTATTCAATCGATTCAGGAGTCTTTCGCTTCCAGAAGCTAGTAATTAGACCCCCTAACTTAAATTTAATCTGGTAATTAATTTTATCTGACATTTTAACACAAGATGAGCTCGTAGGCTGAGTTCTTCCCTTTTGAACCGTCCCTTCAAAAGACAAAACAAATAAACAAAAAAGGCCAAAATATAAAAGAAAACTTAGGTTGAAGCAAATAGAAAAAGAGGACGTCCTGATGAGCAGGAAATTTAAAAAGGAAAATTGACACAGATCGTACACATTCAAAGTTTTGGGACTATCAAGCAGGCTATTTTCTCCTCTAAGTTAACGCATCTACTTCAACGACAAGTTAAGCGCAAGTCTAACGCATCCTTAAATGGCACCCTATGTCTTTTCAAATTGGTCACCTTACTTAAATCTTCAAGGAGAAAAGGAGCGTATTTTAATCATCCTGACGAGTTCATTCGAAAATTAGTCAAATAAGTGCATGAACTGCCATGTATGATTGCGTCACATATGAGAAGATGCCATAG
This sequence comes from Ceriagrion tenellum, assembly GCA_963169105.1. Lineage (NCBI taxonomy): Eukaryota > Metazoa > Arthropoda > Insecta > Odonata > Coenagrionidae > Ceriagrion > Ceriagrion tenellum. The sequence goes on along the minus strand of OY720632.1, from coordinate 57,041,477 downwards.
AAATAAGTATACACTTCTGTAACTACTTCTCCAACGTTTACCATTATATGACATTAGAATATCATGCCCTTTGTTTGGTGTTTAGTAGATGGCCAGGATATCTTAAATACACCATGATAGATTGCCCCACCTTAAAAGACTTCCACAGCAATTTGGCAATAGACCTGGTTTAATGGCTGATGTACTAGAAAAAATAATATAGATAAAGTATAGGGCCGTTGGATCACGGCAATCGTTGACAATATTTCAGGGGTATCCATTAACAACTTGGTCATCATGTGGAGATTACTTCTCGTGTAGAAGCTCGTCCGAGGAATGTGTTTGTAATATCATAGAGTAAATATAATTTACTCTATGGTAATATACAACTACGTAAAACTAGCCTCCTTCCAACACTAAGGAGCCAATACTAATTTAAATGCCTTCTCCACTTTACATTCCAAAAATTTATTCATCTATGCAACCAAATTGAACCGTTATGAACTTGAACGTTGTACATGGTTTGCGTTGTAGGTAAACTCAGACACGGAGCGATTGTGGTATTTTTTTAACATACTGCCCCCATTTTTGGCCGAAAGTTTTCCACTTTGGCCAGTTTCCCCTCTCCTGACAGTTTACCCTCCTGACTTCGCCGAAGGACTTTCCCGAGGCGCGCCCACCATGAAAGCCGACACCCTCGAGCTAACGTCATCTATCCATCAACGCGACGCCTTCAAATTTCTGCGACCCCCTAAATTCAGGGACTCCAGCAACTTGCCGTTGAAACAGCCTCCTTTTAAAATATTACTACTATAGTTATTTTCAGAATTTCATTTTTACAACGCTAGTAACGCATAATATGATTTATTATGGACCATAACAAATTATCATTACGCGTAATTTATTGTCTATCAAACATTACAATTAGTAAACTCATGTGAGTAATAGTTATGAAGTTTTGGAAGGGAATCATGAAAACCATAAAAGTCACCATGTTTCCTCTATGGTTGTTCAAACATTTTTCTCCCAAATTCACTTTAATTTTCTCTTTAAATAGACTAATATATTCAGATGTGCTGAAATGAGGTAAATTGAAAAACCGCACCAAGAGGAAAGAACTCCTGCAACTTTTAAGTCGTATCACTTTAAGTTACGCGTCCGTCCCAACCTCGGTCCAATAACGAATCGGTTTATCGGCTTAAGACAAACGACCAACCATTATTAGCCCTTCTATTCTCATTCCATTTCCCTCTCATTCCACATTCTATCAATATCTTTGTCAACCCATCCCTCCTCCTTCCTTCCACCAAATCTCATTACAATCCTCCGCCCCCCCCCCCCCCCCTCAGAGTTCGACCCATCGGGATTACCCGTGCCCCTGCTCTCCCCCTGAAATTACGGTCCAATGGAAGAAGAAAGAAATTGAGAAGGAATGAAAATGAGGGAGGAAATTAAAAAGATCGATGACATTGGTTTTACTGAAAGTTTCGAGGAATAGAGACCAATTGAAACAAAAATGAAGTTTTATCTCCAAGAAGGTTTTATTTCTGAGAGAATAAAGACTGAAGAAAAATGTTATAGGAAGGAATGGAGAGAGAGAGAGATTGGGATTCGAATGGTTTAAATCCTTTTTCCCAACTCATGGTGGGAGGATGTCACAGAGCGAATAGCCAATGGTAGGATTTTCCCCTCCAATCAGAGTTTCTGGCTCACGGCTACGGAACAGTGTTATCAGCTCTTGCAAGTTAGTGCATGTAGGCACAAAGGCAAGGCCATTATCACACAGTAATTTAGCAACGTAAACGACCAGAGATCAAAGTGAATCCCACCGCCATCAGATTGTTCCTTTTCCAATCCATGGCATGATGCTCTATCAATGATGATTGTATGATGAATCGTACTCCTCACGAACACATTGTCCCTTATTGTGCCAATCACTAAGGTGATTTTCTGTACGTTTCATTTGGTTCTTTACACTTCTACTCTTCTGCATGCATTTTTTAAAAATATATCTGTCCATTTAAGCTTCAGAAACCACCCCCAGCAACAGGGTTAGAAGTCTTTATCTTTTATTGTCTTCCTGTGGTCCATATTTTCGATCTATAGAGGGAAACGCTCCATGGAATGGTGACCCATGCTAAAACCTAACTCTCAGTTTACATTAAGTAAACGACAATGTAGCATCACCTTTCGCCTAGCCTTTGCTGTGGCTTGGATCCCAAATCTCCAAGTAAATAGTGATAATGTTAGAGAGCTACCGTTAGCAGAGGTGGGCAAGAACAAAAACCACACATATGATAACACTCCACCCAGGTTCAGACTATACAATATAGGCTACGCCGTTGCCCTTTTTGCCCTAGCATTCACCACACGACCAAGATGCTGTCACTCAAATGTCAAGCGATTTTGCCCGCGATGGCTGTCGTTGGAGGGAATATCAACTCAGTCTCATGATTCCTCACAAGCCTCCTTCCTCAAAATATCCACCGATGCTCCCAAAAAATCAAAATTCACGTTAAAATCATAAATATGAGATATTGCAACGAGTTTATGTGAGGTCGCTTGACGAGTGATTCTACGAGGGATTAACGCGCGTTCTCCGAATGTCATCCCGAGAGGCCGTTACTTTCCACTGATTTGGCTGACCGCACTGAGACGGGGAAATTAACAACATGTTGAGGGGAACTGAAGCAAGCAGAGCAGTGGGCGTGATGTCGACGAACTCGCAAAAAAACTGGAGGGGGAGAGGGGAAATAAAAGGCAGAAGGATTCGAATACGGTAATACCCACCGAAGCAGTCAACTTAAAAGAGTCACGGAGGCTAGTAAACAATCAAGTTTATATTTTAAAAAAACGTTACACATCGTGAATTCTCTGTTATATTTCGATAGGGTTTAGTCTGCCAGATATGCACAGCGCTGAATTTATAGGGTGTAGAATTAGAAAGTAAGGTCACTGAATTTTGGCACGATGCATTATGCAACATGAGAAATCAAATCATGAATATTTACTATCTATCAATTTTCATATGTATTTGCTTCATTAAAATCTATTTCTTTCCTCTGCCAACTCGCAAAATTATGTATTAATTAAATATGATTTGCAAATTTAAAAAAATATATGATGCTCACGCAGGATGACTACCTAGGTGAATCCAATTCCAACTATGTACCTGGAAAACGGATAAAATCGTACAAATGTAAAAGCTTAAGTAATATCGTTTCTACAAAAGGTGAAAGAATTTCCTGAAACGATTCATACAAAGTCAGATTTGAACCGTGTGGTAACGCAGCTGCATCAGAATGTTCACGAAATTTCCACGGAAGTGCTAATTATAGCTGATTTAGGGGATATTATAATCTTTTCATTGTTACTAGCTGCTTAATTTCTTACTGTGAAGTGAGTAATCACTTTCTCCTAGATTCTAGTTTAGCAACAGAAACACTGTTTTGTGCTAAAATGAAGCCATAGCCATAGTGTATTAAGCACGCTATGGCATAATTTTAGCACCACACGGTGTTTCTGTTGCTAAACTCAAATCTAGAGGAATGGAAATAGTCACTTCACTGTAAGAAATTCGGCAACTAGCTACTATGAAAAGACTATGAAAAGTCGCTTGCACATTATAATATATTCAATATTTCCCTGATCTACTGAACGAAGCGGATTTCTCTTTTCACAAGCTCCTTCAAAAGGGAAGATAAACCGGGAAAGTTTCCATATTTTTTTTCACGATTTGTTTCCTACAAATATCAATTCTAAGGAATGAATGATCCCCTAGCTCTTGCTCATTAGAAATCCTTAAAAAAGGATCTGGTTCCACATAAAGCGCAAAAATTTCCATATAATTTATTACTTCCCAGGGTGCAGTTTGCACGTAAATTTCTGGCAGGGTCCACTTGTTAAATCCCTTCCAAATTTCTCTCCGCTGTCCCTCAAACAAGAAGCCCTACCGTTACTTACAAGGGTATATTCTCCTGCGTTTTACTTACTCCAATCGCATATAACTTCGAAAGATTTACTCACCGAATCAGCAAAAACGTGGTTCTCCCACCAACTATCATTTCACTACCACCACATGACTCATCACGGGCTGACGATTATCTCAAACACTCGCATATCTGTTCCCATATTCCTACTTCTCCCTAGAGAAAGCATGCGTATAGTCCCTAGAATTGGCATTCGTTTCCAATATTTAATTTATTGAGAGAATTGAAAATTCTCACGCTTCCATATCAAAATAAAAAAATATAATTGCCCATAAGTTTAAGCTTTAAAGAAGCTTGGAGCATATAATGTGAGCTAACATAGTTTGAATGGATTACATAAGATGAGCGGTCGCAATGCGAAACTTTCGATCGATCGATTATAAAATTTGTGCCATACAAAGCTAATAATATACAATAAACAAATTAATATAAGACAACCTATTTTATAATAAAATAATGTAATGCAAATTTGGCCTCAAAACAATAACAAAACACTCTTAACTGTACTTATAATAAATCCAAAGCAAATAAATTGCAATACTCCGCTCAAGCTAAATGCTATTGGGATAGGAGGAACTGAACGAAATGACTATATTAAAATAAATCTAATGCCCATTTTATGCCAAAAATGCAAGTCGCAACAATAACTTTTCAGGTAAAACATGAGATATGTACTTTGAACAGCGCGTGTAATTGAATTTCCACTATTATCCTCCACAACCTCATGCCAGTGATAGAGCTTTGCTTTGCAAAAAACTAATGTCCCTTAAGCATCAGACCAGGTTAATCTCGAGTATTGCCAACAAAGCCCACGTCCAACCAAAAACGAATTAAATGCCACACGAAGTAGGTCCATTTGATTGTAAAGCGGCTCGAAAATACACTATATGTCCCTCCTGGCTGAGGTCCAGCCCCATAGGTCAAATAATCGAATCCTCCCAAGCCCTCCGGTGACCCTGCAAGCAAGCTGAGAGCGCTTGTACTTCGCCCACCTGGCACACCAAAGAACGGACAATCGTTTATCCAACCCCAACCAAAATCACCTTTGCACTGCACAACTCTTCCATTTAATATACAGGACTTCATACTATTGTGGCTTCAATGTTCCGATGTGCTAACGTGGCGTATGGGTTCCGATATTCTCTTCTTTCATCCAAGATCAAACGGATGAATTAAATCCTAAGACATGGTGGCCACTCAAGTATCAAGCTGGAATTCCCTGACTTTTCCAGATTTTCCAGACTCATTTCACAATTTACCAGACTGTTTGACAATATGTATTTTACGGAATATTAATGTATTTACACATGATGAAAATATGATTAAAACCTGTTAAAGATTAACCCCAAAATAAAATTAAGTAAAATTATGATATAAAATGAATTTTAACAGTTATGGAGCAACATCTGAATGACATAACATTGAACATACTCGCAAATATTTGATAAATTTTATGACAAGCATTTAACTTCAGGAATCAACATCAATTTCTAAATAGATAGTTAATTGTTTTATTCAATAAGCCCCCATTGGAATTAAGCCCCCATTGGTTTTTCCACCACTACTGGATCGACGGCAATGACAAAAATGTTGTGTCGGTAAAATCCGTCCAGTGTGTAACAGGCCACGTGCACCTCTTCAGTTGAGGGGAGCATTTCCTGCAAATGCGTAGTTGTTCAACTTGGATTGAGATTGGATTAGCTCCACGTTAACTCAATGACTGCTTGTATCTAAATGGCTATCAGCAAAGCGCGGGATGTTCAAATACCGAAGATATACCTATGCGTAAGAGGATGAAGAAAAATCACCATTTGACTATTACAACAAAGATGATTTTTCCAGATTTACTATTCATTTACCCTGACATTCAATGACTTCCAGACACAATGAAATTCCCTGACTTTCCAGGTTTTCCAGAAGTGTGGCCACCCTGTAAGACTAACGAAGCAAACATGCCCAAAGCGGGATTCTACATTTTGACGTCGGGACCGTGCAAATCAATTACGATTTACACACATCAAAACGAATGCCATGACAGCGCTTGCCTGACTTAAGCAAGATTTTTCGAGTTTAGGAAAGTCAATATTTCAGGAAAATGTAAAGTCTTCCTGGACACTCCACCCTGACTGAGGAAATGTCCGGAAAATGAGATCAGTTTAAAGGAAAGATCAGGGCGTCTTCACTTTGTAATTGCATGAAAAAATGTAGCTTCCATCAACTAATAAAAATGAAATATAATAAGCCCCAAAATATTTTAAACATTTAAAACTGAAAATAAACTTTCTTGACCACCTGTGTCAACTGGAAGTCCTATTGGCGAATGATGATCGATAAAACAGTGCAGTGACGATAAAAATCCTCTGGCAGGTAATTCAATACCGGGAAATGGCTTTGTCGTCACACACCGCAAGTATTTATGAAGCAAAAAAGTTATTTGGCACTCAGTGGCCACTGAAAGAGCATTTAAGATTTCTCAATTAAATACGATAGCTTGGGGGAATTAAAAATGTTTTGTTAGCATCCATGGCCAATACTTCCCATGGCAACGAAAAGCTACTCTTTCAAGTCTTCAGCAAATATTTACATATCTCTACATCTTTGAAATTGAGAAAAAACAGAAAAGTAAAAGCTTGTAAGCCAATGAATATACATAACATGAAGCGGGAGTGTCAAAAGTTTACAAAAAAGACATAGTATGAAACAAAAACTGGGAATAAATTTATCATAATAAAGTTTACCAACAAGTGATGAGAGAAGGAACACCTGAAAAAGAAACCGAAAATAGGGATCACATTCAGGAGTCGACATAAGAGGAACGGTTCATTACGGGGAAGAATCGCTAATTTGACGCGGTGGGGGTTGGCTGGAGGCAAGTGGCGATACGAGGGTTAGGGCAGGAGGAGAAAGCACCAGAGCGGTAAAAGAAACAGCCCTCGTTCCCTCATCCTACAGTGGACCATTCATACACCTTGCTAGTGGTTCCATACGGCGAAGTTCTCGGACTCGACTGGCCTAGTGGCTCCACTACCGCCCCGAGAGCCACGCTTCTCCGCCCCATCCCATCTCCGCATCTTTTTCGGTCATGGCGAACACGATATACGCTCTCAACACACTTTGAAAGCAAGGGGGCACACAATTATCCCTATATTCCTTCCCATGTAACCTTCTGGCAGAATACACCTCAGACGAAAGGAATATTGCTAGACTATCTCCAGTCCACTCTTCCGTTATTCTTCCCTCTTCCGCCTCTTGACGACCACCGTACGTAATGCATAACGCACAGTGCCTCATTCCTTAGAAAAAAAGAATTTACTGAACAAAATAATAGCCTATGAATTGTTATTTAATTATCGGTAAGGATATATGCTATTTATACACTGAATAAAACGCGATATTATTGATAGGACGTGTTAGTGGTAGACAGTTTAGGCGGCTGCTCGAGTCCGGTACGAAAAAGCGTGGCGTCAAGCAATATGTTTGCGTGTCAAGTGCTCCAAAGCGCAAAATAATATTAAGCTAACTTTCAAGAATATGTCTATGCTATTCAATAACACTATATTTTATTATACCCTCTACAATATCATCAGACTATCAGACATCATATCGTGAGGTGCCTCTCAGCTACATAATATCTTAACGTTGATTAATTAATGTGAAGATATTTATTGTGACCATGTCAAAATTTTTCTTCATATTTTTGTCACAGTTACAATACAAGTTAGCCTTTCAGCAAATCAAATTAAAAGCTGCGCCTTTTCGCGTCCAGACGCTTCGCATAGTCCATAGAAAACAGCTGTTATTTTTTAGTAAATATTTCGAAAACAAGTCGGCAAAGGGCTAGTGTTTTGGATTAGTTGGGAGGTAAAAATTATTTTATTTAAATTGAGACCAAATTCATGAATATGCGGGTGAAACGATACCTCGGAAAACCTTTCTTAAATTCAGGAACGAATATTTTCCGTGTTTCCCGCACAATGGAGACGTAGTCGGAGCAGAGGACGATGATTTCCGAGGCGGAAGTCAAGGAAGGTCAAAGAAGAAGGTCGCGGAATGGGCGTGAATATGGGTCGGAGGAGAGGGATATTGGATTGCTACGGCAGTGAAAGAGTTTGGAGGGTAGGGAAGAAAGTCAGGAGTACGGAGATGGGGAGACAAGATAGGGGTACACAAACTTCCTCGGATGCGGTGTTCTGCTGAGTTATAAATTCAATTTCACACAAACACGTTTGTAATGATGGCCACGAAGTGTAGCTGGGCCACTAAGCTGGAGGAATATACGACAATGCAAAGAGAATAGAATGATACGATGCAGGTGATGGTACGGTACGTCAGCTTTGGTAATCAGAATATCAAAATTATTTATGTTTAAATGGAAAACTCCGACAGGGAGATTCATGAAGAGATAATTGAAACCGTATGAGCTTCGATGATGACCGAGCTTCGCTCGACAACAAAATGCGTGTATAAGGAATCAAACAACCACAAATGTTATCTTAAATCCAAAAAATGCAATTAGAGACAATGAATTATGTTCAATTTAATATTAAAATCTTTTTAGTTATAAAAAAATTCCATTTTCTCGATGTCTTTGACATTATCGTTATACTGTGGGGTCAGATTATCATCATGGCTGAAATAATATCCTACTTCTTCCCATACTGCTATTAATTGTACAGCAGGGGTTTTTTGGTGGTGAAAGACCTTGTAAGCCGCTTCTTCTTTTGACTCTGGAAAATGTTAAGCACAATATGCAGTGCATTAACACTGCTGCTAGTAAAGAAATTCCAACCAATTCCAATGTTTGGCCCAGGTAATCTAATGTAAACCTTGGAATATCAAATGGGCGGAGTATTAGCTGCTACTTTCAATAGCATACAAACAACGCTCTCTTTCTGACTATACCTGAAATTAACTGGTTAATATAAAGTTCCGATTTCGGAGGACGAAAATGAAATGTTTTAAAAGTCATATGACAACTTTCAATAAATACATTACGGCTCATTAATCATAACAACTTTCCGATCTGTATCAAAAAGTCGTGTCACTCTATGTTTTCCACAACCTCCATTTTTTTTACTCTGTTTGATACGCTTAGCCTGAATTAGGACCCACGTGTAGCCTGATAATACCTTTCTCAACCTTATTTTCTCATCCACAATTAAAAGATCTCGATATTTCATCAAATTCGTTGGAACCATTTCCGAGAAAAAAATCCAAACATATAGAAAAACCTCGCTAAATAGAATAAAATAGGATAAGATAAAGCATCTCTACACTGAAAAGGGCAAATAGTCGAAGGACAGACGTTTCCGATTAATGCTAAGATATGCCACATTACAAATAACAAAGTTATTATAAAAGTATATATGTATAAAGTATTAGCTGTTGATGAGGAAATCAGAAAATACATAAAGTTGATATAATACTTATTGAATAGTATATGCTTCCGGAAAATATATTCAGCAAATAAAATTCATCAAGATACGCCATTGAATTGAGACTTCCGCGGTCTTACAGTTAATTATTTTATTAGTTTAATGCATCACTTTTCACTAAACCTACAACCACCTAAGACCAGCGTAGTTATAATGAAGTCGTTGTTCAACCTACTAGTTATTAGGAGGTAGTAGGGTGCCCGATCATAACTCCCACCATCTCCCTCACCTTCCCACCCCTGAAATAAGTGAGCCTTTGGCTTTCACCGGTAACCTGTGCTACCCGTTGAAACCAAGAATCACCTCTCAGGTACAACGTGACCGTTTAGGCGAGTTCTTTCACTATTCAAAGCTAACTCTTTGGCTAGGATGCTCGAATATGTCCAAGTAAATATCTGCATTGTCTACTGCGGAGTTAGCTTTTACCCAGCGGTCAAAAATGTAACTTTTTCCTCTGCTTTAACTACCACTTGGAGTCAGTTCTAAATTAAAAACCTGTTTCTATTTGACTTGGTCTTGCATCTCATGCCGAAAAAACTTAGGTTGGGCATTTTAAACACTACAAACAAGAGATTGATGGTAGGAAAGAAGTGAAAGCGCCTAGACTTTCTTTACAACGAATGATTACATTTTTCTTTTACTAGCGTAAATATAGGCTTGGCCTTATACAAGCCTTTCTCTTCAGTGAATATTCCTTCGGTCAACAGTATCCTCCATCATCATTTATCTAAGATTCTTTTAGGATACCCATTCTTCTAAGGTATTCTCTATATCATCATATATATTTCGTTTTTGACGGCCATTCGCTCTCTCAACGAGATCAAACCAACAAAGCACGTCAAATTTATACGTGTCCATTAACAGCGTGTAGGTAAATCATATTCACGACATTAAGTTACAATCTATGCTCATCCCGGTCTATCCAAGTCTTACTACCGTAAAATAAAGTGGGAAGGTATAGTGTACTTTGGCATACAGTAACTTTTCCTTCTCCATTCAAACATTCATTCAGTGATTTTCTCTACAAACGACTTCATTTCTACTCTAACACCTTCTGATCACTACTCTTACCAACCATCGCTCGGTCAGAGAAACATTCGTCCAAGGAATAGCAAATAATCCAAGTGCTCAATTTGGTAAAAGTATAATGTAGTGATAAAAAGGAATTTTCCTACTCACAGAACTCGGTACTAGAGAAGCATCAGTTGTTCGACGGGGAAAGAAAGACAAGAAAAAAATACCGGAAGGATTGGGATAACAACCGACTCGGATTTTTAACGTCAAAAGCGGAATGCTTGCATGTAGGGACTCTTCCGTTTCTCGCGAGTGGTGAGAATGCAGATGAGGCAAGATAGTGATGTCGATGGGTGCATTCAAACGATGGGAAGCGGATCATGCCTCTAGATTACGGTAAAGCCAGAGACACGTGCATATAAAAAAACAATATAACCACCCCACCTCCACAGAGCCGTCGAATGGATTGGGAAGTAGGTCAATGCACGACATTCATTTCAGGCATGAGATATTTTTTGTTTTATTTTTCAGTGCCATCGATGCAATCTCCTATCAGTTGATTGATTCACTTCGTTTCAATGAAGTATATCATCGCGTCCGTTCCACCCACACAGACGACTCCCCTTTTCATCTTGCTCCCCATCATATCTGGGCCAAAAAGGAAAGACCAGCACGTGCAGATGAAAACTGATGGTATCTTCAAAACTGATCTGTAAAAAAGAGCTTCGCTAGAGGCAGTCCTTCGAGTAACAACGATATCGATAATCACGCGATGGCTCATGGACAGTGTCGTGAACACAGAGCAGTATGAACTCGGACCAATCTGAAAATTTTGTCAAATGGAATGGAATGGGAATCCTCTCCACATCCCTCAACACGTCCGAGCATCTGAAGAATGGACCATTGCTAACATTATCCTCTCTTATGCTTTCCGGAATAAATCCTCCTCGTTCATTCGCTACAGAAATCACTAATTTTAGGTTTAAGCTTCTCACCCTGGAGTAGACATCAAGTAACTGAAGCAGTCACCTCTGATTCCGCCGTAACAATTCTTTGGACTAATTTTCAGAGCTTACAGTATTTTTCCCCAATAATTTAATACATTTCACAGTAAGCAGTTAAATTTATGACTGACAAACAGGATACTCTCTGACAGACTCCCGGGAATTTGTTAAAAAGCCTGAATTCGAGTATCACTGGGCAACGTGAGGAAATTTAAATAATTTAATGTGTATCGTTTGATTGTTTCAATCACCTTCGTGCTCCAATTTTATTCTCATTGTTGTAATAACTGCAGGAAAAATATGTTCTCCGTCACCATCATTTCTTAAAACTCCACATTCATTCAAATTTTTGAAAGGAAAAGATAAGAGTTGGGTACTCCTTGCTGTATTTCATTACTCATTTTATACTCTATCATATAAAATAAAAATGGGTTGATAATTACATTTAACAATCAAGCATCCTGAACTAGGATAAAGCATTCTTTAGTTACCCTCTGGCCCACGAGGTATTATAGAGACCCAAAATCCCTGCGACTTCTGCTCCATAAAATATTTTCCAACATCCTCACTGAGCAGATCGAACCAGTTCCTCTGGTGACAACGCTGCAGAAACGTGCATTTCCATAGCAGTGTCGTTAATGATAATAATGGTCCTTGTTAAAGCAGCGCCGAAATGTTTACAGCGTTCACAGCGCACTCTATTTCCCTGGACATGTAACTCCATAGGTCTTGATTTATTTTCGTACCACCTCTCTTCGCTACATCCCCTAGTCCTTGAATTTTCCCCAGCATCACTCTCTCCTCTTTACGCCTCTCCATCTCTTCTTTCATACCTCCAGCCTGCTCTGGGAACACTGCCTCTGGTGCTGCATGCAAAATGAAAAATGGCTCTGGGGTTGGCTCTTGTCCAAGCGTATATAAGGCCATTTATCATGTGAGGAATAGGATGATCGCGCGGCGAAAATAACTTTACCACCCTCAAAATTTAGTCAACCCCTAGATCCAGTTATAATCCGGCGTAACTGGGAGCTCGCGGTCTCTATGATTCCAAGTAAAATTCACAAAAATATAAATTAACAGGGAAAACACAACAATAATCATTGCATTTATCAATAAACAGTTTAATAAAAATGAAACTCCATTTATTTGGAAACTAAGAGGCATACCATCACTTAATTCTTTTGTGCTTGGAAAATTTTAGAAACCACGGATAGAGTATAATTTTCTGAACGATCTGAGAGACGTCAACTCTTTAAAAGAGATGAAAAATGTAATAACAAAATCGTTTCATCGCCAGGATTGTTCTCATAAATAAGTATCTTTTCGCCGAAAATACCCATATCATCCTCTCGGTTGTTGCAAAATAAGCAATACCTCATTATTTCTCGTTCACATTTTCTTTTCATTTCCTCTTCCTTTACCTTCCCCTCCACTGACTGCGCACTTAAAATGAGAATTCTCTCAGGTTTTAAGTGACTTACGATGATTCAAGCATAAAAAAACTTGAGCCGTGATGTTTTTCTTCCAATTTAGTGTTTTTAAAACTTTCTAGGCACAATAAAATTTCACATTTCAATAACTCTAATGGTTTCTTTATAAACAGACGTATAGAAATGCCTGCAATATAATTTGCTAATATTTTAATATAACCAATATATGTACGAATGGTGCAGACATAGGTAGCAGAAAATGAATACTTTTACAAGAAAATAATATGAATTTCCTTTACAAACAGGTACACTTTTATGAATTGCTAAAAGGCTATTTGGTAAAAATCCTCAATTCAAAAACAGATTTATTGTCAAGAAATAAGTTCTTCCAATGTTGTTAGAATTTAAATGCAAAATGTGTAGTTAAAACCCACCTGAAAATATGTACAACGAGTAGCAATACTTCATAATTAGAGCCAACCCGTTAAGGTAGGTTTGAATATACGCTATTAAAAATCCGACAATTTTAACATGTGCATTGTCCTATCTCCTAACATAGTTCCTTTCTTCATCTCACTGTACGTCCTTGCGTATTTCATCTGGTCTTAAAAACTGATTCTCTGACTGCCTGCTAGCCTAAAATATCAGATTCCGCCTTGGTGGAATATTCTCCACCTAGGATAGGATTGGTTGTGTGTAAAATGAATCATATTTAAGAGAGGGCTCTAAAGTCATAATAACGCTCAATAAAGACGACATTATTGTACATTGTACGATTTATTCAAGCATTAGTGACGCTCTTCTAGGTTCAAATGAAATATGATTTTCGTTATCGAACTCCTCATCCACGGTCGAAGTCGCGATATTGCAAATAATTAAATGTTGTTCGGGGTTACTCTGAGATTGCATTTAACTATAAAAACTACAGCAGTCAGAAAGGGCAAGGAAGGATTGTACTGTACCACATTCGGATAATTTTCTGCTCATCAGCTTTCACTGCCTAAAATAGGGTACTACGCAAAGTCATAAATATATTGTACAAAAAACTTTTGCTATGAGCACTAATAAGGGTCATACCCTTAAAATATGGGTCGAATGGGTTGGAATTTACTTACGAACAGCAGTGTTTATGAACGCCACATTGTACAGCAAGGGTGAATTTTTTGAAATGATATAGAAAGTGAAATAGAAAGAGAGAGAAGCCAAGGGTCAAGTAAAGATCATAATTTGGAAACAGGTAGTCAGACATAGGTTATGTGGGATATTTAGCGTAAAGTGCAGAAAATGAAAAAAAAATAATGAAAATTTAAATTGGCTTTTTTTAATGTCTAAAATAAATTTTCTTCAATTATTCATATCTTGACTTAGAATAAAAAAGTAGCTTCACAGAAGAAATTCAATTAATAAACCTTATTTTAAAAGGAGTTAAGATAAATTAGAAAGGAAAATATAAAATATATTCATGAAATATTGTATCATAAGATAAAAAAACTGTTACATAGCCTTTTTAACAAAATTATGTTAATTATATCTTATTTGTCACAACTTCAAGATAAACAGCAACAATATTTCATCGACTCGACATTATTATTATAGAAAGAGCATTAACGGCCAATAATATAACACAAATAAATAAGAGATATACAAAAATATAAAGGCATACAACAACTGATGAAAAACAAAATGGTTGTTAAAAATTCTCTAATCAATGCCGTAATTTACAGTGAAAGCTCTTGCAATAATTGCTTCTCAAAATATATCACAAATAAAGCATAATAAAAGATCATGGGCGATTAATATTGAAGTGAGAGCGAATGGAGGTCAAAGTCCAAAAATCACAACGCGAGTTCAAGGAAATTCTCCTTGTGTGTGAAAGGACATCTTGAACAATTTAAAGTAAGGAAGGTCAAATTGAAACATGGAAGATTCCAATGATTCTGAGTGAGTATTAAGAAGAATAAATCACAGGACGAATAATGTTGGGGGTATGGGCACTGGTGGAAATCGTACGTCAAACATGGCTTTAGAAACACTTCATACTTTAAAAAATACAGTGTAAAAAGTCCGATTGAGAGATGTATAGACGTTTAAACGACGCATACAGTGGCAAATAGATCTCTCAGAGAGATGATAACATAGGAAGACGTCTTGAGTACAGCCTGAAGTAAGAGACAGAAAGACAAAGGATATTGTGAGTGGGTAAATGACAGGGAGGAAGGAATCAGAGTTTGTTGGGAAAAGAGAGAAGAGACCAAGAAAAGAGAACACAGAATGCACTGTTTCAAGGAAATGAGTTGCAAGATCAAAACGGTACAAATCACGAACATGATCTCTGCAGAATATTTATTCCTTGAGAGAATTCTTGAGAAGACAACATTTCTGTACCTCTTCCCGTATTTCCTCCATTAATTTGTATCGCCTTTTCCAGCCACTGTCTCACTTCATTACCGATTTTACCATTTATTTTCCAGAAATATGAAATCCAAGGATTGAAGAAAATGCAAAGGAAAGCCGCAAGCTTCTTAAAAACTGCTACGATTTAACATGAGTTGCAATATGGATAATGGAAGAACCAGATTAAAAGACGTTAGAGACTCGGAGGTACCAGCATTAGATTCCTCGGAATGGTCACATCTGGCGACTTTCATATTGAAACGACGGATATTTTTATTTAACGTAACGCCATATCTCATTAAAGCTTAACTTAATAAATCGTGCGAAAAAAAGAGATGAATAAATGAGTTTCAAATTTTCATTCATTCCACACACCATTAGTGGCTACAGCATTTAAAGGTGGGAACGTTAAGATCCGTTTCAATACAACCCACTTCATAATGTTCCTTTTTCTTTTACCCGACTCTTCATCGATGGTCTCTCAACGCAACACTGCTGTTCATCCAAGTGGCAGTTCAAACGGGGATTATATCAAGGCAAATGCAAAGTAAGAATGCTTAGAATTGAAGAGGTTGCGGGAAACGCCGGCAGGAGGGTGAAAGAGAGGTGGGGAAAAAGGTACGAGGGAGGAGGAAAAGCGAAAACCATTGTAGGATTATTACCTCAGGAGAAATAGAGGGAGAATGAGGTATCAGTAGAAGTATCAGATCTATGGAAAAGAAAGAAAAGAATTATGCCTCCGCGTCGTGAATGTGCAAGGCCAAGGTTGCATTTTTTCTCCAAAGTTAAATCCAGGATAAACCCTTTGACAAGAATAAGACAACCAGGAAGAATTGGAAATATTCATAGTTTAAACTGCCGTCGAATGTGAATGTATCACCTATGATTGACATGAGTAAGGCAAAATTACATTCAACTAGCTCTACCTATTTCTACATTATGTGAAATTTCAAAGCCAATGCTAGTTAATACGATAAAATCATACTTTTTTACGTCTTCTACCCGTTTCAAAATATTGAAGGAAGAGGGTGAAAAACGCTATGAAAAAAATCATCCGTCATATTGATTTTCCGTAGAAAAACACATCCCCGTGTGTTTGTCTGAGTACCAAGAGAGCACCCACAAGCATGACTGCGTACAGCATCATTTGCGTTATTGACAGTGATTAGTAACAAAATACTGAGATGAGCATACACATTCCGTATTAAAAATCAAATTCACATAAAAACAAATTTTGTCATATAACTTTAGCGATTGCGAGGAGAAAAATATTTAATAAATTTTTTAATTGAAGCCTAAATGTAGAGGAGAAACATTTCAATTTAAGGGCCGGGAGGGTTGAAATTATTTAGCCATAATGATCTCAACACCATTTAATCTTGATGCATGAGTTTTTAAGCACTAATGATTCATATTTCGTCAGTAGTCTCTTCACAGTTCCCATCATTCATGACTTCAAAGGTAAGTTGGAGGATCGTAGTAATGGAAAAAATGAAAAACATTCAAAACTCATAAAATGGGAAATTGTAGCATTTCCCAGAATGGTGTGATTTTTTACCAGTACTTCCTTTCCTGCTTGGATGAACATTATTCTCTTAGCGCCAAGTCCCTAATCTAATTAGCAGAGAATCGATAGGATTAAAGATAAGTAAATCCCTTTCTGTGTGCCAAAGATAATAAAATTAAACTATTGAGAAGACACTTTAGCCGGTATATATCCCTCAGGTGTTCGTAACAACTCAAAAATTCCTTTTTCTTCCAAGTTATTTAAATCACAAGCGCAAAATGACACTAGATATTGAACGTGGTCATCAAAAGTCTCTTAGTCCATCAAACACTTTCGTTTATTTGCCTTCGTGGGAGGAATAAATGGATAAAAGACATCTGCCTGGCATATCGAGAATGAACGGAGACGTTGAGGAAAGGAATGATTAGCAAAGGAAAGTGGACAGTGAGAGAGGTAATAGCAGGAGAGGCGATAGCGTAAAGGGTGGGAGGGTGCAGACTGGAAAGAGGATATTTGAATTGGCAGGGTTAGGCCGAGAGAAGAAAAGGGGCGGATGGTAGAAGGAGAAATTTTGAGAGGAATGGATAGGGTGGTCAGATGAGGACATGTAGTTAAAATTATCAAAAGCTGGAGAGGTGAAAGTTGGATGAGGAGTGGTTGGAAATTCATGTCTTGCCATTAAAATATTGCCATGACAGTAAAAAAAGAGTATTCACAAGAGGCCTTCGAAAAGAGAATAGAAATATTTGTAAAGGGGAGGTATAATAATTGACGCAGAATTGAAGGACTACATGATTAGTATAAACCAAAATATCGAGCCATATTCTTAGCATATCCTGTACATAAAAGCACTGTGCATAAAATATTTAAAACATCTCAGTCAATAGTGTTTAGCTCATTCGAAGGCATAAATTACGTCAACGAGTAATTCACCTTGGATATCTAACGTTTTCTTTAAACAATAGCGCCAATATCGATGCAATGCACGGCTATATTCATCTAAGAACATATAGGTACAGAGAAACGGATAGTTGCGCATTTCTTTTATGTGAAATAAATAGCTAACCAGCGTGTCATACGTCATTTATCGAACGAAAACATCTTAAACATTACACTGATACACATGTTCTGTCTCTTCGCTGAAAGGCATCGTAAATGGACGAAGTTGAACCGACTGAAAGCCCCCTAAAAATACTCTTAATTGTACAAATACAAATGAAAAGTGTAAGTTCCTGTCAAATACAATTTTCAATAACTCACTTACCTTCTTCTTATAGAACACAGGATATGTCAGAGTCTATCAAAGGTCTAGGAATCGCTCAGTCTTTCAGTAGAATAACCGATAAACTCAAAAACGTGTGTCCTATATCCTGTCACCAAGAATGCCAAAGTTGATTTTGACATTAGGTACCGGATACCGGCTTCTAGACTAAGTAAAATCACTTGACAGATGAATAATGCGGTGATTCAATTAAATAAAAATATTATGCCTCTATGATGAATGGAGAGAGAAATAATGCCATTAGACACGGGATAGACTGTCATATACGCAACAGTTTAAAAATAATGGTAAGTCTATACTTTTCGCTAGGTCAAAGAAACACCAAATTATTTACTTCAGATCAGTCAGAATGAACATCCAACTCGCATATACACCTTGATATCCTTTCTGCCGCATCAAATTGACTCGAACGACTCCAGAATAGCCGTATAAATCCCTCCACCGATATCCCAGTGGGAGCTTTATTCTGTCCAGCTCCCGATCAAATTACGTCCTCGTGAACATGGGGATACCACCAGATCCATCTGGAGCGTGAGAGAGAGTAAGAGACGAAAGAAGAGACAAGAGAATACATCAAGATTTTATCTCGCCCCGCCTCAACACTACACCCACTTCCATTAAACCCAATACGCCACCGTGAGAAGCACCGCCGCTCGCCCTATATCTTCACCGCATTCGAAATGTAACCCAAGGAAGCGGTGAAAATTCATGGTGGCGGAAGAGATTACGTGATGGAGGAGTGCCGCGA
Organism: Ceriagrion tenellum; assembly: GCA_963169105.1. Taxonomy (NCBI): domain Eukaryota; kingdom Metazoa; phylum Arthropoda; class Insecta; order Odonata; family Coenagrionidae; genus Ceriagrion; species Ceriagrion tenellum. The sequence goes on along the minus strand of OY720632.1, from coordinate 57,022,695 downwards.
GCAAGAAGGACCAGTGACATGTAGGCCCTGTGGTTGAGGGTTGCGGCTGATAGCGGCGGGAACAGGAGAGGAAGCGGCCAAGAGAGGGAGGAGATGGGAGAGAGGTTCAGGAGGCAATCAATTCCAAGGTAAATATGCAGTCGGACGAGGATGTAGAAACGAGATAATTGACTACCGTTAGAGAGAAAGTAGAGCTCGAAGTTACGCAATCGGCGAAGTCAGCCAAAAGCTCAAGAGCAGAAGAGATTGCTGGCGGTAGGGAGAGTTATAACATTTATCCCCTGCTTACCCTTACGCAGAACGGAAAATAATAGCTCTCATAAGAAAAAGTGGTACAAATGCGCCGCAAATATAACGCAACTTCCTCACGGAAAAAAGTAGGACTATGAATTCTTCTTACATTTAAAAAATGACATGCAACATAAGGAGCTATCCATCCAAGGTGTCGAAGTTTGCTCAGATCGGAATACACCAGTGCCAATGGACGACGTAGTATGGTACGATGTGAAAGGGCAAAACGTTTTATTACCTCCTAAGTGGTAGCAGAATGTGGGAGCACAGTCATGGCCGAATTTTTGAATGTTTGGTTTTAAATCAGTATTTTGAAAACTTTGGCTCATTGCCTCGGAGTAATTAGGAACTTTACAATATCCATGTTTGATAGCTTTACACAAAAGCAACCATCGCGGACGCCATTATCGACGTTATCTTGTAGTAAAGCGCATATCAATTGTCACCAGGCCAGCTCCTTATTGTAATCCCTACAATTAAACAAAATAAATAATTCCACTCTGCTTCTGCCTGATCCGTTTAGAAGAGCGTTACATAGGGAGCAGTGCTGAAAGAATGGTGAGCGTATGCACAGCTGTGTTACAAAGTTATTAGCGCACTGAAGGGAATGGAATGTTCCCTTACGCACATAACTTGGGTGATAAGTATTCCACCAAAGCGGGATTTGAATCTACAATCGGTGGCAGAAGAGGACTTCACCCCGTCACCATCATCAAAGCCGGAAGCTTTGAGGAAGGTGGAGTGGAGTGGGAGGAGAGAGGGGGGAGACAGTGAAGTCAACGTAGAGAGCGGGAGAGCGGAAAAAGGAAAATTTCTTTCGTTGGTGGCATAGGGATCCTAGAAAATTAGTATTACGTGAGAAGAAGGATGAATGAGGAAGTCTTTCTCATCAGAAATCTAAAACAAGATACGTGTTTCAAAAGCAGACCACGAGGGCTGAGGGAGAAGCTTGACAGCGAACGCGGGAAGATGATGGAAATAATTTGACCGAGCTACCTGACTGAAATAATAACGAGAATCGTACATTGGCAAGAAAAGTTATCAGACAAGGCTTTATAAAATATATATTCAAGTACAAACATATTCAGCTGAGCAAAGGGTAATATGGAAGCCTTCCATATATCATGAAGAAAATACCGCGCGAAATATCGGATCTGATTCCAAAAGGTAAATGGTATCAGAACATGTAGAAACGAATTTAGAAACGAGGTTCATACCATGGACTCTGGAATTTAAGTAACTATGCATAATAGTGATACATGCACCCAAATCCAATAACATTGAAATTCATAGTATATCACGAGCGTTGATTTAAATATTAATACTAAAAGTTAAATTCTCAAAAGACTTCCACAATATCAACTCTTGTGTAACAAGTCGAAATGTAACACGAAACCCATTCTAATGCCTTTCATTTCTATAGGTAATCTTATATCATAAAACTTTGTGTTCTGAGGAATCAAACCTCAAAGCTTCATGCTATAGGGAAAAAGTGTATTGTTTTGAGGAATTGGAATATTATATTGAACAAGGCCAAGTTTATGACTTTTTATGAAGGGGTGTGAATAAACATAAGCTTGTAATCACAGAAATACGTCGGAACATTTTTGATGTGATAAATTTCACTGAATACATACATACTTTAGAATTACTTTAATAGAAGGATTAGATCAGGAGATATACCGCCTGTTTTTCGTTGGTACTGCTTGTCAAACGGCCTTCCATAATCACTCACCTGAAAAGACATATTAAGCTTAGTTGGATAAAAATAGAATGTTCATACATTGTGATCGCTTACGACCAAATGCCAATAAATATATATGACGTAGTGCCGATAGTATCAATGGGGAATAGCGCGTAATGGAGTGTTTTTAGGTTTAGATATCCAGGGATTGAAACACCGTTCAGGATATTGGCATGAAAATGTTTCATAGAATATGAGCCTTTTAGTGTCAGATGGGGCTTTCAGCTCGGTGGCCATGAGTTCCCGGTAGCCGCACTTGGCAATAAAATAACATCTGCTTTCAAACACACTATAGCGAGGGCTCATTATTAGCGAATTAATATGACTACTCTAATAACCTGCCAAACAGTTTGCACCATTGTTGCATTGAATATGCCAAGTCCTTCCCAATTATATAGCCGGGGAAACGAATGAAAGTCAGCTGCCGTGAAATAACGCTCTTGATACGTATTGATTAATGGAAAGACAGAGATACGTGGTAGCTGCAGCAGTGCTCTTGCATAATTTCATAATCGTTTTTCTAACATAGATTTGAATGTTTTGGCGGTGATCATATAATATGCTGCTTAAAATATTCCTAAGGTTAGATTGTTAGATTTGAATAAAACATAGAGGAAAATGTAGATGGATCAATGTTAAGGAAGCAATGCGTTGAAATAATTTGTTAACCACATTAAGGGCCGGTTTTATAATGTCTAGTTAAACTTCACGTAAGCGTAAACGGCCGGTTAAGCTCAAAAGTCGGTTTTACAATCGATGTTTAAGCTCAATCTGGTCGTTAAAGGGCTCGTTACAATAACGGTGGATTTGCAATGGTTATCCGAGTTAACGTGAAGATAAACGCGTTGCACGACGGTATAGAGTTCTATCATGGCGGATTTTATGATTGAGGTGATGAACCACATCGATGATGAATTGGTGATTATGATCGCCGGGAGCAGGTTCTTTTCAATTTAATATTTTCCAGAGCTACTTTAAAATTTGCATAGAAGAATTAATTCTGTTCCAGGTTACTTGAGAGCAGAGAAAACCTAGAAAAATCGCTAGATACGGACATCCATAGAAAAGAGGCCCGGAATATTTTGTAAACCTTAAAGCCATTTTTTCAGCTCTCTGTAGTTTTATGCCGTTTCTCACGAATTACAAGCGTCGTCGGCAGCATACATACCCCCGAACATATTAGTGAACAACTTTCCTCGAGTGAGTAATACGTGCTTGTGAGCTGGGAAGTCGCGGTAGCGTTATTTGCAATTCCCCTGGAAATTTGGAAGCTAGGCAATATGTGATGTTGTGAGTAGTCTGGGCGGCAAAGGTGCTTGTTTACGTAAACTCGCCCGTGGTGCAATAAGCTGGAAGTGCAGGAAATAACTACGATTTCTTAAATTGTCATTGAAGAAGACGATTGTTCATGAATGTATTGCTTCAGTATGGATGTTAATGTCTCCAGCATGAGCGTATCTGAAAGCAATAATCATACCCATGAGATTTCATTGTGTAGTAAAAACCAGATGAAATGGCTTCAGTTGATAGTTTGGTTAGATTTATTATATTCGTCAAGGTAAAGTCTCGAACACGTTTTCTTCTGACTCTCTTTGTTTGATAGGAACTATTTATATGTAAGGTGAGGCATCAATAAGACACATCTGAGAGGAGTGAGTGTATTTGCGTTTGTGTATTTTCATTCCTGAAAGTGCATTGGAGTTATTTGTTTTGTAAGAACGACCAAAATATATTTTGATCCACTGATAACATTCATATTCTACTGTTTTTAAGTATCATCCATCCAGGTCTCATCTTTGGTCACTTTTGAATGTTCAAGTAGAGAAGGAAAATGAGAATGTACGTGGGCGAGTGAATTTAGTGATTGAGAACCTGCACTAAAGCAATCAATTAATTTTACCATACTGTCTTCGTGGTGTACATTGTGTTCACACCTTGCATAAACACAGTTGTAATAGCTCTCCTAGAAACGTGTTGTGTCATGAAATTATGATCATCATAGGAATTTGGTGTCATGCACGAGTCTCACGTTGAGGAACGCTTCACTATTGTGAAAAAATGTATGAAATTTAAAGATGGTAAATGATCGTTTATGGTAGATTAGTGACACATAGATGTACAAAATTCTTTCATTGAAGTGTTATTTTCATTAATCATGCGATGTTACTGCTATTGCACAAGGACTTGTTGCTCGATGGCAATACTCAGTTCTGTAAAAACATCACCGGCTTGTGTTAAAATAAATTATTTCAATAGTCTTGGCATTAAGTCACAAATGGGATATTATTCTGTTCTCTATCTACTAAAAATTATCATTATGATAGTGAAGTATGTTCAACATCTTTGATTGGTACTTGAACCTAAGGAGCAAGGGTATTCAGTTTAACCCACCACTGAGGTGGCTTGCAGGGAGGAATGCATGAGAGATAGGAAGGTACTCAACTGAATTGAAACTGATGAATGTGAGATCCTTATATGTTGGTATATGTCATTTTAAGATAAATCTTTAGAATATTGGATGTTAACTGAAAATTTTCCTATTCATACAACACTTCGACACTCCTACTGTTTATTTTTAATTTAAAACAAATGATGGAAGCGTTCATGCATTGGTCTAAAGCTGAGCTTAGGAAGAGAGAAAATCTGTGAACTATTATAATTCAATAAATATACCTTTTCTGCAGTAGTGGAGATGCAACTTTCTGCGTGAGAACTGTATGAATCTTTCATGAAATACCTTTTGACATCATATTGTGAACTCTAGATGTATTCAGATGAAGCAATCATATTTTCAAGGTTAGGCTTACTGAGAGAGTATAGGTTGCTATGGATAAATTTGCTTTTAGACAAATAGAAGTTAAGGAATGCCGGTTATCTGAGTTACAGAAGAGCTTATTCAATTTACTCAATAATGGTAATTTAAGAGAAAGTTTCCAAGGATCGGATAGAGAGGAGTGTAGTGTGAGACAACGATTCTATGGTCTGTCTCTAGTATGCAATGTAATGAAAGCTGTAGATTCAGCATCTTAACACTTTGATCGTAATACATTTCATGTGGTGAAATTTTCTGTACACTAGAACTGCATTTTAATTCTAAACCTTCTCATTGCTTATGTAAAGGTGAAGTAATATATTCACAATTGCCATTGTCTCAGTAAATGTGTGCTATTTGTTAGTAGCAATTGGGAATTGGTAAGTTTTTTGAATACTCTACACAAAACTTCTGTCTCATCTCAACCATCTGCATGGTCATCATTGGCAAATCTACTTATTGCGATCCACACTTTTGGGTAGCTATAACCATAATTTTTATTACTGCGTCGTCCTCTACACTCTGTCAAAGCCTGTCATCTATCTACTTTTAACGCAGCCAAGAATTACTGCTGATTTCCTTATATAATTACCAGATCTAATGTGCTCTCATCTGTTCCCTGTCACAGTCCTTTTTAGTCCATGTTCATCTGCTTTCACACCTGCTGAGCCATATGCCAAAGTTTTTCCTCTCCTGCTTTTGTCTCAGTATGATAGTGTGCTTTGTAAATTATTTTTTGCAATTATTTTATTAATGGTTTTGCTCAGAGTCCTTCCAATTACTTCCTACCTCAAGCAATTATAAGCCAAAGCCAGTGCTTACTATTTTTTTCAAATAATTCATTTCTATGTGATCATTCTGCTCCATTGTTGTCTTCCATTATGGCTAAATCTGAAAAATCTCTGACAATTTAGTCCTGAAAACTTTCATAGCCTACATCTTTTCATGATATATCTTCACCCCACACCTTTCATACAGTCTTAAATAACATGAACATTTACTACATTTTTAGGGAGACAGACTAGTTCATGTATTCTAAATATAATCTAACAAGTGAGACATCTGCTACCCACATACAATGATATTTCCCCATTTCTATTATCTGATAAAGGGGGACATCTCTAAATATAAAAGTGTATTAGGCTCAACTTTGTGGAAGTAATTGATGTTGATATCCATTTCAAAATGAAATACAATGGTAACTTTCCACCCAGAATTTTTAATAATTACCGACCATGGTTTCAGCACCTAGTGCCATTTTTAAGGTCGGTACCATTTTTGCCATGCCAGCCACTCAATTTGGCTGGTATTGATATTTATTTAGTTTTAAAGTGAGAACCCCTGGAGATAAAGAACTAGTCATTCTTCGAAACGTCGGGATGTATAGAGCTGCTAACCTGGCGGAATGGTCAGCATGACCTTTAATTATTAGCTCTATTGGTAGATACTATAATATTCGGTTATTGTGAAAAAGTAATAGAATTAGTTTTTCAATAAAAACTTTATTATTTAAATTTTATTTTTCCAATCCATATTTGAATATCATAAAGATATCTCTCTCTTGTTGGATTGCCTTGTCAGTCTTCAAAAGCAGTCTCTTCTGTAGTGCCTCATACTCAAGTTTTGCTTGAAGTAGTCTGTTGCTCTCTGTGTATTATAATTCTTAAACGGGATGATTGCTGGTAAACTAACTGGATTAAACACACATTATTTCCCATCAAACCAAAAATAATTCTAGTGGTGATTCATAATACACGTACAAATTTTCAATACTTCTATCATATTTACCTCCAGCTCTGTATCTAGTTGGCATTTAACTCGGTCAAAAACGTTTTTTTTAGGTGATAATTGTTCAAATAAATTATTTTCTTTATAAAAAACGTCAAAAACAAACGTTTTTGCTTTATAAAAAACGTCAAAAACAAACGTGGTCAAAAACGTTTTTTTTAGGTGATAATTGTTCAAATAAATTATTTGCTTTATAAAAAATAGTTCTGCCTCTGGTTACAATTTCATTTCTTCAAAGAAGTACTATATCCCATTAATAGTGTAAAATTATTCCTTTTAGTTTATAATATTTATTTAAGTTAATGAGCTAGTCAATACATAATAAGATGATTTGGTGAGCTCAGCCATCATTGCTGAGACATATGGCAAACACTGGAAATGGAGAATAACATTAATTTATTAATCTTTTGGTGTGAAAATTTGCTGATAATGACATCAATTTGCACCATATTTACAAGTGTATATAGTGATGCTGTACTTAAGGTGCACAGAACTTTCCATTTCTTCTGTATATTTCATTCGAGGTTGAGACCACACCTTCAGAATTATTACGATAGAATTGAATTACAATCCTCGACCTTTCACTCTCCTAAGTCAATGTATCACGTAGCAGTAATTCATCGGTTGTGAATTATCTATGAAGGCATTCGATTGATATTTGTTATTTCCTTATATTCCATGTCACAGCATTAGTATTTTCATTTAAAATAACGCCTTGTTCATTCAAAATAAATTCTATGAACAGCATTTGCTACTCACTGCCAAAATTTGATCCTCTTTTCGCCCATTTAGCACGATTGCTCCTTTCCGAGCACACAAGCAACTTGAAAATGCCTCTGTTGCGATATTTTTATTATCGTAATTCATTTTTTCTGTTTGTCGTGGAATGAGCACTATTGTTAATACGCTCTCCGGTCGTTAGAGCTCACAACAACTAACCGGAGTTTTGATTTGCTTCATAAAACCGAACCTCTCGTTAACGTGAAGATTAACTTAACGTCCACGTTACTTGACATGAAGTTTAACTAGACATTATGAAACCGGCCCTAAGGATAGCAACAAAGTAGGGAATGAATAACTTTCACAATAATAAACATGATTTTTGTGGAATTAGTGGAACGGTTTTAGTTCTATGAGCATGATATTTTGAGCGTTAACTCATTGCAATGGCGATATACGACTCTTACATCGTCATCAGGATTGAAAATTACGACTGCAAACCGGGCCGGTATATTAACACTAGGCCATGAGTCACATGACGTCCAATTTGTTGGATGATTAACGCCTTTATAAATGATGGCTTCCTACTTCTAATAATGTATAACTTCTTCTTATAACGGCTTTTCGGGTATCTCCGAGAGATTTTCCGGAGTCTCCGTGGGTGATTTCTCGATGGATGATTACAGATGTGGCCCCGGTAGTGACAGGGAATAGTCCTTGCTTGATTAACCAAAGTCCGAGATCCGAATCCCACCTGGGTAGGATTTTAAACTTCCACGAAATAGCTGTGTATGTCGGATCGTCGTCAAGAATCAACAAGCCATAAGGTGCACGAAAATTTGAACATTAACGGTGAAGTTTTGGAGTGAAAAATACCCAAAACAACATCAGTAACTCAAGATACAACTGGATGTTTCAACTTCCTGCCTGCAAAATAACCTTATTAATTATTAAAAGGAGCAATTTTGAAGCAATAAGCTATTATCTAATACCAGTAGAGGTTGAAGGAGACTATACTCCCATACTGCACTCCGAGAGAACACTCAGGGTTACTCAAAAAAGTGGCTAGGAGGGAGAGCGGAATGAGATCAAATCCCATGGCAACAAAAGAAAAAAGCCGTAGCGTGGGACCCTAAAAGACAAACTTTGAAGGTTTTCCGGGCCATACAATGGCTGAGGGAATTATGGGGGAGAAAAGAGAAGGCTGAGAGACAGGAAAGGTTTTTGTCCCATCCTTGTTGTTTATCCCCTTTCATATGAATTATTCTGGTGTTTTTCTTTAGAATTACTCTTTCTTCTCCTCTTCATGGACATTGCTCGTCAGAGGCTCGTAAACTTAGGTGAGGGAAAAGAAGAGGCGCAGTTATACCAAAAAAGAAATAAAAACAAGATAAAGTCAATATTGAAGAAAACGTAACGCCATGTAAAAATTGGAAAGTAAATATTAGAGAACTTGTGGGAGAATTTCTCCTATGGCATATCGACAATGGAAAATAGAAGTGACTTTTGGTGGCACCTGCTATTGTAAAACCAGACGCTTTTGGCGAAATGGAGTTAGCGATACCTAGCGTGATCTTTTTCGCCAATGATTCATCGTTTCAATGCCACCCTAGAAGAGATATTCCGCCCAAGGGACGAGGCCACTTAAAAGGCAAATTGTATAATTAAACTGTATACGTGTGGACAGAGTGGACCGATACCTATCGTGTAACTTTTCTTCAATGAGTCATCATTTAACCTCCTCAGTCCCGAGACATACCCAGCATTATTTTTGGAAAATTCTTCATACTTACATTTTGCATTGTAAGCCGTGTTTACAGAGTTAATATCTCTGCCACGCGACAGACGATTTATGTGAATCATGCTTCTTAATGATGCTGACACTTATCAGCAAGTGGCGTCGCCAATATTTTGCGTTGCTCGGCGGGAAAAAATTCAAACGTCTGGGTATTGTATACAATACGCCAGGACTGAGGAGGTTAAGAGAAAAGACTGCTGTATACATGTGAACAGAGTGGAACAATATCTATCGTGTAACTTTTCTTCAACGAATCACAATTTAATAGAGAATACTGCTACAGAATAACGTTAACATAGAATGTTCCTATCTTTTTAGAGCGTGACTCCTTGTCTCCATACCACAAACCAACAAACTGTCCATTTATTTTGCAGACATACTGAGAGTGAATTCCTCGAAATTTTACCTAATCCTGTGAAAATTATAGTAAGGAAAAGGGACAGAAATATCTTGATCACTCAAGTAATTAATATAAGAACCTCCAGAGGAGAAAAACTAGGAGTACGGAATAAATCGATGGGCTTATATAAATGGTTGCCAGAACGCTTTTAACCGTCATTTATCCAAATATACATTAAATATTCCATCCAAATTCATTGTAGACCATCAATTTCCAAACCGTGAGTGAGAATTTCTTGAGAGGTATATTTCTCAATACTTGATAACTGCGGGTACGCGAAAAACTGTTAAACAGGCGGCTTTAAAGCTTGACTACGAGAAATCATGGAAATAATACAGGTCTTTGTACGATATTGGATTTATTTGGAAATATGCAGCTAAGTGGGTCAAATAGCTAAACAAAGGTAGGGAACGTCTATCTAATGTCCAGTTACACCAATATTTAGCATTAGAATAGGCAGTTTTTAAATAAATAAAGTTATACAACAAACTGCTTCATCAAGGTCGCAGGAACCATCGATTCTGATGAGTTTTCTCTGATAGCCATAGACGAAAACCAGAATTATAGAATGCGGAAGAGAGAAGCGGAATGGCGAAGTCACACTGGCATGAGAAAATTTGGAGCAAGCAGATTTCTTCAACCACCACGAATGTACCACCACCTGAGACATAAGAAGTACGACGGAAATTAAACGAAGAATAGCCCAGGTTATGAAAACCTTCGTGAGGTGAAGGCGACCACTGCGCTTACAGACGATTGGATTACGAACGAAGAGAGAGTATGTGAAAACATTCGTGTTCGTGAAGCGAGGCACTATACGATTCGGAAGCATAAATTATCGGATAAACAGTAGAGAATAGACTAGATCCCTTGAAAATATGGTGTTTAAGGAGGATGCTGAATATCAGATGGATGGAAAAAATATGAATTAAGAAGTATACAGAAAAGCAAGAGAGAAAAGGACCCTAAAGAACAATGCACAGATGGGTTGGACACACGCTGAGGCATAATGGGTTTGGGAAGAATAGAGTTGAAGGAAAAATAGAGGGAAAATTTTCAAGAGAATTGATGCGCATATGCGTTGTTTTGACCCTGGACATCAGGAGATCAAGACAAGCAAAATTAAGATATGCACAAGTCACTGATTTCCGCGAAGTATGTCACTCCTCTGCCATCAACTAACCATTATTTATCCAATCTCATTACTCAGAATTCCCGAAATGGACGCCTTTGTTACGGTAGGAAATGAGCGCGAGTACCATCTCTCTCCTTTTATCAGAAAAAGACCGCTCCGGCGTCGGATTGTGGAGACATCCACCAAGGCAAGATTCAGCACAAGAGTCGAATAAGAGGGTTGCAAAATACGGGTGGAGGAAGGCACCGGAAATCAACGACAGCGCGCGTAGAGGAGAGCTTTTTATTATTCAGGATTACAAGCACTTGCTATGGTGGCACCACTGAGAATATCTGCGAGATCGATAATCGGCCTTTATATAGGCCCTGCCGAACGTTCTAGACGTGGATTGCCGAAAATTCTTCTATCTTTTCGAAGGCCCAGCCGGCGAGCCCATTAGAGGGAGAGCAAGGCGAGACGCTTTCGCCCGTCCGAACGACGGTCTCCGGCGGCGGGGAGGATCGAATGGCGCAACATACGGAATATCAGAGTAATCCCTTGTTTGAAAGTTGGAGCCATTTCGAGCCCCTTCCTCTCAACTTCTCACTACCTTCTTTCTCAGGTATGTACTTCCAAACACGGGTATTTTCATTTCAGGATGTCTTATCCTCAATGGGCCAGCGTAACGTACCACAAGAACAAGTCTGTAACTTTTCCTCGGGCTCGGCACAAGCTCGGAGGCCATCACATCCTTATCTTCCCTCTTACTATTTCCTGGACTATGGAAAAAAAGGAAAAAGAGATCAAAATGGGACAAAAAGCGACGGTAAGGCCAGGAGAGAAGGGAGTAGATTGGGTGTCTGGAGAAGAACAGGAGACGGAAAAGGAAGATAAGGCTATAGGGTAGGCATCCCAAAATTTCCGCAGCTTCCAATACAAGTGATTTTCAATTCCAGAGAGATAATGCTATTCGAGGCAGGAGGCATTTTGTTATGAGTCTCAGAGGTCCCTTCCTTTATCTTCATAACCCACAAAACTCAGTGAACGCAGACTTCGAAAGAGGCAAAAGAAAACAATCCCATACGTACGCTAGGCGCTTGGATACCAGGGTATCGTCAATGTTATTTAGACGACTGGTGACGTAATTGCACATTTATTTAATAAAATTTCGAAAATAAATGTTGAAAAAAATAAGAAACTTTAAATGTCTAAAAATGATATTTACAGCCGCATGTAATCACAAGCAAATGTCTTCAATGTCAATATAGTAATGCATAAATACGCATCATTTTGCGGACATATGCGCACTAGAGATAGTTTTTATCTCGGATGATTACTATTCAAAGTAAACATAAAAAACCTTTTAAAAGACGTGTCCTGCAAGGAAATATACATTTTCACGTTGAAAAAGGCGGGCGTAATTCATGTGTAGTATTCAATTCAAAGAGGCAGCAGGTAAGTTTCAGAAAAGGAACTATGTTTCGTATGCATCAATGATTGAGGAAAGTATGCGTGGAAAGGAGGGACGTGGTCGGATATAGGGCGGTCGGTCGGATTGTATAAGGAGGAAAAATCAGCGACGGCATAAGTGCTAAAAAAGGAGGCAATAGCTTAATCCCATATGTTCCAAATCACCAACACTCAATCCATATATAATAAAAAAAGTAATTTAAACTTAAAATAATAAAACCGTAACAAAGAATACCCAAACTAAAGAGTTTATTTTCAGACGACGTATATCGACGAAATCAGTTTTGAAAAATAGATATAATTTATATGGATTTTCAATATAAGACTGATAATAGATATTTTAAATTACTCACAACGAAGGTATTTATATGAAAGGAAAGAATTTTGCAGTGTCAGCGCATTGGAAGGGGGCACTAATAGGAGGGCACCTTTAATAATGACCCAGCGAAAATAGAGCTGGTCTCTCCACTGTGCTTCCTCCGCAACTATAATTTAGCAGCATTCAGCTATAGACTTAGCGTTCCCATACGAGTGGTACCTAGGGAATAATTTGAGTAAACTTGAGGCACTACTTTTCAAAAGACGTAAAGAACACATTGAAAACTAGGAGCTACAATGACATGTTTGATCACATGCATTATACCAGGGAGATGATTAAAGGACGAACTTGTTTAAAATTTAATTTTCCCCATTATAATTAGGGAAAAAATAACGATTATGGATGCTGCCACTATTGCTCATGGTTACTTCAGCCAGCGATTTTTACGCTAGTTTTATTACATTTATTTAAGTTTCATTCAGGAATTTTTTTTAAATTTGATTTGATTGAAAAGTTCCGAAGTAATTTTTTTAAATGTCAGCATTGGGTCACTAAAACAAGTGTTTCCATTTTTGTATGAATGGAATGCCAATCTCGAAAGTATAGATTAATCCCTGAAGCAATACTGTGAATGAAGTTCCAAGTGTTTGTTCATTTAACAAAAGTATATCTGTTGAGGTTGATTATAACAATTTAAATGGTGTGTTTGTAGGTAAGCGCATGCTGTATGTGAAAACATCGTCTGCCACACACATATCAGATTCCTGGGAGTGTATGGCGTGAAGTATATATATACATAGTATGGATTTGAGAAGGTGAAATTATGACGGATGGAAATAATAGTATTGTGTGACTAAACTAAGTTCCTATCTAGTTGTATTAAGGAAATCAAAATTAGTCATCTACCGACGTAAGCATGGTGTACTTTTCGATGTTAACACCAATCGTTAGGACCTCCATCTAGCTACGGTCACTTCATTTCAATTCACATCAGAAACTACCCATCTCAAACATATTCACGTCTAATCCCCCAATTCTCCTCCCTCTAACGAGGAAATACTAATTCCTCATCCCTATGTCATCAATTGTAACAGGGTCTGTTTCTCTCGAGGAGAAGGGGGACGAGAAAATGGGACAGAGATAACGATTACTGGGATAGGATGGGGATTACAGGGGTGGCCTGGGATACTTCGTTCGTACATTCAGCACTTACGACATAATGTTTGCACCCGTCGCTGAATTGATCCCATGTTTTGTACCAAAGGATTAGAGACGGGTAGGGACGCGTAACGGAACGTATTGAGGGCAGGTGGATTGGTGAGGGCACCTTACTTTTTCTGTTTTTGTAATTTCCGCCGGTGGGATAGTATAGCTCCAACAGTCGTAGGTACCCCTCGATATCCCCAGGCGACTCTCCCCATCCCTATAGGCAATAATTTAGACCTCAAGTGACGTACCCGTCAAGAAGCTTGTTGCTTCGAGTATGATTTATTGGATACACAAGAGGGATGTTTGTTGTAACCTACATACGTACGTACGCACATTTTTGTAGCACAATTATAGGTACAACCAATAATAAGGCTGCCCTCGTAGTTATTGGTTATTCTTCCTATTCGTTTGTCTAACCTTCATTGTTTCAAGACACAGCCATATCGGAAATACCATCCAAGAAAATTATCTATTTCACTTCTCAGATGTTTTCTTAAATACCTTTCCTCAAAAAATCATAGCCGGAACACTTCATCGCAGATTCTCTCCAAACATTTCATATAAATCCTTCCATGAAACCATATTTTCACTACTTCCAATCACCTTTGCTCTGTTCTGTTTTTTTCTGAGGTTCACTGCCATACGAAAGCAACGTCTAGTAAGTCTGTCTATCCTTGGTACTTTAAAACTAGACCGCCTACCGTTCACTACACACAAAAAACTATTTCATAACTTGTCAACTATTTCCTTCCCAACCCTGACCAAAAACGTTCCTTTTTTAGCTCATTTTGCGGTCTTCTTCGTGCATATCCTCCTAACTTTCGTACATACAACCCTCTCCAAAACCGCCCCCTCGCGGCTGGAACGAATTCCTTGACTGTGGATCGATGCGAGAAAAAGCCCTAGGATCTTGCCCCGGAAGCCTCTTCCAAACTTTCTCTCCCACGGAGAAATGAGAGGGAGCTGCTTATCTCGATCGAAGCCCTCCGCCTCCTCCGACTCACCCTCGTTGCATCGTCCCCGAAATAACTTCCTCTTCCAACTTCACCTCAGCCAAACACCATTTCACCCTCTCTTCTTCCCACAACTGAGCTATTTATCACTGCCATTCCTTTGTTCCGTTCTTCCCGTCAAATCTTTCCACCACTATTCCCCGCATCTTTCCTTCCTTTCACATCCCGCGCTCTCTATAAAGCCACTCCCTCCATCGCGGCGTGAAAAAAGGGTCAGGGTTGAAAATACGAGACAGAGTAGACAGGCAAGACGTTCGCAAGAAGGAAGGCTTCCGGGCTTCTGTATAATTAAATTATACCGAAATTGATATTATTCATTGATTTATAAAAAAACATCAAGAATGCTTAAAATAAAAATTTATAAAAAAGCGAATAAAATTTCCTTTCATGGTCAATTGATTGATAGGTCATGGAGAGAGGATACATGAGAGTCGATTAAGGAAGGAGATACGATATATAGTGATGGTACGAGAAAGAGAGAGAGGGGCAGAGAGAGAAAGAGTCTTAGATTAATTTAGTAGAAGACACTCTTAATAGAAAGATTATTAGGAGTATTAAGAATAGAAGGGTTTATATAAAGCAATTGTGAGGGTGACTGACGGTACCATTCGTCACCTGGCTTGATGTTCCTTTAAGGACATAGATGATTTGGACATTACTGAAAATTTTAAGGTATATTGAATTATACAAGTAAAATAGAGCGTTTCTACGAAAAATTATACAAAATCGTTTAAATTTTCCGGTACCTGTCGAAATGCTTTAATATTTTTTTAAAGCAATTGCTCATCATGGTATAATAAATGAAAATTCTCCGACCATGCCCATAGTGTATTCAAGGCCTGTGGTCTTTATTTCATAACAAGCTGTATTGTCCAAAAGGCAAAAAAAATAAAGGATGCAAGTATTTTAACACTTGGGAACGTAATTCAACCCAAAATCTAGGCTGCATAGTAGTGCAATAAATAAATAGTTTGGATGACTCTTTCCTCGATCAAATTAAGTCAAAAGTGTTCCTCAAAGGGCTTTACAGTATTTGTTGACAATTATGAGTAAAAATTAAATCTACATAGGCATCTTCAGCTTCTTCCACCAAGTTACACACAGAAATAAGTTTCATAGCTTCTGCTTCGCCCTAAAATTCCGCAAACATCTCCGCTAAAAAGTGCAAAACTCTATGAGGCTTAGGCTCTCCGCTCTCGCCCCTGACACCCATAAATTTACAATATCCCCGCCTATGCTCACCGTTTATCCGATCTCCGACAATTTTCCAAACTCTGAGTGATGTCGTGACTCATTTTTTCAATTGATTATTTGTATTTCAAAGTTGTAGACACTTCATTAATTGAGACCATGATTCACCTCCCATCCTCTTTATGTAGCCTCTCACACAACAATTCCCACTTCTTTCTTTAATCAACAAATTCTTAACGACCTCTTTCATAATACAAACATTCAGCAATCAACTAAACAGAATTCATATTAAAACATCAAGAAAACTATAATAAATAATTAAAAAGATACGGCAAAACCATCAACATAATAAAGAACAACTGAAAAAAACGAATCCATGATACGCTAAATAAATGCGTTCACATTTTTATTCGGGCCTGGCCCGGCGTTACACCTGTTATTCTCCGGTTCCCTTTCCATGCTCGTCATTGCGTTTCAATGCGTCCGTTCCCTCGGTCGAGAATAATGCGAAGAGATGTTACCAATTGCTCCCAAGAGTAGGTTGGTTGCAAGTCGCCGCGATGTTCCCGGTGGAGGTGAGGCTTTCTCGTTAACCGCTTCCGTCACAACACTTCCCCCTTGGCTCTCCAATCTCACACTGTAACTGCAGATCCTCTTTTCCCCACCACTTCTCTCTCACCTCACCCTTTTCTCCGCTCACCCCCAAAAACCCATCCCATTCCCATCAGGCAAACCACAATCCCCCTTCTGATGGAGGCCGTAATCCTCGCAGGGATAGAATCAAATGTCCCTGCAGGCTCACTTAACCGCAAATGGATTTCCCATTCCACCTCTTAACACGTGAATTAGCCCATTTCAAGCGTTATTTATTACTACATACCCGCAGTTGTTAGACTGGAAAAGCAACATGAACAAATTAAGTGTGTTGATCCTCCGTTGATAGCCTCATTATACGCTACACTTGACGAAAAATTCGAATCTATGTCATCTCTATTAAAAAAATTATGTAAACCGTTTCTTTTGTTTCTTAGGGAACTACAAAAATAGAAATAAGGGAATATTCAGTGGTCAATTCGAACTTAATGCATTAAATAATTGATGTTTGCATATAAATGGTTTTCTTCAGTGACGGTTTACGTAATCGGCCCGATAAAAATCTTCCATTAACATTAACTCTTTTTGATATGTGAGATAACAGTGACAATGGCCAGCACTGGGGAAAACTAAAGCCGTCAGTAAATTCTGGTTGTAATACATGGAACGATAATTTAGAGCTCGTATGATAAATACCTCCATGATTAAAATATCATGATCGTAGTCATTGTTTAATACTAAAAATTTAACCATCGGGTAACACAGGGAAAGGCAGACGAGTTCTTTTGATAAATTTTCATTTTTATCTTGAGAAAAAACACTAATTAATGGAAACAGGTAACGATAAGGTAGAATGTTAAAAAACTTAACTGCTGATCACAATGAGCATGAATTACAGTTTAAAGTAAAACTGAACTAAATTATTTAAGTTTCATGGGCAAACTTAGGGATGCCGACGCGACACATTCTCTATTCCGTTACAATATTGAGCATATAAACTTCCATAGATACCGTTAGAAATTAAGTTTTGCTTTTTTCGATGAAATTACTGGAGAGGTAAGAAAAGAGCAGAGAGCTTCATTAAGGAGGAATGCATGAAAGTATTTTATGCCAGTATGTTCGTCAGTGGCAGTTACGAGAAATTAATAAGCTCAAACAGTCTAATTGTTCAATTTTTTATCTGCCTTCGTTCACTTTTAAAACTCCTTTCTGCCCTTGTTCCGTTCAACCACGACCCATACAAGCTCGATGACAGTTTTAGACAGTTAGGAAAATGTAACAAAAGGATTCCCTGAGCTGAGAACGGAGATGATCAAGGTCAGGACCGTCCGTTTTTCGAGTAAGTGATGTGCCTGACTGTCGCTTCAACATTATATCAAGCGGAAATAAAATATCTCGATATTTCTCCAACGAAAAAGAAGTTAAAATTGTTGGGAGCGATTTTAGGAAGTACACCCTATAATTACATAACTGTGTGAATGTCACATTGATAAAACTCATATACATAGGCTGGTCAAAATAAGTGACCATATTAAAAACTGTGCTCCACTTCACTCCAAAACACTTCGACATTATACCTCCCAAAACCATATGTGAACTTGTCCCCTCAATATAGCACAAAGTATTTCAACCAATTAATCTAACTTGGCGTCCTCTTCCATTCCTGAATTGACACTGAATATCACTCTAGTGAGTTGCAATTAGCGGGTGACCCTTTTAAACTTACTGTACAGGCAGTTCCAAAGTTCTTTCATCAACTAAAAAATTAGTTAGACGTCTTTCTATTCATATTATGATCACTTAAAAAGAGGTTCATCCATGATATCAAATATAAAGTAATATCTTTTGACCAGATTTTGCAAACTAATCTTGAAGTGGCTGGCTGTTAAGTACAATAATTGGCGAAATATTTGTAAAATAATATATTCTCTCAAATATAAACGTCATTTTCAAAGAAAACAGTTTAAAGCATATTCCACCAAATACTTTTATTCTTACATCATTTACGTTCTTGGTCGTCTTCGTTTTTGCACTGGTCAGAGAATTACATCCAAACTGAAGTAATTTTCTTGAAGCAAGCAAAACAGCCATTAAATAGGTTTCTATATGTAGTGATATTGTAAATAAAAATCATTATTCAAATAATCTGCATATTCTAAACCGTATTTCTGTTTTTAGCAGCAAAGTCGTATTATTGCGACCCGGTGTGTCAGTACACCGCATATACCTCCTAGTGGTGGGTCGTGGGCAACAGTATGCTGGCTCTTAAGGTAGTCCTTTCAGAAGGGATCATAACTTGAGCAGAATAAGGGAAAGCGGGCATAGGGTATTACTATTCTTTGGTCTCTCTTGTGTCTTACTGGCGAAAATGCGCCAAAACAGACCGGTAGAGCGCCGTAACCGTTAGCAGGGAAAGCTGCACGTGGTGCGGGTACTGCGGAGGCTGGTAACCTTGCATACTCTATTACAACTTACTGCTAAACGGTGGGACGAGAGCAATATCAGGGACTGCTGGAGGGAGTATTTTGAAGAATTGTACAATAATATTGCAGGCGTTGAGGATGAGCCTAGTGAGGTGGTATGTGAGAATGAGATGATAGAAAAGGATATCAGTGAGAAGGAGGTCACAACGGCTGTGAGAATATTGAAAAATGGGAAGGCTGGGATATCCAGTGAAATGTTGAAGTGTGGGAGTAAATTACTAATTTGTAGGCTGCGTGAACTATATAATTTATGCTTACATATTTCTGTTGTTACAGCGATTAGAAGAATGCTATCATCGTTCCGTTGCAGAAAGGGGAGGGAGGAAAGACCGAATGTAATAATTGTCGGGCCATTAGTTCATTGAGTATCCCGGGAAAAGTGTTCAGTAAAATATTAATCGTAAGAGTGAGGAATATTACTTTACACAGAATATGGGGTGTGTAGTGTGGGTTTATGTCTGGGTGAGGATGTAGTTACCAGCTTTTTGCGCTTCAGCTAGTGATAGAAAAATGTATTTGATTTAGAGAATTTAGAGAAGGCATATGACAGAGTAAATAGAAAGAAGTTGTGGAAGGTTTTGAGAGACTATGGAGTGAATGGGCGATGTATGACATGATATGATGGCGATGTATGACAATAGTAAGGCAAGTGTAAGAGTTAACGGGGTTCTGAGTGATTGGATTGTAATAAATCGGGGTGTAAGGCAAGGATGCGTAATGTCTCCATGGCTATGTTTAATGTCATCCATGTTTAATGTATTCATGGATAAATGTGTTTGAGACGCATGCAGTAAAAATGACGGTTTTTTATTGGAAATGTAAACGTGCGAGTTCTTCTACATGCGGATGATGCTGTTTTGTTCTCAGACAGTCAACAGGGATTACAGAAGCTCCTAGATAGGCTTTTGAATCTCCGGAGAGAATGAAATTAAAGGTAAATACGTGCAAGACTAAAGTAGTAGTTTTTGATAAGGAGAATGGGGAGAATAACTGAAGGTAGAGGGCGAATGGTGAAGTATTTGAACAATTTTGAACATTTGATTTTGTGTACATAGGTAAGGTGTACATAGGTGAGAAGAAGAAGAAGGTAAGATGTATGCGAAAGATGGAAGAATAGATGAGGAGATAAATAGACATGCGAATGCTGGAAGAAAAGTGGGTGGTAGCATGTGGAGCATATCAAGGAATGAGTGCTTGTCTAAGGAAGCGAAAATTGCCGTGTACAAAAGTGTACTTCTTTCCACTTTGCTCTATGATAGTGAAACATGGGTATGTCAGAATAGACATAAGAGTAGACTAAACGCCGTGGGTATGAGTTATCTGAAGAGTATTTGGGGCAAAAGTAGAATGGATAGGGTCAGGAATGAGTGGGTCATAAATAAATGTGGGTTAAATGCTCCAGTAATGGACGTGAATGAAAGGAGTATGTTTCGTTGGTTTGGCCATGACGAGAGAATGGATGAGAGTCGAATAACGAAACAGATATATGAGAGTAGAATGAATAGTGTGAGAGGAAAAGGTAGGCCGAGAAAGTTGTGGTTGAGGAAATTCTTAGGAGGAGGAATATTAGGAGTTTTAAAAACAGGAGGGCGTGTATGAAACAGTGTATGGGGGTAAATGGGGCAATAGAGGTTTGGAAGGATACGTCAGTATGGAGGAAATTATTGAAGCAGAATTAGTTGTACAAATATGTATTAATGAGTGAAACATTTTGACTGTGCCTACCCCGGAAGGGAACGGCGTGATGGGGATGTAGTAGTCGTATTATCAGAAAAGGGCGAATGTTTTTTTAGGTAATTTGAACAAAATGCGTATGTTTTAAATAAGAAAGTCTCAGGGAAACCTTTTAAGCGAACACATGACCATGTTCCCATGTTCTATGCGTTCGTTATAATAAGGTTAATTACTGCCAAGCTTGAGCTACTGGCCATCAGTAGACTCGTTCTGAAGCATTTTCACTTCCCCTTGGGCTCCTTTGTTCACTAAGTTATTCTTACCTTCTCCATGGCCAGTGATTCAAGTATAAAGATAACAAAGTGCTTCCGCTTGTTCCAGTTAACGACAGAATGGTGTAAAAGAAATGGTTTGTTTTTCAATTTTTCCCAAAGCCATCGTTTACAACTTTTATGGAGTAAAATACGCTATAGGCTCTTAGCGTCTCAAAAATGACATGTACAAAGAAAGAACAAACAGTTTTGCCGACTAGGTCATCATCCAGTGCAGATAGGCCACAGCGCGCATTAATAACTAATGGCGCCATATTTGGCGACATTGTTTGTACCGTAAAAAAAATTATTTCTCTGAAATTTCAGAAATACTATAGCGTATTTTTTAGGTAATGTAGTATTTCCACCAATCATCACTAAACCGTATTAATATTTTCTCCTTTGCTTACTTTGAACAAACGAATTATACTTTTCTGATGTTTTTAGGCATTTCTGTGCTTTAGTCGGGCGTGCCTTTCTTTCAAAAGACTGAACCCAGTTGCTTATCCTAAAAGAAACAAGCACCACAGAAGAGTTAAAGATATTATACATTACTTACCAACAGCAGACATAATTCTGTAGTAGAGTTATAGCCTATTTTTAATTCATTGTCACTTCAAAGTTTTCAATTTCTTTGCAGTGCGAATTCTATATTTAAGTCATAGTGTGCTTACTTTGGATTGAATGCCACCATCAATTGATGTTGATATATAAAAAGTGTCTGAATTCCGAAATGGTAATCCACTAGAGGGAAGTTTCCTACATGTATCGAAAGAATCAGAAGTTAAACCGCAAGATAAGCCGTCCCCATTGACACGCTCTGGGGAGGAAAAATTGGAACAGCCACCGAAATATATGTCTACATCAATGAATTGAATATTAGTAGACTTTTGGAAAGGGAAACTTGATATAAGCTCAATAGATATGTTACTCTTGCAAATGATGACATGGCAATTACCAAACGTATGACTTGTCTTGAATATAGCCTATCTCAAATTTGCTTCAGAAAAAAATTGCATAAAACCAAGGATCCAAGGCCTCAGACCTACTGACAAATTAGGATGAGGCAGAGAACTGTACAATGTTAATGATATAATTAATAGAAGGCAGTTCAATACTTATTCACCAATTCAGCTCACCAACAAATGAACTATCAAATTTAAATGAATTATTTTATCCACACTTTTCGAATTGAATAGCTTTGGGGCATATATTAGCAAGAATCCAAGCAATATTGAGGAAATCAAAACCACTCATAAGGAAATACAAATTCTGAATAATAAAGACCTAATTGCGAAGTTATTTTTGTAATAACCAACTAGCCTAAAATGCCAATTTGATATGCAAAACGAATAGGTTATACTAAAAAAGAAAAATTATGAGCATCGATTAAAGTAAAATATAGCCAGTTGTCACATGGATGAAATAATTTCATGACTTTAATTTTAATAACAGGCTAGGAGGCTCTAAACACATGAACGAGTAATTCAACAGTATAAGAAAAAATTATTTAAATACTTACAACACGTACACCAGCTATTCCAGACATGAATTGAGTCAGTTTATAGTAGAAAGCTTTCTTCATTAACATGTTAATTTATGGCTTTACACTATTATTCACCAGTTATTCTGTGAAAAAAATTAATCATTATAATTGAGTAACTGTTGACTGATATTTAAGACTAAATATCTGAGAGCAAAATTAAGTTCTATCCACTGATTGATTAGAATGAAAAGTGACATTTAGAAAAAAGTGAATAAAAATATTTTATAAATGATAATATTTGTCAGTTGAAGATTTTATCTTTCTACACTAAACCAAGTTCAAACCATAAACATTATTGCTTCCATTTGAAGTATTGCATGGTTTATCATGGGAATTTTCATTAAAATTCAGAGGTATTTCACTGAATCACTGCTTTACCATTAATGTAATTAGATTTGAAAAAGATGCTGTTTTGGAAGAGGGAGTTATACATGTCTGGTACAAATAACCATAGATAGGGATAAATTTCATACAATAATCGAATTTTCTTATCAAAATCATGAACTTTGTCATGGATCACTGTACCAAAAGGAGATTTGCGAGCGTTTTTGTTCGATAATAGTAATTGATTCATATTTCTATAAAAATAGAAAACAGTATAAGCTTGCAAATTGAAATGACTTTAGGTCAATTTTTTAAGCATGAATCACAAGAGTATCCAGTCCATTCCCGTCACAAATCTCACGTGGCTTACATTGTGTCCAGCAATGAGAATTAGTGTTCATTATGAAAAGAAAAAAATTGGGTCATAAAGAAAATAATGTCGCGCAAAGTAATTAAGGAGAGCTAAATAACTCTACTTCGGATACAGCGAAATGTCCTCAATGATTATTTTCACGATTTCCAAAACGACATAATGGAGGAGTAAATAAAATTGATGGCATCATTTTCCCAGAGGCCACATCGGAAATTTGCTGCATTAAAACCCTTTATATCGGGCAGGCTATAATCAATCTCCATCTCACTACGGCCGGATGAACATTTTTCTCGACGTTTTTTCAACTTTTCATCAAAGCTTGATACAGGGATATTAGGCCGAGCAGTAGCTTAAAAATTTCATCGTGCGAGAGCAGCTGACGGTGAGTGCAGGAGAGGAAAAGCATAAAAAATACCCCACGGGGCATTCAATAACTCGTTCCGCGGAAAGTGACATTAAAGTAGTAGAGTAATAGAAGGGGACTGAAATTCAGGCACTTGTTCCGATAAAAATTCACCTACACTCTGATGGAAAAGGTACTTCCCGAATCCTTTTTCACATCTCCACCCATTGTTTCCCCTAATGCCCTATTTCTGCCCGTCTAGCTATCTCGAACGTTAGCAGCTCATCAATCCGTAATTCCCCGTTCACCATTGGAGGGAGAAGTAAAACATCCGGTAAGAAAAATGTGGTTTTTTTAAATAAAAGTTAAAGTTTTTAAATAAAGCTTATCCCTCTTGTTAGGAATTGACTACTTGTAAAAGCAGCCTGAGGAGAGATTATTGTTTCGTCTTTTGCGTTGTCTTTATTGTAATTCAAAAAGCAAAGCAATTAATATAAATACAGCACTTACAGTTAATGTCTGAGGAGTTCTAAGTTCTATGATAACTATTTGTGATTTTAGGTTCCTCACAAAATTTGAAGAGGGACAATTATGTTTTCTTTCTAATGAGAGCAAATGAAAAATAAGGGTTTTGCAGTAGAGAACCGAGATCGTGGTGTATGCCATAGAACATAAAAGGGTAATTAATGATTATATAATTCAGTGTGCTTCAGTAGAGCTCAAATGCTCCCTATTAACCTGCTGATTCAAATACTTACACCCAAACATTTTTTTCGTATTTTTCAGAATATAAACGGAAATTCTTTCCTATTATTAGTTGCTCCTATTGTAAAAACACGCAGTTGAATAAAGGCGATTGCAGCGAAAATCACTCCATAGTGGAAAAAAATGACAAATCCATTAATGAAGTTAACTCGCGTAAGGCCAAAACAGCTTAAGAAGAGCTCAGAGCGACTTAAGTGCACCTATCCAGAAGATACAGCCCCACTTTCTGGGTGATATTCTCATGTTTCTTCCCCAAGGATCACCTAAGAGATATAGGAAGCAATAAAACTTGCCCTGACGTTGCAAAAACGGCCCTAACTCCTACATCACCTCCGCTCCCGACATCAACTTCTCTCTCCCTACTCGTTCAGTTTTATTTTTCTTTTCCTCGACCGTATCTTCCTATATCTCCCTCCCTCAATCCCTCATCTCATCCTAATTTGACCAACCCCTCTCCTTTGAGCTCTCCGAGCCAAACCCTCTCGATGCGGGTCCTAGATCGATCCTTTCCAAGGTCAGCACACCACTTTTTAGTCCTAGATGGCGTCTGTTTGCCGTGTCCAGAAAAAAATAACACCCAGCGTTCGCCACCGGCGTCGCTTTTATTACGAAATTGCTCCCATTTTCCGCCTCACGTCCCCCACTCTTCACTCCACCCAAAACCTTCCCGCATCTATCCAAGCCGAGGTCATTGAATGATGGGGGCTCACCCACGCGGGGCGGTTTTTGGCGTTTCTCTTATTTTCCTCTGGGAAGAGGAGACGAGATGAAGTAAATTGAGATATGATACACAATGAGTTTTCCTGGTCATACACTTTCAACCATCGTTTTTCCTCCCTCTCTCATTTTCTACATCCATATTATGCCTAAACTATGTATAGGGGATAAAAAGACATTCAATACTATTAGAAAACGTATGCACTCAAGATTATCGCATCACTGGACATATGTAACAAAACGAAAATTGGTTACATATGGTCTTTACATCAACAGTTCCTCTATTTGTCCACCGATACCGGGATCCATGAGAAATATCTCGGTTGATTTGAACCAAGGATAATACAATGTGCGATTTGAGATGTATGTCTCTAATTGGAACTCTATTTAAATTGCAAGCATCTGGAAAATGCTTCAATTCTATCACACCATTGATAGGAGAGTGAAAGTTCGTATCCTCTACCTGGCAAAATTTCAAATCAACTTCTATCCCGCTGAAGCACTGCACATGTCTACAGACGAAGTTCTCGAGGTGGTCAACGAATCTATGATTTAATTAGGTAGTGCCAAGTTGAATTCATTAAAATTATTTTGAAAAATATAAAAATTGAAGTCAGGACGCTGGATTTTCTTCAAAAGAGATTTATCGGTAATTTTGGCTAACCAAAGTCAATAGCGACGACAACATGAGAGTTATCTTTCCCTTGCAATGTCCTAAAGAGTCATGCTCCCAACCCCATTATTTCTAAAAAATTAAACCGGCGTGATAATTGACTTTGTTCATTTAACGTTCACTTTATAGCAGTTGGACAAGCAGTTTACATTTATACGTCGAATATTCATTTGTAATCACTTAGGATGCGGTCAGTGGAATTGATGCGAGACTTCGGACTGAAGTAGCTGACTTCGGAGCGGCGTTACCCACTGTACAGAACTTACATTAAACATTTATACCAAATTTGATACCATTTCCAAGCATTCAAAACAAGATCCCTTGGTTTCACACTGAGCATCAATACATTTTTCTAGCCAGGGGGTTTAAAACTGACATATGAACGGTTAACTAACAAATGCGCACCTAAACTTTTGAATGTCCATGGTGGAAAACAAGAAAAGTCCTTATGTATGAACCAAAAAAAACCATTGACTCCCAAAATTTATATTATAGCAGTTATAGCCTTCTCGCTGGTCATAAAACTAAAAAAAATCCAATTTTCAAAGGAAAACACACGACCTTCCGAAAACTGACAAAACTTATTTCTACCTTCAACACTCAATGAGACAGGTAATAAAAGCCTAACCACTTAGTCTGATCCTTAAGTCACTCAGATAATCTAGAAGAGATAGCAACTCTAGCCTAAATTCAGGCTAGAGTACTGTACTTTTCTACGAGTCAGATCTACCTAAAAGAGAGAAAAACGGTAAATGGTGGAGAAACTGAATTTCAGCTGGATTTGAGCTTGCTTTCGAGTATGTAATTCATAGTTTCCAAAACGAACCGATGTTAACGTTGAAGGGTTGGTAAAATATGTGGGCAAAATATGGATACAGTCCAAGTAGATCCATCCTTCCGTCCCTCCTCCCTCTTCCTCCATTCCATGGTCATTCTTACACCTTCATAAATCAATCGATCTATGCCTTTCCCTAGTGAAGACCCTCTTTTCCCCAACTAATACCTTTGCCGGAAGGAGATGGACCTGGATGACTCGAGAACATTTCTACCACCCTGGGAGTTCGAAAAAGATCCGCATGTAATGCTGCAAGTCCCAACCATGGAACGGGGTGTGTAACAAATAGAAGAGCTTGGGATAGGAAGGCCAGGCTTACCAAGCTCTAACTTTTTTCTTCCACCAAAACATTGAAATGGCAACGGGTTTGATGTTCAACCTCTCGACTCCACGTATTTACTATCCATAGCTAACATGTAACTGGAATAATATAATCTATATTAATACAACTGCACCTAGCTAATAAAACAAATCCCTATAGTTAGTTGTACTAAGACACAAAACATTTAGAGGTGCCTTCGCTGACCAATTACAATTGATATTTAATTGAATTGAACGTTTCTCATGGAGGAAATTTGACGTCTCCCTTCAAATTGGAAACGCAACAATACATGAAAAGATGTCCACTCTCTTTTTCGATACCTGTTTTAAGTTTTGGCTAAAAGAAGACTGTTTGTCAAGCATTCTCTGGACGCACTCTATTAGAAGCTGTTTCATTATTTCACCATTGAAACGCTCACGTTTGTAAAAAGTTTTGGGACACGTTTCCTTGAAAGTGCTTTCTCCGTTACTTACAGGCTCTCTCATAGTTTCGATACTGTAGTAAAGATGCAGACTTTTAAATCCGTCAACTATTGATTCCGTCTCTTACACTTTAAATGACTCTGTACTATACCACCAATATGCCCTTTTACTTCAACCACCAAATTTTTGCTCCTTTTCAACATGGACTTTAGACTAATAGATTTCAATTTCATTTAAGCCCTAGTTCCTCTCGATTTTCTCTCCTGTTCCCTTATTTGGAGCCTCAATACTTTGCTCCCAATGAATAACAACCCGTTCAATCGACGGAATTCTAACATCCGATATAGTTTGACCAATTATTTCCTCGGAAACGGAAGGGCGTTCAAAAATGGTGTCCGATCTAACTCAAAGATCGGTAACGCGGCAGTTGAAGTGGAACACCCTTTGCACTGCGCGAGATTGTAAGTGTACATCCTTGTCTCGGACGTTTTTTCACTACGATTGGGTAGCTGATTAGGAGAAAAACTTTTTGGGCTTCAGTATCTAAATCAATAGTTTTGCGACCATTACTTTGGATGATTTTGTACAATTTTAGACACACGCCTCTATATGATAAGCCAGATTTCATAAACGTCCCTCCCTCGCCCCTATGTCGTTTGTAATTTATTATAGTTTCTGGATTGCATGATCGAGGATATAAATTTTGAACTCGAGCTATTCAAGGTAAAGCAAAGGAATGAGCAATTGACGTTTGACGTTATGAATAAATATGGCTGACGGGAGTGCATAGGTCAACATGTGATCCCGGCGGTCAAGTATTTGTTTTATAAATATGAAAGTATCAAACGCAAAGTGCTCAAGGACTCTTTGGCTTACTTCAGAGAATAAATAGTCAGCAGAGGAAAAACTATCCCACCAGGTGAATTTTCAGCAAAAAATGGGGGTATACCAGAAACATTGCCACACTTAACTTTGCCAAAAGTCCAAAAAATACTTTTTATACACGAGATTTATTATCAAATGATCATCTTAAGGTGGTGAAGATATATGATGCCGCCTTGGCCATAAATCATTAAATTATCCGCTATATTTATCATCATCAGAGCATAAATTAAGGACGAATAAAAAGAACTTTGAAATTAACGCAATCCTGAAATCCACTTACGAACATGCATTCCAGTACTCCAACCTCCCACTTGTCCAAGAGAGGAATTTTTCCGGTAGAATGAGAGGTGAAATAAGAAAAATAAAATTCACTATTGTTGAAAATCTTTTGATCGATTTTACTAATACTTCCGTCGCGGAACCTAACTTCACCAGTGCATTCAAATAAGGGACTCAAATGCATGCCCTAGATTGCTCCACTTTCTGTAAACCATTAGGCTCTTCATTTTAAAGGGAAAGGGTGTGAGAATGGGAATTCGGTCGTATAATTTGAACCATTCACGATGAGAGTATTGCATGAAGGAAATTGAGTTGGGTTACGTGAGTTTTCGCGCGTTCTTGAGAGCCAGAATCAAGCAAAATGAGGATTCTCGACTCAAAACGGAACAATCTGTAACCCAGGAGTTTGCTCCTGGGCTGAGAGAATGGAGAGACTTTGAGAAGGAAAATTTCACCGTGAACCTCCGCTCCTCTTACCTCAATTCGCACCCTGGCCCACTGCGCCGCAAGCCAACCTCTCCCTCTTTACTTCGCGCGCCAACACGAAAAATTCCTTCTCTGTGCCAAGCCAACCTTTTCCATATTTGTTTCCAAATTATATGTTTTCCATATATATGTTTTCCATATTTTTATATAACCAGCATTTGAAGTTTCAGAAGGAACTGCAGCAAATGCCCTCCCACCATATAAACCATACCAAGATTCCTCATTTCGCTCAATTATTTATCTGTCGACTGAGGGGACCCACGCCCTCTATAAGTTTCTCCATTCTTCTTTCCTAGAGAGCCTTCGCAATCAAAGATAATAATATCCTATCTCACCCTCTTTTTCCCTTTCCCCTTCCCTTTTCTACCACCCTGTCGGAAGAACCCTTTTTCCTCTACACTGCTCTGCTGCATTGCTACAAAACCACGGTCATTCATTTGACGCAGTTATTCTTCTCATTAATCACTAATATCCATTATGGTATCAACCGATATCAGCTTTGATATTGGTTCACCCTATCTTTCATATCTCCTCAGCGAGCCGTGCATTAACCCTTTATCGCCCACCAAATGAGCAAGACGTACGATTAAAATAACAATCAGATCGGACTGCCTTAAATCCTAGCAGATTCATTCTCTATCTGCCAGCAAAAACATAGTTTAAATCCTCATAAATCACATTAATTCACGGTTATAATTACTCCACATATGCCAAATAATAATTATTTATTTATTTATCTCCTCTGCGTTTTTTTTCATGTTTCTATTTAGGCACATTAATTTTTGTTTGAATGCTCATTTATTTTTATTTAAAACTTTCTATGCATGTACCCTTATATTTAGCAATGTTCTTCGCGCCATATTTCTTGAACGTGTAATTTTTTTGTAGAGAATTTCTTAGCCAAGGATTAAGACGTAATTATTACTTTTTCCCACTAATATTTATATTTCTTGTTTCTACTTTCGTCATTTAAGTATTTACATCCATTTTCTCTCTTCAAACACTCAACTAAGATAACCAACTGCACCTTAGATATCTTCCTCCATTAAACCTTCTCGATATTTTCATACCTGATGCCTTTATCTTGTACCTTGGCTCGCAATAAAACATCCCCTATGCAGCTTTTCATTTGTTAATATGTTAAAAATCACGCGTGATCACGGACAATGCATAGTCTATCTTATCTCCGAATGCCCATCCACTTGCAATCTCTACCATTTTTATACTCCTGCGCCCAGAGGGCATTAAATACTTTCTTATCGGGCTTCTAGACCCATATCTAACCCTGTTCACGATAACAGCGTCATTATCACCTCTCAGTCTATCGTAGAAAAGCTGTCTCGAAGCCAACAAACTGCCAAACATATCTGATTAGCACTCTACATTTCTTTCCCTGTACGTTTTCATTGATGTGACGGCATATCCTTTCCAAATCCAGACTTTTATTTGACTAACCGGTCTCCCACCCACTTCTAAAGCCGAATTTTGCTATATCTAATTACGACCTTACCGCGTCAAATATTTACCCTATCGTAACACACCCCACGTTGCCTTTCAATTCATCATTCCTTAGTTTTTCTTCCATTATCAGAAACATTTCATCTAATGGCTTTTTCTTCGTGCTATGGATTAGAGAAGTAAAGGTTTATGGCAATAAAGGGCTAAGATCCTTAGGATATGATGATCGTAATGGAAATTATGGAGCCTAAACTTTCCTTTTTACCTATTAGCTAATACATCAGCGGAAGTTGAATTTTCACTGGATGCAAAAGATTAGATAACTATACAGCAAAAAAACTTGAGGACTACAAATAATTGATATTCATTGAGTCTCCCATGTAAATATAAAAATTGAAGTAAATTTATTCACATAGGTGATGTCAATGAATCATTAAAAAAATAGAAATCAAATAAAGCAGTAATGTTTCCGGAAAAATGCAGTTTACTTTGTATTTTTAATCAAAAGTATATCAAAAATTAATCTCTCTCTGGAAAAATGTTGCGGAAAGAAGATAAAAGTAAAGATTTGGTAATGACTGCAGGATAATACGGCAAATCGTAGGGTTGTCGTTGAATCATGACGCTATCCAAGAGACAGAGAATTGGCAGCTAAATCAATATCACCAACCAGACAGGTTTACCTAATTTCACTTTGCCCTAACAACCTCTTTAGTAGCCTTCTTCTGAGGATATTCACCTTTCTTCTACTCCAATTAGCTTCTTCGGATCCAATTGTGATTCATGAATATAAGTAGTCATTTACATTACCGTATACGCCATGCTAAAGGCTGAGGAAAATATAATTCCTTTTTCTAAAAGAACTTAAAAAGATAGATGCCCTCATTATGTCAAATGGCATTGCCTTGGAAAAGGTTACCAAAACATTTCAATTGACGTCTTTCTACACGACCACAACTTTGACCACGATACATATGCTAAAGAAAAAATAACAGGGCATAAATTTACGAGGAAAATATCTGACAAGAAATGCAAGACATAAGCAACAAATAAGGGAATCCTGAAACTTCCCTCAGGTTGTTACTGTTACTCTTTTCTTAAAAGTTACCAAAATTGTGCCATTTTCCGGCTCTTTGGCAAGAAAATTTTATCATAAATTTGCAGCTCAAATTTTCTACTTGGTAATTATGAGGTTAATTGCCTAATTTCCATGATATTTTATGTTCCATCCAAAAGTTTCATCCATGATTTTACTAATTTACTCTGCCACTAACAATTCCTTCTCCTTCGCCATCCCGTGACCTTCCTACCCTATTTACCTAGGGAATCCGTGACCTCTCCCACCTTTACGTTATCGAATTTCCGGAATCGCCTCACCTCGAGTTTCATAATAGAGCCCCTTAATTTTTTTTAGGTGTCTATCGCTCCGCCTACATTTTTACATTCCTCCCTCTCCTCACTCTCTCGCCCCTGGAGCTATCCCAACCTCTAACCCCATTCACTCTGCCCCCATCACTGGCGCAAGCGAATAGGACTTCCTTTTGACTTGAACTTTCTCGGTATCTCCGAGTTCACGCCTCAGCAAATTCTCCAATCCTCCTTCATGATATCCTGCTAAAAATTAGCAGCACTTTCCAACCCTTCTCCCATCGACGTGAACCAATGGCCATCAATCATTCCTCACACCATTATGAAAAAATTCCTTTCGCTCTCTCCATAAGGTATGTGGGTCCACGGGATGGTACGCAATCTCTTTCCACCCTCTTCAGCAGGCAGAAATATTACCTCCCTCGACCAGAGGAGCCAACCTCGAACGCTCCATTCCTAAAGAGCGAAGCATGCTCTCCTCCCGAAAGAAGAGAGAAGAGTATGAGACGGAGAGGATAAATTAAAGGAGGAAGACGCTATTTCTGCGTATAAGAAATGGACCTCGGTCGCAAAAACCACTAGTCCCTACGCCTTCACGCTCACTCGTTTTCCACGATCCAGTCATTAATCCCTAGCCTCATACTGCTGCTTTAATGTTAAGACCGTTTGCACGGTTGAAAGCATACTTCTGGTGGATAGGAGCTAAATTATTTCACATCGCAGTCTTTTGAGCTGGAACACAGGACGATTCCGAGCACAGTATGTCAAGACGAAAGGAGCGTTAAATGTTCCAAATTAAGACACAACTTTGCGACAGAGAGTAATCGTTTGCCGCTCACGTCTGAGTATATCTAAAGCTGTTACGAATGCTTCCCACTCATTATATATAGTGTAGGGAATAAATAGGATGAAAAAAGAGCACAAATGAAAACTCCGATGTCCATAGTCTGATCCTTTATAAAGATGAATTTGGTCATGTAGGTACAAAATAATAGGAGTTAAAATATACACATAATCAGTACCAGACCAAAAATATGGACACGCCGCTCTGCAAAATAAGCTGCAGAGGATAAATGCTGTTATGATTTTTTTCAATCCGGAAGTAAAAAATTCGCATAGTCACTCACAGTAAAATGCTGCTGGTTATATATCTTTATTGATTTTTACTTTATTTACGAGTTAGCAATAAGCAGCAAATTAATTTTCAACTATTTTAATGAAACCGTCTCCATTCGATTTTCTCTGCACACTTCCGAATATAAGTTTGCAGTAAATATGATTTTCCACCAAACGAAAAGGAAGACATCTTTTTAACCTAATCTTTTATTTAAATGCAGTAATATAGTTAAGTTATGAACCGATATTCGCCGGATAATTCATTAAGAATTTTTTCCAAATCTTACTGAATGTTAATACGAAGAGAAGTTTCATCACCCCCGTCGATCTTTCCTAAACAATATCAAATTTCTAATGGCTTGAAGGAGTGGGATGGGCTGGAATCAGCAGGGACAAGGCTAGTGAGTTGATAAGACAATGGCATAAAATGGGTACATTAATGACTATAAAATATATATCTATTTTAAAGAACTCCCATATATATTGTGATTGAGGCATAACGTGGATACCCATGTCTTTTTATGCAAATGAGCAGCCATAAGACTAAATACTGGTTTTGATGGGCTTTACAACATAGCATAACATATTTGTTGCATTCGGTCTTTATGCAACAGCTTGTTTCTTCTGCGTTGGTTTGCTTTCATTTACTGGACATCATCTAATTTAGCGGCATTGGGAATCGCATGCTATTTTATTCATACCCTTATGAGGAAAATTTCTATGAATGACTAAATTTTGGTATAAGTATATGCTGGACACGTTTATGCAGGGTATAAAGTCCGTTTTATTCATTAAACGGTGGCTAAAGATTTTCAATTACATTTATTGGATAAATGCGAACTACTTTTTACTGGGTTTATATTATTACGCAACTTGAATTATAGCATGTAACTGATAAACCTAAAGCAACGCGATGAAACGCTGTGAACGGCAATTATTTCAAACACTTAAATCATGAAATTTCTGGATTTTCTAAAACAATTATAATTAGCCATAACAAGTTTTTCTCAAATCGGTCACATATTTCGCCCATTATGACAAAAAACACATTCATATAAAGATCGGTGCATTGTGTGATTCCTACCCACATTATCCTTGGCGTATATGCAGATATGCTGCATCATCAGGAACTGTGGGTTGCATACTATGGATATCAAATTGGTTGCGGTGTGGTGCACCCAAAGACGAGAGAACGCGGATCGAGCACATCGATGTACCGATGGGGCGATGGAAATCAGATCCAAGGGAGAACGAATGGAAGG
Organism: Ceriagrion tenellum; assembly: GCA_963169105.1. NCBI lineage: Eukaryota > Metazoa > Arthropoda > Insecta > Odonata > Coenagrionidae > Ceriagrion > Ceriagrion tenellum. The sequence goes on along the minus strand of OY720632.1, from coordinate 56,988,590 downwards.
ATAAAATTATCCAGACGGCATCACAAGCATGCAACGTGCTTGAGATTCAAGCCATCCTTGAGGAGGTTTGTACCTGTAATTACATTCACATTGGTCATTTACAGACGAATTGGCATTTGAGATGGTTAAACTACAGTATGATTAGAATTCAAAGCTTTAGTATTAAGCCTTAGATTACTAGCTAATCTGGACAGTCAGAGGTAAGAAGTTGGTTAGTAAGATTCTCACACCCTAGTGAATAAAAAATTATCCGCGATATACTAATCTCTTCTCGTTATAGATAATCTCATTCAGCTTCAGAATGTGACACGTCAAGGGGGGGATGTCGAAGACGCGTTGTGGACACGCTAAAACTTACCTCGGAGGCTCAGAAACGAAACATTAGAGGCATGGATATTCTATAGCAAACAAGTTTATTCCAAAAAACATATAAAATACCCCTGACCTTGGTTACACAACAGATGAATATCCGATAGATAAATATCTTGAAGGTGAGTCAGAAGCAAGATAATTTACTCTTGATAATGTTCACTAGTAATTTATTAGTATCAGCATTAGATTATCAATTGCTAAGTATATCTACATCGACATAATCCTGTGAGCTCCTACATGGGCGTGTGTATGGGGGAGTTAAGACAACAGCCATGAAAAAGTGTGAAAAAAGAGGTTTTCGGAGGGAAAGTGTATCAAGGGAGTGTTTTAAGTGGAGCTCCGTTTTTGCTATAGTCACTTATTGTGCGTGAAAAGAATACATTTTTGTATCAATTTGTTCAGCAATGTTTCTCTCATATTTGATCGCAATTATCGGATCTAGAGATGTAGTGTCAAAATGACATTCTCTGTGTCACCTTGAAACGCACCTGTTCTGACTTACTCAAGTAAACTAAGTCTACCGCGTAGCCTCCGATTAACAGTATGTCGGTATCAGTGAACTACGATATACATGCATTTGTCTTCTACATTATTTATCACGTTTTCATTTCATAAATGATACCCCCTTGATAGTAAGTTACAATGAAATGTAATTGTTCCAATGACACACAAGCATCATGCCAACTCACTTATGTCGATACAATGGGCACTGTTTTCCTGACGAATGGTTCCGGTTCTAGTCCGCTCATTCTCTCTTTGCATTCCCTTTCAGTCGTCCAGGGTTGATAGGATTACCGAAATCAAATCTGACTCTCAAATGGTATCTGTCGCACTGATAATTAAATACTGATAACTGTCTCCTCCTTGACGGTATCTGATCACTATCTCCTGTTCAAATCCCATTACTCACCCCAGTACCCAGTATTTATAGATTTGTTTACGTTATAGTTGTATTTTAGTATTCTTGCCCGATATTATTTTTTCTACATATTTTGTTTATCATTTTAATAATTCCACGCCCGTTCTACAACAATTCAATAATAATAAGTCAGGCATGTTCAAAAATATGCTTAACATTAAAGCAGCTCTACCAACAGGGATTTAAGTTGTGATGAAATATAAACCAAATATATGAAATATTCCATAAAACAAAAATAATTTACGCAACGGAATATTGCGTTACATAGCAGCGTCATCGGTAACAAATAATATGCGCACAAATTTTAATATACACAACAAGCAATAGTAATGGGCGGAATACTAAAAGCTCTGTTTACTCAATGCGAGAGGAAAAGCTCTTCAAGATATAGGCCTTAAATAAAAATATTATTGAAAATTAGGCATTTAATCTAGTTCTGCTTAATTGCACAGCAGCGCACTTGCATCCATTTGTTGCAGACGAGTAAAAAAAATAAGTACAACAAAATTTATCGGAAATTGTATTGATACGCTCTGGATTGTTTTCAAAGAGTTGATACACTGATTACAATAGAATCTTCAATACTTGTGTTTTCCTTAGGTAATTCAGTTAATACCTCAGGCATAGAAAACGCTTATGTTTTAATTTATGAGTGTAAAAATACACAGTTTTCAGCGTGCAGCTCGAACGATGTTGTATAATACTTACTAAACGTTCGTGCGTGAATGACAAGCTCTATGTGACCTTATTTCTGGAGAGTCACGGAGACTGCGGAAGAGTTATTAACCTTATGGACTGTATTGCCATACTGCCTTTTATCCTCCACCTGCTCCTTCTCGCCTTGTCATTAAAAGCAGTGAAGGCGGTCAACAACTCAACGTTGCTTGCTCGGAGCGTAACTAGAGTGCCCTCTCGGAAATTGGACGGTAGAAAAGGAAGAAAGAATATTGCCATCCAAACCCATTCTTCGCTCCGCCGCAGAAGTGAAAAGCATTCCATGTGAATTGCATGCATAATGAATGGCGCCAGACTCCATTGCTCGAGCAATCATCACTTCCGACTTACTGCGCGGGTTCATTTCGAATGCTGTCGTTGCGCGTCGGATGAAATAATGCAATCCTTGCTCCGAACGTAAAAAAACTTAAAGGAAAAAATGCAATCGCCCTCAAATCGATCGTATTTTGGCACTTTCATCTTATTGATAAAGTTTTTTTCTACCACTCTCTTAAACCATTTAAGTTAAATATCACGTGTTTTTCCCTCAGAAGACAATATATCCCCCAGAACGTTATTGGCTTATTACGATAGGTAAATTTAGCCTAAATATTTTAGTTGACTAACTGACTAAAAGTAACCCATTAATTTTATCTAACGAAATTGGCCTGGAATAAGCTCTGTTCCAATAATTTTCCTTTACAGAATATCATAAAATACTAATAAAATGTCACCAAGTTCAGTTATTCATGTATCATCAAAATAATCTTAGGTTATATAAATGAATAAATTCTAAAAACATTTTAAATAACATTTTTTCTAAGATTAATGGATCCATGTGCTAAAAACTCAATAAAATTATAAACAGTGCAATAGTGATTCTTTATAAATGAATTTTTAGTACGAAAAAAGATAAAAGATAATTTTTAAAAGGTACTTTACGGAGAAATTTGGTTAGTGCACAACGTTCGTACCCAATAGTTCATTACATTTTTTCCGAGTTTTGGACAGCAAAACGTTATCAACTAGCATGTAATTTCCTCCCTTTTCTGTCTCCATACTAGTCTCTCCCGCCATTAAGTAGATCTTTCTTCGTTAGAAAGTAAAATCGTACATAGGGATAATCTAAATCACATCGGTAACAACAGGCAGTCTAAACAATGGAAATCCAAATGGAATAATTATATGCAGGTCAAACCAAGAATCGAGATCATTCAAATTCCAGGCTTGTATATACCATTTGATAGGCATTAAGTAGAGAGAAAATGAGACGAAACCGGTAGTTCAGACGTAAAGCACACCATTTTCAAAAATTTTAAATTTTAACTGCCCTAAAGTCATAGAGTTCATTTTTTATTTGAATAACCGCCATGTGTTCTATCCTTTAATTAATTGTACATTGGAATGACAAGTCACGCACCTCTACGTTAATTACCCTTCTTTTAAGAAGCCGTTCGACATACGAGCAATGGAGAACCTGACCCGGTGAAAAGCCCGAGAAACCTTTCACGACACCATACGCCGGGAAAGCCTTCGATCATTGAAGTTAGACTGACAGAAAAACTTTGCAGGTTAGAGAGACCATATCAGTATCAGTTTCTTTCCCAGACAAATATTTTACTAGAGACGACAAATTCGCTCCTCAAATTGTACAAGGAGAATGAAAAGAGACAACTTTAAAAAAAAGTGATACGCATTACGTGACATTATTTTAATACCATGAATCCAGTCAAGGAGGTTAAGACGGATACGGGAAAATAGAACGTTTTAAAATAATAACAGCAACCGGATACAGTGAGGAAGACAACATCCGTAGTAAAAAAAATAATTGGGCATATACGACCGCGTTCCAAAAATACAACCATTCCACACGACTATAATGTGAATATTCCTCCGAGTACAATATTATAGGACAAAGCGTTAAACCGAAGAGTTTACCTCATGGCGAAAACCAGAAATTATACCAACTTCATCCTCCATTGTTACTTAGGCAGTATTTCATTACATGATTTTTAATCAAACTGTTGGGAGGCTATTATTATCTTTAGGAATAAAAACATTAGCGTGATAAAAATGCCTAACCTTGATATAATTTCAAATAGATTTGGTAAAAAAGTTAAGCAGCAAAAGTTTCCCATGGCAATGCTGTCACATTCATCACAATGTGTTGACTATGTGCTGCGACGAAAATATGAAGTTTGACTTATTATTTAAACCTGAATATTCGTGATATATTATTAATGACCTTTAGCAGAAAAACTATTGGGTGTCTCAATATCAAGTCCATGTTATATAAGCTACTGAGTAGTATTATTCGGACAGAAATGAAGATCAAAATGGTTATGCAAAGATATGACACCGCATTGCCACTAAGGTAATGTATCTCATCGTTAAAATTCCTCATTTTTATACCAATTTATCTTCATTAAATGACCAATGACTTGGTAATATTTTCACACCATTCGATAGAAGAAGCTTAACTTTTAATGTATATTAAAATCAAGGTAGGTTATCGGACATTGGCTAAAATTATAGTTACTCCTTAAGTAGCGTCTGGAAGTGAATTCATGAAAAGCAGCGAAGGAGGAGAGAACCGACGGACCTGAAATGAGGAATGGCGATTATTCACCTGACACTCCGAGAGAGCTATGTCGACTATAGAGCTGCAATCACAGCCAGTAGGCGCGGGAGGAAACTACTCGTGGTGCTGGCAGTCCATAAATTTCGCTGCTAAACGAATGTTACGACCATGTTTCCAGTTGATTACGAACGCGAAGCCATGCCACAAGAGTTATATATAAAAATAAAAATCTTCTTGGAAATGAATAAATTGATGATAAAACAAATTGAAAACTAACAATTCATATAATATTCCAAATAAAATTTTTCATGGAAAAATAGTGCGAGAAACTGATTTAAAAGTGTATGAATGTGATTTACTGCCATGACTGACAATTTATTGATCTGACAACACACACAACGTCTGTCGCGGCGTTGGAAGTATTCCTTCCCTTCAATGCCCGTAGTGGGAGATTGGTTGAATCAGCGTCTTTCTAAGCTGTACCTTATAAAATACATGCATTTGGAATACAAACTGCAAATATTCCAACTCCTGAGAAACAGGGTGGCACTTTTGCGGACCAATATCGAAGCTAGGGAGGTCCGCCACCACGGACCTCAAATTGTATTACCGTGTTAGCTTACCCATCTCCCTCGCATCTCTCGTTCTCCAAACAGACCCAACGGCCAACCTCTCCCTCACAGACAAATAAACAACGATGACAACAGTCCCGCATGGAGGCAGGCAATCCAATTCTCTCGCTCACCTAACTCCCAATCTCTGAGACCTCTCCTTGCTGCTAATCAAATCCATCAGTCGCGATCTGTCTGTTTCTCTGACCTCCTATATTCCAGCTGTATTGTAGTATTGTCTTCCTATTCGTACCAGTTCCTCGCGCAACAGCCTCCTAACCTCCACCTCTTTAAAAGTGTCTTTCTATCCCTTTTTCAGGGGTCCCTATCCTACCGGTTTCCTGATTTTTTTATGACTCCTTTGACTGATCTCTACACACCAAATAGCAACTGCACCTGCCACTTCAGGAAGAAAATCGCCTCTAACTTTCCTTTTATGTGTTGCTAGGTTTTATTACAATTATACTTAATTTAAGACACATCTTTCTTTCTCCTTTTCACAGTCTATTTTGCCCCACCACTCTCACTCAAGGCATTCCCACGCGAATACAAACGTCTGCTCAGACCGCGATTCTTTCCTTCGGGTTCCCCTGCCATTCAACCCACGTCCCTACGTTCCCGAATTCCCATACTTTCTCACAATTCGAAATACCTTCTGTGTTGCTGCTAATGCAAGAAACAGGGAGCGTAAGGAACAAAAGAACCCAAATACACAAACTTCGATCTTATCTCCTTCACTAGCAAAAGACGACGCAACCTGCGGTCATCTCATTAAATTCCGAGGCTTCAGCCGTCTTTTCAACACCTATAGTCGATTGAGGAATTTGTGATATCCCAACCACCGATCTCCCGAGAGGGGGGTAACGCGAGAACCTCAATGGGGAGGATTATGAGTGAGAGAAAGGAGGAAAGGGTATAGCATGACGATGGGGGATGGCGAAAGGAAATAAAAGCCCAGAAATAAACCATTATATTTCACCATAATGATACTCTTCATTCTTTGCTTCGTTCCCTACTTTTCATGCCGCTCTGAAGCTTCATTGATTTTTTTCTTCTTTTCGCCTAACCCGATTCCTGCGTTCTCAAAAATTCCTTGTAGTCAAAGAATAAGGTTTGTAATTATTCTGGAGTTAGCTATCGTTCTTTTACCAGCTCGATGGCCTCAAAATGAGGGTATAATTAAGGCTTCCCTAAGGGAGTATCGTTGTAACATCCTCGATATTGCGTACGTGGGAGAAATATTATATACTTAGCGTGCAATTAAACGCACCGTAGAGATAGCTTGAACACTATTTAGCAGGTGTATATAGAGACATAGTTGCCTAAATATTTTCTATGACGCACAGAAGGGAACTCATATAACTTCTCCAAGTTAATTGTCCAAGCGAAGCGTAAGTGTAGTTCTTTGAGAGCGTCGTAAGGATACATCATGAAGGAAATCAACGCCGTCATAGAATCATGGATCATCGAAGATAATCATTAACAGAAGTTGGAGAATAATGCCTTTTCCTCGCCAAAGTCTCTTTTGCGCAAAAACAATGCCACGAGTACGCTAAAAAGATCTTTACCATCCAATCGGAAATCTCTAAGGATATCTAAAGCCAAAAACTTCTTAATTGGAAAACTTTGCCAGGATAGCGGATGGGACATTCAGTCAATCAACCATTATGAGAATCCCATTTTGCGAATCCAAATTTCAAATATCGATCGTTCTAATTAAGCATGTATTTGTGTACGAGGAGTTCTTTCAATACGATATGAGATTTACGTCATTGCAGTTCAACGTTTCAAATTAGTTTGCAAAACGGTTGGCTCCAGGTAAGGAGCCAACCGTTTTGCAAAGTTCAGTTTTCCATTCTTAGTTACTCATTTTAAAAATAAGTTTATTTTCTGTAGAACAGTTTCGATTAAAGAAGCAAAACACCCATGGCATTCGAGGCTGGCAAAATTTTCCACCTTATATTTCAATGCCTAATTTTTGCTTCAGCTAATTTTCAGCAGAGAAAGAACCAAGTAAACACCATTACTCTATAAGTAGAACCTGCAGGATAAAGCTGAAACAAGGATTCATTGGGCATTACAATACAATACGTCAATTTTTAGTCTTTGCATTCATTTTCGATAGATATTAACCATTTAGTGCGGTCGCCTGGGTGTTGCCCACACAAAGGGATTTGAAAATGTTACTGAATTTATGTCGTCTACATTATCAAATCCGGCACCCACCGTTTGCAATAGTGTGACGAACTTTGTACCTCTTTTAGCTGTGGTCTCATGGTCTCTTCTGAGATTTCAGACCCAACTTCAGACTGGATACCCAGATCTTCAACAAATATCTTTTTTGCAACAGCAAATAATTAAATGATCCTAATATTACGCTCAATAAACAAAAAAACTAAAAACTCATCTAAAGGGAATATATATTTGATAACGCAAACGAAATGAATACTATAACATTTGTAAATCCCTTTTGGTGTAAAACACCCAGGCGACTGTACTAAATGGTTAATATCTACCAAAAATGAATGCAGAGACTAAAATTTGACGCTATTGTATTGTAATACCCGATAAATCCTTATTTTAGCTTTATCCTGTAGGTTCTATTTATAGAATTATGGTGTTTACTCTGGCTCTTTCTCTGTTGAAAATAAGCTGAAGCAAAACTTCATTGGGTCCAATGTTATGGCTCACGTCATAACATATGGGGACCTTCTTAACTTATTAACTTCATTTCTCCTGTAGGAAATAAAGTATGCACCAGCGTTTGTGAAGTTCCAAATGCCAACCTGTGCATTAGTGTGCCACTTATTCCTCATAATTGACAAAGGTAATTTTCCGCCTCACAAAATGATCATTGTGGAAAGTTAATTTACGTATTAAAGTTTTGTAACTCTTGGTTATTGGACCCTGGCTCCAACGGTCCTGTATACTTTGAAATTAAATTTGCGATTTGCGGACGGTAAAAGCGATCTCCTTACGTAAAATGCAATGCTAAAGTCAATTTAGTACAACATTTCGTCGGTTTTCGTGAATTCGTGAGAGGGTTTCTGAGATTTTTCCTGCACAGTTCGAGCTACCCCCAAAGGGCACCACCAGGCACCGCTGCACTACTGTGGACAAGCCCGCAACCATTCCCATCCGCACCGAGATTATAACCCTCTAACCCCTTCATATACCGTCATCTTGTGCTACGCACCTCCCCTGTTCAGAAGAATGATAGTCTACGCATTACCTCTTGAACTCCTGTACGATGTGTCATTTTAAGAAAAGTTAGCAATTTCAGATGTTTTCTATTATGCAAAGGAGATTATTTTCATAGTTTTATTCTTAATTGAAACAACGTTTTCAGACTCAAGAGCAACAAGACTGTTCTGATTATGGAAGTTCCACCTCCGGCATTCTCTCCGAACACTCGGCTAATGATTGCTGGATCCACTAATCGGCTGAAAAAAATTTATTATCTTTACTTTAGTGTAGATACTCGACTGCTTTCAAAACTGATCATCAAATACTATTAATAAGAGCAAGCAAGATTTTTCAAATATTAAAAATCAAATATTTTGCCTCATTACATCAACTTTATAAATGCACTGAAATGCAAGTAACAACAGACAAGACTCAAAATACAGCTTGCCTACAAGATTTCGAGATTGCCATTAAACAATTAATTTTACCACCAAGAAAGAGTTACAGGGAATGTACATCTAGTAATTTGTTCCTATAACATACTGTTAGCTATCTCGGAAATTTCACTATCAAGAATAATAGCTGAAATATGTGCATGTATTTGATATAACAAGTTACTTTAACTTATATCACTTTAACCTGTGGTAACGAATGAATATGGATATTTAATGCATCAAGTAAAGAAAATGCGCCTAATATGAATATTATATACGTACAAAAGGGTACTCTTTTACACTAAGCACAAAAGATCTTCTAATTGCTGCCCATAATTTTTCATGAAACATTTTCCCAAAAAAAATGCGAAGTTCTCTTCGTTTTCAGAATACCACGTCCATCAGGTTATCTCTCCTTTCGGTCACACATCCTCTGGAATAAACTGTTCCTTTATCCGCAACAGCGTATGGGTCGCCTCCGCTCCATCCATGTCCAAGATTGACCGCTGTTTTTTCTTCCATCCGACACTGATTAGATTAAATTTCATTTCAGTTTTCATGCCGACGGAGTGAATGATGAAATAACTTCCTGCCGTCGGTTCGGGAAGGTTTCTCGCGTCCCTTTGCACTCAAAACTCTCTTCCTCCATTATCACGCGCAAATTTTCCCATTAAAATTTTCAGTTATTCAATTTTATACTCCGCTCATCCAATACCCAACTCCCTTTCGGTTTCCGCGCTTGCATTTACACGCGGCGCGGCCCTAAATCCAAATTTTCACGAACATATATTTTTGTACTTTATTCAGGAATATCACGCATGCATTACTTTCCCTCTCCCATTAGGCGTTTCGGGAATCTTGCTTCCGAAATCGGCGGTTTTAAAGTGGTTTTTGAACTCTTTCTTGTCTCACTCAGTTTATCGTCATTTGTCCCGAAATTAATTGGAATGACAGTCCAGCAATAATAAAAAACGGGTTCTCAAAACTTAATCAATATTCCAGTTGGTCTGAAATGTTAATAGAGTAAACTCCAGGTACATCCAGATATACATTTCAAAATTGCGGACGTACCAGTAAAAAAAAAATCTTTTCTTTCTTTTCATGAATTTATCCAATCGCTTTCCACTGAGTTCAAGTAAATATATTGCAAATAATTGTATGTATAAATAATAAATACCTACTTAAACAGTTATTATGAATTCCACACTGACTATAATGATGATGTCAAGAATAGATAAGATTCATTAATACCATCACTTTTGACCGTAATTGGAGCATGCGAAATTGAATATAGTAAGAGACATTTTTCCTCGTTTCATTTCATACTATCTAAGCAACTGAAATCTCTTTTATTTATTATATATGTTAAAATACCTATTTACTCATAAAATTCATTATTTTGTGATCGACTCTAAATTATCCAGTCGAATGAAAGTCGACTAAAGTCTTCGAATTTCGACTATTTTAAAACGGTAAATTCGATAAATGAAGAAAACAGCTGCGCTTAGCTGAGCCTATTAGCTAGTATGGATTTCGTTGAGCATTTGACGACAACTCTGTGCCACGGCCGGCCAGGTGTTTACCAAGACTAAAAAGTAGCTAATGTGCAGATCATGAAAATCGTCTCGAAGCCTTCATTTTCAATTTATAGAGAGTTCAGAGTAGAGGAAAAGGTGAGCAGGACTAGCTGGAGAAAAGTATATTGACGAAAGCATATGTTATTAATGTCAACAGCTATGAGATGTATCAATGTAACTCATGTTCAGCAAGAGAAGATATGCCGCAGTCAAGAGTTTTTTTTTTCGATGTCGGTTCATGGTTTTCTGTTCATCGGATGGCATCTAACATCGATAATGGCGCGCATGGGCGTAACGAGGGAATGTTTTTGAAAACAGAAAAACTTGGGAGCTCTACAACTCACATTACTCAGTTGATAACCAAATACACGATTGAGGTTAAAACTAAGAACAACCAAGAGACTCATAGTACCATAAACTTTACCTCTATTAGTCAAGTCTAGACTCTATTCTGTTTTATAGATAAAAATGCTTCTGTTTCATGTACAATTTACGTACTTCATCAGCTAAACCAGTTCAGCGATTAAAGTTAGAGCGTCAAAAGTGGAAGTCGACGTCGAAATCTTTTGGAACGATTCTAATCCCTAAGGCGAGGTGAGGAGTAAGGATTAAAGTGGTGGTAAACGTGGAAGAGACAGACCAGAGTTTGATTCTCCGCAAATGACAGTGTGGTGATTTGAGGGTAAACAAAATAGAGAGAAAATAGACACGGGAGACAATGGAATAGCAGCTGCATGCCACAGATACAAATTAAGGGGGAGTGTGTTAGGAAATATTTTCATAGGGTATTCTCTCGAGGAAGGTCGTACAAGTAATAAGACAACAATTCGTGACCAACATTTCGGAACGTAATTCATTCCATCATCAGGGCTACAAAAAAAACATGTGCACTGAAGGTCAACCACAACACATCTCAGATCAATCCTATATATAATTATTTAAAAAAATGGTATATAAAAAAAAACACTGAAAATTACCAAAGAAGCACATCAAGAACCCGAATTCACATCACACTGCAGCTACAATTCTGTCATCATCTTCCCGACCATCCATGACTACCTGGCATAACAAACACCATCAAACACCACTCCCCTGCCTCTATTCATCGCACCGATGTCTATATGACCTTCAATGCAAAATATATGTCCCCACAAACACCCACATGCCCCTGCTTGAAGAGGACTGAACTGACCAACCTCATGATTTGTAAACGTTATTCCCCTGTGTACTGTTTGATATAATCTTCTTTAAATGTAACTTTGTATTGAGTTCTATGTTGTACTTGTAATTTAGTTGAAAGACTTCTATCGTGGCTATCGTGGCAGGCATCAATTAAGAGAGCAATCTCCGAGGTAAAAAAATCGAGGTAAAAAAAAAACAAAATAAGAGAGAGAAGCAGATAGAAAGCATAATGAATGAAAATACCAAAAATGAAATATAACAGTCAAATAATCAACATCAGTGTGAAAGCGTGCATGGACATGAAGGTGTTAGCTGAAAACAAATAGGAGCGAAGAGCTGCAGCAAACACATTTTCAGATTGATGACCGCTTATGATGATGAATCGTCATTGAATCGTAAACAGCAGGAAAGGGAAAGACCAGAGGAGATACCATAGACTCAGATCCACTCATCTCAAGCCCTTCGTCACTTTTTCTTCCACCATCGAGGATACCGACTTGCATCACCCTACACCAGCTTTCAGTCTCCGGTGGATGAGCGAAGTGGATAGTTGGAGCCATCTAATCTCAAAATTGATGACTGTTGATAACGACTAGTAACCTGCAATGGATGAGTCAACTTAAGAAAATCAGGTTAAATAAATATTTCAACATGACAAGTGCATAAACTCCCGAGAATTAACCCTGCGATAATAGATCGATACATAAAGGCATTTGAAGGGCTAATATAATGTTCCAATTTCTTTCTCTTTTCTTCCGATTATTTTTTCGTAATTTTATTTCATATATGGTGCCATAGCATTCCCTTCAAAGCATCATAGGGTAAAGAACATTAGCATTTATCCTACCTAGGTGAAATTAAAGGAGAAACTTTCCGATGAAAACATGAGTATAATTTCTTGTTACCATAAAGATAAGTATGCGGTCACCACCTAAAACCAGAAAAACGTTCAAGGAAACATAAAAACACAGGATTAATGAAATCTATGTTTTATTGGGATAAGCTGTTTTGTTTCCGAAAGGAATGATACAATATTTCGCCGGAGCCAAGCACACTCAGAGAGATCCAGGATGCCGAGGTTAGCGGAGGGTATCGAAATCCTTTTTTACTCGTAAAGTCCAATTTCGGCCGTCGAGTTTTCTCTTAGAATGAGAAATTGTATGTACAGTACAACAGTTGGAGAGCTAAATAAAACTATCGGAATTAAAGACATTCAATACCGTTTCGAAACGAGATAAGCGATGTAGTGACGACAGAACAGTATATTGAGTAGAAGTCGTCTTGGAGCGAGGCAGCGAGGCGAAAAAGGTGCCGGGACGAAATTGAAGAAACGCACAGGTTGGAGTGGAAGAAAATGATTACACTACGAGTTGGAGAACTGCGAGGAAGAGGATTGCAGGAGGGAGGAATGATTGAGCGGGGTTGCGGAGAAATAAAAAATTGAGAGGATTTGAGAAACTGTCGAAGGGCGGCACCAGGGATTTTTTTTGGACGAGTGTAGTTTCAGATGAAACGAGTGGAAAGGAATACAACCCGCGTGTTTGAGTTAAGAGACTGGCGAAGAGAAAGGGAGTATATTCTGAGGGAAGGGGGCGAAGAGAGGGTGGGCATGTGAGGAACTCAAAGACCCTCAGTTTGTAGAGAAGGATGGTTAAGGGATTGAGAGAGGATACGAGAGCTTTGACCTCTCGTCTCGCTCGGCCAGACTGATTTTTGCTGCCAGCCTTCGTGTTGAGTCTTTGAGACAAAGTGGCACTTCCAAAAAACGTCAAAAAAAGACGTTTGGATGTGAGAGGGCCAAGAAGAACAAGGAAGGGGAAGTAAAGAACTAGATAGAAAGACGGAAAAACCTGGAAAGTACATGAACTCTATGTGAGAGAAAAGGTATTGGAATGCATTCTTTTGGTAATAATAAATTTTTGTTTGGTTATGGGTGCTAAAACAGTGATTGAAGAGGGCTTTTGATCGAATCTTCACAATTATGTTTTACTTTGAAAAGGTCAAAAACAGCATAGAATGATAAAGATAACTTAAAAAGCGAAAAGGCCAAATAATAGGTAGCAATGGCCGGGAAAGTGAAGCAAATAGCTGAAGCTACTGTAGACTTAAATCATAGGAAAATTCTAAGACAGATGCATTTGAAATAAATATCTTTCTGGAATCTATATAATAACAATCAGTTTCGAAAGTTTAATTCTCGTATCGAAAATTTATAATCAAATAATTAGTATACCTCGACAGTAGAATAACCGTAACGTAAAAAACATGAGATTATATCAACGTTGCAAACATTTTCAAAGGGCGCCAATAAGGTAGAATAACTTAATTGCCAGAGGATATACAGAGGCTGCAGTAATAATTCACTGGGTTACAGAAAATACTGGGGAAATAACTGAAGAGATTTAATTGACAACGGAGGAATATTAATGAAAAATAAAACGACTTATTTGAATAATTTGATAGCCCTACTTAAGTAAGATATAGGAGTTTGACCAATTTGCTTGGTGAAGGGAAATTACCATTCTAATTCTCTCTTAGATAAGAAGTGCATTAAAAACATTTACAGCGCTACAATAAAAAAACTAGGATTCGTCAAGCAAACAGTTAAAAGATCCTAGGATGAAGATTCAAAAGGAAAGACTATTTCTTTCTCCTGCATCTTGAATGTGCCGCGAGTATTTTGAACCCCGCAAAGGAGTTTTAATTCGCAAAATAAAATATGTACTAAGATAAGTCAGACGCTTCATTAAAAACTGATACGGGCGAGCAGAAAATGTGTCACAGATGATGATAAGACAAGGTTGGGAGCCATAATTAAACTGGGAGACTACACGCCAGGCTTAAACTACTAAGGGAACTCAAAACAGACATATTTCAGTATGACGCGGAGGTAATTATTTTGATCAACTAAATTTATAGTGAATTCATTTTCATAAAGTAATTTTTTTCCACCAAGTAAAGCCTGATAATTTGATATATTTTATTTTGACCACGAACTATAAATCTGGGACTCTGGGAAGTGACAAAATAAAATATATTCTCTGCCAAATCGATGGAAGTTCTTCCCACTCATTATTAGATATTACTTAGAAGAAACGAAGTGGCCTGATGGGATAAATACCAGCACTTATCTCAAATTATTACATTAATTTTTCCGTCTTACAATCAGTGTTCTCCTGTTACCTCGATTACGCAACCCTTTTCATCTCTCATCACCTAACTTGAGATTAATCCCATCACCCCAAGGGTACCCTCCACTCTCATTCTCTCTTTCTCCTGGGCAGCATTGATGTTTTGAGCCAGTCTAATACCCGACAGAAAAAAGTGTAAACATTTCAAATTCATACAGAAATATACATGGCAGACAGAATTACGCGGATTCATGTCTGATACGTACATCGAAAGATAAAAAACACGCTGCACAGTAGAGGTCAGCGGAAGTAGAGAAAGAAACTGAAGAGAAGAGGGTAGGGAAGGGTTGATAAGTGTGAGGTGGGGTAATATCAGCCTTTCCCTCAATAATCTCTTCGCCCACAAAGCTCCATGGAGAAGTCACCGTCGAGTGCGAGTGGAAAAATCGTTGGTGAGCCAAATAGAAAAGACAAGAAATATTTATCATAGATGGAATAAACGAAGGAAACGGGCGGAAGAAGTGGAAAGAATAAAACAGGAGAGAGAAATTTGTCGAGGAGTTCTCCAAGGGCAACGGGATTACAGGGACGTTACGTGACAGAAACGGTCGGTGGCGTTCCATATGCTAGGTGATTGTTATGTAGAGGAATCTGTTGCAATGGGGGGACGTTTTCATCGCTATCAACGGACAATGAGCAAATCATGAGTCAATCAGATGGAAGTTCTTGTCAAAATTTGCCAAATTCCTTTTCCAGATTGCCCATTATATTTTAAACTACGATATCAAACATAATTTACATTTTGCTATAATTTATTGAGTATTTTTTGGATTTTCTGTTTTTTATTCAAAATATGAAAATAAACAGCAAATTACTAAAAAAAGTTTGCCCCATTTGCCCCATTTGTGAAAAACAGCAAACATTTGGTGCTGATATCCCCGTTAATCGTAATACACACTTCTACATGACGGGAAGACAAGAAAAATCTGAACGCCACAGTCCGTTTACGTCACACCAGACGACGTAACATGATAAATTCAGCATTAACTTTCAGGAACTTCAGTGATAGCTGAGAGCAAAGAAAATCATTTATCAGGGAGCCAAATGAAATACGAAGGAACGAAAATCAACAATAGGCAAACAAATTGTAAAGATATTTAAGGGAGGAATACTCGATCAGTTACATACCTAATTAAAAATATATTTTTCTCCATTGTAGTCTGCTACGACGTCAAACTACTCCTAGAGAATATATTACGCACGAATGGAGGAGTTACGCGCAACTTAAGTGTTGGGGCAATTGAGGGAGAAAAAGGGATTGGAAGGGTAAAAATAAGACTCTTCTAAAGGGACGCTTCTTCTAACAATTCATGAGCTACTTACTCTTCAGAGATCTCCAGGTTAACCCAAACTTTGAGCCGGCAATTTTGGGATATATATAACGTTCTACGAAACACAAACAGCAAAGGTATTATAAGTTTTGATTATAATGCCTCAAATAAAGAGCAGGGTTGAACGAGTTAAAGCGTTGGTTCATTAATAAAGCAGGAAAAAATTAAGTCGCTCAAGAAATGAAGCGGCGATCTTAAGTTCATTCACAAGCATTTGTATCAAAGAATAAACTACCTCCGTTAGGTATAGTCAATAAGACTTTCTCAAACAAAGCCATCAATATCTTACTAAGTTGAAAACATTAAGAAGAAAAGCCAAAAACGAGAAAAAACATAAATTATGACGACGAATCCAACGAAAGGAAACGGAAAGGATCTGAAAAATTTGAGAGATGGGTGTGGAAAAGGAAAACAGTGACACATTTGAAAAAATTCACATTAATTAATAAGAAAAATTGGGAAAAATTAAATATATGTGAAAAACCTGGTAGTGAGGTGTTCGTAAAGTGCCCAAATTTTTACTAATTTCTCATATAAGTAAATAAGACGAATGATTCGTTAGTACAAGACAAGCAGTAAATGAGTGGATAAAAATATGAAAAGGGTTTATCACAAGAAGAATATAAAAATAATATCACCGTAACCACCACCACCTATGAAAATGATGAGAATGACAGATTTTTTTATTTACGAAATATTAAAAAAAGACGACTCAGTTTCAATGCTATGGGCTTACTTCCGGTTTTCTCATGCTTAAGTTATCATGGTATCGCGACTTTTATATCAGTAATGCCACAATGTCTGAATATCAACCACTCAACTGATTTACTCAATACGGCGGGTAGTAGATTGTAAAAGCTGCAATATGTTTCTGCAATACATTGTGCCGCGCCGTTTCATTTAATTTCTTCCTGCATCCGCGCGAGAACTCAACCGTGAAAAGAAAACGCGAGGATAAAATTTTGCCTATCTACATGAGGTAATGAAAGTTGAAAGAACGCATAATTAATGAGATATATCGCGGAGAAAAGAAGGAAAAATAATAATTTATCTTTAACGGATATTACTACTACTGGATTGAACGCGGTATTACAGGGAAGCCAGCGGTGATGGAATTTTTATAATATTGGCAAAAAAGAGGTGAATGTGGTTCAATGCACGAGAATATATGCGCGCTAGATAAAGGAGAACCGAGGAAAGCCATAAAATATAAGTGGATATCTGGTGGAGAAGGGCACAAAAAAGAGCTCTGGATAATGGAAAGGCGGAAGAAAGCTAGAAAGGAGTGGAGAGGATTGGAAAAGTTGACGATCTATAAAACAAAACCTGCTGCAAGGCGTGGCTCATCCGTAATATAGGGAACGGCGGAGCGCATGCACTATGCATGAGAACATTTTGGGAGTCTGAGAGGAGGGAACGGACTATATTGCAAGACTCATCAGTTCAGATGCCGAAAAATTATGACTGTCCTCTCTATCTTTGGCCTTCCGCGTCCAATTCATATCCTTGAGCCTCCTTCGTGTCCGCTGAGCTTATGGGTCTTCAAAAACCGTGAAGTGCTGACGGGTGATGTGTCCACGGATAATCGAATGAGCGTCGAGAGGATGGTCGGAAATCCGACATTAGCAACGCGTTGCTTAAAACAAAAGAGTTGGAAAGGCTTCTGGCTCAAACATGCCACCATCTTTCACTAGGTGAGTGATAAATTAAGAATGTTGATTTTTATGTATTAAAAATTAACAGAAAGTTTAAATTACATATAGTTCTTCGATAGATTCAGATTCCTCCTTACGCTGTAGGAATTGAGTAACTGATCGAAAAGGATACCAAATTCAAATTTTGAAATTGATGGAAAGAAAATACCCAACTCTAATTCGTATGAAAACAACTATAAGCGTTTCAATCGATTAGTAAAAGAGGCAATAGAAATACGTCTCGAGGAGAAAAAGCTTAACCGAGACTCTGGGCAGAGCATCAGCCAAATATGGAGTCCGTTGATTGATAAAATAAAACGGTCGCGGATAAAATTCAAATTCCAACCGCCCTGAGCCAAATTTGAATCGGCTGGTCAACAATGGGCCTCAACCGTCCATTGGATATCTTAGTATAAAAACCCGGCGTGGACCAAACTCGGCAGTCAGTCTTAGCCCTGATGACGATGAGTGAGTTTCTCATCGAAACGTCGGCCTTAAACAGCCTTACCCGGTGCCAAACCCGAGAAATATTTATCTATAGCATGTAGATACTTTCTTCCTTTTGATTACTTTCTCATATATTTCGGCTGTTAACAGTGAAAACAGCAGCTAATCAGAAAAAAAACATGATATAATTTCTCATGGACTTCATTCAAAGAGAGTTGAGTCTCTATGGTCTTTCTTGAGTTCAAATTTTATGTGCTTCAAAGTAGGTATACGTTACTTATATTTTTATGATCGAAAGTAAAATTTTAGTAACTTTCATGGCCTAAAACAAACAGAAAATCCACATCAATACATCACATGAGGCAAATTGAGCGCTAAACTTTTTTTGTTCTTAATTTACACATGGTGAAGGCTTTATGCCATCAGGAGTTTTACGTAGATTGACATTTAAGAACGAAACATGTGTTCAAAAATGGCAAGGATACTTTTTCATTGGAAAAGATGAAACTTGGATTACCAATGAGAGTTTTCTGGCATCTATTTTTTCATCGTAGCGCTATTAATCCTGCCACCGTAGAAAGCAATCTTACCGCGACATTTTGTAAGAGATAAGTTATCCAGCCTATTATTAATCCATAAAAAATATTAAAATCATGTAAAATGAAGAGGAAAATTGAACGTCTGAAAAATGTAAGAAAAGCAATTTACCAAAGTTCATTTTACCTAGCAATTAAACTAAAAACATGGAATGTTGTAGCGACCGTATATCAGATCCCACAATTGTTTTGCATAAAAACATTCTCTTTGATTTAATTAATCTCAGATAAATAAAAAAGCAATCGTAATCTATGGATATTTTAATACATGTTCACAGTAAACAATGTTTGGATGTATATTTTCTTATTCAATAGCTGTATATTTGGAAAGAAAAAGGGATATACTTAATGAATGTACTTAACGCTTGCACGACATGATTTGGTCAGTCAGAACTCACTCCCTCCGCAACTCACCTGAAAAGATAACACAAGAGTTAATGTTCAATAAAATGAAAAGGCTTTAACATTTATCGTGATATAATGGAAAGAAACTACGTTCAATAAGCCTCCCGTGCTAAACGGAGAAAAAATTTATGTTTGGTTTGTTTTTTGGAGGAGGCGACCGACAGGTCAGGTCATTTGAACTATTTGAGGAGAGGTGGGCAGGTTGGTATGGGAAAGATTATTTTCGGAATGGAGGAAGGGTGAAGAGAGACCCACCGTCGGCCATTTATGAATTGTAAGGAAAGGAGCCAAGGAAACACGTTTGATCGATTCACAAGAAGACACGACCACTGATCTTGAAACAGAATATCTAATTATATATATTATTATTATTATCTATTATTTATATTAATTTCTATTAATTAAACACTATTAACTACTAATCAATTACTGATAACTACTATTAATTAAACTACATATTAATTATATTATAATATTATAATTATTTAATGCTATATATAATATATAATTTATCCGTATTCTGAGTCATTCTAAAATCTTTAATTTTTTTTCTTTAATTTTAATTTTTAATTTTAATTTTAATCTGATTAATTGGGTATAAAAGTTGAGCATTTGTGTAGCACATCAATTGCTCAATAAGTCAGCAAAATCTCAACTAGTGTGACCAGCACTGGTGATAATATTGCGACTTGATGTTTTTCATTTGCAGCCTTTAGAATACTCCATTGGTTAGAGGTTAAACCGATAAACTAGCTATATTAAATTAATCACTTATTACCAAAAAAGGGTTAAGAATCAACACGTCCTTCACACGACAAGGCGAAATGTAATTTTATATATATATAATAATTCTTTATTAGTCTCATATTGAGGTACATTGGTCACAAAATAAAAGAAATAAAAAGACAGTAAATACATACGGACTATCCATTGTACAAAAGATGTAATACACTTCACTCTATATGACATATACAATTTTGCATTAAAACACATGAAAAAATGAAGAAAACCTCAAGCAAAGTGGATAGTTTCATAAATATTTTTAAACCTTAGGAGACCCTCTGAGCCACAACAGGCTCATCAGAAGTTACTCTCTAATGTCAATGTAAAAAATTAAAATAAAACAAAACAAATAAAACAATAAAACGCTCACATTGCCATATTCGCACCGAGAGGTATAAATATGTGGCAACAGAATCAGTCTCTCAACCTCCCTAGATATCAGTCCTCCAACAAATACTCCCAAAGTTTCCGTTTAACCTCTGTATACGTATTTAATTCATGCATGTCCCTTGGTAATTGGTTAAACAATCTAGGTACACTTACCACCATTCTGTTTGCACCACATTGATTAAAATACTTGGGGACTTCATAGTGGTCCACATTCCGTTTTCCCATTTTATGTTCATTTTGTTTCAATTTCTTATATTTACTAGAGAAATAATTATCTAACACTAAAATGTATGTCAAAAGCTTTTCAAGCGGTAGTATTTTCAGTATTTTATATGCATTGATTGTATCATAAGAATCTAGTTTCGATGACACGTTATTATCACTTTTTTTGTTGTATGTAATCATTTTGACAATCCGGTTTTGTATGCTACATAGTTTCATTTTGTGTGTTTTACTAGTTTTACCCCAAACAGTAATGCCATATCTCAGAATGGATTCAGCTATAGCAAAGTACATCATCTTTTTAACTTTGACAGGTAATAAATCTCTAACGTGATACATTTGATAACTAACCTTTCGTAATTTACTACATATCTTATCACAGTGTTCCCTAAATTTGAATGTTTGAACAACTATGATACCCAGATATCTATATTATGACACTTCTTCTATACTACTGCATTTGCACAAGAGTTTATGTTTTTATGCAGGCATTCATAGTCATGGATTGTTATGTGAATCCGTTGTACTTTAGCTGCATTATTGGCGAAAGACATGACTTTGGACTTCTTCATATTAATTGAGAGATCATGGTCGTGTGACCATTTTGTTAAATTATTGACATCATTTTGCATGTAGGCAATGGCAGTATTTAAATCTCTATGAGCAGATATCATTACAACATCATCAGTATATAGTAAAATATCGCATTTTACAAAGCATTTAAATATACTATTAATATACACAAGAAACAAAATTGGCCCCAAAATAGACCCCTGGGGTACACCATATTGAACACTACCTTGGTTTCCAATACATTTTTTTAAATTTCACTTTGATACTCCTCTGCAGTAGATAGCTTCTAAACCATTTCAGTTCACACCCTCTAATGCCAATATCCTGCAATATATATAGCAATGTGGCAAGTTGACAGAGTCAAAAGCTTTTTTATAATCCACATAAGTGACAACTACTTTATTGTTCTTATCAAGGTTGGTATTTATTATGTCGGCAAAGTTTTCAAGTGCATCTTTAGCACCTCTACCTTCCACAAATCCATATTGGTAGTCTGAGATTATTTTATGTTTTCTTAAGAAATTTGTTAGATACTGTGCCATATATTTCTCCATAATTTTATTGATAGCTGGTAGCAAAGAGATAGGTCTGTAGTTTGCAAAATCTTTGTAGGAGCCTCCTTTATAGATAGGTCTAACTAATACAATTTTTAGCCCCTCGGGCACTACTCCTTGACTTATGCTTCTTTTTACAAGAGTAGTTATGATCTGCATTTGCGTAATAAAGATATAAATTGAATCCTTCTAAGGTTTATCGTCTACCCAAGCTGCTTTGGGACTTTTCCACGACAAAGATATCTCTTCACATGCGGACCAATTAGAACCCTTCATAAATGGCGCTTGCTTCCAGTTGAAATATTTCTGGAACCCAATATATAAATCTCCCTCTCTTGTATCAAGCATCCGGGGATTGGACTGGAGGTAGAGACAGAATGACAATCAAGGGGTTCGCTTTTTCGTTGCTCGGACGGAGGGACCGACACTCCTCTCTGACCTCAACGACCATCGCCGTGGGTGAACCTTCCGTCCACTGCAACAATATACAACAACGCATACATCACAGGGCAGACACACACTCACGCGCAATGTTTACTAATCGATCTCCGCTTCCTTTATTAGGTTTCTCCAATTTTCTAAAAGAATTCCGCCGTTTAAAATAGTTCAGACCTAGAGCAGAGAGACTCCTACAAGTTTCCATCAGCAAGCATATGGACTCAATAGACTATTTTATTCTACGGCTATATGACAGAAACTACAGCTAATACCGCGTATGAGCAAAAGAAAAATTGATAGATGCAGCCAAATAATTCAAATTTCTCCGTATATGGTAGCAAATCTATAACAATAGCATGAAGATATAGCAAGGCACATATATTCCCCCTATAAAACTCAGTATGAAAAAAGTTATAGACGCACAATGATCGACCTTAACATTACTGCGATAAATTGAAAATCATGAAGAATCATGAAGTAATAGAAGGAATAGTAATAGTAGCCAAAACACATAAGAAAATATGTAATAAAATAAATACCATTCCTAATCGTTAAATGGGTAAAATTCAATTGAGGGTTAAAATATAACAAGTTTTCGCAAGTTCTAAAAATATTTTTCTCCTAACATAAGGCTGAAAAATATGAAGATCTGCTCATGTACAATTAAATAGTTAGTAAATGTGGTATATGAAATGATATCATCCAAAATGATTGCATTTATGCAGTATAGTGCTAATTGTTTATACTTATGGAGGTATAAACGTATATGTTGCATGAATAAGCATTAGCTTTTTAGAAGTAGCTGGCGTAGTCTATTCAAACACATTTGCTTTCGTAATACTTTTACCTCTCACCGTGAGAGGAAAAGATTAGAATGAAATGCCTATAATCTTTGAGTACATCACGCTTTGTTTCATTCCACTAGTTCAAGTTATATCACATCTTCCCCAGTAACTTCATAAATGTTGAATATTCATACCGCAGAGAATAAACATACCACCTCAGTAAGACGGCAGCTTGCTCCATTGTTTTTATAATCCACATCAATATTCAATTCAATGTAGTTCAAACTTGCTCAAAAAATATCTTTTGGAAACATATGCTCCACCAATTATTCTTCAAGATATTTCCGAAGAAACTGCCCATTTTTCGTGTGCTACGAAGCACCATTTTTCGGAGAAAATGCTTGTAAGTACTATTTAAATTGGTAACCTATCCTGATCATAATATGTTCATAATTATTGTCCTATTTTATAAGATTGAATTTGATATTGCTTAAATAATAAATGTTTCATGGAAAACCTGAATGCATTATCATAAAATAATTAGTTGATAATATTTTATTTGTGTTACATAAATGTTCTTTCACCCTCTCATTTAGATAATGAAAACAAAATCTTTGGTAATTAAGCTTTCAGCCCTTAATAAACATGCATTTTCGCCCCTTTTTTACATGCTGCCCTCACTATCGTTCTTTACCCTTGAATGCTGAATTCCTGAAGGCGCAATTTAAATAGCCAATCAGAAGAAGGAAGTAGTGACGTAAAAAATCGGACCCAAAATGGCTTAGCTCGTTTTTCTGGGCATTCGTTCATGGTCTAACCGGTCCCACGATTGGAGTGATAGTTGAGAGTGAAGGTGGTCAAGGAAAGCATGCTTTCTTGAAGGAAGAGAGAATAGAGGGAAAGGTAATAACGAGTTTGAGACTGAAGTTTGAGCATTTCTCTTACGCCTGACGTTCACGACCGTCGTAGTCTTCGAAGATATATCAAATTACCGTATAACAGGAGATTCTTGGAGAAGGAATGGGAGCGGCAACCGGAAATTACGAACAGGTCCTTGTATTCCCTAATCCCTACTCTATCTCTCTATTCCCATCTCCTTTCGTTCCTCGCAGCCCAATATTTCTCCAAGCAACTTCAGGTATTTTCTTATGCTCTTTCATCGAGCGTCGAGCTAGATCCACCCGCTCACATGAGCCGCTGTGGAAATGTAAGGACAATAACTGACAGAGCGAAAATACAAATGATTAGAGGATTTAGGCCACGCACGCCAACCAGTATTAGTATGCTCCTCCATTCGCCACTCTCCTTCCAGCCAAAGCCCACGACGTTCACGGAGTTCATCGCCATTCCGCGATTTGCTGCGAAGTAAAATGGGCGTCATTATCTACTAGTGGGGCCGTCGGGGATAATATCTCTACTTCCACTACAGCATTTCTTTTGGTGTATTTTTCAGTAGTCATTCACAACATATATTGCGCATTTTTGCTGACATGTAGTTTAATTAGATTCAGTCACCGAATCGAAAAATCTTTTTTTGTATTCTCCTTTTCTGGCTGTATGCTGGAACATATCGTTTCATAAGGTAATTCAATCAATTCAATTTTTCAGTACTCGGCTGTTTTTTAAAATTTCATTTTCACTTACATGGGTATCAGAAAATCTCTTAAGCTCTTGATACTACCAGTTAAGAAAGATTAACGACTGAGTAAACTATATATTCTAGTGTTATAGTCTCATATATCACAGAGCAGTATGGCTTGAAAAATTTACAAGAAATAAAATTGATTTTATCGTTGGAATTTCATACCATTGAATTATACCAAGTCAAGCGGTTATATTTAGCAGAGAAAAAATTCCCATGAAGATACAACGACCTCAAAGATAGCAGAAGGCTCGAATAGCATGCGAGGACACCAGGAATAACGCAAAGAGATAGAAAGGATTTCGCACGACATCAGAAAAATAGCAGCTATATTTTTTATCACACCAACCGAATGGATCAGAAGGGATTATTCGATAAAATATATATTCTAATTCAGTACGAATGGGAAAACAAAATAACGCTGGTTTCAGAAGATAGTACGAGATACTTAGGAAATGGGATTTAAAAAAATAGAGGAATGTAATAAAAAAGTTTCCATTTCCAAGGTTAAGGCCACATTGGGTTTCCGCGGTGATGGAATTCGTCATGCAGAAATCATTTGTTTTCACAAGGGTTTAAACCCGGATCTCCCAATTGCCGGCACGTATACTAGCCAGCTACACCACCATCTTAATCCAAGACAAATTTCGACGAGGATTTCTGCGAACTAGGCGTTCTAGTTCCAGTCCACATTGTGGCGCAGGAACTGTGGTCCCGCTTACTAAGCCACTCTCGCAGAAATGAGTATGACACTCACTTAACAGCGACTTACATGAAAAGTCTCCAACAATAGCAATGAACTAATAATGTAGCACGCAGTCACGCGCACGGGAGAAAAGAAGTATACCAATTGGATTTCCGAGATAGAACGAAATCTAAACTCAATGGTGGTGACAATCTCAGGCTTAAATAATTGAATTCCTTCATGATGAGGCCAAATAAAACGCTAAAATTCCATAAAATCATATTTTTTATTGACTATGGTTTCAATGCAGTGCATCATATCCAACTGAAGATTGTATTACCATGTTCGTTCGTTGAAAAATACATTTTTGAGGGATTGAAGCGTTTCCTTGTTGTTCCTTATGCGCGCAAGCCATTCTAAAACCAAACCATCCCTCACTCAACTCAACTCACGTCCTTCACCTTGCCAGTGGCCTTTTCTCGACCCGTCTTTCGCTTACATCCACTCTAATTCCACTACCTTCCATCACCTCCTCTTTGCCCACATTGAACATATCATGACCCTCGGATGAGCCCCGCAATCCACTTTAGGACTGTCAGAAGGCGATTCCCTAACCAGCTCCCTTACCGCAAATGGATTTTCCATTCCATTGCTTTCGCACTAATTAACCCGATTAAAGCCGCACAGAGTTTTAAAGGAGGCTAAAGCTTTTCTCATTGATGTTTAGCGAGCCTAAATACCACTTGACCGCCTCGGTGAGCTCTAATGAATCGGAAATGCTTGTATGAATAAAGGTTATTTGGAGTTATCGCTGAGAAACAAGTACAACTCAAAAATGAAAAAAGAGATATATTTTCTCCCTCGTTCACGAAATAACGTCAAATAGCAAAGAAAAGGATTAAAATGAACTTTATGGGCTACAAGTCTCTATCATAGTTGATGTTAAATATTCGCACTGTAAATGAACGGAAAAATACCAAGCTTTACAGAAGTCGGAAATATTGTTTTCCTATGCAATAAAAATTGCAGTTTCAGACTAACCTTGAAAACACCTCAATGGGTACCCAATGTCATAATTGACATTGATTCACATTGAATATGATCGATTGTGTTACAGTAGACCTACTTCGAGGAAATATATTTCAGATTATTTGGCAAACATCATTTCTATCATTAGCAGCACCATTAGCATTATGAAACCACGCACTTCTAAAAATATTTCAGCACTGCGACACGTTATACTTTGCTATTTCAATTGAAAGCAATAGAAGAAAACTAAAGAAAAGGATCAGGGTTTCAACCGGGATCACCAATTCACTAAAAGGATGCATTCAGCGGAAGAGAGGGCAGGCGATGGACACAAACGGTTGATGGGATAAACCCATGGGGAATACGAACTTCGACGCTAGGCTATCCATCACGAGAAACGTCGATTGACTAATGTCGCTTCGAAAATAAAATGTTTTCTCTCCGCTTATCCGGTCCAGGCATCGATTTGTCGGAATGGTAGCTTTCTCCGCTGGAACGCCAAGTAAGTAAAAGAGAGAAGAAGAAAGAGATTGAGACGGTGCAACACAAAATACTGAACCAGACGCTGGGGAAATTGGAGAAGAGCCAGATCTAGTTATTCGCAGACGTCTTCCGTCGCGCAACTCAAACCGCATTCGATCATCTTTTGTCCATATAATCCACTGTAGACTCTAGTTAATGGGCCGGCTTACCAGTAACTCATGCAAAGAACAATCAGCACCTTCACACGAAGGTCTATTCAATCATCTTTGCCACTCTCATATCCCTATTCCTCATCCTCCCCACATTCATCAACTTCATTTTTCAGTACTCCGCTGTTTTTTTTTCAAATAGTATGTTGAAACAGTTAATTTTTATGGGTCCTTCAAAAATAATAAGATTACAGAACACTAATTCCCACCATTTCATGAAGTTACTTCCTACAGGACTGAAAGCGATTTGTGGATTTTCCGATTCTAAAATAACTATGCGACAAATTAGATACCAATCAATTATAGCTTCCAGACAATGGCAAAACCGAGAGCTGTCATTAAGTCTAGCCAATGTAAATTATTTGTTACGCCCATGTATCCTCTCGTTGCCGATAGGTTAAAAGTGATGAGTGAGCTTCTCTTTCAAATTATAATGCAACAAAAAAGATAAACGATAATCATCGGAATATAGCAGGACATAGCCATAATTACACTGCTTTGAATGGTCTTAAAAATAAATTAGCATCCTTCTCCGTGCACCATTGATGGTGAGAGATACACGACGTGCTTCACTCGGCAACACTTTAGCAGTTCCCAAAAAGGTAAAGTGCTTCTTCTCTAATGTAATTCTATAGTTTTAACTAAGGCTGGTTTATCGACAGGTATGAGCAGGGTCTCCGAGTTGGACCACAGGGCAATTAAAATTCTGAAAAAAAGGGGAATGGGTCCTGAAAGCGATTTGTAGATTTTCCTGTGATGTTTCCTGTGTGGATTTTTGGATTTGTGGACCTCTTAAAATCCTAGCACCAATTTCGGCTCATCGTAAAATATTCTTATTAAGAGGAATACCAACGCATGGAAGAAAAGGGCAGTCACCGTAAATTTAACTACTTTGGGCTTGTTTTTCATGAATTTTAATAACTGAAACAAATCATGATTTGAAAAATATGTTTACCTTAAATAAATTCATGGAAAAAATTTGGGCAGAATTTTTAAGTGAGTGAGACAAAAATTGCGACGTCATTATGGGAAATCTACCTCACGCGTGTGCGTTGATGAAAAACTTCAAAAAGCAACAGTTATCGCCCAGTGATGAAAACAAAAAATTCCTAAATAAGATACACTGTCAAAACTAGCTGAAAATAGAACAAGACGGGATAGAGAGAGGGAGAGAGCAGACCCAGGGAAGAGAGACCAGGAAAGTGATAGAGAAAGATGAAGTTGTTGTGTGAAGGATAAGCAAGCAGAGAATAGATACGGGCCCCTTTCTCTGACGTTTGACATCTGAACAAAGCTTACGGAAAGGTTGTTAAAGACGCCCACCTTCTCCTCCTCTCGCTTGTTTCTCATGTCGGCCGGGAATATTTGCGCGAAGCAAGCACAACCATCTATAAGGGCACCCTATTCTTCTCCTGCTTCCAGCATCACCCCCCATAAGTTCATTCCGCTCGATCCTCACGTGTCCCTTTACTCGTTATTCCCTTATAAACTCCCTTCATTTTCAAGTAGTGCCCACAGTTCGCCCACAGCTACTCAAAAGGTCCTCATTTTCCTTACTCTTTCCTCCATTTCCTTCCACCCCACTCTATGAAAACAATTCCCCTTCTCACGATCCAAGACTCTCCGCCACACGCTCCAGAGATATATATCGAATGAAGGGAAATAGAGATAGGTCGAAACACACAAGCCCAAACATACGTATCAATCTTATCTCATTCACCGACAAAAGACGGTACAATCTGGATCTCACTGAAGCCAATCTAGCTCCTTACAATCTTCTTACCAGCCAACCAACCTCTACCCGAGGCCCAGTATACCGAGACACGCAATGTATACGCCCTCCGTTCCTCCAAAAATCTGTTAAATCCCGCTCGCAACCGAAACTTTTGTTCCAGGTATAACTGTCGGTACTGCCGAAACAAGGCGAAATATGGCAGACGTGCGGGCGGGACAGCGCCACCTTTCTGCGGGGGTTGGTACTTATTTCCCCTGCATCCCTGGGGATATATATCAAGCGAGCGAGAATAAAGAACGCTCCACTTTTCATGCGATTCACGAGTCCCGGCTCACAAAAAAGTTACTGAGCATCGACAGAGATTTTGAGTCGAGTTTTCCTTTCTACGTGGGACAGCGGAGAAGAGGACGAAAAGAGGAAAGATTTGATCGAATAGGGGCCACCGCGGAGTTCCTCAACCACCTCTTTGCGCCCGGCCCATCTGGAAGAGGTCGTTTATCTCACCCCTATTCCCCACCCACTTCGTAGCACTACACTACGGGAAGGTAGTTATATGCTCAATAAGAGCTTCTTCTAAGAAAACTGTTGGATTGCATTTCCCATTGCCCTAGGCTTTGTTTTTCTTGCTCTAAACTCCTCGAATCATGAGTGATGAAATAATCAAACTAAAAAACGTATTCAAAAGATTCTATTTAATATTCTTTTATACTACAATTTGGGATTAATATGGAGTGTTGTTCACAGACCTGTCCGCTGAAAGACCATTAACCTTAAAATTACGACATAGCGTCACTCTTATCTCTACGGAAATTTTACCTATACATTTTTCACTTTAAGAAACGAATAAATAATAATATCAACATTTTTAGCGACCAATATTCATGGCTCCATTAAAAGTTTGTTCAAATACTTCACTTTACAGCCATAACCATTCGGCTTTAGACTTATATTTCACTGAGATTTTAAGTTCGTAGTTGCCGAAAGTATGTTGACGGGAATCATATACAGGGAAACCAATGCTTAAAACTGAATAAATAAAACGTATCAATGAATAAATAAATAATTCATGGATAATACAACCTAAATAACAGAGACCACCATTTATACTAAAAATGGTAACAGGAAATCAGGTTAATTTTCCTGTACTGAATTTTGGTATATTTTGAATACTGTATATTAAAGAATAAATACATCCTTGATCTTTAAAAAAAAAAAAACATTTGTAAGACAAAACAAAAGACAAAGCAGCCAAATCAGGAGCCTCCTGTTACACAAACGATTCCAGGATTTTCATCCTCATCTATATTTTTGTTAAATCATAAATAAATATTGCTCCTTTCAGGTATTCTCGTCGCGTGTTTAGTTTTTCTGACAACAGTTTCTCCCCTCTTCCTGGGGGCGTCTTCAGGTCCGTTGGACATTTTGTAATTATTAAAACTAAACACGCGATGAAAATACCTGAAAAGAGCAATATTAACAAGTATAGGAGTCGCGAAAGCCTTCAAAGAAAAATCATAAATTATTTCAAAGAAGTTTCTCCCTAAATTTATAAAAATATTATGTCTTTTATGGAGTAACCTGAGCTCCAATCAATTTTTGTATAAGCCACATGGCTCTACGACTTATCAACCATTCTTCCGTCGTATACTGACTCAATATCTGCCCCCACCGTGGGACCTATTTCCAAACTTACAAATATTCGACGAGCACCATTAACTGCATGGAAAGTAAGAAGAAGTAAGCATGGAGATATTTTTATAAAAATATCACAGCATTCAATTTCTAGTTCCGCAGGATACTTAAATTACGGTAGGATACAGGGATCCATATCCGGGGATCTACGAGGATCGGATAAGAGTTAAAATTCATATCAGCCGTGAAGCAAAAATGTTCCTTCCTTTCCTTACCATCTAACGCTCGCGCCTGTCACCCTCTGCCATATCCTTCCCCTATCCGTACCTACATGCTGCGATCCAACCCTACTCCCCACCTTCCAGTCCCCTTTGCTCTCGGAGAGTGGGTCCCTCCATTCAAGTAGCAGCCAGCCGTCAAGCTGTAGTTTAGAGCTGAGCGGAAAAGGAAGGCCTTTTGCTAACCTCCTCCTGGTCTCCCACACACGTTTAAAACTTCCCACCAAGCTCTTGAAAATAGAGGCGGAGAAAAGGCGAGTGGCATTACATTTCGCAGATTGCGTACCGGAGCAGCACTTTAAAAAAAAAGCGAGCTGCCGTTTCTCGGCTAAAGAGGTTAAAACTCCATTCCTTCTCTAGCCACTCCATTATCAACTCTCTCTCTCTCTGTCTCTCTCTCCATAGTGTTCATTTCGTTCACCAATTCTTATTTCCATTCCTTTCTTTGCGTTTATTCTTCCAACAAGCCCTCTTTGTATTTCTCTCTTTTCCTTTGTGCCCTTATTTATATCATATCGATCCTTCCCACTAGCGCGGCGCCATTCATAAGCACTACTTAGCGTAATTTTGCCGAACCAAGGAGGCCCAGGTGCTAATCATCATTTAGGCACAAGTGTTTTTTTAAATGCGCTCGTTTCCTGGAGCACTTGGCAATTTTTAATCCTCCTATCTATATTTCCCCTTCTTGAATCAATAAACTTTCAATCCAAAGTTCCAGAGTGCTGGAAGTAAAATCGAATGGAGTGTTTGTTGATGCTTTTTGTATATTTCCTCCAAGAGATGAGTGAAAAGAGCTATCAGGTAGAGGATTTTATGTATTCAATTTATAGTTTTTTTCTCTTCTTAATCTGCTTTCTCTTGACGCGCGTCAAAGCCGGAGAAGTTCAGGCAAAGGGAGAGGAGAAAATTAACTCTCAATTTATAAAAATACATTTTCTGTACATAAATAGTAAAACATCACCCTAAAAAGTTAAAATGTCGATGGTTCCAAATGACGGAAAGCGAATAGTTTCTAGGGCCATTGAGCATTTTTCCATTAACATGTCTCAAATTTATATCTCGATACTTGAAAGCCTCTGAGTGAGATTACGTGCAGTGAGCAATGGGTTTAGTGAGCTAAATCCATATTAAATTTCAGAGAAAAATATCCTTTCAACAGCTCTGACACCTAGAAGCTTTGTGCAATCCATCAAGTGTTTGGAAATAAATATGCAATAATTTACATAATTATAAAACAGGCATTTATAATCAGGATAAGGAGCTCTCGCAGCCACTTCACAAAATACAGAACAAACTTAAACAAAAAACACAGAGGTAACCGAAAAGAGTTGGAAAACCAGGAAAGATAACGTTAGAATAATTACCTGGGGAAAATATAATGTTACATCTTTATTTATAATCCACAATCACTTAATAATTTACCATTATAGTTTACGTGGAAATACCGGAAAACTTAATCACTCTAAATATTTTCATAAAAAAATAAAAACTAGTCCATTGACATCTGGCAATAACAGCATTTTGACCTTGAGAGTACAGGTATTGCAATTCATCCACATATCTTGAGCACTTTCAGAGTCATGTATACTTATGAATCATTAAAGCTCTCCACACACTGCCTCGAAATAAGGTCATAAAACTTAAAATAATTTTTTTTATGTTCCTTCTACCGATAAATAGTCATTGGTCTTGATAAATGAATGAGTCAACGTTTAATATAATATATAACAACTTGAATGTTTATTCATTTCAATAAATGGTAGGATATATCACTTAGTGCAGAAATAAAAAATTAGAAATTCTTCTAAGCCGTTTTTCTCTAAAATTCACTACAGTAGTCTACATGTTACCAAGGGCCTAAGAGAAGTAAAAAGAATGCAACCGGTATGCTAATTCTCCGAGTACAATCAAAACTGTCCTCTCCTTATGTATGATTTTACACTTTCCCTGCGAATAACATTTGTGTAAATTTCTCGGGCTCGCCACCGGGTAAGAAATTCATAGGCAGCGTTTCGGGTTCCGACTCGTTACCCATTCTCAAGGCAACTGATGCAAGCTTGAAAAGACCGTTTAATTTGGCGCTAGGCGGGGCGGGATTGGTCGATCCCCGATTGTCGTGGTGGAGGACCGTTGACCAACGGGGACTTAGCTCTGGCGTTCTGAATTCTTCTCAGAATTCTATTCCAAGAGCTGCTGATCGTGTAACCAGTATCTTGATTGAAATTCTTCCTCTCCAACCTTATCTCTATCGCCTCTTTGGTTAAGCCCGCTTGCTTAACCAAACCTAAGCCAGCTTGCTTCTCCTGCGCACGACTCTCTCTGAGGTCTCAAACAATAAAATGCCCGTCGCAGTGACCGTCTATAGGCCTCATTCTTTGGCCACCACCTCCCCTCTGCATAGTATACTCTCGCTGCATACTATTTATTTTTCGACTATCCGTCATTCTTCTTCTTTGCAGTCCTCGTACATTTCACCGGTACACCTTCCTCCTCGCCTCACCGGTTATTTTCCCCTATATCCATCCCTCAAGACCATCGTGAGACAAAGGCCAAGGCGTGTGGTAACGCCACAAGCCACCCATGGAATTACTACAATCAGTTCTCACTCCACAGTCCCTGCGCACAGGGCGTGGTAGAGCTAAGTACATCGTGACTTGAAATTCGACAGGAAGTAATTTCGCAGCAAATGTCTCCGTATTCCGAGGGTTGGTTGCGGAAGCCGTGCATTAGTATGAGAAATAAACATTTGCTTCTGGAGGTCAAACTGGAGGTAAGTGAGAGGTAGCGAGAATAGAGGTCATTGCGAGGGCAGGGGGTAAGGTGAATGATTTCCCGGAGAAGGAAAACTGCAGTGCAGTGGCAGCCTCGAAAATGTGGTCGGAGAGAAAATAAAGGAAGATGATAGCACGGGCGCAATTCTACAGTCTAGTTCAATTTCCGTGCATTTTTCAGTTAGGCGACTAGCGAATGCACTAGATCGGTTACCTAATGTATTTAAAGTTATCTCAAAAACTGGCTTCCTCATATTCGAACTAAAGTTTGCGCTTCACTTAGGCAAATTCACTTCCTATCTAGGTTCGTGACGCTTCCTATCTAGGACACGTTCCGTGACTTAAGGGAGGAATTGGATTTGCTTATCCATCTATAATGTAATGCAGCTATTCAGTATTCGCGTGATCAGAGTTACTTTTAAATTCTCTTTCGAATTTGGCGTATTAGGGTGGTAAATAAATGAGTTATCATTTTCAAACAGTGACGAGCATCTCAAGCCGTAGATCTTCACGCGAACATAAGACATCACATCATGGAGTTGAATATACCCCACAGAAAAGGATGCATGCCATTATCGGTATTGACTTAGATCTGCCAGAATAGAGAAACGTCAGATAAGGGACAATCTTCAAGACTTTCCCCAAAGCCTAAAGGTATTGGTATTTTATTCCGAGTTTATAATCTTGATAATGGTTTTTTACCATAAATTTCCTTCCGACACCCACCCGTGGACTTTCCATTTCGAAACTAATTCGTAGATTTGATCACTACCACTTTCTCATGGGAAACAATTAAAATTATTGTCTTTCAGGTAAGTATTTCTGCACAGGTATCCGAATAATAACAATGAGGGATCTGAAGGCATATTAATAGAATCTTTTATCAATACTTTAAGTACTTTAAGATTATCGACAATGCATATATAGTCTAATTTCTACTTTGCTGGGGATCTCCTGATATAATCTTGCCTTTGCAAAAACACGTTTCTGGACATTTTAGTGAATAGCGTGCCTCTTATGACGCATGGATGAAGAGAGGTAAATTTGGAAAATAAAACTATGATTCCTTGAAAAATAAAATTATATAAAAGTAGAGTGCTAAACCTTTACCCGCACTGACTTGTAGCGGCTGAAAGTTATGAGGTTTGTAAGAGAAATTTTCCGTAATTCGGCATCAGGTTGGCATTCTCAGTAGTTAGATCGAGATGCCTCTGCAGGGTGTGTCCCAAAAGTTATGAAATATATATTTAAGAACAGAAATATTGACAAAATCGGTACAAAGTGTTAATAATCTTCAAAATAATTTTCATGAGCATCTACATATTTTTCCGTCCGACTCTCCCAAGCCCGGTACGACCCCTCGAAGGCCTCTACGGGAACCTCCATTAAAGCTTTTGTCAAGGCCACTTGGATAGCCTCAATGCTGTCAAAATGGCGTCTTTGGAGTGCGGTATAGACCCTCGGAAACAAAAAGAAGTCGGCCGGGGCTGGGTGTGGACTGTAGGGTGGCTGCGGCAGCGTAGCCACGTTGTGCTTCGCCAGAAACTCACGGACGCGCAGAGACACGTGGCTGGGCGCATTGCCGTGAAGCAGCTCGTTCGTCAACAGTTTTGGGACCAGCCTGGCGCACACCTTTCGCATGTTCAATTTGTCCGAAACGATACGATGCATAGCGGTTATCGGAATGTTTAGTGTCAGCTATCAACCGAACACTCATTCGACGGTCAGAATTCAACAAATCACGCACGCATTTTCATCGGTTTAGCTTTTTGATGGCCGTCCAGAGCGGGGTTCATCGTCCACCCCTTCCTGGCTCACCTTAAACTTCCTCATCCTCCTTTAAACTTGCTTATACGACAGAGCGGACTCCCAGTAGACTTTTTAAAGTAATTTGTTAGTTTCGCAGCTATTTTGTTACGTTTTGGGTAGTATTTGATAGCCAAACGTTGTTCGAAAGTATCTGCCATCGCGCGTCGTGACGCGGTCTCAAAACATGAGTGCACTAAATCAGCAATCCTGACTCCATCAATGCTCAGAGCAGACTGACCTTAGGTGCGCTGTAAAGCAGAGGGTTCCTCACACTTAACTCAGCCGGTGTGAATGCACTGCAATCACAAGCGGCGCGGCAAAAAAGTATATTTCATGACTTTTGGAACGCACACTGTATACTTAAAGTCATTGAATTTAGCCCAATGCCGTAAAACAGAAAAAAATAACTATTACTTCAGATGATACCAAGATACCACCACCCACAAGATATCCCCACCCAAAGCACTGTTATAGTGCAGTTTTTTCTAACAATTTGAAGTCGCTTTCAGCAGGATAAGGCACAGATGAACGCTACTGAGTGACAACATGAAAACGAATACGAGGTAACTGACGATCAGAATATGAGAAAATTTAATAACACGCAATGTATAGAATTCCTTTCAGGAAAAGCTGCGTGGTGCTGTTCATTTTTTCCCAGCATTTCCCGAAAGGAATTCCATACATTGATAAAAGAAGTTGCGAAAACCTTCTAGCAAAAGTAATAACACGCAGTTTGCACGCATGCTCAATAAAAAATTATTTTTCATTTAATATTTTTTATAAAGTAAAAGAATTTCTGCTGTAAAAACATTTCCCGTAAACTTCGTGAAAATTAGGACAAGTTAAAGCCTATTTCATGATACGTCACGTCACTTGTATAACTACACTTTCTTAATCATCATCACAAGCGCTTTAAGTGGAATTTGTAAATAGTCTCCATGATGAGAGATAAAGTTTGCTCAAATTAATTAACAGTACGTATTCACACAGAAGTAATTATTAGAAATTATATATAATGATGTGGCTACAAATTATAAATAAATCTAAAGAAGTGAGCAGGACACATCTATCCTTAGAAATGAAATGAAGGAAATAAATTTCCAAGCTAATTCTGCGAGCTATTTTTCTCAATTTTACCCTGGCCTTTGACACTTCTTCCATCAAGGGCAGTTCGACCCAAAATCCATCACTGTGCTTTTCTAATCTTTCACACGACTAACGGTCTTTTTGCGTCAAGCTAAACTTTTTCCCCATTTTCCAAAGTTTCTTAACCTACATCTAAATCCTCACTTCCATTTAACTCTTATGACTCCATGACCAATTTTAACTCTCAACTCTGCTCCCTCTGCCTCCTTCCTATCCAACTCACCTAACTCTTTTTCCACGCTCAATTCTTTAATTGTTTGCCTCTCCAATTCTTCCATCTCCTGACCTTTATGACTCACAGCCACATCCCTCTTCATCCATTTACTGTGCCTTTCTCTTAATTTTTTCGCCGCCTTTCCTTCAACCCAACCAAACCCTCTCCCCTCCTCCCGTAGTCTCCATCTACGAGTTCACCAAGTAAGGTCCCTGATTTCATATCGTCCGCTATCTCCCTATTCACGCCTCAGGAAATTCCTTATTCCCCTCCAAATTTCATCCCAAATCCCCTTTCCATCTCCGGACTTGCCCTAGTTTCAGCATTAGGAAAAGGGAGAAGATGCCCGGCTAGAGAGAAGCCCGGGATATTTAAGCTCGCATTAATAATCTTCTCTCAAGGGTCTGCCAGCTCTATAAGACTCTCTTTAGTCTCTAATTTCGTGTACTCATTAGTTATAGTTAGGGTAAGTGATACCTTTGACACTGTCGGAGCTGAGAGACCCTAGAGGGATGATTATTGACACGACTATTTTCAACTCTTTCTTGACCATTCACTGCATCTCGATAACTTAAGTCTTCTTCCATGCACGATCATACTTATTCTTAGGGCAAGTTATCTGCAAATAAAATATTTTTATGACATTTAATATTCCACACGAGACTGGTAAGAGTAGGTAAATTTAAAAACCGTCGCTATCGGAGGAGGCGTACTATACTTAATTTATCTGTTCCATAAAAATCTGCTGACTTGTTTTTTTGATTTATTTAGATACAGATGCTCTTACATACTACCTCTTGGCATACATTAAACTGTTAACTAAAAATAGCCAAAATTTACCAAAAACACATATTTCTAACCATACAAACAAAATCTTATTTGGCTTGTGAACTCATTGGAATACGAATTCTAGTCAAAATTGAAAGCATTAGCCTAGAAGTAATGCAGGTAGTACAGTTCTCAGTCAGCATTCCGATCCAAATGAAAACTGGGTTACATTTTTTGGCATAATTAACCGATAAACCAAATTGTTTAATATTTACGTTAACCAACTAAAAGGTCGTGAAAGTAATATATTTGATAGGGTAAGGCCTTAATTTTAGTTACTTTTCATTCCATTATGACAACTAAAATTATATTTCAAATTGGAAAAAGAATCAGAATGTGATGCTAGCTACAGGCAAAGTATTCTTTTTCTCCAAAAGTGCAAACTGCGGTTGTTTATTAATTATTAATACCATTCTCCATAAAAAAAACGTGCTTACACATTAAAGTAATTGTGAAAAGCATCACTACGCTGCAATAGGCATCTCTCGTCGTCTAAACCGAATGAATAACGTATTGACTAATGTCCAATCGATGGCAAATTTGATTACAGGTCAACGGCTTACATTCCAATAATCGTGCAACCCTATGGCTGACGGGAGTGGCATCAGACGTGGGATAGAGTTGAGGGAGAGTTCCTAAGGAGGGGTCGGTCCCGTCAAAGAAAAGCACGGTTAGTCATCCGCCTCGGCACGCCTCTCTTACTCAACCTAGTCCTCCCATTTCTTCACCCCACATTATCAACGAAGAGCTTGAACAGACGCCATACCAATATCCTCCACCTGGCCATCCACCCACTCTTGCTCTTCCGGCAGGAAACTGAGGGACCAATATCCCGCACGCCGTCCCCGCAGAGTCTGCAAACCCTCTCTCTCATTCTTCGTCCACCTTGACACTGGCGCGGCGCCGGTCTGTCGAACGTCTTCGGCGACGATTTCTCTCTTTCCCCGCCAGCTCTCTCCTTTTTATCTCCCCGAAACCACACTTTTAGTCACACCCTTCCGTTTTATTTTGCCTTTGCCAAGACTTGCCATTCCGTATGAGATTGTGCAAACAATTGTCGACGCTTCATTTTTGATTAATGTCCAAAGTCACAGCACATTCGCTGCTCCTCTACCCTCACATATGTTCTCTTATTTCCCAAGAGGACACCACACCAAACCTATCTCTATAGTTACTTCCCCTTCCTCCCTGTCACCTGCCTCTCAACGCAGAGTAAGCAGTCGAAATCCCCTCCGGTTACCTCCTTTTATCTCTCCGGCCACCAGCATTCATTCCCTTAGAGTGGTCCTCTGGCAGCGTATCTCAGTAACCAATGGAATCTAATAGTTTGAAGGAAAATCTCAGAGCAGCAGCCTTCAAGAATTCCTATACAAGAAATCCCTATGACTTTAACGGGCACCCGATCTCTATATCTCATGGTGAAAATGTCGAAAATAGACGGCAACTAAAAGTGAGTCATCCTAAATTTTCACAGCGTTTGTGCATAGAACAATTAGTTAAGGTTTCTGAGCGATCCTTTCCACTAAACAACCTTCCTTCCCGTGCATTAGTTTTTGAAAGTTCCGTAACCCACATCCCAAATTAGAACTCGGCGCAGCGCCAGGAACTTTTTCGAGAACTAGACGACGCTTTCATTTCATTTTACCGAAGCACTACTAGACCAAGTCAAACGTTGAATCGCAAATATTCTAACCGCACGCCAACCAGGAAGTTTTGCGAGAACTAGACTACGCTTCCACAATTGACCCAGTAATTAGGGGAGAAAGGGTGGACCAGAAGGGTGGAGAGTAGGTGAATGAAGAGAGGTGGACTTGGTTGAAAAGAGATCAGACCGAGGAAGAACAGAGGGATGAATGGAATGAGAGAGATGGGAGTCATATTAACAGCCAGTAATTGCCTTTATACAGTCATCAACATTGAATACAAATTAGGAACATTGCAGAGCAAAATCTGGGTATCTCCAAAGGCTTACCTACTGGAAGCCGCACACGTAATATGAGAGCCAAAAATAATAATAATATGACAAATGTCTTTGACGTAATGGCAAGAGTATGTGCGTGTTTTGGAAAAAAGGCATAACGAGAAAAGGAAACTTTTCTAATGAATAATTTAAACGAAATTAAATATAGAGAATAAAATATTTTCATTGGTGGGAATTGATCAAATGATTGAGGTTCAGTGTATACAAACCAGCGACTGTTCTTGGAACCACTGATTGATGAGGGGAAAAGGGAGCTAGGACACAAAAAGAGGATAAGGGGAGGGAGGGAGACTGGGAGGGGTTTGTGTGGTTGGAGGAGGTGTTAAAGGTCGCAATTAAGTCATTCGATTCGGAATCCCGTTGGATGACAAACAGACGAAAGGTACGAGATGAGAAGAAGTGAGCTGATGGTATCTCCACTTCCACCGTTCATTTCATTCCCTTTTAACTTCAATCTGATTGATGAACCAATGAAGATATAATATTATAATCGTGATCATCAGCAGTCATCAACGTGAAGATTTATTTCCTGTAGCTCTAAAATTCTCTCCTCTCTTTGCTAACGCTTCATTCCTACATAAATCTTCCTTTAACATCTTTCATACAAATAATATAACATATGTAATCCATTCTTTCCTTCCTTTTACAATTCTCCCGATTCATTCGACCTAGTATTTTTCTCAATCGGCTCTACGTGGCAAAATGTGTCCGACACGTTCATCTGTTATTCTTCTTAGAATAATCAACAGATGTCATTTCTGTCAAATACATCGTAGAATTACTTAATTGGTGATTCCATCTTTCCATTTCATCAACAACGTTCTTCTTCAACTACTCCTTTCCGTTTCCTCCGATCTCATATGCTTTGCAGCTGATATTGCCGGGGTCTCACTTCCATGTGAGAGCAAAATGCGCTTTTAAATGGCTTCTAGAGAATATGACATGCGCTTCTAATAGTTTGTAGATTAATTATCTGGTAGAACGCATTTTTTAAAGGGATATTCCGTCCACTTTATCATTCTTTCTTCTCTTACCACTAGTGATCCTGCTTTCCGGACGCCGAAATTCTTCCACCTACGCAAGGTTTTGGCAATAAATTGAAAATAACTCCCATATTTTTTCCACAAAACGTAACACTGGTTTTCTTCACATTGGCTGTATTTTCTTCACATAGTGGTATTTATATAATCTAATACATGCACTCCAACATAGGCCGCTACCAGCGAGGATATTAGAAATGGCGGCTGATAAAGCAGAAAGAAGGAATTGAGACTGATTCAAGAGTAATTAAATCAATAAATGTGACGGAAGCCAACTCCTGTGGAATTAGGATATGTTGCTTTCCGGCATACAAGTTTTTCGAAGTTTTCTCGGGCTTCCGTCTGGGTGAGTTGGCCGACATGGAACAAATCGCCCGGACGGTTTTCCAGAAACTTTTTTGGGTTATAATCTCGAAGCAATATAAATGTTGGAACTTCGATAATAAGAAAAACTTCGGATGGATAACATTGATGCCGATAATATATCGCAGACAGACTTTTACAGAAAAGGTCACCAGAAGGAAAGTTTGCAATGGTGGGCGAGGAAAGGAGAGTCCGGAGGAGAGAAGAGATGAGTGTACCTGCAGTTTAAAAGATTTTTGTTGAATTGAGTGAAAAAGGGTTCACTAAAGAAATGGCAATAGTGGCGTCATTATAATTATGATTATATTAAAAGAAAATATATCAAACTTGTATAAGATTGGATGGGTATGATGAAAATTATAATTAGTGAAGAACTGCCCAGGGATGTGATGAAAGGAAAGTCGGTATTAGAAGAAGACGATTAGTTTTCTCAGATTGCTTTGAGAAATAAGCAAACGAGGGAGAGAAGGGCAAGTGGAAATGTTAAGAAATCATAGTGGTGGAAACTTCTGCTGAAATGGACCAAAAAAAAGACCTTTTTTTAATGCTCATCAGTCCGATAGAAGTCGAAGTTCGGGGAAATTATGGAGTTTGTGATCGGAAAAAAGCGCTACCCATTGATATGAAAAAAACTCTTTTTCCCTGGATATCGTCTATTTATTGAGTTTGAAAACTACCCAAGAGAAGTCACTATCTTTTTTACCAGTCATGAAGTGGAAATAGAAGATGAGTCATGGAAAGAGCTCTAAAAAGAGTTTGATAAGGTCCGAATCTCAAAAATGAGATTCTCCAAGGAGGCACCAAATGGATTTATAAATGAAAATTTTCTCTTGAAAATAATAATATTATTTCGTAAATATATAAAGATCACTTAGCCTTAGATATTATTTTATTGAAAAGGAGTCTCAGGATTTTTCTGGGTCCATTGACATCATCATTGCGTTTATTTCCTCTCGTTAGTACATTTTCTCGCACTCAGGAGTGCTATCTCCCGATTTTGTTCTAGATTTATATTATGGGATGACACTCGACTATACGAGGAAACGAGGAACGAGGAGGACACCACGAGGAAACATTAGAACCGTGAATAAAACTTATTTTCTGGGTCCTGAAGTCAGTCTTTGTCCTTCGTTATAGTAGGTAGAAATTTGCGAATAAAAAAATTTCAGAATACAAATAACATCATTAAATATATTCCTACTCCTATGGTCACCAATTTAATCGCATTACCTTCTCAAAACTATCTCACGCCGTGTTTTTCCTTCCTTTTACCCTCTTTCTTGAATTCTACCATTTGCGCCAGACAGGACGGCAAATATTGGATGCGTTTTCAGACTTCACTAATCTTGGCTCCTTTATCTCTACACTGAGAATTCAAGAGACGACTGGAGAGCGGGGAAGGTGAGTGCTAGGAAATGAATGGGTTTGGAAAGGCTTTGAGGGGCGGGGAATTGTTTGTACCCATGGCGAGGGACAGAGAAATAATGCTGCGATTCCGGAATGTTGGTTCCTTAGGGAAAAGGAAGAAAGGGAAAGGTGGGAGGAGAGAAAATCCTGAGGAATGTACTAAGATGCCGGAGAAGTTAAGTTCGTGAGAATTAAGAGGGAGTTGAAAAGGAGAGGGCGTGAAGTAATAGAGGAAGAGGGGAGAGGATGGTGGATAAGTGGCGCGCCGACGTAGCTCACGGACGAGGTTGGAAAATATGGAAATTAAGGACTCTCAATGGAGTTAAACAAACTTGAGGAAGTGAGTTGAGGAGAGCGTGAGAGGAGGTGGTAGGAACAAGAGGTCGGTGCACAACGGAAGAAGAAACAAGTCGGCATAGGACGTCGTTGAGTGAACACCAGAGTACTAAGTTGCTTTCAAGAGAAAAGATGTACATGCGGACGGGGAAAAAGAAAATGAGACAAGTGATATCTCGAAAAAGGCACTTTAAGTGAGAGTTATCTCTGCGAATCATAGATGCCTTGTTCCATTTGTTTTTATTTTAGGAGTAGAAAGAAACATGAAAAAAATTAGCAATAATGATAACGTAAATAATTGTTTCAAGATCGAACTCTTATGTAAGTAACTTAATGCACATACGTATTAGAACCTTGTGCTTATTTTTTTCATAACACACGCTGAAGATCTCTTCAAAGCCGATTTTTTTTTCAACCTGACAACCACCTTAAGGTAGTCAATGCATTTGTTAAATAATTTAAAACATACACGATATTTTCAGAAATTAAATAAAGACGTTATGTCAGGAATTCACCGACTATACATGTCTGAAATTGAAGCTTATTTACTACATACTGGGCACTAAAACGATTTTAGATTACCAAACATTTTATTAAAGTAGCGCCCCTGGCACGAGACTTTTCCACCCCGTTCTCCTCCTTTCCCTACCTTTCCCCCGTGTCCACTCATCTTGCTTATTCGGCCTTCAGTTTCCCTTTCCACGCTCTAACTGAAAGGTTTACACTCTGTCATACCCATATTGATTCGCTTAATAGTCAGGGACCGTTAGCAGAAATCTGTAATCTTATGGTGGAGAGAGTTTGATTTTCCTCCCAATCTCTAATACTTATAAATTTATATTTATTTTTACGGCGAGTTTTTCATAAATGACTCTTTGCAATCCGCGCAGCTATATTGCAAAAATATGAAAAGCAGTAATTGCCAAAGATTAAA
The DNA here is from genome assembly GCA_963169105.1 of Ceriagrion tenellum. NCBI lineage: Eukaryota > Metazoa > Arthropoda > Insecta > Odonata > Coenagrionidae > Ceriagrion > Ceriagrion tenellum. The sequence goes on along the minus strand of OY720632.1, from coordinate 56,945,083 downwards.
AGAACACATGCTGAGCTGATGAATGACGTCATGACACCTAAATATTAATAGCCTCACAGGGAATACTACAGTAATGGCCCTACGGTCACATATAAAATTTTGTGACCGTGAAAATTCATTATTCATCGAAAGTATCAAAAGTATTTCTAGAATGGACAGTAAAGATTTTAAAGTTAACGTCAAGAGTAGTTACTGCGCGTTGTTTCGTTTGATTCCGGCCATGTAAGGAAGCTTAAATGTAGTACTTAAGAAGTACCTTCAAAGTACCTCTGATGACCCAACATTTCTCCTAACCAATAACCTGCTCCGGAGCTGTGACCGACTATTCCATAGGTCGTATTTGCTCTCACGGTACTAGTTATTACATCTCCGCACCTCTCAGATCTCCCTTTTTTATCAGATGATGTGAAGCAGAAGAGGATGAGGAGAATAAGATAATCAATAAACTTTTTCACCAAATTTATTCTCACCATCTTTCATTTTTCTCAACCTATTGCCCGGATTATAACATTTTGACATTAAACGCCAGATGATGTAGCGTGTACGCTAACTTGTTGCTGAATGAATTTTCGTACTAAATCCATTACATTAGACGTATAGTAAGCTAGTTGACGTGAGCGCTATCGATGGAAAAACGCATCAGTTACGGTTAAGATTCCGCAAAAAATTCAACCAGAGATTATAAGATTATAACGCCGCATTCAATCCAAATTCCACCGAGGTCTCTTTCGGGAGTCACTTCCTCCCAACCCTCTCTCCACATCCACCCCACACATGCAAGCCAACGGATGCAAGTGTGTTCATTCATCCATACATCTCTTCCACCTCGTGAACTCTTCCTCCTCATAACGAGTGCTTCTTTGTTTTCAACCCTGTTGCATTAAAACCCAGCTATAGTAACTCCATTACGGCGGCAAAGAAATTTCCCCTCCTTACACAGTCTCCTGAAACCACCTGCTCGGACCTTTCTTAATCCTCCATCTCGACTCGCTAATCCGTCTTTCTGGGTCACTACCTCATGTTTCTTTTCTCCTCTTAACTTACTCTTATTTTCTCCAGGGCCACTCCAACTTGCTCCTAATATTTTTAATGGATGCCGAAACTTCTTCCTCCTGGAGACATTTTTGTAATTTACGCCTCGCCGTTCCAAAAGAGAGAGAAAGGGAGGGAGATTGAAGATGTCGTCATTCGTTGCGCTAGGCAACGCTGCTTACTGCTCAGCGGAGAATAAAATAAATTAAAATTCTCCCATTCCATTCCTCCTTCTCTACTTTCTGTGAACTTACCACCGTTCAACCTCTCACTTCATTTAATATTTAAATATGCTTTTAACAAGATTAGATATCACTAAGGGAAATTGAGCTTAATATATAAATATTCTATTATAATTTCTACCTCAAGAGTGGCTGTTCGTTTGTCTTGGTGGCTGCGATAAAGGAGTGGGATTTAGAAATGGTAATAAATACAATTATGTCGCAGTGGATAAAAACTACGGGAAAATAATACGGTAGTTTCATAACACTCTGCGGTTGATATAGGTTGGAGACTTGACTCAACCTTCACTAATGAAAATGGAATTTCGACGGGCCACGCCATAATAGTTCGTGCAAGGCTTTTTAATCCATTTAATACAATTTGTACGTGAGTATAAGCGCACGGAGTATCAAATGAAGGGGCCTTCATTTTTTGAAATAAGAAATAGCGACAGGAAAGTGTGTGCATTAATTTTTCCCATTAAGAAATCTCTTCATGCGAAATATTCTTTCGCGTTATCTACAGCAGAAGTAATTCGCCCAACTCCAGCTTCAAAACTGGCACTAAATCAGGCCTTCCAATTACTTCCGCAGTTATATACATCCAGCTGACTCATATTTCCGATGTCCTGGCACCAACCTTACCGAAATATAATCTCCGATACCTTCCAATGTCGTTACCTCATCCCCCCTCGCCCCTCGCCACACATTCATCCTGGTACACTTCCGTCCCATCCACCGCTACCTCTCCTCAGGCGCTCGGGCAATGCAACGATGAAAGGTGATATGCATTGAGAGTTATAAAAATTGCACTAAAATCCCTTTCAGAGGAATAATTTAGTGATAAACCAAAAAAAGCAATAAATGATTAAAGAAAATCAATGCATAATATGGAGGAGTAAGCAATACGCGATACGTTTGACGAAGCGGTAAAAGGCGACCTCTCACTGGGATCGGCTGAGTTAAAACTAAGCAGCGCAAGTATGCTCTCATGGATACTTAAAACCTGATAAACACAACGCTCGCCACAAGTTTGGAAATATTTTGGCTTTATTGCAGCGATAGAAAATTACACTATCGATGCCATCGTAAAAATACAGAATTAGGTTGCTATAAAGACTTTCATTAAATTCCTCAAAGCGGTTATTATACGAATACGTCGCCTACGTTACGGGAGTCATATACGAGGACGAGTTTATGGCCATCGACTAAAATTTCTCCATAACGGAATAAGCCACCCTCAGGGACGGCGGGAAGCCCATAGGTGCTCCTTCAATTAGTCGGAGTTAAATATCGTTCCGCAGGAAATAGCTGTTGCGTAAACAGAAATCGGCCAGGTCTGATGAGTACTTTAGTACGCCTTTGGTGGAAAGGTGGTTAGTGCACCCTAAGTAGCATCTGTCTATAGAAGTCTATGGTGTCTCTGCTTCTGAAGAAACCCCGAAGAGACTGACTTAAACCCTTATATTTGTTCAATTATTCTCTAAAGTACGTTTGCTAAACGGGCGGAAATTGGAAGTACGAAATAAATTTTATGAAACACGCTAAAAAAAATAAAATTGAAATATATGTAGTTACTTGACTTATATTTAAAACTGTATTCCACGTCATATAAACGAGAAAGTTGTTAAGATAAAATTTTTTCAAACACTTTTTTTAAGATCACCTTTTTAAAGACTTGTACTACATATCAATAGAGAACATAAACTTTGAAATACGTAAGAATAACAAATTTGAAAATAAAACGAGTTTAACAATGATATCAGAAAAATGAGAATTTTCTCACAGAATATATTTCAGCTCAGAATATCCTTGTCCGGTGGGTATAAATATACGGCCACAACAAATATGTAACAGGCTCCGTTTTATTTTCAATTACCTGTGGCGTTCTCATAAGAGAAAACATGAAAAAGCATTGTAGAGGACGCTCGGCGAGGCCTCGTTCAAACCACCATTGCACCCTTGACGATATGAGCGCTGAAGTGGACCAATGGACGTAACATCTATCTAGGGCGTATGTGATAATAACGCGCCGAAGCATACCAATGGGTCCCGCATCGCTGATGTTGAAAAAATGTAAAAACATGGGAATTCTACATCTGTCTCTACTGCTACCCGATTGGGGAACCTGCACACATTTTTTTTTCTTTCTTTAGCGTCATGGGGTTCCCTGTTATCATTACCTCGCTTTTACTATCTAAGCACTATGCCTTTGGTATTCCTCCCGTGGCATTTTCTGCCCGACGGTAAAAGGCGAGGTGGCCAAATTTTATCATTCACCTCTCGTATTGTGAGTCGAACCGTTTCCATAGGAACGAGTTGCGCTCGGAAGCTATGGGCAATGCACAGAAAATAACAATAAAAATGAAGAAAAAATGGCGGAGGGAGAAGGAATATATCACCATCTTCATCACTACAGATGAGTCGGAAAGTTTCAGAGAACAATCCGTGAAAAAATAAAATAAATGAATAAATCGCCTATAAATGAACAAGGAAGACCCTGGCAATATAGATATGAAAAGCTGAAGATGGAATTTTAAGTATGCCTGTTAGATCACCACATTAAATTCTGAATTGTATTCGTCGAGTATGGACTACATAACTCAGCCTCTTGTTTTTCAACATGGAGACTAAGGTGACTACCATGACAAACAGATTTGTCATAAGATGATGTCAACATTTTTCCGGATTGCGTCTGGGTATGTTGTTGGGTAACACAACAGTTTCGCCAGCTATTCTGCTGGCGTCCTCAGGTGAAGAATAGCGAGAAGGTTTTTGGCTCATTCTTATATAGGTAAGATTTGGCGCCAAAAAACGACCAATATTTCTTCCAATCATGGAGCAGCATCATGATTGCACGGGAGTCTTATTACTCTTTTCCATGAACTGTGTAAGGGATACCATATTCTCTGTTGAAATTCATTGGCGTTTTGATGATTTCTATAGCTTCTCTTATTATTCTCGGGAAGTACCAATATAGGAAAAGAGATGAAAAGGAACCTAAAGACTTCATTCCTTGCAAAATTAAATCTTGGAGATAAAGTATTTCCTCTTCTGGATTCTAAGAAGTTAAATCCTTCAGTGCCTCGGCATGCAGGTTGGTGATTTAGATTTGGAGGAAGGGAAGAGAAATTGGGTAGGCACACGGAGAAAATATCAGACTTCGATTAGTGAGGGTATCAGGTTCAGATCAGTAGTGTTAAAGAGAAGGGGACTAAAAAATGGCAAAGGAGAAAGGAGAGGGAGGGAGAAGAAATGAGATGCCTAGGAAATAAGCAGAACAAATAGATGGCGTGGAGACTGGAACCAATGTGGGGAGAAAAATAGGTACATGAGAAAGGAAGTTGTGTTAGTTTTTAAAATCCCAGAGTAAATTTAGCCTTATATCTTCAGTATTGGGACTCGGTCGAAGGAGGACTTGCATCAATAATGTAGGGGGGTTGGAAGGCCAGACATTTCGGTAGAATGGGTAAAATGATGAAAGTGGTCATGGGATGGGGAGATGTGATATGACAACTAGGGAAAAGGATTGGTTACGGGCACATAAGAAATGCTGAGTGGCGATGTGAGACCGTAGCGGGGGTTGAGAAGAGGAATTCGAAGAGAAGAAATTTGAAAACTATAGGACCGGATGGCTGAGGTTTTCCATAATCTAAGGGATTAATGGTGGTGGCTTTTGAGATTAAAATGACTGGAGGAAGAGTGAAATTCAATCCCATCGTTGTTCGCCCCTCGCGAAGAAAGTCACGATGGGGGAAGGAGGGCGTAGAGTAGGTGGGTAGGAAAGCTGAGGTCATTTAGAAAGGAGGAAATGCTGCAGGAGGGGTGAGTCATGGCTAATAATTTTATCAATAAAAGTTTTTTCCGGCTCAAAAGACGGGTAGGACGACAGCGATCCTGTCACCACAACGGCAGAGATGTGGGAAGCGTCAACAAACAACATTTCTCACCAGTAACTACAAACGAAGAGTGAGCTTATGCAAGCGTTATGATTGCGATAATCAAATAAAAATCTAGAACAAAAATGATACAATTTTTAATACTACGGGGATTATGATTTCATCCATTTTGTTTGTCCCTAATTTGACTGTTTTTGTTAACGGAATTGTTTAGGGAGATGAAAATGTCACTTGTTAACATATACTTAGATTGGACATGATTATGTTCCTTAGTCTGTTCTTCAAAACATGATTTCCAAAAATTTTAATTATAACAAGTCGCGACTAGTTTGTTATGGCAGTAAATTTTTACAGTAAGTGAACAATAATTGACCCACGCATCACAGGCTTAATTTAATTTAATTTAATATAATTTAATGGACCTCATTACACCAGGAGTTACACCAAAGCACCGAAATAATGTAAACATAGAAGAAATGTATCCTCCAGAGGTGAATGCGTACGTTGACATGAAATGTGAATTTTTCGCTCTAAATTAATCGTAATTATCTGTGCTAACCCGCCAATTTGCTTATAGTGCTGGAAGCATAAAATCCGACGAGACTCATCGAAAAATGCACAAAGGGAGCAAAGGCTAATTAATATTCATCGGAGCCCCTTTACCGAAGCTAAACGGCGCATTTAGCGAATCAAGGGACACCTTTAAAATCCCACGTTGCAAACCAGGCGTTGGACGACAAATTTAAATGCTCGAACACTCTCTCGGGGAATAATTAGCAAAAATAGCGGTATTAGACCCATATGGAGTCATCACATGCAGCAAAGCATGAAATTAGTCTCCGCGTTGCATCAGAATACATCATGCGCTCCCTTACTGGTTGCGGTCTCCCCTTTGAGAACAAATTGAATAAAAATCAACTCTTGGATCTCCCTCCAGCATAAACCAGCTATACACTCTTTTCCCTTTTCCATTCTCGGAGTCTACTCCGCTCTCTTTCCTCAACGGGGAGCGTACATTAGATGTACTCCTAAAATTTAAACACCGAATGAGATGGAAAATTTTTATTCAAGCTGAAACATGAGTGACAACTATAAATACGAAGAAGCATTTATAGTTCTCACTCATGAGAAAAATAGGTCAAAGGCTCAATATCTATATCTCCAGCAGAGTGCGAAATCCTGATTTAACAACATTACACATACCCCAAAGGGTATACTTTGGGTACTTGGGGCCATTTTTATACATCTTATATCATTGAAGCTGCCACATCCACCAGTATTTTAACACGATTGGTTGAACGGTTTATCCGCAATAAAAAAGCAAACAAAAAAGTACACTATGAAATATATGTAGTATCGGAACATATATAATAACAATTTTATCATTTTTATGTTTTATACTTACGATTGATGTAATCTTTTACTGTTTTTGGAGATATATATTTCATTAATAAGGGCTGTTTTTCTTCTTTAAGCATTTGCCATACAGGTCGTAGTAGCACACATTCATGAACCGAGGTATGGCATTTGACAAATAGCAATAGTTGATAATTTCCATTTTTGGGGAGACGCTTAGTATAAACCTAATTTATAAACCTAATACCACACTAAGTTTTCCCGCATCGCAACGGTATCCAAATATCACTCAAGGATGTGTAGTGCACTCCGTACTTAGTTAACACTAATTGTAATTTCCAACCACATAACAGGCTCGAACCCTAATGGCTCACAAAGATCTAATTTGCATTAGTGGTACCATGTTGTACGGTGTAAAGGTGACTAAAATTCGAGGGGTGTAGGTAGAAGTATTCGTGCACTGTTCCATATCCTTCGTTAACCTCGGCAGTGAGCTTCTTTTTGAAAAAAGGGATCACCGAGGAGAATTCGGCTATCGTCCCTGAACCTCCTTCTCTAACTTAGCCTTCCTTCTGAAAACCCTCTCACCTCTCCCAGTTCTTCCTCTCCCTATCATTCTCATCCCATTCCTATCGTCCTTACCATGGATATCTCCGACTATTTTCTCACCCCAATCTCCATATAGATCCCCTTTCTTCATCCCAGCAACCCTTTCATTTAAGGATCACATTCTGCCCCCGCCTACCTCGACGAACGCTCTTCTCTTACAGTATGTCCCTGATCAGCGAGTCGGCCCACTCGCACATTCCCCATCGCCATTTCCCAGAGAAATGAGCTTTGGAAAAGAAAGAAGAAATTAAAAGAGAAAGTAGAAAAACTGTCATCCAACGCAGGCAAATAAGCACAGTAAACGTTTTGCGCAGCCGTAAAAGCACCATGCGCCCTCCTTTCAAAACTATTCTTTGTTATTTTTTATTCTCTCAACTCTCCTCGTACACTGATGTTTCTTTCCAGCATTACTTCCTCCAGAATATTATATCAACTTTCGTGATATTCACAGCATGATACGAAAAGATATTTTTAGAGGACCAGAATCACCTTCTTCAGTATTCTTTAGTTATCGTGCAACATCTAAGAGAGAGACTAAATTTAAACATACTGGTTGTAGTGGTATCAATATGGAGATTACTATTAAATATGCATCAACACATTTTTATCATTGAATTGCTTATACGCTCACCTTATCATTGCTTCACAATCAAAAAGTTCAACAACTACGTACATAAGTATATTCTAGTACACAAGGAATGAGGGTTTTTCAGGATTAGCAATAGGAAGGTTGGTTAGCTGCAGATCCTCAACACGCGCTCACATCCCACAAAATTATTTCGAAATAATTGTCCACTTTAACATCCTACATATTTTGCATTACACTCTGGGTATTCTTCTGTGATTTTTCCCGTATTTTTCTCCTAGCAATACTTTTTACAAAGGACAACTGGGTCTTCTGATTTTTATTGAAATAAAATTAATGCAAAATTTCAATTTCTTACAAGTGCCTATACTATATAAGTCAGCACTCAAATGGTGCAAAACTTGGGCACAACGAACGTGTGCACCTCATCATCCCATCTTTTTGCAAGTATTAACTTCTCGGTGGTGGCTGAACCGGAAATTGTAGGTAATTAAGAGCTCAATCAAGTAAATAAAATTGCATTGCCATATTTAATTTTGGTATAATTCTTTTTGAGGTGGAACTCAACGTGCAGGCAGCGGGGGAAATGATATCAAAATTAGAATAATACAAGAATCCTTAGGAGAAACATACAATGACAGAGGCTTTGGCGCGGTGTTCTAACTTAAACCGATATTATATTGAAACTATTTTTTCGATAAAGGACTCATGTGGCTTTTTACATGTGAACTAATAACTATAATAATAAAAATAAAAGAATTATTCCGTGTTTGGAGGAAAATATATGCGCACTTTTTTATATTTTTATGTTATCCATTCAATTTAAAATTGGCAAAGAGTTAAAATAGCATTTAATTTCCAAAAAAGTAAAATCAGTATAATGAAATTGTTTAACTTTTTTATATAGATATCGCTAACTAGAATACGTATTCATCGTTTCACGAAAATCTGTAAATATATAAGAATTACTTTAACCACCTCAAGGAACGAGAGTGTCCTTAACGCTTGTATTGTACAATTCACTCTCACACCGCTCCGTCGCGTACGAGAATGATTTCCGGCTGCTTCCCGTGTCCACTCCGTCCCAAAATGGCGCACATATGGAGCGCATACGCTCCAGCCCACGAACCCCGACATCAACGGCGAAACTTCTTTCCTCTCTTTAGAATCCATTTGCGCTCAACCCTCGCTTTCGATCCACTCTCTTCCTCCCTCTCCCTTGCCACAATCCACATTTGGGACACATTTGGGGGCTGAACATGGCGAAAAGCCACTCGTCCTTCCCCGAGGCCAGAGTGGCTCCGAACCCGGCCTCTCCTCCCCAGGGCACTCTCTTTGTCCCTCACACAACTGTCAGCTATGTCTCTCTCGTCCTCAACCAATCAGAGAGAGGGAGATAGGGCTAACAGGAGAGGGAAGTAGAGAGAGTCGGCTATCGCTTCCAGAATTTGAAACGTTCGTGACTCCTCACCGGGATATTTGTTTCTCTGATATCACCATCGACTGATACGGAAACATTTGGAAGTCCTGATTTTATTCTATCTCTATTCTCGAAACTTTCTAACTTCATCCCCTGAATCCAGTAAAAACGCAATACTACCCCTCTCTATCATTCCTACTGAATATTTTAATTTAACGGGAGGTTTTATTTATTCCAGCGTAGTTGAAAGAAGCATCCAATTAAATAGCCATTTAAATTAAAATTGGACACAACTCAACGTTGTTACATCGATTTAACACCGTTTTAGCCCGTCTTTAGAGTGCGCCCTCCTAGTACAGGCATACTCAAAAGGAGGAGGTTGAAACAGATAGTTTTGGCATAGTTACTCTCGCCAGCCAAAAGCAGTGCAATAAAGGACATGCAAGCGAGGGCATTTGGGCGATAATAATAGCGGCTCGAATCGCGAAAAGCAATACTTGCGTGTTAACTGATAACAATAACTACGAGTGTAGAAAGGCAATTAGGTACAAGGGAAAAACACTCGCTCTACGGTTTTCGAATAGGAAGGTCGTAGAAGTCCTTCTCCCTGTAAATTAGAGGGATGATCGAAAGAGCTGAAAAGTCGTTTTGTTCTGTCAATTTCTTCGTGCAAGAACGGCAATTAGGGTCCAGGATAGCTGAAATCTATCCAGGGAAAGAAACCGAAGGAATCAGTTGACATAAGGATAAAGGATCCCAACCGTGTCTTCGAGACCTGAGATGCTAAACATGTCTATTGTATAGTCCGAAAGGAAAGGAGCTTGTAATTAGGAATAAGGATATTTTAATTATTCAAGGGTATTTATTTCAACTTCTTACGAGAAATATTGGTGTTGTGAGATATAATTAGTCTGTTTGAGAGACAGTGTCATTCGTACGTATTTTTAACTTGTTCAATTTACATATAAATTTGCTTTGTAAAAAATTATGGTCAAGGTTGGTGATTTGGGAATTCCCAGTCACAAGTAACAAGGCTAATTTTTTTCAAAAATTTGCAATAGTAACTCTATTTGCATTATGGCAAGGTAGATCTATTAAAAATTTGCACAATGACATTTTTAATATTCTAGGCATTGGATTGTTATAAAAGGAATTTTATGTCTGCCTAATTCCTTACCACCGACTTGTCAGGGAAAGATGAGAAAGGATAGGTGGAGGTAAGCGGATCAAAATTTATATTAATTACCCACGGGAAGCAGCATTAAGCAGGGGCACCACAATTAACGTAGTGCATTATTTTGTAACAATCCAGTGAGAAGCCGCATAAAGTGACGGTGAACGTCTTATTAATTAAAAAGAAGAATATTACAACTTAGACAATATGATGAATATAATATGATAGCAAATATCAACTATTTACTGTACTTCATATAAAGCACAACGTATTAATTGTCTTTCAGATAATAATCAAGTTAATTGATCGTATAACCTTACGATTGGTTGACTGTAGACCTATTCCCTTTCATAACCAATACTAGGTCCCTTACTTCCTGGTGGCTCTTCCTATGCACTTCCCCAGTAATTCGGTTCTGGCAAATTATTCCTGGGTCTTCCTCTGGAGACTTTCTAATCCATTTAGAATAATTTTTGAGTGAAAAACTGACTCGATAAACAGAGCGAGTACTGGTACCGACAGGGCATACACAAGCCAGAAGAAGCCAACAGAAATCGAAAGAGAGTATGTGGGAAAATAGAGTGAGTAGATAAAACATAATTTTTTCATGTGTAATTTCTCTCCGTAGAATATATAGTTTTTGAGAACAAATGTGGGACATAACTTATTGGTAAATTCTTGTAGGAGTAAATGATAGCATTTGGTGAGGACGGGGGAATGCAATGCCATTCATGAAAAGCAAAACTCGATCAGTATGTTTTCGTTAAAATATTGAACTGGAAAAAGGAGCACGTAAAACGAAAGAAAAAAACGTCGGAATTCTCTCTCTGATCGGAAGGAGCTAAAGGGCATAAAGTCCCCGCACTTGATGCTCTATATCCCACATTTTTACAACGGGTCTATGCAGTTTACAAAAAGGTTTTTAAGGGCCACTTGTGGTTTGAACGTCACCTGAAAATGATCTTTTGCTATTTTTTTGCAGTTATTGCGAACTCTGACCTCTGACCTAGATATGTGATACATGTCCATTTTATTTTAATATTGGAAACATGTTATCAAGGGTGGATTAAACGGTAGGTGTATCGCCCGCCTCTTCTGTTCCCACCACTAAGCCACTGAGAACAATAGCCAAAATTAGACACATATCGGAACTTTATTTTTTAATTTCAGCCACCATTGTCATCACTGGTAATTAATTTTAAATAATAATTTAATCTCTGTCTAATCATACCTCACGCGACATCTTAAGCATACGCAATTTTAATCTAAACTAATTTTTTTTCTGGCGGCACACCGTTATCATTCCACAACAGCATTGACTTTTACGCAGCGACGTGTAACATCACTTAAAGTGATTTAAAGTTGAGGAAAATGTGTACATCTTTGCAATATTAAAAAATTATTGCCTATTTGGATATGTATCATATTTTAAAATATATTAAGACTTGTCTGTTATACACAACGTAGCATAGAATACCCCGATCCCAGACCCGCGATGCATTCTTCCAAAATAGGGAAGATAACAAAAAAGATGAGACATGTGCATGGGCATAATGGAGAGGACATTAGACTCGGGAGGGAATGCAAAAAGTCTCCGGGAACATCAATAGCTGAGGAGAGGGGAATGCGGAAGTGAAGCGGAGCGGCATGCGTAGCCGGGACGGTTGGAAGGGGAGGGCATTATCATACGGAAGGAAGACACGGTCTCCCGGCCACATAAGTAATAGGGTGCGAAATACTGAGGGTGATGTAAAAACGTGGCGTGGAGTTGAATGGTGGATAGATTCTAGGAGCAACCGATTGGCGGGAATGTGGGGGCCGTGGAGGGTGGGGAATGAAGGATGAGAGTGATGAATGAACAGTGAGACTGGCTCCGGAAGAAACGGAGAGGGCGAAAAAATGCACTAAGCGGAGGAACGGTTGGCGACCTCGCGTTTGCTTTGCTAATGGACGACTGCTTGCGTCAGCTGGAGCAACTCGTAAGTAATGCGCTACAATTTTTTCACGTAAATTTCTTGTTGAAAAAAAATATAACGTTGTTTGAGGTGTGGCTGTGAGTAACCAAACTTTTAATCTGATAATAGATATTATCATAGTTATCCCAAAATCATTATTTAAAAGAATCAAACAGGACCTGGTTTGGTACAGCAATGCACAATAAAAAAACCACCCATACGACCTAGACTGTTGGAACACACAACCTTATTTTTCTTTAACAATTAAGATTTGAAGATCCGGATTGCGTTTTATTTGGTATCTCAAATAAAGTTTATTTAAATGACTGTGTTAATTTCTTAAAAAAAGCCTGTAAAATGAATAGTACATTTAAAATAAAAAGAAATTAACATAATTCATACAGGAATGTCTTCCACTTATTTTTCTAACAGTAATTCACAACCCATTTATTTTTAGGACTAGTGGATTCGACCACGTGGCTTACAGCCGCAGTGTATGCTGCCACCTGTAAAGGAACATAAAAATACAATGGATTCGGGGAAAGTGGGAGGGAGTGAAGATGACTAGAGGTGGATAAAGGAGAAAAAAGGAACCTCGAAGCTGGCAAAGGTGCGATAATGGTGGATCGAAGAACCAATTAAAACAGGAGATGAGTGTGAAATGAGAGAGAGGCAGTTGAAGATGAGAAGACGAGACAATTGGAAAAAGAAAGATGGTGGAAGAAAAGGAGAGGACAGTGGAGGGAATGAATGCCAGAAGCAATTTAGTTGGAGAAGATGGGACGGGAGGAAGGCTTCTTCAAAAACGGTAAGGTTTGATTGGCCATCCCAATACACTGGGAGATCTTATAAAATGGGAGGAATAATCCTCTGTGAAGCCATTAAGATGGCAATCTCAATTCGTAGATAGCGAGAGTATTTTTCAGATTTTCAGCATACTAGGTGGATTTATTCAGTATACTAGGTGGATTCAAATTCCAATCATTTTTTTAATACTGTACATGTATAACGGTAATTCTCTTCTCAGAACAACATTAATCTTGTACCTGGGTACATGTCATATGTACTTTACACATTCTGTAATTCTCGAATCAGTCAATTATTGAAAGTCATCCTTGGTTTTCCCCAGCGTTGAAAAACTCTCTGAGTGAGGAATCGAATTTTTGCTACAAAACAAATAGTTGATCCTAATACCTGCTTTCATCGATTTGTCTAAGGCAAAAGAGTCTATCATAAATGTTTGATAGACATGTATAAAAATGACAAAAAAAGGTTGTTAGAACTCTGCGTGTGCTGTTGCATGAATAAAAATATGGAGCCCACTGGGGTTTTTATATTACAAAAGAAAAAAATATGCATAAAACAGAAGACTGCCTATCAATAATCGGTCTCCAGCAAAAGAGCTCAAATCTGACCATCAGATCAGTCCCGGAATTTCTACCTGCTGGGCAAATGAGTGATACAGCGAGTATCTCTAAAGGATTAGTTATTTGATGTCATTCTGGAGGTAGGATGCTAATTCAGGTATTAATGCTAATCCACATTCTCCTGCATAATATCATATGTGGGCAACAATGTGATAATGATACATAGATATTTGGGCTTGTTACTCAAACAAGGAGTTTTAGATTGTAAAATATGCATTAAATATAAAAATAATATCAAATGGCACGCCAAGGTTTTAGGCCGAATCGTTTTCAGAAAGATAAGTCGAAACACTAGTCATTATTTAAAAAAATCATTATAAGTTGAAAAGAAAGAAGGTTTAAGAAAAGATTTGCTGAAAAATGTAATCGATTTTTCTACCCAAATATAGTATTCAGAGGATCACATACAACATCAACTGTACCAAACGTACCCAAGCAACCGTTGTTTCGCTAATTCTGCCACCTAAGAAAGGTAAAATAAGTACAAATCGGGTCACATCCGCTGTTTGCATTCTGGACTGTACACTCTGCATTCGGCAAGTGCATGATTACGCACGGTGCAGATGTAGAACCACAATTTCGATGAGATAGTAGGACATAACTGGGGATTTAAGCTGGCTGGAGATTTGGTAAGATGAGGCTTTATTGGCTGAGGCTTTATTACCCTTGTCTCTGGTAAAACTGCAGGAAAGTTTGCGTTACTGTTGTCTTCCTAGACTACATACATGGATGAGGAACCAGAAATTGCAGAGGAAAGCCGTTTCTCGCCGCGAAAACCTGCGTACCAATACATAATCGCTCTTTTAATGATGTAGGGGAGACGAGACGAATGATAGAAAGCATTAGGGAAAAGGAGACTCGGGAAAAATCCTTAAAGAAAAGTTAGCGTAATGTATTTCCAGAGAGTATTAGTTGCGATAGATAGGAGAGAAAAGAGAAATTGTTAAATTATGAGTCACGGACGAAGTCGGTACAGTGGAATAGGAGAGAAGGAGGACCGAGGCTGAGTGAGGCCTGATAGATGGAGTGAGGCGAAGCGAAAAACGCAACAGAAGAAAGTGATAGATTGCCGTTAGATGGATTTTGAATGGGAGGATCCAGCTTAAAACGGCGAGTTTCCTCGAATAAATGAAGAGACGAAAGAAGACGAATTTACATGACCGCTTGTGAAGTGTGTGATTTTGTGAGTGACGAGATCGGAGTGTGGATCGAGTTTTTGAATTGGTCGAAATGAAAAGAGGAAAGAAGAGAATAGGTAGAAGGATGCGGGAAATAAACATGACGATCAGTCAAGGGGCAGTGCTGTGATGAACAAGTGTGGGACAGGAAATGAACGAACACGAAGAATGCCAAGCGTAACTTCCGGTCCCATTCTTCCAACTCGTTCGTTTCATTTTGTATTAGTGGGTGTACTACACGAGCAGCTGTGTTCGTACTGTAGAGTTTGTACCATATCTATATTTCACACTACTTATCTTCAAACTTAATTCTGAATGTAAATATTAAAAACTGTAATTTGAATTAAGTGAGCCACAGTGAAAACTTCTATTCCACTTGGGAATCAAAGCAGGAAAAGGAAATTATGCGCCAAATGGGCGACATTGTGAGGGCCAAATTTCTCCGACCAAGGTAGAGCGCAATTCACACACTTCACCGAACCTTTGTATTAGAAAAAAATGTATTACTCAATGGCGAAGATTAGGTTTTCTACCTGATCCTGCACGTAAATGGAAATAAGAGTGCAATTGAAGGGAAAGAATGACAGGCATTGAAGTAGTGTTCTACCCTCCCTTAGGGATCTAATGAGAGGACAGACTCCCTCAGGTGAAAGCAGAAATGACGGAGACTAGTGAGTAAAGGCCCAGGAACGAAGGCGATACATAGGATAGAAAGAGTATCGGGGGAATCTAATCGAAGAAATTTTTGTGAATGAAATTTGTGTCAGAGAGATAAAGGAGAGCCCTGGAGGGCAGAAGAAAGTTTAAGAGGAAGATCTTGAGACAAGGGAGCCATATAAAAGAATAGCGAGGTATCTTGCAGAGATTTAAGGTTTCGTCGCCACGTTATTTGCCAAAAAATCGTTTTCGCGAAATTTGTGGTGGTATTTAAGTGTATTTTAAGAAGCAATGATTTTACATAATTTTTGAGGTCAAATTCCATCGCGTACCGATTTATGACCCAGTAAATCTGTCACAGCTAGACAAGTGAACGCCGTTTACTTTAGCTTTGCTAAGGAGTCTCTGGAACTAAATTATGAATGAGCATTGACACAAAAAGTTGAGACCCTCCTTATAACCCAATACCTTGCCACTACGTAGTTAAAACTTCGTTATTTCACTGACAACATTTTAATATTGTTATTAGGCCTTATTTGATCCAAAAAAGTAACTTTTATACCTCTACATAGATGAAAGAATGTTCTCTCTACCCTACAAAGATCAATGTACCGTAGAAGTAATTAAATATTTAATGCAAGGCATACAATATTTACATCTGAAACGTAGTTAAACCTCAGACTATAGTAGATTTCTCCCTCAGTAATATACTGAATAACCTAAATTTGTTGAAAATAATAATCCTTTTGATCACAAAATCATTCTAATTCCTATAGAATTGGAAAAGCACGAAACATTATATATAAGACTATTAGACTGGGCTAAAATGAAATGGGAAATGCATTAATTAATTGATTCAGAATGGAAAAGGGAAACGGTTCTGGATGAGGGTTGGTTGGGAAGGCCGAAGAAGAGAGTGAGGGAGGATTGGGGGCGATAGGAGGAGCGAGGAGGCGATAGGAGGAGGTGAGGGACGGACGTATGGCTATAAAGATAAAGTAACAGAATAGTCAGGGAGACGTGAGGGGGCTCAGGGCCGTAAGAGTAAGGGGAAGAGACGGGGTGAAGTGGCGTTGAGCGCCGACATGCGTGGCTCGCCCTAAAGGAAAAATTATATAAAAGACACCATTAAGGGGGGAAATTATGCATGTGGCAGGCACCGAAATGTCGACATTCACCCTGAAAAGAGGCGATGAGGCTTAAAGCAGCGAGGGAAACATTGATGTTATGTAAATAAACTCTGAAATTCCACAGAAAGGGGGTAAAAATCCAGTCTCATGTCGTGAGCATGACCGACGCTGCACCGAATATTATCACCGAGTGTGATGGAGAAATTATACGAAAAATTATCAAAGATAACATTATGGCTTCAATGTTTAAATGTCGAAGAAATTGGTGTATGGATTAATTATCAAACATGCTTACTAATCGTGACTTCAGGCACAGCTGATTAATATTAATACACCGAGTACAATCAACTTTTATATTAAATAAAGGTATTTTTTATCATTTAAAGAGATAAGTACGTTTCAAACCATTAGATTAGGAGGGTATTCGCACTTATAATCCAATGGAAATAAGAGGCTTCCTCGCTGGCTGTGGTCGGTGAGTATCATGAAGTTGTCTATTGGCACGATACTGATGAAAAAAGGTGCAAAACTTGCAGACTAAAACAGCTAAATACTAATTATGTAGTGCCTCTTTTTTGACCACCCCCATTTTAGCATATAATGAATGCAAAATTACTGAAATTCTGCAAAATATTACGTAATAGAACGCAGACTTTTAAAAATACGTTAAAACCTTTACGGAGACACCTGCTAGGGATTGCAAATGCAATTATACATGTAGTACGAGTTCAAAATGTAGACTTGACATGTGAAACTGGACAATTCTCATGATCTGGACGAAATGTACATTCAAACAAGCCAGATCATTTGACACGCAAGCAAGTTCGTTTTAACTTTACATCATATAAAAGATACTTTAGCAGATTTTTGTCTATAATAAACATATATAAGTAAACTGAATCGACGCAGCAACAGCCTATCATTGGAATTAGTATTGCTTTCACATCCGAGCAATTCCTGAAAATTCTTCCACTTCCGTTTGGACCGACATCCTTAGGTAAACGGTGCAACTTGTCTCCCTAAGCACCAACCCTTTTCTTAAGGTCTACCTCAAACAAATTATAAAAACGTTGGATGAGGAAAGTTATCGCAAAGAAATATCTTGTCAAAGGCAAAGATGAAAGGAAGAAACTTATGCAAAAATCAGGGGAAAAGAGGATTGAACCCTTGAGAGAATTCTTAAAAGAGCTACAAAATGGATAAGTCTTATCGGAAAAAAATTCTCGGCCTACTGAAATGAGCGTTCATCACGTTATGGTTTTATTTCCATCTCCGGTTTTCTTAAGAGTCAGTCGCAAACGGGAAATTAACTAAATCATTCCTTCCGCGAAGCGATTGCTCCGCATAATTTCCGCAATCATTATCCCCGGGCGACTAACCCTCATCGAAGGGCTACGTCTAAGATGGGGTGGCGGGACAGTGCAGAGGAGGAATGAGAGAAAAGAGACAGAAGAGGAAGTGAGGGATTCGAGGATGGAGAAACTAAAAATGTGAGGCAGGTTGTTCAGGTACAAGTGGCACAACTCTTCCTCCAATACAATTCTTTAATTTTACCTGCCTTTACAACAATCCACACCCATTTTCACGGATCCCTTTACTATTATTCTCCAATTTCTTACTAAAATTACTCATCAATATCATCAGCTCCAAACTACCATATAGTACCTGTTTTGGAGAAGAGGGATAGGCAAGGTTAAGGCTCGTTAAGACCAGTTGAAACTCAGGGCTTTCTCAGCGATGCTCAAGAGCTGACGTAGTTTATTTATTATTACGAGTAGTTACTTGTTTTGATTCAACGAGAAAAAGAAAAACGATGAAGCAGTTGCAATAAATAAAGAGATTTTTTCAGTTGCGTGAAAAATACACATAAATACTACCTTGCAGTAACAAACTACACATGAATATATTTGGAAAAAAAGTGCCACGCAAACTCTCGCTGCAAATCTTACAATGATCATTTAAGCTACGACTCAGGGTATAAGTCTCCATGCAAAGCCAAGGATTTATTTTTACAGAGATGATTAGTGCACCAAAGAAATGTTAATCATTTGCATAAAAAATTGCATAAAAAATCGAATAGAAAAAATATTACAATCAACTGATACTGAAGCTTCCAATCTTTTCTGTTGAGAGTACATAATTAAGAGAAGCAAATAGCTGTGCCGAATGCAAAGTTTTTATTACAGGGACTTCAGTTGTTAAAAAACCCTTAAAAATTGCTATCAGGAGTTTAACCACATATATGTTAGTTTTCTGGTTACTATCCGCATTTCCACTATATTTCAAATCCATTGGACCTCAAGGATGCCCGTTCAATAGAGCTTATAGACATACAACGATCAGTGAATTTCATATAAAAGATATAGGGTGGGCAAGAATTTGTCATAGAAAAGCAGGTTCTGTTAGAGTTTGTGGGCTTTGGGGTATAGGGTAGAGGCCGGGAAGATGAGTCGAGCACGACAATTAAGCGATAAGGGACAAACAGAGGGGAAAGACAGCGGTTGGGGGAGGAGAAACAGGGTTTTGGCTGAAATTCTGAGATTGCCAGAGGGCATTCTGTGATATGATGCGCAGTGATGAAGGAACAACAGGACGAAGCTTCGGAGGACGGATATTGGGTCTGTGTGGACGAAAAATTATAGCGAGAAAAGACAGGCAGCTGTTAAAGAATGGAATAAGAGGGGTCAGTGGCTGGAATGAGCGTGATTTTGTTATGCCGGGATCGAAAAAAACAGGAAATAATATTAAGTTCTGTTTAAGGTTTCCGCTGCGAGCAGGTATTCTTTCCGTTTATTCTTTCAAGATTCGGCCTCGAAGTTGTTTTCGACATTTATCCTCCTCTTTGTAGGCATTTGGAGGCATCTTTGACCTAAGGACGCCTTCAGGAGAGGAGAAGAAATGTTGTCGGAAAAACAACGAAGCGGGTGAATCCCGTAAGAAGAGGAGGAAATAATATTATTTAAAGTATATATAAATAGTAATTAAAATCAATTAAATAAAGGAAAATAACCGCAAAGCATATCTTAATATCATGACCAAGAAATTACGACCGTCTAAAAGTCAAAAGGAGTAATAACATCGTCAATCCAGCGTTCCTGGCGGCTGAGGCCTGTGCGCAAATGCTAATAGAAGTCGAAAGCTTGCGATAACGATGTCCTGGCGATTGCCGATCCCAACATAAGGGAAGTGACAAACTAGGTAAAATTAATAGTTGAAGGCGCAACCTTGTGAAAAATTGTCACAGACATGACGAAAAAATAGCTTAATATACTCCACACTTAAAAGTTTATAGCCGACTCAGGTTTCGACTGTACAGCAATCAATTTCGAGGTACATTTACATCATATGAGAGTCAATACATAGAGAAAAGACAGGGGGGAGGGGGGGCGGAGAGAGAAGTAAAGGCGGTTCATTGACGTCAGAGACGTGCGTCACGGTCACCTTCTGTCAATGGGTGGTGGTGGGGGAAATGTTATAGATAATAGAGGATAATAGAAAGGAAGCAACACATTCATTGAGAAGTTTCACATTTTTGTTAGTAGCAGCATACATAATTTCAAATTGTTCAAGGAAGTCCGATTCTGCCCCTTTTTTGTCAATGCGGAGTACTTCAGCACAAAATCAACTTCGTGGTTATCCTCGATTGATGGTCTCGTCTAGGAACAAGGTGTTTGCGCCTTAAGTCTATATATAATGGCACCAGAGCGAAGGTCGTGCTTACTAAGCCACTGTCGCGGTGGGTTAACCTTAAATTATGATTTTTTGCAGCTAACAAGACAATTTTAGAATCGTTTCAATTACAAATTATATGGTACGCAGTGCTCGAGTGGAAGGTTATACACTAAGGAAACACTCCCAACGCCACGTCCATCAGGTGCCATCATATATGAGGAACAACCACATAGATGGTGATGGTCAATAAATGAGGTTACGATGCGAGAACAGCAAAATGAAGTGAACCATGACTATCTCTTCCAATTTTTCCTTAAGCCGCAATCCATGAGATCCAAGACGACGTATGCCCGACTCCCCAGACCGCCCTCGCCACAACCTCCACCTGTGCTTTAGCCGAATGGCCTCCCGAGGGATCCTAGAAAATTCAAGAGGGTGAGCGATGAAAAGTACATAACGCGGGGGAATACTTCTGCGCTGGGGTCGGAGAGAGACCAGAGGAGGAAGAAACACGTATGGGGGACCACGAAATTGGCTTAAGAAATCCGAAGATATCGTGGAAATGCCTCAGAGGGGAGTAGGGGTTCCAGCAAGCGGGTTGGGGCACGGAGAGGAGAGTAGAAGTGAGAGATAGCCGAAGGAGGTGGGGCTATAGATGCGGTCTAGTGCAGCAGTATCCCCGCAGAGTGTAGTTGTAAGAAACAGAGTGGCGCCTGCGGCAAAGAAAGAACAGAATAGTGGAAAGTGAGGTTTGGCGGAACAGCTAGAATATTCCCAACTACCAAAATATCCCTTCAAATTATTAAGCGTGTAAAAATGGTAAAGGTTCAGTTATATTCCGCACAATAATTATTATTATTCCAATAATTTAATGAGGTCGGCCAGGGTTCACATCCCTACAGATGCGGATGTTTTCCAGAGGGAACCCTATCCCTATTTGAGTGTCTTGTAGACGGCACTTCAAGTACAGTACTCCGTCTGTCGAATGAGACGTTGAACCATGGTCTCCTTGGCGCCTTTCGTTAAGAGCAGGCTAATGCCGACGTCGGGTTTCTATCCACCCTTCCTCCCTTACCTATCCCCTATGATGAAAATGAACTTAGCCGTCGGTCGCCTCCCCAAATATCCAATCCTAAAAGCTAATGGACAAATGAGCGGCCAAGAGTGCGCATGTAATTTTCTCAGTGGAAGTCACAGAAAAGGTGAATGCCGTCGTCGGCTTCGAAGACCCCTGCTCCAAACGTCCAACACATTTCATTGCCTTACACTATCTCTCCTCCTCAACCAAAGACCCGACCTCGAAGCACCACCACCATTAACGAAGATTACTCTACCTTTCAGGGTAATTTCACTTACTTTAGCGTTTATAATTTTACTTCTTTGGAACTCGAGCTGATAAATAGTAAATGAAGGAGCCACATACTTTTAAATAGCGGAGGAGGTGCGTAAAAAAGACTTCATGATATTTCCGTCACGATGATGGGAGCTAGATGAAAAAAAAGGAGTCTTGATCGTCGTAAAAAAACAAGTGGATATCATAATGGAGAGAGCGGATGAAGGGGGTGGGTGCAGAAGCTGGAAGCTAAAAGTGGTCTTAAATACATAAAATATGATACACTCAAGAAACACAACGTCGGTAAGACTTCAAACTTTTCTATCGAGTATGCGTTGCATCAGCGCAGTTGGTACATTAGGTAAGAGTGGGCATAAACTGATCGTCATACAACGTCTTGGAGATAAGAAAACTGCCTTGTCCATATTTGAACTTAGCTCATCCATATTTGAACTTAACTCCCTTCTGTTTTCGCCGCGGAGATAAAAAATATCGCGGAGAGAATAAAGGGGTACGGTATAGGTGAAGGGAGGAAGGGCTAAGGCAATAACCTTATACCTTCTCACCAGGCGTCGCCGAAGATTTTGGAGAGAAAATGACAAACGGCGCTCTTAGCTTCGCTCACTTTACGGCCGCTGGATGCAAGGAAAGAGTAAATGCTCTCCACCGCCATTTTTACGGAAGAGCAAAAAATTTTTCATCGTTAGATTCGTAGGATAACTTCACGCCAGAGGGAGTGAACTCAGCACCAGCTTAGAGGGAGCTTATTAAAGTTTGACCAACGCGTTCCATTGCTTTTCCGTATCATTTCTGTTTTTTGCAAGGTGATTTTTTTTAACGTGTTAATCACGTTTAAAAAAACTTGCTAAAAACAGAAATGATACGGAAAAGCAATGGAACGCGTTGGTCAAACTTTAATAAGCTCCCTCTAAGCTGGTGCTAAGTTCACTCCCTCTGGCGTGACTTCATATGCGTTGCATGCCTTAATGGCGTGACTTAATATGCATACTAACTTAATATGCGTGGTATATATAGAATGCTTGGCAAAAATTATTTCTTGTTTCATTCACGGATATTTATTTAAGACATATGCATCATTGTCGGGGCTTATCACCATCAACTAATATTTAAACGAATATGCATGTAACAAATGCATCCATATAATTTCTACAATTAGTAAGGTAAGATTTTCGACAAATCATAAACACGTAGAAATATATTACCATCTATTACCTGATATATCGAATATAAAAATGCAAAGATCATACAATTTTCTATTTGAGTTGATCAATACCGATATTGCAAAAGCTAGCTATGTTAAAGCTAGAATTTGCCTAAAATAAAGCGTACGGGAAAGTTGAAATATACTTGAAATTTTTTAAACATCAAAAATGAAAATTTAAAATATTTGAATAACTAAGAAAATGGAATTGTTCCGTTGGTGCTCAAAGGCGTGCGGTAATTACATTGCGACAATAATCCACCTATGTATATATGTGGAAAAGTTACATGCGGAGTTTCTCCAATGCACTAAGTTCTCCATGAACATAAAAATTACTTCCCTTTCAAATCTTATTAAATTATTCAAGCTTAAAAGATTTAATCGAGAATATTCCAAGGAACAATTAAAAGGAAGCAAAGTTAACAAATTTGGGTTATGGATTAAGCTCGGCAAAACAGCAAAACAAAACTACACTGGCTAACAAATGCAAGAATTCCATCCATATTTATTTCTGAGGCAAACACTCTTGGCTGGAGACCAGGAGAGCCCTACGCCAAAGTGGACATCATATTAACACCCTAGCGGCAGATTGAAATTATCTCATTTAAATGAAAATTGACGACGAAAGTAAAATTCTAAGATCATTTTAGCCCATCCGCCAGATTTTAAAATCAGCTATAACAGAAGTTATAATCTAGAACTACCTTTTTATCAGTTTATCAATTGTTTCCGTTGAACATGATATGAAAAAAGCTGTACATAGCCCTGGGATAGCAGTCACATAATGTGGAGTTTAATTGGAATAAAATGACAAAAATAAGTATTCAACAGGCCCGGAATTAGAACAACTTTGCTGAGGGATGAATTGTTACCCTGCATCTCGTTTACACTCGGGAAAGTTATCGTCGGATCTGGTGAGTTGGAAGCCGAGGAGTGGTTGAAAAGAGAAATGGAGACCGCATGAAGAGGGACGTAAGCATTTAACGAGCGGACACATGCATTATAGTTCTAGCAAAAGAGCCCTGATTTAAATAGTGAGAGACAGAGAAAATGAAGAAGGAAAAGACTTCATTATAATTCAAATTTTTTCAACTGCCCAACGAAAAAGCGCGTGCATAGAAGCCATCAGTAGTCACGAAACGGATTCTACTTAATTCTCACTCTATCACCGACCCCTCATTTCTTCACCCGTCACTCTTTACAGTGGGTACCGTTGCCCCAATTTCCAGCCTATCCACTCCCCGACGGCCCAATGTACTCCTCCGTAAGTCAGGGTGCGTAGACACTTCCACTGCGGACAGAACCATCATAGATATATCTAACGCCTTCGCGGGATACCCCTTCACTCCTCAGCGCTAACCATAGTCGTGCTTCACTTAAAAAATGAAAAAGTGAAAAAGATTTATTTGTAAAAAAATAGTCATCATGTTGAGCACTTACTGCGCACTTCCTGAAAATTGGCGCACAGAAATCAGATTTCATCATACATCCTCTTTATTTTCTGCGAGCCATACGTATTTGGATTTGCATTCTTTCAATAACTCTCATGACCTACGTATTTTCTGCCTTAAATCAATAATAATCAAAGATAAGCTATGTGTATTTATTTAATGATAAAGTATGGCAAATATGTCGAAATGTATCAAGTAAATTACTTAAAATGAAGTTCAAATAACAGAATGAGAAAATAGGATTTTGGTAGCTGAAAATTAAATAAATAGCCTATACTAACGATGGTATCATCCACACACAGTCGTAAGACTGAAGGGTAACTGGGATGAAAAAAATGAAGGTAATCCAGAGAGCATCAAATTATCTTTGTTCATTTCCATGCATACCCTCACCGCCCGCGGGGAATCACGGGGATCTTCTGTCACAGTCCTCAACGGAGAAAGGTCCAAGGCAGGAGAAGAGATGATTTTCTTCTAAAAATACCTACCCTACCCAAAGGCTACTTCTTGAGGAAGGGAAGAGCGGAATTATAAGTCCATGTTAAGGGAGGGATTAATACCGATGAAGGAGACTGACTGCTGTGAGGAATGTGAATAGACTGTCGGTGGGGCAGAAAAGATTGCCACTGCGGCTTGAGAATTCTTTATTACATCTTTCACCCCTACATTTTCATATACCGTCTAAAGAAGAGAGATTTTTACTTATAAAATCAGCACTTACTATCCCGTAATTCATCCGCAGGAGATGAACTAGGAAGACAAAGCGACAGGTCAGATAGGAAAAAGGCGGAGTTAAAAAATAAAAATTAATTTCTCCGTTAAGCATCGCGATAGTACAAAGGAGAGAAAATAATGTGAGA
Organism: Ceriagrion tenellum; assembly: GCA_963169105.1. NCBI lineage: Eukaryota > Metazoa > Arthropoda > Insecta > Odonata > Coenagrionidae > Ceriagrion > Ceriagrion tenellum. The sequence continues at coordinate 56,919,901 of OY720632.1, read as the reverse complement.
AGAAATAGACTTAGAATATCTTATATACAAAGCCAATAAAGGGAAAACAATAGCAAACTCGGCACCCTGTTATTTTCGTCCATTTCATGAGGGTAAATGGAATTACCGGGAGGCCACGTTGTGTACAGCACTTCCAGTGATACGTGCATCTGCAGCTATTCGCTCTCATTACATTTTCTTATCCCCCATCTTAAATCTTAGTTATGAGAAACTTCTATTGCAGGAAATTGCCGTAAATAACATAGTTTCAAATTTTTGAGGGTTCGAGAGCTAGATCTGAAAAAAGAGGAATAAATTAAGGGGCTTCCTCAGGCGGGTATGAGAGAGAATAAGGCCAATTTTATTATTTTCAGTTTTTGGCCCGGGGAATGCTCGCGTGCCTCCATACCCAGATTATTGAGGGATCAACTATGACTTCCTCACCGCTCTCCCTCAATAGCGATTTCTAGCCCACGCAAAAATGCAATGCTGGCGGAAAAAAATAATAACCTCCCTGCGTCTCCTTTCCGAGCACGCGGAGGGATAACATAGCGGTGCGGCGGTTGAACAAGGATTCTTAAAGGACCGGCCTTAGGCGGACAGTCTAGGCCCGGGGTCGTCAACTAGGTGTCTAGTAAATTATACCTGATCGTTGAATCGACGTAAGTTATCCTGTTGTGCTGAGAATATTTGTCAAAACCTCAATGTATTAGCTTGGGTGTAAGCCATTTATCGTTTTCTAAATAATGTAGGCAGCTGCAATAAAATTATTTCTTATATAGGAATAGGAATTAGAATAGAATAATCTGCAAAAGCACTGGACAAATAAATTTCAGGGAACACAAGGGTAGATAATTGATGGAGGCGTATAGATTAGAGGAGTAGGAGCTTCGTCTCCGATCCATTCATCTTAGGCCACTCTCCCGAAGGCAGAGGTGGCTTCAGGAAATTGAATACATTCTCCCTCCTCTTTTTCCTCCAATCCGGAACCCGATTTGCAGAACTGTTGGCTTCCCTCACGGTTGGACATTCAGGGAGAAGTGAGAGAGATGAAGCATGCAAAACACGCTCCAGATTTCGAGAAATGATGGAGCATCTCGGCTATAAATTTCGTAGCGAGTCCTTTTTAGCTGCTCACAGTCATCGCTGCAGCCGCTGACCGCAAGTTGCATTCGTGTCGCCGCCTTCTCACCATTCCGCCTCGCCTTATCCCCCGCACGCTGCAAACATTCTGGCCGACCTCCCACCAAGAGAAATACACTTAGATGAACACAATCACACGACGGGAGGCCTATTCAACCTCACCCACTCTGCCTCAAATCCCAATTCACTGCATTTCCATCAATTTTCTGCTCCCTGCGAACCCAATCCACCCCTACGTTCTGATTGGTTCTCTAACCACTCCATGCATTCACCCTACAGTCTTACACCGTCCCACCTGTTCCCAAACCTCATCATCGTCTCAAATGGCCACTAAAGAATTTGTAGTCAAGTATATACAAGTTGAAATTTCGTTTCGGGTCAAAATGGTCCGAGGATAACAGGAGGGATAATACTTAACAAAATCAGAGGATGCATAATTCAGGTTCAATTTTATTTCATAATTCATGCTTCTGAACAATTCAGAGGAGGTCATAATTCCTCAATGAGGAACTATTGTTAAATTAACGGCCGCATATCATGATACGACAGCTGGAGTCACCCTGTCGTCTTGAAGAGGGAAATTATTGCGTTCAAGAAAAGACAATGGCCTAATAGCTGAAAACACCCACCAAAAATACCCGCTTTTGAACTCGGAAATAAGCTTTCCATAGTATCAACTATCAAACGCTCAACCTGAGTGGCGTCTTACAAAACTTACCACCTGCTAGATGTAGTAATGGAAAGACCGAGAATTAAAAATCTCAACTACTTAAATCACCATTTCTGATCACAGATCCAGTTTTCATGCTTCTGAACATGCTTCTGAACAATTAGTCACACTTCTCCTTCAGTTATAAATTGAATAATTCTCTATGAAATTGAACATTACTATCAATAATGCCACCACGGGGAAAATAAGGTGAAAAATAATCCAAAATAGAACAAGTAAGACCCAGAAGAATTCAAGGAAGAAAAAAATCTTACTGAAAAATCAAAACTCAGAATATAAAGTCGGAGTCGAAATTAGAGAGCAAATACTTGCCCATAATTCAGGCTAATATTCAAACAAGCGAGATTGAAAATAAAAACGAATCTGCCTTCGAACCTTGCATGCTAGGAAATTCAAGTTCAGATTCTCTTACTCTTCAACTGAATAGAGAGTATAATTAGTAAAATGACGAAATTATACTAAGTTTTAAACCATTCACCTGGGCAGGATCGTTTCTCCATACATAGGGGCAATTAATTGTCATGATTATTTCATGTAAAGAAGTATAGCCGCAGTATATTGAAATCCCCTCACTTTCGACGCCCACTAATTAAACGTTTGTTCCACTAAAGAGATAAAAATAATAATTAGCTTCAATAGCAAGAGCCATTTCAGCATCGGACTTCTTAACCATTTACACTCCCAAACTTGAAACTGACTTTGGTCAACCAAATTGAGGCCTGGAAATAATCCATCAAAAGAAATTTTAAAATTGGTGAAAGAGGGGGTCGTGAGCTGGATGTTGAAAATAACCGCGCGAGGGGTCAAATCTATGCCCTAGCATGCCCAAATTAGGAATATAGAACCTCTACTTGATTTTGGGCTGATTTAATAAGTAACCTGGATGTAACTTCGAGGTAACTATAACATAGAGTGGCAGAGGCCACACTGAGGAAAATTTAAGCACGAAATCTCTTCGCCCTTCTTGTTGTTCATTTCGCCTGGAATGCACGAGGGAGGGCCAAGCATTCATTAGTTGGTTTCCTTTCCTACGAGACAAGCTCATGCCTTTCACTTACCACTCCAATCCACTCGAGTCGTAACGTCTCTTCCACCCTAATCAATGGTTTCCTTCCTTTCTCATTCCCCTTTCACCCTCGACCTCCTGGCTTCCCTTCTCTACCTCAAATTTCTATTTTCATCCATCGCACACACTAGAAAAAATCATTCCCTTCCTTTCGTTCCAATTTTATTAGAAGAATTTCCGCACCCTCTTTTTCCCTCAAGGCCATACTCTTTCTTTCCACCTTTCTTCTCGCACATCCTTCTCTCACGAAACTCTATTGTTCGCTTCAACGCTCGCGTAAATGTAAATCGGATGCATCCATTCACCCCTCGCTCTCTTCTCTTCCCCGATGCGCCCTCCTGCCCATCAGTTTTCTTGCAAGGCGTCTTCTTCCTGCAAAAATCGTCTACTTTCTCCTCTCTTGCCACTTACTCTAAAACCCTCTTGGATAATTTTCTTCCAATTTCAATTCTACGCGTCTTTCCTTTCACTCATTTCCTTTTAGCCATTCAGTATGCAGCAAACGCCCACTTTTTTCCAGTCTCTCAGACCAACATTACTTTCCACTCACCTCTTAATTGCCCATTCCGACCCTAACTTATCCTCAAGAAACTTCATTTTCATTTCTTGTCACTGTTTCATGTCTACTAATTCAAAGTACGAAAAAATTACGAAACGAAAAAGTAATTTAAAAAACACTTCTGGAAAAAAGCATTTCACACGAGAGCATTAAAACGTAGAGTTTGGAATCTGGGATTTCCTTCACGATCCAGAACATTTTTTTGCTCTCTGAAACATGAAATATATAGCATTAATAAACGGTCCATTTTCAACAAAATTTTTTTAACTTTTTGAGCTAAGGATAAAGCCCAAAAAAATATCGCTCTGAATTTCGCATTCTGTATTATACACGATATTAGAACTCACGCCTAGGACACTATTGATGCAGTAACTGTTGTCTTCCTTGGTGGCAAACCGATATCACAGTGAATAACTGCACAGAGGATTTTTTAACTCCTCTTACATGGAATGACGAATTTGGAAAGTTTACTCACAATGATTATAGCGGGCTTAAGGAGCGATTACATACAGCGCAGCAAAAGACATAAGGTCATGCTTTCAGTGACAAAGTACAGAAATTGATTTATGCTATTTACATTGCTCACAGAGAAGAAAACCCATGTCTTTTCTCAGTAAAACATTTTGCTAACTATTCTGAACGTGGTCCATGACCTACACGGCAAACATCCCATATGATGATGCATGTGATTAAAAATTACAAACCTTTTTTAAAATGACAAACTTGAATAAAATGTTTCTTCATGGCAACCTTCCATAAATACAGAAGAGATCGAGACCAAAAACAGCATCGACGGCTAAAATAACTCTTTTTAATATAAAACGAACCATACGAAAGGCAAAAATTCTTACAAATGACCTAAAAGTGGCTTATATTATGTATTAACCTAAACGCTAAAGAGCGGCCTCTCATTGGTCATTTCATGCCAGCCGAGCAACGAGCTCTCGCTTTAATTAAATATTCACCCATTCACCAAGATTTTCCATCCCGCCATAGAAGAACAATTTTACCGTACCTTTTTTTTCAAATCTTTCTCTTTTCCCCCAGCACTGTTCCCCGGATTCCATTTTGGTGCACACCTAACAGCCAGAGGAGCATGCTGGTTTCAACCTTGAACTGGGACGTAGGTAACACAAGTGACATTGAATCTCTCCGTGTCACATACTCTAGAGATGGAAAAATACGATATTTTGTCGTCGAAATAGACTATTTGTTTAAAACCAATGCAGTTCCTTTCCAAGATTTCTCAGTAACTCTTCTCTCATTCAACTACAATCCCTTTCCTCCAGTTTTTCGACTTCTCGTTCCACACGATCAATCACGAACCCCTATTGTTCACCCAGCCAAAAATTATCCTCTGGCTTTCTCAACATCCACTCAGTTACTCTTCCACTGCAAATCCGCACCTCCAACTCAACCCCCACGGCACTAACTCCATTTTCTGTTTCTCACCAATCACCTTCACACAACAATTCCAGTCGTTTATTCCCTTTCGAGCTCGTCAAAAATGTTCTCATAATTCTTACAATGCAATACTTACAATAATACTTACGATAATGCTTACAATGCAATTCACAATTTTGTGCTGCAAAAAATTACTTAAACCGCCTCCTTTACCTGTCCTCTTTTCATTCCATGGCCGACCGAAAACCAAACTGACGGCAAGACTCTATTGAGAGGATATATAAGAATGAGCGCGGCGCGACTCTAAGAGAGTAATAGCGATTTAATTTGTTGGACAATTTCCTTCTACTATTTCATTATCTCATCTCATCTTGCATGTATTTTCTTTGTTCATCTCTCAGCCTCAATATTTTTCTCCCATTTTACATTTATACTTCTGTTTACTAGTCACATAATACTGAAAATTTGAATCATACACTTCGCTGATGTGCTGAGTGTGGCACTGCTATGCATACAATGCATCCAAATTACCAAAATCTACTAGGCGAGTTAAATTCATCCATTTAAATTTTATTTTTGAATCATTTGAGGACATACACCTCAAGCACACACTGAACAGCCGCACAATGTCAACGTCAAGTTCTGAAGTCACAATTGTATTCACGATTCGTAAAATGCAAGTAGGTGAATGCTCATTATTCACGTTCAAGTAGTATATCTATGTAAGTAAAAATGATGGAAACTCGCATTATTTTCTCTGTAATGGCATACTGACGACTTCTAAAGTACTAAACACTCCATTTACTCCGTTTTAGAATTAATTTTTTTCATCAGTAAAGAAAAGACCAAATTAGTAACACTATCTCTTTCTGTGCCACTCTTTATCTCAAGTTCCCTAAATTAATATCATCATTACCCTCCTAAGCTTATCTCTGCCCAACACTTCCAACATTACGTGAAATTGTCTTCCCAAACTCGCTAACCGACCTTTACTCAAACTTTATAATCCTAAAAAACCATCTGGGCTGCATTACCTACATATAACCCGCTTGCGTTTTAACACTCACAGAACCCCTCTTTCCCATCACTAGACTTCCACATCTTTCCCTGAACTGCATCCTGAGATGATCCCCGAGCAAAATTTCCTCTTGAACTTTTCTTCGGGCTTGAATCATGTTGATCGACTTTAAGGGCAGTTTATAGTTAAATGGGAGTGGTTGCCCTCCATATAATACTCACACGATAAGGGATAACGATATATTTGTCAGTCGAAATTAGGAGTTGTGGTCGACTTTATAGAGTGAAGCCATTTTTGGTGGATTTCCGTTTAAAGGCGTTGCTTCACAAATAGCTTGAATCAAAAATGAAATTCAATTAGATATCAATGAGTTATTTCACAAGAAAGCTCGGTAGAATATTGGTGTTTTGGCCACATTGATCATTTTGCACACTTCTTAAACCTATTTATTCCCATTGTTTTAGATAAAAACAAAATTAAATGTAGATATTTATTTTCAGATTATTCAATTAAACATTCACAGGCTTTTTTGAAAAGATATCTTCTCTTCAAATGTATCTCTCTCTCATTACCCAAGCGATCCCGATATGATAACTTACGTAGCGGGAAAGTAACGTGGATTCGTGGAAACGGATGAATATGTCCCAGGGTTGAAATTCGCCATGAAAAAAGCCATCTTCCTTCGCCACGAAATTCGCCTTGAAGGAAGATGGCTTGGTGGTGTAACTGGCTAACACACCTGACCGGCGATTGGGAGTTCCGAGTGCGAATCCCGGTTAAGTCAAATGATTTCTTCATGGCGAATTTCAACCATTGGTGTATATGCACCCGAGTGAGTGACTTCGTACCACATCCTTTGTTAATGCAATGGCTGGATAAATTGGTCTGTATAGAGACCCCGATTCAAAAAAAAGATTTTAAGGGAGAAGAATTTATAAATTAAAATCGCCGGTCAAAGCATCACATCTTGTACGGTCAACACGTTTTCCCTCCTTATTTATACTCCACCTTCTCCTTCCAAAGCCGTCCTCATCCCAAGTCAGGCTTGTACGTTCCTCCCACATCTGCACACTCACCGGTCAGAGGGCTCCCTCCCTCGTCTTCCTCTTCCCTCTACACCGCTTCGTCCCTCTTCATATCTCTTCATTTAAGCTCTTCACCGCCAGTCCCATGTCATATTCCAACGTCCTCTCCGCCCACCACGACGCTCTAACACGCAACTGCCTTTACTCATCGCTTCTCCTCCGCCACCCGGCCCCTTCTATCAAAAATCTATCTCCTACCGGGATTGTCTTTCTCAAAGTTAGTCCATAATTCCCTTCGGATACCTAACCATCATCATCTTCACTAACATCTACCTCAAAGCTATCCCCGTTTCTTTCAGCGACCGCATTATCCCGTGGGGTGGGATGCTATCAAGATAAGGTTAAAATAATAATCTTCGTTAATTCTATCTGGGTCATTCGCGTGATTAAGAGCTATATTCAGAATGAAAATTTGCAGCTGCACCCGACCAAAGAGAAATGTACGGACATGACTGGCCAGGAAGAGAATTACATCACTTGTAAAACAAAAGTCATCCTCCTAATATCAGTTCTTCACTTTGATCCCCTACGTGTCCGGAACCTCAGATAAAAATGAATGATTTCGAGTTGAACACAGTGCTGCAACTAGTTTACCTACGAGAAGAGTACCATCGAGCTTTTTTACCGACCCAAAGACCTTGTACTACCAGGCATACAGAACGGTGTGTAAGGAGTTAAACACAGCTTTGGCAACTCATATTTGACAAAATATGGTGACGATACGAGGGAATGATGCCAAAGAGAAGCGAACAACCGAAGAGAGTATTATTTTTCTTTTCAAATTTTTTTAGAAGTGGTTTGCAATTGGAGCAAGACTTTGCAGCGATAATGGATTTCATTGTGGAGTCGAATACAATTCGGTGATTCTACATTCTCATTAGTTGAAATTCTCTCCGCTTGAGCATTGTGCAAGTTTTGTCGGACGTGGTGCTAGTTGTGTGATCCAACGTTGTGTTGATTTTTTGTTGACTATATATGATTATAGAAATATCTAGAGGCTACTGCCGCTATTAAATGTTAATAATTCACTTACATTGTGTCTCCCTCCGGGAAAATAAAACACGAATACACAGTTGCCCAGGTTAAGTTTCTAACAATATTGATTCCTTCCTTCATCGTTGAATTTTGCAAGGCTATAACTAGTAATATTATTAACTGTGCAACGTACTTTACAAACCAATTAGCAATGTTTACGAAGGTTTCTGTACATCACAAGTTGCCTTGATGTTCGAACTGAGTAGTTAAAATCCATTAACAGTAGAAACGTGCATGCCTGTCCACTTCATTTATCATCGCATAAAACACTACAAATATGAGTGCCAGTATATCTGTTGCCTAAAAATTCTACATTTTTTTTGATTAATTACAATTTACTATATTAAATTTCAAAATATGAGTCATAAAGCATGCACTACACTTAAAGGGAAGCATATAGAAGAACAGGGAAATAGAAATAGAACTTCGAAAGAAGAGGTAAGACAGAATAAATGGAGAGTTGAGGGAGGGAGGTCGGGTGGGGGTTGGAGGCGCCTCCGGTAGGAGTTTTTTACGGCGTGGCCCGGCAATTCTTGCGTGTTTATTACGCTCCACCCAACATCCTTTCTTCCCCGAGTAACCGCCGCTTCCATTGCCATGGGTTGTTCCACGGAGCCCTTCCTCTTTCTCCTCTTGCAGTCGGTCTCTGGAGAGTGGCATGCAGAGAGCGATAAAGGAGTCGCTTAGCGGTTTCTTTTAAGCTCAAGAGAGATTGGTGAATCACTAGAGAGGCGAAGTGGACGAACTAAAAAAACGGAAAAATGAAGAGATGAGAAAGTGAGGGTCGTTAACCGATCGATCTAGCCAACTGTTGATCCCAGGCAGTCGCTCAAGGTGTCCTGTCTCTTTTTCTTGTTTTTTTAACATTTTCATGAAAAACTAGGCACTTCAATTTGCCTTATTTCTCAATCGATTTGCCATGTAATGTCTTTCTCCTTTCCCCGGTCAATAACTTCATTAGCTTTCAGACACCTTCAACAAGTTTCTTTCATTACATTCGCTTACCTCCACCCCTTTGCATGTCATGATATAAATATTTCCGACCAACTTGCTTTAACTTCGCCACTAAATGTTTCATCATAATGCATCTCATAATTACATCCAATGTTGCCACGGCTATGGAAACGAACGACGTGACAGCATAAAGACAGAAAAATAAACTGCGCGTAAACTTTGGGTGTATACCCAAAGTATAGAGAAAATCTCTTATCGCAAGCAAAGAGAGGGCTAAAAAAATATGTACCATACCATTGGACGGGTGATGAAAAAAACAATTAACTTTTTTATAAAAGTATAGACGAGGCAGGAATACCTTTACTGAATACGAGATCGGACGATTTTATGACAAGAAGGAATCACCGCGCGGATAGAGAGCTATTGCGGCAGCCACAACGGAAGGGGAAAGTTGAAGTAAGGAAGCAGGCGCAAGGTCGCTAGCCAACCAGAAAAATAAACCCTTTGCCTGCTACCCAATCCACCAGTCTTGAGGTGGCATGGGCGGGTTTGTGGACCATTTCAGCGGAAATTTCAAAATATTTTCCGTAGGATGAAAAATAATCATACCATATTTACAATATCATATTTAAAGTAAGAGCATCGGTGTATGGGCTGAAACTCACCAAACGGGCATTGATTTGAATCATATCAGAATTATATTTTAATTTTTCAAAATTTCTGGAGGAGGTAGGGGAGGTGATTTTAGCATATTTGTCCTGTCAACAATGGGTCGCAACTCCTTAGTTACCGAGCTATGGCAATGCAAACATTTTTTCAGAAGTATTCTGCAATCACAGTCTAAACAAAATTGTGGTGAAAAATTACAGATTCAACGCGTCTAAAAATGATTCTGGAATTGGGAGAAACTCTTCGTCCATATTGTTAACCCCACCTCAATGTATTTGTTGTGTTTGTGACAGTTAACGTTGTAACTTAGCAACCAGACCATGATCTTGTTTGGAAATTTCACCTCGGGTCTTTTTCTCAAAGGCAAGTTTTGATTAGTACCACTAATTGCACCAATAATGAGGTTTTATAAGCAAATTAAAGCTTTACCCATAAGAACATTTGTTGTCTCGTCGTAATAACATCTGCTAAGTTACCATATCTTCCTTATTTTGAAAGAGAGAGATGTGATTTTTGCTACAATTAATTGACAAATATTTTTTTTTAAGTTTTATTCTAACTCATTTATTGATATCTATGAAATGAAATTAAGAGTGCTATCGTACATTATTTGTTTTTGAGTTGATTAATTAAATTTCTACGAATATTCGAGAGTCATCTTGAAAATATGATACCATTAACTTTGACAATAGCAGAACAAGAACAATACATATCTTATGCACCACTGTGAAAAGCTTCAAATCTCGATCGATATTAGCTATTGAAATTGGGTGTTTTCATTGTGATTGTGGGATTCTTCTGAAAAAATGTTTGCGTAGCCATAGCTCGGTAACTAAGGAGTTGTGACCCCATGTTAATTGAACAAAAAATACTTAAAATCACCTCTAATACCTCCTCCAGATGTTTCGAACTTTCCTCTGGAAACACCCTGTATATTTTATTGGTGTTTGAAGGAAATATAAATCCATACACGCCATCGAATTATCACAAAGCACATAAGTAATGTACCATAAGATTGCCAGTAAAAATAGCATACAATTGCTAAAAACCAAATCTTAATGACGCAATGTTCTCCACTTTTATGAATAGATATTACTGATGAGATATGAGTTTCCAGCAAACCAGTACTTGAACAAAAATGCTTCAATCACGTAACTTACTTAGCTCAATGTGTATGCGATGCTTGCATTGCGTAAACTGATGAAGGAAGACGACTCTTCGCGCAATTGTGATACGTGCGGTACGCTAAAAATAAATCATTCAGTTCCATTCGACTTAGGTTCCTAAATTCGTCTATGAGTCAATATCAAGACCCCCAACATTTCTTTCCTCCATGCTAAACGTTTGTTCTCCCATTGCGGCCACCCCATTGGCTCTCTAAGCGCACGCAGATAGTTTGTTGTTATCCAATAATCAAAGATTAACAGCAGAAAGCTAGCCCACCCTCACCAAACTGTCAATAGAAATTTGTCTGCGATTTTTTCGTTCTATAAAATGGTATAGATGTGCTACTTGACTCTAAAATGCCTAGAAAATGTAAAATCTTCCCATTTCAAGATAATAGTAAACAATCATGTTATTTTTAGGGAGATTTAATTAATTTAATCAATACTAATTTTTTTTAGTATGACATCACCATATTTGTCCCAAGGTTAACATCTTAGCAGTTTCCAAAGAACTGACTTCAAAACTAACCTTTCAAAAAGCAAGCCATTAGCGCTTGTCTCATATTTCTATTAAAACGCTGTGGTGGGCAAATTATTAGGAAAAAGGAACATAGTGACTTCAGTGAACTTTACGATCACGACTTCACGATATTTTACCGGTCTCATCAACCTAGTACATCTCTCTTGTTACTTTAAGACAACGTTGGGCAAAACCGCAAGTAAGCATCAAATTGCATATTTGTGGAGTATGTATATTCAGTTGGAAATTGTAATTCGGTTTTCTAAAGTATAAGCGTTTTTAGGTGCTTGAAAATATCACCTGGGGGAAAATAGGAAGTACATAATCCACATATTTCTTGGAACACTCATTGTGCGCAGTTTCATTTTGAAACAACCGGTTTCGCCATAATGAGCCATGCTCAGAAGGCTGGAAATGTCACTTCGGGGTGAAACCTGCTTCAGTTTAGTAACAGTATTTTGTAATTTGCGTGGTTATATCTCCACTGCGTCACACCAAGACGCTCCCCAGGGGGCTCCCTGCTTAAACATCGGAGGCAATGTCTCAAAGAAGACATGCCCAAATTAATCCCTTCCTCGTTGTCACAGCCAACCCACGCCTGCCAACTTACTAATTACACTTCACTTCTACTAAAACCCGCAGCAGACAGCACGCACGCCCCCTCATTTACGTTATTTTCGCACCCTCAAGCCTCAAGACCACAGCTACTCGCTCGCTATTCATTCCACCGCCTTCCTCATACTCACCACAAACTGTGTCAAAAGAAGTGAGTAGCTTCTAATCTGTGGCCGCGTTTAGTAAAGAATTTACCGCAAGACTCATTAATTTATTTCACTTTATTTCTATTTCATCTTAACTATCCCGATTACAGCACCTTCGGCCGATTTATATTAGGTGAATAACTGTAACAACAGACAAACACAAACCATTACTCCCTGGTGCTGATAATTCCACCCAGGCGGGATTAGAACCCGTGACCCTCCGGTTAGCAGGCGAGGACTTTTAGACGAGGTAGGTTTAGGTTAGAGCTTCCTTTTTTGAGTGAACAAGGTGTTTTTCAAGGCAACGGCGTCCCCCCACCCGAAAGTAATGCATTTCCCGACATGTCGGAATTTCAGTCGTGACCGAGAGAGTCCAATCCAAACGCTCCTTCAAAAGCTGCCCAATCGTAACTTTCGCACTATCCTCTGGATTACAAACCCCACCAGTCTCTCTCATTTGAAAGAGCGAGCGACTAATTCCTTTAACAGGTTCATCCATAACATCCTCCACTTCATCCAGCTCTTTTCACCTTATCACAAGCAACTCAAGCCATAATGGTTTATCCCCAAAGATATTTTTTTTCTGCTCACTCTTCCTTCCCCTTTCCTAGCCCGGCAGTGCCCCCAATAGGATGTGTCACGGAAGTGCCTGCAATATATTTGTCAGATATAAACGCATTTTTAGTTTGCAATATAAAATTGCATTATTGGCAAGTTCTTTTGAGTTTGTGGCATTTTTTGCATTCTATATAATTTAGCTTAATTTTTCTGAGTTAAAAACTTAGAAAAATAAATTATTACTAGACCATTTTCTTAAGAAAGTAATAATTACGCGCGCAAACACGTGTCTTCAAGGTTTTTTTTAATCAGCACTTACCTTCCACTCGTAGTACTATTCTTTGTTAATATTTTTTATTTTTTGAGGCTGGTTTATAACTTTGATACTCAAAAAGGCAAAATTTGCATTTTTTTCAAATCATACACAATTTTGACAGACAAGTTCGGCGTGTTGCAAGCAAAGATTAATTTTGCACCTCTTGCACAGGTATTTTGAGAGCCGAAACTAATTCTTCCCATTTTTGCAAGATTGTTTTCACTTTCATCCGTTGCGTTTTTCTTCTTTTTCAGAATCGTTCTGATGACGGTAATCGCTCAATCACTCCTACAATAAGAGAAAAGAAATTCCCTCATGAAATTTATATGAGAATTCGACATGAAAGAATCAACAAATTACGTACTTGAAGCGAGGTTCGTATACCTCTTGAATATACTGCTCTCCTCTGTAGTTCATCCAGCGCGAGATAATGTATTAACTCCTTCAAAAAGTCTCTTCTGCTTCTAACATTTAGGCCATTCCCCATGTACACAACCTGCGCGTTAATTGCTACTATGTTAAGCATAATATAAAAGATGACTATAGCCATCTCCTCGTGTTTTTTGTCACGCTGTAAGTTTCAATCTTCTCGTCAAACGTGTCGACGCCACCTTTGTGTGCATTGTAATGCGTAATAATTTCTGGTTTCTTAGCCTGTCCACTTGTCTCGTCTATCGATCTATTGTAATTCATCCTGCAAAACTACGCGTTTGCTTTTTTTTAGGTATGTAGGAGAGAAGAGAAGAAGAGAGAATCAGGAGGAATTTCTCTTTTATTCTTTTTCATTGTTCCTACGTATGACAACATTCTTTTTTCTCAAACTTTTAACTAATGTAATACTTGTGATCCAATTGCCGGCTACTTTATTTCTTCCAGTTCCGTAAATTGCTTCCGATAGTCCTAAAACTACACCAGCAGGAGAGTTAATTTTACAGTGGGGCCCAACTGGCTGCGTTCCTACGTATGTATTTCAATGCTAATTAGGTAATTCGTTCTGGAATCTGCCACAACAAACAATTTTATGCCATACCAAGATGGCTTGAATGGTATATATTTCCGGAAACTACGTATTCCGCAAAATTTGGGTAGCATCTCGTCAACTGTAACATTCTGACCAACAGAGTATAGGCCTTTGCATTGCTGCACACAGCAATCGAAAAATGCCCATATGCGGCAAGTTGGTCAGTTCTCTTCCTTTCTGTGCGAGTAGCTTTATTATGAAATCTAATATAGCGCCGAAGAAAACTAAAACGATTATTTTACATCACCAGTCTAAAAAAATCCACTCCCATTCCATCGGTGGACCACCAATCTTGCACATTTAGTCTCTTGGACATGACTAATCTGGCCATGCACAGCAAGCCTAAAAATCCTTGGATTTCCACAATTTCTGTGTTATTAGCATCCTTTTCTCGAGTGAATGATCCATGCACCGCCCCCATACGCCTATTTGTTTCTTCAACAATAAGTTCCAGCATTCTATTTCCGTTTTGCAAACTTTTGCAGCCCCTTTAACACCAGGCAGACAAGTAACAATATAATGAGGTTTTCTCTTAGACAACTTAGTCGTAGCATTTTTGGTCCACTTTGTCGTAAATATAAATTGTATAAGTAAAATATTTGTGAAATTAGCCCATCTAAGTTAAAATCATCTAATGAAGGGATCTCTTCTGTATTTTCGACTTAACTTCACACGATCATCCAAATATGTATCCGATGAATCACACGCTTCGTCACTTTCACAATCATTGCTCAAAATTGTATTTCTAATGATTTTGCTGCCATCAGGATCACTCACATTGAACTCAAACCTTGATGTTGAAACCATTCCGTCTCACGTGTGGGCACAAAAAGCACTTACGTGGAAGCCCAAAATGTACCTCTCAGATACGAGGCGCGGACTCGACTGGTCTCGCCCTACTCAAAGGCGACAGTTACACGGCATCTGAGTGATTGGCACAAAAAATACTCAAAATGAAACGCTCTTAAGATAAAAAGAAGTTCAGCCCGAAAAATGGAGTCAACATTGAGATCTTGATTGATAGAGATTGCATTTAAGGCTAGAAATATCTGACAGATACATTGAGAGCACTGTCAGGCTTGCCATGACCTCTACCCCTTCGTAATGTCTATTTTTCCCTTTCACTAGTACGGATTCATTGCTCCGCACATTTTCCATAAAACTGTTCCATATTAATTTCTACCAATCATATACATCATTTCACTGCTTTATATTTTCTATTGTTAGTAGAAAACTATTTCTTTTTCTATACTATTAGACCCAATCATTTCTCTTCTAAAATTACTTTCCCAGTAACATAACTGGATCTAAAAATAGTTGAATGCCTTCTTGTAATGGAAATAGCAATATAAATGATCAAAGCGCAAACAATTGGAAAAGACGAACTGTAAAAGAATATATTTATTGTCCAGCGATCATCGGTATGCCTATAACTTGGTGTTACGGCTATCGTTTTCTAATATTCTCAATTGTTAAATCAAGTAAATATTATCTCCTTGCTCTTTTCCCCACCATCACCAATCTATTATCTCACGGATTCACCGCATCAACTTTCATTTACTCCTTTGAGAGTGACATTTTCCTAATCTTCCACCTACGTTAGTATTCGTACGAACTATGCCGTCCTCTATTAACCTCTCATTTTCCTCGAGCTACTATATTTCCGTTGAAGTTTCCTTTCTCTGCCTTTTCCTTGATACGCAGCTTTATACCTTAAGAGAACTTCCCGCTCAATTCTCCATCCCTTATTCCTGCCCTGAGTAAGGTAATAGATGAAGATAGTAATTGGAAATTATAGTGCAAAGGTTAGGACTTCTCTTTGTTACCCAATCATTATGTAATCATTATGTAAGTAATGGTATGAGATATACGGTGATAAGAAGGGTCGCTTAAGCATTGCATCCCCTTGTCCTCACCCGCAGCAAAACGTGGCTTGTTCATCAAAAAATTTAATCGGCATAATTTTCATGAATGTCAATCATAATGTTCATGAATGGGATCTTGGAAAACTGGACAGAATTTGAGGACAGGAAGGCCTGCAAGTAAACTGGTACTCACCGCTCTTAGTATGGGTGGTTAAAAAGTATAATTGGTTGCAGCCCAGTTGCATATTTTACACAAACAATTACATTAGAATTCATAATATATTGTAAATTTTAATGCCGTCATAATCGCGTTTAGCTAATGACACTGCAGAAGTATTTAGTGATTCCCATTTAAATAGAATCTGGTTTAAAATGTAATAAACCGGAAGTCGAATAGCACAGAAATTATTTATGCATTGTGAAATGTAGGCAAACAGCATCAACTCAAGGTAATTAATGGTTTGTATATTTGAAGGACGAAATACCATATACTTGAAAATAACAGCATCAGTGAAAGATGCTCATAAAACGATCACATTTATTTTTTATCAAATTTACATATTTTTATACATACATTTAAATATCAAAGAAATAAATTTGTATAAAATTTAATTTCCCCCAGAGATAGCGCATATATTCAGCGTAATTTCTCGTTGTACAGTACCTCCCCGTATTAATAAATAAAACCAAGAGAGCACTAATTTCCATTGATTAAAAAAATACAAAATCTATTATGTATTCATTGCTTCGAATAAAATGAGCTCAATAATAATACTTTTTTCGCATAAAAAAAGAAAAAAATCGATCAATTCTGTTAACAGTGGTAAAGTAAGCCGTCGTTAGCGTTTTCAGCTTCACGATTTGGCATTACACCGGCAAATTTATTCATAATTTGTTCTCGCCCAGTTTTAATAAAAAAGAGATAAAGAACATCAAAGGAAACAGCTGGAAGACCGGCCAATATTTAATTCACTTATCGCATTTTCCCATCCAAATCACAAAAATTAGCAACGGTAGAGTTAGCAACGGTAATTTTTTTTCACTTGGTACGAATAGTAGCAGTGTGTACGTCCGTAGACCTCATTTCTCTTCACAGTATCATTTTTGGAGAATTGAAATGGGTGCCCGACTCATTTTCCAATTAATAACAACATTTTCCTTTCAGGGTCAAGGTTATACTTGTTTAGCCCGATCCTATGTACCCGTTGACACTGCATCTGGGTTGACAATGATAAATGTCCTGTGTCAACATACGAATAGCCAGCGAGTTTCGGGTATATCTAAAAAATATTCATGAGGATCGTTTCCTTATTATCAACCTTCAATATTAGTCCAGTATTCTGTTCTTCCCAATGCTCATTTTTAAGCTTCGTTATTCTCTTCCAAAAACCGCCTCCTCACATCTCACGGATTCCCTTCACCGTTTAACCTTGATAAAAGGGAAAAAAGAGACCAAAATGAAATATCGCTCCCTTTCGCCAAAAGCGCCAACCCGTTTACATGGGGGCGCAGCGCCCTCGGATTCTGTGACGTATCCGTTCGGCGAGAACAATGGAAAAAATGGTGATGAAGAGAAAGGTAGAAGGACGGAAATAAAAGAGGCGAAAAATTACAAGAGAACGATCTGTTTCTGAGATCTAATTAAATGAAGTCCTTCCAATTAGGACGTTTATTACTACTTTTTTTTTCATTCAGACGCACCTGCTTTTCACAATAACTCAAAGGTCGACTTTCATGCAACCAAAATAGCAAACGGCCTTTATTCGAGATTTACGATTCTAATCCACATCATGTATGTAACTATGTAATCGCAATGGGAGATAACATTAGCCTAATTTCTGGAGGTCATCTCAAACGGAAGACATAGCAGTTACTATGTTCTAAAGGAATGAATGTACGAATTCTGCATCTGCATACCCTTTGAGTCACCAAATGGGCGAGAAGCAGATGCTGTCACGACACCAGCCGAGTAGAGGAGTAAAGGATAAGATTTTGGGAGGTAAAATGGTGAAGAGTATTGTGGTATTATTTTGAGTGATTCTCCTATAATTATGGTACCTTATTATGAATGGAAAGAACGAATTTTATTACCCATGTGCTCGGTAATATATCTCTGTATATGACTGTTACATTCGGACCTAGAGATGTGGTGTGGAGTCAATATCATATTATCTGTGTCGCTCTGAAACACACCGGTTCAGAATTTCTCAAAAAAACCGAACCTACCGTGTAGTGTCTCTAGCGGCTCCAAAAGTATTCCCTCTAAAAGCTAAGTGGATAAATATTTCTGTCCAGGGTCTTATACGTTCCGACATATTCAAAATGTGCCCATACCAAAGCAATGTAACACCTAACTTATTTTTTCCGAAAACCTTCTAACTGTACGCTCTATAAACCCTAGTATTTTGGAGAGAGCCGCAAATGTTACGCATGTGTTTTCTCCACAATATGACTGAAGTGAAGGTAATTATAAGGTATTTGACATTATCTTATGACTATGTTTACCTTTCCCACAAGAAGAAATAGTGTTGGTGTGATGACTTCTATAAGAAGTGTACAGTGGAGAATTTACCTACATAGATTCATTTCTGCCCCCCACTCCTAGCACGAGGAATAAACGTTGTTAAGGATCGTTTTTTAGTCCGCACTTTCCCTAATTTCGCGTAAGATGACCGCATCATGAGCAAAAAAACTCATATTACAGCTTATTCGAGAAAACACGTCATTTATATAAATAATGTATAAACGGGGGCCGATTATACTTCCTTGTGGAACAACGTATGCCACCCTAAACGTATTAGAGCTAATACCGTCAATAGCGCAATGGTTGAACCGTAAAAATAGCTAATAAAATGATGTAGTTATTTTTTACAACAAATAAACAACAATTAATGTACTGCAGAAAAATTATAAAAATAATGAAAAAATGAGAGAGCGGTGAGAAGGTACCATTTATCTTGAAAAGGATTGAGCGTGTGGCTATGTGGATGCAAATACAATTTTTTAGATCGGTCGTGGGTCATTAGCCATGTGAATTGAAGAGAGATCACTGGTGAGGGTGGGAGGGTACTCCCAGAAATTTTGCATCCAAAAACCTGCTCCTCCAGGAATAAACCGGGCTCTTTAGCCTCTTCGTTTCCCAAGAGACGATGAGACTGGAGAGAGAAATGGAGCGCAACAGTCGAGGAAATTAGACTTCGAAAACTTTTGTCACGTCCCGTCGATAAAAGTTTTGAAAGCCAATTTCATTCCAAAGACCGTCCATTTCCCAACCCTCAATATAAATTCTTTTTTCAATCTCTATTATTTGTCCCGGTTCTTCATTGTCTTTTCAGACGCGTATTCATTGCTACCTCACCAACTGTGCAACAAGGAAACGTAAACAGATATTGATTCGTCCCCATATTCATGAATATCGCTTTTTTGATATAATCGTGGACGGATTAAGGCACATACTTTTTGATGGATATAGACTTTTCGGTTATAAGCGGCCTCACTGGCCCATGCCTAACACTCATAGTTTGGTCTCCTGCAGTCGAAGGCAACATAATATTTCCCTCCACGTTTTCGATAATTCAATCCTCTCAATCATTCAATATTACATTTTTTATACTCACTGCATTAGACATCCACTAGTGCTGTAAGTGACTCACGCCGACGGTCCTTGAGGTCTCAAGTTGACCGTTAAACCGTTTCCCATTTCTTCCCTCCAACTTCCCGACTCATGAAGCAAGATATTGAGACCATACTCTTCGCTGGTTGTTCAATCCTAAGATTGGTTGACTGCGGCCCTCCACCCTTCCCTATCTAATGCTAGTACCCTTACCTCCTGGTATCTCTTCCTATGGACTCTCCTCTTGATTTGGTCCATGAACTTATTCCTGGGTTTCCCTCTATTTTACCTTCAATTTTTAATTAATTAACTCTTCCCTCTATTTTACCTTCAATTATGTTCTTCAGAAATCCCATGTGTCTCAGGGTGTGTCAATCCATCCTGTTCTTCTTTTCCATACAGTGTTCCATATGGTCCATTCCTCTTCTTCTCTTCTGTACACTTCATCATTTCTTATTTTTTCCGTCCATTTTACCTTCAGCATCAACACCAGGTTTCCAAGGCTTTTAGTCTATTCTGGTCAGTTTGGTCCAATGCTCCATGGTCCATGCTTCCGATCCATTTCGATACACACGAAGGTTTTCACATACTGTTTCCTGGTTTGTAGTCCTGTCCTCTTTGAGTACAGCAGTTGTCTTTTTCCCATGAACGCCATTTTAGCTTGGGATATTCTTTGCTTGATGTCCGAATGTTGGACTGGGCAAAAGATATTGAGATACGGCACAAAAAACGGAGGAGAGTTAGGTCTCTACACTATCACTATACTGAAAGGCAAGCCAACCACTCTTCTCGTCCTTCAACTAATACTTCATCGTTGTCAGTCACGTTGACCTTTTTATGTTGAGAGAACAGGAAGATGGAGAGGGGAAGAAAAGGTCGTGAAAGGTTATTTGCAAGAAGACGACGGAAAAGAAAAGTGGTTGGGGAGAAGAAGAAAAGGCGGAATGGTGAGAGCGGAGACGGCTGGTAAAGGGGAGGGAAGATGGAAGTGGGCGAGACACAGAGCGTCTGGGAAACTGAGATGAGTTATCCTCCGAGACATTCCCAAAGCGCTCATAATTGCAGGAACGTGCACTACATTCCGAGTGCGGCAGCGTGCATGCAGAGGGAGAGAGAGAGCAAATGGAGGGCCAGCGATGGGAGAGACGACGAGGATACGGAAGGAACGTCGTCGCGAGGATGTACAGAGCAGAATGAGGGTCGGAGGACATAAGGGCAATTTAGATTTAGGCAAACCATTTATGGCTAAATTAATTATTCCTGAATTTTTCGTAAATGCCTATTTAAGGATTAAAACGTTGCAAGGTCTGAGTAAACTACATTCATCATTTCAAGTCGATCAAATTGAAACCCAATAATCTTACCAGATACATAACGTTAAATTTGACTCCCACTCTATCATTAATTCACGCATTAAAATTTAGCAATATCATAAATTATTACACCAAAAAGAGGATATATAGAGGCAGAGAAGCGAATCAGTAAATGTCTATGCAATGCACCCGAAGGTCTCACATTCAAGAGCCACGGTGCACATAAAAATGACTATAACTGTCCATGAGCCGTGGAACAAATGAGGGGAAATGATGTCAAACTCAAAAGACAAGAAAATATTTGTATCGTTGAAGTGGAGCGTCATTTTATATTATGAAATATTTGAAAAGTACCTTACCGCACGGATGGAATCCTGTTCCTCCATTAGTATGAAAAAAGCGATCGTAATATTTTTTTCCACTCTTTTTTTCCGTCCGCTCGGCATGAGCAGATCCAGGTGTTCCACAGGGAGATAAAATAAGTAGGTTTTCTATTCAGGAAGGACTTAGCATTTTGAGACTTGTTGACGTCATTATCCAGATGTATTTCAATTATACCGTTCAACAATATTTTCAAAGCGATGACTTGAAGTCGTCGACATTGGCGTCGACATATTGATTATCTCAATAAATCTCCATAGGCTCATTTGGTAAGGACTCAACAAGTTCCAATTATCACTAATAGCAAGACTCCACAAGTAAAAATATTTATTTTATCAACTCGGCAACGGCAGCATAGTGATGAATTTATGCTTAGTCCTTAATTATTACGGTAAAAATCCTTGAAACAGAAACAAACGTGAGATTTGACGTGGAATATTTTTAACCACAACTCAAAATGTGATTAATTAAAGCTAAGTAGCTGAGTAGTATTTCGCGTAATTTCAGAAGAATTTAACATATATTTGTCTGGAAAACTATTTCCTGTTACATAATACTGCATGACGAGTAGTTTTATTAACATAGCCCTTAGTGACACACTATTAAAAGCAGAGAATTTTAAAAAATCGTGACATAAAACGATAAGGAGCATGACAGATATCCCGCTCAGCGACCGAAATAAACGTGACCTGATTTTGGTCCATCTAATCTGCAGAAGACACTAGGTACGTTGGTGCATGAGAAGATGAGAGAAGGGACATCTCAGAAAAGACGGGAGAGAGAGAGAAGAGAGTTTAAACACTGATGTTCGAGCATAAACAAACGAAAGAGCGTCTGGTTGCATGATGATTCGTGGTTTCCGTGTTCGGTCCAGTATTTTTCCGTCCTTAAACCAAGATAAATAGAAATACATTTAGTAATTTCAAGGATTACCTGAAAACGTAATAGGAATAATTCGTCAATTGGCAGATGATGCATGAAGACTTAGGACTTTATATCACAATTCACATTTCAAAGAGGCCTCGAATGAAGTCTACAAATGCTAATTTCCACAGAAGCATCAATGAGATCCAGAAAATATTATCAGGGATACCTTTCTCCAATTTTTATGCCGATTACAAGCAATGTAAATTAATTTCTTACTTACCAGCTCATTCAAAAAAATACAAAGATTCTCAGATAACAGGGATTTGCGAGAATTACATACAATCAGAATACAGGAAGAAAATCATTTGGAGATTCAATTAATTATTAGATACAACTTTCATTATAATTTTGATCGCCAATGAAGTCTCATCGAAAAAACTATCCAGAACTCAAAATATAGCCATATACTAGCGTGATTGATGGGTAGTCTGTTTGAACGGACACTTTAAGGACTTATCATCACTGGTCTTTCAATCTTAAGATCGGTTGACTGAAGCCCTGTCAAATGATACTTCTCTTACTTCCTGGAACCTTTCCCTACGAATTGTCTTTCGTATTTGGTCCATGAACTTATTCCAGGGTATTCTTCTGGGGACTTTTCCCTCTGTTTTACTTACATTTATGTTTTTCACAAACCCATTGTGTCTTAGGGTGTGTCCAATCCATCTGTTTCATATTTTCTGCATGGTTTTCTACATGGTCCTTTCCTCATGTACTCTTCCGCACACTTCTTTTCTTTTTTTGCCCTTTTTGAGGATATTAGCAAAATTATTTAAAATGCCTGTTATCAACATTCAATTGGCTTTTCAAAGTTATCCATTTGAGCACTAAGATCCATAGTTACTATAAACAAAAGACTGAAACGGTATCGAGCGTATTGTCAATTTTATTTCAATTACAAATGACCTGCACACAGCTGGGGGAGAACATCTTAATAATTAACTCTTTATATCGCCGTTTGTACTTCCTCGAGTAGGAATGTAAAAAAAATGTATTAACACCTCTGTTTCCCAGAATAGGGATGATTGGGAGTCATATGGGAAAGGTTTTTGAGAGGAAAGGCCTTGAAAATAAACGGAGCACTGCCTGAGCAAGTATTAGATATTAATTGTATACTGAAATAAAAAATGATGGAATAATTGGGAATAAAACGTGACGTACTAATCAAGCTAATTTCACCCTTCCACAGCAAAATTCGAGTATACCCGATAAACAATTTTCATCCGTTGACAGCGAAGAACGACTTCACCACAATAGCTAAAAAATATTTTCCATCTACTATGGAGGTCGAGCTATTTCTATTATAGAGGTAAACTTACTTCCAATGTAACGATAGGTTGAAAAGTGCCATCTGTGAGTGAAACAATGCAAGTTGTTTGTATTTAACACAAATATTGTGAGCATCTTTCGGCGTGTAGTTTATATATATAGTGATACAAGGAATCATTAAAAATTACAGTGAAAGGATTTAATGAGACATTTTTGGTAGATATTGATGGCTTGGAATTGGGTAAGTAAAAACCACTGCCAGGGATAATGAGCAAAATAGAAGGGGCCTTAAAAAGAAAATGATCTTATATGCGACCTGGCTATTCGTATATCCCACCAACTAACCTAGCTCAGCGTCATAACAAGATAAAAAAGCCATTGGGCAGCAATTCCATCACTAAAGGACGGGGAAAAAAGAATGAAGGAGGAGATGAGAGTCGACGGGGAGAACGGGAATAAGGTATGAGAGGTAATGAAAGGTTGGGGAGTCGTTTACCTCGAACCCCATATGTCTGACTTCCACCTTAGTTAGAGCTGCCGTAGAGAGAGTAAGTGGTAAGGGAAACCCTTCGCAATAACAACGCTGTCCATATATCTCTATCCCTTAAACACATTCAGCAGCGCCTCCTCTAAACTCTCGCCATCCCTCTCCCAACCCACATGATCCCGGCTATCTTCACCCATTTCGCCTGTCAGGATAACATAAGAATGCAACCATTCGACCAGGATTATAAAAGGGCTCCCCAACAAAAAACAACAAAACATGGGCCAGCCCCATGATTTCCAAGTGCTACTACACATCTCATTCCACAACCGGCCAACCCTTCTCCATCTATGGAAGCCAAAAAACGACTGAATGACATTAACTGAAATCCCATGTCATGGCCGCATCGTTAACACTACAGGAATAAATGGATTCAGGTTAGGTAAGGGGCTAAACGTAGGAATCACTTGGCTTACCCATGAATCAACCTGAGACGCACGGCCACCCCTTAGTAACCCCAAGCTAGGTTGGTTAATGGGTTAAATAGTTATGGAGTGCGAGAATAATTCACTTGGAGTGAAAACACGATAAGCGAACCATCCGCGATGAGCGTTTGGGGTAAAATAATGAACGAAAAAAATTAAATTATGGATCTGGTATCACATCAAGCCCACATCTCATCAACTAACGAGTATATATAGTATACGAAATTGGCAATAATCTTTACAAATACACTTGAGAAAAGCAATCACAGGAATTTACCTCTTTTGAGATAACAAAGCTTACTCTCTCTCCTAATGACACGTTATAATCTCCTAATAATGAAACGTAACCATGAAAATGATAATTACCTTTCCACAGGCATTGGCATTATCATCATTGAATTTCATTTCTCTTTTCTATCCAGATCAAATATTTTATAATACATACTGATATAATTCGATTAATCCCAGGAAAACTCGTAATGCGAGGAAATAATTTTCACAAAATATTAGTAACTCAAGCTGGTGAAAATCTTTTTTCAGTTTTGAAACAGTGATCAACGACTAATATCATTGTTTGCTTCCTAATATACATCGACTTTTTAGATATATAAAAGCGTTTAAGCATTATAAAGTGATTGAAATGATTAAGTTTTTTATCTGAGGTAGATAAAAAAAACAATAAATGTTCATGACATAGCTTAACTCTTTTCAAGCCCAAGGCCATGAGGAACGGAAATTTTGGCAAACTGAAAAGAGGCTGGTTTAAAATTCACCCAATAATGTTCATAGCTCATTTGGCATAAAACTTTAAACGCTCACTTACTTTCTAAATTCTGCATGTCATAAAAAATTGAGACAGTACAATATTAAGCATAGGATGTGTAACTCAAAACCAAAATATACATAAGTCATAGTTTTCATTGAATACTTTTCTGCTATTCCTTTCTCACAACAACTTTTTTAAGAGCTTCATATATTCATTTGATGTCAAAATTTCCAACTTATAATACATATTTCCAAATTTTACACCCTTGTTCATGAAGAGAGATATGAATGAACTCTTATGTATTAATATATACCTTTGATGCCAGATATTTATGGGATATAAAATAACAGATTGGTTGATGCATTCGTAGACTATGAGTTATAATCGAAATACAAATTTGGAGTAGCGTCACCATACCCCGGATAAAGACTAGAATTTTAGTGGATGACATGGCTGAGTAGAGAAAGGAGTAACGTGGGGTGGGATGCTGGTGCGAGACAAAAAAGAGATAAAAGTAAGTGATAGGGCGTGGATTTCGTTTAGGCAACATTTCAATGCTCACCTTATTTCAACTAATTTTCTAAATTATGTATCCGTCTCTCATTCCTCTTCGCGTATCGTAAGAACAACACAGAAATACATTTATTACCTGTCATTATTAAGCAAAGTTAAGGGTGAAACGTTTAGCGACAAAATGTTCAACACTTGGCTAGATTTGGAAATCTCTCCAAGGCTATCGAATCGTTCAGAATGTCTTCCATTATCGTGAAATCAGTGTCACGTAGAGGGTTTCATTCTTCTCGCACAGCACTAATGACTGCAATGAAGAGAGAGGTACTCCGCGTTGGTATAATCCCATCCTTATTCCTATTCTCTTTATCTTTTCCCTCCCTTTTTCATAGAACGTGTCCTAAAAATCTCCTGCTGTACCCCCCCGCGACGTCTCATAAGAAATACGTGGATGTAGGCATAGATCTGCTAAGCCAAGCTCCCAGCCTAACTGGTCCATTCTAATTCTACGTCTCTCTCTTTTCTTTCCCAGTGGTTTTCTTTTCCCTCTCCGCCCCGTTTACCTGGGACTCTTTGCTCCTTTTCACCAATCTCATTTCCTCCTTCCTTGCCCTTTTACCTCTCGCTCCTCTCTTTCACTTCTTCCTCTGCTCCCATTTACACTCTTACGCACCAATGACTCTTTCGAAGGCCTCTTATAAATACGATGCAACAGGTTAAGTGAAGCAGTCGTTAATACAATTCGTTCAAAGCCATTATTCATTTGTTTATCCCTTTTCACTCACCATATTCTTTTTCCGGCATTTCTTCTCCGTATCCTAACCCTGTAAAGCCTTTCCGATCAATTTCTTCGCAAAATTTTCGGTTTGGTTCCGCAGGAGAGTCGGGTGAAAAAAGAATCAGTTAGGCACGGAGGCAACTATGCACTACTACTACTACTTATGCACAATTCACGCATTTTGGAGAAAAAGCTATAAATTTTTCCATTAGAACACCTCTCAACTTTCTCTGCATCACATTCATAATTTCCTCCATCCATTCTCATTCCCTTTCAGAGTTATACCCCACGCTTCCATTATAACTGTCACTGAAAGTTTATAATTAAATGTTTTCATGGTTTGTGTCGCTAAGAGAATGTCTAGTGCGCATATGGCACGCATAATCAATCTTTGTGCATTTTATTATTGAAGTGTACATAATACTTATACTTTCCGTAAAACTGAACGTATAAAATGTTGTTAATGTTGGTGAAATTTCATCTCCTGAATCATGTTGAAAGTTTATTGGCATGCATCATTACCTAGTTTACATTCGGTATATAAGATGTAGTCAATGTTAATGAAAATACACTCCCTGCCACACACTTATAATTCACTGAGAAGACACTATGTAGCAAGTCTTTTTGACGACCGTATGAAAGCACGTAGGTTCATTTGGCCCTGACCTACCACTATTTTGCTCCTTATATTGTCTCTCCCTTCTTATAATTCCCCTCTTCCTCATTCTCTCTATTCTTCCTCAGCGAGGCAGAACCAACTCCCGGAGATAAAGCCCGCCGGACCTCAAACAGCCGCCATTCATCTCCACCTGCGCGAGTGTTAGAGAGAGGAGACGGAACTTGTGCTGCATGTTGAAGAGATCACGCACCGTCTCAACTCCAGCACTCTTATCCTTCCCTCACTCCCCTCCGACGGCAGCAGCCAACTCTCAAACTTCCTCTGCAAAGGCACTCACGTCTATCGCAGCTTCTTAAGCATCCCTCCAATTAGAGGACGGGGAGTGGGGATGTGATATACAAGTATAAAACTGCTAATGCTTTTAGAGTTATGATAATGGATATGCGAGGGAGGCGTGAAAATGGATATTCGAGGGAGATGAGAAAATTGTGGTTGGAAAAGTGCAAGGAATAAATGAAATAAAGAAATAAATGGCAACTAAGGAGAGGAAAACGCGAAAATGAAGCGAGTGATTAGCGACGACCTCGACTCACGATAAATCCAGTTCTCAGTCGCTGAATCTGCCGTAGATACGGAGACAGTTATCAGCATTATTACCCAGCGTGCAACCCGAGAAATCTCCACTAAGCCAAAAGCATTTTTTTTTCGATTTTAAAAAAGTACTACGTCAAGTAGTAATTTATATTTTTTTATTAACTGAGGTTAAATACCTGCTATGAAACCAGTACTTTTTATAAGCGACCTGTTCATTACAGAGTTCTTATTTTTTTAATGTCTCCAGATTAGCGCGAATCCAATCCATAAGTACACGGAATACGGCATCCATTTTTTAGCGAATGTCTTCGAAAGATATGCAAAATGATGTTCATAGTTTAGTATCACCAGAATGATGAGAAAAAAATGTTATATGATGTGGTAAATCCATAGAATTCCATGAGTAGGGATACCGCTCTCGATAATCTCAACAAATTAAAAGAAAGTGGAAAAGTGGAACTGAAAGGATGGCCCAGGATGAAAAGCGACGCTTGTGTACCACAAAGCGTTGCAAACTCACTAATTTCGCATTTTTCCTTTAAATGGACGGCAAAAGACGAAGTCGAAGGTTTTAAAAGTAGCGTACATGAAAAACTGAAAGTTGCGTAGGTTTTGCTCCTAATGTAGCGTACACAATAGTCTAAGCGAGACCCATGAGATGTGAGACAGTGTTAGCAAGAGAAGTTAGAGCCGGAAAAACATTAAAAAAGGAAGACGTAGAACCAACGAGGTGTGTCAACAAGTAAAATGCATCCTACTCAGTCGTCACTGTAGAGCACTGTAGTGAATGTCTATAGTTCGGAAGGGTTTGACTATTCGTCCACGTTCTGTTACCATTGCCTTCTAGTGGCAGACAGTACGAGGAAAATTACTTAAGGTAACAAACCAATTAAAAATTTGTCGATTCAGAGGAACTTTGAGTTCCAGTTTCACCCATAACTTTACCATGAGAACCACTACATTTAGTCAAATTTGTGAAGAAAAGGCTGTGAAAATTTCGACAACGATAATTTTACTTCACACTTTCGGCGATGAGTTAACTTGTAGGTAAAAAACAGTCATTTGGTATAGATAAATACGGGCTAAGATGAAAAAATTCTAAAATTATCTCTGAAGAAACAAAAGCTGCAAATTATATGCATATCACCGTCTAATAATGGATACAAATACAAAATAGGAGAAAATAATTCTCCGTCTTTAAACATAGATTGATTTTTAATAATCTGCAAAAGAAATGTTTGTAAAATAGCTAAAATAGCAACATAAAAGTACACGATTCACATTTATCATGTCGTAATTAGGATAACCAAAGTTCACATCCCTCCATGACCAACAAGGAAAAAGATTCTTTAACTCTTAGCACTTACTACGGAAAGATGGCAGTTTTAAAAACCTACAGGACACACATCTATTCGTGTCGATGATGTTGTTATGATTTGCACGGCTGTCCACCGGATATTTTCACTCACCTGAAAGGAGAAAGAAGGGAATGATTTATTTTATGAGCAAATCAAAACTTCCACCTGCATAAGAGGTATAAAGGCAGAAATTGGCATAAATAAAGAAGCAAATAAAGCTACTTTTAATTGCCAAATATTATCTTGTTATTAAAATTACACCACCTAACCCATCAAATGATTAAAATAAAAATATTGGGGCATTCAGTAAAACAGAAGTAGAAGGAAAACGGCAACTTCGGAGAAACTATATGAATCATACAAATACTAGGAAGGTCCTCGGCTGGATACCGCGAGTACTTTGGAACGTGCAAAGAAATACTTAATAAGCCAATTAAACAATACGAAAACAACTCACCCGCTTAGTTAAAAAATGCTTAAATCGCAAAACAGCGCAAGCAACGCAAAGAGTTTTTTGCGACGACAGATTGAAATCTGGTAGTAATTTGCGTCCTTGAGAATGTGGAGATATACAAAATATTTGGTCGGTTATAACTTGTTAATGCAGAGTAATAAAATACAAAATTGTTTAAAGCAGAAATAACCCTAATGACAGGTAATTCACCAATATAAGTTGAAACGCTTACAATTTTCAACAACAGAGTTACCTAATCTCCGAAAAATCTGACCTGGGCCCGCTTCACCCGTTAAAAGATATCATTGGAAAATGCAGAAAAATTGCATCAAGCTTCTTCATCAAGCTAGCAAATTGCATCTAGCATCTTAACTCATCCGTTTCTTCGCATTTCTTTTATATTCATATACAACAGAAGTATGAAATACACAAGTTTATCCGTATCTAACTAGCGGTTAATGGCCAACAATGTCATAGCCTTCGACTCTAACGATACGCCAAGACCCACCTTGTACTAGTAGTACCATGGCGATTGGCTTTCTACCGTCGCGTCGTTAGAGGGATAGTTTGTATAAATGCATTCAGCAACTTCATACTCACACAGGTAATGGGGCCGTTCAAGTATTACGTAAGACGATTCATGCCATATTTGATCTCCCCCACCTCCCTATGTAAGACAATGTAAGATTTTCCCAACCCTCCCCCCCTCCCTCTCAGTCATACGTTAGACGTTAGATATTTGTATCTACTCTTCTTTAAATGCTCGCTTTCTGCTGTTTTATCTTTACATAGAAGCCATTGTACAGCTTTGAGCACTGGATATCGTATAATTATGCAGTATCGGAGTACCACATTCATTAACACTAAGAGCGAAACAGTACCACAGCGGATAAAATTGTGAACAATCACAGGATATTAGGAAAATAACACAGGATATTTGAGGACGATACGTTTCCCCTAAAAATATTTTCAGAGAAAATATGATCAACGTGCTGTTAATATCATGGTGCAGATAACGTAACATGCAAAAGGTAGCTACTCATAAAATTTCCTACATTACATATCCTCAAACCTCTTAGAAGATACATTGCTCTTATGCTTCGCGGACAAATGAAATTTTAAACCTATCCAAAGTCTACAAAGGTTTTATGAGATAACCGCGAGAACAACATAGAAGGTAACATTATATTCATATTGTAGACCTGACAGATATGCCACAGTAATTGAGGAATTTCTGAACTAATCGGCACAAAAATTTATATAACAATGCTCCATTAGAGACTAGAGTAAAAATCTAGGACTAGGATAGGAAATTGTAATTTTGTCAACTTAACTACCTCTTATTATTCCTTTTTCCTCCCTTTCTCAAGGCTTGAAAGCATACTCTAACTTCTACACGTCCCTGAAGGGCAATACGTAGATAAAATTCAAGACACGCGAGTGGTGGCTCCAGACGGCGTGTTTTTGGTAGTTACACGAGGTATACAGGGGAAATAACAGAATGAAATAATGATTCGATTGTGAAGAGACGAACGGAAGATAAGGCGAGGAAGTAAGGATGCACCGTGAAGATGCTGGAATTGCATGGCGCTTGGCCGCGCCCAAGTGGCGGCCCCCGGTTGGAGTGATAGAGAGTGGGGGAGAAGAAACCGGCAATCAATGGCTGGGGTGGTGGGAAGATAATACACGGGGATAGAGAAGAGTAGGAAAGGACCATCACTCATTGATTTTCTCGGCCTTCCATTCGCTCTAGTCCGCTGCTCTCCTGCCATAACAATGGCGCAGTCGCTTTCTATTCATTTCATGTCATGCGCGCAATACAGCGAACTTCAACACAGACCGGGGGCAGAGTTAATGTGAGCACGGGAGTGTGTTTGAGAAGAACACCCTTTATGAAATCTGCGACGGTTGTCGACGTGATGATTTTCATTGTAGGCACCAAACACGGGAAACGTCAAGTTTAAAATAAAATTGTGATAAAAACACTTTCTATATAAACACTTGGTTTGGATGAATTTGCAAGGAAGCAGGGAGAGTATATTTTTCACTAAGAGAATGCTACATAGTAACCCTCTCCTTTGCGCAAATCATTCCATTATCGTCGTTTATAAATAAGTGTCAATTATCCAGGAAGGTCATGCTATAGACAACAACTATGTGTTCAAGAGTCTTGCATAAAATATATGTTAACGATATCGGCTGGTAATTTTGTTGTTTCTGTCTGTTTCCTTTTTTAAATATTGAAGTTATGTTAGATATTTTCAAGTCTTGAGGTACCCTGCCTTCGGAACTGGAAAGCGACTCCCAAATGCAGATGCTAAAAGTTCTCCAATTTTTAAGATAGTCGAGTTGGAATTTGGAATCGCTCGTAAAACGCGGGTGATGGTGTCCCCACTGATCATAAAACAATATAATTGTATAAAAAGAAAGTATAATAATAGAAGAAAATAGATAAAATTAAAACATAGGGAATATGAGCTCATATCTTCATCATCGTAATCATAAATCTCCAACTCAAGTTTCCAGGGTGTGGATCAGTAATAAGCTTGGCATAGCTGCTTCGAATTTACTAGTGTGAAGCCTATACCAACCAACTCTTTCTTGTATTTCAATGTCAAATTCAGGTCAACAGCAGCGTCGGTGAGAGGCTCATGGATGCATCTCGATTCTTTCACAAGAACTGTGGATTGAGAACTTAGAATGTCTGATACATGATTTTTAAATCCACAACGAGTCCATCGGCAAATGTAAAATTGATCAGTAAATAGTTAGAAGGAATTTGGTCGGTACGTAAATATTGCTTAAGTGAATGTATTGACAGATTTGCATTCGGAATGCAGAACCTTCCAGTGTTAATAAACCCTCTTGGGTCAGTATATCATTCAATGCCATTTCAGTAGCCTGTACAATATTCAATGATCACTCGTAATTATACCGAGGTCAAAGAATCATTTTTCCTCCAAGTGAGTTGCTCCTTTTTGGCTCTATTCCAGACTCTTCACTTTCTGTCCATCCCAATAATCCCACCCGTTTTAATCTTCTTTTTCATCTCGCAGAATTAATCTTCAATCGAGTTTCAAAGTAGTTTTTTACTTGAGAAAATAAATAGCAAAGTGTAATGCGTGGATGGAAAAACATTAAATTATTTGTTGAGTAAAGAATGATAATTGAGAGACACTCTGGACAAATGCATGAACGAGCGACAGGAAGGTACCTAACTCTAATTTCCTTACTCAGCTCTCGCAAATTTTATACTTTAAAAATGTCATAAACAACCTTGAGCAAAGCGGCCCTTGCAAATAAACTGCCAAAAATACTGAGAAACCGGAAACGGGATCAACCCGAGGGAGTATATTCATGCCGTCAGATACAGTAATGACACCGAAGGGAGAGCTGTAAGTAGAAAGAAAAGTCTGGTCCGCGGAAATCTGAAACCATGTTAGCAGATAAAAATTTACAATGCTTTGGAAACCGAGGTCTATGTTTTTTAATGGCCTTATAAAGATTGTGGTCATAGCAGGCGGTTTCATTTTCAAGAAGCAGAAATTCTAGGTTCTGGATCGATGAGGAGGAGAACGAAGGTAGCTTACAAAACTTGGGGTTACACAACTTTCTGGCACTCGTTGATGAAGAATGGGAGAGATCATGGAGAGGAAAACTTACAGAGAGGTGGGGCAAAGGGATAGAGGGTTCTTTTAGGTGTCCACACAAGAGTCCTTTCGTGCCTTTCACTAATAAACGCTCGATTCACCCCGTTAGACCTCGCACTTTACAATGGCGAATTTCACCAAGCGTTAATGTATCTGAAAGAGATCACAAACAGAGGCATCCAAATCATGAAGAATATTAGAAGTAATGAGCTGTGAAGGGAAGAAAACAACTGCGGAATGATTGCTCTGAGCAATAAGGTTAGTAAGAGTTTGAGAAGAAAGAATTTGGCATAAGGAGGAAGGAAGAAGAAATGTGAATGAAAAATTAAAAAAAAACAAAGAAAGTGCAGAAATGGGGACCAAAAAAGGTTATATAACAAAAAGTGGACATTTGTATGGAGGCTCGCTTGAGCTTATGGAGGGTATTTAGGATCGTAGGGACGGCAAAGCGGCTGGCTTTGAGGCTGAAAGTGATGGCAGAAAAGTGAAATGCGGAAAAGTGTTGGAAAGAGAGGAAGAAATGCGAAGGTCTTATACCTCGATATATGAGAGGGGAAAGGGTACTTTCGGAGACGCTTAGTAGAGGGCACAATGCAGGCTAAAAGAACGAGGAGAAACGTGTTCTTGAAAGGTAGTTGGTTCTGAGGAGTGGCCGTGAAGTAAGAGGAATCGGGAAAAAAATAAAAGGAGTGGAGTAAGAACGGTATGGAGGGGAGGAGAGATAATGGGGTCTTAAAGACATGAGTGATAACGAGGCAGGGCTTTGGGAGTAAAAAGGGGTTCAGCAATAAAACGAAAGAGTCCGAAAACGGTTGGGGATTTCATGCTTGCCTTAGCTACAAGAGTACCCTCCCTTAGAGCAGTACCACCAGTGTAATTACTTAAAAGCCTTTTCGTTCTCGTCAGATATGTATTCTTCGAAAACTGAAATCAAATTTACATGACACATTTATTGTATTAGAAAACACTTCTGAGACGTATCACAAATTGAAATCAATAACGTTTTATCGTAATTCAAAATCAATCGGTTACAAAACTTAATTTGTAGAAAATCCCCGAAGGATAATAAGAGTCAATAAAATTTTGGCCTCGCACAGTAGCTCTGTAGTCTGCTCCTATGTCGGGAAAATGCACTCGTTAATAAATATACTTGTAGATTAATCCTACGAGTTTTCACCATAATTTCTAGTCCAAGTAGTCTAAGAGCTATGGTATGACATTAATTAGAGCAGAATATCAAAATAATGCAAACGGAAACGATTTAATTTAACAGATATTTGTTTTTACTGGTACTCACGGTGAAACCTCTTTGATTACCAGGTATTCCGCCAAAAAATCACCCTAAGACTTCTCTTCTTAAACGATATATCATTCGAATGAAATAAATAATTTCATCATTTTAAAGAAACATTTATACCGTTAAAAACGCCGTGATATGATGGAGTGTGTAACATTTTATTAAAATATTATCGCGCATTTTACTAGCCCTGAATTCACATTTTGTCCCAACAAAAGCAGTTATGAGCTCATCATCAGCTTTCATCTCTTTACATAACGTCGTTAGATATAAAGCAGATAAAATGCTCTTACTAGGAAAAAACAGGGATGATTAGAAGAGTGTAAGAGAAAAGTTACTCAGAAAGTATGTTCACAAAACAAGAGCTGAAATAACGCACACCAAACGATTATAGGCAGCAAAGAAAATATAGATGGTAAGAATGATCAAGGGCAGTATTCAGTATTGGAACGGAATAGAAACATCAAGCTTATGAAGTAGAGAAGCATAAACAATGTCGTTACTTGGACAAGAGATATCAGCACACTCAAAAGTACTACATCGATAAATACTGAAGGTGGAAGTCAGAGAGCCGCCAAAAGGAAGGTAAGACATCTGTAAATCAGCCTTATAAGGACCAAGATCTTTAAAAGCAAGAACAGGTGGTTAGGATATTTCAACCTACGAAAAGAATTACAGATTTGAAGTGGGGGGAGAGAAGGGACAATGGGAAGGTTGCAAAAAGGAATGTTGGCATCCATAAGGAGAAGTTCGGAAAGAGAGGAATAAAGAGACGAAAAGAAGAAAGAGAGATACGGAAGTGGCTTAGAAAAGATTAGCCTTGGAAAATAAAGCATCAAATCAATTATAAAAGCGAGGAAGTTATGTTGGTGATGTTGACGATGGACGAACTAGGTATTTTAAACATGGTGTTACAGAAAAAGGTGAAATGAAATAGGTATATCGATCTTGAACTTTTGGAGTGAAACTGAGACTTTACATTCTCCTCTTCTATCTAAATTCTAGTAAAAAAATGTGACTTACTGAAAGAGAAATTTGTGGAACCATGGAAGATACTCATAGAGAATTACAATCGCATGCAATATGGAAAAATTCTACGAAAAATATACACGTACTTAAAAGAGTGTGCGTTATATAATTTAACTTCATTTACACAATTTCATTTTGTGATATGAGGATACTGAGAGTATGAAATGAAAAAAGTAGAAAATACTGAAAAAATTAATGAAGTGAAAGATTCAGGCGGAGAGACGATATGCAGGAAGAGAGATTGAAGAATATTCTGAGCAAAATATGGACAAGTAATACTAATAATGAAACTGAATTAGGCAAAACAGTGGGATCTCGGACAGTAAAAATGAAAAAAATCTAAATTAAGGCTAAACTCCTCGAATATGCGGACGCAGTAGAAGTGTCCGCAAAGGGAGGACGTAAAACGTTAAAGGTCGCACGACCTTAAAGGGTGCGTGGCAAACGTTAATAAAAAAAACAGTGAATAAGTTTTCATGAAAAAGTGGATACGGATGGGTTTAACTGGAAGGGTTCCCGTTGGAGGCGGAGGTCTTGAAAGTTGAGGGGAAAGGAAATGATTGAAGGGTGGAGGCCGTGGAAGGAGCCGTGTGGTTTTTCCGTAGAGCGAGTAGGAGCAAAAAACGACGCGTGGAAGGCGTATTTCAAAAGCTCTGGGAAAATGGAATGCAAGAGACAGAATAAAAAAATTGGAGCGGAGATTGTGAGGCAAAAGCGACGGCGGAAGTAGCGGGAGGGAGGGAAAGAGAGCCGGACAGAAACTGGGATAGTGAGAGAGAGAGAGGGGAGGCAGCATTTTGCACTTCCTTTACCTCGCCCGCGATGGATTAAAAGACAGATATCTTGCGTGAAGGTGGCTTTAAAGCCACCTGCGTAAAGTCACCTTCACGCATGATATTCAATTCTAATGGAATTGGCGAGTGAATCAATGTGTCTGTATGCATCGCTACTAGTTTGGAATCGTTCTGCTAAATTGAAACTTCTCCCAATTGCTCAATGGCAATAATAGATTACGATTATAAGTCTGGAACTTCTTATCACAATTATTGACTCTCCTACACGCAGCCAAAAATTCTATCAAAACCGCAACTATTAAGCCCTAATACAGAAATAAAATATGGATATATTAAAAAGGAAATTCGATCGAGTAGATGTCACCGGATTATTCACAAATAGAGAAATGAAATGAAGCCATTCAAAATGGGCTATGTAACGGATGAGGGACGCACCATTACTCAGGAGAAATAGATTTGCGGAGAGGTTTGTCACACATTCAGCACATTTTTATATTTCATATTCGGTTGGTTATAGACAAAAAGTTCCAAGGAAGTATTTATCTGGCATCACAGAGCAAAGAATTTTTTTAAAGGATGGGATACATTTGTTTTTCACATGCGAAAGTTCAGGGGAGACTTAAGCAGCTAATTGAAATAAAAACCACGAAAAGAAATAGATCAAGATCCAAACCTATAAAGTAAAAGTAAAACCAACGGAAACTTTTGGGGGAACGTAAAAAAATAAAACAATGTTAAGCGACTACTCTACTCTCCCATTCTCTCCTAGTCAAAGTGAATTTTTATGAGGAGAGTGAAAGAGAGCACGTGAAATACTCCATTACGCAAGAACATAGGCGTCCCCTTTTTCACGACCAACATTTTGGTTCAATCATCGTCTCAAATAGTGGTGCAGGAAGTTTATAACTTTTCGTGAGGGGAAAAATATTAATATCTTTTAAAACATCTGAAAATAAGGCACGTATTAAAAATATTTTTAAATTACCTTTGGTAATACGAGGTGTAAATTTATTACATTATTCCAGCGTGAATCATTTATTTCCCTTACCCCGAAATCAGAACAATTGGTCACTCACATCGGGGGTAATAACAATGGATTAACAGATACCAGGAGCTAAAGACATTTGGATAAAAACCTCAAATTCTTTTTATTAAATATCTGCTACATGTTAAAAATGGACAATGTTGTCACATTGCGGGAATCACATCGTCCGGGGGAGATAAGATAGAAATACTGAAGGAACAATCTCTGTAGACGGATCGGGACAGACGTAAGAGTCGAGTTTTGAAAGACTTCTTCGAGACGACTTATACGGCAAGCGATTTGACTGTCCTGAACAGCATATCTTCTGCCAAGGCGTGGTAAGAGATGGTCTCACTTTATTGCATCGGACGCCGCCTTCCCCAATCAAGATTCTCCTTGCAACGCCATATGAAAGGAGGATCCAGTAACATCGTGATACACCACAATGATGCCCCATTGATGAGAGATTAGGGGAGGTAAAGGGTGTTGAGCAGCAGAGGTGGAACGCACGTGACTTATACAGAAGAGCTGACAGAAGAATTGATAAGCTATGGTGCAGAAGTTGGAATGGCATTATCTATCGCCGAAAGGAAACATAGGGGCAGTTGGATATCCATTTTGGGCAGTCCATTTCCCTCGCAATGGGTTCCGCACGGGGAATTTCGCTTGAGAGAGTCAAATATACACCGGGTTCAACTTCCTACGTTGAGGGTTCTTTAGCTAAATGGAAATAATAAGTTGGCAGAGATGCATAATAGGTTCTTTCCCCTTTCCCCTGTCGCTTAGAGGAATATTTTAAGATGAACCTTCCTCTCCTTAATTTCACGCTTTGGGGACTGTTATCATGTTAGATTTTCAATATGGTTGGCTCTCGGAATATAGCTGATAAAGGTATTGTACTACCAGAGGGTCTATTGCGGAACTCAGCCTAGTTAGGTCACATTGTACATGTAGAAAGAACAAGAACGATAATATCACATAAAATTTTCTGTGCAATAAGTTCCTACATCTTATGCTTACCATTTACTAACGCTCTCTTGCTATTTAAAAAGTGGCAAAAAATTAGGGAAAATGGCTTTTTGAAAGAGAAAATTTTTCTCAGGGACTATGAAGCCTGATATATATGTTTCTTAGTTTAATTCAAAGACTTATGGACTTCATCTCAAGATTAACAAAGGAAAAAGCGGCGCTTGGACACTTTATGATTGATTAGTGCTTTGGTTAGAACTTATGAGACATTTTTATAACTTTCCTCCATATTATTTTCACATGAAAAAGACTGGAACTATTGAAGAGTCAAATCAAATAACCTTTGTGTCTTTCACACATATTAACTGGTAATCTCCGGACCGTTTCAACACTTAGGCGTCATGTTCAAAGGGATTTCACAAATCTTTCCTCTTGCAAATTGGAGCGGAAACAGCGACGGGTGGATTAGAGGAGGCGAGGCTTTGAAGAGAGAATCAGGAAGAAGCGTTGATTCGAGGGCACTAGGATCACTGAGGACGTCGAGTGAGAACGAGAGAAGAGGTTGACGATGAGCAACAAGTGGAAGAAGGAATGAAATTCGTGGGGAGACAAGCGAGTGATTCAATTACGCCAAGAGTGAGATGAATGTATAAAACGAACGTTTTCTATTTGATGTTTCCCCGATTCATCTCAAAAAATTAATCAAGACATCTTTTTCTAGATTTAGACATTCTTTTATCTTATTATTTACATATTACCGAAGAAACCAAAGACTGAGCAATCTGAAATTCGATACACGTGGATGTGGATGCGATTATAGATAATATTTTCTTCTCAAACAATATCCAGCGTTCATTAACAAGTCCAATCTTTTCATAGGTGCATTTTACTTTGATCACGCTCTGAAATAAATGAAAATAAAATGCATTGCTGGGTAACAATGTGAGGTGCACACCAGAGGGAAAAAATACGCCCTCTGTTACCAGTCAATAATTCGTCTAAGATCCCTTGCGATGTAATGCTTTCTTCGCCCCGACTACTCTTACGTTGAAAAAATATCCTGATAAATCAATTTCTTGTTGTTTTCAATTGTTTACGTACCTCTCATTCAGTTTCTCATCCTTTCATACTAAGTGGTGTGAAAATCTTCCGTGCGAAATGAACATAACCCTCGGAGAATCCTTCAACTTCTATTACTGCTCTCTCATCTCTCCACTCCCCTCTCAGTCCCTTTCCTTCCTCCCCGTTACTTCCACCCTTCTTCTCTTCCCCTTTTATACCTTTCTCATCGCTCCCCCATCCTCAATTTCGCGGAAGCCAACCGCTCCTTAATAATGTAAGAAAGAGTTCCATCTCCAACTCCTCACTCTAACGCATTATCCTCTATTCACTCCTTTCATGAGGCTTTCGTGTGGCTCCCTCAAATTTTCCATCTCCTAAAACGATTTTTCTTCCTCATCTCACATCGCTACCGTCCCGAGAGATATTTACCTGTTCCCAAACAAATTTTAGCCTAGGATTGAAGTTTTCACCGATCTATTTTTCTATCATTCCTTTGCTCTCCTTTGTATCTAAAAATCCGCAATCCTTGTTCAACGAAAGCTACACAGCTACGGTGCTACCATATTTTTTCAGATTCTGGAGAAAAATTACCAACTGATAACGTTACAAATAGCATATTATGAATTTTTCCATGAAATTCTGTATAAAGGCTCTTGGAAATAGTAATTTGTATTTTGCTTACAATATGACCCGTGATATGTAATTTTACGTGTGATAAATTTCGCATATTAGTTTCATTTTCTTCAATCTTGTAAGGAAACTTACACCTTTTTTCCTATTTTCACTTTGTTTTCCGAAGCTTTAAGCGCTAAATAATCTAACCGGTGATTGCTCATGAGTTATTTGATGTATTAATCAAGAAAGAAATGAGGCTATCATTTATTTTAGCCCTTAAGTCAAATCTTTTACAAATTAATTAGGCTTTATCACTTAGATTATTTATTTATGTAGTTTAAGAAGTAATGTTATGTCTCAGGATATGTGATTTTTATGATACCGTGGTAACAAAATAATATTTTCACTCTCACGTGCGCGCGACTCTGATTTTGTCTTCTCCTTCTGAACTCTCCAGCAAACCTCACTTAACTAATAAAATCCCCGGACTCTCCTTCTCAGTTTGAACAATGAATTTTATTCATAAAATATTACGAGAAAGAAAATGAATATCCTTTTACACAAATTATTAACAATCACCATAAATATGTTATACCATTAAAATATACAAAATACATTTTGCCCTTCACTGTACCACTTCTCTTCAGGCTCATAAAATTGAACAAGCCTTTTTTTCACTTTTTTCACCTTTTTTCACTTCAGCCACTTCACGCTTCTTCTTCTCCACATCACAGAACATATAAAAAAATGAATATCATATATACAATATCCTTATCGATATCCGCACAGGTGGATGCTGTTTTCCTTGCAAACTAAATTCCCGGATACACGCTGCGGTTAAATACGGCTCCAACTCTAGTGATATTCCCGTTGCTCCCAGAATTCACCATGCGTTGAAATACGGTTGCTCCTATAGCACCTTGTCCCCGTTGATTCACAAAAATAAAATAACTTCATCTGCTCAGTTCCACAAGAGTCCTTGATTATTTTCAGACTGCCCTGTGCCCTTCAGCGTGGCTCCTTTAAATAGCCTTTCACTGCCCTATGTTATGCGTTGCTTAGCTGCCATTAAAATATTGTTAGGCGTCGCCTAGCTGCGATTAGCAAAGTGTTCTGCGTTGCTTAGCTGCCACTACAACTGTTGCGAGTCGTTTTCGGAATGCCCTGTAGTTTCTGATATTTTATGCTATGATGGAATAACATGTTACCCTGTTATAACTCTGTTAGA
This sequence comes from Ceriagrion tenellum, assembly GCA_963169105.1. Lineage (NCBI taxonomy): Eukaryota > Metazoa > Arthropoda > Insecta > Odonata > Coenagrionidae > Ceriagrion > Ceriagrion tenellum. The sequence goes on along the minus strand of OY720632.1, from coordinate 56,878,833 downwards.
TTACAAGTAAAACTACATATTTTGAGCCGATAATTCAATTCACAGCCAGATTATAGCATGCACTGACTTAATTAGTGAGATCCAATATAAAATTAAAACGAAAGTGAAATTACTCTCGAAAACAGTAATTGTACCCAGCGAAGGATTTTATAGATTACTTTGTAAAACTGATCCAGGAATAATATTCAACGCGTTTACATAGTCTTCCATCCACGATTTGGACTATTCTATCGATGAGTTCCAAATATAGCGACATAGTCCAAATTAATGACTGTTTTCTGCTCCGTGTCACGTTGTTCCTCTCTCAGCAGGTAGCTACTTCCATATTAAATCTTGGCCATATGACAACTTTTAATGAAAATTCTCATCTATCTCTTCCATCATATTAACCTTATGCTTTTCTCTCCAAGTCTTACGCACTCCTTCCAATTCCCTATTTCAGGAAGGATTTTTGGTCGAATGAATGCATGATCTGGGCCCAATGCAATAATTCCTGGAGATGCTTGGAACGATATTATGCAGTAGTTTAGGAACGATAATACTATACTCGAGAAATCATCAAGAAGGAACTTTTTCAAGTAATAAGAGCTGACTTAAGGATAGATAAAACTATCACGTGACAGGAGAACTTATTTGAGGAATTCATTTCCGTCCGAGAATTTCTCGCTTAATACACCGCGCACCGCTTTCCCTCATTCTCCCTTCTCATCACTCAGTTCACGCAATTTGTACCTTCGCTGTATACGAGTTGAGGGCCTTTCAGTTGGAAGATTGTAACATAGAATATCTGGATGGTTTATTGCAGATAAGGATCTTGAAAATAAGGGACAGAGCAAAAGAGGGAAAAATTTGATGAAAGGAAGGACTCATCTTAGAGAATGACGGGTAAAAACGCAGCAGGGAATGCTGAGGTGTAACGAGTGTCGCAGAATGATATTCTTTGTCACGCACTCACGCACTTTACACTGCCAGTTCAATCGCGCACTTCGCTCAGAATGGCGGCTCGAAAAAAATGATGATTTAGGTCGAGAATGGATAAAGGATGAAGTACCAAGATAGCAGTGACACCAAGAATCATCGAAAGGACGGAGGTGTTTGCTTGTAAGATCTAAGGACTGTGTTGATAGAATGGCAAGGGTAAGGGATTGGGGATTGAAAAAATGTAAATTAGGAAATGTCGTCGTCTTCCATTAGAGTTCATGCTAGGAAGTAAAAAAAAACGTTAATAGGAATAGCTCCGAAGGGAAAGAAGTTACTGAAGATAAATATATGCCTGTACTGGTATTTTATTTTAGAAGAAAAATGCGAATGCAATGTTCTTTTCTCCTATGTTTGGTGGGGCGTAGTCAAGAAGTAATGAGACGAGGGCAAGGAGACGTCTCTCTATTCAATACCATGGTCGTGTAAACGATGTCATGAGACAACTGAGACGTTCCTTTGATTGAGAAGAGCGTTCTTCGGAGAAAACTCTCATATCTAACTGTCTCATGTCGAAATTTTCAGGAATGGTGGAGCGAAATCCAGAACGTGTGCAATTTTTCCCATCTTAATGGTTATTTTTTAATAAAGACAAGTCGTCTCGAATATTTCTAACATGGCTGTTCTTCCCAAACAAACTTTGACCCGGTATCTCGGATGGAATAAAAAATATTATGAGTGCCATCACATGTTACAGCCGATCAATTTTCAAATGGTTTTGTAATGACTTAATGGTTACCTCAAAAATGCGTAATGGAATTCATACGTGATATCATTTACGACAGAATGCAATGAATTAGTGGTGGTTATCATCCTTGATATTTTATTGACCTTAATATTACCCATGCAGTATAATAGTGTGTTCTTACCACTAACATTGTTATTTTGGCATTCTTTGGATACAATAATAATGATAGTGCAATTATTAGGATCCGTTGCGCTGGATAATGCTAACGATGATAAAAATTTACTTAAATTTAAATATTGTTCAATATAACTGGATTTGCGGCATATCAAAATTGTTCATTTAAATCATTTCTTGGGTAAAAATAGAAATCAAGGTCAGATGTTTATATAATTAAGAATTGTTTACTCCACCCCTCGATTATGAAAAAACTGGCGGCTTCCAACGCTCTCGCGTCACTTCCAAAGGACCCTACTCTTTTCTCGTGAAGAGTTGCCATATGCTCTCTGTTGAATGTTAGAAGGAGAGGAGAAGGGAAAAACAGTTCGGATGAAGGGGAAAAAGAGTTGAAGATGAGAAGAGATTAAAAAAGAAACAATTTTAGGTAAAAGAGAATAAAATCATTCAACAATGTCGTTCCTAAAACCGTAGCATAAAAGAAGATTTGAATTTTTTTTTCTAAAAAACCGTGCTCTGCTCTTTTAGCAGTAATATCTCCGCCATAAGGAAAATGCAATATCTATGTACACTGACGTGAGAGCGTTGTATTCGATCGAGATGGCGCTTAAGAAAAGTTTGGAATATACAAGGTTTATTTATTTCCGCATCTCTACAAGATTTCGCTAAGTAAATATTCAAGTCGGTCGTAATAATCTACGACAAAGTTATTCGAAACGCTCTAACCGTGCTTTTTGCAACTCACAGCGGATAAAGTTTTCATTGCTTACGCCCAAATATTTGATATTCAAGTCGATAACAATGGAATAAACTATTACAATCAAATCCGAAGATTAAGGTAATGATCTACATGCATATCTATCCGGAACAATCCACACTCCGTCCAAAGTAACATCTCGCCCCTCCTTCCCACACCCTTTCAACAGAATCACCTTCCGTTATTTTCCTCATCAACCATCTCCTTCGTTTCCTCTTCGTTTCCTTAGCCTTTGTCCATTCCCATTCCATCCATCTGCACTCCATCATACCGAGCCTTTTAAATCCGCCCTTCAGCTACCCCTATTGCCTTTTATTTTGGAAGCCAGGCCTATTATCGTAATTAAGGGTGTGAGAGAAAAGAGATTTGTAATCGAAGAAGCCGGTGAAAGGTGGGAGGTGCTATTTAAGTAGAACTAGTGGAACGTACCCGTTGAAATTCAACGGGTGCAAAACACATTGAACTTATTTTATACTATCGATAATAATCGAAATATATCGATATATATCGCGCACAATGTATTCTTATTGCTTATATGGATTCTTCTATTCCAATTGATACGTTATAATGTTGAAAGCGCGTTATATTGCAAAAAATATAATAATATGTATCTGAAACTAAATTGGTATCAATTAAATATCCTGAAATAAAGGTTTGCTCTGCACCATGGAGCAAGTGCGTGACGTCAAGATGGCGGATCGCCTCATCCCCTAAGAGAAATATCAAGGGCCATTTTTTAAAACCAATTTTAGGAAACAATAGCAATATTTAGGAAGTAAGATATACCGTCGCATGTTCTCTGATAAATTTTGTGCATTTTGGTACCTCATTTGTAGAGTGTGGTTGCGTATAAGTTGAGAAAAAGGTATCTATACAGTAGAAATAATATAGGAGATGGTAGACGTGAGAGGAAGTCAGCAGTGAGGGAATAAAATGCAAGCAGATGGAGAGGGTGATGACGAGACCAGGGAGGATTTTGGAGTGAAGGAGGACGAGGAGGGAGGGTAATTCAGTGCCATAGTATTCAATGTCAATAAAATAGTGAGAAGTTTATAAATGCTTAGGAATAGCTGAAGACTAAAATGACATTAAGGGTGAATAGGGATGCATGTAACGAGACAATGTTAGATACGGAAAGTTGCGGTGCGGCGGAGAAATGGAGAATTATCCATCTAGCTGTGATGAAACGGAATAATTTTTGTATACGCGCATTTTCTTAGTATTTTGGGAACTCTTAGTCACAAATAATGCCTCTGTGGCAGTATTATGGCATAGGATTTCATGAAAAAGTTTTATAATACAAAGCTACTAATATCATTAAAATTTCTGCAGTCTTAAATTTATAACAGGCCATTCACCATAAAAATGGGCTTAATTCAACCATACAAACTACTATTGAAGTAATTTATTTCCACTTCCTCGACTAGAACACATTGAAATATGTGCATGCCGCTGCAATGTGGCAAACCGGGTGACTCACTTTAATGTGCAATATTTAATTTGTCATGAATTAAATAGTCCATTCAAGTCCTGACCAAAAACATTCCCAGAAGTAAAATAACACTCATGATATTTGTTGAAGAGCAAGAAATGAGAGAGGGATGGTATGTAATGAATAAATTACAGTTTAAAGGTAATAAAGAACGGGGATATAAAAAGTTTTGAACCAGATAATTAAATTTGGCGATTACTTGCCTCGTGAAAGGCCATTAAGGCCTCATTTTTTGTACAGTGATGATTTATTAGCATGAGACATAGGAACCAACTCATCGGCGACCTAAGTGATTCGAATAAATTAACACATTTATAAAGAAATATTAACGACTTAAAAAACGATAAACTTAATTGCACGCTAAACAGAATGTTGAAGAAATAATGCGCAGTTTTTCGTGTATATTTTCTCTGCTCATTAAAAAAATGAAACAAAAATTTTTTATAAAGGAAAGTATGATAAATTCTGACGGCGGTAATTAAAACTCGATAACTAATTACGCTAAACATGACTTCGTTTGGCTAAAATTGATTTTGAAAAGATAATGAACGTAGATACTAATTACATAGCATATGACTTCTTAGGGATAAAAGACATAAGTATTACTACGTGGAATTTATCTCCTTTAATTATAAAACATTATTGACTAGACGCCAATACGATTTTAACACTTAAAGGGATGCAATTACTTTAATGAAAAATTTGTTTTCTTGAACTCTGGCCATGGTCTCTGATCCAAAATTCCAACAGATTATGTAAAACAGTTTAGGTAAATGTACATTTGAAAATAAAAGGAATCGAAATAAACATAAATTTCGCTGAAATCTCTTGGACCAGTCACTAGAAGCATTTAAACGTATTATATTAGTTTTAAGACATTCATTATAATGTATTAGTAAAAAACTACAGAAATAAGAAGGAAATAATACTTCCATCATCAGCTAGAACTTTTTCTTCGAGAAATAATGAAGTAAGTGTTCCCTAGGAAGAAAAGAACCATAATCTTCGGCCATATTTTCATATTGCCATGAAATTACTCCTAATGTTAAATGGTAGTTTGGCAGATCGCAAATCACAGATATTTTTACATTGTCACATAATGAGGAATATGACTCCTATGGACAAGTGTGTCACGATGGGAAGTTACACGAAAAAAACTACTTGCACACGGTACAATGAGAGTACGAATAGTACGCAGGGAACTAGATGAAAACTGTCTGGGATTCAAATTTTGAATATAATGCAGGATGGTCATAGAGTAGAATATAGTAGGGCGAGATGGAAAGTACAGGAATAGAGAATAACGTAATGGAGAAGAAGCAGAAAAATCTAAATGAAGGGCTGGAGTAATAATATTCTACTATCTGCAGGAAAAGGGTTTCCATTGCTCCAAACTTTGTCTCTGTGATGGATGACGGAGTGCAACTGATTATGGAGAGCTCTAAGAAAAAAAAGCAATGAGAGAGGGACGAGAGAAAAGCCGAGCAGAAGTTGAAAGAGAAGAATCCAAACCAAGGGACAAAAAGACAATGTCAGAGGCGCATGGAGAAAATGAGAAAAGAAATCGAGGGAGAGGGAGGGAAGGGTGTGGCAGAGTTGCAGATTAAGACCCTTCCTGAAGTGATTAAAAGACGTTAACAGGAAACTGAGGAGCGAACTCCTGGCCCTCTATTACTTCTCGCTGCTTTTTTGGTAATTTACTGGGGTATCCCCATGGAAAGCAATATCAGATTTTCTCCCTGTATTCCCGTCATGACATACAATGGTGCTTTTACATCTTCTCCCTTTTTATGCGTCAAACGAGGTTTAATAATATGCTTCCGTATTTTTTGCGTAAAACAAAAATAAATACACACTAGTACTGATACACTAGAGTAAAAGATACTCAAAAATATCAATTTACTTAATTTATTTTATACATATTACAACTATGGTTTGCAACAATGTGATATATACTTCCATAATTTCCTCGTAAAATGGTTTTAGCCTTTACACAATTTTGATACTGTCAAATAAGAATAGGAGTAACACAAAGTCTGCTTAAGATTGCATTGCACCGAAGCACAAAATTTCTAGGTGGTGTCCGATCACAATACTAATGCAGTGAAGTCATAATAGAAGCCAATATCTACCAGTACCATCTTCACCCCACTTTACAAGGTAAATATTTAACAAATGTAACTATTTTTTCCTATATTATTGAGGTTGTATAGTTAATATTCAAACGTGAAATGAATAGTTGTAAAATTTAGTTCTCCAGTAAAAATGTCGTTTTAAAACAGTCGACCTAATTTAAGAAGGTCAAAAAAACCCTACCCGCATCTTCTAGGTTCACGATAACTGTAGGGTGGTTTGTCAAGAAGGCCTGGAGGAAGGATAAAAATGCCGATTCAAGTGCATATATTCTCGATCCTTAATATTTAACCATATTTTCTGAAAGACGAAATAGATGACTTGTAAAACTGCAATCAAGCCATTGAAAAAAATTGAGTTTTCATCTTTGGAGTATATTGAAAGGAACTGACCCCTACAGTAAAAATATTTATACAGTCTTTCTCTCCATTGTCACGAATACATAGGCAGCGTACTTGTAGGATTATATTGAATTTCTATAAAGGACTTAACTAAGCCTGTCACTGTTACCAATCAATGAAATTTTAATGCTAATCATAACATATCACCATGCATTTCTTCTCGAATCAAATGTGGTTAGTGTTTTTAATCTCATATAATGAATAATCAAGTGTCCTGATGGTTATATTAACGTCATGAGTCTCCATCAATGAAATACTGTAAGATAAGATGGCAGAAATAATCCCTTTAAAGGATACCATAACGTGAAAAAATACCTATATACTTCTATCGGCATTCAAACCGTGCCAATGTTTTGCACGATAACGTTTCTCCTCTTATCCATTCCAATTTTGCAGCCAACAAACGCGACCAGTTATACTATAACGCGACCGGTCAAATTCCAGCGCACACATATTTGAAATGAAGACACCTCCATGATAGGAGCAGCAGCATTGCAGTGCAAAATAACTACGTGGCGGAAGAATCCTGGAGGAAGAAGCAATGCAAATACCCAATAACCGCGAAATTCCTAGAGATATTACGCATATAGAGAAAAATTTTACCATGAGGAATCCGCATTGTATCAGTCAAACGATCCAAAGCATAGTGTTGAATAATTTAACCACGAAAATAGATTAGCACAAGCAATATTTTCGGAAATAAATTGAAAACCTTCATGTAAAATTATAAGAATTTTGCATGAAACGACTCCTTTCTCCCCATTGCTGAAAGAGTATGTCTCGGAGGCGGCATCTTGAGAAATCAATGGTAAGCGTTTCTAGCCGCACCATATGGAAAGATGAATTTTTCACACAAGGATAATTTTTCGGCTGGAGAAACACCGTTGACCCGTTTTCGTTTTGCTCAGAAATTTCAACTTTTTGGGCCGTAAAAGGTGGTAAGATAGGGAAAGAGTAGGATGTGCAGGAACAAGGCGAGTTCGGCAGAGAGAGGTCGCGGTGAGGTTTTGACTTGAGAGACGGGCAAAGTGAATAGCTGGCTGGTTTATTAACGTCATTTCGGTGCGCTGCGGCTAAAAATGGGGAAATTATTCACATATATATATATATGTTATAAGAAAATGCACACAAAGAGTTCCGAGCAATACTTCACTTTGCAATCACCAGCTGCATCTCATTATCGCCGCATAATATTCGTTCCGCGACAAATAAGAGCAATTGTAACGACTCCTTCTTCCTCCGCATCCTCCTTTCCTACTTTTTTAAAGTCTCTTTAATGGCCGTTTCTTCTCACACACCTCCTCTCTTCCACTTGGCTGGGTACCCAACTTGCACTCCGTATCAGACTATCAATTCTCACCATCTCTCTTCTCACTCAAGTAATCCGTCCATTTAATTGATACAGCCATCATATACAATAAAACAAAAACATAATATTCCTTGAAAATTTCAGATCTAACGAGTATCAGCGAGTGCCGGCAAGTTCTCTGCAGACACTTTCAACTATCCTTACCCTTCCCTCTAATAGGATAACCGGATAGCATTGACCAGAAACATATCTGCTGGATTCCCTGGCGAGATAGACGCCCTTTTTTCTTTCTTACGCGGGAGAAGAGACGCTGCCGCTTAGAAAATTTTCAACTTTTCTTCCTATTATTTTTATTTCGGTGATATTTTTTGTAAAATGGTTTATCACTGCTGATGTCACAGAAAATGTCAAAAAACATCGAAGAATAAGTGGTTGCGAAATGGCGTTAAAGGATACAATGTTATCAATATTCGACTATCTATTGGAAAACCAAGGGTGAACGTGATATGATGGGAAAATTTTTGCGTCATTTTTTGAGAATTTTTATTCAACGGTAGTTATAGAGGCGTTTATAACTTAATCTGCTTGATACTTTTCGAAAGAAATTCTCCAAAACCAACCCTCCAGGCGACAGTAATCATTTGCGGAAGGGAGAGCAAGGATGAGTGATTTGCCCGAAGTTACGAGACAAAGCGAGACAGCAAAAATAAAGGAGTTGAATTTAGAGAGGGGAAATGGTACTTCAGATGGTCCCAAAGGTGCCTCCTCATTTTATCAAAACAAAGCGCATATATAATGCACGCACGACAGCGGAAAGGATAAATCGAAAGCCCCATATCTACTAGTCGCGTTGCATCCAGCATTTCTGGGTTGTCCCAATTAATGTCCTCTTTACGTTCAGAGATCTTGCTAATAAGCAGCGTGCGAGACAAATGGAAATGTACACCCAAAAATTGGAAACTAAAGGAGGCCTAAATATTAACATAAGTTTTTTTTACAAGAGGAGCGGATACATATTTCACGTGTATTGGATTGGGTAATAAAACAGAGCATACCCTTAGTAATGAATCAATTTAAGAAAACAGAAGCAAAGACTGAATGAGGTGAGTAGCCCAATTTGTTGAGTGTTGAAATAGGTGGTTGAGAAGTGCACTTAAAATCTTGAAACTTCCACAGACAGAACTGTACTGCATGATTAGACTGCAAAAATACATATCTAGCTCGCTAACAAACTTAGAAGCCAGGTTGGTAACACCGCCGCAGTTCGGCAAACGTCGGAGTCTAAAGTTCTGCATGAGACGCATTGGGCGGGATAGCTTCAACTAGTGAAAAAATGAATGGCATTAGTTCTATCGATTCGTTTGCATATACTGTATAATTGCATATGAAATCATCATTACAATAATTCAATAAATATTCGTCTTCAGTTCCCCTTTGACATAGGAGCAGATAACCATTTTATAGGTCAACATATTTTGTTGCTTTAGTCTCCACTTTAAAACTCTCTTCCATAAAGACAAATTATACTCAAAAATTACTATATCGGCTTTATATTCTCCCTTTCAAACAACTCAATTCTTGGTGCCTTTGTATTCACAGGGCTTTCGCTGCCTACCATGCTTTAAATGCCGGGCTCCTCTACAATGACCTCCGTTTAACGGGAGGCCTACCTCACAAGCTTTCATCCCTTTTCACACCTTGCCATCAAAGCTCATGCACACTAAGTATATTCACCATTTTCTCGCCTTCCTTCCTCTCACCACCTCGGACCCTATTTGAGAGACGCAACAATGCGTTGCCTTCAATTCTCACCATTCGACCCTTCTATTGTTTCAACACTGCTGCTCCGAAAACGTAGTATCCCGGTAAATATCTTCTACAATTGCTCTGTTACCATCAACTCTTTGCGCAAGAAAACATTCTAATATCTGAACTCTCATCGGAATCCTCCATTCTTTTATGCCTAGAGTATTTTTATTATATTCCATTATCAATCGAAGACCCCAACAATTATAAGCTCTCCACTGATGAAGCATCTAATTTGCCTACCTTAACAAATCTCAACCATATTTTCTCTTACATTTTACTTCGTAATGGCAATTCATTTTAGTGTATACTTCAATACCATATTTGATCAAAAATAAAAAAATTACTCGCGCAATGCTTTGTTAGTAATACATTTTTTTAAATTTTTTTGAAAAATTACCTTCTTCAAAACTTTACAACTTAGAGCGTCTACTTTACAACTTAGAGACTTCGTGGAAGAAACTAATATTACAATCCACAATAAAGATGCTTCGTACTTTTCCACCATTATTTACGGATTGAATAATTGAGAAAAAGTACGACACACCTTTTATGCGGATTCTAACCTTCTTCTTACTTGCTCAATTGCAGAGGGATGTAATTTAAACAATGATTTGGGCTTTTATGGGTCATGAAATGAAAAAAACTAAGCACTCCTTTCCCACTCCGATGGTTTTGGTTCAAATTCTGCCATTGGCGAAGGTTATTCACTATCCCTAAATTAAAATCGTTATACGTACACATACTTCGTAAGGAGAGGACTATAAGTGCAGCATTAAGATCGTCGGTTGCGGGGAAAATAGATGGACTCCTTGGAAACCTTTTTAGGATTAGGCCAATGCCAACGACGGGATAATTATTAACCCTTCCTATAATCCCCATATAAACATACCTATGCTTAATGGAGAAAATGACATCAGTCAAAGGATCACAGTCGTCTTCCCTTAAAAATAAAATATTCATAAATATTTTAACATTAAATAAAAGAGTCGATTTTTTATTTCAATATGAATTTCACAGCAAATTATACGCAAAATAGTACTCATATAATCGAACCTACATATAAAAATTTCAATCTAATTCACATAATAGATAAGTATATTTCAGGAAAAAACAGCTGATACTTTTTCAGGGTAGTTTATTAAAGAAAGAAAAGCTTATATTTACGATGAGAATAAACAATGCAGATAATTTCATAACTCTGGCAAAACATCGTAGAGATTTCTATTTTTAACTGTCTGGCTTTTTAAAATTAAATTATTTAAAGACAGTTTTAAGTATTTTCCCGAGGAAAAATTTTATTCTTGACCAAAGTCTTTATTCCTGCAAAATCAAACAATATCGTCAAAAAAAGGGAAATGTTACCAATTTCACAATTGAATTCACTCCATCTGTTCCTAGCGTCGGGCGGCAATTTTTTTTTTCGCCAGCCTGGCACAATAACTTCACAGCTCGTTTATTCTCATTCCCGCCCAAGATCTTGTATCCTGCACCACTCCCTCAGCTTATCTTACTCAAACCACCTCTCCCACCTATACTATACTGACGGCCTTCACAACGAGTTTCGAGCACCACTTTCCAACTTTGGCCCATTCAACTCTTCCTCCTCTCCCCGCTCCCAGACATACATCCTTCACCCTTTACCTTCCAGCACCTTTGGTTCTCCCTCCGAAAGCAACAGAGGGAGAACAATAGCGAGAAAATCAAGGACCCGAACACATAAAACCCTCAATCATATCTCTATATAACGCAAGGGACGTGCTTAATTGGCCCTTCGACTGAATGCCAGTTTCTTTTCACCCTTTCACAACCCTGTGAAACACCCTGAGGCGCTGAAACATTTCCACTCCTACTCCGCCATCCAACACCAACCCTTTTGTATAGTTATTCTTGACCATGTTTGCAAAAATGCATGTAGAAAATATGCATGTGTGTATTTTTATAACAATATCACGTATGTAGAACGATTTTGCGCCGAGAATTTTGAATGATTCAAACTAACTTTGAGCATGTTCACCCCAGATTTGATGCAAAAATCCCCTTAATGTTTTGATTTTATTTAATTGTTCGCTCTTTTCTAACAAAACTGTTAATTTATTGTTTTTTTCTGTCAATATAAAATCTTTGTCAAATTATTTGAAAACAAACTGTTGGGATTCAGAGGCCTACGGCAACATTCACTGTAAATTTTCGGGAACTTTATGTTCAACTTATTGAAGTTCGTGCAGAACGGATCACAGCACAGGGATGCGTACCAAAATGGCAATAAACGGAACGATGCGCGCACGTTAAAAGTAGGGTAACCTGCGTAGCAGTCAGTGGGTGTGCAGCATTCACAACCTAAGTTTCTGCATGTAATTAATTAATTTGTTAAATAGTCCTCTCGCCATGAAAAGAAAACAGCTGCCTAAGAGACGCTTGCCAACATCTGAGTTATATGAGTCAACGGAGGCGAGAGACAATAATTTCAATTAATTTTGAATTTCATATAAAAAAGAAGTGCCTCCTTTTTTGCAGAGGTATTCTTTCATATTTCTCTTGGATTTAAAATTTATAGCATCAATTACTTTCTCGGCCTTACTCCAGCCTTAATACAAACTTCATCAGAGACAAACGGAGAGAACATACTATTATGTATTTCCATCCTCTCACTCTTTCCATATCCCACACCAAGCCTTCAAAACCGACGCGCCTATCCATAAATTCCCAAAGCATGTACGCCCCACTTACACGCTCATTGATCTCCTCGTAGTATCTCACTTATCAACGCATCAACCCTACTGACCTCACCTCATCGAATACAGTAACAGATTCCAGCCAGGATGCGACATTTCTCACCTGTCATTTGTGACATAAAATGCAAAGATGAAGTCGCTTACCACGCTCCAAGGTAATTTGTCACGCACTATCTCCCTGCTCCACTCACAGCCTCTTCCATAGTCAACAGCGCTACGCCATACAAAGCACCTTCCTCCACAGTTCCCCGTTTTTCAGCGCCTACGTCATTAATTTACTGCCTTTAACTTTATATTGCCCTTTCTGATAATTAGCTGAAGTAACATCGCTCAATCACTAACTGCGCTACCCTTCCTCGTTTTTCCATAGTGTTTTTCGCTTGTAGCCTGGGGTTTCACATAGTTCTCACTTATATTCACCATCACCTTATATTTATCTCATCTCTGTCTTCGTTCTAATCGCATTATCTTCATCAATATGTCCTCTTTCTCACATTTTATTCGTCTATTTTGAAATCTTCATGCAATTTCTCTTTCTCTCCGTGGCAGAGCCACTTATACCATGATTGCCTTGCTCACATTTTTATCTCATCGGGTACCTCAATAAATTGCTCATCTTCACACAACTGACTCTACGAAGAAAAATTGCGTCTTTAGTTGCCGTTGGAATGATAGCTTCACAGAAAATATACTTATAGCAAAATTCAGCCTCAGCAATGAATGAATAAAAGTGGAAACCTAGCGAAAGGATAAAACAAAGATCTCAAGCTAAGTAAATTCAAATTCTACGGACTCAATTTGGCCTCATTTTTTCCTTCAAACTTTTCTTCTTTGTTTTTCTCTTCAAACAGATTTTCAAAAGAAACTTTGACCTCCTACGTTGATAGTGAGGATAACTTTAGGCCAATAATTTACCTTTGAAGTAGACCATAAAAAATGATAAAAATGATAAACGCAGCAAAAAAGTGGCAACTAACTAAAGAAAGGATAACCATTTTCAAAATGTGAAGATTTAAACGGGATACATTTTTGTGAAATTGCTTTCGCACATTATAGAATGTCTAATAGAAACTATGGAGAAAAATTTCCTTTGGCTAATTTTCTTGAACAAAAAAATAACAAACGATAAACCGAGAAGTGGCTTAAGTGCAGTAAGATGACAAAAAATAAGAAAGGCTCCGGGAATAAGAGAGGTGGATGGAGAGTGAATGGAGAACCAGAGGGACTCCCATCGCATTTTTTCAGCCCCTTTTGTCCGAGGGAGAAAGAAGAGATCGCATTCTTTGAAAGGCAACGGTCCACTCCTCTACACAGCCGCTCTTCTCTTCCACACTCCCTGCGTCGGTTGTGAAGCGTTTCATATGTTTTATTTATTCCTATCCGCCTTTAATGCAATCAAACGGGAGTTTTCCTTACTTTGGAAGTACTGAGGGAAAAGCAGGACATGGGGATTTTAGAAGGGAAAAAGCAGGACACCGGGAAAGAGTCAATGGAATTGAAGGAGAGGGAGGATGGGAGGTGGAATTTGTAGCCGGCGCGGCGAAGACCAAAGTTTGGGAACAAAATCGATCATTTATTTCAATAATGAGATCAAGAAACAAAAAAAGACAGAGATATCGGGTCTGAAGACGGAAAATAGAAGGAATAACAGCATTTTTTTGGAATGTTCAGCATAATTGAACGATCCAGCTTTGATGCCTGAAATGAAACAAACCGTACGAATGAAAAGTAAGGCAAAATGCAAACTAAAGAAAGAGATAACGAATAAAAAACATTTGTCTTTGGAAAATATTTTAGCAAGATTCAGATGGCGCAAAAATAAAAGATCTTGAACAAAAAATGGCAAAGGCAATGAAAAAGAAAATCTGGGGAAATAAGAGTACATTTCTCCATGTTGATTAGCATGAATCGATTGGAATTAAGACTAAAACATTTCCACTTGGTTTATTGAATGTCAGTAAAACCTTAGCAAATAATTAAATGGAACGTATCCTAACAGATAATTTCCTTTATTTTTAATCAGCTAAAGTTGCGTAAATAAAAGCAATAAGAACGGAAGTGAGCCTATCAGCCAAACGTGTACGCGAGGCGGATAAATTCGGGTATATTTTATAAGAAAGATTTATGGCATGTGGAAAGTAGAAAATGAGAGTCACAAAGTGGATTCTCAGACCAACTCTCCCCAAAACTTGCTCCATATCCCATAGCACGGCCTCCCCTTCACCCGCGACCCTCTCCGTTAGGAACACAGAAAAATACCACCATTTGCAATATAATGATATTTTTTTACTCATTCTCACGCCCCATCATTCAGAAAGTGGTGAGTGTTAGGTATTGACCTAATTTCTTATTCATGTCCAAATCTTGGAGGCAATGCATCTGAGTGAACGAAATTAACGCTTCGAGACTGAGAGTGACTCAAAGAGCTGAAAACTAGGTGGTAATAAAAAAAGCATCTGCAGAAAAAATACAGAGTTGGTGCACATTTTCCTCCCGAGTTTTGGATCCAACCGAGCCTTAAGTACAAATTAAATCTGGGATTGAATCCACCAATCCCATAAATAGTCAACACAGCAGGACATTGAATTTCCAGGGAAGGAGAAAGATTTACGGTAAATCGTGTTATCAGAGTAGTAAGAAGACAATTAAGACCTTCCAATCAGAGGGAGAGCCGTGAAATGCAGATCGACTCGTAAATGTCGGAAGGAATAAAAGAAGACTCCACTAATGTAAAGCGAGTTATCATTAGGCCAGCAATGCTACAGGTAAGCAAACATTTCACATGAAATTGAAGAGGAAAAGACGCTCACATGTCATGCTACGCAGCAACGTGGGAAGGCTTGACCATTTGACTAGCGGTGGATTCCAAGGGGAAAAATCATAAATGAATATTGGGTCTCAAATATTATAGAAATCAAACGGGTAGGATAGTGCTATTAATAAAAAGCAAATGAATTGCTGAGAAAACAAAAAGTGAATAACTAATTCTCATCGACTATATCGTGATATTTTCAACACTAGTTTCTATCCAAATATTCTTAATTGTTAATCTTTCAACTCCTCTTAATTTATTTTTTCATGATTGTTTATCGTAAGATATGTAAAAATTAATGAGAAATATTCAATCAGAATTCCTATGGTATCAGACATAAAGGCCTTACTTACATCGGTGCTTAAAATTGTTGTTCTAATCTTCAATTACATCGGTTCATGCATGCATTCATTAATTTACATGCAAGCATTACATTGCATGCGTAACACATTTACGGCTTGACAAAAACTTGGACGCTTGAAAAGTCTTATCACAACTTTTAAGAAATGCAAAGTATTTTTATATAAATGTATATAGACGATATACGCATTATTATTATTACTCCAAAAAATACGATTCCGGGAACCATAATTTTCAGTATTTCAACTCACTCAAAATTACTTGCTCAATGAAAAATAATTGAGTTTTGAATTTATTTCTTGGCAGAATGTTTGGAATATATAACCAGAGAAAATCAAATTTAAAGAGAACAAATTTTCATTTTTTGCTATATTTGCATTTTTGTATATTAAAAAAATACTCAAAACGACACATATTAACCCTTTGAATCTAATTACTCTGGGAGCATTCCGAAACGGATCTGACCATATCGTTTGCCACCCAAAATCTTTTGCAGGCATGGAACTTTCCACAAAGCCAAGCAGACAGCAGGTAAGAGAGGTCTTGTTAATTTCGATAGCCAGCTGAAGGATGCCAGTAGCCTAAACAACAGTAATCCTAGTAAGTGTCGACGAGATTTTTGATGCAGAATTCCACAACCCTAATACGTCCCGGAGAGAAAAAAATGGGTAAAAATATACTATACTAATAGAAGAGAGGATCGATTAGAAAACGAAACGGTATATTTATCTTCCCCAATAAAACAGCGGTGTTATATTTGCGGACCGCAATAGACACGGTGAACCTACCTTAAATTTTTACGCTAACGTGCCACATGAATATTAAGATGCAAAAGAGCGTCTTTTGCATCGAAACACTCAAAAGTCCGAGCCAACAGATGGCAATAGAGAAGGAGAATCCACGCCGGGAAGTGAAAGAGAGATATGAAGTGGCAGGTTTAAATATGAGGAAAGAAGTAGATGTGTGGGTGTGGCATGCGGCGGAGAATGTTCAAACAAGGTAAAAACACCTCTTTCACCTTGATCAAATACGAAATCAAGCACGCACTTCTCACCTCAAATAAATAAAAAAACCTTCCCCAGTTCAGTTCCATTCCACACCACACTCGTCTCCGGTATTCTTTCCGACGCCTTTCATCCTGACCACTCTCTTTCTGCTGCTTGTGATAGTGCGACTAAGTGCCCGGCTGTTTTAATACATTTACCTTTTTAATTTTTAGTGCCCGGCGGAGTTGAGCATTCTGAAATTGAATTGATATAGTCACGGCGTGTGAAGACCATTGGGTGAGGTTAATATGACGTAGGTGAGGAACCATTATGCTTGAGATGACTTCGTACTCGAGGCAACTCTAAATAGCGAGGAATAAATAAAGATCTGGTGACTTACATCACTATTACAGGCAACATTCGACGCAAACGTACGACTACTAACCTACTAATAGGTTCATCTCATCGCGAAAACTTTAGATTGCCGCTTAGGTGGGGTAAGGTAACCTTAACCAAAAATTTACTTAGAATTTCCAGTCTTACAAATTCAACATTACATCGTTAAAAATCAAAGGTATTACCTATATGAAGTATATTACGTCAGGTGTTACTTTAATATTTCTTCAAAAAATAAATGGCAGCTATATTTCTTAATTGTCCTCCTAAGTCATAAAAATAACTTTATCAATGGTGCATTTACGCTTCTCAAACTAAACTAAAAGTACTATCTGACACAGTAGGCATTATACCATGGTTATTATAAAACAATTTCAATACCTAAGACGCATACAAATGTTGTTATGAATGTAGCTTCGGTATTGTAATGGAAAAGGGGGAAAAGGCCGGTAAGGACCGACAGCGTACTCCCATCCCTTGATGTTGACGAATGATTTTTTCCCCGGTACACATTATCCGGCAGCCATTTGCACGGCTGGTATAATTATTTCCGCGCCATAGACCGGGCTCCAGTTGAAGCGGAAATAGGTTCAATGGAAGTAGAGCGGAAGATGAAATAGAGAGGATGCAGCCTGCTCGAATTGAGATTAATTAAGCGGCCTTTGTGTTTTCGGGACACGTTTGCAAAGAAAGGCGCACCCTAAATGAGTGGAGCCAACACTTAAATACACAAGAGTTAATGCAAAAAGATTACATCTAAAAATTTTAACCGATTTTTTTTCAAACATTTTAGAGAATAATCATAGTCTGCTGAATGGAAATGAAAGGATAATGATAACCTGTCCTCCCACCAGAAATATAAATGATGCATAAGTAAACACAATTTGCAATCAAAGGAGTTCCAAGGGCTGATCAGGGTACATATCGCGCGAAAATGTGACCGAGCTACTTAGCATTCTGCAACCTGCAGTACTTATGTATGGATCGTAAGCCATTTAATAGGTGTAGAAAAATGCATAGTATGTACTCGATCCTCATTCAATAATATGGGGAAGTGATAAAGTTACCGTAATTGAAAATTTTCTATTAATTTATACATTACATTTTCAGTAGGTTACACCAGTTTTCAGGTTAAATGTTTGAATTAAAATATGACGGTTAGATAATTGCACTCAGAGCTTAGAATAAACTTCTGGAGTTTCTGGATTATGCTGGTACATAAAAATCTTAGTTCGATTAAAAATTTTAAATAATAAATTAAAATCATTTGGGTTTGAGAATTTAAGCATTTAATTACTTCAATTCGAAGAAATTAAACTAAACAAAGAAAAATATACCATGTAGGGACGAATTTATAAGGTTGTTCTGTTTTCCAATTTACTTATAGTTGACCAAAAACATTAATTCAGCGATACAGTAATAAAAGAGGTAAATAAGAGTTCCATGGAAACGAAAAATTATGAAATGAGAGGAACAGAGCGTAGAAGTGAGAGGGTAGAGAGAACACACGGACAGGATATGCCGAACGAAGAATACAGATTAAATACCCGAAAAGTTAGTCGATGCAAGTGTGTAGAAAGTAACGTTATTCCTTGTTCACGAAGAAGGGGTGGAAGAAGGCAAAATAATAGGAATTAAGTGCGGAGTAAAAACTTCTCTTCCAATTTGTCCGATCCGGGCGTTTGTTATCATCACGGCGATGTCTGATTTCCTTGATGCAGTTCAAAATTGTTCCATCAATGTGCCTCTAAATCCACGAACTCAAATTGATTACCCAGATAATTGTTGTCCTTCCAGGGCCTCGTCTTTGTCGACTTTCCCTTGCTGAGCTAACAAAACGTTGGTGTTCATCTAGTCATATTTTTATTTGTCCAAGATATAGTTCTTCACGTTGCTTATTCACCCAAATTAGTTCGATAATGACAAAAAAGTCCGTGGAGGATGCCTTCACTCGTCTTACGATTCACCCAAGATATCTTTATAATACATTACTTCAACGGCTTGACAGACGGAAAATACAACAGATTTAAACAATGCGGATAATAATAATTAGACAGTGGAGCATATGAGGGTAGTCGTATTAGGGAACTCAAAGGGAAATACGGAGGACCGCAGCCTACACTGAATATCTCTTTAAGCAGAGACCACGTCGACAACGGTGATGGTACCGAAAATATGTCAGAGGATGCTAACTAAAGCTACCTAGCATTTGAGCCGTCGAAGGTGTTAATTCATTTTCACCATAGGATGGAAATTAAATTGGCATCGTCAGTATAATGAAGGAATAATCATTTTTCTCCCACTGTTCAGTATTGACGCCAAAATTTATCTCTCTTTTATTTTGTTTATGTTTCTCTGTGTTGTCGTCGGTGGAAGGATAAGGAAACACGGCGAGTCTCTCTCTCTCTTACCTGAACTACGGTCGGCGGCGGATCTCTCTCCTTTTCCTACACTGTGAACGGCGGCGGAACTCTCTCTTGTACCGGCTTGACTTGCCACGCCACTCCTCTACCCGCTTGTATGCCTCTACACGCCTTTTCTGCCGCCACGCCTACCTACTTGTACGCAGCCACGCCTTTACTCGCTTGCACGCCCGTTGCACGCCTTCGCTGCCTCCACGCCCCGCCTGCACACTTCTACCCACTTCGCCTTGAATTGTACCGTGAATGGTGGTCCTTCGGACTCTTATCAAGTGTCTTTTATTTTATATTTATTTCCTGTTTGTGAATTTTTAGAATATATTTAAGTTTTTTTTGAATGATATTTTTTTTAATCTTGCGTGTGGAATCAAGCGCGTGTTAAAACTAACCCGAACTTAGACTAGGCATACATTAGACTCTTTGGCGGCTAGGATTGTAAGAAATGCAATGGCTTTATGAGTGTCCAATTTATTTTATTCGATGTCCAAGGTCCAACTTTTGAGTTTCCAATTTACATCATTCAGAATTTTAGGGAATAATACTTAAAAGTTGAGGGAGATCGTGAGGCGGAAAAAGTATTTAGAGGGAAGATGAAAAATGGATGAGGTGACAGTACCTGGTCTCTGCGAGGAATATAAGAGAGAGCGAATGAGTGTGCAAATGAGGAGAGAATGGACGCGACGCCAAAGGATCCGGAAGATGGCTAATGAGGTCACAAAGGGTGCTCTCTATGAAATATGGAGGATGTTGGATACTTCAAGAGCACCACTGTGGGAATTAAAATAATTTTGAGAAGCTGGGAATGTAGTTCCTGAGAGTCAATAGATTGGAGAGTAAGGGAATAACAATAGTCAAGAAGTAAGGTTTTTTTCCACTCGGTGACAGATAAATATATGAGACCGACTATAAGAGCCAGCAAAATTACTGATTTCAGTCATTATTATTTGTTTCTACGATACCAACTTGTATGGAATGGATTGGTAAACAATAGGCTGTACAGAATGAACTTAGGTTAAAGAAAAAAAGAAGCGTAAGAATGTCACACAGATATTTTTTATTCAAGATGAATGATTTGTGATCGTATTAGCAAGTTCATGTTTTGGTGCATTATGACCTATAATAAAAAAAGAGAGAAACTGCATTTAGGACGAAGGAGAGGGGAGAGTGGAAGTACTGAGGGTGTAAAGGAGGATAAGTTAACAAGTTAGTGGGTATGCGGGAGGGTCGTGAGAGGTGCGGAAATTTTTAGGAAAGGAAATGATCATATCCGGTACATAAACATGGAGATTAGCGCGGATATGAAGGCTAGTGGGGGGAGAATACGTGACATGCAACGTAAAAAATCCCGTCATTAACCCCGCACGGATTCTAACCCAGGTTCTCGAATAAACGGCGGAAGCTTAATAGCCTAGTTGGTCTCATATTGAGTGGCTCCCGTTTAATCAATGTAATTAACACTGACTGTATTTCTGATCCATAGGAAGTTATGTAAATAAATACTAAAATTACGAAAAAATAAATAGGCTGACATGTAAATAACAAACAATATAAAATGTATAGCTATAAATGAGCTCATGAATTAGAAGCTTTTGCATGCATAAAATGACCCTAATATACTATGAGACTTCATTCCAGCGATTGTGTAATATATTTTCGACAATATAACCTATAAAAAAGATTAATCCCCAAATTTGATGGATTAAACAGCACGTCAGATATAATTCAGCCATAAAAGGTAGAGACAAAAACCACATTTCCAAAGTCACTTTAACTCTATATAACTCTCAATTGCGGCACTAAAAAAGCTTTTTTCGTTAAAGCCATTAACACGTACTGGCACTGTAACGCTCTATTTTGTAATTATTGCGTTATGATGTTTGTCAACAAAAAAAAGAATTCACATACAGTGGAAGCTTTCTGGTAACCCCCGTACGTTTTCGAATGGCCTAAAGGTGTTTCCGGAATGAGTTGTACAGCAAATAATTCGTTGATATTAAGTTGGGACACATGCTACAAAGGTGATGCAAAAGGCTTTCCTGCGAAAACATTTCGGTCAAAGAATAGTCAGAGAACCGCGTGGATGACATTGGTTGGAGGTTCACTATTAGCATTGGACTCCAGGGACGGAAATCCGTGAAAGGGAAAACAGAGCGAGAAAATGCCGGAATGTTGACGCCCATGGAGCACTCTTCGGACTAAATGGAAAACAATTTTTGAATGAAGGACAAAGCAAATGGTCAAACTATCATTAAGCTCAGCTTATTCTCAATTCAGGATTGCCAATTTGTTTTTTGGCATCAATAGCGATATTTGGAATGACCGAAAGTATCTCTTAATTTATTACAACCAATCCTAACGCACTTTAAAAGTATTATAGAACAGTAAAGATTGAAAGAAACGGATTACTTTTTTATTTATCCATAATTCCATTAAAATTTGTTTCTTTTGCTGCATGACGTAACTCAACAAAATTAGACCAATAACTATTTAACGAGAGACAGCGCATATAAAAATGTATTAGCACTTTCTGGACTATAGTTAAAAATTACTTTAAATATACTTATTGAAACTTTATAATCTCAGATCCAACATTGTTTTGTGTGTGCATACAGACATTTTTATTGTGAATATCAAACATTATGTCCTGGTATAGTTTAAAGTAATTGTTTCACCTTCCCCATTATTGGTGCGTGTAAGTATTAATGGGCTACTTTTTGAAAACAAAAATTGCATATTTATATGAAAAATCAAAGTACAAAATCAATCATACTAATTGATATTAAAAAGTTTTAAGCATCAATCATATTTACAGCATCCAAACATTATCAAATCTATGAAGGAAAGCTACTAGAGATTGATAATAATAAAATATTATTCACTAACATTCACTGCTATAGCCAAGACTTGGAAACATTTAAAACGTTCTTTCGGGACAAAAACTTCATAAAACCCTCCATATAATGGGCGTACCTTGAATTGTATTACAAAATCAATAAGGAAGATATTGGCGCGGGCGATATCCTAATAATCATGTCCTACCTCAATTTCTTATCCCCATTAATAGTTGGCTAAACTGGCGGTACCAGTACTAATCCTCAAAATACTTCTCCAACGCATAACACTGACTGCAACCGGTAGATAACCTATTTTGAGAGACAAGGCGTTTTAATTGTCTCGTTCATCTGTTCATTCTAAGTCAAATATAACATATTACACTCAATCTGTTAATTTCATTTAAACAACTCACAAGCAAGAGCACTTTATTTTTTTATGTTTCATTGGTATGGAGGTGTCACTTAGAATGAATCCATGAAAATATATAATTAACCAGACTTTTTCGAAAATTGTCGTATTCATCGTGAATATCGTCATTAGGCAATTTTCGTGCCGTAATCATTAATTATTTTCATATATATGACAAGCAAGCGCTATAATTATCACTCAATATCAATGAACTTCATCACGTGATGATGATGTTCTCCTGTTCCACATCAGTACTTCACCACTTCGATTTATTTCTCATTCGCTTCTAAGTTATTTTATCGTGATGGTGTAGATCTCTGGTTTAAATATTAGTCGTGAGTTTCATCTTTTAAATGGTGATTCATGTAGACTGCCACCATTTGATGAACTTTGCTGCCGATGAAGTACCAGACTAGACAGGGGGGACGGAGTTCTATTGATTTCACGTATCTTTATTTCTCAATTCCCTTTCCCTGCAACATTTTTTCATCGTAGATGGTATCTAGAAACCTCCTTTCAGACTTCCAACGGTGAGCAGCATGTAAATGACGACGCCTTTCTTTTTAAATTTTTCATAGCAGATAATAATCAATCAACCCACATAGCTATTCATCTTCAATATTGCTTCGTTCTCCTTAACATCTTTGGTCCTTCATTGAGAAGTACTGTAGATGGATAAGTTTAACAGAGGCGGGCTCAAAATAGTTGACCTTCCTGGACAAAAAGAGTTGACATGGGGACGGGAGGGAATGAGGAGGAGCCTGAGCAGAATGTGTGATATTGTTTGGGGGCGGGGAAGGATGGAAAGGGTTGTTCTTCATGTGTGGAAAGACGATCTAGGGATCGCTTAGAAAAGAGAATAGTAGATCGTGCAGTTCAAGAGTTACCAATGGCCGAGAGAGAGAAGAACTGAGGGGAACGAAGGCTATGACAATGGTTGATTGCCGGGTTATGTTTCTAAGGCCGGAAGGAAGAGAATGCCGACGGGTATTTGGAGAGCTGATGATGGAGTGATTTTGGAAGGGCCAAGTTTGCACAAAGGGAGGATGTATTGGTTGGAGAGAGGGAGGAACAGGAGAGATAACATGGAATCAACAGGAGGGACGGGATATAATACGCCTCGCAATGGAGAGTTGAGGCTCCACATCGGTACCCATTCAGAGACAGACCTGAGGTGCATGGAACAGTAGTTGATAGTAATTTCTTGGTCGTTTTAACAATTTTTCAATATAGCAAAATAACACTCACATTTCATTTAGTTCAAGTACATACCTCTGTCTATGCGGTGGAGCTCACTAAACAGTCAGCCAGAAAATTACAAGATTTATTCTACATTTTGGGGCGTTAGTTCATGTTATTGTCATGTGATCTATCGATAGTTTTAGGTGCGGTGATCGAAATTTAGACTAACATTTTTTAAAGTAATGTTTTCGAATCTTTGATAAAATGTGTCTCTTTGATATATATATAATAGCCACCATGAAATCTATTTTCAAGTTTAGAAGAACATCAGGATATTCAGTTTGAAATTCATGACGATAAAAATTATAACTAGAGATCTCGTTGTACAGGCTGTTGACGAAAAAATTCTTTACCTTGGGGTATTATGGCTTGTAAATGAAATGACTCAACTCCCTTCATGTTCGGTACGGTTATCTTAGTTGCAGAATTCGTATTTTTAGCCATCCTTGCTGCGCTTTTGATGTCAATTGGAGAAAAATAACATCACTCAAGACGGTGACTTTCCATTCAGTGGCTTTTAAAATGAATTTTACTAGTGGTTCACTATCACTGTTTTGAATAGAAGATTTAATGTGTATTATTAATGCATATATGGAATATTTCTCTAAATCGGAAGGATAGCAATTAATTACAATGAAAATAACCACCGTATGTGAGTATGACCATATCTTTGGATTTTTACTTTTTGCGGGTCTAAAGAGAACAAACTTATGGATAGATAATTAATCAACTGCTAAGATATTCATACCATGATGTCGTGCAGCAACTAAAAATTATAAAAAAAATATTTAAAATGGTAACTACATAGACTCCCTGTTAGAATTATATAAAAGTCAACAGCGCTCTTCCATTGATGAGAAGTAATTTTCACTAATATCACCAAACAGTTCGAGACTGTGTTATTCAGCGCCTCTGTAATTCTAGCTTTCTTCTTCTTCTTCCTCCTATCGTTATTCCCGCGCGATAGCAGGGTCTGCTTTTCCGCACGCCCGTCTCCATTTGGCTCGGTCGAAGGCGTCCTCTGGGGCAACGTTGATTCTCCGCATATCTTCTGCTATTCGCTCCATCTATCGTTTCTTTGGTCTCCCTCTTGGTCGGCGTTTTTGGGAACTCAACCGCATCCCTGTTCTTGCAATCGAGTGCTCGGCGCTTCTGACAACGTGTCCATACCATCGAAGTCTGGACTCTCTCATTTTCTCTGCAATCGGTGCCACTCCCTTACGACGGCAGATAATTTCGTTCGGGCTTGCTCGTGCCTGGTTGATGCGGGCCAACACTCCGATCTGTACAATGCGACGGGACGGATTACCGTCTTGTACACCTTGGCCTTGAGTCGAATACGCCATCGCAGAGGACGCCAGTGACTTCGCGCCACTTGGCCCACGCTGCGCTCACTCTGGCATTGGCATTTGGAAGGGTATCACAGTCGTTGCTGATGACGGAGCCGAGGTATTTGAATTGCGTATGTAATTCTAGCTTTCGCCATCTCAATATTCTGCCCTTGATGGAACTGAACTCGGGATTTTTAACAGAACGTTCCTCTTTTTCGTGAGTAACTCCTCCTCCCCTCATCTGTGAGTAACCTCATCCCCTCAAGACAGAGTATGGTTTGATGTTAACATACCAATAACCCGCTTCCATACAAATTGAGGTGCCATCACATTCTTGCCAGCCAAAACCTTTTTACAACAATGACGGTTGCTTAAACGGAATACTCGGCATCGACCTATTGCCTTGTTCCTGGCACATATTCAGGAATTTGATAAAGGATAAAAACTGACAATGACATTTCGACTGAGACTGATAGCTTTAAGAACAAACTTCACAATGGAAGTATCACTTTTCGTGTTTTGCAAAACTCGGTTGTCGTCCTGCTTGCGTGAATGTCCAGAAAAGTTCTGTTATACAATGGCTGGTTTATGTTAACTAAACAATGGCGTAGCCTTAACGTTAACTTGGTGTGAGATTACTGATAGTAGGGGTTTCATATATTGCATTACACATTCAGTAAATTGACATAAAAATTATCGACGGGAAAATGTATTTACTTAGTTTTTCATCCGAGAAAATATTTAGTGTATTAGTTTATGGGCAATTATTTAGTGAAGCGACCGACTGATTAAAACATTTGCGCCATAGGAAAGAGGTAGATATAGGACAGCAAGAGATGAATAGCTAGCGCAGCTCATCAGCCTCCAAGGCGTGAACCATTGAAAATAACGTCCGACAGACAGAGTACTAAAATTGATGCGATCATTTCATTGTTCCCTAGTATATATTGAGATTCCACTGAAGGATCTCTCCAAGAGCCGGTATTCAATCCCGCGCTGATACCCTTATATTAACTGTAGCGAGAGGAAGGGTAGGGGAGCACGTATTACGGCACGAAGATACCATGTACTCCGGCATACGCCCAACAGTCGCAGATGGCCGTGCATCGATGCACAATAATTTCTATTCACCGACGAAATTTTTGGCGAAAATAAAGGCTAACGCCCATCTCTACTTTTTCTCTCATTATTTAATTGTTATCTCGACCGAAATTTCAGTTTCGAAATGGTACTATACAGAATCAATTTTTTCTCACCACATCACGTGTACAACAATGTTGTACACGTGATGTGTATACTTCATCTTTCTACTGAACTCACGGCAAACCATCGGAATGACGAAATGATCTGCGGCGATTTTCGAGCGAATTGGCCAGCGGTGACACTCACCTCCACTTCCCGCCACTTATCTTTTACCCCCCCCCACCCATTTCCACCAAACCTCCCATCCCGAACCTTGACCAAACTTACCCCCAACCGTCCTCCAAAGCAGCCAGAATTGCGCGGGCATAGGGAGACGATCATGACGTTGACACTCCAGTCCCCCCGGAGTTCTCCCGCATCGCATTCTCTGGACGACAATCTCACTCCGTTTCAGATAGAATCCTACCCTCCCATCAAGTTTCCATCAATGTCCTCCACTCCCGTCACAATCCTTCCTCCACTAACACCCATCAAGTATTTTCCCTCCATCGTATCCTTCGTCACTTTCCACTCCTGTCCCATATCCTCGGGAAAACGAGAGGAAAAAAACGAAGGATGTGAAAGGTGGCGAAATCATCACCGCTGTTTCCATCCAACCTGATATAATATTCGAAAGATAAGCTGAAATAGCACATCTATAAGAACCATTATTCTTTCTTCCATGAATTCTTTCGAATAATTAAAGTCAACTGTCAACCCTACGAGCTCTAGCAATTATTTTTTGCAAAATTATATTGCACATCCTTCATAAAGGCAAGATAATATTACTTTCACGAACTTCATCTCAACCACTTCCCCAACATATATAAATATCGCTGATTCACCTCCCGCTTATATGAGAAAAGAAATCATTTCAAGGCGAGCAAACTTCTTCTCAGCCGTCACATTCTCATGTTCAACCGCAACCGCTAGTAAAATTCAATTTTTAAAAATTGATTTAAAAGTCGCCATATTCAGCGATGATATTTTAGACCAGATGAGATCAAGTGCGCAGCAAGGATGGCTAAGTACGAAATCTGCAATAAAGATAACCGCACGAAGTATGAAAATAAGTTGAGTCACTTCAATTAAAAGCCATTACTCCCCAAGGCCGCCAACAACCTAGACATCGTGAATCCAGTCGTTTAATCTTTCGTCATAAATTTGAAAGACGCGCACGGCAACCGTTCAATGTATGAAAATATAAGAAGATGGCGATATTTTAACAGATTTATAAGGAGAAACAAAATCATGTGAAAAAAGGATACATTTTTGCGAAAAAAAAAACAGAAAGTGTATCACCAGGTTTAAGTCACCACAGCGAGCAAGCGGAAAAAGAATTGGAGCACTGTAGAGTAGGATTAACCAGCTTTACTACTTATTTTATACACCATTCCAGCCTTATGGGATTCTAATAGTTATGCCGGCCCTCCTAAACCGCATTCAGACGTCATACACCTAGATTCTTTCCCTCTGCGACATCCAGCCCGGGTCATTTCAAAGCCGCGCGCTACCGCGGATTCAGGGGCGAATATTTCCGCAATAACTGTGGAGGACTTATGAAGAAGAGGGTGGGGATTGGGTCGTAGGGAAATGCTAAGCATGCGGAAATCACGGTCTGGGAAGAGTAGAGTGCTTCATCAAGGAATTTGACTGGAGTGGGGCGGAGGTGTCAATTTAGAAGTAGAGTGAGGAAAATTTTGTTTGCATAAAAACATAATAAAATTGAATAAAAAATGCTTGTTTTAATATACATCTCTCAAGAATTTCGTAACCCTATTCGGTTTTCCAAACGGTCTCATAGAAACACACATATACCAATATACTTTGTAATTAGAAACACCCTAATATTTCTTTAAATTATGGTCGGATGTACCCTGAACCCTAGTTAATTCCAGTGATTTCTAAACTCTAATGAAATGAGCATCTTTATTACGTTGCCCTTAAACAACAAACGTTAAAACCACGTTTTTATCGCTCGAAGGAGTCGGGCAATATCATATTTCATTTCAAACACTCAAAATATTCTGTCCCAAAATAATTTTTTAATCTTGTTATATACCTTGTCGCTATCGTGAAGGTTATTATGTTGATGAGTCAATCTTATCATGATAGTGGCTTTATAATTGGGATGTTGCGATTTAATTGCTTAGTTGGCTACAGTGAACATTAGCAAGTTGGCATCGTCATGATGATGTGACTGGTATACCTTTCGCATTTGCACTTATTCTTATCCGTCTAACCAATTTTATAAGGGGTTTCCATGAATTGATTTCGCATTAATTAGTCATATTTTGGAACGTCGAATCTTTTGATGTAACGTTTTGAAGAGTTAAAATGTATTTCGATATCCTGCGACTTCTAATTTTAAATGACTCTTCGAACTCTTTGCAGTTTTCAAATACGAGAGCTTGCGGTGTTGATTCAGAGTGGTGAGTTGTTTTTCGGGTTACTACGGCGTTGGAATCTCAAAGATGGTGACATTAATTTTAGCCTAAGCCTATCACGATCATATGACCGAGCTCATTTATTTCTTACCTAGTCCTCTTCAGCTCGGTCTTAGGAAAATGAATGGTAGAATAAGAGAAGAGTCGCCTCTTGAAGATGCCACCGCGGAAGAAACCCGTAAAAGAGCTCTCCAAACGTAAAGCTTTTATATTCTCTCAAAGTAGGTTTCGATATTCTAAAAGATCATTTTATATATGCTCACAAACTCATTGGAGTTCGCACCTCGTAGTTTATCGGTTTAACCGGACGTATCTTGCTGGCTCTCCCTCTGTGATTTTTCTCTTCTTATTATATGTGGCTTGCTTCTTTTTCCAATTTGACAATGAGAATATTGATAATATGTATGCTCTTCCACCTGCATTTGAAACTGATATTGAATCAAGGTTCACAAACTGTCATGCTGACAAATATTTATCGCATTTAGGTGTATAGAATTTTCATTTAAATTACAGTTTTACATTCAGCATTTATAAATGACTAGCTGTGCCCGGCATGCGTTGCAATGCCTCTTTTTCTTTCTTAGCAGGCACACATATAAAAAGTACACACTCAACAAATTCAATAGTTTTAGCCTTAAATTTGTAAACTAAACCGGTCGTGCAATAAATATTCTGAGTAAAACTTACAAAGTATGCTGTTTCCTGAACATGAAAAAAGTACACACATTGGCATGTACAAAATTCCTCCAATTGCCTACTTAAATTTGAAAAATAAAATACTACATCCTGAATTCCCCACTGATTTTTTATACTTCTCATGGTTTGACCCACAAATCTTTTCCGGAATCAAAATTGATCCCTAAACGACTTTTAGACTCAGTCCAATGAATTCCTCGTACCTACACAGAAATTTGTAACGTACAAACGATGCCATGAGTTTCCATTCCATGCCTATGCTGGGGCTTCCAAGTTAATAAAATATTATTTTGCCGAAGCAGTACAAACATTAAAGATTTTCGAGCTAAAATGTACAATTTTAGGAAAAAGCGAAGGATATACGAAAATCGAATGCAAGAATTTAAAATAATCAGACAAAGAGACCACTGCACCAAAATATATTTTACGCAAAAATAAATTACGTACCTTTTAAAACAAATTATGTCTCACTAAGATGATTCAGATGCACGTGATTGAGCAACTCGTAAACGATCTGCTTTGCTTGCTTGATTGCCGCTCCTCGCTTTTTTGCGAAGCTCGCGTGCCAACACTAATATTTTGAAACGACTGGTGCTCCACCTAATGTAAAATGGATTTAATAATTCAGAAACCTTCAGGGGCGAGCGCACAGCAATTCAATGGTTTCTCAATTTCTATTGGTTAAAATAAGAACATCCCTCATTGGTTAAAATAAAGATCGTATTTGAAAAATTAGGTTTGGATTATTAGCTTACCCGTCGGGCGTTGTTGCACGAAAAGTATTCGAAAGATTAAGAGGGCCTTGGGGGGGGGGGGGAGCGGCGATATTTAAAACATTTTTATACCTTCAACCTTCGAAACCATCGCAAGAGTGTACTCAACAACTTCTTAAGGTTTCTTGGCGATTCGTTAATTAAGATTTGATTTGATGTTTATTTTTGCTTGTTTATTTGGTTGTCAAGGAAAATGCGTAAAAGAAAATCGATTGAAAAAGAGAGAAACTTCATTCTTTCGGGCATGATACCACTAATTTTAGTAGTATCATGCTTTCGGGTATGCGATAAAATGAATTTCAACTCTATATCTTTAGTTAAAGTTGTTTTAAAATGCGAAATAATTAACCGATGCACAAATTCCAATGCTTAGAATTCCTAATCGGCTAAACTAAGCAATATGAATTCCAACAGCAATGACCGAAATCTGGTTGTCAAGCGAATATGGTATTGTAGATTTCACTGAAAAATATGTGTTTCTGCAGCTAAAAACGCAATTTTCAGTCAATTACGAAGTGAAAAGGATAATTAATTGACAGAATTAAAAACTTCATTCATTCAGACATTTAATAAAAAATTCCAACTCTCTATCTTGAGCGGAAATAATTTAAAAAAGTAAAAAAAGATACCACTGCACAAAACCCGATGCGTACCGCGAACCACCTAAGGGCCCTGAGACTCCCACCTAAAGGGCCCACCTAAGAGGGCCATGGGACTTTGATGGGCCCTGAGATCATTTTAAAGTAGCTTATAACTTTCCTCCTGCCTTGAACTATTACTCGGGAAATTTCAGCACGATAGGATTAAAATTGAGGTTAGGATTATTAGCTTACCCGTCGGGCGTTGTTGCGCGAAAAGTAGTCGAAAGATTAAGAGGGCCTTGGGGGGGAGGGAGGGCGATAATTAAAACATTTTTATGCCATAAACCTTCACAAGAGTGTACTCAACAACTTTCCAAAGTTTCTTGGCGATCGGATGAACAGTGTAGTAATGCATACAGGACACACAGACATACATTCGTTTTTATATATATAGATTCAATATAAATGTTGCTTGGATTCAGAATGATGTAGGTGGAGTGCGAATAATTTTTCCAGGAGTAGACCACTTTTCCACGGAAGGAAATGGGATACCCCACTCGTAAGCAAAAAAAGTCGCGTCAATCCCACAAAACTTTAAAAAATGCGTATTTTAGCAGAGGTGCATCAAAATTTAACGCAAGGTGAGGTTGTATTTGTTCAATGAACGTGAAAAAAACTTTTATACAGCAAAATTCCTTCCCAAAAGCAGTACCGGAACGGCGTTTCGGCACCAGGGCACCTATGTACACCAGAGATTTATGAAGCTACTAACTGGCAAATTGTAAGTATGTACGTTTGACCTAACAGTAATTAGTTAATTAAACCCAATAAAATTTGAAGGAATGGACCTACGGCATTAGAAATCAGTATTTAAGCCGCAGTTTCCCTAACCTTGGCCATTTACTGCCGCTGGTCAGCACAATGTTTTGAGCGTAGTGGGCGGGGCTATTCATTCCCATCAACCCCCATTCCTGCCACACCCATTCCTTAGCGCACGAGCGCTCTTGTCGCCTCCATTTTCTTCCAACCTCCTTGACCATGACCCTTAGTATCCTAGGGTACTTCTTTAAGGGTACCCGGGGTTTTTTGTCTGGTTTCGAAGGTGGGAACTGAGAATGACCCAACCGTGAATTATTTCGGTACTAGGACCGATGTATAAGTGATAAAAAAAATTCGAATGCCCACGAGTGGGGCTAACGGATATCTCTCACTTCACTGCTTCCGGCGTTTCCCACAAAGGAAGATCAATTGATGAATCCTACATGTTGATTAGATGGGTCTCTGGTCTGGGAATAAGTCCCAGACCGCTGACAATCTGTAGAGTCCGGCTCTGGCTTAGGTATATATACCGCTCAGAGATGCCCGGGTGGGGATAAAATCACGTGGTCGTGCGCGTGCAATAGTAAAGAAAGTTTGGGCGTAGCCCTTTCTATCAATCTCCGCTTTTTTTAGTTCCGAAAGAGATAAAAGGCAGCGAAATAAAGTGTAACAAGGAGAATGTAATCCCTAGTATGTCAATTCCTGTCCTTAGAGAGGGGGAGAGGGTGAGTGAGGGAAAGAGAGTGGGAGGGAGAGAAAGACGGTTATTAGCGTAAATTCCCGCAAAATTTCTGTTTTTGGCCCACATGGCCAAAACCGTGCGTCCCATCGAGTTAAAAATGAAGACGCATCGAAAAATTAAAAAGGAACTTTAGTACTTAAAATTGCAGTATGAACATTTAAATACTACTATTCCTCTCCCCTGCCTGAGTAAGACTCTCAACTCCCAGGTTAAGGCTCTGAGTGTTTGATAATTGAAAGAGTTAAATAATAGTTAGAAGAGGAGAAGTTAGGAAGAGTTAAAAGAGGAAATAGTCATACTTATGCTCTCAAGACACCGTAAAATAAATAAAATCAAATCCTAATGTTAATAGATAACAGTATCCATATTCAAGGCGATATTCGAAACCATGACATTTCAGATAAAAGGCTGGAAATTATGGTCCATCTACCACTGTATTACTATCATAACTATTCTCTACAACAGCCGGCGTGACCCTACATCATAACAAATTGTAGTAGTTGGAAGGTTAACAATGTTTACGGGAGATATCCCAAAAATTTATACAATGTCTTCAAGGAGAGTCAAGAAGATATGAGAATAAATCTGAAAGAAATAAAGATGCGTGACGGGTCTATTCAAGTTCCTATCATCCAGAGAATCATATCCATCGCACAGAGAAAACCCCTATACCTCCATCGAAAGCAAATTGACATCCTTCTGGAGGGAAATGTGAAAGAGACGAGGGTGGAAGGCCGACATGTTTCGGGGTTTTGGCAAAATTGGAAAGGGCAAGGGTCATGAGAGTGTAGGGAAATAGACTATAAGGGCTTTAACTATCCGGCTTCACGCATACAGGATTGGTACCGGTAAAACCCCGGGATCTCGGGATTTCCCAGGATAAGCATAACGGGGATTTTTTGTAAGGAAAAAATAAAATGGTCGATAATAGCTTCCCTATTATCCCAAGTGAATACGAACGTATGAATACACAGAAAAATACCGAACACTTGGGTATGAGAGAAAATCATAATTATGCACGTTTATTATCGTATATGTGTACAATAGAACACATGAAGTATCACAAATTCCCGGGATAGATATGGGAATTACTGGCCAGCGGGAAAAAAATGTCCCTGAGTTCTCTTTATTTCGCGTTATACGGAAAGCATTAAAAATTTGGGAATTACGAAAGTTTCTCGGGATGATTGTGAGAGGGCTTGATAAAAAATTCACAAATAATTGAAGTGGGCTCTTCTTATCGCCGAAGAGAATATGGCATGACAAAAAAGTAAATGTTAAAGAATTAAGTGTAGATGCCTCTTGATGTAAGGAAAGCGATGATAAATTTGTCCATGATTAAAGGATTATCTTACACGGTAACGTGCCCTTGAGCAACAGATTAAACACAAGAACACCCTACATCATGTTGCGGCAACTCTAGGGTTGGAGAGAGGATATTCTGGAAGCGGGAAAAAAAGACTTTTTTCAGGATTCAGGGATGAGAAGCACAAGTGGAGGACGACATTAGGGCGGAGGTATTTGAGTATTGGAAAGGGTTGATAAGGACGGAAGAGAGGAAAAGATTGACAAGAGATCGTGGGATGAAGGAATAGTAGTGCGACGTAAATAGCACATATTAAGAGGTCAGGGTTGGAGATTTGGCAGAGTGCGCTATTGGGGATGAGTAGGATTTCAGCGAGTCAACAGGGCGAGAGAAGCGTTGGAGGAAGGGGTGAGGTGATTAACAAGGGATCTCGACGTGGGGATTCGAAAGCGTTGGATAGGCGTCGGAGGAGGAGAAATTGAGTTCAGAGACGGGTCTCCATTTCAATAATTGGTTCCCGTTGAGGTCATGAGAGGTGATGAGGGTGAGAGACGGAAAACTAAAAATAGGAGGAAAATTTGGAATAGTGTTATTCATTTAGGGAAATATACTATGGAAAGTGAAAAAATGAACCGTTTACAATTTATTCGTTTCGCGGTTTTCAGAGAATAAAGATTGTGCAAATCCATTCATATCCAATCCATAAAAGTACGACCATTTA
Organism: Ceriagrion tenellum; assembly: GCA_963169105.1. Classification (NCBI taxonomy): domain Eukaryota; kingdom Metazoa; phylum Arthropoda; class Insecta; order Odonata; family Coenagrionidae; genus Ceriagrion; species Ceriagrion tenellum. The sequence continues at coordinate 56,844,303 of OY720632.1, read as the reverse complement.
TCACAAAAACCCCTCCTTTACCCTTTGAAAAGATAAGTAAAAGAAAGATAAACTACAGATCCGTGTTCTAATGTAACCATGAATCTAAGCCAACACTATCTAATAATATTTTGTCGAACCAAGAAACTACAATGATTAAGCTTCACTTTGGTTATTGTTAAGCTATTAAAATAATAGTTACTGATTATTCTAGGGTTTGTGGGAGAGCGTTAATGGTTCCATTTATTACCAGCATAAGTAAATCACCACGTTAGCTATTAACATCTGTCCAACAAGGGCTTAGCAATATCGATATATGAAAACTTTGGATATGAATTTATTTTAACAAGAGAATAAGTATTTCACATCCAAATTTCACATTATCATTTCCCGTCACTTTATAATAGAACCAACTTACGGTTATAAGGCAATACAAAACTCCATCTTTCGGCTTAGTCAGTTACAGCAAACTCGAGTCAGCCACTCACCGGGAATGAGAGCAATGGAGATTAATACAGTCTGTGAAGAATCGAACTCATTCACCGAAAATGTATTGTAAGGATTTACTATATGCGAGTTTTATAAATGCATAGAATGGGATATTTCTCTAAATGGATAGGATAGCAATCAATTAAAATGAAGCTAACCAATTTCATAACCCTGTCCTTAGGTTATTTTCCTTTTGGTGGGCCTAAAAAGAGAGGAACTTCGTCTCCCTGGTCAAGAAACTTACTGCCGAATATTTTCGGCGTTAGTAGGGAAAGAGGTAAGGATAGATAATGAATTTACTGCCAAATTTTCATACCATTATGCTGTGCAGCAAGTAAAACTAGATATAAAACTAGATTAGATATCAAATACATTAAAATGGTTACTAAAACGACTCTCTTTAAAATTCACATGATAAGACTCCCTATAAAATTCGAGCTCTTCCATTGATTAGGAGTAATTTCCACAAATATCGACAAACACTGCCAAAGGTATTTTAATTCCGCCCCACTGCAATTCTTGCTATTACCATCCAATGTTCTGCCCTTGACTCAACACATGCACTAAACTCGGATTATACAACACATCCCACGTAGCTCCCACGAAGTCCCAAATTCGCGTCAGTAAAAGCTATGAGTTTCCAACTCCAGTTTTCAGTTTTCCTTATTGATATCAGACATCGATCAATCCGTTCGTAGGTCCAGAAACTTTAGAAAAATAAATCAATGGATCCTATATTTATGCCTCATAAATCACCTCAGTAGATAGATAACCTCAGAAAACTTATTTTCTACTCCAGCTACCTGATATTGGCAGTGGTAAAATTAAAAAATCATCAAAGTTAGTTAACTAAAAACAAGAAAGAATCTTGACGCTAAAATGGAGTATTAAGAGTGTTCGTATCACAAAAGGAAATTATGTTTAGAGTGTCAAAAACCAAAGCGCCAAAATAAATTTTCAAATAGTTAAACCTGCTTTTCGCGCTTTATGTATAAATAAAGTTCATACACCAGAGCTTCGTTGACACTCTAAAACGGATGATAGTGGGGTATAGGATAAATTTTTTCTTTCTTGAAAAATCTTTTTGCCATTCTTTCCATTATCACCTGAAAATCGACTACTCAGAATCATTAGACACCGCATATCGACGACATTACATTTGGACTTAGATAAAATCAGAAATAAAACATCAAGGTCATTTTAAGAAGTCAAAGATTAAAAATAGTTGCCATCCTTAATTTAAGGCATGGGAGAGTTTTTCATTACGATAGTAAAATCTCAGCCCAGAGGGACAAAAAAACTTATCCAATATTTTAGTCAGAATGTAAGAAAATCCCCATGCAAAATGTTACTGCTCCGCAAGACAATTTCGCAATTGTCGACCACTCGTACGCTACAGCTGTTAGAGCTTAGTAAAATTCAGTGAAAGGGTTCAATACTTTTTCCTCTATCCAATACCCTAAATCAAGAAAAACCAACATGTTAATGCATAAAAATATCGAAGCATTTCCAGTATATGAAAAAGAAAGCAAAAGGCCAATTCTAATTTATCTGTGATTTAACTAGTTGTTCATAATTATACAAACCGCTCTTGGTAGCAATGAAGACTACATTTAATTGGTACTAAAGCATACCAAATGACTGAAGAATTTGTTGCCAGAAATATCCGTATGAGCATAAAATAAATGGGAAAAACTGTAAAAACAAAACTTCCTTCTTCTTATGTCTGAGCCCGGTAAAGGGCATTGGACTGCAAGAATTCATGGTTTCACACGCAAAAATCCACGGACTCCTCTCGAAATTACTATCCAAGAAAAAACGCTGTTTATGGCGATCATAAATTTCCAACTTTCATCCGTTCACTTCCGCAAAAGAAAATACCTGCAAAAAAATTGTTTCGTCCAGTCAATCAAAACGCTCAGCATAGCCATACGGAATCTAAAGTAATATGAAAAGGACCGCGGAAATACCGGCAAGCAACAAAAAATCCAAAGGAAATCCTGAGGCATGGCATTCATCCTTGCCCCAATTCAAAACGTATAATTTTATTCTGAGAAAAGCAACGGGTTTTGCTGCCGGCATTGCGAATTTTTGCTCGCGGGGGAAGCCATGCTGTTGATTCTGTATTCTCGTCTTATATTTTCGGCTGCTTTATTTTTCCTCAAAAACCCGACCAACGAAGTCCCGGAATTCCAATTATTCAAACACGAGAGAAGACTGCATCGCAAGTAGGCTGCCTCGATCAAAAAGAGCATTACAAAGGGATCAAATATATATTCACCGCCGAAGTTCTATGGCATCAAGTGAAATATTACTCGATTCGAAATCAATTTCGCCTCAAAATGGAGGAATGAAAATGTGATGGAAAGAAAGACGGCTCTTTCCTAGGTGCATAAGAGATGGCTGCATGGTTATTGATGTAATTGACGCAGGGAAAATACTTATTTGATCTTGGATACATCAATTCAGCATTTTCTTGCCTCAAAACCTTTCCCGCACGCGATTATAATAGATTGAAAAGAATTACGTGCTTGTGGAGGATCCATTTCTTGTACGAGCAGGGGAAGGTTTTTTATTTTGCGTTCAATAACAAACATGAAATTTGGAGAATAGACCCCAAAGGTTATTCGAATGTCATTCCTCCACCTGTCGGAGACCAAATGGAAGACTAACGGAAAAACCAATTTTACATGGGGAATGCAGGGGTGTAACATAAACAAGATAAGAGAAAAGATTGTGAGAATGAGGACAGGCAAAGACATGGGTGTCCGTAGAGGCGAAATAGATGTTGGAAACTATACTCAACCCTTCAAAGCAAGCGTATAAGGAATTCCTGAAAGAGACAGAAATATGTTGGGCAGAAGAATGGGATTTTGAAAATGGCAAAATTAAAATTTACGCACATCAAGCAAAACATTTTTCACCGTGGCGCTTTTTTTGCCTTAATTTTTAATTAAAGGCCCAATTAAATTTTCCTCGCACGGCGTCAAAAGGGGATTATGCAACGACGGGAGATGAGGGGAAGGAGAAGAGTTGAGACAGGAGTTGGGAGAAGGGGGTACGCCGAGAAGGGGTATTGTTGGGGACAGGCCGGCAGGAGGGAAGGAGAGGGTTGAGCGAGGGGCAGGCGAGGAGATAAAAGGGTCTTTCCCCTTTTCCCATCCGGGGGCATTTTTGAGGCGACGTCTGGCAGCAGTTCGCTCATTCCTATCGTCCAAACTTCTCCCGCCCCACTTTCGCAAAAAACTTCTCTTTTGCCGCAGCAATTTCCATCTTCTCCCACCCCCCCGCCAAGTGAGCCATTCATCTATTTCTCTTAGCCTTCCATGAAAGCCTATTTTATATGGGAATTTTTTTGAATGCGTAAGATATTGCACAAGTGGGGCTAATATCGAAAAAGCATTTCAAGGAGTACAGACGGGTGAGGAAAGTGGAAAGGAGAGAGAACATACGGATGAATAGGAATTCATATTTGAGAAATATGTCCTATAGAGGGATGCTGATCAAAGGTATTTGTTCAAACCATCAAACAAGACTAACATTTTCGCAAAAATGGACAGCAACACATCAAACGAATGATTTTTATGTTCCATTTAAAAAAATGCTAACTTTTTCACAGTGAAGCCAAAGGGTCATTAAATCTTCTTCATTTATTCTCCGCAAGGTCTTCGCAATTTTGTCCTCGCTGGCATAATATTGTATCCTTACATTATGCAGAACCTGCTAGGCTATTTTCTCTTTAAAGTCCAGTATATCATAATAAAGTTTCCCACTCAACAGCAAAACTGGTGCCCTTTACTCTAAACCTCTTTCACTACGATATTACGCTCTTTTCTTAGTAATCAGCCAATGATGCCTTTCATTACAAATTCACAGAAATCGATATTGTTTTGTGCTAAGTGAAATAAATCTCCCTTACACAAAAAATTCAAAAGGTTTTAAAGAATAAGGATTTTTTAAATTTATGAAATAGTATAGCTTTCAAATTTATATACCTACAAGTCATTTATCTTTGAAGGAAATGACGCCTTGCTCCTGAGACGATTCTGCCCTCCGAATTTTTGGCAAATATTGGATGTGGAGGATTATTTTTATATTCTAAGCCGCAAAGAGGACTGAAATTGAATAGGAATTGCTGAGGTTCTCGTAAATTGAAAAGAGTGAAAAGTGAGAGAGATAAGCTAAAAACGAGCGTAGGTCAGAAGGGATACGGAAAAACACAAGACGTGACGCAGGTGGCTCATTAAGTTTGTTATGGTAGGCATTTTGGCAAATAGCCACGAACAGAGAGCGATTTATTACGCGATAACAAATTACACGGTCACATAAATGAATTATTGTGTAATGCAAAGGGCTCCGATAGTTAAACGGCGGCAGTGAAAATGGAGGGTAGTTGTAATCTTTCCCTAGTTAGACATCGGGCTTGGGAGTGCAATAAAACCTTCCAAAAAAGAATATACAACAGATAAAGCTATCCTCCAATAATTTTTCCAACTTTCTCCTCCTGATTACGCATCCCCAGTTTCTACCTCTGCTCAATCGTGTGCTGAGCGAAGATGTCACCTCTACCCTCTCACATAATTCTCGTGACAAAATCATCACTGGTAATAGTTAATTGAATTGGTAATATTTTATTTTAATAATACAGGCATCCATGATTATTCTATAAAGAGACGGCCTAATTTTATTTTCATAATTGTTAGTTGTTAAAAATCTAACGTTTGAAAACCTACAACTCATCCCAACTGAGTGCCAAAAAGACACATCTACAAGACGGCGCTAATTCTACCTTAGCGGATGGCTTGAAGAGAGAATGATGGCTTGAGAAAGAGAGAACGGAATGAGGGAGTCGTATACCTTCACCAGCCCATGCTCTCTGGTTTGACTGTATAATCCACTCACACATTTGACCAAAATTGGTCCGTTTTGACCCTCCATTGGGTCCGGTGATCCTCACTCCAATGACGTAAGTCGGCAGACCGCACGGCGGCAACCCAAAAAGCGAATCAGATGGATACCTAATCCCAATTATTTGGGCAACAGGCTCTCTCGGTACGCAGAGATGTGCGGTAGGCTCAAGCGAAAGCGGAGCCGACGGTTACTCGTCTCAGTTGTTTGGGGGAACCAAACTAAAACGAGAACTTCGGGGAGGCGGAGGCCCTTGAGGTCCTTTTGACCTCAATCCGCCTCATTGGTGTCGGTCTCGAAGAGGCAGTGGTTTCGCTAACCTTCCCTACCCATCCTTTCCTTCCACCTCTTCCATATCCTCGGAGATAAGCGAGAGCTTCAGTCCGGGGGTGGAAGTTGTAATCCTGCGGCGTGAGCCGAACCGCTTGTATAATCCATCGTTGAGGAATTATGGTTGCCATTCGGATGGAAATCTTGTGATAAAACAGGATAAAAACTTCTTAGTTGGAAAAACAATTGCCCGTATGGCACAAAGCTCTTCTCCAACGATCGGAGGGACCTTTCAAAAGATAAAAATGCACCGGTATCGTGATATTCATTGAACAGGCACAAAGTGACTTTCAGATAAATATCACATTGCTATCCGAACTTTGTGACGAGATTAGATTTTTAATGGAGCTTATATAAACACATTAGCACAAATAATTCGTTACATTTCTGATCAAAAAGATGAACTCAAATTGCATTCGACCATTAAGTAGAAATAACAACAGCTTGCCACCTCAAGAGAGAGGAGAGAGAGATAGGAACAGGCCGGAGATTGGAAAATTGGAAAGTAATGAGTAATGAAATGGGTAAAAAAGAGAGTACGTATTCCAAATCAGACGAATTGGTGGAGAAAGAAGAAAGAGATAAATAAGAGGAGGAAGGTCAGAGAGTCATGGCAGTTGCATGAGGAAGGGGAAATTAGAGGTTTTTCTGAGGACCGTAAGATTGAATTCAAGAAAACACCAAAGAAAATAGATACAAAAATGGACTTTATAAAAGAAGTAGAAGGTGAAAAGTGAAGTTTCAGGCTTGATATGGTGTAAGAAATCCATCATAAAGAATAAAAGTAATGTAAATTTCCACTTAAATAAATTTTAATAGACCTAGGTTTCGATTTCCTACATCAGTCTTTATGAAGAAGCAGAAGAGTCTAACTAATTATTCAAAATACGCGGCGGACTATTCTTATAACGAATTTTTAGTCGATAAGAAATTTAAAAATAACACACCATAAAGGAATTGAATTAAGGACTAGAAACAAAAAGCCGAGAAAATTTTAAATAAAGAAAAACATTTTTATTGATTTTCCTAATGAATATAAGTCAATGCCTAATTTTTGCAATGCGTATGTTTGCAATGCGTATTTTTGCTATGAAATGCGTAAATTTACAATGAAAATGTAATCAATGAAGAATCAGCCGACGGTGAGCACTGCGTGGAAATTACTGACTAATATGTCAACCATTTATATCCAACCGCTTTTGACGTTTGGAGGAGAGGAGAAAAATCCACATTTTCCTCTGATTTCCTTTGTCCATTGCGAATTATTTTCACGGCGTTAGATGCTCACTTCGATGATTTGACTATTAATATTTCCATTATTTGCATCTAAAAGGTACGGGCATAAGGTATGTGGGTATCTAAATTAAACACAAAATACCTCGATATCAAATACGGAAAACGGAGTGACTGCTGTGCAATAACACGTTTACTCATGTAAAGAATACTATCTTTGAGATGCACAACGTTTTCTCCATGAGAAACTATACTATGAGATACTAAATAAAATAAGTTCAAATAAAATTAAAATAAGTAGGCAAAATAATGATAATAATAAGATAACAAAATAATAAGTAGGCAAAATAATGATAAATAATAATGATGATAAGAAACAAAATAATGATTCTATGAGAAACTTATTTGCAAATCATTATTTTTCCAATACAAAAAAAGGATTTAGAAAACAAAACTGGCATATAACACTTTTATGAAATAGCCTTTTAAGCTATTATTTTCCATGTTTTGTGAACCTCTTTCCTAACAAGCTCTAAAATATTGCCGTCATATCTTAGTAAATATCCAGAAGCAGTTCCAAAGAACTACCATTTGCAATCCCTCGATATAGACTACAGGAAACCTTAGGTGGAAACCATAGGTGGAAATCTAAGGAAGTTCCTGAGATTTCCATCTATTTTCAAATCACTCCTTGGATAAAACTCTTAAAGCTACTCCTCAAATTATGCTCCGCTGTCTCAGTTCTCCCAGAAATTCTACCATCTTCTCTTAGCCCTCCAATCTCATTCACATCCCATGGTATTTACATCTCCCCTCCTGGTATACCATCAGAGGACAAAACCGCGACATGGTAGTCGCTTGAAAACAATAATGAAGCAAAATGAGTGGGAAGAATAACAAAGAAAATGAATAGATGGAAAGTATCCGTCAAATTATGAGGGACCTAAAAGAAGAAATGATACCGCTGATAAGATAGTGAATTTTAGTGATGCGAAGGACTAATTATCAGATTAGTAGCATCACACGCTACAGGTTCACCATTTCCTCCCATGCTATTATCCTCGATCATTGCTCTATGTCCTCTCCTTCCCATTCTACCACTTTAACTGATTAAAACATTCACTTCACACAGCGCTCCCATCATTTTTTTCCATTTTGTTCTTAGGACATAAATGCTAATCGGGAATTTGCAGGTTATTGCTAATACAGTTAAAGTCGGAGTTTTATTACCCTTATTTGGGTATACGTAGAGTTATTGGTGATACTGCCATACACCCATGAGGTGACTTGCAGGGTATAGTGTAGTGGCGACTCAAAGGAAGGGAGAATAAGAGAGTCAAAGGCCGAGTTAGGGAGGGTGAGATTTAGAATATAAGCTGGGGAAGAGGATTAAGGAAGTCAGACGTGATGGTTAGAAGATAAAAAATACAGGGACTTTGTTTTCCAGAAAGGGGTGTTCTAGAACAGAGAGGTCGAAGAAAAGAGGAATGAGTCGAAGGCCGAATGATAAACGGAAAAAGGAACGACGAATGGGGTGATAAATGTGAGAATACAACACGTCGAAGTAAGGTGTCAGAGGATGCTGAGACAAGGACTGTGGAAAGTAAGGTGGAGATAGAAGAAGGACATTAACCCGGAATCCCATACTTTACACGGACAATAACGTCAATAGGGGAGTTGGGTAACACAAGAAAGCATAATAGTACTGAAGGGTCTTTGGCAGGGCTTGGCAGGATGAGATTTTGCATGGGAAAAGAAAATGCGCGAGTGAGCGTGATTAAATTGGCGTAAATTATAAGAATGCCAAGAGTTTAGTTCGAAAGACATGTTGATGAAAAAAATTACTGGAACACATTGAAGACTTTTAAATTCGATACCTATACCTAAAGAATTTTTGCAAACCTGCAATTCCGTCTTTATTCAAAAACAACTTCATGCTCGTTCGATAAATAATTACCGTATTTAATATAATATCATACCATCACTAGATGCAAACTCACATAAAAGCATACAAAGTTCCGCAGGCAGTAAATATGAGTTCAGTATTTAAAGTAAAAATATTTAAGACTAAATTTTAGACTAATATTTAAGACTTAAGACTTCACAGATAATAATCTAAAAATAAAATATATTGTTGTAAGTGAATCACAACCGTGCCCCGAACGAATCAGGATATGGCTTATTATACACAAAATGGCATATTATTCAAAATAGAAAGAAAGCTGGAGATACTTCAGCCGCTTGCATCAAAATTCAAATATATGTGACTCTCAACGCTCTATTAATATAAAAGTCCGTCCCGCGGCATATTTTTAAATAAATAAGAAAAGAAATGGACGTTGAAGGACAAAATGTCCAATTGGCTGAAAAAACTGCACCAAAATACACTATGCTAAATCTGAATTTAAAATCGGTTATTTAATAATAACGATCGATGTATGCTATCGCATGTGAAATTATATTTAGAGAAACATTTTACTAAACGCGAAAAAGTTAAAATATGAACAATAAAGAGGTACTTTTCCCTTCACAACCAAGAAAATCTTTCGGCAAAATTGATTAAGATATATATTTTACATCTCTGGAAAATACTTCCCACTTTAGCAAAACTCCAAAGACTCAATGTCGGCACAAGGTACATTTCGAAAAACAAATCAATGGTTCTTAGATGAAGAACGGTGAAAGAATGGCAAAGTTTTATGAATAACAGCCGCCAGAAGGAATCTGCGATTGTTCTATCTATGAATTCCTCTTGGGCGACGGATTATTCACGGCATAATAACTCGGAAAGATTCCTCTCCTTCTTGTAAAATGGGATAGTTTGTATCCAACTTGAATTCTTTTTGATTATGGAGGATTAGGACAGGAAGTTTGAAAGGAAATACGTGGGATATTTTGGCATTTGGGGTACTGCCAAAAGTGAATATAACATGTAACTGAATTTTTCCATAGTGTTCAAAAAGTGGGTGGAAGCCTTAAAACAACCTTAGTTGAGATCCGAGAGCCTGAGGCAGTCATCATATTCAACGTTTAGTATTGAGCAACTGAGAACAGAAGCTAGGAAATCATTTTATGGCCTGCGTCCATCCTAATGAGAGATCATCTGTAATTTTGACTGATTCGTCCAATTACTGAACGAGAAAAAAATCAACCCATCACATTTCTTCCAACCACATCTGAAAAACTCAAACGAGTCAAACTACACATACTCTCTAAAAGATTCCTTTTAGGATATAAACTGTCAAAGATCGTCACAGTTGATTCCATTTTTATGTGATTAATATTTTCCATATAAAAGCAGAAGTTATTGAATAACTAGCTGTTTGATTATATTTCAGTTAGAGCTCCTTTTTAATTAATATTTACAATTATTTCGGCAATGGTCTTAGTGGTACACAAAATACACATTATAACGGGCAATATACTTTTTCTTCAAGTATAACAGTTCGACATGGAGAACAATAACCAATCAGAAAAAGAACACACCTAAAGTAAGGGACCTAAAACCTCATTTCAACACACCGCTTCTTTTTAGGAGACCGCAAATTCCTTTCTTTAACGCTTTCCCAGTTTGTACAGTCGTTTTTATCTCAACGACTGCAACTAAGAGGCACTCAAGAGCCACTTCTTGCTACCTCCTTTGTACTGAAGTAGCAAAAGGAAGGTGGATAAAATAGCACTTGAAAAGAATAAAATCTCTTTTTCCGTACAAAAAAAAGGCGCTGCAGTTTTTGAGCCAAAGGTACTTGAATATAAAGTAAAATAAAAAATACTGAGCTACATAAATTTTTCAGTCCAGTGTATTATGAATTCCGTCTTCGCTAGAATGAAAATTTACGCGCTCCGCTCCAATAGCCGTGGTTGTAGAGAGAAATAAACGAATATCATTCAATTGAACTCACTCCCACAGGCCTTTGAAGAAGATTATAATTTGACTAGGAGGTAACTTGCAACAAGTCACGTGAGAACAACAGCCCACTCTTCTCTCTCTGCCTCGATTTTCATTTCTCAGACTCCTCCTGGAAAATCTTTTATTCGACAGGATTTTTCTAAATGAAGCGGAAGGTAAATAACTCCGAAAAAATTAAGCTCTCGGAAATATGATATTCAACTTTCGGAGAACGGATTACATGATGTCGAGTACTCAAAAGCTTGCACGCATGTAACTGCCAAATTAAGTAAGCATCGAAGGAAATTCAGGCTGAAACAACCAGAGAAGTCGGAGGTTGCCGAACAATTAATTGACCTCCAGCATGCCCGTCCGATGGAAAAACATAAAATTTCTAGGCTGCTCGAGGGTATATTGGAAACAAAAAACTAAAGACGCCATTGAGATCCACCTGGCCTCCGTTAACGTCAATAGGAACCAAGGATTTATACTCTGCAAAACCTGAAATCCAAGGCTCAAATTGACGGGAAAAAAGACGCACAACTCCACCAATCAGAACCGACATGAGCTTAAGGGAAAAGAATAAATACCAATCACTTTCGGAACATTTTATAATTTCATTAGCCCTAGAGAAGATGAGATAGTTTTCCATTAAACATTGGTATTCACGGAACACCTGACCTAGCGTGGAGCCTAAGAGCAGTTAACTATAGCTATGTGCCGGGAAAAATACGAAACTTTAAAGTTTAGGACAAAATGCACACTTTTAATTACACCATAATTATCTCGTCACATTTTATGCTAACAGTTAATTATGGTACAGATTTAAATTGTAATCCATTGGAGCCAGTAACCGACCGACATGTTATTCTGTCGTCATCGAGTGATTTCCAACTGGAATTATTGTTCATCTTTTACAAACAAAATGCTACATCAATAAATACAAAGAATAAACATAGGGTTATAGGTGTCCATAGATACAAAGTATATAATATTACCTAAATTTATAAATTAAGGGCTTCATTTTCCTTTTACTTACTAAGAGAGAGTGCAAAATTTTCAATATGCAAAGTACATATGTATCAATCACTCGTGGAACTCTAATTTTCACTTTTTCGATCGAATAAAATTTATATAAAATTTGACAATAAAAAAATTAGAAATCACTGTTATTTTTTTCATCCGGAAATAATATTTTTCGAAAAAGTTTCAATAAATCTGGCACAAAGAGTCACACCTATACGCTAGGGATTGGAAGCCTTTTAACATCCCAACCGACTAGATCACTTATGATGACTTATGAAGATAACTCCGCTGCATCTGATTGGCCGATGGGAACGATGGAGATGCAAGTTTTTCATCATATACAACGCGACCGACGGCGACGGGAGAAAGAATACTTTCCTTCAATTGTAGAAATAAAAATGAAGCTCTGAATAAAGAAAACACTAGGCAATGGGGTAGAGATGCTTCCAAGCTATAATCCGCAATGAGCCCCTTAGAAATGCAGGAGCAGTGAATCGCGAGGCAATATTTTTCTTACTCAAGATTGAAAGAGACGAGGGAACATATTCGTGGAAGCAAACCAGCAGAATGGAAGTATTCCTTACGTATACTACAGCGAGGACATCGGGATAGGGTAGATTAAAATGTGCAAATGTATCGGCGTCATAACTTGGGCCATCTCGAGTCTGAAGAGAGAATATGAGGTCGAGGAGTGATAAGGGGGGCGGATTGGGGTAGGTGGAGATTGGCGGGGAGGGTGGGGAAGGAGGCATTTTATATCGAAAACCTTTACCTCTCCCCTCCACTATCTCTTCTCAACTCTCAGTTGGTTCGCCCAACAGGCTCACAGGTTTCGGGGCCTTCTTTCGAATTCGCTCACGCCTACTTCACCACTAATCTTTTCCCTAATTCTCAATCCACCGCCGCTTTAGCGTCTGAAATAAGTTCAAGAGCTAACAGTTGTGTACTTGCCAATACGCTACTACACCTGCCACCTTTTTCACTTACCACCGATATCCAATACTTTCACACATGTGTATTTCCATTGCACTGACGGTGGATTTTTCACACTCTCTTCAAATACCCCTAATTTCTAAAGATGTATTCCCTCGCGGGCTTCAATGAGCACTGGATTAGAGTAATAATTCATGTAAATTTTGGCACAGATCGTTTAAAGCTCAAGTTAAAACTCAAGAATAAATTTTATCGTATTAATACCCGATGCCCAGGGATTAAGTTAATAAAGGGAAGATTAAAAATTCTAAAATAAGGCAAAATTACAGTAAAAAGTGTCTTTCAACGACTCATCTTTTGAAATAGCTATCGATGCGTGTACATTCTTTCCCTCATTAACTTATTTCAGTTAAACATCCTCTGACCTAGCGAAAAAGTTATCAAAATATAGGCGCCAATGAATGTATTACTAATATCATGGGACTGTTTACAACATTCTTAGGTACTTACGAGGTACGAAAATGGTAAAAACAAGAAAAAAATCGCGATCAGTAGCGAGCATTTGACAACAGTGAGGGTAAAAAGGGAAATAAATGGCAGTGCGCTATGCAAAAGTGCATTTAAAGAGGGGGGTGGAAGTGCGCAGTACGAAGGCCTACTTACAATAAGTTGAAAGAGAGACGAAGGGAAGCTGAAACCTACAGGGCGACACTGAGCAGAGCTGAAATGGGAGAGTTGGTCGCAGCAATGAGTATCCTAGGTGCAATTGCATCCACTCTCATTGTGACTAGGACGATCAATTACCTCTCCCCAGCCGGAAAACAATTTCTACTCCAGTAGCGGGGAAAGTGCTTCTCACGTGGGGTATGAAGGAGGATAGGAGGCTAGGACATCGATCCCTGTGGCGTACCATGGGCCGGAGGGTTTTGGAGGGGATTATAGTAGTTATTCTTCTTTGGTATCAGAATGAGTGTTGTCTTCATGAAGCTTTTCAGCCACACTTCATCCTCCTAAGAAAAGTCCTATAAACAGGTGCAAAAAGTTTTCCCCTTCCATTTTTTCCCAAACTCTTCAGAAGCTCCACAGGCATGTTCAATATTCCTACTTTGGAGGGAATTTTGGAGGGATTCGAAAAGGTCAGGGAGGCTTTAAAAAACGATGAGAGGAGAAAAAATAACTAAAGATTTATCAGTAAAACAATTCAATTGACGTGGGATTCAGGAAGAAATACATTACTTTACTTTCATTCCACAATTGTCCAATAAAAATTATAAATGTGAAAAAAACAAGAGAGAGAAACTGTGGAACTGATATGAGACAAAGTTCCATTATCTATCCACCAGAAAGGATTATGGCAAAAACTGGGTCACGAATTAGGGGGCCAGAAATATAAGGAAGAGATTTTGAGGAAGTATTGAGAGAATTAACGAGTGCCACGGATCGGATCGGGTTAGAACCTCGGTGCTGCAGATTAGTGTGGCAGAAAGCGGAGGAAGAAGGATGTTTTATGCGGCTAAGATTATTGACTTATAAATGTGTGAACCGTATCTTAAGTTCGCCACCCATTTCTAGTAAGCCTATTCGAGCCTTGGCCGATTACTTGGCTCCTCCATGATGTCTGTCGAACGAGCGGGCTAAAGGTTATTGTATTAAATTTTCAGAGAAAGAAAATCGAGATTTTAAAGAAATTTAAATAAGTCGTAACGGGTTTTCTCGATGAAATAGGATAGTACCTTGACTGAGAAAAATTCACGTCGCGTCGGCTTTCCTATACTTAGCCTGGAATATCTTCGCAGAAGGACGGCCTCGCGTCCTTTCGTGACTGCCCTTCCCCACTCCCGCGACTATTTCAGTAAGCTTATGCTGAACAATGGAGAAAGGCTTTTGTTCTTCTGAGTCCTCTCCTCCGCGTCTTAAAAATGCTAAGGAGCCATAATCGCAATCTTGCTTTCTCCAATCTCCCACAATTTCTTGCAGGCCTACTCATTCTCCCTTCATTCCGCACTCATAACCGCGTATTACAGCTTCCTTTCTCTCAGGAAGTGGATGGGGTGTCGCCCCATTAGACCCCCAGGAGGTTACGCGTCGCAGCGACGTGCCTTGTTCGCAGTGAGGCTTCTGCGCTAAACACGCACCCGTCACAGTCCCTGCCCCCTTCACCTTCCTCAACGCATTTCATGCCCTGGTATCACACTCCCTTCTCACCCCACTAGCCATCCAAAACCCTTCCCATTCTGGTTATTCAAAGCACAATAACGCTTTGGCGGAAGCTGAGGAATCCTCAGAGGGACAGAATGGAATCTCCCAGAAGGCTTAGTTTACCGCAAATGGATTTCCCATACAACACCTAGCCCACGAATTAGCCTGTATTGTCTTTTTTCTATGCGTATCCACGGTAGAGAAAGCAACAACTGGCGTCATCTAACGACAGTGATTATCATTTTACGGCCTCAGAATGCCTGAAGATAGAGCCAAAACTATTCATACACGGCATTGTAACACATATTGAGAAAAAACGTAAATTTAAACAGTACAGAGACTTAGAAAATTTACCTTTAAAAAATGTTGTATGAAGTTAATGGGCATAAAGAAGGAGCAGTAAAGGTGGCGGAAGCAAGGGGATTCACTCTCAAGCATCAGGAAAGCAAGGATTAACATAATTCATAATGCAAACCTTCAGAGTATCGAAGCTTTAGCCACTTTCCACATTATCCATTACACAATTATAACATAAATTGTTGAAAACAAGATAAATCATATGATACGTTCACAATCTTCACAATTCAATTGTCACTCATAAGAAAAACTCGAGGGCTCATCTATCGAAGCAAAAACAATCGTAGTAATCGCTCATGATTTATTTAACATTAATGACTTCATTGAAAGTAATAGATAACATTCCAACTTTAAAACATATTTATTTTTTTAATTCATCACAACATCATGAAAGAAAATTCCCCTTTATGTTGCAAAAAACATTATGCGCTTAACTTTTGCCGCCAGTAAAAAATTAAAATTCAAAAACTACACTGGATTACACTGTGTACACATATACCTCACACTGAATGGATTCTGCGTTCACGGTTCAATTATGATTGGTAAGCACCCAGCAATTTAATTAACATTCGCAGAGTTGAGAGATATTGCGTGGAATGTCTCATTAATCAGTGACTTGGATTAAGGGCAATTTCCACTTCCACGCAGGTAAACTTTAATTAACGAGCCGGGTTTCGGAGTTATATATCATTTTTCCAAGATTTCGATCACCTGCAGATGATGAAAGACATCGAAACATGAGTCGTGTGAAGTAGTGTATCTATCTACGGAAAATTTCACCTAAACAAATTAATTGATAATGTACGTTAGGGTAAGCCGATCGGAGTTAGGCACTCAAAGCCTACCCGTAGTATTAACGGCCGCCTGCGATATATTTCGTTACAACCGCCAGGCCTAATCAGCAACAAAGAACACTGTGGATAGGTAGCATGACCTTAAAATTTTCTTCCAACTTCTTAGTAACTCGAAACACCCTCAAGAATCGGAAACAATTGGGTAGCAAATAAGCTTATTCTGACTGGTTTTCACAGATTGTCCCAAAGATTCCGGCTCATGGCCACTCCCTTCATCAACCTGCTGTCTTTACCCATCCCCTTTTCACTATCTCTCTTCCCACCACTCTCCTTTCTCTCCAGCCTACATATACTCTAACGCCCCTTCCGTAACCTCTCCTAACCAAGCTCCCTATGCAGGTCCTAGATCGATTCTTCCCAAGGGCGGGACGCCGTGTCCCAACCACATACTGCATTGGTTTGCTATATTTCGTTAAAGCGAGGCTCACTATTTGCCTGAAAACCAACGTCGTTTCTGGTCCCATTTTCCATCTCACGTGACCAGGCTTTCCGTGCTCGTTCTCCTTTCGAACGGGAAATTTACGGAGCTGGATCCGCCCATTTGGCGTGGCTTTATTTGGTACCCCTCCTATTTGTTTTTCGCCGGGACGAAAATAAGAAAATATACAAGGGAAATACTCGGTTTACCAAGCAAATGCTTTCACCCTCTTCTATGCTTTCAGTAAAATCATGCCAAACTAGAGCGATAAAGAAGCGGTATAAATAACAAAAAAGCGAGCGTAATTTATTTGGTAATCGTATGAACGGTTGCAGAACATACAAAAATGAATAATTTTTAAGTCTTTCAATCTTTTCCTACCGGCATCCTTCTATTTTGTGCTCATACACGTTCAAAAGTGACTTTTGACGAGCTGGTAAGAAGTGAATCAAGCTTTAAGACATTCGAACTAGGATATTATAACGTAAAAGATCATAAATTAGTAGGATGAGTAAAAGTCTTTCCCTAAAAATAAGAGAAAATTTATTGCAAAAATATCACCGAGTTAATTTCATCACCATGATAGGTAGTTTAGTCAGAAGATAGGCTGAAAGCAGCCTTCCACCCTTTCCTAAATTATTCTAGTTTCCTTGCTTCCTGTTAGCTCATCCTATGTACATTCCTCTTTATTTATAGATATTCCAGGGTCTTCCTCTGAGGACTTTTTTCTTCCTTCAACTATGTTTTTCACAAACCCATTGTGCCTCAGGGTTCATCAAATCCATCAAGTACTTCTTTTAGGCATAGTTTTCCATTATTTCCTCTTCTTCGTCATTTCTTCTTTCGTCCGTCATTTTATCATCAGTATCCCCTCAGCACCAGTTTTCCAAGGTGTTTTTGTCTCTTCTAGTCTTCATTTCCAATGTTCCAAGCTTCCGATTCTTATAGTGCCACACTCCATATCGTTGTTTTTAAATACTGTTTTATAGTTAGTAGTCCTCACTTCTGTGAACGCTATAGCAGTCTTTTAATCATGAGCGCTAACATAGCTCGGGATATTATTCGCTGGAGGTCCGTTGTACTTCTTCAGTTCCACAAATAGTACTTCCGAGATAGGAACAATAATCCAACTAATTCCAATCTTCCGCATACTAAGACATTCTCCGTATCTTGATAAATCTTTCTTGATCTGAAATTTTCAAGTAACTTTGGCCAAGTCAATAGGCTAAGTGACTTCAGTGGTTCCCAGCAAAGCCCGTCCATCAGTTGCGGAACACTTTCTGTTCGCTGTCATCAGTTTGAACTAAGTGTACAGCTTTTCTTCGCTTTTTATTTGCTTCGCAAAATATATGTTTTCCGCGAAGGGTAAATTTACATAAACTGTTAAGTATAATATACCAAGAGATACTGGATTCCACGGAATAAATTCATCGAATGGGACAGAGGCCTCGAGTAAGTGCGATTCGGAGGTTTATGCTACCAATTCAGAAGTGTATATGATGTTGAGTAGGCCCTGACATGGAAATCAGCACTCCCTGGCTTATGCTTTCGTACCACAGATCTTAAAGGAGTCTAACTCGCACCAAGCAGCAGAGGGGATCAGAGCAATTTTGGTATACGATTGTCTGTTGAATTTACCATTTTTATTGAATCTTTTTTCGTTAAAACAACTGTGCTAGTGTATGGAAACACTATTCACCTACAATAAATAGTAATGTTTAGGAGAAAATCATAATTAATAAACTTTTGAAAAATATTTCCCACAGCAATACACAGATACCTACATGCCTCTACGCGGGGTAAGTTGGTACACTGGCCGGAGCACGTTTGTACAAATATATCTCTCATGATCAATAAAAAAATGTTTACCAAGGATTAATGTTGCTTATTAGCCTAACATGCTTAGAAAGCACTGAAAAGTGATCACCTTCCATATCGTAACATGAACTTAACTAGGTCTGACTGAGAGGAAGCAGAATTGATACCGTCATCATCGGATCTTAGTAATTTAATCACCAAAAATTTATTCATTACTCGTAGATGAAGTTACATTTATAAAACTTGCGGTCGGGAAAAGTTTCACCTAATCAAACAGAGCAATTGTGCAAAAATGGAGACAGGGAAAGAGATTGGGGCCGTGATAGGCGTGATAGGAGAGACAAGGGGTGGGTCTTTCCAAAGCAATCAACGGGAGCCACTTTCCCTTATTTTTTTAAGGTTTCTACTTCCTTTCTTCACGAATTATCGAAGACGGAGGGCAGACGTTTGGATCCAGTGGGTTTCTCCCGCATTCCCCAGCTCGAATTCTTTAATTCCCACCAACTCACCCCAATTCCAATCCCGCTCCGACCCCATTCCATTCAATCCACGCCCTCCCATCGCTTCTCGCCCCGGGCGGCGCCGGTGAGCTCTTTCCCGTGTAGCCCACGCCATGCACACCATCGTCTGACATAAATCCTCCAACCTCTGTTATCTCACTTTTTGAAGAAATAAAACATAAGTTAAGTATCTTAAATTTATTATGATAACAACCATCTCTTAGCCAGTAGGCCAATCACTGCTATGGGAAGAGATGTAAACATTGCTGTCTCGCTCCAGACAAATACTCCCTAGACGGAATATTTCAACATTGAGGTCAAAATCAAGTCTTAAAATCTAAAGCGCCTTCATAGACTATATATCAGCCAACTAGTAGAATCTCTACCATTTCTCCCCTTTCCTTAAATAAAACCATGACAGAACTTGGCCCTTCCTCCATTCTTAAGTTCACATGCTCTCTCCTTCCTCCGCAACCGCTTCACCTAAGTTCCCGGCGGTGAAACCCACTAGGCTGTTCATCTCGACTACTCCATGATAACTACTAACCTGAAGATAAAAATCACTGTCATTCGAGCAAATGATTTATTCGGAACGGCTACCAAAAGCAGAATGTACGCCAATCGTTGATTCTACCAAATGGTGTATTTCACGAAGCCCGATGAAAGTGAGCATCAGGTGACCAATTTATCACTGAAGCTGACGCGTGTGTCATTCCCAATGGTAGTCCATTTTTGGAATGGGGATCTAATCGGTTTCCTAAGTGGTTATTTTTCTTCATATTTTCCAAGGAAATATAAATTATTCATAATAATGATGATTAACATTACTTTTAGAAGTTTATTTATGTCTAAATGCAAGACTAAAATAGAGGATGAACGATCAAAAAATGAAGTTTTGTAAATATTGAGAAAAAGGCTCTCCTCTGATTGGCTGATGACGCAGCGTGACGGAAAATTTAAAGGACTTTGCATTGCACATTTTTATGAATCTAACGTTAGTGAAAAAGTACTTGGACCACATTTCACGTAGGTACATCTGTTTATGCGTTTGAGCTCATCATATTCGGGAGAAGTGGAATTCAAACCAGAAGTGTATTTTTTCTTTTATTAAAGTTTTTTTAAAGCGACAGAATTATAACTTTGAACAAAATTATACTAAAACATATTGTTATCAAATTTTGGACTCTTGAGACCTTTATGCTTGTTAAAACTATTTTAATACTCATGTCTGTATCAGTGGACAGATACTCATTGATAGCCTATAGCCTAGTTGGTAATGCAAAGGTAATTTTGCTATTGAATCCCCTCAATCTTTCACGGTTTCATTTAGCAAGAAGATTTAAGGCCGAATATCATAACATTAATGTAGCGCTCCAACCAAATTCTTCAAACTAATTGAAAGGCAATATACTTCCTGAGTATAAATTTATTTCCGGATAATTTTTAAGAAGCTCTAAAATTCTTATTGGGAAAGAATAAAATCATATATTAAGACTATTTTGTCGTATCAGTAAGAAATGAAAATATTTCAAATAGCAAATACACAACTTAGCATATTTAAAGTGCATCAATCTTCGGACGCAAAAACCAGGAAATGTGTCAATTCACACCATGCGTCTCAAAGCATTATCGTGGTAATACTCCATTGAAGGCCAAGAAGCACCATATTTAGTGGTTTAATGACACCAGAAAGATGAGCTATGGTCTTTCGAATTGGAGGAAGCTCATAGCATGCATATCTTTTTCTCCATAAACAAGCTCAAATCTCGTTAACGCTCAAGGGAGATGAGCAGCAAAGGACGACCGAGAGTCATTACCTTCCCACAGCATATTCTCCGATGAAAAGAAGCTGTGAACCGAATGGAATAATCTCCACCTATTCCCTTTAACGTGTACAAACTCCACGGTCGCGCACTAACGTCGCCGCCCATCATCACGGAGATTTAAAGGCGTCAAAAATAGAGAAAAATCTGAACTCGTGTTAACAATTTCTCTCTGTATCCATATTCGTAAGAAAAATTAGATTCGGAATCGACATAGGATGGAAGCTATTTTCACGCCTCGCTCGAAGAAAATCATCCAACATCCATTTATCTCTTTTTTTGACCCATAAGGGCTTAAAGTTCTCGCAAACTCACAACTGAGGTCACTTTATTTCTGCGCTTCAAGCAAAGGCGGGCGAATTGGGTTAATTTTCGTAAAATATATCATCAATAAAATCGCCTGAGTGAATTTATGTTAGACTCTGTTAAGCTTAAAGGTATAGTATTTCTTCCTGCCACGAATAATGCATTTATTAAATTGAATGACAAGAAAACTTACGAAAGGTTCACGGATATTTCATCCTCGATAATATCATGTCTTGCCACTAAAACCGAAACAGTCCCATGCTAAAGAAAAGATACATTCGACGACTGTTCTTCATCAATTCCATTAAGCCAAAAATTGTCGAAAGTAAATTTCTATCATTCCTTAACCTTAACGGGCTCGCCCATTTACAGAGTAAAGGGTTTTGGATTTGTGTTCGGGAAAAGCTGTCAAATGCTGTGCAATAGCGGGGAACCATCATTGATTTCCTTTAGCAGTCTTTCATCTTTCATTGTGTGGAATGTTTAGAGGAACATTCGGTAACCTTTCAGTGGCAGAGGAACTTTTGCTGGAGACCGTCACGCGTGTTGAACAAAGAAAACAGCGCGCCCTTAGTGGACATGGCGAAAGTTGGAATGTAAGTAAATGTTTTTCGATCAAATCAATGTTTCATGGATTTTTCTGCAATTAATTTAAATAAATTGAATCATTATTACTTATCGGTATCTCGAATCAATTGATATACACAATAATCCGATAAATATTATAATTTTGTCGTTGGAATTTATCGCGTTCCATTCTCATTCGTAGATCCGAAATGTCGACTTCTGAGGAAATGCAGAATCTTCTCGACTGCAAAGATAATTAGCTGAAGGATACCTACAATGGTGACCCATCAGCTGGTAGTAAATAAGAGGTCGTGCACGTGAGTTATCACACTACTGATATTTGTCAGGAGGCGTCAGAAAATGAAGATTTTCACGATTATGTGAGTGAAACAGATGACAAATATTATTATTTAGGTAAAGAGACTCGAGTAGTTTCTATCAATGAATTAGAAAAGTGTCACCCATCATTGGTTAATTCTCAAGTCATCAGTTAGCTGAAATAGTGGAAAACTGTGTTTAAAAGAGAGACGAAAATAAAGCAAAGGATCATTGCAAAAATATTACCCGGACTAAATTGTTTTGCTAAAGATATATAATACTGATGAAGTGATTTTGAGGATATAACTAATTCTGTTATGGTGGAGAAAATTATGAACTACATTAATACATTTGTAGGACGTAAGCGTTGTAGCACTGCATATCAATGGGAGATGGACTGCAAGACTGCAGCTAAGCGTAGAGAATTAGCTTTGTTCGCTATCTTTTTTTAATTTGGATAAAGGGTGGAGATCTAACTAATATTCTTGAGTTATGGAATACTGTTGAGACGGGAATTCAGATTTTCCAAGGAGCTATGTGTTAAAAATAGCTTTAATTACTTTTGCAATCCCTCCATTTTGACAATAGTTAAATGCGAAGTCTTCGGAAACGAACCGTTTTTCTCACAGCTATACGGTCAATTCTGAATCAAATTGTTGAAAATTTCAACTGGAGATACTGAATGAGTTTTTACCAGTGATGAAGTGGTGCATGCATTTATAGGTAGGAGTAGTTTTGTACAATAAGTACCAAGTAAACCGGCCCGATATTCACCGAAAGATTTTGCGTGTTGCGATTCTAAAATATTTTGCACTGAAAATATAGAGGTATACTACGATGCTTGGCCCATATGAAGTTTCCAACTCACCGCTTGAAATTGTGAAACGACTAGCGCAACTAATCAAAGGGCGGATAATTGGTTTACCCCAGTAGCGAATTAGCTAAATACCTTCCGTCATAAAAGATTTTTATTGACTGTGTGAGGACTAATAAGAAAAAAATTCCTCTAACTTTCTATCCAAAGGACAGAAAAATCAATTTAACAGCGCTTGTTTATCACCAAGACATAACCATAGCATCATACGTTGAAGATGTTACTAGTAATTTTGCGTAAGCGGTAATTTTGCTATCCAAAATGTACTATCAGCCTAAAACTGATGAGATCACAAAAAACCAGATATAATCTTGGATTACAACCAATCCAAAGGGGCTGTTGATACTAAAGATAAATTATGCGCTGCCTCTGGTGTGTCAAGACTTAAAAAAATAAATTTCCCCTAGCTCTATTATTTCTTCTCTCTTGAATAAAGCAGGAATTAATGCTAAAATATTGTGAATCTCTAAGTAATCAAGTTTAGATTCCTGCCGGAGGTGTCTATCTCTAAAAAATTGGTCATCAATTTCCTCAAAAAATATCTCAATTCAGTAACAGCAATTTTGTTACTGCTTCTCGATCTTCGAGCTTTTATATCTAAGTACAGAAAAGAAGTGGAAGAATAAATGGAATATACTGAAAAAGAAAGGAGAAAGTGAGTAGATAGTAAAAAAGCTGCAGCAACCATGAAAGGCACCCTTTGGCCCAACTTCACTGTAAATACTAATCAAGGAGTGTAATAAAATGTGCTTTAAGTTCAATGTAAGGGATGACAAAAATGTAATTAACAAGTGTAAAATATACAGAGGGGTGTAAACTTACGTTACAAACCCTCTTAAATATATAAAAATAAAACATTAATTAAAAACTCATTGACATTTAATGCCGCATTAATTGCGCAAGTTCAATAAAACCAATACAGGTTGCATGAAAGACGTAAAGCATTATTTTTCCGAGGACTTTCCAGGAGATTAAGATTTAATCTATTTTCTGTTACGGCCTTAATATTAGAGACGCAAGATAAAATCTAACAGTGATTTTACACCTGAATTAATGCTTAGCCTAGAAAGAGAGGTGTAAATGCGCGAATGAGTTTCATAGTTTTAAAATCGATAGAGGGAAAACGATTGCACATCTTTAATCATAAAACTTATATAAACTCATAAATGCTCTTGTGTTTATCTATAGTACCCATTTGCAACTCATTTGACATCGTAAATTAACTTTGTTATCAATTCTCCGCCCAATTAATACATGTCCAGGTAAAGCGTGTACATTGTTCAGGAAACGCTGGAATGTAAAAGAAGCAACATTCAAGAAATTATCCACGTGCGTGCTCCCCTCTTCATCCTCACATATTCGTCATCGTCTTTGTCGTGAAGCCGTTAGCAATCGAATCGCAGTTAACACGCGGGTATTGCTGCTAGGGATACGGAGTTAATGGCGCGTGAGGGGGAGGAGCAGAGGATAGAGAGGGAGATGATGTGACGCATAATGAACCCCTGGCTCGTTCCAGGGGTGTGGGGAGAAGGTGTGTGGGTAGCAGGATACATTGGTAATAATTGGCGGACACACTTAACGACTCACTAGTGCTGACCAAGGAAGAAAGGTGAGATGAAAATGAGGCAGGAAAAACCATAAGCAGGGAGAACAACACTAAGATTTCAAACGGAGAACAACAAGAAATGTAACTTCTTTGATTAAAGTTCAGGCCTTATTTGAACAGTCTGCATATTTATATTTAAACTTAATTTCTAGACTCTTACCCTTCCACGATACCCACAGACATCCCATTTTGCCCTATTCTCGCCTCAACTTCCAAGATCGCTAAATCAAGGGACAAAGACTGTCAAAAATTACAAAATGATTTAATATCATTATCGTTTACCCTCATTACCCGAGCTTAAAAGTGATATTCAAAATCAATTTAAATCGATCTTTTTAAAAGGGATCTGGGAATAATCCGCTTTTATACCAGAGGTCATCATCTATTTTATCATAATATGAAATAGTATTTGAGTCATTTTTCTCTCAAGCTCAACTTCGCTCTGGTTCTTGAATATGAGAAAAAATAGTCTAACGCAAACAACTGATCTATTGAACTCGCTACTGAAGCGGCCAATAGATCAACACAAAAGTGGCTATAAAATATATGCGAATGGCTTAGGACTTTCCCCAGGCACTTCCATGATTTATTTTCAAATAACAATAAAAATTTTAAAATTACTACGCGAATCACACCTATCAATCTGTTTCATGAGAGAAAAATTACTCATTATTGAAATAGAAACACTGTATGTTCGTCAAATCATATTTCACTCATATATTTAGACTGCGGTCTGAAGAGATTCAGCATTCAAGTGCTTTTGTGCTAATAATTAGCTGGTTATTCTACTTTTACTTCAATACGCACCATATTGAGCGATGTCAAAAATAAGAGACGCGCCAATTTTATTAGACTAATTTTTTCGTCCACCAAACTCGTAAGGAGAAAAATAATTTAGGAAATGTTGGATTTAAAAGGGCTTGATGGTTTAATGCAATTACATTTTGGTACCTAAATATGAAAGCGCTTTAGTCAAACTTGAACATCTAATTAAATAAGTTTGAATTCACGAGATAATAAAATATTCATCATTCAGCATTCAAGCCTAAATGAAGTGCACATAAATAGCTTTTGATTGTCTCAGAGCATATTCAAATTTGATTAAGAATTAACAATCAGAATTTCAAAACAATACTTCTTATGACTCCTGAGAATCTCTAACCCCACATCCATTGTAGAAGAAGTGTAATGTCACAGCTAAACGCTCTTAAAACTTTATTGAATTTTTTAAAATTTTTACGATTAAGTTGCTGCATATTACAAAGAAACTACTGAAAAAGCCGAAAGTTTTCGAAGGAGACTGAAATAATCCATTAAAATATGGTACGACGAGATAACTCATTTATGAAACAATTTTACCGCAAAAAGTCCGCAGGTGTAATGCCAAGCCTTGAACTTTCAATGACGTTAAAAATAGGAGTCACGCCTAATTTTTCCGTTCAATCTTATCCAGGCACCAAAATCGTGATGAAAGATGACGGAATTGGGAGGTATTAATTGGAAAGGATGCTAATGGTCCGTAATGGAGATTTTCAACCGATGGGGATTTCTCATGGCCGCGTTTAAATAATGGCAGATTTTAAAAATATCGCCCTCACCCTTTGGTGCTGAAAAGATGGAGGAATAGGGTCATGGTTTGTGCCAAAAACTGATAAAATAAAAATGGATGAAAAAAATAACCCAAAATTCACGAAAAATGGTTTCAATGAAGAAAAATTCGGTAAATCGCGGAAATGCAAATATTTAATAAAAAACGTATACACAAGTAGAAGATTATTCGCCCTTTAATCAAAGCATTTCAATAGAAAGTAGTTTTTATTGAGCTTTTATCAGAGATGGATTTCAGAGATATCTGAGATGGTTTTCATGCTCCCTCCATGGCCAGCTACACTGCAGGCAGCACCACCAGGGCTCGCAGTGCGTCCGATTAACCTTTCTACACCACTTCCAGAGCTCTCTTAGAAATTTACTTAGCACTTAGCTGGATTAAAATTTTTATGCTCGTCCAGTTTTCCACTCCCACGACTGTCTCAGAGGAAAAAATGTGGAAATTCGATGAGCAGACGTAATAAGCGTTTTGGATGAAAGCGGAGACTTGAACTAGACAAGTAAAGGGAACATCGGCCTTCCACGAAGCGGGAGCGAGGAATATGAAATAAAATGTATTCCATGGAAGTTTGTAGGTGCAACCTTGGAGAGGGCTACTCAAATGGAGGGTGGTGTCTGAGAGAGAGGTAGAGGGGAAACACAATGCATCGGGGAAGTGAGGGATTGGGAGAATGTTGCGGAAGATGTAGTGGGAGAAGAGGAGGAGAAAAGAGGGCCGGGACTCGGTAAAGCACAGTGACTGCTCGATTAGGGAGTTAGAGAAGGGGCGAAGATACATGGAACTGTGGGGAGCTAGAATGCGGTTGATGAGGAATGGAGGGGGACGAGGGTTGAATTTAGGCTAAGAGACGAGAATAGATACTTGCATGCGAGATAGGTGACTTGCTTGAAGAGCGAGATTTATCGACATATGGGAGGAGGAGACGGTAAAACTTCGTTTATTAAATTATAAAATAGCACTATGAGATGACGAATTGTCATCAGTTCCTTGGAGAGAGCACAAATAGCCTCTTAGGATACATAGAAAGGGTGAAAACAAACCCAGTAAAACATGCTACTCTACCATTAGCGAATGGCACAAAAGGAAACCATATTTCGACGTTACATGTGCTGGATTACTCTGGTTGATGTTCCCTACGCATAGAACTACCATAATAAATGGAATTTTTCAAAGAAAATTCAATGCCATTGCCGGGATTTGAACTTGAGCCCTCAAGATGTACCACCCAGGAGAATAAATGGATGGATAAAGTGTGATCAGGAAGGATGGAGAGAGGATAGGGTGTGAAGGAATGCCATAAGAGTAATGAAGAAAACCAGAGAGAACGAGTGGGGGAAGATGTCACATTTTATGTTTAATGCAAATAGTGGACGGAATTGCCATATTTTGGCCTATATCCCTCCCTGATGCAATCTGCATTTCTCCTTCCAGGAATGAATTAGGAATAATTATAACCACAAATTTTCTGTAGAATTCACACGACCGACCTGAGAATCCCTTAAAGATAAATTGTGAGTGAGCTCTCATTAGCGTTCTCTTCGGCAGTTCTGAATCAAGGAATCCACTGAGAGTCAAAAGTTATTACAGTGATTGGCTCTCTCTCGCCTTCCCGGGAATTAAAACGGACAAACATCTGACGGCCTCATCCTAGCTTAAAACTCAACCTCATGCCCCTCGTTTGACTCATCCGAGAATCCCATCCAAGAAGGAGGCATCTTTTCTCACCTCGTCTCATTTTCTCGCAATGGTATGGTTGCGGTCCATGGTGCTGTACACCCCGAATGGCGGTCGAAGAGTGGAATAATAAGTGGGAACCTACGCCGATGTTCCCTCCTCCGAGTTCTTCGAGAGGAAGTCTATGAAGAGAAGATGTACGGAGGGATTTGTCTCCGTATGTCTTCGTACGCATTAGTATGTACTCTCATGCACGGACGAGCTCCGATACAAGTAAACTACCTCAGTACACAAAAACATCAAGGTCAGAATCCATATTGAAACGATACTTAGGAGTTTTCCACAATTATTAAATCAGTACACTTGTTCATAGAAAATTTATATATTGATTGTAGTGATGGTAACCTTAAACTAAGTAGGGGGATATGTTTTGGAGAAATAACTAACTTTTGGGAGAGAAGACAGGGTAAATAGTTCAGCGGCTTGTGAGGAGAAAAATTTAGTCGTAAAGGAGTGGGGATGGGTGCGGAGAAAGTAGCTCATTGCAAAGGTTGCTTGACCGTCTAATAGCTTCAATCTGCTAAGGAATCCATTTTCTAACCTTTCGGAAGAACATGCAATATTTCTGGAATAAAATCAAGTACATGGTCATTTTCAAGCAGATACTTGATGAACTGAGAAGTGGAATCCATATTAATGTAAATTTTGGAGCGTTTTTTTTATACAAGTCGTGAAATTTCGACCTGTTCGTAATTTTTATGATATATTAAAACTATTGCTTTCAATTAAATAAATACCATATTTGAATAATCCACCATATTTTTCTTCGCTTTCACTAAAAATTTCTAGATGATTAGGGAAGTTTAGGAAATTCGGAAGGCGGTTTGAAATCCTGTAAGAATGTTTGCCAAGAAAAGGAATAAAGAACCATTGGAAATTTGACGGTCTTTCTGCTTGTGAGGAGAAAATCTGTTTTAGAGCTAAGGATTTTTGTTTTTACGAAGAATTCTGTCAACTTAATTTGGATTGTAATCATTGCTAGCGGCTTTGGAGTTGATTGTCAAAAGTTCAGTTTTAAAGTTAGAGAGAGTAAGTGGGATTCGAAGAAGCCGATGAACCATAGAAATTAAAGAAGCAAATTGAATTTCCACCGAGCATGAAGAAAGGGATTTCGCTCAGGTGAGGGTTACTTTGCATTCCTTAGACCAACTTTTCCGATATAACGTTCGCTAATACGTATAAATCCATCGGTGCCCATTGGTGACTTCACCACAAAACCACGTTTTTAACATGGCTGTTTGAGGGTATATCAAGTGTAGCAATCGGTTGCTGCTCGACACTCAATGGTGCAGCAGGGAATACTATGGGCTGGCGTTCAGAGAAAGTTGGGCTGGGCTAAACTTGAGGCTAAGCCAAGTCGAAACGTTTTATTGGAACCGTACAAACATTGTGACACTAATGAATCTGAGGCAGAAAGAAGAGTTGATATATGCGTTTAAAGGCTCTCTCGGCATCACTTAAAATATAAACGACCGTAGCCGTATCAGGCGTTCTCGTGAGTCTCTGCGGTGGGGAGGAAAATTAGGCTAGCAAACACGGTGCAAAATGCACTAATAGATTCTAATTCCACTTACAAGACTCTGTTTGAAAATTAAATTAACAAATGAAATATCAACCATACAATTGCCAATGTAATTCTACCAAAAGTAAAGCATAAAGTAGGTCGCTACGATTTTGGGGCTTCTTTAAGGGTCACCATTCAAATTAGTGGACAGAATTCTTCGTAAAAAACAAAATCCTCAGGGGCTGTCTACAATCCATGTAGACAAAAATAGGCCAATTTTTGACCCCCCCCCACCCTCTATCGTGGACACTCGTAGACTTCATCCGGACCCCCCCGTCCCCCATCTGCTGTCCACGTAGACTTTTCTTTTTGCGGAAAAAGATTTGAAATGGGTTATTAATTGATTGTCATGGACTATCTGTAATTTTAGGCTGATTTTAATGACAGGTAAGTAAAAGAAAAACTACTCCTGTAGCTATGATAATGTAATTTACTATAAACTGTATATTTACCATTATCTACGTAGACATCCCTCCAACCCCAGCACCTCCCATCGTGGACCTTCGCTGACAACCCTCGTACCCCCAAACAGGGGTGGCCCTGTTTGGTGTCTACGTGGATTATGGACCGCCCCTTAGCTATAAATCATATTTCCCTCACACAAGTAGAAGGACCTTCAAATTTTAAGTGGAGCTCGATTCATTATTTTCACATTTCTTAGAGGATTTTAAGCCACCTTCCGAATTCCCATTTATGTGTAATATTTGGGTATTATTTTTAATGTCTGCATTCGAGTTTTTGAAGTGAAATCTTTCAGGTAGTTATTCCCCTATTATCGGGACAAAGCGTTCGCTCACCGCAGCACTATCCGGGTCTGTGACCTTCGAACTCGCGACAAGAAGAACATAATGACATGATGAAGAGAGCTAAGGAGAAGAGCGATGATATAGCGGCTGAAGGGAGACAGGTGTGTATGGAGGACACCAATTCAGTATGGAAACAAGGGCGAGAGGAGAGAGGTTGGGTGGAGAAAGGGCGATCATTAACACGGGCGCAAATGGCCGAAGTGTTTTCTTTCGACCTTCACTCTACATCCGCCCTTTTAAATCAGCTGTTGCCCATCCTTCTCACTCCTTCCCCAATGGCTGCCCCCTCACACGACCCCACCCGACATTCACTGAAACTCCATCATTTGCGGCCGACCCATATTTCTCTCACCTACAGACACGACCTTTATTTCGGAGTCTCAGACCTTAATGACCCGACCTTTCTCCGAGCCCCGTCATCCCAGGAGGAACCGCTCATCCTATTCCCCCTCTCTATTCCTTCCCTACTCTTGAAATCCCTTGCTCGAAGCCGATTTGTCTAGTCCTCGCCAACGAGCCGTGTCCTCCTCCCACCTCATGACCCATTAGTTTTTAATCTAGTCGTCATTTGCGATATGCGTCAGAAATGAAAGTACTTAGCGCTCAGTTTAAAAAATGTCTTCAAAGCGACTTTATCTAATAGAACTTGATTTACTCGTATGAGCTTTGAACCGCACACTTCACGCTAAAACTTCCATAGTGAGTGAAGTATAGGCGAAGAGAAAGAGCATAAATTCTGTAGAGAACCTTTTGACGGGAACGATCACCCTTGTGAGATTTTTTGTCGAAAAAACTTTAAAGGGCTCAATGTCAGACAGATATCATCGATCACAGGTCATTATTTATGTGCCAATAACAACTGAGAAGGTATTTTAATGCTAATTTGGCTAAAGAAACTTCCTATCCCCTAATTTGTGAGTAGCTTCAATCCGAATATTTCTTCCTGAATCAGAAAAAAAGCACGACCGGCTTAAATATTTATCCGCAACTTTTGTTTCATAATTCTCTGGCTGGGTAGCCGCCAATACAGGACCCTAACGTCGAGAAGAACGCCAACGTATTGGCACTAATCAGCTACCCGGGAAGCCACTGTAGCAGAAGCATGGGTAATTATGTCGTTATTAAATGAGACAAATGAAAATAGTCTTTATGAAATTGGAAGTCAGAGTTAGTTAGAGTCACGCACGCATTGCTTTAGTGAGTGTTGCGAAAGAATTAATGTCTCTTACACCTCCCAATTTGGTAGTGAATTTCAAAGTTTACCAAATGCTGTTCATTTAGTATGTATTTTTGTAGCATTTTAAGATACCTTTAGCGATCAATATGTTACTAGTTTATAGAAAAGTACCCCTCTTGGCTCTTTTTATATATGCATCCGTGCCTCGGGGATTCAAAAATAGGACAATACGTCGTGCGTAACAAGATAAAGTGACATTAAAAGCATAATTATCATGGTATTACGCTGGGGTCGGATGGAGACCACTCTGCAGCTCCAAATTTTTTCGGAGCCGTAGATCGAAATTGTATAATTCGATCATCGGCTCTGACCACAGATTTTAAATTAACCAAGTCAAGAACACGGATATCCATGTCAAACTACAATAGAGTTCATTTCACTCCGGTTAACATTTTGTGGACTGGTGATTGTTCATTACTGAAGAGTTCTTCTTTTACTGTGTCATGACTTCGTCCTCAACTTTTAATGGAAAGCCACAAAGCCAGAGTGAAAACCCTATCAGTTTCCTTTGCATCAAATCGCGTCCCGGCTACTACAAGAGTTAATTTCTCCCAACTCTCGCTTTATGAAGTTTATGCGATCAAACAAACCGAATGCTTAATATAGAGCAAGCAAGGTAGGAATTCCTACCTAATTAAAATCGAGATAAATGTCAACTTTGTTGTCTAAGACGTGACAGCGGGGAATCTGCTTAACATTGTGAATGAAAAGATAACTTAGTTTCTCTACATAAAATGTACCCTCCCAGGTTTCGCCGTGGCACGTAATCGCCACCTGATGACGACGTGCCAATTTATTTTACCACTAAATTTTATGTGAAATAAATAAATTATATTTTAAATAAAAACGCTGTATTGCTCGCCAAACCACACTATATTTTAAATGCCTGCATATCTTATTTTACTTGATTTCCGTAGTTGACTATTAATTCAAAAGTAATCATAATGAGCCTGACCTGCATATTTATAACCTATTGTAAATTATTGTGTTCTATGCAATTGTTATGCGTGTCCCGTTGACAGATCATACGGTCTGACGGAACATAAATGGAATATAAGTTCAAACAAAATAAAATAAAATAAATAAACGCAAATCTAAATGCCTTCAATAAATGTACAAGTATTGGATCTGCTGCTTTAGTTCTCCTTCTACCGCAGAAATTTGGCTTAAATTTGGCGTGAAAGCGTATCGAAACAAGTTATAAATTTGGAAGAGGTGTATCGCCACGGAAGTTTAAAAAAAAGCGCTAAAATTCACAGGACAACTTAAGACGCTTACTTTTCGGCCTCAATAACCTTTAGTCGGAGAGATAGTAGACAGGTCTAGTGGGGTGAACACAAATAAAAATTCATCAAGTACTTCCAGGAAAACGCACAATTATTGCATGTTAGTTTTCCTTTTTGAGCTGTAAAGGATAATGAAATACCAAGGGTACTGTCACTCGTACCAACTATATTGAGTAACTCGGGTTATAAATTAGCACTATATTCTATTACATGTACGATGGCTTTAAAGGCAATTATTAGATGAAAAATATAATATTACAGTAAATACGAATAAAAGTTTTCGTGAATTATATTTTGATCAATAGAGGGGTGAAAAAACGTCCTGAATTTCGATGCTGGGAAGAAGATATAGTAAACAAGGTATTTTACCCCAAATAAAAAGTACATTCCACAATACGTTTCATTTATTTGAAAGAAAAATGTCAAGAACGGACCTATATGAAAAAATTCCATCTATGACCACAACTTTCCAAATTCTTGATATTAACCGTTACGAGATAAGAATACCTTCTGCTTTTATTAAAGCGAATAAAATATTTATATACTTATAAAAAGCTAATAGAAATACTAATAACATTACATAAAGTTGATATGGAAATGGCCAAAGGACAAGAAGCCAAAGGACAACAGAAACAGATAATAAAATGAGAGATTAGCAAGCGTAATTAAGAAAATAAAATAATTTTAGACAGACGATTATAACTAAGTTTCAGTCCCCGGGATTAGTCCAAATGCACCATTCTGCAGAAAATAAATTCCCTATATGGCTCCACTGACAAGCAGTTCTCGCCTAATGGAACACTTGCAATCGAATGTTGATTTTGTGGAGAAAAAATTAAGCTATTGGAGAAGGAACAGAAGAAAACAAAACAAGAGCTCATGCAAACGACCCAACCATTTGGGGTACGCTTGGCCATTGTGAGAGAACTTAGGCTTTTTTCTTCGCTCGCTGTATTGGTTGGCCGACTAAAGACAAACGTTTGCCGAAGTGCGAGACACTCAGTAATCATGTGGCACAGCTCCATTTCGACGAAGACGACTCTGTGGTCACTGTTTATCTCCCAGGATCTTCAATCCATTCTCTTCAACCCTAAAAACAAATTGCACCGGCTCTACTAGATTCAATTTCCGCAAGCAATGGCTCCGTAAGATCCGATTATTTACCCAAAGAGAACCAATCAAGTGGTTCAACCTCAACAGCTCCTCTAATTAGCGTTCCCACTCTTTTCCAATTCCTCAGCGGCTGCGTACTTAAACGACTCACTCGTAAGCATCGGGGTCGACGAACGACACACTGATCGTCCCCGTGGAGAGATTCATGTCTCTTGCAAGAAGGATTCATAAACTGTAAACACCATCTCACCCGATTCATATTCTGCCCGAATAGAGCCTATATTAGATTGCATTTAGCCGATTGTCTTGGCTGCGGCCGTGGGCAATGTCGATGGAAAACGGAAACGACCGGAAGGCACTACGATTCACTCTCAGCGACTACCGCTTTAATACAAGCATTTAAACTCATTTAAAAAGCCGCACAGAATCCAACGGTCTTTTTAGATGTAGGGTTCTTGACGCTGAAAGCCTGCTTCTTCCACCGAGGCTCTGTAAACACATTACATGAAAATTGCTTAGCCGTTACCCGGGTGAATAATCAAAGTTATCTGCTAAGTCTAGGGCACGCGGAAGTTCAAATGAAGAAATGTGCCAAGTGACGCAAAAATGTCATTACAAACACATGATGAAAACGCTTTCTTTTCCAAAATTTTCAACCCGATGCCCAGACGTGCCTTTCAGTAAAGAGGCAAAGCATCTACAGTTCAGTCAAATTCGTACCTGGAGATAAAAAAAATTCTGAATAACTTTGCTGTGTTTTGATAAGAAATAATTGATACTGTGATGTTTTATCGATGCTAGATTACGGTCTTAATCGCAGGAGAGTTATAATATATGTAAATATCTTCCAACTAAAGTCTAGTATTTAATGCGCCAGTATTAATCACCACATGCTAGAATTTGATTCCACTGCACGTATGCACAAACTGAGATGGAATCAACTAAAGCCGGCTGGGTAATATCCAGCCCACGTGCCCTTCGTTCACAGGCAACTTGAAATACTCGCATTAATGTGTAAGAAAATGGAATCGGATTACGGTCGGGTTGTAGATAAATAAATATTTCGGCAAACTATCTACCTATTTCCTTTCAGAAGCACTCAATACACAAAATTTGTCAGTAAATTTTAAAATTTTCGGACGCATAAAATGTTTTAGCGAACCCCTTCACATCTTCAGAGAACAATGAACATGAGCGGCTACAGAGGAAAGTGTGGCGTCTGCAAATATTCAACTTTGGTCCATCTATTTCTCAGAGAATATTCGTAAAAACATACTTTTAGAGCTGGCTAACAAATCAAAGCTATTTTTTTCCGACGCACCACACTGCTGTTGGAAATGAATCTTCCGTCAGAAACAAGGAAATAAGCAAATTGTTATTAACGCCCAACTTTAAGAGTGAAGTGCGGAAGCAAGCGGAAACCGATGCACATGAAACATACTCTTGACCACACAGTTACGATGACTAAATCAAAGCAAAAGCAATTAAGTAAAACATTAATTATCATGCAGGCTCTGCCGAGCAGGAAATCGAAATGAGCAGCGATACCAAACGTAATTGGACACTGGTCTCATTGCTATGGATTGTAAGGTTTTTTGGAGAAAAACACGCCGATTGGTTGCTATCCCACTCCGGTTGCTGATTGGTGAAGGAAATGTTCAACGAAGTAATTAACTGGAGTAAAAACATTGGTCCTGCAGCAATAAAATCACCCTGAAGCCCACGGATAACTTTCCGAACGAAGATTTATATTTATCAGATTCAATTTCCACTTACGTTCCTTGCTTCGTCCAACCAATCGATCTCCACGGGTGGGGAAAGGGAGAAAGACAGGACACATCCACATCAATCCAGAAATTCCCGTAAATCTATCCACGCAACACGCCTTCCTTTCCAGTAAGCTCTCAACCCTTACTGCGCGTCGATCGTGCACTGTTTTGTGATCCCCCTGTCATGGGCTTGTTTGTATTCCACGTAGTTTTGGATTTATTGTGCCATAAAACCAAATAAAATACGTCTAAATCGTATTCCACGGTGACATGCAATTTGCATTACAATGTTATTTATACCCAAAGAGGTTAGAAAAATGTAGAGGCGAGATTCCACTTGAAGACAATTCTGCCTCAACAGTTGGCACAATTATGGCCTTTCCTCGAAATGCATGTCCGCTGGTCGCGTTTGATTTCAGCCAAATCTTCAGATCATGCGATCTTTTGCCACGATTGCTCCATATGGATTGGAGAAGCAACCTGATATATTTTCGCCATTTGAAATTTGGCGCATTTCTTCATCGGAACTTCAGCGTGCCCTATACTTAGTAGGTAACTTGCATTATTCACCCGGGTAACGGCTAACACGCATCACATCACTATAGTCAATGTTTCTCTTTCATCTTTGGTCACGCCCACTTCATAAAAATTATTTTGGCTACTCATCAAATTGTGATAAATATTACTGTAATTCGGTTGAAGGAAACCAGGATCGGTACCGTAACTATTAAACTTTCGATACGTCAGCAACTTATATTATTTGTCGGGCATGTGTTGCTATAACGGCCCGATGACGAGCGCCCGGATGATCAACTCTCTTTTAAATTACCTCAGATGGATTATCACACATTTTCAGTAATTAGGAGTACTGGCTTCCCGGACTGAAGATAGGGGTTTGAATAAAAAAACAACTTTTTTTCAGTTCCCTATATCTATTTGTACGCCCGATGGGGGAAAACTCAGGTGTAGTACCGTAATAGTCCCTCGGGGTACTAAAGACCAGACCCCTTTCGCTATGGTAGTTTGAGAACGAGATGTCGCGTCACTAAACAAATCAATGAATTTCGCCTCAAAATAATTAAAACGATCTATTTTCCAATGATACAAACATATTAACATGTTACCCCACTATTTATCGAGGTAATTGCCAAAAAATACAAGCGTTTTTCATTAGATATGATGCAGCTGTGCGCAGGTGCGTAGCCGGGGAGGGGTTTGGAGGTTAAACCCCCCCCCCGAAATTTTTCGACTGCGAAGAAAAAGAGAAAATAAGAGAGGAGACGAAGGAAAAAGGAGAAAAATAGACGAGAAAAGAAAGGAAGGGAGAGAGAGTGTATTATAACACAAACATTAAACACTCTTTCTTTCTCTTGACCGTAATAATTTCGTCTTTCGCTTCAAAGTTCGCTGGAGCAATCTACTACTACCGTGACATGCATGGATGGGTAAGTAAAAATATTCTTCTCTGTACAGCGAGTCTTTTATTTTTCAACCCTATCGTACGCCCAAGCATTGCGGCGCAGCCGCGCGTCGCGTATCGTGGCTGGTAGTGGGTGGTAGCTTCTATCTGCCTCGCCGCCGCACATTGGTCCGAGAACCCACTTTAGCGGTCAAAAATCGACTTTTTTTTCAAAATGCTGAAATTATGTCATAGGTTTGTTCATAAGAAAGAGAAAGTATCAATTCATTATAAATCAAATGAAATTGCATTTTTTGATGACCCAAAAGACTTGTACAGGCGGACATCTGGGGGATCAGCGCCGCCACCACTTAAAAATCATTTCCTCGCGCTCGAAAAGGAAGTCGAATAGAACTCGACGTTGGCATTTTTCCACCATAAAATTACATGATCCACTCATCTTGAAATCTGTTACATATTTACTCTTCCAAATTGTCTCTTCTTGTTGTTTTTGAAGCTACAACGGTCAGATACTATTAAATGGTGCTAAGCCACGCACTTCACCGGCACCAATTAGGGGTTTAAAAAAATATCTTTCATTATCTTTTAATGGAATAATACACTAGAGCTAGTAAAAGCCTTCGTTTAAAGCAAAAAAATAAAAGTTAAGTGCTTTTAATAGCCATTTTTCAAGCTATTAGAACTTTTATCCCGAAGCGCGGGCAGCGGTGCTGTCGCTATTTGCTCATTCTCGCGATCCATCAATGAGTTCAAAATCCTACTTGTAACCTATTTAGATTACCTTGATTGTGGAGAAGACGAGTTTCTGGGTGAAATGACACTGTATTATCGGATTTTATCTAAATTTTCAGACCCACCAAAGAATGCTTTGGACCCTCTCAAGGTACTCTTTTAATTTCTGAGAGCATATCATTACATATTTCATAAGCAATAGCGATTTCGTCAAACTTTTCGCGCCTAGGCTTTAGTCATTGTTATCTCATGTCCCTTCTTTGGCCGACAGTATGTTAAGTTTTCGTTTTTTCTAGCTCTCGGCCCTTTGTTTCTGTAAGTTTGTCTCCTCGACGAGTTTGCCACAAAAACAAGGCGCCTCCGTCTTAAAATTGAGATATTAAAAATCTCGCATTCACTTATGAATTATCGCACCATTTAGTACCTCGTTATTAGTTGCCTCTTCCTTTTTTCTTGTTTCTATTCATTGGGAAGTTCTTACCATTCATCTTCTCAATGTAATCAGGAGAATTCAACTAGACTCTGGTGGGTAGGCAACCGTCAAAATATTCACTCATCGGAAATCCTTTCCCCCCCCTCCCCCCCCCCCGAAATCAAAGTCTGCCTACACGCCTGGCTGTGTGACCTCAGGAAAATTTATTAAAAATAGGTAGTTTTGAAGCATGAAGCATTGAATACATTTGCTGACGAATATTTCTTATACTTCACCGACAATTTGTATGATCAAGTTACCTATACACAGCAATCTTCATCACAAAATTTCAAAATAAAAACGTTCGGCTCACTCGAAAAATAGAAAAAATCGTAATCAGCTCATAGGATAGAACAAATGCGACAAGCCTTACATACGGAGAGTAAATTAGCTGGAGAGTCAGTGATATCAAACAATTTTTCTGCGTCATCAACGTTGCAACTCCTAACCCATGCTTCGCGCAGCTACCTGAATTTACAAATAAAATACGTTCATTGCCGGCTAGTAACATACGTAAATGACAAAACAATGTGTTTCGAGCCGAGTATTATGAATGAACTCTGCCATATATCCCGTTTTGATAGTGAATCTGCGTCACCAAACTCCTATTCTCGCGGAAGCACTCTTGGAAGCGAAGCACAGCGCTTCCATGTGAAAAATGCACTACTTGTCTGATTTGATTAATCACTTGTCTTTAAAAAATTTGTCCTCGCTTCAGGATATATTTAAGTCAAGAAAATGGTATTCTTCGAATAGTATAGGAAATAAGAAAAAAATAATAATGTTCAATAGGACTACAACAGGATCCTCCCAAAGTGATATTCAAAATGCATATACTATGTTGTGATGACTTTAATGGAGAGATAGGCATAAAAAATGACCCAACTAAAATCTCACAGTAATTTAGTTACAATGATACCTGAATCAACTGAATCAATCAACTGAAGTGATAAGTGCCTCAGGCATAAGTTTCCACTTGAAGCCAGTTTGTGGTTTGTTACTAAATACTTTACTTGTCAAGAAAAAACTTTTACAGCTGTATAGAGCAAAACTTGACGATTTTGAAAAAAAACACAGATTTCAAGCAAAAACACGAGTTTGAAATAGAACATAAAAATTCACTGCCTCTCAATACTTTACACCCCAACTAGAGTCATAAGTTCAATAATTTAAAGAAAAACCTCCATCTCGACTACTCTGCGTATGTAATGGAAGTTATCTACAACCACCTAAGGACCTGATAGCATGCTAATACCATCTTTTGATTCTCCTAAGTCCTTAGAAAAATGTGTGACATATTCTCCCTTTATCTTTTATAGAGTTTGGAAGTCTTCAGCGTTCACAGAAATAGAATTCAAGATGTTCAGAACAACTCCATGAATAGTGTCGAAAAATATTGTATCTAATTCCAAAAATCCGCAGAAGAAATACCAGAGAATCATTTTACCGAGCATGAATCGTTTCCAGCTGAGATGTGCGATAAGCAATCTAAGCAAGGTTGAATATTTTACCGGCTACGTCGCGGCAAAATCCCTGGCAAAAGGGTTCAACGCGTGCCCTCTCATCCAAAGCCCTTCATATCTCGCGTCATCCGTGTTCGGCTATTACCGGTCAGTTGTAAATGAGCCCCTTCCTTGGATACCTTTTTTGAAGGAGAAACTGTGCACCCACCCAATACAATTACTCGGAAATCCGACGAAGATTATATGTTTATTCGCCTGACATATCGCCTGGCACATATATTTACACTCGACCGGCCAAGCAAGAGCGTTTCATGCCGGATGGAGAAATTATTATTAATAAACGCGAATGCGGAAGATGTTGGTTGCAACCTAAGGCAGGATCAAGCATTTGCTAAGTAAAGCGACAATACGAAGCTATAAAGGTTATGTTGAGTGTCTCGTGACCAAGCGTCTACAATGTCGTCAAGTAAAATTAATCCTTCAGACTATTACTGTAACTTATCCGAAAATCTCGGGGCACCTCTCTAAGTGCCATATTCTACGAAATCAGACGTAGGTGAATGTCTCGAGTAATTTGGCTTAGAGTCACATCAATTCAACATTGTATCCGAGAAATAACTTTGCAATTTGACACAAAGATAATAAATTAGAGAATGTTTGATTTTGCGATGCAACAATTGGAAGATGATACAATATCTATGTTTTTTATAATGAGGTCAAAATATACTCTTGGTTTCCAGGACATTTATTTTCTTATTTACCATTCAACAAGTGGAAAATGCTAGATTCAATCCATACAATTACTTATATTCCATCAACATATTCGTAAGCTACGTGATTTTTTATCTAGTTGGCACATATGTATCAAACCTCAGTCACTAGCTAACAAACTGCGTTATCATTATTCCATTTCACGTTCACCTCTCTCCTTTCCGGTATAGGATAATCATTCCATTATTGCGCTTTGTAACTCTCCGAATACCGATAGAAAAATCAATTTAGCTAGAAACATTGTTTGAAATTTTTCACTTACCTTCGATAACTTCATAATTGATTATCAGTTCACAAAATAATAGGTAAATTTTGAATGAGCTCAAAAAAATACTTTTACGGCGACATTACGGTGTAAGGTGTATAGCCGATTAAATTTATCCTTCACAATTTTTTGTTTTCCCCATGGAGAGGATCCATCGGATATAACAGAAATATATACGCTTTAACTTGGAGGATAAGAACAAACAAGGAAATAGAAAATATTATCCGAGGCGAAGACATAGTGAGATTTGTGAAGACCCAACGGTTAGCTTGGCTAGGTCATGTAAAAAGAATGAGTGAAGAAAGGATGCCTAAGAAGCTTCTACATGGAAATATGGTTGGAAAGAGAAAAAGAGGAAGACCGAGGAAAAGATGGATGCAGGATGTGGAAGAAGACATAAAGGCTATGAGGATTGTCAGATGGTGGGAGAAAGTGCAGAACAGGAGAGGATGGACAGGCGTCTTGAGGGAGGCCAAAGCCCATACCGGGCTGTAGTGCCGAGGAAGTAAGTAAGTAAGTAAGTATATATGCTTTTACGGTGTATTCCTATTTCAATAGCCTTCTATTAGAATCTTTAAGTAAATTTATAGGACCAATTAAAAAAGTTTTTAAGCTAGCATTTCTAACTTGGCGTTATCTCACACCACACCAGGGAACTATTGAATGCGTAGTGACAAAAATGATAGTGCTCGATATAAGTACGCAAAGAGCCACTTAGGTTTTTAAAGATTTGCTTGATATATTGTGTCATGCGGATCATATATAATTTATCACAAAAAGTTAGTACCTTGACAACAATCTCAGAAGCAAAAGCACAACGAGTCTCGCCGGGCGTCCAAGTAGCTGTCGAGTATGCGTATTCGCGACGGCTGACCTGTAGACTCAGGTTGAATGAGAGGCAGAAGAAATTCTAACAGCGTTGACTCTACACTCGAGTGTGTGCATTCGATTGAGCAGGCATTTGAGTGACAAAGAGTGAGTAAGAAGGCCGTTCAGCAGGGCTCCATTCGTATCAACGGAAGTCATGTTCGCATTACCGCGGAATTCAGCAACAATGAGGCGCCAACGGTAAATACCTTGCAAATCTTTGAATTAACCTTTTGTCATCGAATCGCATTCAGTTGCAATTCACGCTGAATGCAACTCTATCACTTGAACATTTTATCGATTCCACTTTCCACTCATTATAGCACGAAAGTAGAAACCAATACCTGTTAGCTCACGTTCAAAACCGACGTAGAAAAAAAACACTGATGGCTGGAGGTCTTTTTCGAAGTAATCTAAATAATCATAATTTTATTGAAGGGATAACTACTCCTCTGTGCTGTCATAGTATTCAGACCTAAATACTGATTTCTCTAAACTTTATAAGTTTTGTTATGGTCTGCATCTCTTTAATGAACTGTAAAGGCGTAGCAAGGCGCGCCACTTCAACGAACGATATGAAGCAACAGGCATGCTTCTCTCTTCCGGGATGAATCAGCAATTGATTCAAGTTCCACATCAGTTTTATTTACCATTACATGGCTTCTAAATTATCCACCACCATCAACGTACTCCAATCATCATTGAAATGTTTTGAAAATGATGGTGCTGACATTTGACTCCAAAACCTTAAAAGAGTCACGAAGCATATACCCACTCTTAACATCGGCTGCCGATCATTCGAAGGGTGCTTAAGAATTAACTTAATTACACAAGTGGACGTGGTCTAGATTGGCTCAGAGGTAGCGAATTCTACTCTTAAGTTAAAGGTCGCAGGTTCGAAACCAACTGACGGCAAACATTTATCTGATTCTGGAAACATATCCCATATTCCCATAAAAAACTACCGTGTTACTATTGAGAGGGAGCATACTCAGAAGACAGCGCAGGTAAAGAAAACTGATCCATTATTAACAGCAACAACTACGGGCGGGGGTGAAACATTTGGCAATACAAAACATCTGATTGCACGGAGTCGGGTGAGGCAGGCAAGCGGAAACCAAGAAAGAAGAAAAGCAAGAAATTAATCTTCGAAAAAGATTCAACCCTACATTCATATAATTTATTATACCGTTATACATTACATTTAAATAATATAATGTACAACGGTATTCCTCCAGGTAAAATCTTCCAGAGGTAAAAATTGCCCCAAATCGAAAATCCAGATGTGCAGTAATGCCAAGAAAACATCAGCCATAGGGGAAAATGCACCTATTTTAGCGCTCGATCTCATGTATTATCACACTCCAACACCGAACGTAGGCTTACACTGTGCGTCAGCAAATTATGCGCACTTCCATGTCATGTAGC
Source organism: Ceriagrion tenellum (assembly GCA_963169105.1). Classification (NCBI taxonomy): domain Eukaryota; kingdom Metazoa; phylum Arthropoda; class Insecta; order Odonata; family Coenagrionidae; genus Ceriagrion; species Ceriagrion tenellum. Next base: position 56,801,340 of record OY720632.1, on the reverse strand, counting down.
AGAAGGAATTTATTCCTTGAACTGCACTACAGCCTAATTGTTCCCAGGACCTAAACTTGAAGACAATAATTCATTAAGTATGTCCACCTTATAATATCTATATCCTTGGGCTTTGAGTGGAGACTCTTTCTATGCACTTATTGGATTTATGACAAAAATACTGTTTAACTCAAAATAGCATGCATACAACATCATAGAAATATCAGCATGAAATATGGAAAGATGCAATTCATTGATGTTAGCAAATGAAGGTGTCGCCAAAATGCACAATCGATCGATAAATCCAATCAAAGGATGTAATTGACAATTCAACAGTAAGAATGAATCAAGGCTCGTTAGACAACGGAGAGACCTCACCAGAATTAGAAGCGACGAAGACACAGCTCAGGAGGAAAAATCCAAACGCGTTCGCCATGGCTGAAGGTTGATGGAAATCCAATGAGGTGCAGGGGAACAACAACAACAGCACTGCACACTAATCCAACCAAATGAGATATGCACGCTTTATCCAACAGCGGCACTTCTATGAGAAGAGAAGTCACCGGCTCAAAGAGTCAAATACCAAGACAGTAGCTGCTCCCGAGAGAGCGACTACACGTGCACTGAAAAGGCCTTCTTGCGACTCGCTGCCTGCCGCCGGCTCCCCTCCGACAACTTCCCCTACCAATGACTCTTCGAACGCATGCGTACAGTGAGGAGCAGGCAGGGGGTGGTTTCCAAGGACTGAATGGAAAAACAAAGCAGGTGAGACCTATACCATATTTACACCTATTACACATGTTTTAGAATGTATACATTAACAGAGGGTAAAATGAAGAATCGCACAGTGGTTTTCCTCCTCTTGTGCAATCCTATACCCTCCGGAACAATGTTCCATCAACGGGGTAGGAGAACTTTTCAAGGGTGCATGAATGAAAAACATATTGCACTGTTTGTTAAAAGTTGGGCACGTAAAAGAGCAGTTAAAAAGCGTCATTTGCTCTCGGTACTTATTAATTCGTAAAATGTCTCAAATGAATACCCGAATCGAATGCCATTTTTTTAAATTGAATACCGTCAGGCATGAAAAAGCCGACAAATTCAATTATTGAGAAAATAAATAAATCAGCGTAATAGATAATGTCTTATCGTAGGTTCGTCACCGAAATTCTTAGTTGTCTCTTTATACTATCAGCTGTGTGCGTCCAAACGTTTTGCTATTTCTACAAGTGAAAGCCTACTTATGTCAAATGCAATTAGGAAGATGTAGTTCAGCTACGCTAGTGATTTAAAGGTGGAAAATTTTTAATAATAAGAAAAACACGGTGAATGTTATTAGAAGCAAAGTTACCAGTAGTAATTTCATACATTTCCTTTTATGATCGCATTAAATAGCCGAAGAACTATGAAGTTCAGACATACAGACGCGTTTCTAGAACTCTTACAGGATGAAAAAAATAGAAATAAAAGTTTTTAAAGATGAATTCTAGGTTCCAATAATGTCATACATTAATATAAATTCATTTATCTTTAGGGGAACTACATTTTCGCCTTAATCTTCCGAAGATTTACAGAAAATGTTGTCTCAAAAAGTAAATTTTGGTTAAAGGAAAATTCAGAGTACTGTCGGTTTCAGGTTTCACTTCGCTATTAAATGTTGCTGTCTCTAAAGAGGTTCTTAGAGTTCCCTTTTGAAATTCTCTCCAAAATATATGATACATCAAAAACAGCGAAAAAGTGACTAATAATACAATAGTGGAAACATTTTTAAAAAATCAACGACGCACATGAAATGAGGAACAAAAAAATACATAAATACTAGAGAATACAACGATACGGCTCACTTAGATAATATTACAGTAAACCTTATTTAAGTTATACATACCCATAAATATATGCTCAAATTTACGACCATAGGAAATCGATTTAGAAGTCCATTATGGAAGCATGAAAATCATTTTATTGCCGAGTAAAGCAGAATATTCTGGCTTAGGCTTCGCTGGTCACTCGACTGGACATATAACCACTCACCTGAAAGGAAAAAAGATGTGGGTATAAATATTTATAAAACATTTACTGCCATTCTAGTCGATTTTAAGCATGAATTCAATTCCAACCTGCAATATATTTCATATCTCATTACATACCTATGCAATAAGCAGTCCATAACTTTGAGTTAAAAGCCTAAGAGCCAGATATTTCAAATGCTTTGTGAGAATTGCAAAAGATGGTAGATTCGGTCAACTGAACATCACAACCAAGTAAACAAATTCACCATGATAAGTTCATTGAACATAACTGACTCAAATCCAAATATGAGCTCATAAGTTTCAGTTGGTAATATTTAAATGACCGAGGTACATGCTAGCACTATTTTCTTCTTCCAGTAAAGTGAAAAATCTCAAAAATACAAGCTACGTGAAAGCGAGAGATTTACTAATAAGAATTTTTATCTGATCGCTGGGATTGATGAGTAATTTTGGAGTTTATCTAAATTCATTAACCACATTTTCTCGCCAACTATCGCAATTCATTTCTGTTTCTCATCTCCTTTAATATTAATCTGGTTGGCTATATTTTTTTCTCTGCAAAATTTCTCCCATACTTATTACAGCAATGCACTCCCTACTTCGAAGGCATGACATTTCAAATAATAAATAACACAGGAACCAATGTAAACGATAAATATGTTTTTATTCTGCCATACCTGAAGGGTTCAATGCATAAATGTGCACGATTAATCGAATCTGATGTAACACAATCAGCCAGAATTTGCTATTCCGCAGAAAATACAGATCTCTTGCGTATTTGATGCCTGATTTGTAAACCATTTATAGTCGTGCATGGTCCTTGCTCTACTGTTAAAAGGTCCGTCATTCACAGCAGGGTCTGAGGACATAACGAGGTGGAGAGGTTATGTAGGAATTGGGAGGACGGCCGAGGGAAACAGGAGTCTGAAGTGGGGTATCCATAAAAGGAAACATTGGCTGGGGGGAGATTAGCATGCCTGAAGGACATCATTCTAGAGTAAAATATGACGATACTGGGCTGCAAAGGACGGTATAGACAATGAATCAATGTGGATGCGAACTGGAGACGGGTGCTCCAAGACTGCGTTTGAATAAAAAAACAAATTCGTACGACAATAAAGACAAGGGACTTAGATATTAGCAATGATAGAAAGCTGTAGCAAATAAAACGATTTCTCACTAGTACCGTTGTGATATTTTTCTAGCAAAGTAAATCCCTATGAACTGAAGAAATGAAATGGAAAAGAAATGGAAAAGAAGAGAAATGGAAGAGAATAAGTGAACAGCTGATACGTAAACTACTCAAAAATCGATAGAAATTCAAACGACAAGGGAAAAGCTCACCACAATTTTTAAAAAGCGAAAAAAGCATAACTACAAACATCAAACTGAAATAATCATTCTGATAGGTCGATCGGCTCTCGAGTACAGGGGCAATCATTATTCAAGAGGCGTTGAAGATCTTCTGTATTCAAAAACCTACCATAGGCCGATATGGAATGATGCCGGACGGCCACATAATATCACGGCAACTAAATGACCTTATAGTATTTACACAGGTATGTGACAGTCAAATAGTCGCAACCAAAATGTTAAACTGCCCCAAGAAATGGCCTTATTAACCTTTCACAGCATGTTAAGTAGCGAGTAGCGGAATTTTGAGCGAGAAATTTCCCTAGTCATTATGGAGACCATATTCAGATGTTATTTTTAATTTCATTGGATGTAGGATGCATACAGAATATTGATACATAAATTATACAACAATATATTTTAGTGTGGCTGAATTTTTCACTGATTGGAAAAATAAATCTACAAATATGACTAAATAAAATAATTAATGTATAATATATTGTAACATGTCCAGCCGAAAAGTATAGGTTCGCAATAAATAGCTTAAAATTATAGCTTGGCTCTCGTAATAGTCAGATTCAGAATTATTGTTGTTCTAGCGGTGGAGGAAATTTAGGGGGGAGAAAAATTGTTAACAATAAAATTTATAACCCGGGCGTCCACTCAAGGAAAATAAACAACATGGAGTTAAAGAAGAGGAGTGGGTAAAAGTGGAGATAGAGAGAGAGTGATAGAGAGAGTGAGTTGTCGGCAGTGAAAGGGGACAGTCAACTGTCAGGAGTCAAAGCAGTTGTGGACCAAGCTTTATTACAGCCACCGACAAGTACGGGTACGTAAACGATAACCGGGAGGGTAAAGAGACGCGAAACTGACTCAAGGACGAACCCAAGACGGCCGGATTCCCCGGTTAAGGACACAAAAACTACGTCTTCTTCACCTTCAAGTGGGCCAATGATATCTTTGTTTTTATAATAAGGGAAGATTGCCGATGTGACTCAACATTATTACTGATTGATCAATAATTACCCGAGTATTTGTATCGATTAAGAATATTAATAGAGTAACTAATAATTTGCATATCCAACCAGGGTAATTCAAAATGGGTGCATGATTAATTGGAAGTAAATATTAACATATGTTTTAATTGAAAGAGCATGTTTTATTTTGTGTTCGAATTTGAATTTGCATATATTTTGTAATGTGCAGGTGAAATGATTAATACGTGTCAGGCGAGAGGTCTAAGGAGAGGCTAAAATTATAAAAGGGACATCCACAAATTTACAATATCTAAGGATGTTTCTTCAACTTGATTTATTATTTTACACGGCACGTTTAAAACGTTAAGGGTATTACTGCGAATCTGTACACATTTCTGCATATTGTAATCGATTTTGTTAATTATTTGAGAAAACACAAAAACATTACTCCGATAAATTTCCATCGCGTCAGAAATTCCTCATTTTTTTAAATAAAGGATCACTAAGGTGAATACCCATTCTCTTTCCCACGAAAAATGGCTGGTATTTTTGAGCAAATATATCGAAAAATAGTGCAGTAAGGGGCTGATGATCTTTATGTACCTTTGGAAAGGAATCATATTTTTGTCTAAAATGAAATAGAATTCTTTGAACTCCGGGTGAAAGAATATTTCGCTCAAACTACCTTCACGTATGTTAAATTCTGGTAATTAAGCTTGTTCGAAAACATAGCATCAATTATACGGTAACCTAGCTTAGCGTGCTCAACTAGAGTTGCAGGAATAAAATGTCAGCATTAAATCTTTGCGGAAGGAATTTCCCACGCGTTCTGACAATCCATGAATATTGATAGTACGAGGGAAAAACAGAAAAAGCGATGAAAACTCACAACGTCCAATGTGGTCATTAATGCGCACATAGCACTCACTCGTCCCCGAATGAAATCTCTGGTGTTTCTTCCGCCTTTTTTACTTCACCGCCACAGGCAGTAAAAAAAAGCATTAACGCTCAGAAGCAAAAGGAGAAGTATGAACAGCGGATTACGTGCCGGACGGTCGGAAAAAATAGCAGTTTGCTAGGAGGCGTGTGAAGGGATTATGAGCCGCACGCTGGGCATCGTGGTCAGCGGAAAACATGTTAAAGCTGTTCCATTACTTTCTGAGATGCCGGGATTTCCGTTTCAAAAGAAAAGGTTCAGATTTCCCTGGCTATAAAACTCAGGGAAATAATTACCAGAAAATCGAATGCATCCACATCTTCAATGTAAATTCTTTTTTCAGTAATGGTTTCACAAAAGTGACATAAGTTCCTAGATTAAAGTATGATCAAATAAATCAAACTGAAGGTTTACTGCAAAAATAATAGCCTACTCATTTCTACGAAGTATATTTAAGAAAGGCGATGGCGGAAAAGATCATCGAGGTGTCTCAAATTCTATTACAGAGATAACATCGCTAACGATAAATAATAATTTACTATTATCACAAGCGTAGGGGTTAATTTCGGATTATCTGAAACCGACGTTCAACAGTTTTGAATGACCACTGCAAGTTACAATTAATTTTGTAGTGTAGTAACTGAGTTTGAATGCAGATGCACCTAGCATTGCGACTGAAATATTCAACTGGATGGTTATGTAGTGATAAGAGACTACGCGAACGATAAAAAAATCATCGGGCTGATTTGTGACTTTTCACAAACCAGAGCATAAAATCTCTGTCGAGTTCGAGAACACCGATGCTTGCCACGGAAATACTTCCGTGTAGTCACTCGCATGTGCACGCATACGCAAGTGCAAAAATTTCAGATCCACGTTCAGAGGGCTGGCAAAAATCGCGTGTGAATCATGGTTCATGTTACTCTAAATGATGATAGCACGTAACATGCATCGTTCTCCGCCCACCATGATATAGAGTTTTATTGTTTTACACTTTAGATAAACCTCTTATTCAATCAAAGATAGAGATTAAACGCTACAAATATTATAAAGAAAAATTGTTTGAAACTAACTTCTTATTCCTTTTACATATCACCGGTTTTTGTAGCATTAGGAAAACATAAAAATGGAAATAAATGCCAATCAATGAAATCGAAATACAAAGTGACAGAACTGCAAAAGGTTCTTTCGTAAGATTGCGTACACCAAATCAGAGGATGCCAAGACAGGGTTGGCTGTTCCGTTGATTATTTCAGTTAACTTTGAAGTCAGTGCAGAGAGCCATGGAGGGCGGGAGTTGGATGTCAGGGTGAAGAAACGATATGGATACCCCGGAGGAATAAGGCACATGATAATATCACCACGCAACTCCACGAAAGAGAACATACCCCAGAGAATAAAATGAAAAGAGCAGTTTTGACTCCTGTAACCTGAAAGCTCCTATACCTGCAGCCCCTCCATCTAGAGTATGGGCCAATTAATTTGAAATTCTGTTTGTTTGAATAAAATCCAATTCCAAGCCCGAAAAGACTCAGGACCCCACAGGTCACAAATTTGGCAACATTTTCCTTACAACACAGGAGGATATTGTAACACAACGCGGGCCTCCATATTCTTTTCCCACCGCGTGGGAGAAATAACAATTAAACACCCACCATGTTTAACTGTTCGCGGTGAAACAATAGGGAAACGGAGGGCAGAGCCAAAGCCGACAATGATGAATTGGGGAAGGGGACGAATAGAAAAGCACGAGCGGGGATTGACAGCAGAGTTCTTGAAGGGAACGGACGTGTGGTGGGGGTTCTGTGCCATATTTCGGAGGAAGCGGACATTCAGCTGCGATACTGGGGCCAGAGAGAGAGAGACCCTGATACAGGACTACCATTCGTGCAGATGCTGTGATCACATTACGCCAGTACTACGGGTTCCGGAGGCTGTAAAGCTAGAGTGTCACCAGCCACGTAGCAACCTGTATTGTCAACAAGAGCGTAAATATGGACTTTAATCCTGTATTTTAAATAAGCCATACAACCCAGTTGGATACAACCAGGATTAGAGGTTGATGCAAGTTTTGTTGTATTTACATTGGAGTAATGAATGTTTAAAGAAGATATATGGCTTAATTCAAAGAAGTTGATTATAATAAAATGTTTAAAGATAAGTAAATCATTTGAAGTAACTGTATGAGGTGCAGAATATTACAATTGTCTGGGTCATGACCTTAAGTTAAAGGTAAAGATATTATATACTTTGTTTTTGTGTGTCTTGATTCAATGATATGATTTTGTCTGATCAATTAAATTGCTAGTTATCACGTATCGCATGTTGTTTTGTGTTTCTCATGTTATCTACCGCAGAGAAGGCTGGGGCAATTGAAAAAGGTAGGAGACCGTGGTTAATTTATCTCACATATATTTTCCATTTTTGATACTCACCACGTGGGCATTTTGAGTTAACGATAATCGAGATTGTTTCCATTTCTGACCCACAACGTGGGGCTGTCGGGTTGCATTGTTAATATTTTACAATATTTTGCCTCTGCAATACAGTTACAAGTTCACCAGTAAACCAATGTTAAACTTGTGACGGGGCCTGACTAATTAAGGGGCAACCTTATCGGTCTTATTAATATTTCTGCAAGAAAATACACACAGTTCCCTAGTTTAGAAACGTATTTATATTCGTATCTACTATTCGGGCATATTTGTAAATGGAATTTTCTGCTTTTTTTAAGTCTGTCGAGAACGTGATGATATGAATTTCCCACGATTCACTAGATGAGAGTCATTTATAATTTCATGTCAAAAACTACAGTAGGTACCGAGTCGTCCGTAATCCCATGTAAGACGCTCTAAACCATTAAAATACTACCATCAAACTACTTCTTGGATGATGCTTCATGGAACTAAATTATGCGTCTCTATATAAGAAGCGTGCTATTCAAAATTATGCTTCCTAATGATGAAAGCTTCTTGAAGTTCTCAGTCGATAGGTAATGGACATTTTACCCTATACCTTCAAATTACACTCGGCCTCAACAGTACAATCGGTCTTCAAGGGGATAGCTCACAAAAATGCGTAATGTGGAGCAATGAAGAGAACGCTCAACACTTTCACGAATTTGAAAAGAAATCAAAGTCAGATAGAAAAGAAAATTTGCTTTCATCCATATCAGCCTGTAAAAATGGAGTGGTGTCTGTATGATTGCGACTCTTCTCCTCTTAAAATACTAAACTCATTTGCCTGAAATTCACCATGACTCTTCTGAATTACCTAAATTGAGGTACATCATCTTTCTATCAAATCTCTCCAGGAATAATAGTCTGCTTATGAGGTTTTTTTTCTCTAATAAACACAATTGTCAAGTTGATTATAAAATTTAAACAAATTCCAGATGCTTTAAGTTGCCATATTTATAAAGCGTGTCACAAATGGCCCTGTATCCGATATATTCCGCTAGGGGATGTAGCTCACATTGTAAGGAGAGACGTGTGACACCAAAGTAATAGCAAAAAGTTCGAATCTTTTGTCAGAAAACATTTAATTGGAGTGAATTAAAAGAAAAGTAAGCTTTTCTCAATCGTAATATGGCCACCTCACATCTTCAATTCAACGGATGAGGGGATCTATACTGAAGGATCACTTTGATGGCACATAACTTAAGACCTAGCTTAAGTACCAAAGAAGTCTCGGGATAGACTTTTTAAAACTCCCAGCTTTCCTACATAGTATAGAAAAGGCCTTCTATTATCTTCAGGGTAAAGATATTTTATGTTCGACGTCCAGGATTTGGTTCTTACAACCTGACTTTCAGAGCCACGCTTCTCACAAATGGGATTTACATTATTTACTTGAGTTATCTCTCGCTCCCTCCTTAAACAATGTTTTCGCTCCCTCCGCCCAGGGGAACTTTTATTCGAGTGCATTCCCGACTACTATCAGCAGTTGCGTTCTCTCTGTCTCACCTCCTCTTTCTCCTTCCACATTCCGGTCCCTCTTCCACGTCCCCATTTTCCGTTCTCTTCTACTCTTCTCCCTCGCTCATTCAACTCTCCATATTCAGAGTGGCGTCCCTTTTAAATGTACCTCGACACTCCGTAACGACATCCTCCACTGACCTGCTTAGCACGTTTGGACCTCCGCCCGGAAATTAGAGACCGTGGATTCACCGGACGAGCCGACGATGCGTCCGAGAGTATTTCTGGGCTCGGAGGGGCCGAATACGGAGTATGAGATTACGTGGGAAGAATGCGCAGAGTGTTACGGGAAAGTATCGTACAAAAGCGACGGAGGGTCCAACGAGACGCCTGAAAATATCTTGCTCCAAGTGATGCCCGCCGACGGCCACTTCAAAACACGTTTTGAAGACAATATTTAACTCTGCTAAATACAGCATCAATTCAGACGCATACACCCGAGCGTGCATGAATAGAAAAGAATACAAATGATATTACCGTGCGAGTTGAGGGTTTCAGACCACTAAAGTGCAACTGACGAGAACCATTTTCCGCTCGTTTTGACATGCAGTACTCCTACACATACATCTATATAACTCCACGAGCCCACAGGTTAGCTTCCCGAAATTTCTCTCCATCTATTATTTTATCTACATAATTGACTTGAACAATCTGTTTGTCGCTTTCTCTCTCGAGGAGATTGATTAACTTTTTATCTCCTAAAACACCACCTCGGAGCAAGGACCGTCCTATGCTTGCCTACACTTAATATAGTCACAATAAATAATAGTTTGATTGGGCGTTCAACTTCTTTTGATTATTTTATAAAACTTTCAGGTTACGCACTAATTATTTTGCCTTCAGACTCAAAAGATCAGAAAATGGAAGATCCTTATTAACATCGTTTTGATCTTCAGTAGGAAACGTATATCACAGACTTTTATTTCCTCAAATTCATGTATATTCCCACCGGTCGTCTATGAACTCTATGAAATTACACGTTTCATTTCTCTTCTCAGTCCCTAAAAACACAGCTGTCGTTCAAAACTTCTTTTTAACTCCTTTGAGGCCCAAAAAAACATCCACCATTTCACCGATCATGCACATGAAACCTAAATACTATCCTCTGCACCTCCTCACTCCCTCACTCCCACTAATTTCCCATCAAACACTTCAATCGTTCCGTCATAAATTGTTTCAGCGTGTTGACACACTTATTTTTATACGGATTGAAACCTATAGCTTCAACTTCTTAATATCCGTTTAAGAGCAAAAAAAACCATGATAGATTTCACGTATTTGATGACGCCCACTTTGAAGCGAGTCTTCTCTGTCGTTACCTCATCGCTGACTAAGAAGGCTTATTATACTTTTGTATCTTAAGTGCTCATGTGACCTTTTTCACTAGGGTCTTCTTCTTCTTCAGTTATCAACCCATGGGTTGGTTGGCAATAGCACCCCATTCCGGTCTTTGCTCAGCTTTCCTCTTCATTTCACCATATGAGACGCATCCAGAATCATTGATGATCTGTTTCATATAGCTTAGGATGTCCTCTACGATTTGTCCCCTCGATAAAACCTTCAGCTATTAATTTTATAAAATCATTGCATCGTAGAATGTGACCTTTTAGTTTAAGTCTCCTTGTCTGTATCTGTCTCCAGAGACCTCTATTTGCTCGTACTCTTCTCAACACTTCCTCATTGGTGATTCTGTCTCGCCAGCTGATTTTCTGCATCCTTCGATAGCACCACATTTCTAGGGCCTCTATTCTGCTCTTTTCATGTTTCCCGATAGTCCAACTTTCACACCCGTAAAGGGCCACACTCCAAACATAAGCTTTCATAACCCTCTTTCTTACTTCCAAACTAACATTTTTACAAGTCAAGTAGAGTCTTTTTATCATTGAAAGCTATTTTTGCTAGTTGTATTCTATTCTCAATTTTTCGTTTACTCCTTCCATCTTCTGTTATCTTACTTCCCAAGTAGTTGAATTCTGTAACTTGTCCTAGTTCGTCATCATTTATTTCACTTGGGTATCCATCATATATTGTTCCCCGGGGAGAACGAAGGGTTCCTCCTCTGCTCTATTTCATTCATTTCAAAAAAACACACACACACCTCATTGGTGTAGGTCTCCTTATTTAGCAATATTTATATGGAATTTCTTCCAGAAGTTAAAGAACACATTTTCGGACAATTATAATTTTGGCTCCACTATATAAGGTATTATAGTTACAAGTATTGAGTATACCAACACGCGCGACCCTAATTCTTCCTATCCAACTTTTCAACTAAAAATATAGCAAGAAAGGTAGGCCTTTACTTGGTCCCTAGCATGAGAGTGGGAGGGACGGAAGATGAAAGAAACAGAGGAGGCAGAGAGGTTGGCCTGATTAGCACAGTCTTAATGCCTTGAATCCCAACCCAAGATGGGACCACCTGCGACCTTCAAGAGAAAGGGATGCTGAAGGTGAAAAGAGGAACGGCGAGGAGCTCAACAAATGGAAGAGTTGGAAAGGATGAGAGATTGGAGGGACCGGGATATCAGGACTAAAAGAAATGGCGGCTTTAAAGGTATAAACATGCGATAAAAATATCTCCAAATCCTTCTTCAAAAAACTCTTTTTCCTTATGTCTTCATTCCCTCCCACATTGATTTTCTCATGGTTTCGTATAATCCTATTCGCCTGCGTTCTTCAGAATCTTTGGCGTACGAAAATGATATCTTTGAAGATTCTTTATGTTAAACACACTTATCGTTCACTAGCTCTGAGACTAATACAAAGGAGAAGACTCAAGGCTTCACACGAGAACACCGGTGTTATATCGGCACAGCCAATTTACCCACGTGATCATTAATTAATTACGTTAACCTGAGTATGCTGGCATGTTTGCCTAAGTATGATCTCTCTTAGTTTGTGGTTTGGCCATGTATTTGTCTAACTCCTTTTACGTCTGCTCCTATCCACCTGAGATCTTAGATCAGGGAGTTCGGCCTAAAAACGTGACGAATTCTACAATGAAATCACCCCATGCCTCACACCCTTAGGGCTTGGTGTGGGCTGGTAGGACACACTTGGATCTAGAAAAAATAGATATATATTTCTTTTTAAATACTTTTAGAGATGCACAAAGACAATTCGCAATAATAATCTATCAATTCGTTGGCCGAGGGAATGGAAAAATAGTATTTCCGATCGCCGTTCTTGTTTCCCCACCTAAGGGAATCGGTGCCATCATGGAAACCGGACTAAAATCTCAAAGGACATTGGAAAAGTTCTTAATCGGAAAAGTTTGCTCTGAATAATCAATGAGGTTTCCTGCGATCGGCCATTATGATCTCCTCATTTCGAAAATCCGAAATTCAATCGTAGATAGGTCTCATTTAACATGCACTTGTGCTTTACAAGCCTTATGAGATATTTAATCAAGGAAATAATTAATAAACCTCATATAGCATGCAATTTCAAGATGTATTGAATGTTACGTTAGTTCTGTACTATCTACGACATTCGTTTTTGAAATAGTTGAAATCAGGCAGGAAGCGTTCTACTTTTTATTACTTTAAATTTAGAAATGCTTACTGCCAGCTATACAGTTTCAGTCCAGAGGAATAATCAAACAATTCATTAATCCTAGGGTCACAAAATTAACCATGCTGCGTAGTAATAGCCATTGAATTCTTAATTCAGCTTTTTTCTTGTAGACTTTCTTGGTTTAGAATAAAGAACAATAAATATTTCTAGTTTTATTTCATAACACGAAGAACAAGAAATGTCTTGTTCTTCATAATAAAAAATATCAACAATTATTTAGTCTAAAAGAAGTTTCAAGAAATTGTGAAGAAATCTCTTGCTATTACCCCTAGAATTTTCAAGTCTAACGAGGTACCCAAAGCCACAAAAATAAATCAAAGGATACCTTGTTTTTTCCCGGTCTCCCCGTTATTCATAAAGACTCTATTCAGATTTCTAGCTCTCTTAATATCTCACCGGTCGTTTCCAAAGTAACAGTCCCATAGAGAAAACTAGCGGCCCCGTTAAATTCTCAATCTTGAGAGTGAACACATTTTTAATCAAGGTTTGGAATGAAGAACAAGAAATATTTCTTGTTTGATTTCATAAATAAAGAGCAAGAAATATTTCTCGCTCTTCACATTATACAATAAAAAATATCAAGTTTAAAAAAACAAAAGACAAATATAATCCGTAATAAAATAGTGGGATAGAGCAGTTAGAGATCATGCATGCATTGCGTCTTATATTGGACAAAGAAGCTGGTCAATCTGGACAGGAGCTGACGAGCACAAGAGGTGTTTCCTTCGATACTATCTTTCCCAGTCCCAAATGGCGAAACATCTTTGGGAAAAAAACCAAACCTCTATCTTCATAACAAAGAGTTTGCACCGGTGAGAAAAAGTGAGGAAGATAGATAAAAATTATGGATTATAGATAAGAAATTCAAAGATAGGGAGATTGCGAAATTAATTATTTTTGAAAATCTTTCCTTAATTCTAGAACCCTCTCTAAGCCTTAATGAAATACGGTGGCCCATAAAAATTCCCCTCACCCACTCGCGCTCACCCACTGATAACCCGCTCCCCATCCACTGCTATCTTAATCCCTAAACAACCCTTGAAACTGAAAAGATTGAACAAAATCCCGTCCACCCCCTCCCGTTGCTTACATATTCTATTCCAGGTCTTCTTCCAACCACCTAACTCTCCCATAATCCATACACAGAATCTTCTATATATATAAAAACGAATGTATGTCTGTGTGTCCTGTATGCATTACTACACCGTTGATCCGATCGCCATGAAACATTAAGAAGTTGTTGAGTACACTTTCGCGAAGGTTTCGAAGGTTTTAAGTATACATTTTTCTTAAATTTCGCCCCCCAAGGCCCTCTCAATCTTTTGAATAGTTTTTGCGCAACAACGCCCGACGGGTAAGCTAATAATCCTTACCTCAGTTTTAATCCTATCGTGCTGAAATTTTGCCGAGTAATAGTTCAAGGCAGGAGGAAAGTTATCGGCTACTTTAAAATGATTTCAGGGTCCATAAAAGTCCCATGGCCCTTAGGTGGGCCCTTTAGGCGGGAGTCTCAGGGCCCTTAGGTGGTTCGCGGTACGTATCGGGTTTTGTGCAGTGGTTTCATTTTTTACTTTTTAAAATTATTTCCGCTCAAGATAGAGAGTTAGTATTTTTTTAATTAAATGTCTGAAAGAATGAAGTTTTTAATTCTTTCAATTAATTATCCTTTTCACTTCGTAATTGACGGAAAATTGCGTTTTTAGTTGCAGAAACACATATTTTTCAGTGAAATCAACAATACCATATTCGCTTGACAACCAGATTTCGCTTGGAATTCATATTGCTTAGTTGAGCTGATTAGGAATTCTAAGCATTGGAATTTGTGCATCGGTTAATTATTTCGCTTTTTAAAACAACTTTAACTAAAGATAGAGAGTTGAAATTCATTTTATCGCATATTCGAAAGCATGATACTACTAAAATTAGTGGTATCATGCCCGAAAGAATGAAGTTTCTCTCTTTTTCAATCGATTTTCTTATAAGCATTTTCCTTGACAACCAAATAAATAAACAAAAATAAAATCTTAATTAACGAATCGCCAAGAAACTTTAAGAAGTTGTTGAGTACACTCTTGCGATTGTTTCGAAGGTTGAATGTATAAAAATTTTTTAAAGGCCCTCTTAATCTTTCGAATAATTTTCGTGCAACAACGACCGAAGGGTAAGCTAATAATCCTAACCTAATTTTTCAAATACTATTAAATTTAAAAATACGATCTTTATTTTAACCAATGAGAGAGGTTCTTATTTTAACCAATAGAAATTGAGAAACCATTGAATTGTAGTGCGCTCGCCCCTGAAGGTTTCTGAATTATTAAATCCATTTTACATTAGGTGGAGCACCAGTCGTTTCAAAATATTTCTGTTGGCACGCGAGCTTCGCAAAAAAGCGAGGCGTGGCAATCAAGCAAGCGAAGCAGATCGTTTACGAGTTGCTCAATCACGTGCATCAGAATCATATTAGTGAGACATAATTTGTTTTAAAAGGTGCGTAATTTATTTTTGCTTTATATATGTTTTGGTGCAGTGGTCTCTTTGTTTGATTATTTTTAATTCTTGCATTCGATTTTCGTACAACCCTCGCTTTTTCCTAAAATTGTACATTTTTGCTCGAAATTATTTAATGTTTGTACTTCTTCAGCAAAAGAATATTTTATTTACTTGGAAGCCCCAGCATAGGCATGGAATGGAAACTCATGGCATCGTTTGTACGTTACATATTTCTGTGTAGGTACGAGGAATTCATTGGACTGAGTCTAAAAGTCGTTTAGGGACCAATTTTGATTCCGGAACAGATTTGTGGGTCAAACCATGAAAAGTATTAAAATCAGTGGGGAATTCAGGATGGAGTATTTTATTTTTCAAATTTAGAATATGATCATATGTACTGAAATCAATGAGGTTTTGAAGTAAATTATGGGCTATAAAAGTAGGCAATTGGAGGAATTTTGTACATGTCAATGTGTGTACTTTTTTCATGTTCAGGAATCAGCATACTTTGTAAGTTGTATTGCACAACCGGTTCAGTTTACAAATTTAAGGCTAAAACTATTGAATTTGTTGAGTGTGTACTTTTTATGTGTGTGCCTGCTAAGAAAGAAAAAGAGGCAATGCAACGCATGCCGGGCACAGCTAGTAGTAAATAAACCTCATGTCTTACTTTTGCATTTTGTATCTAATGATGACCTCGATGTGTCCAAACTAGTCGAACTTGAATCAATGTGATGGAATAAATGGTGTAATTTTTCATTCACTGCTAATATTGTAAATGAAAAATACAATTGAAGGAAAAATATTGGTCGTTCCAATAGGAAGGCCGAAGGTTTAAATGGACCAAAGAAAATTGAGTGCATAAAAAATCTATAAGAAATCAGAAGAACTAGCATTAAATAAGGAATAATGGAGGTTGAAGCCAATGACTTTTAAGATCGAACTACAATTGATGGTGACGTGTCAGAGGGTGGCTTATTACCAAATTTTGCTATGAGGGAGAGATAGGAACTTATGCCTTGGATTGGCCGTACCTTTAATGAGCAAGGAAAAATTAAGGAGAGGACATCATAGGATGACAAAGGAGGATTGACGAGAGATTGAGAAATGGTGTTGCGGAAATGGAGGAGTTATCTGATCGATTATCTGCCACCCTCACCTCCGGATAAGAAGTAAAAGCAATCTTCGAAAGATAACAACCCTCCTCCGCAGTTCTGCTTCCCCTCTCTTGCCTTTACCATCACTCTTGAGCGATTTAAGAATGAAATTTCTTTCCTCACTCTCTATTACTTTTCATAGCTCAAACGAGTTATTACTAAGATACTCAGAGATAAGCCAGCTGATAGAAAATTAGGGAGGGAGAGGATGCAACGCGTTGGCAAGACTTCGTAAATAGGATGGTTGGGGAAAAGACCGAAATATAGAAAATGAGGAAACAGGGAGTCAAATAAGAGAAAATGGTAGAGTCGCTGCAAGAAGCGGAAAAAAGAAAGACTTTAACGGCGTTTGCTATAATAAGCTGGGTGCAATTACAGGAGCGAGCTTTGTAGCTCAAAATCAAATAACCTGCTAACTCAAAAGGATGGATAAGATAAAAGGAATTGTGAAGAGTACAAAGAAACATACTTTTTATTGCTAACGACAACCATTTCAGCAAGAGGGTTGACTTCTTATTCTGATAAAGAAACGCAGAGAAAAATGTATGCGATAAGAAAAGCAAACTTTGAAAAAAGGGCAATTTCACTTAAACAAAAATAAAATTAGGAAAAGCCGAGATATTTTTCAATCCCAATAGATTTTCGAGATCAGACTGAAATGATTCCTAAAACACTAGTATGTCATGTCAAGGTTTGGCGAAACATTTTCTCAAAATATCATTCCAAAAAGCTATATTCTCAGAATTTAACGGTATAATTTCTTAGGGCACTATTGAGGTGTCACTTTCTCAAGGTAGATTTACCATTTCATACATATTTATACCTCAAATTCTGAATCGCATGGGTTATTTGCCTTCTTTTTATCAAGCTTAGCTGATAAATGATATTTTTTAAACTTATATTGTCTTCTAATGAAACTTAAGAACATTTGAAAATTCCAATATGACACATTTTAATTCCGAGTGCGATATACCGGTAGACGGACTCAACTTACATATCGTGTAGACCTCAAAATTTAAGTACTCGAGTTAGCCGAAACACGTTACAAAGTAATAATAGAGCTGGAATAATAACTCGATATACTTATTAGCATTCAATTTTATAAACCACTAGTAATAAAAGCAGAACGTTCTTTTTTCTACTATCCGTGACAACTAAAAGTATAACAATTTCATATAGGTAAAAATATGTATGATTACATTATGAAATCATTGGCTGTATTAGAATACGTTCAGTCATTTTCCCCAAATGTCACGATTGCAACGTTCCAGGGTCTTAATTGATTCCTAAGACATGAAATCAAAATCGAGACAGATTCCAGGACCCTTCATGTCATCAGAAATTGTTTCACAATCCGACGCTGGCATACCTTTCTTTGGTATTTAAATACCTCACGATTAACTCGGTTTTGGAACTCTCAGAAGGTGGATTTAAAGTTTTTGATGAAATAAGATTCTAGCCAGAGCATACGAATGCTTTTCTCATTTTGATGATGTCAAAGGCCGGAAAATAAATGTCAAATTTCGGCAAAACTCTATTGCTCTGAGCGAATTCGAAATTTACTTTGCAAAAAGGCACTCGTGATTTAGGTGGAATAAAAAACGGAGGAAAAAGGAGGAAATGGTTTTTACATCGTGGAGTAGATTCTTTTGATCCACTAAATTTGAGACAAAATCCCGCAAAGACCATCGACGAGACATAAAATAAAGTATTCAAACATCACTTTCTGCATCAAGCAAACAAAGGTTGGATTTTTCTACTAGCAGTCGGTTCCTTCATAATAAGTAGTAGTAGTATTAGGTTGATTAGGGTGCTTCGACGACTAAGGTCATTCGCACCATCCTTCATAATAAAAAGCAGTTAGAAACAGCTGAGTGTTAACCCGCTATTGGATTTGGGGTCCGTCAGAGGGAGTACAGGGAACAGAACTAGAGCAAGGTTTGTCGACTACGTTACATCTCGCGGCCAACTGCCCACACGGCAACGCTGTCTCCACCCACTTGCAAACCTTTGCGTCACCTCGTGACTTCACCTGGACACCTTATTGGCTGGTAAACGCCGCATATTCGGTCGTGCGACGGTACATAGTCCGCGCTGACTCTTAGAGTTAGAAGAGGAGAGAGAGCTTTCTGGAAGCAGATGGCATGTAAGGGGGTGGCAAAAAGGCAACATACAGTGGAATAGGTGTGGAAGTAAAATTACCAAGTCTCTCTCTCTTACATGAGTATCAAATATCGAAAATAGGACAAAATGGATTGAGAATTATGTATACTTTCGGACTACAATATATTTTTCATCGATGATTTCTGGCACATAAGTTCAGTAACTAAAATCTAATCAAACGTTTGAAAAAATACCCTGAAATGCGAATACTAAGCACAGCAGCAAAGTAAAATTCATGGAGCAATTTATCGAGAACTGATAAAAAATATTCCGTTATCCTTCAAACATTCTATACGCTACATTAAAATACAAAATATGTTGCACCGATTGAATTTTCCAGAAATAAATCAAATCCATTTGTATTAAAAGGAATCTTGAGTAGTTGTAATGCCCGAGACGACTATTTGGATCTGGAGTAGTTGAATTGATAACTGATTTTGAATCATATTTTCAAAGCATATTTTCAGTTTAAACTATCCTTAATTACAAAAAGTTGGAATTTAAATTTTCCGGAATATTAGTGCTACACTATTCTCTAAAAAAATTAGCATTATATATCCTTCATAGAATGGCATTGTATTTTGTTTAAGATATCATATAGCTGTTAACTACACGAAGCATAATGAATAAGATGTTTCATTTTTGAGAGGTTTATACTCCATCCCTCACTCTCATCATTATCAAAGAAATATCAAAAGATGCAACGGATTATTTAAATGGAAGTTACATTTTCTATGATGCTAACAGTGAAAATAGGTCTTGGCAGTTCATAGCAGCGGGAAACTTATTGAATATTTCTTCTGGTTCGTAAAATGTTTATTGGTCGAAAGTTGGAAATGTATACAGACATGACACTCAGTAAAGCAGGATCCACTTTTATTTCTCAAAATCATCTAATTTCACTTGAGTCGATCAACGAAATACCATTTTCGACAGGGAGATACTCGAAGCTTTAGTACCCTTGAAATCCATACTTAGGTTACGCATGTGTAAAGCGCTAGAGAAGGTAAAGATACGCTCAGAGGCGCGGTAGTCAGAGATGAGCTCAAGAATGAGCACGAAAAGAAGGGGACAGGCGTTGGTGTTGCGAGGTGGAGGGGGTGCAAGCGAGGCGTGAACGCTGCATACATTCAACTCATTTGCAATGTGAAGCACGCACCCCTCACTACTGCAAATAAATAAATCACATACCTCCCATCTCCTCTCGCCTCCCCCCGCAAATCGCACCCATTCAGCCGCGTTTGCACAGAGTGAATTGTGAGGCAGAGAGAACTGGATGGTGGATAAAGGAAGGGAGGGTTAGGCCACGTGCCATTGTAAGTCACCCGGTGACTCCTCGCGCTACCCCCAACGGCACTCTGATCTTCAACTTCGATGTATATTCCGAGTCGAGCAGCCCTCTTCCCAATGCGCTCTCTTCGGGTGAGGGAGCGGCAAAAGCCGCGCTCTCCAACACGCTGGCCTGCCGTAACCAAATTTCTTCCGCGCACTCTACTCCTCTCTCGCTACAAATTCTTCCTCTTCAGTGTTAAGGCAGTTCAGGCCAGAGTTTCCCCAGGCGAAACAAAGACCAATTCGAATTTCAATTTAAAATTAAAGCAGTTTCTATTTTCAAGAGACAGTTACATATCCTCATCTTAGAACGTAAGCACACTTTTTTTCTCGTAGCACTTGTCTCAAATACCAAAGCTAAATTATCGGAAATGCATCTATCTACATAGCTATTTAATCTAGCTGGCAATAAATACGATGCATGCGGTTATCAACGCTCAAATAAAAATTTCTAGCTCCGCAACTAGATGTCCAGCTGCCCCATATACTGTTAGATTTTCTATCTGTAGAGCCAGAATTATAGCCTAAGAGCAAGATTCAGTGAAACTCAGATTCTACGTAAGTAGCACTAGGCAAATACAAAAATAAGTATTAAGAAGTAGGTAATAGAGGCATCTCCTCAAGAATATCGCTTAAATAAATTATATATCCGAGTTCTTTCAATTTGAAACGCAAAAGATCCATAGAAACAGAAAGCAAACTTAAAGCTGTTAACTATCGTATAGTGTTATGCCAAACAGCATGGTGTCCAGATTTCGACGAAAGTAGCCCATTACGCGAATTAACCTGATCTAAGCGAGACGTTTCTATAGGAATTATCGACTTTACGAACAATTTTAATTATTTAAAATTGCGGAACCACTGGCACACTTCCTCCTTGTACAGAGTGATAATGACGGCTTTTCTGAGTAAATATCAATTATTTCATTTGAGGGACTGCATGGCTACGGTAGAGTGATTTTATTCCAAATATCATTTTAAAAACTACTATTATAAAACAGATCGAATAGGGTATCATCCGAGTGAAAGACATACTGAACGTAAAATTTCATAATAAAGTTAGATTTTTGTCGATCATTTAGTTGACAGGTTGATTACTGAGAGTTATGCTGTCACACAGGAATTCGCTACTGATCATAATTGATTTTTGAACTGTACCAGCTTAAACGACTACATAATGAGTTTGCATTTAGTACAGGGAGAGGATAACACCGATACGATTATGTTTTTGCTCCGAAGTACCCAAGAGCTTGCTATTTAAACTGATACGGAGTTAGTCGTGGCTGACTATCATTTTCTAAGCTCTTTTGTCTAAAAAAACAGCTTTCCACAAAATGACCCCATGAAAATTCTAATAATCTCCCTTATCCGTCTCACCTTCTCTGGAAAAATTTTTCATCGTCCGTATTAGCGCAAGGGTCATCTCCCCATCAGCGTCCACGATTAACTGCTGTTTTCTCTTCCGGACGACACATATTAGATTGGATTTCATTTCATTTACCATGTCGACGGAGTGAGTGATGAAATTACTTCCTGTGTCGTCGGCTTACGAATGATTCCAGCGTACCCTGAATTCATCAATCCCTTCCTCTATTATCGCGCCCGCACAAACCTCTCCATTGAATGTTTGTCATTTTTAAATTTTTTCATTCCACTAAAACTCCCCTTCCCCGTACATCCAAATCCAATTTCCCTTCTGGTATCCACGCTTGCAATTACGCGCGGCGCCGTCCGAATCTGATGCCTGCATTCCATTTCCCTTGAATATATATCTCTGTATTTTTTTCGGTGATGCCACCCTCACTCCATCCACTTATTCTCTCCTTCTCCCAAAGTGCATTTTTTTGGGAATATCGCATTTGAAGTCTCTATTTTTTGTAGTTTTTCGGATTTTGAATTGTCTCTACTCGCTCGGAGTTAATCATCATTTTCCCTAAAATGTTAGACAGCTCAGCAATGTAAAAACTGACTTTCCAGGTTTGATATATAGGAAAATGCCCCACTGGACATTTAAAGTGAGAATAGTTCGGGTACATCCAGATACATACTTTAATATTGCGAACGTGTCGGATTGAAAACAAATTTGGCATTTCACTTTGAACGAATAATTTCACTTGATCTCCCTCAATGATTTAACAAAATTATAGAAAAATAGATATTTCCAGGCTGGATAATAAATATTTGCTAAGACATTTATATCTGATTTTTCTCTGGCCAAAAATATGATTACTATAATTGTGAAAATTCACTTATGTTAAGTATGCAGAAAGAAAAACTAGATTTGACAGTAGTCAGCGCCAGCGGAACTTGATTTTTTTAAATTACATTTCTCCTTGCTTAATCACGTGCTCTCATCACAAATAAAAACTATTTTTAGACAGCTAGTTCAACAACTTTAAGCAAATAGTCACACCTCGTTCAGATATAGCTTCACGAGCAAGTAAAAGTCATTTAACGCTATAATTACGACCAAATAATTCAGTTTCACTATTAGACCGAGCATTTACTATGCAGATAGGCAGCTATATACCTAGTTAGAAGTGATAGTAGTATAGGCCATGGAGCAGAGGGAAAAAGGGTATCGTCAAAAGGGTTATCACGGTCGCATAAATTTGGAAGAATTAAAGAGATTGGTTAATTTAGTGCTTAAAAATACTTTCCACCACGAGACCGTTAATATCAACTCGTTCTTCTTCTAAACCGCGGTAATAGCGACACCTCGGTAAAATTAGCCACAGGTGGGGGAGGGGGGAAGAAGGCGAAGGAATGCAGACGGAGAGAGGTGACAAATACTGCAATTTAATAAAAACGGCAAGGGTAGAAGAAAGTCGGTGAAGTAACGGAAATTAAGAGGGTGGTTGAAGAAAGAGGGGTAATATGATTGAGGCGGACGATACTTTTGCATACAGTCTGTCTATGACCTAAAGATTACATTTGATAGCACCAACTTCTCCTTCATCTACGAATTTAATCGATTTAAAACAGTTTCACACTCTGTAGACCCACTTCGTTCAACTACTGATCCCATGGAATTTTCCATCAACTATTGTTGCTGTTTTACAGTATAAAACAACATATCTAACACATATCTTTATTTCAATGAAAGCGCAAAAACATTATAATTTCTTCGCGTATCGGTTCACGTAACCATCAAAAGGTTACTGTGAGAACGTTTTAATTACATGCAAGCTGTCTTCTAAACCTCACCTGAAATTTTCAAATCATGCTTCGTATCCTGATTAATCATCAACGTCTTGGAGACGTAGAAAAAATTACTATAAAACACACGGAACCAAGTGGAGTAAAATATAAATAATAAAATATTTATTTTACGGGATGAAGAAACAGAAAGGAATAGTCGATCAGAGAGAAGATAGAGGAATATAAGAGGAGTAAGCGAGGAAGGAATCGATGGAGACGGAGAGAAACGGCAGAGAGATTGATGGCCGGGCATATGTACGGAAGAGGGAGGGAATACTTGGAGTCGAATAGTATTCGGAGAACTGATGAAGGAGTCGTCGTCTGCAGCCGCAGCTGAACGACGGGAGGAGGAGGGGCGAGAGGCCGAAAGAAGGGGGAAATGAGACAGGTAAATGATGGAAGGAATGAAGAAAGAACAAAGTGAAAAGGGTGAAGACCAATAGATTTGTAGCTGAGACGAGATTCGTTGGGGAGGACGGGGATTTTGTGACTGAGCACTAGATAGAATTAGGCCCAGAAAAAGAGGAAGGGAAAAAATAAGAGATAATGTCACAAAAATTTGAATAATTCATTCAAGACGGAGCTTGAAAAATATAAAAAAGGTAGGCGTAGACTGTTACAGAGGCCAATGCCCATGGAGCGTAGCAGTACCGAAGGACGGCGAAGAAGAGGGTAGAATGGAGAATGGCATGGAAGAATCACGTATGTAAGTCACTTGACGATCTTTTCTTCTTTTCTGATCCATCCACCAATACTATATCCTACCCCACCGTCTACTATCTCCTTGCTACACCGTTTCACTTCCCGGACTCGTCCAGCAGTGGGAAGACACTTGTCTCCCGGCCCCGGCTTCTCCATGCCGTGGGAAATTCATTCTCACATCGCATTCTTCGAACGCCCATACAATCCCGGCTCAATTGGAATCCTACCTCACCCATCCATTTCCCATCAACACCCTTATTTCCGTCCCTCCCTCCAAATCTATCTATTCATTTCTCCTGAGGCCGAAAGCGGGGAAAGAGATAAATGGATAGACGATCCAAAAGACAGGAAATATCAGCAACAAAGCGACGTGTATATTGTTACTTAGGATAAATAAGTCCATTCACCGGAAAGACAAAGTAAAATAAATTAGGAGGCTCTGACCAAAGTCAGTCAAAAAATATAAAATTTACACGAGTTTATTTATAAGATATTCAAAATCCTGCTAAAGCTGACGAAAATTACCTCATGAACTCCAAAAAAAAGGCACAAATTATACATAAATTCTGTGAATATATATTTAAAGGCCACATTTTTCCAGCCTTAGAAGCTGCAAAAGCACTATTTGCATAGAAATACTACATTTTGACTACAGTTACGTCAGTCAGCTGCTGATATAATTAAGAAAAAGGAGTAAATATTCCTTAGATTTATTTTTATTCAATTCACCTGTACTTTCCACTTCTTTTAAAGATTTTTAATTAAAATTCAATTTATGCTTTCTTGTTCAAATTGACGTTATTCTGTTGTAATCAAAGCATTCTCCATAAGAGCCAGCGTTAAAATATACACTATCAATGCTGAATTACGGTCAAACTCGCCCAGATACCCTATTTTTACTCACAGTTTATTAAATCCATTTCAAAGATGTTTCAAAGATGATATGTATTTATATTTTCAGAATACCTAGAAAAACAGGCCCCCAGGCCGTATTCGCCTTTATTAGAATGAAAATAAAGGTAAGATAAAAATAAATTGATGCAGTTTGGATATTCTAAATATTTGAAAAGAAAATGTTATCAGAGAGTGAGACTGCGTTAAAAATACGAGAAAGAAGAAGGAAAGAAAGAGAATATAATATAGCTGAAGAAGAAGAGTGTAAATAAAGAGAGGAGTGAGTAAACCTGAGGAGAATCACCATGTGTCAAAATATTGAACAACACGTAAATCTACGATGTTTCCACTAAACCTGTACATCACTCACTTTTAAGACACTTATGTATAGTAACATCACAATACACTGTAACCGACACCCAAGGCCGCACTGCAGGAAGGTAGCGAGTATCTTGGAGTGCAATGGATGAAAGCTAATGTCACGCAAGTGAATTTAACATGGCCTCACTGTACGATGGAAGCATAGGTGGAAACTACTCCCACTTTGGGCTCGCAAGATTTTACAGAAATTGTGGACTCATAAAAAATCATCGCAAAAGTCAATCAAAAGACGATTCCGTCATATTTTTATAAAAAACGAAAAAATCATTATTTGTTGCTATATTTGATATTATAGAAAGTTCTAATTGGAGATGGTCAACTTCCCCATCCTCTCCCCCGCTAAGCGGTCAAGGTTCTCAGTCCGTCGGGGGTCGATCGAATGGTAGAAGCTATACCAGTGGTTCCCAAAGTGGGCGATACCTTGCCATGGAGGGCGGTGCTTTCATCTTAGAGGGCTGCAAGTGTGGAGCCTGGGCCCTTACCGAACACAAATGACCGGGTCTGAGTAAACTATCTCTCTATTGGATTTGAAATAAACAAAATTTTAATCACAATTGTGTTAGTTTTATTTTTATGATCATCCCGCTTTTTTCATGAAGTCGATGACTTTTCTTATGCTTAGCTTATGGTTGGGGCGCTGGGTAATGGTTTGTGGAAAAAAGGTGGCTCGAAATAGTTTGGATTACACTGGTTCAGACGGTGGAGTCCAACGGATCATCACTAGCTTCCCAGAAATCTGACAATAACCGCAGCCATCGTTCATTGTCCGAAAGGGTTCAGGGTAGGTAAATAATTGGGCAAGAATGATGTCCTCGATACTCGCCTACCCAACCCATCCGCCAGGTGGGTTGGATAGGTTGGAGGGTTCAGTGCGGCAGCCTCCATCCAGAGGCTTGTGACGTCAAGTTGTCTCGCAGTTGCTAGTCACCTGCACTGCGGCCTGCCCCTAGAGCGAACCTGGAAGGAGCAAGGTCGTGATAGGCCCACCCAGAGCTGAATCTGAAGAAAGGCAATCATCCACATGATGGTGTCATCTCTAAAATACGACAGGGAGCAGCAACAAGATATCCAGCAGAAGTTATTTCCCCTGATCAAGATATCACTCTAGATATAATAAGCATAAAAATATCTCTATTACTAACGAATAAAGTGAGCGATTTCTGCATTATTCATTTTGAACTCGGAGATTGAAAATCAGGACGAGAAGCAATAAAATCAATCCCTATTCAAATTAACACAGAATAAGCATTACACGTGAAGCATTAATGCAAACAGGTGTGTTTGATGAGTGTGAATGGTAGATATTTCCCTTATAGGCAACGGAATTAAGCACTCGACAGGATGCGATTGACGGTTTTCTTGTAATCCAAGAGATTCGCCTTCGGAGGCCGAGGAGATATGCGGTAATTGGTTAGTTAAGGCAGACCTTAACCTTAAGGCGTCACTTGATCAAAAAAGATAAGTGTTGAGTCGAGTGGAATTGAGAGAGGGTAGGAAGCAGAGGGGAGGGTTATCGGTAAAAGAGAGGATTGAAGAGGGAGGATAAGAGAGCCTGATAGGTTTTTTGGAAGTTGGGTATCAAGTATAGCACTGAAACGAGGAAAACAAGACGAAAAGAAGCATCAAGGAGACTCCAATTCACCGCAGGCAGAAAGTTTGGGCACTTTCGGATGAGAGAATGAAACCTTGGAGCTTCCAAAAAGCAGCTGTGGATAGAAAGGCAAGGTCTAGGGTTCAGCATGAGTGTCGTGAGAACGTGTATGGCGTAGAAAAAGGGAATTTTCACCGTTTGACGAGAGAGCGATGAAAAATATGATACTGCTATCGAGATAAGGGCCTGTAAATTCAACTTTTTTCATGAAGCATACATATAATTTAATGGCCGAGATAGAAAACTAAAAATGGGACTTCTGGCACGACTCAGAATGAAATATGGACATTAAATAGTAAAACATAAATACAGACTTGAAAAGGAATAATTGTCTGCAGCATAGTTTCAGGATTCACTTAAGAAATACTTAAAAATTAAACTTAGGCTTTGGTTTAAAACAACCAATTGTTATTTACTTAATGGGCAAATAAAAGGTATGATTGGGATAGTGATTAATTAGAAATTAGAAATATAGTTTCACCATGAGAATACATTTTTTCAATCATTATCATCGGTCGGTGAATCCTAAGATTGATTGAGTGCAGGCCTCCACACTTCCCAATCTAATGCATCTTCCCTTTCTTCCTGGTTAAGTTTCCTCTTTATTTGGCCCATGAACTTTATTCGGTCTTACTCTGGCCATTTTATCAAGTTGCTATCAATTTTACACCGAGCATTTTTTCTCCTTCCAGGAAAAAATAAGTCATCGCCAACAGGAAGTACCCTGACGACAAATGAGTAATACGTGACATTATTGGCTGCCAGAGAAATAAACTTAAATTAGATTTTTAACAGTTTTTATAAAACAAGAAATTAAGAGCAAATGGAAAACTATGTAATTTCCAACTTGCATTTACTCATCAACAACAGACAAATATCAGCGGTTTCATAAACCCTTAATTTCGTAATGTTGTCTTTACATGTGTTTTTTCTCTTGATATGGGGATAGAATGCAAGAAGAAATAGGCTGTACAAAATAACTTAGAGCTCTTGCATTTCTGTAAATAAATGAGTAAAATTATTAGCTCCTAGAAGAAATAAGAGTTAAGACGGCAAAGCCGAAGGTGGGACATAATTTTTCCTAGGTTTTTGTTTTTTTTTTCATTTAATATGTTGACATATGCCATACATTATAAATATCGTCATAGATATCAGGACATGTATTTTGATATATATTCAGAACGTAAGTTAGCGGCACCAGAGTTCTCAATTTTTTCGAGCATCCACTAAAGGGAGGTGGAGTAAATACAACATTCGGAAGTAAATATTCATAAGCGATTTTAATTTCCATGATAAAACATTTCATTTTTCTTAAAAATTGCATTATCTGGCGATGTTTTAACGTTAATCATCATAAAATCTTTTTTTCACTCTTCGAGAGAATAAAGATGCGCAAACAAAGTTATTTTCCTAATACAAGACTTAACGTTCCGGTCACTAATTAATTCAACTGAATTGATAATAAATCAGGAGAAACTTCTTTCCCACAAAGCAAAGCCTTTAGTATAATTAACAACGATGAGCGTTCATCTCTAGCACGTGCTCATGATGTGGCCTGCGCCATTTTCAGTTTAGTTAATTTCAAGATGAAGTTTTTAGTGAAAGGTGTATGAAATAAGAATTACGAAATTGTCTAAGAATTTATGAAAGGTGATGGAAAGGAAAAAAGATGAAAAGTAAGAAAGACAAGAAAAGAGGCAGCAGACTTCATCTCACCCCAAAAAACACTCCGAAACACACCAATAGATGAATGCAATCATATATGTACGTCAAAAACGAAAAGGGGTGACATTTTAAAAGAGAGCGTGACACGCGATAAGCGAAGAGATCATATAGGAAATGTGACATTTCCTATTCAACCTCTTCCTTCTCCTCCTCCAATAGTTCCATCGGGGTCTGGAAAATATTTGCTATAAATGTATTTCCCTTCCGTCATCCTCTCGTTCTCTTTTTTGTTTGACAATCACCGACTTGGAAGATCGAGTGCATGCTACTTGCAACGGCAAAATATGTCGCGAACATTTAAAGCAAGAAGAAGTATTCTTTTCATAGTCCTTATTCAGAAATACCAAGGCCTTAGTCGAAGTTGTAAACAGAAAAATTCAGCAACATTTCATCTGCAGCGGAATTTGGAAGGGAAGCAGATGGTTTTCTGACTACGATTGGCGGAATGGCAGAGATCTACCAGACGAAACCTGATACCAAGCTAGGAGGCTCATCGGATAGCATGTGTGTCGCGTCTGAAGGCCATAATTTGTATTTATGTAAATGTATATGTGTGAAGGGTATTTTATTTGTGTGTCTAGTGAATACATTAGTGTGACCTTGAAGGATCAAAGTAAATATCTGGCCGTGAAGGTACTTAGGAATTTCCAGAGAGGAATTAGTGCCGCGGCCAAAGAGGTGAAGAAACACAAAGTGAAGAAGTATTCTTTTGATAGTGCACATTCAGGAATACAAAATCCTTAGTCAAAGTTGTAAACAGAAATATAGGTACATATACATGTAAAAAAGTGAACAAATACACACTCCGATTTAATTTTATTTATGATGTTGTAATTAATGAGAGATTAACAAGTTAGTACGGGCAATATTGTATGAAAAGAGTGTTCAAAAGAAAGCTATTAAATTGAATTCAAATTTTTATATGAGCTTTAAATCGTTGTTTGATTTTCAATATCGAAAATTAGTAACGAGGTAAAAGAGGAACGTTTCAGCAGAAAGGTGGAAAATGGAGATATAGACAAAAGACAGAAAATTGTTCGTTTATCAGAATGAACAAGAAGGCGTATTTACTTTGTTGAAAACAGGAGAAGGAAAAGACAATTTCTTTCACAAAAGAATGAGAGGAATAAGAGGTTGTGAAGAGAATTGTATAATTAAAGATCTGGATTAAAAATCGATTGTAAATGAAAAATAAAATACGCAAAAACGACGCGATAAATCCAGCCTAATAAACATATTTCAGGAGGCTATAAAAAAGATACACATGTTCCTATCAGTTTTTAGCATTAAGCTTAGTTAAAAATAGTTTAAGAGGATGAGAAACAGAATTCAGTGCCAAGAAGGGTTTTAGTTTTTAAAAATATTTTATCAAAGGAAAATAAAATATAAACAGAGTTAGTCAACAATGCTACCATACAGAAAAGTATAAGGGCGCAGCCAGGAAGGATTAAATTGTTTTTCCGTACATATGACCCACTCTTTTTTTTTCTTGGCAGAAGGAACTGGGGCATTTCAGCCCACCCAAAAGCTCATTCCCGGAACAACATCCTCTCAGCTTACTGCAACTACCGCAAAACCCCTCGCTGGTGATTCTCCAGGGCTCTGCATTACGCGGGCACACAGGCGACCAATCTCTCTTGTGGACGTGTCCGTTAGACGAGGTTTTCGGTGAAGGTGAAGACATTTGGAGGTGGAATTGGAGGGAAAAGAAATGAGATGGGTTGGGCTAGTTGGACTTATTACTTTAACCCTTTCGCTGATGTGAACGTAGCAGCCGGTTGACTGCTGTGAACGTAGCTCATACGTTTCGTTGGCAAGTGGTCGTTCCTACCCACGCAACCGAACTTTCTATTATTCCGCGAATGCCATTCCCCGTGTTCATTGATATACATTGTACAAATCCCTTCCCGGGAGCGTGAGTGCCTGTTGAGTTGCAGGTGCAACGAGAGACATACTTTCTGTGCTAACGTACACTTTTTCGCCGCACAGGGGCTGGAACTTCTCTGCAGTTTGACCGCTCCGAAAGGGTTAAGGAGAGAGAAAGGATGAGGAGGAACTACTGGTCCATATTTTAATTTATGAAAGTGATGACGGTAAATCACATCAGGGAACCGAAGTAATTATCGAGAAGGCTACAAGAAAGTTTCTACATTCATAAATGAAAGATACTCCCAACTACCCATTCCTTCAAAGCTTATCGATGTATTTTTCACCGATTCCACAACCTTAATTTTTCTTGTGTTTCTATAAATATAACCACACATTAAAGATAAAAATCGTCACTTTAAATCAATCCTTCATATTTTTTTACTTCTCTGTTCCCCATCTGCTCACATGTGGGAAAACCCCATCACCTAATTTTTACCCATATCATCACAACATTTCAACACATGAAAGGCTCGTATCTGAGCGCACTCACTCTCAGAGTTTGACAAATCAAACTAGACATTAGTGGTGCGATGGCATGAAAATACTGGTAATGGCTACTAATGTGTGAACTGTACATCCAAAACGCCATAGCGATAAACGTGAAAAAATTGATTCAGTATCCCAGTCAAATGTCATAAGAGACTACAACAAAGGGGTAGGAAGCACAGACCTGCATGACAAAGCAGTCTCGACTTGCAAAATAAAAATTAAAAGGAAAAACCGGCGGTGGCCCCTTTTTACAAACATACTGGATATCACCGTAGAAAACTCATGGACAATTTAAATACCGAATGTAAAATGAATATGACATTTTGTATGTGAATTTTGAATCAAGCTTGGGACTTCATTCGTTTCAAAGTGTGAGAGAAAAATATATTCAACGACTTATAACAAACTGGACGCAGTCCGAAACTGCGAAAACCTCAAACCGCAGTTTAGAGGATCATGAAAGGGATATTCACCGACATCTGTTATAATTGATGATACAGGACACATGCATGGATATACTGATGAGCATGTAAGGAAGAACATATTACGTTCCATTTGCAAGCTGTACATCAGTATATATAAAAACAGTAACATGCCTGCACACTTTTGTTTTGACTATTATCCAAAAAATCAGTAAATTCAACTGCAAAAACTTATTTTTTCCTACTGATAACAGAAAAAGGTGAAGGATAAGATTTCAAAAATATGATGATGTTAATCAAGTACGAGAAATTTAATATTTGTTCCAGGAATAAAAAAATTATTAACATAAAAATAGTCAACCCTGCAGCATTCTTCACTCCTTTCGTGTGGCCCCTATATACCCAAGTTTCAAAAATGCGCTGTTTAATATCATAACTCAATAGAAAATAAAGCTTTATTTTTATCCTTTACACTAGAATGCCGGGAATATGTGACTCCCTAGAACACCCATGGGGCGTCATTTCGACTCCACCAAAGAGATTTATTTATTAATGAAATAACATCATATGACTTAATGCATTATATGTATATCTATGGTTTTCTCTATAATATCGTACAATTTTACTAGGTAATGAAGACGCAATCTTGATGAAGTGTCTAGACTACGCTAGATCGACAATTCGCTCGATGAGTATTTAACGACGAAAGCTTATTAGCGCAGCGTAATTTAAGACATTGCGATGCCTATGTTAGATGCCTTTGTGGAAAATGAACACAAAAATTACTATTGTGAATGCGAGTATGAAAATTATTTGGCTGTTCAATGTACATCAACTTCGTTCTATCTGTGTTTTGCGGAGCGCACACAAGTACGCAGTGTCTTCAACGAACAGAAGAGAAGTGCGTTGTGTTGTTATCATGTCATTAGTACACTAGAGCCAATGGAAAGCCATTATTATCATCCAAAAAGTATCATTCATCAGATACAAAATTGGCATGAATTTGAAAAGCAGCTTATTATTTTGCTAACAACATGCTCCAAGAGATAGGTGGAAAGGGATACTCTATCAGCCAGTCGTAAATAGAGCTTGTGATTCGTTCATTAGCCCCGAAGTTATGGATCTGTTGCTCCGGCAGTCGTGTATTTATGGGAAGTTTAAGGGTTAATACAATATCATTGTCTAGAGAAATTATACGTACTGTACCGAAGGTACTTTGCTCCCATGGGGCTATCGTAAATATACAACTGTATTAGACTAATGGAGTGATAGAGATATCAAAAATTGAGCGAAAAAGCTGAGAAAAATTTTTCCTGGGCATTAATACCACTACTAGGACTATAAGACAAAAAAGAGGGATAAGGTGGAGGTAGCACGATCAAAATGTGTAAAAACTAATGAAAAGAGGGACAAGAAAATAAGCTTTTGAGGACTGGAACGAAAGGCACATGCAACGGGGCACACTTTTTTATATCTGAAGATCCTAATCCAATCCACTGAATAAGCCGCCATCGAGCTGCGTGGTAGCGGAGTGGGAAGTAAGACCCGACAAAGAATAATTATACGCCACGAGTTGAGAGATTCCTCAAGGGGAGGCATCAATTAATCTCGATGAAAGGTCAAGAAGAAAATTAAGAGATTCTTTGAAGGAAAAAATATCCAAACTAAGGATGATCCAACTATAATCCGCTTAAGTCAAAATCTTAACGAGAAAATAAGTCCATGATATTGAGAATCGTGATGGAAGCTCCCCAACATCGGCATCTGCTTTAAGTGCTATCCACGAGAGTAGATTCTATGCCGCCCCACATGGGAGTAAGGATGAAGAACCATGTAGTCCACCATACAACAGACGCATTGCATCCAATACATTTATTACAAGCATTGAATAATAATACGACACTCACGTCCCTCTTCACAGAAGGGATGCTTGCTTCTTAAGCTACAAGGAATAAAGGAGTCCAGCTATTGAAATGTCTGACAGATTAACTCCATGGTGGCATGACTGAGGAAAAAATATCATCGACCGTTCGACTGACATTACAAAAAAATTGGGTGCCTTATACTAAAAATGATCAAAACGTATGAGAGAACTTGTAGTTATTATCATTTATTTATTTATCTGTATGTATCTTACTTAGGATACATGCAGAAAAAGTAGACAAAACTCATGGATATATTATAGCTTATTTGGTAATTCAATGCTATTTAAACTAGAGACCCTAGAGCAAATGACATATATTTCGTAGTTATGCAAAATAATACACATATCTATTCTTCTAAATGGAAAAAAGTACATTCTTTGTGATTTTAATAGTCACATCAACTAGTCCAGTAGAGTCAATGATGTACAATAACGTAGAAAAATATCATTTTGGCCTATATTCCGAACACGGGGCGAAAACTCAACCCATAACATGTTTACATTGCAAAAACATGTAAAATATACATTATATAATCTTTATTACTGCATGCACTGAGTTATACCGCATAAATAGATTGTCGTTTATGAGAGCTTGATCAAGGAAATCCACTCTGCAAAAGAGTAAGTAAGTGAATACTTTATTATCGCTCTGGGTACAGGCACGTAAGAGAAAAAATACAAACATTTGCATACATACATACATACATGTTCATTTGTGACATAAAAAGAAAAATAAAAATAAAACAGTACATGCACATAGGTTTCAACAAAAGTGCTATTAGAAATTTTGAAAGATATCATAAATTTTACATTTAAAATTTTCAATTGATTTTAACATTTACTGGCAATGAATTCCATATTTTAGTTGATGTGACAACAAATGAATCACTAAATTCGGTGGTGCGATGAGCAGGATAATAAAGCATTAAGGGGTTGCTTCTAGTTATGACCCTAGGAGAACTAGGTACAGACTTAACAAATTTAGACAGATAGGCTCCTAGAATGAGAACAGGTGATGCAAAAACACACACTGCAAATACAGTTGTCTATTTTAACGGTTAGCCACTTAAATTGGTCTCTGTAGGGGGAAATATGATCTTGGCGGCGTAATCCAAAGATGTACCGTACACATGAATTTTGTACACATTGAAACATTTTAGCTTATCAGGCAGATCATAAAATACCAGACAACAATAATCCATACGAGGAAAAACTAATGTAGAAACTAATAGCATCTTTATATGTAAAGGGATAACATTTTTATTTAATTTAAGCTGATACAATATACTGTTAATTTTATTGCAAATTATAAAAACATGATCTTGCCAAGTCAGGTAATTGGGAAATATCACACCAAGATTCCGTACTGTTAGGAAATAGGGAATGTAAACATCATCTATTACAATACGTGGCACACTGTCTTGATCAATTTTATTCACAAGATTGGAATTGCCAATTATGATGGCTTTCGTTTTGGAGTTGTATAAGGTGAGAAAATTAACTTTGGCCCATTCGGAGATGGCGGTCACATCATTATTTATCATTGCTATGACATCGTTTAGCTCGTGAACATGACAGTGGTAATAATTTGCAGATCATCCGCATAGAACATATATTTACAATATTTGATGTTTTTGTAGAGATCTATTAAATAGATGGAAAACAATAGAGTGCCAAGCACAGAACCCTGTGGCACTCTACAGGCGATTGGGAGCCACGATGACGTGTTACCTAGTGAATCCTTGACAGCCTGTCGACGTCCACATAAATATGAAAGAAACCAGTTAAGGGTAGATGCTGAGAAGTTTAAACGTTTCATTTTCTTTGACAAGGTCCAATTATGTACTCGATCGAACGCTTTACTGAAATCAAATAATACGATTATGGTAACCATTGACCGATCCATGGCAGAGCGAATGTCATCTGTTATTTTAAAAGCGCTGTTTGAGTACTATGCCGTTTACGGAATCCTGATTGGTACGGATCTAACTTATTCTGAGCATTAAGGTACTCACACTTCTGATTTTGAACTATTCTTTCGAGGACTTTTGATAGGCTGCATACAAGGGAAATAGGGCGAAAGTCACCGGGAGAGGAGGGTATTTTAGTCTTCTTTATGGGGGTGACCAAAGCGGATTTCCAAATGGACGG
The DNA here is from genome assembly GCA_963169105.1 of Ceriagrion tenellum. NCBI lineage: Eukaryota > Metazoa > Arthropoda > Insecta > Odonata > Coenagrionidae > Ceriagrion > Ceriagrion tenellum. Next base: position 56,765,900 of record OY720632.1, on the reverse strand, counting down.
ATAGGTTGATGTTGATAGAGAAACGTTAAAAATTTCTAGAACTATTGGGAAAATTACATCCTTTGCTTTCAGTATGAAGTCAAAAGATACGTCATCTACTCCGACAGAATTAGAGTTTGACCTCATTAGATGCTTGTTCAGGAGATTCGGCGTAATATGTTTGAAGTGAAAAGAATTGTTATTGAAAGGTGTCAGTGGGTCGATTTGCAATGTATCTACTGGATAATTAGTGCAATTGGTACCATAGAAATGCTTACTTGGTTCATCAAGGGAAAAATTAAGAATGGCCTGGTTATCCCCCTTGCGTATTAGCCCTAGGCGCCTGAGCTGTCGCCAGGTGTCAGAGGAATGTTTTAGATAAGAAAGGGACGATGAGTAATAACGGCGTTAAGATTCAAGTATGAGACGTTTTACTTCACTCCGAATCGTTTTAAATTTACGAAATACTGCAGCCCTGCGGGAACAAATGAAAGTGCGTCTATTTCTTTCATGGATTTTTAACAGTATCTATTCAGTGATCCAAGGAACACAAGGGCGTTTCGGTGAGTAGACCTTCTTCGGTGCGTGTTTGTTAATATGATTCAGCATTGTTTCATTAAAGGCCTTGAGTTGAAGGTCAATGGAGTTTGAGGTGAATACACCAGTCCAATCTGCTGAGGCTAAGCCATCAAAGTCAGACATAACAGATCCAAAAAATATAAGTTAGGGTGGGTATTTTGGATGACACTTCATACTTGGGGTATCTGTCATATAATAATAAAAATTAGCACAGAATAAACAATGATGGCAAAATTTGAAAACCAATAATAAATAACACATTATTTGAATATCATTTAACGAAATTTCACCCCCAAAATCCTTTACTATCAGCTTCATATCAGATAGTACTGGAAAGAACATACTTCGATCCGTCATGCGGGGCCCTTTCACGAGATTTTGAAGATGGTATACGAGTATTGGACACCAACGATAATTTTAAGGCGCAGTACATGAAGTACACACACAGAAATAGAAAGAGTGCTAAGTGTGTCGAAAAAGGGTTTTGAAAACCTTATACAATATTCCCCGACCGCAGACTGCCTCCATTGTATTGAAAGACAAAGGAACATTAAAGGCAAAAATGAGGGTTTCAGAAGCACTGAACGTAGATTTCCTGCCAAAGTATTTCTACCCACGGAACCAATGCCAACCCGTGGAATCCACGCCGATAGCAATCTACGGCCAACACCTTACCGTTGATTAAAATAAATTTTTAACAGCCCCTTTTGATCAAAGCTAAATATAAGTCAGTGGGCGACTGAGATTAACGATACTAAACAGATATCGAGCTGCTTTCAGCTATCCTCCTGAAAAGGAAGCAGTGAACCTGACCCACCTCTGCTCTTGAGATGCCAGAAATTATCGCGTACTGGCTAACCGTTAGCGAGGAAACCTTAGTCTGAGAGTTTGCAGATATTTAATGATGAGAATTAATGGGTATCGACAATCAATGGGAGTCTTTCTATTCAAAGAGCTGAAGAGTTAGCACAGGTTGGAACACATCAGCGCTGCACATAAACAATGATGAATAGAATGATCATAAGAGAAATATTCAGAAATATAACGGTATGTAGGGGTCACAAGAGTCACAGCACAAGGAGCAGGGATAGAAGCGGAGGGGATAAACAGGAATAACGGAGGAAAATACAGGTAGACAACGATATTGAGCAGGGTAGGGGACCTCAACTATATATTTTCGACTTATCATTCCTTAATTCCCACTTTCCTCCCCCTCTTAACCTAATCACACTTCCATTTCTACCTCAACCGTTATCCCAGGACCCTCCTTTCGCTCACATTCTCCCCTTACATGTAGTTGTATACACGCCGTCTGGTTTTCTCTTAATGTTACTTGCAGTTGCCGCATAGAAGATCGTGATATAAAAACTCTTTACATGGTAAAACAATGCTTTTTTCCTCTCATTATATGCTAGAAAAATATTTTCTTCTTACTTTCATAATAGAAGTTATCTTTCTCTTAAAAAACATTTTTGTTTTCGAGGCAGTAAATTACAGGACGAAAAATAGCCAGCTGTAGTTTAATATCACAAATAAATGTACTCACCTCGCTAATGCATCTGATTATTTTATACAATTATTGACTTCCTTTGTCTTTGAGAAACTAAATATTAAAGGCACTAAAATCAAATAAGGTGGAATGCCACAGGATAAAATGAGATGGGCTATCAGAGTCGATTGAGAGCAAATCCTGCGGAAGAGTTTGCAAAGAGAAATCACAAAGTACGGGGGCCTTGCACCCAGTAGGAAAAGAGCCTGGTAAAAAGTTGTTCTGTAATATCTACTCCATGGTAAAATTTGATTTTAAATCAGGACATATATCTAAATATATTACATTATGCTTCAAATGCACTCCATTTTTGATCTCGCGTAAAAATTGATTGAATGTCAAAAAAGGGAAAAAATGAGTCAAATCAAACTGCTCTGCTGGCAAGTTGAGCAGAAAATGGATTTCCTCTCTCAAGAATGCACAATTTTTCGACAAACGCAGATTTTCAGATACATAGATAGGAACAGACATTAATCCACGGTAAAGTTAACGGCAGAAAACATTCCACACGCCCCATTCTTTCCTCCCAACACTCCCTGAATAGCTACATGTAAATATCGTTGCCATTAGTATTTTTCTTAGAATATTTTGCAAAGTAGCATAATGTATCGAATGAATGACCATTAGCTTATAAAGTCGCGAATTTCTTTGATTTCACTCTGAATCTCCCCAGCCAAACACCCCTGAATTGACTTACAGGGCAATATGTAGATGCATAAGTTTATACTGCAGTTCCTGAATTCGGCCTCAAACGCCACTCAGGTTGGTTACAATACCTTTGATATCCAATCTTTTCTACACGCACGATCTGAGTACATCATCTGATAGGTTGCTGGGTAATATCAGCATGACCACGAGATGTTACCTGTATGAGAATAAAGGAAGGTACGACAGAGGGGAATAACAGTCGGCGGAGCAGCAGTGCAATAAAGAGGGCAACAGAGAATTTAGAAGAGCATTTGGATGGAGCGGATGTAAGCCCTCAACAACGAGCCCATTCTAATTCCTTTCGTGGAACCATTATGCTATAGCATGAACCCCCCTTCTCCCACTTCCAGATGGTTTCCATGGGATGGATAAAATACCCGGCGACCTCTGACGTAATGAAATCGGAAAGCGATGGGAATTGAGGAAGACACTCGAGGAAATGCGACTCCAGATATTCTCGTCACGTTCAACCGATAAAAGCTTTTTAGGCAAATGCTACTGACCCCAGGGGCGGATCCATGGAGCATTCCTGGGAGAGGAGAGGAACGTGAAAGTTCGTGAAAGTGTATGGGTGTGTGGTTGCTTTTGAGGATAGTGTGTCACATAATTCATATTTACTCAAAATAACTCCCGCATTTTTTCTAATGTAAATTGGTAATTTATTTAACATTACTTATTATGAGTTAATCCACCCCTCTTCGCTCATTCTATCCGCATTCTGGAGATGCCAGTGTATGTAAGCATAATAATATCATGCAATGCTGCGTTTTCTTCAAAACGAGCACTTGTGCTCCAGTATTAGCATCATGCGTCAAGAGATATTGAGAAAATAAAATATTAGCAAGGACTTCAATGTTTCATACTTCAAATGCATATTTCTTTCTCGTCATTTCAATTTATTTTTATTGTTATGCATTATATTTCAGCCCCATTATGTTCGTTTTCATATGAAATAAGTTTAAGTGGAAAACGAGAAACCACCCAGAAAGAATATTCTACTTTATGTCGGACATAGCTGAAGTATTTGCAGTCAGTATGACGAAACAATAATATATCTACGAAGTTTAAAAACAAATTGAACAAATGGATTATGGTCTACGCATTATTCTATAATTTTTCGATCAAATAAACGTATATAAATTATAAAAATGGGAATCAAGAGAGCAGAAACAAACTGTTTTCGGAGAGCAATAGCATTGAATTATCTTTGACATTTCAATGATTTACATTTTATTACATCTGGTTGATAATTGGACAACATGTCAATTCCAAGAGTTTATCTCTTGTTCCACGTGAAGTTGAAGAAAAGAATCAAATATTTTCTTGGTTCAACTTCGTTTCCGAATATTGTAGAAAACACATCAAAACGAACATTAAATGGCATCTTTCTGCAGTCCAAATAGTGGATTGCATCGATGCATAATTTATAAGCTCAAACCAATGCACCTAACATGTACTCAACAAGTTGTAAATTTGGAAATACACGGGCTCTAGTTTTGTTTTCAAGATTATGATGTGAATTAACTCGTGGTGAGGGGTACAAATAAGATTAAACCGCGACATAATATAATGATCTTTCAATAATAAAGTGAACCAACCTCCTTTTAAGCCATTTAAGAGTGCCTAATAAGAAATAGGAAAACCAGCTATGTAAAAAGTTAAAAATTTAAAAATGAAAATATAACTATTTTTTTAAATACCGTGCATAATTCTTTTGTTAAATATCAAATATAACATTTTATTCTTTCAGTAATCAACTATTAACGTCAAATACTTAGGATAAATGAGTAAACTGCATTTATTGGTATATTTAAAAGGACACAAACATCACCCAAAATACCCCACACATATTTCCTCTTTGGTCCCTTCCCCAAATATTATCCCGTTAGCTAGACGCAACCTGCATCCGTACACATGTTATTAACTCGGATGATGACGTGTTAAAATCGGTTCCGGTCAGTGTGACTGATACTTCGCGGAATAGTACAATGATTTTTATTTATTCACCAGGTGAAAGTCTTCTTCTTTAGTTTCTCACTTGAGAAGATGTGTACGTACGATAAATAATATCACATGCAGAATAGTTTCATTTGCAAAGCACAACGGTCCTGGCATAGTAGATTGACACGTCTTCCTCGAGCGTTCAACCACCCCTCCAATCTCTCTTTTCCATTAATTCCCACTCTAATCTTCCACACCATTTTTTTCCCGGAATCCTTCCTCCAGTGTCTCCCTCTGTCCCAAATCCCTTCCTTTGCTTCCTTTCATGGGAATTCACAGTCGATCGAACATGTGATCTGGTTCAGCTGCAACACGTGCGAGGGAGACTCCAAGAGACAGGTTTCGGAAGAAGGATTGGTATGGAGTTAAAGGGGAAAGGAAGGGAGTTTCAAGATTCGGGAGTGGAGGAAGGTAAGAAAGAAAGCAAAGTGTCTTGGATGATTATGGCAGGGTATGAGTAGAGCATTGATTTAAGTGAGAATGACGGCAGAGTTAAGGAGGGCGATATAAACATGATAGGCAAATGTGGCAAAGTGGAACTTTTCTAGGTACCTGGACATGCGGGCACAACCGGAAATAAAAAGACCGACGAAATTGCCAAAGCAGGATCGAACCGCAATCCGATTGGCCCTGATCCAATTATATCCATTGCGCCATTAGTTGATAGAATTTGGGGTCTGGCTCAACACTCTGAGATCTGGCAAACTGCATCGAAGCTACGGCAGGCCAAACTTCATATAAAGGGACCTAGGCCTAACTTTGCAAGGAGGCTTCTTCTATCAAATAGGAGTCAAATACGAACGGTAGTGGGGCTACTCTCGGGACACTATCAAGTGATGAGATACTTGAAGAAGATTTCAGATTCTCCTATATGCAGGTGGTGCGAGAGGACTGACAAAACAACTTCCCATATACTATTCGAATGTCCAGCCATACTTTCTTTGGAATAGGCATATGGGCTCACCTTTCTTGGAGCCCAACGAAGTAGGGGTTATTCCTGCTTACCTTCAGCAAAGCATATGGACTCTAAGGGTAACCATCGATAGGGTGGCTGTCACAATGGACCAAATAGGTCTAAGTGCCTCAGGGACTCATTAGTAGTAACTCGACCGACGTATCAAATCTAATCTAATGAAATCAAATCTAAAGGAGGGCGATTGTCAAGAGGTTTAAAGACGAGGAGGACGGTTTGCTAATTACTCCTACTGAGTTCAGTGATGCCTATCAATTACAAATTGACTGAACAACAACTGCCGAACATTCAAGTGCCATAAAAAATATATCATACTTCAATAGAGATTCGCTAAACTGAAAATGTCCATGCCATTATTGTAAAAGTTCTTCCAGAATGGAAAATAATGATAAAGTATTGGGCCAAATGATTCTATGATACCCTGGGTCAAAATATACCACGAGTCCATTGAGGTTAATAGCTTTGATAGACACAAATAAGTTTTCACAAAATGCGCGATACTCGGGAGTATATGAAAATTCACATTCACGTTTCCCGCATCTCAAGTGAAAGTAATAAGTTTGAAAACCAATATTGAAAAACATACAATGGGATCTAGGCTTTAATAATTAACAGTATAATTTTTTAACGGAAGACTGAAGAGTAAACCCTTTTAAGGCAATTTGTAGAAACATTGCATTTATCCAAAATGATATGAAACTCTCTCCGTTTACATATTCCGCATTTTATTATTTTTTCCGACCATGATTTAAACATAATTAGTTAGATTACAAACGACTTTGATGCGGATTTGTATTTATTAAAAAAACACCGGGATTAAAAATGGAAAGCGAAAACTGATTGCATCTCATTTTCCTCAACAACACTCCACAGTTGTTCAAAAGGAGACCTTTCCCTATTACAATTGTGTGGTTAAATTATAGATCTAAAACGTTCTGGTACATCTCATTTATCATTCCAATCACTCTACTGATGTATTTACTTCACCATGCCTGACGTTTCCTTCTTCTCTCGTAATATTTCCACCAACAAAAATTACTTTGCTTCAAAAACCTATTCTCATCACTCCGTACTTGCATCACCGACATTTACACTGCTCCTGGATTTTCTTTTCCATTCTCGAGCCGAAAAATTCGTCTTCAAATTCATTTTTCACCATTCCTCCTCTAGACACGGTGATTGATTCATACTGCAAGACAGAGCGAGTCTCGAGGTTTAACAGCCGAACAATTCCTCAAAATTTGCTGACATGATGAAAACTGAGGATGGTATTCAGGTACACGTATTCTTCCGGGTATTGCGTTCCATTTAACGCAATGTCAGCACTAATGGTGGACCAAATTCGCTGACGGAGTTCTAAACTGTAACTATAACCCGCAAAAATACTAACAAATATTACTTGAATACGATGAAATTGCCACGACGAAAATTCGGCGTGGATCGGAACCACGGAAATCGAACCACGGACCGATTGGTTTGCCGGACCAATGGGCAGACCTCTACGCTATCCAGGCTACCTACTTGCCGTGGTTATTTTGGTGGATACAAGGGAAAAGGTCTATTTCACCTGCTATTTTAGAATATTACTTGAGGAAGGTTTATCATTTCTCACTGATAACATAAAAGGTAAGCCGGAAAAATAGGAAAATGAATCTTTTAAAATCCCGAGAAAAAAGCTTCACTCTACTTTGCTGCCGTTGACGTAGAGATACAGATTAGTTATTCACTGAAAATTTTTTATCATCGCCGATTGATGGCGCCATCGACACATGGCCTTCGTATGTTCCACTACATGCACTCAAAGAACTTCGCAAACGGTACTGCTAATTATAAATGTCCCAGCGATAACTAATGCTAAAAAAGTAGCATTGATTAGATATTTCGAGGGGCTTTTTACGTCCCGCTAAATATAGGTTCAACAAAATCTTCTTACCATATTATGTGGCAGATTTTACATAGAGGTTAGGCCTCAAGAATCCTTTGAAACCTAACAGTGATGATCAAATGTTTTACTCAACACTGGTAAGAAAAAATAGCAGGATTATCACGAGAGTCAAAATTTCAATTTGAAGTTATTTTACACTGATATCAAAGATGGATAGTAGCGCTAAAAACTACCTTAATCGAGGATGATGAAAGGCAAAGTGTACAGCAAAGATGGAGAATATGTTTCGGAGCAAAAGAAACCTATAAAGAGGGTGATGTATAGGTGACTGAACTACGATCTTAAATTTGTGCAAAGCGTTCGTTGTAGCAAGTCCTATAACGACCTCAACTGAGATTCGCTGAGCCCCCAATATTGGTCACATCATACGTAAGGTTAACCAATTTTCTGTATGTATTGGGCCACTGAAATGAGATGATTTACAAGTATCCACAGGTAACACGTAAGAAATCTAGAAAATTTTCCTTAAATGTATATTTTTTACCTTTATATTCACCAAATGATGAACGGTTTTGGGAAAAAAATGATTAGGCATTAGGTTTGAAGAAAATGCTTTCAAATAGGTACATTTATACAATGATACCTTCAAAGGCAATGCAAACTTTTGGAGTAAAAATGTTCCACCAGAACTCTGATGTTCATGTCCCTAAACGATTAGACCGAGCTTTATTTTCGAATTTTTGTGGCAGTACCACATGATTGCCCATTTTAACTCTTTCGTCCAACACAACAGAATTGGGTTCATCGGTTATCTTAACGTTATTAAATGCTTTTTCTTTTGACACTGAGCAAATAAGCTTGGGATTAAAAAGAAGGGCCTGAGGGAAATTAACCCCTTTGGATACATAGAACCAAATGCCACGGCATGCCACATTCTTTTCCATTTCATGAGACCTAGCTCCCGGCCAAAACTGCGGATTTCCACACCATTTATCAGTAGTGACTGCCTCGCGACCGTGTCATAACCACTTGTTCAGCACGGCTGTGATAGCAAAGGTAAGTCTAAAGTGGAATCAAGAAACGCGAAAGAATAATCTCCATAAAAAATATTACCTCACCCACAAAGAAGACAAGATGGGCATGCATGATGGGAGTGCATAATGACATACGTGCAACTCCATGCCTCGCGTCGAAAGTCTTCCTTTAATACTCGTGTTCTATTTCAAACTCCGAAGCGGACTTGATAAAAAATATGTTTTGAACCCGCAGTCGGAGTAAGGAGAAAAAAAAACGATATTATCGGTCTGCTCTCTCCCGCACCCTTAAGGCATATTTATAATGGGAGCAGAAGGAACTTGCAACGAGTCGGTTGAGGAAAAGCAACTTTTCCGTTCCTTTCCTGCCTTCCTCTATCTCAACTTTCACAACAAAACATTTTTTTTCTTCCAGGGGATGTTTCCTTATTCGCACGGATTTCTCCAGTGGAAACGAAAGGTTAATGAACTCGCTCAGACAGATTCTTCGGGAAACAGAAAGTTATTTTTTCAAAATTTGTAAACTAATTTCAATTAAGTTGAAACTTCCATAATGTAGGGAGAAAAAATTACAAGTTTGGAATATAAGGTTTAAAAAAATAATTCTTGGACTTGGCTTTGTTTGAATTTCTATTGCATGAATATAAAATTTATTCCTTCATGCATAATGGTCGAATAAAATTTTCCAACTTGCATTCATAAGGTCACATTCGCTAGATCACTTACAACTCTTACTTTTATTCCTAAGTGCACCAATAAGATGACTTCACACATGACACCATAATGACTCCTTGTACTCACTTCACGCACTCAACAAGGCAACTTTTTTTTAAGCTACTTTAGTTCACACTCACATAAACGCTAAAAAATAGGCGTGAGAACTTTAGCGAGACTAAATAATTACTCTGAATCGTTACCGGATTTTTTATCTTGTAGTTATTTTTTTATTTGCACTTATGTTGACATTTAAAATTAAATATCTCATATTTATGGTTAAATATTTCTTATTATGAATGAAGTTGAGTAGTCATTTCCTCTTAAAATCGAAAGGACATATTCCATTTCGTTTTTAATGATAAATTTATCTGATGCAGTTATGGCTGCGTGCTTCAATGTCTTGATTAAGCAGGACTTGATGCGGGGGTTGGACACAATTTTCTCCTGAATGAGGCAAAAGTTAAACCTAGAACTGCTGCATATTATCCCCAGTTGATTCAAAAAATAATCTAAATAGCCATCAAAAAAGTCCATTACAAGACCGTTACCGCGTAAGCAGTGTCTGGAAATGATTTCTTCTCAAAGAATAAATTTTTCATAACCAACCGTAAAATTTTCTAATTTTTGTTTCTTTATAAAATTTGTATCAACAGTAGCCGGTCTTATATTAAGGAGATAGCACAAATACACCTAAATTTGTCCATCTCCACACCACGCACTCTGGTGCCAAAGTTAAGAGAGCTCATAGCTTTGTGGGGTCAAAAAACGTTATCAGTTGGGCATTTTTGACTGACATGAAGGAAATACCAGAGTTTTCTTTATTATAAACCACGTGTGAAGATAGTATTTCGTTTTGCCGATGCTCATACCCCTTTTTGTGTTTTCGAAGCCTCCCTTTTCTTCATGAGAACTATGGTTACGGCCGTGCATGTCCGTGTGTTTACAAAAGAGAAGGACAAACCCCGGAGCTGAAGTAGCTGACCAGAGGCGGACGATACTCTCCATGCCTTTCTCTGATGACTTAGAGTAGATTAAGATAATCAGATTATCAGATTTTTTAGATAAGTTAACTGAAACGTCAGGATGTATTCATAGTTTAAGATAAATTTGTTTATTTGACTAATTCCAATGACGTTTATTTAGATTACTACGTGATCTACAGGAGCAAAAGAAAAATCCAGAAAAAAGAATTTTGCATTTCAGAGCAGCTCTGACTACCTGTTTAAATACGTTACAAACTTACGCCTAAGAGCGGCTCAATGAAAGGGAGTGAGATAAGTAGAAGAACCAAAAGAGCCAATTTAAGTTAACATATTTCCCGTGCCCCGGTAGGCACCTTCCGTTTCTTTATCGCTGACTGTGTCCCTGTGACACTCTTTTCCTCCTCTGTCCTCATCACTCTCTCACGCTGGGTGAAAAAAGAAAAGTGAAGCGCTCTTTCATGGACTATCTCACTCGCTATTGATCGAATTGTTCGCCGTTATACACTTCCAGCCGATTACATTATTTTCCAGGAGGATTTGTAGCATGAAAAGGACTCCCTACTTGAATTCTTATAAAATACAACTTCATATCCCATTTGATATCCGTCTGTAATAGAAGTTTATAGTTAATAGCTGGATATTTTAGTCCACTAGAGCTGAGTTAACGTACTTCACTATTATTCATCGATATTATTCAACTTCGCAGCCTTGTGAAGCAACGCTTAGCCAAAAATATTCACTCAGGTGGCTAATGGAGAGCATCAAAATGGTATTTCATCATCTCTAGCGACTCCAACGGAGGGAAAGAAGTCTCCCTTCAACTGCAGCAATAAAAAGAAATAGCATAGAATAAGCGCACCTGGTCCCGTGGAGCCATTCTTCAAAGCCAAACACCACGAAGTGTCTTTTCGGAATCCAAAAGCAGCAAATTGAAAAGCAATATTTTCCTCGTTCCAAATTGAAAGAGATGGGGAATATTTTCGCGATCGAAAAATTCCACCGGGGAAGTATATTTCTTCATTTTTCATGGGAATATGAGAAGGGAACGGTGCGACTAAAGGGCAGAATCGGGCTTCATAAACCTAAAGAGATCGTTGACGAGCACTTGATCAGAAGTGGGGAAGTTAGAGTAAAGAATAAGGTCAAGTACTTGTTTGAATTAATAACACAATTCTGAGGAGAAACGTACAAACTCATTCGTCGAATGAAGCACACGATTCAAGATTGCTCAAAATTCGAATTGATACACCATAAATACCTTCGATTTTGACAGCTTAAGATGTAGCTTCGATTTCTTGTCATAATTCTGTCTCATCATTACTCACACCCACATTCACTTCCTAACGCAGAACTTTGTGACTCATGACTGCTGTTTCTTTTTCGGGCTCAGAAGCTTCTACCACATCTTCCGTCCTCTCTAATGGACGACACAGTCCAAAAAGCCAGGCTTTTTCTGTTGGTAGATTTTGATTAATGGTAAAATGAGATGTTTTCTTAACTTCTTGATCAGAGTTACGCTCTTTTGGTGATATCTCTTTCGTATTTATTTTATGTGCATGACCTTCCCAGATATTATGCTCAGATTTGAATCTGGTTGTATCCCAAGGCCCATAATAATTTACTCTGCACGTTGAGTGCAAAAAAAAGTTTTCAGATGCTTTAGAATGAATGCGTTAGGAATCTGGAAAGGCTAAGAGCAAGCCGGATATCTCAATATGCTTTCTCGCGTCATTTAAATATTGTGCTCGCTCCATGTCCATTCCTCAGTTCTAGTAAGTGCAAGTCCAAGGTTGGAACGTCTTCCTCTTCTTAACATCACAAGGGAAGGAATTGAGCAACGGTGTTTCAAAAATTTTTCCAGTAAGAGAATTCACAGCAATCCAATTCACGCCTCAAAAAAATGCATGAAAACACCCGTTCATCAAAATACCGATGCGAATGGGAAGCACTGAAACGAAGGTCATGTCAGCAATACTAACAACTAAACTCCGTTGTCTCAGGCGTAACTTTATGGAATTTGCTTAGCATATTGAATGAGAAGCAGTAACTTAATGATTCGACATTTATTTATTGTAAACATACAATATGGTTTACAATAAATAAATGTGGAATCACAAAGTTACTGCTTCTCATTCTAACAACTAAACGATGGACTGCAGAATTCTTTTATAAGAAATGACCGTTAAGCCGTCATCAAGTAATGCAAAAAAAGTCAAATTCCCTATACAGTTTATATACAGCGCATATTTGGCTCGAAACCTGAAAAATTAAAATGGTTCACTAAGAGCGTAAACGTATTAAGCAATGGGAGGCCAGATTACGACAATCCTAAAACAATCAAGTCAATCATACATAAGTATACAATTATGCAAGCTACTGAGGGTAACAATGATGAAAAATTAGCTTTAAATGTTTTACTTTAAATATTTAAAAATTCATATTTTCGGAAGCAATATATTTTACGGCCTATTCGAGCCAATTTCAGATTATTTAAAGATATTAAATTGGAAATAAGTTATTAATGGTCCACATAGTCTGAGTTGTCGCTTGCCTCCCCTAATCATGAAATAACTAGCAGTATCACGTAGTTTCGGCTGATTCATAGCTTCGCCTTTTGCATTTCAGTTATATTTTCAGCAGTTGAAAAAATCGCATTATCTTTCAAACTCTAGGAACTGTTTCCTATTTTCTCTCATAAGAGCTGCAGCCGCTATCAAGCTCGAGCAATCCCAGTAGCAGTGAATAAATACCAGGGTATGTTTCTTAACTACACGCGTAGTTAAGAAAGGCCTATAGGCGTCACATATTTCTCTCCCTTCATATCATTCCACCTATTGAAACCCCTGAAAGACCTTCCTCCGTCACCTCCATTTTCATATCCACATTCTTCTCCCAATTTTATTTCTTATTCGTATTCCGGTTTCACCTACATGACCTCACCCTCGTTTATTTCATAATACATAATCATTTTCGGGGTGTTCAAATAACACAGATACCTCTGTTTGGAAATAATTCCTCCGTAAGATCTTGAAGCTCACATGAGTTGGATATTTTTAAATCTGGTCCGATGTGACTCGCTTTCCAGTTTATAACACTACAATAGACGAATGAAACAATTGAAAACTTAAATTGAGAAAAAGGAAGACTAAACAATGCGCCTTTTCAGCGTTCCAAATTCGACGAGATCTGTTCGTAATGGCACGATAAGGAATTTAGGGCAGGTCACAAGAGAATCGAAAAGCCTAGCGAGAAGATTCAATATGTAAATTTTGATAACGGTGGAGAAGGTCGAAGGGCCGCAGGGCATTCGGTGTAAGAAAAGAATCGAGGCATAATTTGACTGTAAAAAGATCATTCTACATTTTTTATGGCTGGATAAAATAGAGAGTAAGCTTGATGTATTCAATGAAATTTATAATGAGCTCATAATAACTCATAAAATCCTCACATCGAACTTTGAAATGAAAGTGATAATTCCAGAAAAGGCGGAATAGGAATCTCTAATATGCCTTCTTTAAAAAGCAACTGTGACTTGATCCTAAAACCTACGTGATTAGGACCACAGACACAAATTAACTAAATTCTGTAAAACTAAATTACTAGCTCACCAGATATATTAATCACTACTCGGGCTAAATATTTTAGAGCTAGAATAAAAGTCTGGTCGATCACTCGTTTACTGTAAACTTGTTTCCTGAATATCCTCGCTCGAACCCTCATGATATATATGAATCTTTTGTTTGCAATGAAAATTTCATGACTACAACTACCCTTAGTTGAAAAACTGTGTATTTCAGCATGACATGATTTTGTCAATGAATTCAGCTTAACTATGAATTTCCTCAGGATGCATTTGTTATTAAAGCGTTAATTTCCGCATTTTTTTCTTCCATATCATTCACTCTATGTTTGACCAAGTTAATATAAAGTACATTAGCAGTCCTCCGAGAGTCTCAGACTGCGTTAGTTATAAAAAACACACCGAAGAAAGAAAAATTCAGTTGAAGACAGTAGTAGCTGATCTAATTCATCCAGCATATCGCCTTGAATACATGTGACCCGTGTTTTTGTTCTGCAACTCAGGAAGCGCGACGAGAAACTCAATCTTGCAATTACGTGTTGAGCATGCTGACACATTTCTCTAGCGATGTGATACACCAGAAATCACTTCCATTATACCAAAAACAATGGTGGATAGAAAGAGCCAAAATAATACAGTAAAGACAATAGAAAACACGTTCCCTCCACACACAGATTTGGAGCAGGGGCAAAATTTCAATGATCTTCTTATTGCTGGGATCAATCTAAGGTCATAAAAGATACCGAGAATTCTTAAGTGGTAATTATCCTGGCTGGAAATGCAATATACTTCTCTGTTGCTTATTCAAAAACAATATTAAAATAAAAGCGCGCTCCAACACATAAAAATTCTATTGTGAACTTCAGTTCTCGACATCAGAAGTATCACTTTATTTTTACCTGGTATTAATTATCGTAAAGTGATTAAGCTGACGCCATACTGAAATATTATTTTTATATTTTAACATACGAAAACAATAAAAATACCACAATTATATTCATGAAGCACAAGGATTAAGATATTACCAAAAAATGAAATAATTGATCGGCATGATAAACTCCATCCTCTACAGACATTTCTTCGACACGACTGGTTATGCGAATTTCCACAGCTACTCACCTGAAATGAAAGACGATGATGTTGAAGTACATTAAGAGCAATTAGATAAATGGGTTACGTAAAACTGCATAATGTAAACAGAAGAAACTTTTGAAACAGATGAGTTTTGAAAGTACAAGTGCCATGCACATTTACTGTAGTAAACCATTGGTATCACCGTATTGAGCATGATTTCATAAAGAGACTCATTCTAATAGGATATTCATATTAAAAAACAATAACACTTATCTTCGAATTCAAGAGAGACCAGAACGCCTCATTGAGGCAATATTACATGCAACAGCCCTGTGAGTTCATTAACAAGGGATTACTGTAACAGGAAAGAGGCTAAATGGTATACAATTTTTTTAGGTTTTGCTCGTAAGAGGAGCATGCCAACTGATATGAGAAAGGAAGGAATATAAGAGAGTTTAAGTCAGATGGCATGGTAAATATCATAACATAAGGTTAATCTACGGCTATGTAGAATTTATTCATATATTATAACCCGAAAAACAGCACAATGTCCTTTTACATTGGTTGATATAATACATAAACTTTAAATATTTACAGAATTGAAATTCAAACATGGCGGGTGAATTTTTTGAAGAAATTGCCATGAGAAAAATTCAGCCTGGACCGGGTATTGAACCACGAACCTTTGGTTTGCCGGACCAATGCGCATACCACTACGCTATCCAGGCTTCCTAATTCCCATGGCAATTTTGGTGGATACAAGGCAACTAGATCTTAAGCCCATCAGCCCTCATATCATTTGACGCCAATACGTGTAGAGCGTCGGAGTAAGAGAGAGCGAGTCGCACACGTGTATGAAGTTGCCACAATTAATTAAGGTTAGCATTATTTCATCCCAATACGTAAGCAGGAGGTGAACGTCAGAGAACTTCGTGATGTAAGGAATTTGATAATAGATCTGAAGTTCAACAACGGCGTAACTCGATAGAAACTTGGCAAGAGCATTATGCTAAAACTCTCCCCTAAGCAACAATGACTGCCAATCACTTCAATTCTAATTATTTCAGCCATTTGAAAGTTTGTTCAAGCGACTCATTCAAGGAAATTCTCGGTCATGTATCATTTTTTAAATTTTCAAGGGAAGACAAATTTAAAAATGTTCGCCCTCCCAACAGCAGATTTACAATATGTCAGTCAATTAAACATGTTATGTAGGGAAAATAATAAGGCGTCATATTTGCATACTTACTCACGAAGCAAAATTTCGAAACCAGAAAAAAATGGAACACCTTATATTAAAATCTCAAATCTGATAAGTATCCTCTTCCCTATAATCACTATTATGCTTATTCAAAATTGAACGAGCAGCGGGAAACCTTTTTTTTAAGTATTATACCAGTTACGGTAGGTTTTGCTGAATGCCAGAGACCCATCCTCCTCCAGTATATCCTTTTTCGCCTCAGCATACGATCTCCTTCTTCATCCCATCCATGAAACCTATTCACTTTCTTTCCCTTCCCCGCTTGCCCAACATCCTTCCCTCTATCATATTCTTGAGCAACCCATCGCCCTTTATAAAACCCTTCAGCCATCTACCCTGCCCATTCCACATGTAGGAAAACATTAGGACAAGTAAATAAAAACAACGCTTAGAACTGCAAATATTTGCGTTGGTGTTTTATCAGAATTTGGGAGGATTACATTGGTCAGAATATGTTTTATTTGCTATATTGATTAGATCATGTCATATATCAGTTTTCTTCCAAGAAAATCAAAACACTTTAGCTTTGCAACTTTGTTAAACATCAATATGAATCCTGCTCTGAATACACACAACTGAGCTGACTTCATTTCCATAACAAGGTAAGTGTATAGCCATAACTTTGGCCGTTTTTGGCTTATTTTGGTGATGTAGGCTGCAAAGGGTGAAAAAGGGTCCTTTAGGAACTTTGGAAAACAAGGAGAGGAAGATGGGAAGACATTTTGAGAAGGAGGCGGAATTTCAAATAGACCAAACAGCGAGCTATCAGTAGACGATATGAAAGATGATGCAACATGATGTTCGGTTCGAACGGCTATCCAGAAATCTACCAGCTTGCTGATTGAGAACCTAATCGACAAAAGCCCCGACAAATTCTGAGCATGTCGCTCTCTAAAATACTAAGCGATATATTTTGTACCAATTGGGAAAAGTAAGGCAATAAAAGAGGTATGGCCCGACTGAGAGGGAATATTAACTTTCTATATATCATCGTAAGACATCATACTCCCTGGAAGGCTTTTACTGACAAGCACCAGCATTAAAAATTTGAAGTGTGAACGTACATTGAGAAGAATTATATGAGCAGTTTTATACGCATGATTGACCTGTATACTTTACAAGGTCCATGAATGTCCAGGGATACATAACCTAAGATTTATCTCAAGCTAACTTGTTAAGCACGAGCGATTGACCTGGCTGAGATAATCAGTTTGATGCTTTAGGAAATGCAGCCAATTTAATTTTGGACAGATTCTATTTATATGCTAAGGGTTCTACAGCACTTCTTAAGGAATAACGGAATACAGAACAAACTACCTGGGTTCGTCATCATGTGAAAGAGCCCGAGTTACTAGTCAGCATGAGAAATATTTCTTCCAATTTCGAGTGGAGGTGCCCAACGCAAGAAGGTCAAAGGACAAAACTAAGCAAACAGTGAAACTACAAAGAATTTAAGCGCAAAAAATCATCCCACCCAATTTCCTTCCCTCAAGCTCTCCTGGACAAACTCAAGCGGGTCCTAGATCGATTACTTCTACTGGCAAGACGCCATCTATTGCACCATTCCCGAGCGGTAGATGGCGTCTTTTTGCCATCCCCAAATGAGTGAGGCCCAGTGATTGCTCAGTCCATTCGACGCCGCTCTAGACTCTAATTTCCGCCGAAATCATCACCTTACCCGGTCTCTCTTCAACTGAAGCAAAGTAAGTGATGTTGGCAAAATCACAGGAAGAGATAATAATACTCAAGGTCTTGCGACATCATCTGCCATGCCTGAATTCCTGGGCCTATATTAAGAACGGTAAGGGAGAGATGGCATGCAGTAACTTAAGCTTTGTAAAATGAGGCCTTCTGAAATAATATATTTTAATGACACATTTACGTTAGAGTGGATGGAAAAAGCTGAGAAAAACTTTCCTCTAAAATAAGGCCCGTATATCGGTGTACAGACAAAGTTACAAACTGCGGGTTTCCGCCAATTCATTGGCTAAAAACTTGTCGTTCAACCCTTCCTTACATCATAATGAGTTAGCTTCATGATTCCTTGTATGTAAAGCGGGGTTTCTTGGCCTATATCCAGCTAAATTCATCAGCAAAATTAAAAACTCAATGCTTCCAATTCCCATTCAGGCCGCTATTTGATCGAAATAATCACCGCCCACGGAACTTTACCCTCTCTAGCTCGCTTGTTCGTAGTGCCCCAGTTCTAAAATAGACGGAAATTTCGATTTAATCCGAACTTCATCTCCCTCCCTCTACGTTCTCTAGATCCCTATGCCACTGCAATGACCCCCACTGAAACCGGTGTGCCATCTCACGACTCCAAAAATCATCTGATAGATGGCGCGCTAAGAGACTATCACAGTCCTCTGCATTGCGTCAACTACACTAACAAGCATGATGCAAAGAACAATTGTTATATCCATAGTTATTTTTTGTCTATTAATATTTTACATTTTTTTACTAATATACTTCTATTTATTTCCAAGAAGTCTATTAATTCTATTCATTTCCAGAAAAATGAGGAATAAAAGGAGTTTTCACAAAGAAGCAGTATTTTGGCACCACGTAGAGGACACTGAACTTAATGACTATTGGAAAAGGGTGATTAAGGCAGCATTTTGAGAATTCTCGATCAAGAACAATTCATAAAAATTTTGAAGCGTAGAGCCGGATTAAAATCAAAACAGAAAGAAAAGCAACGAAATGCGACTTAGCAAACATTTCCTTTCGTCTTCCTCAGGAGGCTATCTTAAGACGAGCTCTTCTCGTTCCTCTTGAAAAGCGGTCAGAACCCAGGGAAGGCTATTCGCTATTGGCTGAGAGGCGTGAAACCGATTCAAGAGCTTTAAGAACCATTCAAGATGAGTGGAATTTGATGCCAATAAAGCCGTTAAATACCTTTATGACAACATGTCCGCCTTCATGACGCTTAAGTTACGTCAGGTCCATTCGAAATACTTTCATCGATGGTTTATGAGTGGATATTGACACTGAATTTTATGGTGTGAAACGGGCTTTAGGAAGCTCGGAGTCAAATTATCGCAATCGCACTGGAAACAAAAATGTATGCACAACTCAGACTCAAAGATGCCTCCATTAATGAGGAAGAAAATGTTGTCAACAATTAGAAATTTCCCGTACGTGTAGGGAAACCCGGAAAAAAATGAAGCCATCTCCGAGATATTAGAAAAGCCTATTTCCTGGTATCCTTTCATCAGTTCCTTCAGGCAAACACGTAAATTGTCAACTAATGCTCATTTTGTTTGTTTTAATATTTTTATTGCAGTTATGTTTTTTAAGAGGCTTCAATATTACACTAGTACAATTAAAATAAAACTCAAAAGTATTAATGCATAGAAAAGACGGTAGAATATGAGAGAGAGAGAAATAGAAAGAGTGAAGGAAGCAGTTAAGGGAGCGCTGAAAGGGAAGGCAGAGGAGACGTTAAGTCCCGAGCAAATTCAGCTCAAGATGAGACCACCTGCGGCCTCCAATCGAAGGAGACACGGGAGACGAGGAAGATAACGAATTTTTTTACGGATAAAGAGAACACGGGGATCCAGGAGAAAAGCTGGTCAAGATATGGGGCAGGGAGATCGAGTCATTGAAGTACGGGCAAGGATACACGGGAACAGAGAGAAAACATATATGATATATAACTCTTTCCAATTCTTTTCCATTCCCAGCTTTATTTGCCTTACCGTACACCCAAAATACCCACCACCTGTCTTCTATCCCCGTCATTTATTACAAACAATTCACCGCCCATAGTGTTATAATAATATTTATAAAATAGTAAACATACAAAATTACAACTTATCTGCACTTACACTGCCTAATGGGTGGGCAAATTTCGTAAAAATATTAGTTAAAGATATAATGTAAAATGTGAAGAGTGAAATAAAGTGAGAAGAAGAAGAACGACTTAATTATAAAAGGCAACATTGAAATTCTATATCCTCTTACCCCAATTATAAGAGAGAAAGTGATGCAGATTATGTACGTAATCCTTAATGTATGCAAATCAAGCACTAAGAAAGAGATATATTCCATTAAATTTATAGAATATACAGTCTAGGTAAGAAGTTAAGTCATTGCTGGAGAAATAATTTTGAATTAGGAAGGACTTGAATTTCCATTGCTATACATCCCAGACACACTCAAAATGTAAACCATACGAGAAAAAGAGATAGGTTAGTTGCCACTCAATGGCCGCCGGTTCAAATGCCGCCAATATCATAGCTAAAGAGATAGCGTCCTAATGTAGTTCTGACGAAAGACGGTGCGAAATAATCTTAGCTACATTTTCAGTAACGGCCTACAATAATTTAAATCCCAATTCACGCCCAATCACGATGCATACTCTTTCCCATCGAGTCTGGATATTCCCAATAACTCCTAATTTCCGTTCCTCTTGAATGACGGGTTAGCGCGGACAACCGTTTCGTTGCCAACATAAATGCTTTTCAAATAAATTGCTATATTCACGTTTCGAAAATATTCAATTGTAAAACGAAAACAACATCCCTGTAAAAATTACAACGAGATACATCAACCAATCACTAAATAACTTAAAAAACAGAAATTATTTAATAAAATAAAATGAATGAGATTAATTCTGACTGAAGGAAAAAAATAGGAATTTTTGTGAGGGGGGAAAGGGTCTCAACTTGTTTGAATGAAATGCATTCAATTCCTTCAGAGATCCCATGACATCAAGCGGGAAACGCTTAGTTAATAGTGCCAGCACTGTCAATATATGTGAAAATGAGTCACTCCTTCAACTGGGCAATGGAAGTGCATTAAGGCGGAATCTATTAATATCCGACATTTAAACCTAAAAATGATAAGTGGGAGAGCCACTCTTGGTCACAAACTCTAGGTTGTTTGGAATAAAACATTCTTGAGAAGACACTAAGTCATTTATTGTTCAAATATATGGAGTTGCTAGAAAATAATTATAGAGTACTTATGATCAAAATGGAGCTAAAATCAATCTCATACGTGCTGAGACTTGAATTTCTTACAATCATGTTCACTAATCCGATCTCTCACGACAAAAGAGCAGAGAAAAGAATAATTTTCCCGATATAAACTAAAATATAGAAGGATCTGCTTCTTTGATTCCCAATAATATGCTTTTTTTAAATAAGACACTTTTTTTATTTTAAACTGTTTCAGCTGCTACCCTCGAGCCCTGACACAGCTACACCCTTTCACCCAGCATTCACTCCTCCCTGGCAGTCTTCTCGATGACTATCCCATTTCACCGCTCTTCATCAATTCTTTCAGTTCCACAATTCGCTTCCACAACTTTACCAATATATCATTCCCTTTCCCGTATTTTGTTTCTTATTTTCGATCCTACAGACAAGGCTTCCTCCTCTTTAAACCATTCTCCTGGAAAACGCTCTCAAGTGTCACATTTTTCAACCCGTGCCATCGATTTGTGGAAAATGCCCCCGCAGAGTGCCGCATGCTGGGAGGCAGTAAATCTTGATGGTCACTTAGACCGTCATTCCGCAGCAATGGCGCTGGTTCCAGCCTATCCCCCATCTCCGTTTTGATTTCCCATATGCAATGCTCTCAATTAATCTCTCCCCGTCTTTTATCTACTCTCCCCCGTGGGTTGAGGCGGTAAGTGAGGATGAAAGGCTGGACCTTGAGCCTGTTATTCCATAGAGTATGGCCGGACTCACATTGGATAGAGGAGAAAGGCAGAGAAGGTGAAGAGGAGGCACAGTCCAACAGGTCAATGGACATTATATATGGCCAAGGGAAGAGCCTAGGTTCATAGAATTTCCTCTAATTCAGCGTGGAAGAACAATTGCTACACATTTTGCCTTGCCTTCACAAAACTTTAACAACTTTAGTTCACTGCATTGGGATTTTAATGGTAAAAATAATTTCATAAATTGAAAATGGATTTGGATGCCGGCGAACCCTTCATTTCAGCCTCGACTACAATCCACTGCGGTTTACTACTGATTCTCCAAATAGAGTTTTCCGCTCTTAGAAAAATACTTACTCATTAATCATAATATTGCAGCGTTTTTAACAGGCAAGGCAGAATTGCAAGGATGTAATTCATGCCACATGAAATCGGCATCGAAAAAGGTAACTTTGTTTCCTTTTACCAACATTTTAAAATACTGTGGTTAATAAAAAACAAAACTAGTCCATTGGTAAGTTTCCTACATGAAATTATAACAAATGGAATACAAAGCGCATTGATTTACATGCTATCGGGTTTGAACTTGGCCATTCCAATGCCTCCGCGTATTAAACAACAGGACATAGTCATTTGCGGGATATAATTTAGAACAAGGATTTACTAAGTAAATTATGGAAAGATTTGTCTGCATTACTAAACGATCAGGTAAATAATCATACATTATCTACATTAGACTCAAGCAAGCAATCACGTCTTCTAGCGAGGCTCATATCTGGACGGAAAGTCTCAGAGGAAAAAGATTCAAATGTTAGAGACGTTTCATAGTCATAAATTAACTTATCCAAGAAAAAGAGATAGCTAGCACGGGCACAGCAGATATGACTTCCTTTATACCACTAAGAACTACTCCAAAAAGGGTAAATTGGCCTGAGAACGGATCCATAAATTACCGAATTTCGGAAAAAAAACCGAACTCCGCCGTCGAATGGGAAAAGCCGAATCGGGTGAGCAGTCGAGCAAAAGGAGATAATCCAATTCCACTCCAATATCGTTACTTCACTAAGAGTCGTCAATCCTCTTAGAAAACGGGCAGAGCACACAAAATTCCGAACTCATGACTTACTGCTAACCACGTTAATTCCTCCACAAAGGCTTTTCTATCGCTCCCGAAATATCGACGCTATGAATTGCCTTCGCTAATAACTCTTTCATTCCATGGTTTTGGAGAGACTCTAGCACTCTATTTAGACAATTCCATCCAGTTCGCGCTTAAACTTCCTTTTAGTAGACTAATAGACCGTCCATAGGCTCTTTTTATTCCATTATATGCCCACCAACCCACATATTTCGACCGGAGAAGATGCCCCAGAGTAACAACGGGTATTTTGTAAAAGGAACCAGAATATTTTAATAGCTTGAACAAATATTTAGAATTTATACAACATGAAATATAGTTACATACTCATAGTCGCAAGGAAAAAATATCATACTATTATCTTTAATATATAAGGATAGACGAGGATTAAGGAGTGAAGGCCTCTTAGGCCAATGACGAGCATAAAATGTAAGCAGAATGTTTAAACAAAATAATTCATTTATTTTAACGTCACAAGTAAAACCGCGACTCCGGCCACAGGACCAAACAAAGCATATCGAAAGTTAATAACACGCTCAGAAAATAATAATTTGACTAACTATTTAACACTCATTAATATACAGATTTGCTGGACACAACATTAATAAATAAAATTTATGGATCGAATAGATAGATAAAACAGACAACTGCTCAAAATTTGCTAATTTAATTTAGAAAATACATAAGTATCTAGCATAAACTATCATTCAACATAAAATATCTCGAACCGCAGATGTTTATAGATTATAAATACATACTATAATGACGTAAACAAAACTCAATGCCGACCGAAATATGACTAGGATTTGGGTATCATATTATTACTATTTCTTAAATTTTACGAAGCCTATAAATACCCGAATAAATTAACAAGGATGCAGTGTTAAATTACTCATTTTGAACCTCGTCATATGCCAAAAAAGTAGATACAGAGGTTCAAAACTACATTAAATTTCATGGGTACATGTGACATGCTTCACCAAAATAACTGAAATGTAACGAGCTCACACGTTTGTTGCAAATTACTGCAGATATGGAGAAAATTAAAGCGAAGTATAAAGTTTAAAAAAAATTTAATCCTTGGACAGCACTTTCAACTCATTTGGATAGAAATAATGTTACATGAAAGTAACTTTGCACTAAGCAGATTACCGTCAAATTTGCTATTAAAAATGAACAAAAATTGCAATAATTTTTAAATATTACATTACTAGAATTAAATTATGTAGCGTGAGTAGTAATGATTGCCATTCACAACTATCAGTCTCTCTAAATTACATGCAACCCTGCAAGCCGCCGCTTGGACGTTTGGCGTGGGTTGTTAACACTAGCCAAGAGAATGGGAGGGAAAAGGGAATTGGGAGGAGAGAATGAGAGTTAAAATTAATCAGAATGATGGGTCTCGGCAAGTCGTTCTGTTTTTCTTCCAGCCATAAATAGTGAAAGGGATAGAGTGTTGTTACCAATCAGTTCGGTAGTGCATCTCTCTTATTTCACTGCCTTTTCAATTCTAAGGATAAAGCGGGTGGTGATATCTCCTAGCTATGTCCGTGTCACACTGAAACTCACCGGATCTGATTGACTCAAATAAGCTCAGCAAAGTGTATATCTTCCGAATCTCTTTCGGTTTTAAACATAGTCCTTCTATATGCAATTATTAACTCTCTGTTCGCTTACAGCTGCTTTTAACGAAGCGTGCGGTTTTCCATCGTACTTCATGTCGCGACTCAAATCTTTGTACCACAGGGTCCAAATGCTCAGGTGTTCGAGATATGGCCTAAATGGAGAACATTAACATCTCTGTATCTTTTTCATTCCCGAACAATTCTACTACTGGCTTGAAAACTCTTAGTTTCTCAAATTTGGATTCAATAACGTTCCATATGCCATTACACTCCACTAAGCCTGAGATAACGGTTGCCATTTTACTCCATCCGAAACCTTTGTATTTAATTCGCTGGTGTGTTTTTACAAGTTTGTGCGTTGTACCACATGTTGTGAGCTTTGACTGCCGTCCTGTAGGAGTCGGCAGTGTAGTTATTTGCAAGGTAGGGATGGTTGTCATGTAATCTACACTACATTTACTCGCCTTTAAACCCCAGAACTCTCCCACAACCAACCATCGACCCGAATTACTTCACCTCACAACACCCGAAGTTCCACGTCGCTTACTCACTTAACTGATCTGCTTAAAACTTTACCATTGAGTTATCAACGTGCTTCACCAAGCCACCTTCCCATTTATCCTCCTCCTCCACCTCCCTCTATCTTCCGCCGAACTCTCCCAATTTCCCTCTCTACTTCTTGCTTCCCTCTTTCCATGTCTTTTCCCCTCAACCTCCCTCCTTCACACCAACCACCTCCTCAACACCCCCCCCCTTCCACCCCGAAGTTCCCAAGACGAAATACCTTGAAATACATCATGATGCCTCTCCCGTGTTCTCTCTTCAGCTCCGCCCGATGTTTTAATGATTTGTCCCCAAGTATCTCCCTTTTGATCTCAAATGCAAATGACGTCCAATCAACAAAAATTATCCCGTCCCTTGAGATCTTTTGTGTATGCCCCAGGAGTGGATACTAAACGATAATGAAAAGGGAAATTCGCCGAAACTCCTAAGTAATCTCCAAAAAGAAAAGAAAAATACTCGTAAAAACGAAAGAAGCCAATAACAGGAGGAATTTCTATTGAGAGGATATTAAGATTAAGAAAGAGCACCATACAGAGGCGAAAGCAAAATTAGTGGATTGAGGTTGTCACCATGGCAGACGCCAGGAAGATGACACGGTTAAACAAATCTGGATACAAACCCGGAGGGAAGAATGCCTCAAACGTATAAACCAGCAAACAATCTTAAAACCGGGTTATGGAGATCATGAAGACTATGGAGATTACAAAAGAGGATGCAAAAACCCCATGGAAAGGGAGGCAATATATTCGCGAGAGCAAACACCGCCTTTAAGTGACCATCGATGCAAGCAAATTATTCAGCAAAAATGTAAATCAGATAGACCCAAATTCCGTCTCTCCATTTCCCAACGACAACTATTCTACCGCCCACCTCCATCATACAATGTCTTAACTAATGGTCACCCCACCCTTGACCTTTTCTCATCTCGCAAAGTCTTTTCTTCCCCACTGAAACGTAATGCGAAACTTCATGTCATACTCGCCTCACACTTGCCTTTTGTATATTTTTAATATTTCTGTTTTTGTTTTTCCTGTTATTGTTACGGCTGTTTTAATTTATTCGGATTATTCAACCCAATGTCACGGCCTTAGCAGCTGTCTTTGAAGTTTTAATAAATGAATAAATAAATAAATAGTAGAATGGTTTTACAGGTGTGAGAGTTTGCGGAGGAGACCGATCGGGAATAATTATGGCCATAAATACAGTAACGTAAATGATGTGATGACTATGTTTTCAAATTTTTATCTTAATTCAAGTATCGTTATGACTTGGATAAAAAGGCGCGGAATTTTAAATTGAAACGAAATCACGTACAAATATGTGTTAGTACGCCATATGATACCGTACTGAAGAAATTTTTAGGCTCCTGTGAGGCAATATTTTTGTTGATCTCAACATCCCTAGTTTACTGGACCATTGCTCTACCAATGAGCTAAAGATACCCGCGAAAGAATTATTGATTGTCACCAGGCTTTGGGACGGACGCTTCACGCATAATAACTGATATTGTTTGCGACATGTTTGACGTTAGCCAAAGAAAAATGATTGAAACATAAAACGGCATTTTGAATAAGTAGCTTATAATTGTTCGAGTAAATTGACTAACAGTGAAGTTTACAAAAAGGTCAAAGTATGCGCGTCACGTAAATGTGAAATTTTATCGACTATCGTCAATTAAATTGATATACTTACTAAGATTAAAAGACGAATGACTATATAATATATTATATTATTATGAGCAAAAAGTGTCATCGATGACAGGAAATTGTACATGGAAATCATTACGAATATACTAAAAGTATAAGTGTTGTGTGTCAATTTGTCTGCTGTCAGTCTGTTTCTCCATCACACAAAAACTACTGGACCGATTGAGCTGATATTTGGCATATAGATAGAAAATATATTTGATCGAAAAATAGGTTATTTTTAAAAAGCCTTCAGGGCCCCCAGAGGGTGGTCAATTGGGTTCGGTGCAGTGGTTTTATGTTTTGCTTTTTAAATGTATTTTCACTCAAGATAGAGGGCTGGGATTATTTTATCGGATAATTTAATTAATTAAGTTTCTAATTATTTCAATCGATTTTCTTTTACGCTTTGAATATGTCTTAAAATCATGTTTTTAGCTGAAAAATCTCACATTTTTCACTGGAATCAACTGCTTTCAAATTGCTTATTTCCTTGACAACCAGAGATTGAGACCTCTCTATCTTTAAAATATAACAATTTCCTGCAGGTCCATGAGAGCACGTAGAAATAAAATCTGTAAAAAAAGGGCCCACAATCCAAGGCCCCCATTTTAGATTGCTTCAAGGGATAATCGATAAATTCAATGCATATTAACGAGTATACTCTTCAATGTCTATTCTCAAAGTAGCTCTCATAGGGGCACTGCATGTATATGAGAGAACACTTACGTAGTAAACGATACACATTAAGGAATTAAATAGACTACACACGCAATAAAATATGCAAGAATACTTACAAGCAGCGATTAGTAATGATAACAAAGTCTCCGTTTCTACAACAATCACAGCGTTGTTTATTATCGTTAAATCTCAGATGTCTCACACGTAGTGGAACCATCTGCCTCTCATTACGGTTGCGAACTGTTTTTTAGACCAATTACCACATCATAAACGTTACGAGTTATTTATGTATGTTTAAAAGTGTTATAGTGCAGTTAACTTACATTCACTCAATCATCGAGGTGCCTACTCAATACTCTCACTCGCCGCTGTTTCCCCTCCTTGGACTTAAAAGTATATCCATCAACACGTCTAATAGACAAAAGTGTAGCCTTTCCAAAAAAAAATATTCTAAAGCAAGAGAAATGTCTTCTTTGCGAGAAAATGAGCCCTGCAAGAAAAGCGACAAAGATAAGCCTTGGATGCTCAAAGACATGCCCACCAGCGATCTAATGAAACTCCGGCGGCGAGCGGCACGCGCGCGAAGGGAGCAGGATGCTAAAAGACACGCTTCCCAGCGTCATCTCCCCGGTTTCCGGGCTTGACCGATCTGATTTTTATGAAAATAAAATATGTCACAAGGGCAGACTCTTCAAGTGGCTGGCCTTAACTTGGAAAGTCATTGTTTAACGCACGGGCAACTTTACGTGGCTTGCTCCCACAATTCGAGCGGCAACAACCGTATTATCAACACTCCTGAGGGAAAAGATGTAGACGTAGTGTATGAGTCTATTTTCTAATGACATTTTTCAATATTTTCTAATGATAAGGCTGATTTTATGATGACCAGTGTTTAAAAACATTAAACGAAAAATTAAATAAAAAATAAAAAAACAGAAATACATAAAAGGATATATCAAGAAAAAGGGAAACTAAGCCGGTCATATCCCCGTGGTGTTTCTCGGGTTACGCTAAGAACCACACAAATTTCATCTTAACCCAACCTACGAACGGATAACCAGATATAAATCTGGTTCAAATATAGACCCATCTGTTTTGAAACTTAAATTTGTTATAAAATGACTGCAGTAAGGAATGATTCGGAGAATGAAAACTTAAAAACAAATAATCTGGCGAATGAAAGAGTAAAAAAGAGTAAAAAGAAAAAAAGTCGGAGTTTGATGGGCTATGTACTGTTTAACGGGACACCATCCTATGAAAATCTGACAGGTAAAACCTCAAAGTAAAGATTTTATGGTTCATAGCACTAAGTAATCGTTTCCATTCCTACCTCTCCTTTTTTTCTACATTTGAGTCTAATCAAGTACTGTAACATATCCACCTCCTAAGAATATACGTTAATTACGATGCTGCACTTTTTACATAGGTCACTTTTTTTTCTTTCCAGCTCCCTAACTATCCAATTCTTTCCCAAAAATCTACCTTCTATGTCCTACAGTTAATACTTCATTGGCTGGCTCTTGACTTTTACAGAACAAGTATTCTCTTCGCGAAATAAACAACTTATCTCGCCTAGCATTACAGTTTCTGTTATTCCACATATCAATTTCCTCGTCAGATATCTCAACTATTTTAATTAAACGCTTCATTAATCTTCTTGGGCCCTTCGAACGCAGCTGTCAATGCCTCTTCCTTCTTCCACTGCGTGGGTTAGTGCGTGTTAGTCTCCCAGAATCCACATCGTCCTCTTCAACCTCCTTCCCTCGCCCCATGCTTCCACTTCCTCCCTCTTTAATAATTTTCCTTTCCATTCCCCTCCTTACATTGGAATTCTCCACTACACTTTTCTAAGTTCTCCTCCTTTAAATTTCAGTTTTTAAAATTCATAGAAAAATGCCGATTTATCACTAAATTTCAAAGTACATGTACGTTTTACGCTCGAAATCAACCACAAATATTTTCTGTGCAAAAAAAAATCTGACTTATGGTATCATTTAAATAATAAGTAGCGGGTTGAATACAGTGTAGCGGCTTTAAGAGAAACGAATATATAAAGGAAGAAAAGTTGTGAGCAGGGGGTTAGAGAGAGTTTGTTGCCAGTTGTACAGGAGCTGAGACGAAACTGGGGAAAAATATGATATGCTGGAAGGAGATGAGGAAGAAAATGAATGAGTACTCAAAGATTTGGAGTTTTGGCAAGAAGAAAATGAGAAAAATACGGCAATGGTCTCAACTCATGCAACGTAGGGGCGCTGTTCATTTTATTCCAGGGACAAAAATTTACACCTAAAATGAGTTTTGAAATTTCACAGAAAAGCTAAAAGGATACATGTTTCTCTTTCCAAAAAGATTCACTCATCCTGTTCAACCTGGCGGATGTTATCTTACTTTTATGCGCTAACCATGCTCAAGCACATCACTGCTCGCCTCTCTACTCTCCATCCTCCCTCATTGCTCTTTCCCCTTATCATTCACCCACCTTTATCCCTCTCCTTCCAACTCATTCTCTTCCCCTCACCACGCCACCATTAAAAGCGTTCCCAAGGAGTAACAAGCGTCTGTTCTCAACGGTAGAACATTTCGCGCTTTTTTATCTCCACACCCGCACCACCGCTCTTTACTCCAAACCCACACGCTCCCTGAGCTTAAGTCTCACTCGGGTGGAAATAATAGGAGAGAGAGAGAGAGAGAACGAGGAACTCACGAGCCCAAACACGTAACCTAAATCTTCCCTCCTCTTCTCGCAAGAAGGGAGAGACGTTTTTTGTTCAGCCATTTCATCCCTTGCCCTTTTCGCACCATTCCAACAAACGTGTCCAGACGCTCAGGCTGCCAAGAGGAGCAGTCCTCACTTATTTCATCCCCGTCTGAAACACTCCCGGTGATTCATGTTCCCGATGAGATCTTACTTCCCATTCCCTTGCTGCTTGTTAAGAAGTGGAGGGTGAGACGGACGTTTGAGCGGAGATGAGAGAGACGGGGTATAAAGCATGAGACGCTCACGATTTATTTTTAAATCTAATTTTCAGAATATAGCAATCACGCCCTGCTCTTCCGGTGTGTGCATAGTTAACAGAGCTTCATTCTCGGCGATAAATCTAGAAAATTGGCTTAGTTTCAATTCCTTCTTAACTGCCATTCCCTGCATTCCTTCTTCATTTGTGGCAAACACATGCATTACTTCAAACGCTCTCTTTTATTCTTAAGACTTTGAAGACTCCACCTCTGAAATATAACTTCTACTTCATTCACCTGTAGCATCATCTATCTCTCCCTTCCCCCTGTGTAATTCACTCCCCTATTCAATATCCGTTTAATTATTCGGCTATCATCCACAACCTCAAGGGTTTAAAATTAACCGCAATCATTGATTTTGTGACAATAATAAAAGTAATATCTGGTAATCAGATGCTGAAGATTATAAGATTCAGAGATAAATAAGGAATTCCTTCTTTTATTTAAATGACGGAAAAGTATATGTAAACGGATCTCGTCACAAATATTCGAAAGAAAAATTCACCTGAAGCACATTTAAGTCACAATGCAGCTATTGATAGTTTAGTTTTCCTTGAATTAAAGTAAAAAATTATATTATTGTTAATTTATGCTGATAATGTAGCTATTATTTAAAGGAGTCACCTACCTATTGGACATGATTGGCGGCAGAAAACATGAGAATTGTGTCTATTTCCGGAGAATGGGAATGAGTACGACGAGGAAAAACATTCCTACGCTAAGTCAGTCGCTATAATAGTATACATTAGGTCATTTCCATGGATTCAAAGCATGACTCATTATACTCCCGAGGTAAAACTATAGTCATTCTATCACATGCATGCATCTAATTCAAGATTACCCCAAGATACATTCATATTACAGAGATTGACTCAACTGGCTCTTCATTTAATTGCACAGTTCTAACTAAGCGTCACACACCTTTAAGGCCTACTTTCTCCTCTCCCTGCCTCATTTTGCTAGCTAAATAAGCTTCAGAGCAGTCCTAATGCAATTATCCTTTAACGCCGTAAGCGAGCTTCGTTTGAGCACCGATCTTTCGTCTCCTCTGCCTTACCATCGCCTTCTTTTTCTCGTTTCCTTCTTGCCACAACTCCAAATCTTCTAGTACTCATTCAATTTTCTTCCTCATCTCCGTCCAGCATATCATATTTTTTCCCCAGCTTCATTTCTCACCTCCTCTACAGCTGGCAACAAACTCTCTCAAACCCCTGATCACCATTTTTCTTCCTTTATATCTTCGTCTCTCTTAAAGCCACTTCACTGTATTCATCCCACTTTCCGCAACCGCCTGTTGATCTCCCAAACTTGTAGAAATATTTGAATGAAAGCGGAGATGAACGCGACGTACTAAAATACAAAATGAACGCGCTTCCACGAGGAACATCTAAGCAGCCGGGATATATTTATAAAAAAATCGGTGGTGAGAAAACTGCATGAACTATTGCAATATTCTACGGTCAACAAGCATAGACCTATGACCAAACGAGGTAGACTATCTTGTGGGAGACTGAATCCGAAAAGAAAATAGTTTTAGCCATAGGATTGTATTTTTGATTGAGGATTGGTGTCTAGGAACTTAATTGCATTTTCTTCAACGTAATAACGTTACATAGGATTTTCCAGCTCAAGTTCTACCACTTTTGGCCAATCAATAGCAAGAAAAATGATGCGGGACATGGAGCCCATTCTTTTATCTCATGATAATCTCTTTCTGATTCCTCATCTTTGATCAAGTAACTTGAACAGTTTTATGAGCCAACAAATGTAAATACTGCCCACAACATATCTTTAGTCTGCCGTTAATAGGAAAATGGACTCCTATTATGTTGTCATTGAACCTTATGTATATCTTCTTGATAAGGTATTACTAGACAAGAAGTAAATAAATGACTTCAATGAAACCACTAGAAACTACTCATTATCAACGTTTTCATAAGGATTTTGAATTCGGTGCACCTGTTCTAAGTGTAAGTAGCGTTAGATATGAGAGATAGAGGATTTTGTTCCCATTGTAAAAAAATGTCTCATGTATTAGCAATTTAGTATAAAAAGATACAGAAACAAAATTTCTTGCCCCCTCAAAGTCTAAGCGGTGATTAGATTTTGCTCCCAGCACAGTTCCAACTACAAATGATACCAAAGTAAAACCGACTCTGACTATTACAGTAAATCAATTTTGGATGATTATTAAGGGTATTATGATTTTCAGGTGGCCTAAATTTCATCTAAGGTTTAGCTTAAATTTCTTCTTCCCAATGTGTCAAAATTTATCAGCCAAAACAGAAGTATACCATAAATACATGACCAGCAATTTTAAAGCTGGAAGGATCAGAGTTAAGCAGTAGATTTAAAACTGATCCATTCAACATCTTTGGTTAAGCCATATTACCACGTGCTGTCTTGTCAAATAGTTCAATACATTCTCTTTTTTAATTCATAGACAGAGAGTTCAAAAAGTAAGGAGAAAAGGGGTGCTCGCAACTAAAATTTCTTAAAAACATCCATTAGAGTCCTTATCGAACCATTTGCTATGCCAAGGCTGTCTTCCATCGCGATGCCTGACTTTCAATCCATAGCCCTGAGTTCTTTAATTCTATCATACCACTCACATAAGAGTTTATACAATTTACATCATTGCCACCTCCTCCCTCAGCCTTAAGCAAATTACAATAAAGAGAAATATCCAGACCGCTTGGGTTTTATCGCTATTCTTCATGCTAGTGGATATTCACTATTTGGCACTTAATGGCTGGATCGTCGGGGCATTGTTTTCGTTGGTAAAGTTAATAACAATCACATAGGAAAAAAAGGCCACTCATTATTTAAAATAGATTTGGCACGTTTTTCAAATAGGCAGTACCTGGTCAAGGGGTTGGTACGGCTTCTATACTAATTATGAGCATGGTAGTGATCCTTCACATTAAAATTAAGCGTACGAGATCGTGAGGTTCATAAAACATTTGATATCGTGATAACCGAGGAGGATACCTTACGCTTTTCTATATGCTCTGCCGTCCAATTCCGTTTTCTCACCTGGACCCCGGAGCTCACCGTCTTTTCTTTCAACGCCATAGATTTCACCTCTTTCTTATTGCATTTTGGGGGATTTTCATAAGAAATTAGCGAAAACAACCTTAAATCAGCCTTTCCCTCTTCTCCCCCACCCTCTTCCCATTCCCATACAAGCATTCCTTTTCATCTTTTCACCTTACACTATGCTGCTAGTTCCAGGCATTACCCTCACCGCCCTTTTCCCTCGATCCCAGTCCCGCTAAAACATACACCCATTCAATCCCTCACCATCGTCCGCACTGCCATTAACTCCCAACCCTTAAACGTACATTAGGGTTTGGGTCTCTTCGTTTCAATCCCTGAGGCACCCTTTCACTTAAACTCTTCCTCTCGCCTCCCTTCCGATCCCAATTACCCCTAGTTTCACCTCCAACCTCCTCCATCCCAGGAGCTCCGGCAACTGCCGTAACCACTATTCCCCCAACCACACGGCAACTCTCGTCTTAATTCTAAAAAAATAACATTTCGCTTTAGCCCGCTCTTCATCTGGCACGGACCCTGACAGAAATCCTTTCATTGCTTCCTTACATTCGCCACCTATTTGCTTTCGCCCAACTTTTGATCTGCTCTTTCATCATATAATATTTATGCCTTCGTGTCCTTCTGCATCAAAATTTTCGCTTACCTTTACTTCCTTGTTCCATCTCGATTTTACTTTTTGGACAGCGACCAAATCCCCAGGAGGAAATATTATCCAGCTAACTGCAACATTAACTTACGGCTGACTGATCCCTAAGCCCCACCCTGTACCATGTAGCACTGCATACGATGTTTTCCGATTTCTTTCTGCAGCTAACATCCAATTGTCCATAACAGTCAGTGCAAGGTGCCTGAGAATATTTTGATATCACACTGATCCACTAAAGACACCCATTTTGATGTATTTAGTGACATGCTAGTCGTCATCGTAATATCTTCAATATGACGCAGGAGATATTATTTTCCGCATGCAATAATTGTATTCATCACCATTGGCAAATGTTTCAGGAGAAGCATTTACCCGTCTTTTTTTTGGCTGCCCTGGCTATTTTAACGATGATAGTTTCCTAGAAGTATATACATAGTCCGCAAACACGTACTGAGATCCGCCTCACAAAACCGCTCCATGCATCAACTGGGGATATGGAATAAATGATGGTTGGGATCGCATTTCTGAATCAACGTAGGCATTAATTAAAGGATATTTTATTCCGCAAATTGAGTTAACGCCAAAATAGGTATGTGAAGTTAACATAATCAGACAAATTATGTACAATATCGATCCCAATAAGCATACATATTTATAATCCCTTCTATCTGTGATAAGGCTTATTTGTGATGGAGGAAGTAATAGAATATGTACAACGTATGCGTATTTTTAAAACGCTTATTGCAAGGGGAAATGGTTTGAGGTATGATGAAAATAGCATTTATCAAGTAATAATAGTGAGTAGATAGGTATTTCTCATTGCGCTGGAAAAAAAATGTTAGGAGACGATGAGTACTTTCGCAAAATTTCGTAGCTATTGTTTATTTGGCAACTTATCTACAGCTACATCAATATACCACCCTACTAGCCGCCGATTGGGAGTGTGGCAGGGGGTGTTTGGTCACCAACCGTGTAAAGATGTTATGGAGATGAAATGGAGATGAAAAATTATGTGAGTGTATTTACGGGAGCACAGTTTTTATTGTGGTCGCTTATTGTGTGAAGAAAGAACGAGTTTTTGTACCTATATGTTCGGCAATGTGTCACTCTTATTTTATCGCATCTGCCAGACCTAGAGATGAAGTGAGGAGTCATGGCAATATTCTCTGTGTCGCTCTGAAACCCACCAGTTCTGAATTGCTCAAGCAACCTAAGCCAAGTGTGCAGCCTCCGAGTCTCAAGGGGCTCCCACCCTAATCCCTCTAAAAGTTGTGAGACACTCTATGTACGCTTGTAGCATTTTTTAACAAAGCGCGCTGCTTTCCTTTGTATTTTGTTTATTTTTTGTTAAATCTATTTGACCAGGGTCCCAAATGCACCCGGCGTATTCGAGGTGTTTCCTAAGCAGAGCGAAGTAGCATCTCTCTTTGACTTTTTCATCCGTGGACCTTCCTGTTAAACCCTTTACAAAACCTAGTTTCTTTAATGCTGTGCCGCATATGTTTTGCAAGCGTGTATGTTATGGAGTAGAATATGTCTTTTAAAAAAAGGTCACTGCTGATGAATCGTTAGTAGCTCCGCGGTTATTTCCTAATTTGTGAAGCAACTCGGTTTGCTTCTTCAAAATATTACTTAAATAAATGCAATACCAGGTAAAAAATGGAACGAAATCCTATAAGTTCAATTTTATCGCAAACCCGGGCCTATGGGGGAGAAAATCATTCCTCAAGTTTCTCTCCTGTTCCTTTTCAGACATAATTTTATCGTTAATGCCCTCGACATAGGTTTCGTGACGTTGTCTTGTAAGTTGGGACGTATGGATGAGCTATCGATAAATTATACATACCATACAAATTCATTAAAAAACCAGTCTCTACTGCGTAAGAAGTTCTGACAATGCCGATGATATGTGACTTTTAATTCATATATATGGTTGAATTTCTCTTCGGTTCCGTTACTTTGGAAGCAGAATATCCATCGTTGATTGCAGCGTGGATGTTTGCGTACTCGCATCCATCGAATACTCCACCACTCTAGGGGTAGCGCTCCTGCCCTCTGTTTCCTGGTGACGCCGCCAGGAGTCTCCGAGAAATACGCCGGGCCTGCCACCGCTGCAGCCTCCGAACAACAGGAGTGACGTCAGACCCATCTGACTGACAACGTCCTCTTTTTCGGTCGTTTTTCGCACTGTTGAAATTTTAACAACTTTTAAACTTTATACCTCGGGAACTAAGAATTACTTAGGCCTCGATGTTTTTTTGCATTGGGCAAAATTCATCGTCCTCTATTACCTCTATTCTTTTACAAAATCGGCAAGTTTTTTATTCCCTTTTTACCGTTTGAAGATTACTGCCAACATCGCAGTGGTACCGTGGTTTGGACGATAATTAGGAAGGTGTTATGGATGGTGAGCGGAGAATGGGATGAGGGTGGGAGAGGAGGGAAAAGAGGTGTGCAGGCAAGGACTGTGTTGGGGTAGCTGACGGGGCTGACGGGAGCTGACGGGAGGAATGGAGGGTTGGGGTATCTGACGGGGCTGACGGGAGGAAAGATGTGACTGGGAAGTGTTATGGCAGCCTCACTTCGACCCGAGAACAACGTAGTGACAACTAATATTTTTTTTTTAAGTATTCGGTGATCACTTCCTCGAATGGTGAAGAGAAAGGGTGCGTTTATATGCTGTGATGGAGGCGTGAAAATGAAGAAAGCGAACTGGGCCGATAAAAAGGAAGCGCTGCAAGATGGTCCTAAGCATTTATAGACATCGACTGTTGGTTTTGAAAGCGAATGGCTTCCTTGAGCTCTGCATTCCCTCGGGAATATGAGCTCGAGAAATGAAGGAAATCAAACGCGACGAGGACTAGTTGCTTGTTTCAGCGAGTAAATGGCTTTCCGTTCTGGCTGCCATTAGAGAAGCTTGTTCTTTCCCATTTTCTCCACTACTACTGATTAACTAATTTCCTTCGAGAAAAATTTACCTTGCTCGATACTGCTAAGTGCAAGCACATTGAAGTTTAATTCATATCCATTTAATTCTGAATTATTTTCTACAAATTCATCACTACCCTACTTGGTAATTAAACGTGTCAAAATATTTACCTATAGATCTATCTATTATAATTTGAAAGGGTTGAAATTTCAGGCCATATTATTTCTTTTTTGATAATTCAGCGAGTGTAAATATATGCCTGATATTTATTTATGTTATTTCATCAAGCTATTCTGAAATACAGACTTAACATAATAAATATGCATTGTAGAATCACTTAGTTTTCACGCAATTTTGTGTCCTACCCTTTTCATTATGCCCTGCAACACATACCTGGAGAGAAATACCGAAAGGAGAGACAATAATTTATTATTTCAGATGTTTACTTGTTATGAAGAAGGAATATGTCTTTCAAATAGGTTTAATGAAGATTCATAATGGTTCGTTATTGTTTCAATTGATATGAATTTTCATACGTTAATATATATTTACATATATATTTTCATACGTAGATACAAGGTGGAAGAATTTATAACATGAAGGAAGCATCCAAAAAATATATAAATATTTCTGAGTAAATCCTTTTAAATCTGCTATTTAATCAACCATTCCAGTCTGACATTTTTGAGTTTGTGTTTCAAGCGTTCAGCCACTTTGGAAGCATCGCCAGAGCTACCTAAGAAAATGGATCCGGTTGCTTCATATAATTGAATTCAATAAGTGGTTACTGAGTGTTTTGCGAATTTATGCTTATTTATTTCAACCTAGGGACAAAGAAAATCGCAATCAGATATCTTTCTGACGTATCGATAGGTATACAGCCAAAAGATTAGTTATGAAGAAAGAGTTCGAGCATTTGAATTGAGCTACGGTTAATAGTAAAATGACCAAAATAAAACAAATTATTACGGGTTAGATTCTAATATAAGTAGTAACTTCACTATGGGTACGTACAGCAGGAAGCCTCGTCAAAGCTGTATTACAGAGAAATTTGGTCCGCGAAATTTATCTATTTTACTTGAGCGCTTAGCAGCAATTATAATGTCATAATGTTTAACTCATCAGGAAATTTCTCATGTTCATAATTTTTAACAGCACTCTTAGTTAATCTTAAACATGGTCATGTGAAAGTTAAAACTCTTGAAACTGTTTACTTAAAAAATTACTGCATTTATGTGCCTTCGAACGCGATAATTGAATGAGCATGAATTCAGGGTGGCATTAGTCCATAATTGCTTCAGATATAGTATAATGAATTCAATAAGCTTTCCTCTCAAGGACTTCATATCTTGAAATATCTCAACGGTATGGCTTCCGAATCTCATTATGCCCCTATCACGCTCCTATTACGCTGCCTGACCTGCCCCCGGAACTCATTATCATCTTGATGCCAAGTCTTCTTGCGAGACCGCCTTCACTCCTCTCTGACTCTCATATGAGCTCCTCTCTCCTCATTAGTCCATTATGAGCAGCCCTCTTGTTCTTCACGAATAATAGATATGCGCCGACGCTGCCTCTCTCTTAAGGTCTCATCACTCTCCCTTCAATGCCATTATTCCCATAACCACCTTGCGTATTTAATCTCATCACCGCCATTCAGCATTGGTGACCAGATTCGGAAATCGCCAAACTGAGGGTCGAGGGTTAATGAGAGAGGGTTCCATATGAAACCGTGCTTCCGCTGAATATGAATCGACTTTTTTCTGGTATTTCTATGCGGCAGCAGATGGAAATGCTTAATTTTCCTATTTCCCACCTTCTCCCGTAACTCTTGCTCAGGTATTGACCCTCTCTAAGACTTTTATTTTTCCATTTCTTTTTCACTCATTCTTTTATGTTTCAAACATCGCTGTTTATGAAACATACTTTCCTATGCCGCATGAGTGCGAAGAGGAAACAAAATATGTAATAACCCTAACATGACCAACTATTTTTCATATACTTCGCCTCTTCGTCATACCCTATGCTACGGTCGAACTACTTCCAGGATTCATCCAACTTCAAAAAGGCACCATGGGTTACAGCCCCTTCGATTTATATCCTAGCAGCAATGTAAAAATCTAAAATTTGGTTTGTTCTTTCTTTATTCATAATGCAACCATTGAATGTCTTTTAAAATTTATCCTTGTGTTCTACACAGTGCAAATGGTCATAGCCATTGCCGAAACAAATAAGCCAATGCTACTGCTGCTGGATTTCATTTAGTATTTCAATGGCAGTTAAAAAACAATTGGTAAAGGTCATGCATGTGTATAGGTTTCCCCTTAACTTGTTCTTTGATTTTACAATTAATATGTTTTTAATTACTTAAAATGGAATAGCTCCTCCGTGTAGAAAACATTGTTTCCCCTTAACTTGTTCTTTGATTTTCCAATTAATATGTTTTTAATTACTTAAAATGGAATAGCTCCTCCGTGTAGAAAACATTGTTTGCTTTTATATTTTAGATATTTTTTTCATCCATTATTTCTG
Source organism: Ceriagrion tenellum (assembly GCA_963169105.1). Classification (NCBI taxonomy): domain Eukaryota; kingdom Metazoa; phylum Arthropoda; class Insecta; order Odonata; family Coenagrionidae; genus Ceriagrion; species Ceriagrion tenellum. The sequence goes on along the minus strand of OY720632.1, from coordinate 56,726,031 downwards.
GTCCAAATTGGTACCTCAGTCCTAAAGAGGTTTATTTCACTGACAGGATGTTTCTCAGTCAGACTCAAGTTTGAACTCTTGTTCTTGTCTAGATGAACCTTAGTGTGGCGATGTTAAGGGTATAACATTTCTCTGCGCAATCGGAAGTTATGAAAGTTATGAAACTTACCTCCCTCCCATGCAATTTCTACTCATCGGGTTGTCCCCTGATTCAGTTGAATTTGCATAAAACTATCTTTTCTTTCGTTGGCAGTGTGATTTTACTTTTTATTTAATCACTTTTATTTTTTCGTGTATTGCTTCACCCATAATCCAAGTCTGAGTGATATATCCTCATTACATCGAAAATCAATATTTCATCTCATATTTTTCCGCCTCAAGATTTCTCAACTTATGGAGCATTTTGCGGACAGAAACCATTTGGGTAAGTCAATCATTTTGACCATTTGTTTATCAATAACGTTTCTCTCCTTTGCAGTTTTTCACAATTCTCTTTGCAGTCGCTCCTTGTGTCATGTTTTTCCACTGTTAAGGACAAAAGCTAAACTACGTCTATGTTGGGGTCATCATTTTCAAATATGTATAAGCAGCAGTTGCTGTTTAAAAGAACTTCCCTCGTACCCCGTAGAGGTCCATTCAATATTCTGGCCAACTTCGGCTATGAACTCAGTGTCAATAAAGTCTGGATGAAGCGAGTTCGATTATTCTGGTGGTCCTCTTTCATAATTCATCCCTACCATCATGGTTTAATTCTAATGGTGGGTGCGTCATCAAGTTTGCCTAATTTTGGTAAACTAAACAATAAGCGATAATTGATACTTAATTGTCACCTCACGTCAAGCTAGTTAATAAAAAACAAATGAGCTAGCCATTCAGCGCCTCTTGCGTTAACTCCCTTGCTTCTTGCATTCCTTTATCAATTGAATATTTATCTTTTGTTACAATTATTCATTGTCCTTAACGACTCGTTTGAGGTAGGTTTACTTGTGGCCAAAAGGTGATAGCATTATTGAAAGCTGTATTTTTAAAAGATATTTTCTATACTATACCATGAAATTCTGGATCTAAAGCTGATAAAGTGACTAGCTAAATGTTATTTATGGAGCGTTTTCATGTATGGATGTGAAGCGTGGACATTAGGTAAGAGGGAAAGGAATAGAATAGAAGCTTATGAAATGTGGGTGTGGAGAAGGATGGAAAAATTAAGATGGGTAGATAAGATGAGAAATGAAGAGGTTTTGAGCAAAGTAAAAGAAGGAAGATCGCTCCTAAAGGAAATTATGAAAAGGAAAGAAAACTGGCTGGGCCATGTAATGAGAGGGAAAAGTATTATAACTGTGGCACATGAAGGTTCAATTGAAGGAAAGAAAAAGAGAGGAAGGAGAAGAATTAAATTGGTGGATCAGGTGAAGAACGTCAGCTATGATGAAACAAAGAAGGAAGCTCGGGACAGAAGCGGATGGAGACGACAGTGGTGTACGGGACCTGTCAGCAGACAGAATACCAGATGATGATGACAATTAGTATAGGTTTTTTGTGAAAGCATTACAGATATTCTTTTCAATTTTGAATTTTTTACTTGGATTGATTATTTGTGGCATAAATAAAATGGTATGGTCCTTTTCCTGATGTCTTTAAAAGCTTTGAAATATGGTCGAAGAAGGCTTCGGCCGGATATGCTACTTCTTTGGATTTTCCTGGTGATCTCAACTTAATTCAATCACACTTCCATATCTCTGCCCAGCCATCTTATTTCAGCTATTTCCCATAACCAGTCCTTCTCCCCAACAGTTCACTGTCCGTCGCGAACCATAATACACTATCACCTCTCAACTCCGCTTGATCTTGTTTCCCTCCGTCTACTCTCTTTCATCTTTGACCCTAAACACTTCCACTGCACCACTCCCCAAACACCACGAGTTCCCCCCAGTGTCTCAGGCCCTCCGCCATCCACCACCATTCTTTCCTCCCGGTTTCCTTGCTCTCTTTATTTATTCACTCTTCTCCTGCCTGTTGCTTTTGTTAGGGCCTCACCCGAAGAACCCCTAGCAATTCCTTCCTCGCTCACTTACAGCGACACAAAACCGCCATTTTTCGATCCGTTTCTTCCCCCCTTTTTATCACCTTTCGTTCTCACCAGCCATCCTCTCCTTATGCCAAATTGCCCTCACAAAATACACGCCATTTATCGATTTGCGGCTTTACCATTTCCATCCTTGAAATAAGAATGACTTGGATGCTCCAATCAGTATAAAACATTTCATAAAGTTAGAGATGCATGCTTGAATGGGAAATGAAGAGTTGTTTGTAATTTTATTTTGGTTTTTTTGTGGTGGAAATCCCAAGAAAAGAGAAAACGTAATTAAATAATGAATTTTTGTCGTACTAACATTATTCCTGGGCGACAAGAATAAACGTATGTATATTAGCTATATGTTTTTTATGACAAATATTAGGATAATAATTTGGAATAAAAAGGCAGCGATTAGTAATAAAATTATCCTAAAAGCACTTCAAAACGGTTTCCAAATGGGTATATATCTTTACACTCTTTGAACTCAGAAGAAAAGGAACGACATAGCTTGGGACAAAGCTTTTTTACCGGGGTAGTGGGCCCATTCCCGACCCTCTGTTATGTCTGTATCTTCCCAAAAAGAGGATATACGAAAATTTACTCCTCTTTGCTTAACAATCTTGTGTTTTATGTCTTAATGATGAGTGTGGCTCTTGTATTTGTTTGTTTCACAAACTGTGATTGTGTGTTTGTTACTGTGTCAGGTTTCAAATGGTCGCGGCGTATTTAAGTTGAGGCCGTACCTGAAAACCATGCCGTAAATATGAGCCACGTCCATTTAAAGGTAGATATCGTTTTTACTTTCCTCCACCCATAGCATCTCTTCCGCCTGTTCTCTCTCCTCTCACTCTGCCGGCTCTACCACTGTCTCCATTCCATTCTTTCGGGAATTATGTGAATGGGGCTACGTTTCATGCTTACTTTCCTTTTTTATACTTCCCTCTTTTCACGGACGTTGGGGTTCCCGTCTGCCGAGAGAGGGAGGAAAAATGGAAGGTTATGGTTGGAAGCGGTTGGAGGTTTTGGGGAAGGGAAGGAAGTGAAGGGTTGGGGGTTTTATTTTTAGAAAGATCTCACAAGGGATTGGATGGGGAGAAAAAGAGGATATTTTTCGGGGGTTGCCGCCCCGAAGAATAAAGAAAGAAACGGCAAGGGGGAAGTGGGGAGTTCATCGCTCATCATGTAGGGAGAGAGTCTGCGGCTTTTGGCTGTATATTTAGACCTTCTCCCACCCGTTTTCTTGTCTCATCCTTTCCCCCGGCATTCTCACTTGTTATCCGTACACCCAGATCAACTAAAACCTTAACCATTCCTCTTTTTCTGTCTTTCCCTCGCACTGGGCCTTCTTCCTGATGTCTTCGTCCAACAAAGAGACCGTTTATTATCGTCTACGTTTCATAAGTCTCCAAGAAGTACTGTGCCTTTACTTTCGTCGCCCAGTTCTCAAAATGTTTACACTTTTAAAAACTAACAATAGCTCTCATATAGTACACATCCGAGTGTAGAACCACCTCATTATCTTACCAATTTCTTCTTGAAATAAGTAGAACCCCAACTGCATCAAGCATTATTTTGCCTGGACCAATTTCTGATTCCTTAAGCTCTGTAAAAATCAACAAATAATTTTATGAATTCATATGCATGCTAACACATCGTGATACTTCTGCAATAGTGGGTTTTTGTAATTTCCGTTTGTCCTTCGTCTTTCAAAATTACTTTGGTTCTTATCCTTGTTTTCCATTAAAGTCGACTGTTTAAATAGTTTTGAATGCTATTGCTGATGTCACTGTTGAAGACAAGATTTTAACTTCAATGAGTACACTGAGGGTTCATTTCTTTATTACCTTCTTGAATCATGTCCATTATTTTTCGTAATTCATGTTCTTAAATTCTCCGTCATTCTTGGAATTATATCCTCCTCGTTGGCACCCTCACTCTCATCCTTACCTACTTCCTCTAAACCCTTATCCTGTCTTTTTCCTGTCTTCAAGGCCTCCTTTCTGTCCAAAAGATTCATGCTAATGAAAGAAAAAGTACAATTTAGTGATTCGTAAGACCTCGGGAGTCTTACTTTGACACCCTGTTATTTTATTCTAGCTCTCCCATCCCAACTTCCTAACATACTCTCATTCCTTCTTCCCCACGCATTCGACCATCGCCCATCTTTAGGATGCCATATTGCTTGGTGAGCATACATTATCTCAATTTTTTCAAAATTATCCGTAGGCTCTAAAATATATTCTATCCTCCTTTCACTGATTCCTTCCACCAAGTCCTTCCCTTGTCTACTCCAATGAAAACAATACTCCTCTCCTCCAAGACCATCCGCTTCTTGCGTTTAGTTCAGGCTTCATTTTTTTGGCCTCTCTGACGCACTTAACCGCGGAGATGGCTGCGGGAGGATAACTGTATACTCTCTTTTCCTCGATTGCATCCAAACCGTTCACAGCCCAATGGTGTAGCGAGTTATCGAGGAATTAAAACATAAGACTGGAGCACATAAATCCATTCCGTGCGCTATTGAGCAACCCAAGACTTCTTGAACATCTGGCTCTTTCGATTTTGTGCAATGTTTAGCCAGCCCAAACCTTGGTGAAAATAAAAATAAGCTGGAAATTAAAGATTCTACCCTGATAATTGTTTCAATCGTTTCCGCCTGTTGCAAAGAGTGAGAGATAGCTGATGCAATAGCGCTGCAAAACGATGGTGTTACTACTATCACAATTAGTTCTTAATCCAGCTTCCTGTTCTTTTAAACATTATAACCTCCATTATTTAAATACGAACTTTTCTTTAAAAATAAAGTTTTTTCTTCCAATGGTTTTAAGAATAAAGATCTTAGATATCTTTTATTTTTAAACTTCAATCTAGAGGTTTTCACTGAGATTATAAATTAAACCGTACGCAACTTCAATTTCTCAGGCCAAAAGTGGTTGAGCTTGATGATATTTTGCCGTTTTGTGATGAACTTTTAGAATAAATGTGATCTGCCCATGCATACATGTCAATGGGGGTTAAGTTTATTAAATTATGAACATCAGAAAATGAATTTAACCGTCATGTAAAAACGTGTAGGTCATATTACCCGTCATTATATGAAAATTTTCTAGTAGGCTAAAAAACTTAATTCAAAAGAATGAGATTCTTGATCTTTAAAATTCGAAGTTTGCTAGAACTCTGCACCTCCATAGTTGTCTATATTACAACTAAGATGAACTGGGCATACTGTAGCGAAGGACGTTCAAATTTTCCCGCTATCTTTTCTAGCTCTTTCATGATGAAAATGGTTGATAGATATGTTTGCATACCCAGTATAAATGGAGGTGATGGAACGTTTGATGTTTGTGTCGTGATGGTTGTATGAATGCTTGTAAATGAATGGAAGGATGGTTGTGTCGTGATTAATATTTTAAGTTTTAGAGAAAGATGCCATCAAAATTGTTGTTACCAACACTGGTTGGAAGTTGAAAAATCAAACTATATTCTCCGCAATGTAAGGGAAGTTCTTAGTCAATGCATGATGCCAATTTCCACGTGGGGTTAATTCTTACATACTTCAACTCTTACCATGTTATTTTCACACTTTCTGAGTGAAGTGGAAAGATTTCAAATTTACCAACAAGTCATGAGTTTCTAATATTTATGAGGAGTTGTACGTCAGTTACAATTCTATAACTCTGTCGGATGCATTACTTTTATTGTCATCTTAGGTAGAACTTAGAAATTTTGAATATTTTTGTCAAGCCTCTCGGACGTTGAATCTACGATAATTGATTGTCATTAAAGTTGCGTCGTTCGTCCTTCGATCCAACAGTTGCTTGCTCTAGCAGTTACTTCGGAAGCCGTTGGTTTCAGAGTGAATTTTTTGAAAGTAGGCGTTGTGCCTTTCCCTTCTTCAAACCAAGACAATCTTCCCGTAAATTCTCCGTAGTTATTCCTGCACCCCGTTCTCTCAATTTCCCTCTTGCTCTCCTGTAGCATTCACCTTCTTTCTCGCGTCTCGAGGCTCAGGGACGCCTTCTAAGTTGCCACCCTCCGCTGATCAACATCCACTTCCTCCCTCCTGTTCTCGAACTCTTAGATACCGACGCTTTTGATTACGGCGAGATTATAGCGCCACTACTTGGTGGGTGGCATCCGAGGAATGTAGGCGGGAGAATTGATAAGAGACCGACGGACGCTGCTCAGTAGACAGAGAAAAAAGTTTCACCAGTGATGGATTGATTTGACGAGACGTAAGATCATCTCCATGCTCTCTTATTTCTTCATGGCTAAGGACACCCTTGGTTCCCATCCATTTTTCGTGCTACTTTCCCTATTTTTCTTTCAAATTTCAGATTAGAATGCTTGGACTTCAGGGTTTTTTTGGAACAACTCATTTGTGCAGGAAAGTCATTTTTTATATTTACTGTACGCGAAGTATTATAGAACCACTGCTCAAAAACATAAGTTATTTAACAATTTTTACAATTTATATTTTATTATCATGGCTTGGTAATCCCGTTCATTTGAAGTTGGATTTTATTAAACCATTCTCAAATAGTTTTAAATAAACCTATATAATATCAAATATCTACCGTCTCCTATACTCTTTTTCCTTCTCTCAAGAATATTATTGCATTTAATCTCTACTGTTTCCTTTAAATTCCGTTCTTTTCTTGACTAGGAAGCTTTTTTTATACTTTATACTATACTTCTTTCCTTTGAACTATTTCAAATGAAATGGCAGGACCTTTGAAGATTCGGCTTTTATAATTGATCTTCCAACCATAACCTCGCCTATTCCTTTCATATTTTACCTTTTTACGGTTTTCTCCAAATGAGTTCCGTTCTTACCCTAACTCCTACATTTCTTTACTTCCTCTTTTATCTCCTGCAACTGCTGCCTTACAACTGTGACTTAAGTGACAAGTAACAGACATTTAAGTGACTTAATTGTATATTTCCTGTGTTTACTTGGCTTCCATATTATTGCCCTCTGTATAATCTCGTCACCCTTCCATCTGTCAGAGCCCTCTATTAAGATTTTTATTCAAAAGTGCAGTAACCTTGATTAAGTGGATCGAAACCAATAAATTTAGAAAATTTCTTTTTATCATAGTATTTTGAACCGCAAGAGACACTTGCGACTCCGACTGGGCACTGTTAGGAACCTGATGGGTGACAAGTAGCATGATATAGTCCCCACTGCCCAGAATAAAATGGGCGATAAAATAACTGCAGACCTTGCAGTGATGTAAAACTTTTGAGAATTGAGGTGATTTCGGGAGGCTAGTCTCTAGGTCAGTTGAGACTATTGCGCGATTGACGAGGGGGACCACATGCAAACTTCCGCATACCATAGGATATAACATTCCTCTCCACGCTATTCAAGCCCAAGGGAGTTTGAAATCCCTCCTCGCCCCCAACCGAGCCCCCACTCCTCTCAGTCCCTTTTCTTCTCTCTACTCTGCAGGTTCGATGCCCTCTTTTTGCCTCCTCCCACCAAGGGAAGGCAGAGTTTTAGTGAAAATTGTCTGGCTGCGGCGGCGGGCAGTTTGCCGAGAGCGGCTGACACTGCGCTGCGCACATTGATTGCGATCTCTCTCCTCGTCCCATCTCTCTCGTTCATTCCGTTTTTATTAGTTTCTCTTCCATCTTATATTTTATTTCTTTCTCTTACGTGCATGGTGAAAAGTTTTGGTTACTCTTACTTCATTTCAAATGTTATATGGGAAATGGTCATAGAACTGTACAATGTGAATGTGTCACGTTTACAACAATGCCATTTATGTCAAGGAAGCTATAAATTAGGTATAATTCAATATGCTCTGGAGCCAGTGAGTTTTATCCTAATATGAAACCTACATTTCGATGCATTTTTTTCGAAAGCAATTTTGTCATTGGTAGCAGAAAACGAATTTTTCCCCGCTGGATGTGAGAGGAAATGCGTCGGTGCAGTATTCCATGCTACTTGGATACACGATAACATGTCACCTTTTGTACTGTATTAACCGTGTTTATATGACTTTCCCCCCTACCTCTTATTTTTGACTGAGTAAGAGAGCAACTCGCTTACTTAGTCGAAACTCATGTTATGCCGTTAAGTCGCTGTCATTGTTATGCCGTTAAGTCGCTGCATTGTTATGCCGTTAAGTCGCCTTAAATTTCGAAGCGAGCGACTCGCCTTCCATTTTCTCCTCTCGTGAATACCCCGCGCAATACTCCATCATATATCGCCTCAGCGCCGGCTTTTCCGCCTCTGACGTATAGCGCCCATCGTAACTCTTTCTATTTTCCCTCTCGTCACTCTTCCATGCCGTCCACGCTCTACCTATCGTTAGAGCATGTCTGTGTGTAGACGTAGGTGCAGGTGTAAAATTTTTCCATGTTCCATACCATCGTATATTTATATGTCCATGTAATTATTTTGGGGAGTTATCTTTCGCATATATGAGAACATTTTCTGCAAACTTTCAGTCTGTCATCTAATTGTTTGAATTTATGGTGGATCCGTTAGCTTATCCTCGTGAGAAAACTTGTTAAGCACTTTCCCAAATGTGATGGAGGTCTCTGCGGAGAACGTATGCCAAATTATAAAGGGGATGGAAAATTAGGAGATAGTTTACCATAAAACGTAATAAATATATTAGGTGTTCAATATTCATCTTTAGTTTCTAATTTAATTTTGTCTCATTCTGAATTTATCTCAGATACTTTATATTCTTCTGACTTTCTCATTAACATATGACACTTTTTCTGAATTGAATACCATTTGTTAAGTAATTTGCATTATTCGAAAGTAATTTCCTAAGTCGTCAACTTGCTCAAAAAGAGTCTGAAGGTTTTTGCGTTAATTCATTAAAATGGTTGAGCAGAGTGATATTATCCCATTAAATCAAATTTTTAAATTCTGGCGAATTTATCGTCTTATTTCTAAAATTACGCACATTGGTTATCCCGTTAACTTTTATTCTGCGATTGATTATTTGTGTTGCCTAGTTTCTTTGCGTCATCTCTTATCATTGTTTTCCCTTGAACTTTTGATTATATCCTTCTCTTACTTCACTTCCCGAAATTTCGGTGACTCATTGCAGGAAAAACAATCTGATAGACCAGGATTCGTTTCCAGACCCCTTAACTACGCCTGGTGCCTTAACTAGCTAGTCTGCATAGATGTGCCCTTCTGGTATGATTTGTTTCGCTTTTTAGGAAGAATATTATGTTCTTAAAATGTATCTCAAACTGATATTAGAAATTACCCGTATAATACGCATGGGTCCACAGTCGATATGGTCATAGCCTATTCTACAAATATGGCTGTAAACCATCAACGAAATGTTAGATCTACTCGTTGCAAAGTCGTGAAAAGTGGTTACAAATCATAGATTATTTTTCACATTGAATTTCAGGTTTACCATATTCGAAACCCGTTTTATTGTTATGCTGTTTAGTTGCCTTAAATTTTTTTAATTTTGGGGCAACTTCATGCCGTGCTAACTATGAGACAGCGGTAAAAAGTTGGCTAAATTTTCTCTAAGAACCTGAAACATGATTTAGTCAGCACTTACCGCCAGGGAGAGATACAGGATGTATCCCTACTTTCCCCCATCTTTTTTTCTCACGGCCGTAGTCTAAATGAAGTGGTTTTGTGGTACCTATATTATAGTTACAGTCGACCCAAATGGAAGGGCTAGAACCAAAAATAATCGCGCCATGAAAGTATGTGCAACAGATGTGAATAATGGGTTTGCTTTAAAGTACTGTGCTTCGCTGGCTAGTCCTTATCGAAATAGTGGATAACGTTCGAAATCAAATTAGGTCAGCAGAGGACTGAATTGTGTGACAGAAAGGGTCAGATGGTGATAGTCATGGGTTAATGTAGTGATAGAGACTTTTGAGAGAGAGATATAAGTAGTTAAAAGAACAGCTGGGTGTGTAGTGTAGAGACTTTTGAGAGAAGGGATATTAGAAGTTAAGAGAACAGCTGGGTGTGTATGAGGCAGTTAATTGGTATTATTGAAGAAAAAGAGGTAAACAATGATAGGGCAAAATTGAAATCGTTGGCGCGGGGTTAGCGCCCCTGATCCGTCACTGAAAATCTGTTTCGCCTGTGACTACTCTGCAAGAGAAAGAAGAGCTGGTTTTATATCTATATATATATATTTATTTTTTTGTAAACTCTTTCTCTCGAAGACGTACTTCAATGCTTTCACTTTTTCCTATGTCCACACGATATATCACTCCCCGACTTACACCCCTCTTATTATTTCAAGCTTTCACTTTCACCATACGTCGGGCTCTCCCTCGAACAACTGATTTCCCCGCGGACATCTTCGTCCTCCGCACCGGCAGCATATGAGGAGAGAAAGAACGGATGGGGTTTTATGTTGTGTCTGCTTGTAGGACGGGGGACGACAAGATCGCGTTCTCTCTTGCTCTCTCTCCCATCCCCGGCTGGTGACAGCGTGCATCCCGGATGGAGGTAGGTGAGAGACGGAGGAAGGAAAGAGCAATGGTAACGGAATGAGAGATCCTGCCGTTGCTCCCTTGGCTGACTAGTTTCATGCGGATTCTTATAGGAGAGGAAAATGATGACCACTAAGTTCGTGGGTCTTCCCCTATTTTTGAGCATAGGTCGTCTGTTCGCCACATTTTTGTGTGTTGTGAAGTGTCTGGTGTGTTGGTATACTCCTGTTCATCGAGGTGAGAGATTGAAGGAAAAATTGATGTGCCCATGCTTTACGATTACGCAGGGGAATATTGATTTCATTATATTTATATACATTCAGCCGTGTTGAATGGATCTGCTGTGAATATCTTAACTAAACTTAAGCATTATTAGTTGAATTGTCACGGCACTGCAAGAGTAATCAATAACTAAGCTTTGCATTTTTAGTCATGCTGACAATGATAGTTTTTAGGATGCTGCGCCGAAGTGAAGCTGGACAGACAGACACAAGTACTAATCTCTATCGAGAATAGTTTCGTTTCCATTTATACCATTAGTATTCCATTGTTACTATCGGAAGTCATAACCCGTTCCCCTCTCCTTTAAAACATTTGGTTGAGGCTGAAGCGGAGATACGCGAGTAGGATCTGATATTGAGGATGTGTCCTGTTGAGTTTAAGAAATGGTCAGTAGTATCCAGACGCCACGGGCTTTTAGTGTATCCCCACAGGAGTTATTTTTTTTAGTCGCCAAGTGCGCTTCGGAAAGCTATGTCCACACGCTATGGTTCGTACGTGTCAATGAAAGTTCCGCTTGATTGCTTTCGATTGAAACATTCTTTCTATTTACGTATTGTATTCACTAATTCACTATTTAACGGGATGATGGCAAAAAATTCTGCCATCGCTCTATTTTTTTATAAGTCACAATACATTGCTATTTTTTCTCCCGAACAAAAATGTTTCCTTTGGTTTACCGAAATATTTTTACACATATATTTTTATAAAATCATTTCAATTTTCCCTCAATCGATTGAAAAAAAGAGTAAAAATAATTTGAGGGAATAGCAATGGCTCTTTAAGGTTTGGTATCGTAGATATTCGTTATTATGATACCTCTAATATTTTTCGATGAGGTTAAGTTTTCATTAGTACGTTCTAGAAATGCAAGATAACTGAAAGCTTTACCATTGAAAAGCAGGAAAAACTTCGTCCGTTTTATAATGTCATAAAACTGAAAAATGCTGAAGTGTAAATTCTACTTAGTCGAAGTTGATATGCCTACATCGAATAAGTTAATTCGAAAGATGCACAGCGACTTGCAGCTTTGATTGAATTGTTGATAGTGGCGTATCCGACGATCAGTCTTCAGTGCTTACCGAGATATTGTGTTTTTATTCGTAACCATACGGCTGACTATTGATTTGTTTCGCAGAATTTCAATGCGGCAAATTACAAAGAGAATTTCTCAAACCTTAGAATCTTGTGCGTGAAGATTGACTTGATTATCCCGATGCCCAGCATTATGTCACATCTACTGCATCTACAGTGCTGGAGTCTCTATTACCCTATACTTGAATAAGCGCACATTATAAATTTCCTAAAAATAAATCGATGTTCCTTCGCATAGTTTCAATAATGTTTAACTGTATTCCGCTAACATACTGCGACAACCTCTAGTCTCTAGTGTTTTATATTTTCCTCAAACAATCGAGCGGATCCACAGTGGTCGTCTCACTGCCCTCCACGCATTCTCATAGCCACATTTTTTCCTATCTCTTTGTAAATGCATTTAACTATTTTCCTTTCATAAGACTTCTTTCTCTTGCACATATTTCCTCTTCCGTCTCCCCACTCTCGATGTTGTAGGAGGTGCCGGGCCCCGTGGCATTTTGCGGTTGAGATCAGCTCGGTAGCGGCAGCTTAAGGATGAGACGTCGGCTGGAGGTGAAGGGAGTAAAATGAATGGAAAGAGAGGAAGAAGCGAGATGGAGCATGAGTTGCCGCACCGCTGAACGCGCATTACATTATCTTCCCCTCTGTTACAGCTCAGACGCCTGTGCGGATGAACAAGACGGTAGGGATGTAGAGAGGTGTTTTGTGAACAGTGAAGTGAACTGCGGGTGGTTGAGTCAGATCCGAGGGACAAAGTAAGCGAGGAGTGCGGTCGGAGGAAGGGATAAGGAGAGCGCTGAAAGACAGCGAACGGTAGTGCAGACATAGTAGATTGATTGCGTGTAGGGAACGGATGTGAGAAAGAGGGCGTAAATGCCGAATATAGTGACGCACGGCGCACGTGGTTATACAAGCGGTGAACAGCGGGGGAAGGATAGCGCAATATTATATAACTTTGCAGTCATCTATCGGTTAAAGGTAGGTTTCATTTGCATTCAGAGAATAGAGAAGTGATATCCAGGTTTTTACTCCTTCATGGCGCTATCTATCATAACCATTTCCTTTCTCGCCTCTGCATACAATAAAACGTTCTTCGTACCGTTCAAAAAACATTTTCTCTTTCCTCCTTGTTTTGCAGCTACTGCGATGTTTGCTTTATCTCCTCGATTGCGACAGCTCCTTATCCCTTGACGGGCCCTGAAAAACTGAAAAAATCGGCATTTGCCAAAACAAGTAGGTGTAAAATCTATATAATGACTGCCATCCCGTTCTTTATCATACAGCGAATAACAAGGGTGAAATGAGCTGGAGCACTTTTGTGCTGTAATAACCATTTACTGCTCCTCCTTCCAAGATTCTGACCATCTTCTCCAGACACCTTTCAAAACTACTAGATCATAAACACGAAGGAATTCGAATTCCAGAGGTAGTTTCCCAGGAATAATAGAAAAGTGTTTTAATGACCTGAACATCGACTCTAACGCACTATCTTTGGAATCAGAAAACATTCGGTTTCTCGCTGTGATTATTGGGTTTTGGCTTCCATGTCGTACCCGCCATGCCATATCTGTAAATCTGTAAATATTAACTCAAGGAAAGTTTCGTCGTTCCTACCCCAACTAGATTTATTACTTTTTAAATAGAACTTACCATTAATTCAAAATATTTGAAACTGGGAAGGATGAAGGTTGCAAGACGTGGAAATGGAGGTAGGTTTTGCGTAACAAAGGCGTATACGCGTGATAGAGCTCGTGGTTGCTGTTTTTCCTACATTTGGGTGAAGATAGAGTTGATGGAAAGCCTGCAATATATGTCCGGGGTTTACGCGACTCAGACATACGTGAGGTATGTGTAGCAAGAAACGTTTTGCATGATTGGAGCATACGAGTTGGTAATCTTTGTTTTTAATTCCCTTGTGGCCCCAAGTTGTGGGTACAAAAAATGTAGTTAAATATATCGACTAGCGTTCTCTACTACGGAAACGGCTATTGACGAGCGTTGCCCTATCAATCTAGCTCCGGACACCAACCTTCTCAACACTTTTTTACCCTTTTTCCTCACCACGGAGTCCGTTGAGAAATGCGGATCCGCTATTATTCCATTAATTTTATGCCATGTAAGCAAATTAGGTTAGCATGCGGATGACTTTTATTATTATTACTCAGATTCCTTATCAAATTTAACAAAATTTAAATATTTATTTCGCTTCACTGCAGATGAATGCTTTAGGATAATTAATTTGCAGTCCCATTTACGAATCTCAAATATGAGTGACTTCAACTTAGGTAAATATATAAATTGACATCAGTTATGAAATGTCATGGCTAGACACTAGACAAAATTCAGACACCTAAGTATGATTGCAGTGAAAACAATTATATGTTTCCAATTTGGTGGGGCGTCCCCCAAATATCTTGCATTAAATTCTAAACCAGATCAAATGAGAAGTAATGAGTGGACAGTACAAAATTTGAAAATTGAAAATCAAAGATTAAAAATAAAAGGTGGATATCTATGATCCTTCGATGATGTTTCCCCGGCGAGTTCCAATTTGGCTTCTCTTTCCGGGCTGTGTGGTCCAATTTACCACGGCGGACTCTCGGATGTCACGGTGCTACGGTGCAAGCCAGGCACTAATATTCATTAATCAAACAAATCTTTTGCATCTCTTAGGCACTGAGCAGATTAACTCAGCGTCTATCCCCGTCAAAATATCCATAAGCTGTCCTCCAATACGTCTCTCCGTACACTTCCTTTGAGCAAAACTCTCCTACTTACATTGTTAGACCATCGTTCCCCAAACTTGTGCCAATTCCCCAAGCGTGGCTTATATTGTTTTACCCAAGTCAGAGCCTTACTGCACATGATCAATAATATTCAGGCTTGTTTATTTTATGGTATTAAAACCATTGTAGTCTGCTGCCCGTTGAAGGTTATTTCCAGGTTATACAACGTTGCCTATCAAAATTACGAGCACCAACTATAACACATAAAAACTGGGAAGAAGTATTAGCAGTTAAAACATTACAAGGTCTTCCCATCTGCTTCTCGATCTGCCTTATTTTTTAACCCTCCCAACCAAAAACTCAGTCCGAACGCAGATGGGTGTGGACTATTTTTGGAAGAATTATGTTTGAATCGGGGAAGATTGCGTGCCTGATTTCGATCCCTCGCTAAAGAAAGGAGGCGCTCCTGGGAAATCTGCCTAAAATGCGCTTTATATTGTATTATGGCTTTCATAAGCTCCCACGATATTAATTTTAATCTACGTATGTGTTTTTTATGATACAAATAAAAAACAAATGACATTTTATAAAGCATATTGTCACATGATAAATGTTATATCTAAATAATGCATCTCATTGCAATTCTGTGACATTATTACTTTGGCGGCATCATTCCATTTGTTTTTTGCGCTGAGTATACTTCGTTTAGCCGATTATACTAAAGTCTATCAGTATGGCTCAGAGAATATCATGGAGAAGTAAGTATAATGTACATTTCTATTTCTATCTAAGCTTGACTGTCACGTTGTTTAAGTGACTGTATGAGTTAGCGTGTAGGCGACGAAATCTCACGCCTCTTTCTCCTTCCTTTTGTGCGAGTTCGTGGGAAACAGTTGTTCCGCTCTAGTATCGACAGTTACCACGGGTTCTTTTTTCTCTGCTCCCTTCATTCAGCCTACGTAGCGGAAAGTAACGGTCTCCCGGGATAACAGTCGAAGGACACGCGTTAATCCCAAGTAGAATCACACGACGAGAAGAACTGAATCCGCTAAGACCCGGTGGATTTATGATCCGGGCGTGAACTGTAATTTTGGGCTGTTTATGAGTCCCTTTGTTTACGGATGAAAGGATTGTCGAGTTATGAGGGCATGTTTCTTTTGGTCCAACAGCATCAATCCTAAGAGTAAGTTCAGACAGAAATGGATTGGTGGTTTGGTTTTGGTGTTGAATATGGATAGAGAGAAAGGAAGAAAGGGACGATTTTGTGGGGGATGTGTTACCGAGAGTGGAATATATCGGCTGGGGCGTAATAGTATGCAGCCTCTGTTCCCGCTTACCGCTGAAACGTTACCAATGAAGCTCGAGCTGCTGACTTCGGGATATGAGGTCAAGATTTTTACCCCTCTGTATCACTACGTTTACCAATCAAACTCAGATCGATATAATCTCGGACAGATCTGAAAATTCTAAGACAGCCGGCTCGGATCACCTGGTTTACCACTGCGAAATCCATTGAAATATCGATTTGAATCTGTTCATAGCGATTTGATATCTCAGACTGGCATAGAAAGCGGGCCGAGTTAGTGTCATATCGATCTCGCTTGCCCGTTGCATTTACCATACCGAGCTAAACCGGCCAAATCGATCTAAGTTCGATTGGTAAACGTAGTGTATATCTCTTATCCGCATTTCATTGATGTTAATGACGAACCAACTTTTACCCATCGTTTTCTCTGGGGCATTCTTTACACTACCGAACCAGAATAATGGATACCAAATGTCTATTCATTGGTAATTCTACCGGATCACTCAGTGGATTAATTGTATCGCTTTCGCGTTAGTGATCTGCATCACTCTTAGCTGCATTATTCGAGGGTGATGGTGACCTAGAGTTATAGACAGCTAGGAAATTAGGATGTCATTCGGGGTCGAATTAAAGAAATACGTAAATCTCGGGGATCCATAATTCACAATTGGTATTTCCAGTGGAGTAAGACGTAACGCCATAAGTGTACTTTCCCTCTCCCAGGTCCCTTTGCCATCCTGTCAGGATTGCATACTGGAAATATAAAAATCTAGCATTTATGAAGAGGTTAAAAGAGCTAAGTTCGAGATTTTACTGTTTTCAATTCATCTCGATAATCCTCTGGGAATAAGTGTTTTAGTTTTACGGATCATACTGCATAAAAGTAGGTAAAAAGGTCGATTTAATGCAAGATCTGTTGTACCTGTAATAATTTTAATTCGTTCAGCAAATGTACCAGAATATTGACCGTGACACATATCGTTCAGATTTTAGAAAGGAGAGAAAAGCACTTTCCAGAATAAACTCACCAACATTTTCTTTGTATCCATGTCTGAAAAAATGAAAATCTATGATGAGCTGGTCCCAAGAATTCCTTAGTTTTCACATATCGCTCACTTCTTGGGAAATGTGAAATGAACCCATCCATCAAAAATTTTCCGTGAGAGAGGAATAAAGGGATGCGTTACAAGTGCCGAATTTTTCTTTCTCATTTTTTATACTCTTCTTTTTGCACTCACTTCCGTGCTCCAATTAATCAAAAGAGCTGAAAATAGAATATATTGTTATGAGTTGGTTTGGAAAATTAGGGAAGCGGGGAGGACAGTTGATCCCAAAGAAGTCCATTTTAAGAAGTGGCCCATTCTCCATCACTCATCGCTCGGTTAGGGAGAGAGGTGGGGAAAAAGAGTAGTAGAATAATGTTGGGTGGTCCATCGAAGAGGAGAAGAAATAAAGACAACGTACTTGCGAGAAGGAAGACGTCGTTTAATCCGACGGGGAATCGCGGGAGGCGGTTTGACCAACGGTGCTCGAGGCTTGCTCTGCGGTGCGGCGCGAATCAATGAAGTTTTGATGAAGAAAGGAATGAGGAGGCAGTTGGGAGATAGTAAATGAAGAATGAAAATGATATTCTTGAAGGGGTGAATGGTAGAGACTCAAGCGCGGAGGGATGCGAATGTTTAAGGGGTAGAGGCATTGTTGCGAGGAAGTTATCGTTGCGGGAGCGGAACAAAAGATCGGGAAGAGTAAGAAATGAGTGTATTGGGTGAGTGATTGGAAAAAATGCACGAGATACGCTGTAACTTCAGAGGCTTCCAGAAGTCCATATTGTAACTTTTGGATGTGGATGCTTTTGTAAGGCTTTGGGATATTGAAGAGGAAGATGTGGGAGAGAGGGATTGAGAGACACATGGCGTAGAGTATAAGATGGCAAATATTAAAAAAAGGGAAAAAATCGGCCATTAATTTAATAGAGCCTAGATTGTGTATTCGTGATTGTTTCTCCGGTAGAAGTCGACATTTCTTCGCTGCGAGATTTCTCCTTCCTTGCCCATAATCAGCCACTTTCTGCCCATCGCTTCCCTCACCCACCACCGCATTGCGGGAGACGGGAGACGGGAGATTTTCGAGGAGGAAGATATACACTCTAAATATCGAAAGAAGAAGGAGTTCTAATTCGTTATGGTCCCTTTTTCCTTCCTCATTTTTAATACATTTTGTAGTTTCCAGTACCTACGAAGAAAAGACTTTCAAATTTCTGCTCGCCTGATCCTTAAGCTCTACTCCGCCTACGTATTCCGTCGTCGCAGTGATTGGAAGTCCCAGGTGTTCTCATCGGCGGTGAAGTCGCGATACTATCGGCAGATTCATCCCCGAACCATTTTTCTGAGTGTACTCTCTTCTTCTCTATCGTTGTTTCAATTTATGTACAGTTTTGAGAAGCATCAATGTGTCCTCCTGTAAGGGAAAAATATCAGGAGAGTTTGACAACTTAATGGTAATCCAATCATTTAGAAACATTAATTAAATGATATTTCTCCTGTAGCCGGATGTAATTGTTCATTTCGGAAAATTGGTGTTCGCATACTTAGGCTGGGTCAAACTGTGCCGGTGATCAACTGTGCTCAAATTAAATAAATATATGATTTATTACTCAAAACCCTGAGCATTATGAACCCAGTTGCGTCACAATTCGTCAAGGATTCACAATAAATTCCCAGGGAGAATATTATGTATAAAAGGGTGGTGGCGATGAGCGTCCAACTCCAGTGAGACTCCAGCGTGGTTATATCGAAATAAAGCGCTGTCACTCCCCGGTCAGATAAAATCCGGGTACCATGTCTTTTTCGTTCTTTCTTTAAAATTCGAATAGGCATAAAATGAAAAAAAGGGGAAAAACGAAAAGCGCCTTTATATTTTCCATTGATTGAAACGTTATTGACCTGTGGAACCGTATGACAGAAGCGTTTCATATCGAGGTTCTATTGACGTCACATATCTGCGAAACTGACCGCGTCCAACGGGCAAGCGGTTAAAACGGCTATATTTTCACAATGCTTCCGTATTTCCTTTCCCTGCATTTTTGAGAGACTGACCTGGCCAACTGCACAGAGGGATAAAGGCGGACAAAAATCAAAGCTTTAACATTCAGAGTGGTCAGAGAAGAATCAAATATCCCTCTTTACCCGGACGTCAAGTCATTCTATTCAGAATCGATTTTTGTTGGTTATTACGGCCCCTGTTTAGCCGACCACTGCGATAAAGCTGAATACAAATAGTGTAATCCTACAATAACAAACACTAAAAGGGTATATCTAATGAGCATTTAGATCGTCAGAACCCTGGTGTACGATACACATGGAAAGCACCTGGAGATAAAAAGAGACGCATGATAGATTACGTTATAGTACAGCAAAGATTTAGAAACCAGGTTAAATCTAGTCACAGCTACCCAGGAGCTAAGGTAGATAGCGATCACATACTAGTGACAGCAAACTGTGACATTAATTTTAAGAAGCATAAAACGGTCGATCATAGTAAATGGTGTTCACATAAACTAAAAGATGTTGACACTCTACAGGAATTTCAAGAAACAGCTGGCAAACTAGTGAATGAAAATGATGGATGGGACGGTATCAAATCTGGCTTAATAACAGCTGCTGACAAGGTTCTAAAAGTAAAGAAACTGAAACCTAAAGAATCTTGGATGACCTAAGAGATCTTGGAGCTCATTGAAGAAAGAAATAAGTTAAGGTCCAAAAATTATAATAAATACAAGGCTGTTAAAAACAAGATAACAACAATGTGTAGGTTATAGAAAGAAATATGGATGAACGAAACAAGTAAAGAAATTGAGAAAGATTTAGTTGAGGGGAAACTTGACAAAGCCTACAGCAAAGTAAAAACATTACAATATAGACCGAAAACTAAGAGCAACCTGGTGAAAGATAAACATGGGAAACTATTATTTGGGCATGAGGAGGCGTGTGATAGATGGAAAGAATATATTGAAGACTTGTATGATGGTAAGGAAATTGAAAAAATAGAAGAGTATATTGAGGAGGAAAATTCTATTGACGCTGATAGCAAAGGGCCACCCATAACAAGAGCTGAGTTTAACAATGCTCTGATTAAATTAAAGAAAAATAAAGCCATCGGTGTGGATAACATTGCAGCAGAACTACTGAAAAATAGTGGTATTACAATTAAGAATAAACTTTATATGATTGTATCCAATTGCTATGAGGTAGAAAGAAATTCCTGAAAAGCCTTGTATGGAGTGTGCTAACATATGGATACGAGACATGGACTCTAAGGAAGAGTGAAATGACCAAACTTCAAGCTGCAGAAATGTGGTTTTGGAGGAGGATTACAAAAACTAGGTGAACCGACAGGAAAACTAATGAGCTAGTACTAAAGGAAGTACATACAGAAAGAGAAATATTGGAAACAATTAAAACAAGGGAAGCAAAGCTCATCGGACACTTACTTAGGCACGACAACTTCATACAAAATATTACGGAAGGAAAAATTCTAGGCAGAAGACAAAGAGGACGACCGAGAACTTCGTACCTAAAAGTATTGGCGATGGAAATGGGATGCACCTCGTACAATGAAATGAGGAGAAAGGCTAAAAAAGAGATTGTTGGAAGTCGTGGCTGCAACAACAAGGATAACCTTTAGAAGAGGAGAAGAGAAACCCTGGTGTTTTCCCCCACATATTACCTGAGTATACGCTACCATGAATATACTTTCGACAGATACTCTCTCTGCATACACTCTCGACATATACTCTTTCTGCATACACTCTCGACATGATACTGTCCATCTCGCTCTATTTAATTCGAATCATTATGAATACAGTTTCAATATCCAGTAAGCAAAAGGAATTATTAAACTAAAATGTTTGAGTGGAAATTCTTAAGGAGAAATAACCATTAGATAAAGGGATACGTAACAGAGATCTGAATGGAAGCGAGCCGGAATGTCATGCATGCTACCATTGCAAAGACATCTTCAGATTGACGACAACCTACTCTTATAAGCGCAGTGAGTTTTATTACGATTCATTTTGCTTTTAATATGAACAATACGTTGACGATTCGACAAAAAAGATAAAATCCTATTTGATATCCGGTTTCATGCTGCAGTTCTACTGCAAATCTGATTCCTGAACACAAACTTAAAATCTTCATTGATATTTTATTTCAGGTGATTCCTTATGAAAAGAGAACTCGCTTTGCACTTTTCACACTGTTTTATTCTCTCCAACCATGGTTTCCACAAAGTTACCTTGATAATGACATAACTTTGTCGAAAGCATGGTCGGAGAGAATAAAACAGTGTGGAAAGTACAAAGCGAGTTCTCTTTTCATGTGTCGCTGTTCCATAAAGTAAAGCCTGATAATCAATTCTTTCCTACCTACCTTAAAGCTGATATTTGTCAACTTTTATTTGGGGATTTAGAAATTTTTTCACTTTCGTTGCTATGGATATATTTCTCCATTGACGCTGGGCCGAGTGTCGATTCAAGGTTTGGAACTCAGCGAGGCGGGCCAGTTTCAGGGGAGGGTTAGATTTATGTGTCGCTTTGGGGTAAAATTGTAAAAGTTACAAAAGTCGATTAGGCTTCGAGGTATTGCAATCGATAGCTTTACATATATGAGTTAGTCATCCTAAGTGCATGTTATTTAGCCTTCTTTATACCATTTTTCGCACTGCTAAGTACTGGGTATAATTTCTTCAACTTTTTCCTGGCCTCTGCCGTAGCTTTGATGACCAATTTCAACCAACCAAGCTTCATGATATTGTAGTTTTCATTAAAAAACATGCAGTCCATGTAGAGGATTGCAAGAGAAAAATTGAATATGAAAATTAGCATATTAAAAATCTCGATTCCGATCAAATTTATTTAGTAAAATTCTTCATGTGAGCTCTTATTCAGTATGCTGTACTGAAATGAAATATGTAACGTAGAACAGCGTCTTATATGCCGTCAAATGAGGTTATGATGATCTTCCAGTGGTCCCACGTTCGTTTCGGTACACTGATTATAGTATTTTGAAAAGTCGTTAATAACTGGAAGACATATAATGTGTGTTTGTACTAGAACTGTCTGGTATCCATACCTCATGGGGCGCGTATTTCATTTTCGAGAATTATACTTTTCTTTGCTTGCATGTAGCGCGCAGACTTGAGAGCTATCATTGTTTTTTTCCTTATTTAAAGAGTATCATCATATCACACTTGCCCCTCCCTGCTTGCAAATTGCAAGCACCCATTTACCCGTTGAAAAATACATGTAAATAATACTAAATGACATAAAAATGATCACTTGTTGCGAGCAGGGCCTGAAAACTTGCTCCACAAGGAAAGCCTACAAATTCTAAAAATTTATGCAAACATATTCTGAACTGTTGTTGCGCAGAAAATTACTTGCGGCTAAATTTCTCTCTCTAGAATTTCATATCTTGTTGGTGTCTCCGGTATGTTTTATTGTTAATTTTTAAACTCATTTATATGTTACAACTGGCAATACAAAAGGCTTTGGAGGATTTCTTTTTAGAGACTAGGCTATATTAATTTGAAATATTTCAAAAACTAAACATAGCAGTATCGTATAATTTTGTGGTATCCAATTCGAATTGTTTACTGTTCTTATATGAAAAAACTCTAAATGTTAGTGATACTAAAGAAAATAATATTTTATCCGGGTTTTTCGATGTCTTTTAAACGCTAAAAGCATTATGAATAAGCCTATTTGTTAATTTTATGTGAACTAAGAGTTCCATTTTTGTATCTTAAATCAGTCGATCGGTAAGTTATTCATAGGAGAACCTATCGTTTTCCGGTTTAATACCTTGAATATATTTACTCTAGCAAATAAACATCGGGACTAAGAGTAAATTTCCCTTTGTCATAGGCACATTAAATTGAACTTCGAGATATTCTCACTCTTTAATGGCGGTTTCTGTACCATTTTTTATCTCACATTGTCATCCATATTCGAATTTCTCTCTCCACTCTCGCGTCGATAGATGCTCGTCTCCGCAGGAACAGCTTTGCTCCCGAGAGCCAGATCACTTGTGCACTGAAGGATTTTGTAATGGTGGTGAAATGTTCGGAAGTGGATGGAAGAAGGATGGAGGCTTTGAAATAGGGACAGGTCCAATGCAGATTTGAGTGTCCCCAGATTGTGAGTTCGGAGTTGGAGGGAAGAATCAAATGTTGTCGATATTTATTTTTACAGCCATGAATATCCGGGTCCAAGGTGTCCTCAGTACTGGTGAGCCGACACGGGTTAATTAACTAGCAATTCCCAATTATGGAGAAGTAAACATGGTTTATCGCATAATCTAGAGAAGGACCAGTCGCAGAGCTGAAAGAATATCGAGGTCCTTTCATTGCCTTTTATATTCATTTTATATTCTCATTTAAGGAGAAGTGAATATGGTTTACCGCATCCTTTAAACACGGGGCCATTGTAGAGCGGAAAGTATTTCGATGGGTGTCCTATATCATCTTTCTTGCACGTTTACTAGTATTGAGGTCGAATCTAAATGGCGGATAGGCTTAGGTTAATTATCGGTAGCACGAAGCGTGTGGTTATTGATCGCTATCGCAATTTATCTCAGACGCAAATAGGTGCAACCAGAAAAGAGACCATGGCAGTAATAGGAATTGAAATCCGGAATGAGGTTTGTTTTCAAATATAATGAATAATGATGGCCGAGAAAAATAGAGTGAAAAAGTAACACCTAGTGGACTTTTTTACGCTTAGTTGGTGGAAATGTGAAGTGTTTATCAATGTGAAATGAAATGTATTGAGCCTGATATTCGTCTATATTAGGCCTTCTTTTCTCTCCCTATCTAGTCTCCGCATCTTCAAACCATTTTTCTGAGTATTTATCCGTAATTCTTGACCTCCCTAACAGCGCTTGACTCCTGCATAGTAATTGCTTTTACTTCCATCTCCCTGTTACGTTTAAGTGGAATACCTTTCCACTCCCACATTCCGCGCCAGATGAAATCTTTCCTTTCCTCCCGTCATCATTTCCCAACACCCTTTTCCCCATTCAAACCTTTCTACTGGCTTTTCCTTCCCTTTCTCCTCTTCGTCCTCCATTTTCCTCTTCCTTTTAGGACAGGCCCCAGTGTGAGTGAGCCCCCTGATTCCCACTCCAAAGAATCCCTCTCACTTCTTCGTCTGCATTTTCCTTCTGACGATCCCATCCCTCTATTCCCCTTTCTAACACCCCCGAGGCAGCCCCAACTTACTCATCCATCCATTCACACCTCACGCCTCTTCTGGCTTCGCACTCACCCTCCCTGGAACATGCCCGAAGCAAAAGGGACTCTTCCGAATCCTACTCGTTGGTTATCGCCTTGTTCACGCTTCGGTGGGTTTCTTTTTCACTCGTCCCTGCAACTTCCTCTCTTCCTACTTTGCCTTTATATCCTCGACCTGGCCGCCAGCCTCATTCCCTATCGGGGTCAAAGGTGAAGGGGTTGAAGAGAGGAGAGAGAGAGGCGGTTATCAGGCTGGGGCATTGTCCTAGACTCACGATTTGCTACCCTTCTCGACGCGTGTTCCAGCAACCATCGTCCTTCCCTAAGTCATCCTCATTCCTTCATTTTTTCCGCACAGTTTTTTATTTTTCTTAAATTTTGCAATATTATATCTACTAGCACATTTTAACTTATAGTAAATGCATATTTATATTATTTAACCTTTTCGCTGCGGTCCGGTCTCCCGATCATGAGGCTTACCATGCGGCTGAAAAGTGAATCGCCCGCGCGTAACTCATCCTCGAGTAATATATTCCATAGAAGAAAGTCATGATATACATATTTGTAGCTGTTTTTTAATTACTTAAAGATTAAGAAACATTTAAATCATTTTCTGTGTGTTGTGTATTTAAAAGCAATCGAGGGCTAGTGAGTAACCATGAAGCGCTCCACGGAGCCAGAGCGTAAAAGTACGTTCACAGCTGCCTGCTTTGCGAACGTACAAGTACGTTTGCAGCAGTGAAAGGGTTAATTATATAATGATAGTAAATCATGTTTTCCATATCTGATTGTAAATATTTCCAACGACTAACATACATCCGCTCGTTTTAAGTCTTGGCACAGTATAATGGGTTCAATCTTTGCGTTTTATCTGATCAATGTAAGCTTTCCAGATGTTCACTATTCGATGGCGGGATTTTTTATATTCTTTCTCCCAGTTGCTACGATTTTATTGTTGGCATTTACTTGCAGAACTTCGTCGACAGAATATCTCTTCATAGCGCGTTTTAATTAAACAGAAACGCTTTTACTTACATACTTCAGACAATGAACACCGTCGAAATACTATCTAGAAGTCTCAAGCGTGTCACATCAAATTAAATTACAGGTCCAGGATGTCGTTCGAAAGACGAAAATTTTACAAAATGTTAAGTACTCATCCCGATATTGGTTACGCAGACTACAGGCAGATGTATCCTCCTCAGCGCTTCGGTGTACCATTACGAATCTTTTGTCAAAGTCTTAATCATTTATGAACGTCTTATTCATGGATTATCTCTCATATATGTATTGTAGTAAATATATTGCTTCGGCCATAAATGTATTGTAATAAATATATTGCATCTCTCATAAATGTAGCATAGTAATATAGTATATACCTAGCAGAAGAAGTACATATAAAGTATATCAGTTTAACGACGAAATACTGGGAAACAAATATAATTTCCAATAATGTTGCTAGGACAGTAAAACTTCAGTGGGACGCACCTGTACGTTTTAAAAATTCAAACAGAAATGAAGTCCGACTGACTGTTGCTTCACTCCATGGCCAAAATGATACAGCAATTCAGTATAAACCTAGAAATATGGATAGTAATACTCCTGGGTTACTCTCTATATCAACTTTTTTCCACTGCAATTTATTGCCTACGCAGTGAACTATTTTAACGAGACGGAGTATACTCACTTCCGCATTTGCTGACAAAAATTTCAATAATAAATCATTGTCAATCCGAGCAAAATTCTCTGCAAAAAATGATAGAATATCTGCAATACTAGGCGTGTTCCGGCGAAAAATAACAGGAAACAGCAAGAACCGGATGCAAAATGGCTCGAAATCCATCGCTTCTCTGCTCCGAAATTCAGGGTATTTTTTTCCTTGACATGGCCAGACTAGTTCCCTTCCGCCATCGCAGATGTTTGCTCACTGGCGACGCCATTGTATCCGTTTTGAATTCTTGCTCCATAAGACTATTTTATTTATATGTATAAAGCATATACCTACTTTTTCATCATTCTCAGATTTCCTGTTTTTGTCAATTGCATAAGGCCGAAATTCAGCAGCATTGCAGATTTTCTCATAAAAACACCTAAAAATACAGTTATGGTCTTTTCCACCCACAACCGTAAGTTTTGTCAAACCAATTTAAAATACTTTCTGTTTGAATGCAAGAACGTGCTCATAATTAATAATCAAAGTTATAGGATAGTGATGTGGTATGGTGCTTTTTATTTGAGAGATGGGTAATATATATCCTTTATATACCGTATTGTTGCTGAAGATAATAAATTAATTTGCGGCCAAAATGTGCCACTACAATTCTATATATGTAACATGTACCTACCTGCCGATTCAATCAACTTGGCAACCAGAAAGCTTAGCCCTGTACTCAGTGGTCCGACTTAACTTCAGATATTCTCGATTGTGTCTTGTTAACACTTTCAGTTCGGCCCGTTTTATTTGCTCGCCCTCTGTCATTGTCATGAATGGTCGCTTTTCCTTTTTAGGTAGAACTTCGCTAATTATTTCCACATTTTCAGTTAGCTCTTATCTTCATAATATCTCATTATTTTGGACCCCTCCTTAACTCAACACTGTAGCTTATGGGAAAATCTTTTTGTCGCTGCATCAAAGGAATTAGGATTAAAAGCTAAGAATATTCTGGAATGAGAAAAATAAAAAGAGGCATCTCAAGTACCCGGAAAGCGATTTGAATCCTCTTTTCAGAAAGAGTACTACGCAAATTTAGCAATATCATACACAAAAGCCGAACGCATTGTGTAAAACCGTTTCGAGTAAGACGCGTTTAACAAATTATAATTATTAGATTATGTAATAAAAATAGATTATGTTTCGTGCCTTTTGAGGCTACACGCTAGGCTTATACTGCTTGAAAATTCAGATTAGGTGACTGTCAGGATGGTTGGAAACTGTGTTTTTCATTCACACTCGAAATTTTTTGCTTACAGATTATCCACTATATTTCTATAAACCTTTAATAAAATAGTTATAAATCTTTTAATTTCAGAAAATCGTTTAAATATTATTCTCCTCAAGTTAAATTTTAAAAACACATTGAGGATCATTATGGATTATTTTTGAAACACCACCTGGGATAAAAACTCCGGCAAAATTTATTTTGTATTCCTTGTTATTGCTAAATAGCATCCAATGACTAAGTATTGATGAGTACTCCCCTGTTTTTACCCTGTTTCTACCCTGTTTTTTAGAGTTGACGACGAATAAATTAGTGATTCTAGCTATGAGCCCACTGATGATGTTTGCACATTTTGCACAGGTAACTTGTTCTCATGTTTGACTCTAATTACACATTAAAGTAAATTTCTCCTTTCCAGCCCTCCCTTACTCTCTCCACCCACCACGCTCCTTCCCTGCTCATTATTAGCTCTCTAGTTCTCAAGCGCCTTCTTCTGACTTAGTTAACTCAATCCACCGCTTACGTATTCCCATTTTTCCCTCTGTGCGAGCCTGCGGTTCTCCAAACTTACGCAGGTGAAAACCTGACGAAGGTGAGGGTGCATGTGTGTATGCATACATTATAACGCGCCTGTGTATCCGTATTTAGAACTCAGTCATCTCTCTATTCCACATTGTCTGCCGCAGTATAGCCGACATCGCAGAATATCCCCCTGTTAAGCCATCTTCTCCATCCGAGCGTGCCTCTGTGGCTATCTTCTTCTCCGCCCATCCAAAACTTCGGCAACTTTCTCTTTGGCTTGAGTTTCTCTTGGCCTTTTCCCCTGGGTAACTCCTCTTTCCTTTCATCCCTAGTTAATTTTTGTCATCAATCCCCATCTTTCCTTAGGATTATATGCATTCATCTCTTTGACGCACTATATTTCTAGGTCCGACAGAAGCAACACAATAAGAGACATACTTTGCCGAACAGATTAGTACAAAAATTTGTTCTTTCCTTGCATAAAACGTGACCATAATAAAAATTGAGTTCCACTAAAATCACTCCCAAAACACACTTCACCATTTCATCTCCCAAAACCTTTTCCTATAGACATATACATTGCTTGAGCCCTACCACCTCCTTCCACCCGCCCACGTGTCAATTCTCAAGGTAATTTTCAGATGTAGATATTTTTCGATCGCCGAAAAGCGTGTCTGTACCCATTAGTAAGCGAGTTACATTTTTTTCGGGATTGGAAACCCTATTTTTCAGCTGCTGCATCTCGTACGTATTTTTTTTTGTCTAACTAACGTCGTGATATTCCTCTCTGAGGCATACGGAAAATTTTAAGCGGCTCAAATATGAATTGATGAGTAATACTGTCACTTATTCCGCTCTTCTCTCAACTCGCGACTTCATTCCTACATAATTATTTACTTTCATGTCCTTCATGACTTGCTTGATGCATTCCATTCTTAGACTTCCTTCATAGTTCACCCGATGTTTCACCACCCTCGCATGTCCTCCTATTGCTAGTGATGTGGAATCACTTGTCATATGGAGACGCAAGCTGCAGACGCAGACGTTTGGTGGCGTACGCGTTTCCTTTACGCTGAAATTTCGGAAGCAGGTTGTGGTAGAGGATTTTATAAAAACTCTTGCTGACGCCGGAGCTATTTCCTAGGACACACCGAAATACATCTTCCCACTCACCGTGGATAGAAAAATGGTCATAGATTCCGACGAGGAATGTATTGACGCTAACTTTGATGAAATCTATGGCTGTTACATAAGTTCAATTTTATGAAAATATCTTTTGAACTATAGTCCAGTTTCTAGAAAAGGACATAAATTAATGTTTTCAGAAATAATGTACCATTTGAAATGTCGAGGTGAATGCAATATCTTTTAACGATCCTAGTATTTAACGCTTCGTTCAAGAAAAACCAAAAAAGCAGTCTTAGGGCGAATCTATCTTTACTCTCATGGTCTTAGATGTCTCATCATGACTGAATCCCACGCCTCTTATTTCTTCCTTTTCATTCATTTTCTTTTCTTTTCTATTTTATGCCTCTCTTACTGCGTCTCTTTTCCGTCGACGGTTACCCATAGTCAAATTGTCTCGTTACATCGCCTCATCAAGATTTTCCAATCGCTCAGCCTTAATCAAATACAGTCCCTCCCCCTTACATATCAGAATGTGGCGGCCCTGTTGTTGCGCCCTCATTCAGCCCATACCCCTGTCCTTTGCCCCCACACTCCCTGCTCTCATTTCTCCTTGCCCTTCATGTATCTTATTTTGTTCTTTCACCTCTCTTTTTATTCTTCTTTCTCTCTCCCCTACTCCCTGGGAATTCGTCAACTCCCTGTTTCTCATCCACACATCTCTCATTCCCATTTACCTATGAACAACACACCTCCGCTCCTACTGTATTGGGGGATCCTTGCATGCCAGTGACTTAATTAATAGTATTATAGTACCTGCATTAAATGTGTTAAGTTTAAGTACATGTATGTTGTTTAACTGAGAAAATAACTGGTAACGAATGCAAATAGAAATACAGATGTAATCGAAAATTATACAGGTATACATTGTTACCAAAATTCATGCTTAACATTGATTCGGGAACAATCACAATCGTGTTGACATCAACAGATTTGTAGAACTGAACAACTCACACCTAAAACAAACTTGTATATAACCTCCTGTTCTGAGAATTCAAAATCGAAAGAAACGATTGTTGACCAGTGTAACCAACCCAAAGAAACTTAACCTACTCAATGAAACTGACATCTCTTGTCAAATTTTTGAAGTACGACAAATTATCAAATGCTACATGTATAAAAACGAGGTTGTGACAATTTTACCCCTACGCACTAAAGTAACCCCACTTTACGGTACATTATAACTTTATAAGACCTTCCACCATTCCTTTTCACCCCGATCCCTTTTCTGTTCCGACGACCGTCTCCTAAACGGCCTACGCATAGCTGACATTCACTGGCGAACAATATGTACCACACAACCTGTTACTTACTTCTTCGTTATCATACGTCTTAGTTAATAGCCTCCTCGTGACCGAAGGTTTCGTAGAATGATAAATATCGAATATTGAAGAGTTGGTATGAAAATGTCCACAGTACAGTTATCCATAATCATACAAGATATGACTTAGCAAAACATCAAATTCAAGATAACATTTAACAAGATTTAGTTGGGCATTTTACAAAGCATTTAACGTAACATATAAACAACATTCTCCAGAAAATTTCAACACCGTCCCCCGTGCAACGTTAATCCCCCCAAATCCCTGATTATTTCCGTCTTTCTAGAACGTTTACCGGGACCAAGTCTTCCCTATGATACGTGCCTCACAATTATCGTTCACCTACTCAGCTGCCGAACACGAACTCAGTGAATAAAAGAAAGTTGTTTTATTCCTTGCAGCGTGGGATTCGTGTATTAAATTCTCTTTGTGTGGGAATGGAAAGGAGATTTTTTGGAAAGGAGATCTAAAAAAAAGGAATGAAAAAATACGAGTCTTATTGCTTGGAATGAAAGGAAATTACTAAATTCTCAGTTTCGGTAGGTTCTTCCGGTTCTCATTCAGATTGTACGTTTTTTCAACCATACCTTTCGGCTTCTCACAAATTGGTGGCGACTTAAAAAATTTGAAGGATGTCTATCTTCGTTCAAAAAAAATCGGTTGAAAATAAATTTGATTCCCCCTTTTTTATCATTTCGCCAAAATACCAAGAAGCTCTTATGTTATCGTCTTTACTGGAGGGGCATAAAACGAATGAAGAGAATATTAGGTATCATAATGGTAAAACTTAAAGAGAAAGTATCATATTAACCCAATACCGCAGTGTAAAATGTATGATAGACCCTTAGTGGAATTATTTTAAAATAATTTTTCACTAATCCGGAGAAAAATTCAATTATTCTTAAAAAAACATATGGGATGGATGCGTTACTCAAATATGACTCTTTGATTAGATAGGAGTAAAGGGTCAGGTTTCGCTATATTCCTCTTCTTTTCTCTTATATTCTGGCATTTTTTTGCGGTTATCTGACTAGAGCAGTCTGGGGAAGAGAAGACATGATAGGCGAGGGTGAGCGTGTGTTCTAAGAGGGAGGAAAGCTCCGAGAATGAGCAATAAGATGGTAAATTGGATGGGAAGATACGATTCTAGTTAAAATAGCATTCAATGGGTGTTCGGAAAATGTGACTAGAGAATATTTAAGGAATCGGGGAGCGTTTTGGACCCGGATACGAGGAGAGGCGTCTATTTTCTCTTCGACCATTGGAGTAGGACCTTATGCGATCGAGGAGAGTTAGGAGACAGGAGAGGCGGAAAGGAAAAGATCAAGGAAGTGGTGTGTGTGTTCTTATATAAGGTAATTCTCTATTTCACCTCTCCTAACCCACTTCCACTCGCCCCCGCAAATCTCTTTGGCCCCAGGTCTCCTCCATTCGCTCCATTCCCCCCACTACTCCCACGTACCGGAAAGGCAATGGAAGTGGTAGCCCGAGGACACAGAGCACGTACACAGTGAGGTCGAATAGTTTGCTCAGTATTATATGTTACAAAATGATTGATGCGCGCGTATGCCATAATGTTTCGGCAAGCTCCTTCGGCACAAAGGCTGAAATTATTAACGTGTAGACTCTTAATTTTTACTTAGTGATATATGCTCGGAATTGGTACCTACTGAATGAAAATAATGGAAAAATTTTGAGAGATTCGACCAAATATATACACTATCCTTCATCGTCCAGAATCTTGAAACAGTCTTTAATTTATCACTTTGCACTCCTGATTGCTGATTAGTTCTCAACATTGGTTGGTTTTGTAATGAAGTTTTTAATTTTTAGGTAATGTTGGCCTCTGTCAGCATCCAGATGCCATTCAGGGTAAAATATCACGTTTAATTGGATATTTATTCTATGGTAAGGTACAAAAATGCGGTACTGTACATTTTGAAGAGGTTTATTTCAAATAAATGCACTCATTTAACTTTTATACATTTATTCCGGGACGGAAATCATATAAACAGCTCTCGGAGGAATACCAGGTTAGTAGAACGAACTGTATTCTTAAATACCGTATGCAACAGACAAACTTCTCATCCAGCACTTTTAGCACGATGGCCTCGAGAAGTTAACGTCTTTTGATAGCTTTGTTCTTTGCCGTTTTCCTGCTGAATCCGATGTCGCTCGTGCTACTAAGTCTTAGTTAGTTCTGTTCCCAAAAACTTTTCATCACTCTCCTACCACTTTTTGTTCTATTTCCTCTGCTCCATCTCCCTAACGACCAATCCCAAAAATAAACCATGAGTTCACCTCACCCTTACATATTTTCCTTGTTTTCTCTTTCACCATGCGCTCTCAACCGATGGGGGTCGGCATTTCTCTGCACGCTGTTTGCTCCTCTGGTATCCTTTTGCGGTCCCATCCCGCTTTGAGAGTTCGGAACCGCCTCCCAGGTGATACTTAATTTCTCTTTGTGTCTCTCTGTTCGCGCCAGTACGTTGTATGGCCGGAAGCGGAATCTCCGCTCACCCTTTTTGTTTTTTTTTTGCTTTGTTCGCGCGGCCGAGTGGCGCGCTGGTGGGCATGTGATTTGTGTGTGTTGTGAAGTTGAACGAAGGAGTTCATCGTGTGTCGCCTTAGTGAATGGATGAAGCGGCCGATTTGCGAGCCCCGTTGGCAAGGTGAGGGGCGATATTGGATCGGTGTTGACCCCAGACTGTTGTTATTGGCTCGACCGGTTAGAGACCGAAAAGATACAGTCCACAATATTAGAAATTGAGTGTTGTACGCCACACTCTCTTTTCTTCACAGTCGTTTCCGTCGCTACTTCGTGCCGCTCCTCAATCCCTGTGAACTACCTACTGACCCTGGCGAACCTAATCAATGTCATTTGCGGAATAGTTTCCCTTTTTTCTTTTATCTTACTTTTACCGTCCCTTGTATGTCCCTTTCTATTTCATCTTTGATTTCTCCTCTCATTCCATCTGTTACTTACCTCGTTTTTTCTACGGATTTCCCTGTTATTTCATTTCCACTTGATTTTCTCCATCAAAGATACTTTACAGACGCTGCATTACCCCACCGAATGCACTGTCACCTCACTCATTATTTCTGCAAAATTGTGCGAGCGTGATTTTCTCTCATTCTCTTTTGCTTGTCAATCCATTTCCATTTTATGCTCTCATTCTACAGTACCAAACTTACAAATATATAATATTTGGTTTTCCCATCCTCTTACTCTCTAACTCTCTTATTTTTCTGGAATGAAATATTACTTTTTAATTCATTACGTGTTTCCTTTCTTAACATTTAGTCATTCTTACTAATACTTTCAGTCTACATCACCGTAGCATTCACTGGCAAATGGGGTTTGACGTGTGTGCAAATTAGGGTGAAAAAATGACGGTGGACAGAAAAGATGACGGAGAAGGAAGTGATAGGCAAACGGTGGGTGAGAATAGGAAATATTTGGAAGATAGGAGTAAGAGAGAGATTAGACGGTTGTTATATGGAGCGAAGGGATGCTGAAGGCATTATATAGGCGGAGGACACTTTTTAAGCAAGGAAGGGCTGGAAAGAGAATAGGATTTGAGGGTTGGTGAAGAGAGGTATGACGTATGGTAAGCTGAATAAATATATTTTGTTACGAAAATCTTGCGCCTGTAAAATCCTGTATAGGATTTCGACTTTGCACTATTTAGACGTACGTCATTAGGAAGATCATCTCAGTCGTGATTAATTGCTTTGAAATTTTTGGTATCTGAGTGAGATGACATTGCCCATGATTATTCCACTGAAATACCTTTAAATCTATCTTGTACCTCGATTTATTTATCTTTCTTTTTCTCTTTTCTGTCCTAAATGATTTTCCTAACTCCAACATTGCATCCTAATATTTTATCACATTCTTCTGTTAACATAAGTCCTTACCTTCATCTCACTTAAAATGCCATTTTCTTTCGACTGGTGCTATTCTCCATTGTATTTTTTCTCGCATGCATCATCTTTCAGTTTTCGATGCTTCTTATGCTTTCTCTACAGTACTCGTCCATTTCTGCTTCGCGCCGAGGAAAATCTGCAAGGCTAACGTTCTCAACCCCTGATATTTCACTTATTTCTATAGACCGTCCTACGCCTGATAGTATTTACGTGGTTGGATGCTCACACATTGTAAAATGTCGAGCACGCTATTAGAGCAGGGGCTATTTCCTTACTACTCGTTCACGCATTTTCGCTAGGAAAGTTCCTTAAAGTACGGCGCAGTTTCCTCTATCCATTCATCTATGCATTCGTCGCTACAGAAAATGCCTCGTGAAAAACTGTTTTTATGGAAAGGGGGTCTTCAGTCGTCAGTTTTCAAGATAAAAATTAAATTGTGTTATTCAGCGTGGTTTCTCCCTCCTACGCTCTCTCACCATCAACGTGATTCTCTAAAAATCTGTATCGTGCCATCGTTGTTTTGGTTAAAATATAAGCCTATATGTAGACGTTTGATTGAGATTTCCCTTAAAAGTGCAGGATCACCTAAATTATCCTATACCCATTATGAAAATTTATGATGGCATGATTTTTTACAAATTTATTGTGATATCGATTTTGAGTGGATTTGAATTTTCATACCACACTCAGTTTTTAGCCATGAATAATTGGCAATAATATTTGCGGAAAGAAACAGGTCCAAAATCCAATTTTCATCGACAGAACTCGGATGCAAAATCCCCAGGAGGCTAACCTTTATAGTGGAAGAAAATGGGAAATGAAAGCATCTATGAATACATTTCGTCGACATTATATTTATTCCGAATAGGACACCTCACTTTTTTCACCTCACACAGGAGCGCTGTAATTGATTGTAAGAGTACCTAGAGAATTCAAATCGGCCATTTGAATGGAAAAAAATGTACTTTCCTGACAGTGGAGAGTACATGAAAGAATGAATAAGGATTCTTTGAGTGCGGGTGACGTATTGATGATTTTAGAGCTGCCAGCGCTGGAAGTAACTTTATCATTCACGCTCTCGATATACAGACGAAAATTAAATTATATCCGATCGGTGTCCGTCAGCAGAAAACTCCGTAGTCACTATTGACCACGGATGAAACAGATGTGACCAGAAGGCAGTTTCGGTCCTAAAGTTAAAAGGACTTGTGGATTGGAATGTATCAGAGAAAAGAAGTCTGTGGTATTTCGCTGTCGAGATATTAGAGAAGTAAGATTAGCTCAAGGGGAATGTATGCTATGTATGGACAAGTGTATGAATGAAGCACATAAAAGTTTACAGGAACTGATTCTATCGATTAATAAAATTAATTTATTTAATAACCTACAGAGCACACAGCATAAATAATCATCTAAGGTCTTAACCATCCATTTGAATTACATGTGTACTTATATCCTGCCGATATTTGTTTAAATGAGGATTACTTTTCAAAAATTTTGATTAGCAATTCTCTAAGTCAGTAAAAGTGAATAAAATATGTTAAAGAATCCTGAATATTTTGTTGTTAGATAAGTAAATCTTGCTAAGTGTTACATATAAGTTAAAATAACTTAATTCTTGGCCTACGATGTGCTCGTGAGGCCCTTGATATCTTACCACTTGTATTACATCCATTTGAAGTTCGAAGATGGACAAATGTTAAGTTGGACAAAATAGCTTCTCTCATTAGAAAGAAGCAGATATAGAGCAGCGGTGGGAGTGTAATTAGACTGTAAATGAATGAGTTATTACCTAAGCATGAGGTTTTAAGATTTTTCAAGCTGCAGATTCAGCGAAGAGGAAAGGGAATCCAGGCACATTGTACGTATTGTAAACAAAACAACAATAAAGAGGAGGTAACACCGAGGAAAAATTATAATAATAAAGTAATCTAAAATATTCCAGACAAACTAAATACATTTAAAGGAAATCTACGACTTAATTATATGCCGTCCACTCGCAAAACATAAATGGATTATTTGTTCTATTTTCGCCACCTAAAACCCACTTCGCCTAAGATCAAACATTGCTGACCGAACGAGTGAAGTGATGACGCACAATATTGATGGCGGTGATCACATGGAGCGATATGGATGGATGCATCTCCTTGATTTCCTGGAGTTTTGTGCCAAATGCGTGCCTTTCCAGAAAACAATATCCACCACTATTTGACCATCACCAAAGGGTTTAAAAGTGGGTCGAGCAGAGACAGATGAGCACTGATCGTTTGAAATAGGATTGTATTCAGACAGATCGATGCATTCTTAATAAAGTGAGTGCTCCACTTCGTTCGTTCCAATTGCATGATTCAACCGCTCTGCAAAACATTACTTACTTCTAGCTATCCTAATTTCCACATTCTTCCCTCTTTGACCAAATTACTTCTTTGAGCCTCCTTCTTCTCCTTCATACAATTCCTTAGGTCTGCATTTTTCATTCCAATTGCATTCTACCATATGATATCATGTGAAAATGACAAGGACATTTATGTGAAAAGAAACTAAAAGCATGTCCTGCTTTTCATCCAACTCACTAAATTTTCTTGCGAGAAATTAATAAGCATTTTATAATTTATTGATGGTAGTTTCCAGCGAAATTGTCCCTCGTGAATGAAGATACAAAACGGTGTAAATTTCTTCTCTTGTCCCTTTCCATCTTTAAAATAAACTTTCTGTGTTGATACACGTACTGGTAATCTATTACTCCAACACTCGCCATATAATGAGTTAGTGTACTGTTTGAAATCTACAACATACATTTTCGGGCATGAAATATGTTCCGGCTGTTACACATTTTTCCGAGGGGTCGCGATTACTATTTCCTTGCCAAATACAGAGAGCCACGTCCGTTCTAGGGATCGGAGTGCATTTGCTAAGAGAGTCAAGGATAGATATTATTCCCCATTTATTCATCTCTCAATTAACGATTCCCTCGCCAACCAATCCTCTCCTCGCTAACTTTTCAAATGGCCTGATTTTGTGACCAGTCCCAGACAATCTGGCCCACCAATTTACTTGACAAGGGATTTGATGGTAAAAATTGTGTGTTTGACAGTTGCTGTGAGGTCGAATTACTAGACAGAAGGTTATATTTGAATGGGAAATTGTGTTCAGCTGTGTAGATATCAGTAATAAAGTACTGGACTGCTACCACTTATGTTTCTAGAAAGACTCGGTTGGGAGCCACAAGAGACTGGTGAGGATACAAGCTAGGCTTCAAGAAATTGGAAAGTACAACATTATCTACCTGGAGCGAATAGAAACAAATAAAATGTAGTGATACTCAGCAGAATTAATAGGTACTGAAAATTCTTCCTTCCACGCAATGACAGTGACTACTATGACAACAGATTGAGGCAGTAGGACACTTCGCTTGTATATAATGGATTTTCGTCCTCACCTTTTGCATTTCCCTCCCATTGCCTTTGTACGTCCAGCCGCATACCACGTCGACCACTCGCAGGAGAGTGTGTAATTGCAGACTTAATGACGGCCTAAGGAAATTGATGTTTGGAGGGTGTTGTGGGGTGAGCGATTCTCTCGATACTAGCTCGGGAAGGCGCGTGTGGGGCGTAGGGCCCTGAAGAGAGCAGGAGGAATCAGCTGACCGAGACTTCGGACCGCTCGCTTGCGTCGCGGAATTACGCGGCAGAAGCACAGCAAAAATATGTTTTCATGCAAATCGGTTGCTTGTACGTAAAAAGGGAGTGAACTGATAGAGCCATGACATAGGGTATTACCCTAAGAAATATTTTTCCTCAAATAGAAGAAATTGAACGTCATTACATTATCCTCCTCGGACCCAAGGGTACAAGAACTTTGTACCCTTTGTACATCTTTGCCAATGAACTTCAGGACGTGAAGGACACCACAAGCTGGCTCAAACCCAGTTCTCAGCACTGCTTGACATCTAGGGGGCGCTCTACATACAATGTCAGCCTTGTAGCTTGAAGCACACAGAGGGTCTGAATGAGAATCTTAATGACTGTTTATGGCTGTTTAGTGTGTCTTATAGGACACGCGGGGTCCGAGGAAGTTAATGCCTCTTCAGCGACCTTTAAGGTGCGTGTACACTGTAGAATTTTTAGTTAGATTTTACCTAATGAGAGCACTCTACAAGAAAAGTATACAATGCAAACATCATTGAGAGCACTCTCGCGAGAGCGAATCTCTAGTCTCATGGTAGAGCCCGAACCTTGTGAGAGCGGAAGTGTGAACACACTGGTAGAGTGCGTGATTTGTCTGCTCCACTCTATCAATTTGGCCTGATAGATTGGGTACCTATCGTGAGAGCAGTCCTAAATAACGCACGTACACAATGGCGAATTTGGAGAAAAAAGATAAATTTGACAAGACGCTCGCTATGAAACTTATACAAGAGTTTGAAAGTTATCCTGAGCTGTAGAATTTTGCGTTAACAGAGTATCTCGACAGAAACAACAAAGCTAAATCTTTAAAAGAAATTGCGAAGTATCTGCAAATTGACGAAAGAGAAAGAAATGGGAAATGGCACAATTAACAGTGCCAAATGAATACAGGAGTGAGAAAATTAAATAAAAGGAAAAGTGGAGATGGAGCTGAAGATGTTGTGCGGAGTAGCAGCAGGAAATATTTCGAGAGCCTGAAATTCATGATGGGATACCAGGAATGTACGTATTACAGGAAGTATGGTCAGTAAATGAAATTTTATAATGATTTCATAAATATCTATTCATTAAATACAGACCAAACACACAAGTTGGAACCAATTTACGAAGGCAGGTAAAAAACTTAACTGAATTTATATTGCCAGACAATTTTACCTTCTTTAGATCGAAAATATTCGTTAAATCTATCTCGATTATTTTTGTATTGCTCAGTAGCATTTTTTATTGTTAGTTCGGTGTACCACGTGAAACGACGCTTCAGGCATTCCTTCCTGTCTCCACCCTACAGGTACGACTGTTTCTCCGTACTCCAAGCCCAGCATTCCAGGTGGTGCATACAAGCGTGCCGAATTCTTACGAGTCAGCAAAAAATTGTGAAGAGCACAAATAGCTACCACAACTTTAGTAGATATTTTTGGGATAGCTGAGTGGTCGTCTCAAAATGCTAAATCAAGAAAATATTAGCCCGAAGGCGTTTTCTACCACTCGGGGCGCTCTTGAGAGTCTCTAGTCGAAAACATGACTTGGGCACGGCT
Source organism: Ceriagrion tenellum (assembly GCA_963169105.1). NCBI lineage: Eukaryota > Metazoa > Arthropoda > Insecta > Odonata > Coenagrionidae > Ceriagrion > Ceriagrion tenellum. The sequence goes on along the minus strand of OY720632.1, from coordinate 56,686,692 downwards.
GATTTATGTACGGAAACGGTTTCATAAGATACGAACGCAAAGCGAATGCATCATCAGCCACTATGATGAATGGCAGCGGGATTCAATGTCCGCGTAGCCATCTTGCAGGTGGTAACTTCTAAGTGTTTATCTCCAAAGCGGCATATAACCCAGAGTTCGTAAACACCCCTCCCCATCAGACACTTGACCATTACAACCCACATCCACAAATAGAAATTTAATATTTTAAATAGCTCTGTGAGCCTTATTTTTCTCTCTTCGATTGACAATGTCGTATCCAGATTATTCCTTTATACATTCATCCATGTATTTTGTATTTTGTCTCCGATTTTTCTTCTTTATCATAAAGGGAACAACGGCTGCAGCAGCTAATCGCCGGTCTCTAGACATGGTCTCTCACCGCGAATGCCGAGGGTACGCTGGCTCACACTGCAGTGTAAACAGCAGATAGAGAAGCCTCGGTAGAGTTAATCTCAACCTCCAGGGAGAGAGAGCCTCGCGAGAGTAAAATTTCCCTCTAGTGTAAATAGTCTCTAGATTAAGTCTCGCTAGAGCTATCGAACTCTAGTTAGATTTTGCTCTACAGTGTACACGTACCTTCAAGTGATTACTTTTCGAGCCAATATTTTGCCAAGTTCTTTCTCCACCCGATAGTATATTTTGAGAGGTTGAATTTGAAAATCTGAAAAAAAATAAGCCAGACCCAATTGGAAAACAATACTGGAGTTGGAGCGCAGAGTACACGTTGTGGCCGAGGATGGTACGAGAAAGCACAGGACAATTGAAGCAGGGCCGTGACCCATCCCCTCCTCCTCGCTCTACCTCCCTTCATTTCTTCTACGCCCTCAAGTGCCCTCTGCCTCACGCTTCGCCCTGTGCGCACGCGGCTGCGTAGACAGCGAGGGGAAGCAAGTGGATTTCTTTGAAATTGTCGAACAAACTATCCTCTTGACGTTATTTTTTGTCCTCCAATGTTATGTATTGGCCCGAAGCTATAAAGGTCATGCCTCGACTTATATTATAATTACCTTAAGAGAGGTCCGATTCAGCGGGAAGGAGAAACTATAAACATTTTTGTATAGGCATAAAACAAAAACTTCATGTGTTATACAGAATACCCATACCATATCGACATTCACCATCCATGAAAAGTTAGGGGTGAAAAACACCCCAGTTTTTATGATTGATGTTTTAATTTATTTACTTCCACATGTAGAGCGTGATATTCAATATAACTAATTCATCATAAACGAAAGCTTTAGGTGGGCTCAAGGGTAATGGCCTGAAAAGATTCGTGACCGGAATGTGACTTCTGTGATTAATGGGACTCAGATTTTATCTCTGAGTTAGTTTTCCCTGTGAGTGTGTCATCCAGTGAAAAGGCTAGTTCATTCTTTTTTGGCTCGTTTGCGTACGTCTGCAGAAATCTCCTGAGCCTCTCTGCAGGGAGAGCTCCCATCATTTTTGTTCTGCCCAGGCAAATGCCTCTCTTCGGAAGCCCTTCCTCCATCTCGGGAAAGTAATGACCATCAGGGATTACGGTCAGGTAATGCGATTTAACCCCAGGTGGAATCAATCTCTACGGCCGTGTTAATCTGCTAAGACCTGTACGGTATCTGGTAAGATACAATATACGGACGTGAATAGGGATTTCTCCGAATGCCTATCATTCACTGCTTTATGGCTATGGGTGGATAGAAAAGTGGGGCGGCAATGCGAAAAGGCAAGGAGAGAAAGGGGTAAGGGGTTAAAATTGTCTCGATTGTGCGTATAGATTCGTGGCGGACGTGATCCGGGGAGGGAGGCAGTAGGAGAAATCCGCGTCAAACTGCTTTCATTATGCATGAAGGTGGGAAACTAACAAATATGACGTAATATTGTGGTGTTTGCTGCCACCTGTCACTCTGACCGCAGCTCTGGCGTAGGTATTCTTCGTTTGGGTTTTAGGATTCCCTCTCTACTCACAACTCATGCTTCCCTCCTCTGCCCTCACACCAACTGTAATGTGTCTTGCATCCACTTGAATTAAATCGTTTTGTTGGCTAACGTTGCTGAACTCTTTCTTGGACGTCAAGTATGGCAGCGGTTTGTTTGATCTGATGGATTGGTCAGTGGTCTGATTGTAGGCGTAACATTAACATTTTTCAATTGAAAGATACCCGCATGTTTTCGCTGACTTTGTCCATCGATTAATTCTTCCTCCACTCCTAATCCCCTTTTTAACAAATATGAATCATACCTCCTGTGTGTGGGTTCTTAAATAAGTATCATGTAGCAATTATATTACCTAATTTTTAATGGCCGTTATTTATTTCATATTTGGCGAACTACAATCCATTACACCCCATATTATTTTATTCCATGATATTATCCCTTCCCTCAGGCTTCCTCTGCATACCCATTTTTTTCGCCATTAACTGAGAACTACCTCTTTCACTCAATTCATTATATGGTATGTGGCTCGCCAGTCTCATTTTCACCATGCCAATCCTTTCTTTAAGGAGTCGTGGGCCCTCAGATGACTTAAATTCCACTGAAAGAATGCAGATGTAGATGATATTAAAGGATATTTATAACCTTTTAAATGCTGGTGGGCATTAGTCAGGGTAGAAAAGCGAAAAGCTGGAGATAAAACTGAAAAAAAGATTGTAAAAATTAACGTTTCTCGAAATACATCCGAGCTCTCCTGACCGTTTTAATTGGAATATCTTTTCCCATAGGTCAATATCTTCTTTACTGTATTTAAATTGTGTTTGGCTAAGGATTTCATTCGCACAAAACGTTTACTCTCTCGTAAAAGAATGTCTCATATGATTCTTTGGGCGTACCTGATAATTTACCCCAATTCTCGAGGAACAAAGTTATTTGATTTTGTGCTCCAAATCTCTTCTGTTTTGTCGCGTTAAGCATTCCAACAAACATCGTTCCAGTTCACTTTCTGCTCTATTTTGATTTATTTTCTTCTTTTATATGGTTCTTCTTGGACAAAGTCATCCCTTGTTTGTTTTCTCATACCTTCCCTCGCTGTTCCGTTTACAAAGTCTACCCTCGCGCTGTCTCCTCTCTACTTTCATATTCTTTCCGTTTCGTCATTCAATGTACCAGAAAATGGAATAAACACTTCTACTTGTTAAGTGATGGAGAACTAGGAAAGAAAATAAGGGCCACGAAATAAAAGAGAGAGAGTCCGGGAGATTTATGGAGGGGTGGGAGGAGGTATATCTTCGACTTTTAAGTGGATGTGCCTGACATGGCAGAAATGGTGAATTTTGTCGATTTCTCTACCACAGCTTTTGTCCTTACTCCTTCATTCAATTTAGCCCTCTACCATTTCTCCTTTTCCCCAATAATTCTTCATATGTCTGTAAGCAAGATGTCCCTCTGTGTATTCTTGCACAAACGATTCTATCTAAGTAGTCATTCTATAAATAAGGCTAACAATACATGCCATTGCATCAAATGCAAAAAAATCATGCTGGCGATTCAGAAATGAATAATACTAATCTTACTCAATGATGGGATGAGAGGAGGACACGACCAACTAGTGTCAGACACAGTCGTGTTCATCTTGTTGAGAGTCCAGGCAAGGCCATGTTCTTCGTCAACTTAAGGGCTTAACTAATTGTATCTATAGCGACTCCTAAAACTAAAAGCTTTTGTCTTGATATTCTTGCCATAGCGATAAATTCTTGTGTAACTCTGGAATCACCGGTCCATCGGCATCCCAGTTAATTCTTCTTGATACTACTCCTATCCAGATGACTAAGAGGGGGAGACAGGAGGGGCAGGTTAAGAAGAGGAGGTTTTGAGGAGGAGGAACAGCATTTTAGTGAAAGATGATTGGCTTTCCTAGAATTTTCTTTCCCTTCCCTCACCCAGACTCAATGATGCCATTTCCCGTCCCCACTCACTCCTTTCAACAATCCCCTTCTTACCCACCCGTGCCTATCCTCGCATCCTCCTTCTAAATTCTTCATTTTAGGTCACAGGTGGTCTTATTTGGCAAGGAGCGGGAGTGGGATTCGAGGCCTCCTTCTCTCTGTCACATCTTCTCTCACCATCTATTGCTCCCTCTCACCCATGTTCTTCTTCCGGACACGTAAGCGATTCCATGCTGTAGGCATGGCGAAACTTGGTGCCACCCGACAACGAAGATGCCGAGGTCTGTAAGGATAAGTTAAACTTTGTTCAGTAGGCAAATGCCCACAATATTTCCTCCTGCTGTATGAACCTTTTATTAGACCTTGGGTCTCTTGGTCTCAACTCTATTTCGAAGTTTCCTTAAAAGCAAGTGCCATCAAGGTTTGCTGAACCTACACGAATGAGTTTGCGATACAGAGAGGGAATGCAAAGGCAAATTTTTGCTGAGGACTTAGCTTCTTAGGCACGTAATGAAGCTTCGATAAAAACTGCTTAATGTTTCTACAGTCATTTGCTACCGAATGGATTTTTGTAACTAACACGTAGATAATTGAAGCTGAATGAAAATGCCTTTAATATCTTCGCGTCATCGAATGATTTTCACGTAGATAATGCAATAACCTTAAATAGCTACTGTGATAAACATTTCCATCAGACAATTTGCATTAATATATTTACATCAGTGTCAGTTAGCATCACAGTGACGTAAAAGCTAGATAGACCATATTTTAATGTTAAAAATACATACTCCTAACCATGAATCCTTGAAGAATATTGCTAAAAAAGAATTTCATGAGTAAGTAGTTCCTCAGTTAAATAAGGCTCTACGAGGAGTAATATTCAAGGGAAGCCATGTCAACTGTTATCATAAGTGTCCGTGTTTCCACGGAAAAAGTGCTTTATTTTTCCATCAAGAGAATGAAATTTGAGGAAATAGATCCCAAAGGGAAATTATAAGGCATGGAAATTTTGATGTCACCATTTTAGACCTGTCCCCTTTAAAGACGACTTGACGAATGTCACATTGCATGCCCAAGATTTAGTGGTTGATTTCAATTTCGGAGTGTAAATGAGAGAGCGTGTATCAAGGAAAAACCGTCAATTCGATATGACTCATCTCGTATTTCATCAAAAATCTCAAATTTATTTGGTGGAAATTGACAACTTGGGGGTCATAAGAGTAATGAAATAAACGTATCCACTGATAGATCAACAGAAGCGTGAATGAGGATGGTAACTGGCGGAAAAAAACAAGAAAATTGCGTCTCTCTGAGCACATTAATTGGTCGCACTCCCGTTTGATCATCTTCCTTTATAAAAATTGTTTCATTTAAAAGTTTATGCTAAATAAACACAGATCTAGCATCGATAGGGAAGGATGGAGGGCTGCAGTAAACCAATCATAAGATTATACTACAAATGATGAGGATGTATCAGTACATTTTCTTAGCAAGACATTTTTAACCAAATATTTGCGCGACCAATCATTCAAATGATTTCATTCAACGATATCCACATGCAAGTTATGGTAAAACATACACTTACGAAAAATTGTCAGTCAATGAACTGCATGTGTATCATTAATATGTATCCAAACAATCGGAGCGTCATTTTAATTGAGTTCAATACGTTAATTGCTTCCTGACTCGATGTTTGCTGCATTGCAGCTTATGCAAATTAGGAGATTTATTGCGCTGTCAAATGACCTGTATCGCCCTTGCATAAAACTACTTACGTACTCATTAACGCCGCTCTCTCTTTATTGTCAAAAGAGTTGAATTTTCGGTGTCAATCCTAAAAAACTGTCCTTGCTCAATTTTTTCCATATTGTCCCTTCTATAAATAACAACTTCCTCTTCCTCGTATGGATAATTACAATCTTTCTTTCATCAGTATTTCCAACTTATTTAGCCCAAAAATTAACGGTCCAGCCCCGGATCTCACACCATTGATTCCTCTGACAAAAACTGTTGTGTTATTCGACTTTCATCTAGTCTCTTCACACGCACTAACCAACAAAGGACGCTCCTTTCCCTTGTATCAATCGCCGCTGTATTCTTCCAATATTCTTTCACTAGCCGTTGATTTCTTACCTTATCCCTCCTGCTTTCTCTACAAACACTTCTCAGAACTCCACGCATACAGCGTTTAGATACCCACAGACACCCCATAGCCACTGCACTTACGCTTATTCAGCCTCGCACACATTTCACTGCAATACAATTAAGTATTTTCATTCCGCTGTTTTTCCCTCCTTACACGAACAATCATTCTTCAATATGCTCCACGTACAACCCAAACTTCCATTCTATCAATCGCGCGCTTCTTTATCACCTCCTCCATCCTGCCTTCTTTCACAAACTTACGGCCGAGGTACACGAAACCATCCACATATTTAATTTCCCATTATCCATTACCATCCAGTTATTCCTTCTATTCGCCTTGTTAACACCACGACTTAGATGTATGGTGCGCCATCACTTAAAAATCATGACCTCTATGCATTTCACAACAGCACTTGGCTAACTATGCTACTCGCTAAGCGCTGTGCTTATTGGAAATGGCGGCGTTTCTCCACTTAATGGAACCAAAAAATCACCTGTCTTCGTATGGTTCATTTGTAAGGTTAACGAAATTGATGATATCGTATGGAGATAAACTTGTGTGCATAAATGATGTTATAATTGCAGGAGAACAAAATGAAATAAAATGTTTTTCTTCCTAATTATTGGCTTGAGAATGCGCTGTTACCCTTCTCCAATAATACTCTAGTTAGGGGGTGTAGTAATTTGATTAAAAGGTCATCAAAATTATAGTTACGATGTTTAAAGATACTTTTAACTTTCAACTAAAATAATTGAAATTCACAATCCACCCCTCAATTTCAACCATATTGGATCTTGGCTCATTTTCTAATTTTTCTAATTTTTGCAAAATTTCAATCCGAGCTTCCAGGTTTCTAAGGCATCATCATGCGGCAACTATAATTATCGCTTGAATTTTGTACATACATTTTTGTGCACGTTAAAATGGTATTTACTTGCGTAAAATATGCAAAAATCATTCAATGACGTCTTCTGTACTTTACACATACTAGAAATAAGCTGTCATTTAGAGTTATTTATCTTAACCATAAAAAAGAAGTAGATATTTTGCTTAAATTATCGTCGCCGTTCATGAAACAAGTATTTGGTGAAAGAGGTAAAGACTTGGCTAATTGATGAGAAAATTATGTGAGTGAAAATGAGTAAAATATATGAAAGTGATACACCCGCGGTGCGGTATTCTTTAAACACTCTCTGTCCCTAAACCGCGAGGATTAAATCTCGGGCGATCAATTCCGTGATCAGTGTAAGGGGAAATGGTCTAATGGTAGAGAGAAAAATTGTATTTCATATTCCCCGAAGAAACAGTGGGTGAGGAACAAAGGAAGTTAAGGAGGGGTCGGGGTGAGTTTGGCTTCGGGTCGTGGCTGCGAAAATAGTCAGACCGGGAACCCCATAATTAAATTGATTCGGCCGGGTTGATATCCAGGAAAAAGCAAATGGCTGCAGTTCTCTTTTTGAAGTTTTTAATTTTCGTTAGTGAGGTGAGCATAAGGTTTCACCGAAAGGTTTTTGAAAGTTTGGAATTGTTGACCTGACTGGCTTCGGATCCGTTGGAAAACCATGGAGGGAAAATCAAAATAGGGTGAACAGAGTGAAAGAAAACAAAGCTAGAAGGGAAAGCTAGACAGCAAAGGAGAGAGAAATGTTGTCACTAAATATACGAAGGAAAGAGTGTGGGAGTTGGAATAATTTAATTCTCAGAGAAAGGTTTGGTTTTAATTGAAAGGGCACTGGTTTTAATTGAAAGGGCACTGGTTTTAATTGAAATGGAGGGGTGTAAAGATAAATCAAGGGGAAGAAGACAAAGTAATGATGAAAGGGCAAATATAATTTTATCAGCTGGTCTCTTTGACCTTTCAAATGTAGATTACATTTTCGATTCATTTGATGAGTTACAACCTTATGACTTGAAATAATTTTTCTGCCGACGCGACGGAGAGACGGTGTAATGGGAAACTGACTGTTTTTGAATATTGAATTGATCAAATGAATTGGGTAATTATGCATATTTTAAGCGTAATATCGGTCTTAGGCTCGGAAAAGAAGTTTTTCAATGGTTCAATTCGGAGACGTATTTATGAATTTGTCCTGGTATCAATAGAATGAGGATAGCAAACAATTGAGCTTATTTTAGGAGAGTAGTGCAATACAGGGTCAAGTATTCAACAATTAGTTCATTTCACCAAGAAAACTAAAAACTGATTCGGGTTTTTCGAAAGATGTGTCATTACGCTATGTAGTATGCTATCAATGTTAGTGCGGAAAGAAGAAATTCTTTCCAAATATAAAATTGAAACATGTGAATCAATTTAAAATATAGGAAGCACCTCTATCATTAAAGTGACATCTCTACCTCGAAGCTAAATATTATTTCCATATTCTGCCTTTTACTTCCGTGAATATCCAAAAACAATTTATGTTTGATTCTTCACAAATAAAAATATATCTTATGCCCACATTTAAACCTTTTTAGACAAAAATGATCCTCATTTCCGTTGTACAACTGTTTTGATAATGAAATTTCCGAACGCATCCGGAAATACATTAGGTATGCAAAGGTACATTCATCTATTTGGTTATCCGAAATTTTCAGAGGTGAGAAAATAGAGACTCAAGCGAGGGAAACCTATCAAAAGGTAATGATTGCGGTTTGAACACATGGCTGTGGTGTGGTTTCAGAGTTTAAAAGGATTCATGGCATGCATAAATGGTGTAATCATATCTATTTAATAATTGAAATATATATCACAATCTTCGTGATGAGCTACAATTCGTTCGTTAACGTAATAGCTCATTTGTAATTCGAGAAATCTCTGGAAATAGACATAAATGGGACATAAAATTTTTCGTTCCAGTACTATCTGATCTAGACTATGATATTTCATAGACTCACAACACTTCGTTAATACAAGGCCAATAGTCACTTGAATTCAGTGTTGATTTTAACTCAGGGATCTCAGAAGAAAGCATTGTTCGGAATGTGTTGCTAAGTTTTGTAGACATTTTGATATGCAAAAGTTAATTATTTAATCATCCCTCTATCATTCCTCATGCCTTCTTCACCGGATCTTCGAATCTCGAGATGAGAAAGACGCTCATAGTCTCCCTTTGTTCCAGTCGGAGACCCGATTGTCTGTTTATCTTCCCTTCGCATCGAGCCTCCCTAAATCTCTCTCCTTACTTCTATTTATTCGGGCTCCAAATCTCCCTCAGATCCCCGCTATCGTCCACTCCATTCCAACGCTTACGTCCCTTTCCCTACTATCATTCCAAGACTCACATTCGTTCCCTATCTCCACCCTCACATTTGGCTTATCCTTCGAGCGAGGCTTAATTCTAGTCCTGAGACCTCTAATCCAATGATTGGATGACGGTTGGATTAATTTTGTAAAGTACACCATTTTTAGCTAAAAGGATAGATGATGTGGATGGATAATGGAAAGAGAATATAATTAGTTAGAATAGAAAAGGTTAACTTATGATTGAACAGGATATAATTGGAGAGAATAAGATGGAATAGCATTCAATAAAAAAATTATCATCATTGGATGAGCTGACCAAATGCACACATACAAAATTGTAAATTGTACAACTAGATCTAGATAGAAAAAAAACAGGTGCCTTTAACTTCACCTATAAAGATTTGGTCAGATATATTAAATCAATGATAAGATTGAATTGTAAAATAAACACCATAGAACAGATGCTAGATAATATTAAGAAAAACCGCAGACAAAAATACGTGACGAATATTTTTCTACGTAAGGTGAAATTCACATACCGAATAATCATTGACACACCCGGAAGAATTCAATGTAATCAATCGCAAATTACAGTTCACTTCTAACACCAATATGCATCTAAACATTTCAGCAAAGTCTCGGCATTAGGTGAATATTTAGCTACGAGTTATTAAGAAATAATCAAAAGAAGTAGTTTGGTAACGGCATTCTCCATTAGGCCTATACTATCAACAAAATGAAGAACGCCCTTCACCAAACCATCCTCGGACGAATTTATCTCAAGGTTCCCATAGTTCTTTTAATTTGACATGCATTCCGTTCCCATACTCCTCCCCACCTAAGGATGACTACGTCGCTCTTTGTATCAATACGTAAACGCTAAAAACTAGATGAACTTACCGGGACTCATCGCAAATCCACATCTTCAAAGCATAATGCAACTTTTCGATGCATTTCCTATTGCCAATTATATTAAGTTTAGCTTGGTGTCCATAATATTATTCTACAAGCCCTTATTAACTCAACCTCATAATAATTCATCACTAAGTCAATTTCCTCTCTAGTCCCCGTTTCCAAAACCACCAGGAGGAGAATTAACCCGACTTTCTAGATACTGCGAGTGATATGGCCACTCTGAATCTTAACGATACAGATACTAAAATAGTCAATAGTACGTACATTTGTCATTAACCAACCTATATCGAGAAAAATATGGCAAATACAAATTGTTTTAGCATTGAAAAAGATGGTCTTATAAACATCTAATGCTCAGGTGTTATACAAACAACTTTGGAGCAGCAAGTCAGTCGCACGGGTCTATGCACTCCAAGGGATGAAAATCGCAATGAAAAAATTTTCCACTTGACTGGGATTTGAACCCAAATCTCCCAATATTCAATCGGATGCATTAACCAGTTACACCACCAACCCATCTATCTCGAAGTAAATCCGACGAGAGTTTATTCGACTTTGGAGTTCGCGTATTAAGTCCACACTGTGGAACAGGGGACGAAGGAAGATCTAAATTCACATTTTAAACGAAATATGAGTAATAATAACACTGTGGTTTGCTCTTGGGAACACTTTCTATGAAAAGAAAACTAGAAATACTTCAGAACCTGGCTAGCATTTTTAAAATCATTTTTACTAATTATTTAACGAATGCTTAGCACGAAATTAACAAAAAATTACTAAAAAGTTACTTTGGCTATAATTGATACGATAAAAACAAAATGATGGCTTAGAAGTGGATTTCAATGAAAGTCCTTCAATGAGCTTAAAGCAACGGTCAGTAGAATTCCCGCTCGACAGCGTTCCAGTTACACCTATGAGAAATACGGCAGAGACTAACAGCTCCCCAGGGACGATTTCAGCATTTAAACATAACTTTTCACAATGAGCTAATTTTAATGGCTAAAAGTTACTGAGACTGAACTCTACCTCCATGAGAACCATACTTTATCAGCTAAAACTATATATGGTAGTAAAAATATTTCTATAGCAATAACAATACTTAGAGAAAACACAGGCTCATATTTTTTACAAATGGCCAATTTTAATGAAGCCAAACAAAAGCACGTAAAGGAAAATATTCCTCGCACTTACCCATGCGTACAAGGATTGGTAGATTAGTTGCTGAATGACGATAAATACAAAGACGAATAAGCCTAGAAGATGGTTATGCCTTAGGCATCTCAATGGAAAGCAAACCCCATACACAGTCGGCTGCAGCCATTCCTTTGTTTTAGACAGCCTGGTAATATCTTTCCAAAGGGCACTCACCTAGAAAATAGAAAGTAAACAAAAATTAGCATATGAAATGAGGGAATAGTGGGTCCGAACATGAAAGAGATAAAAAGTAAGAAGACAGCTGTGTTCATATAGGAAACGGTGTAAGAGAGCAAATGAGAGAGGGAGAGAGAAATGCGCGGACACAGACACCAAGGAAAACTGGATGTCTTCGTTACTAGAGAATTCATGGACCTTTCGGTCGTTTTAATTGCGAAGATTCTTTCTGAAGAAAATATACGTTGGTACAGCTTTAACTGACGTGCTCGTTAGCGCCAGTTAGCAGCGTGGTGTAGAATTATAGGACTAGGAGAGATTCAACTAAGGTGATAGGTTTTGAAATTCGAATATAACACACTTTCGATTCATAGGAGGAGGGAGGGGAGTTTGAAAGATATCACGGATACACCATCAAATATATAACTTTTAGGGGTCATATTTTACTTATATACCGATTTCTTTCCCTTGAGAATTATTAATTTCAGGATAGGGCTCATAATTAGACGAAGACGAGTATTCCTTAAAGTACTAAAAGGAGTAACGTTGTTTCCGATAGTAAGTAAAGGATGAGAAATGCTACATTTGATCATTTCACTAAATATTTGTAATAAACAGATGAGAGGTACACAATTTCAAATAAGATAATACGATATTTACCAGAAAAATCGACTCGCCATACCATGAATTATTTTATCCATTCCGATTGCCTCTAAAGAACTCATGCTATACTAAGAGTTAAAAGTATTTGATGCTTTGGACAAAGGTAAAATTGCACATATTTATCCAGAGACTCGGAATTTCAAGTGTACCATAAGAGGACTTACATAAGTATATGGAATCACAAAATCCCATTGCATCACCCAATAGATTACAAGAACTTTTCAGAACTTGACAGACTCCCCTTCTAAATTAAAGGGATATCTAAATTAAATAAATCACTTAACTTAAGAAGAAAAATCAATCCTAAGAAACGGAAGTATGACTGCCGAATCAAATTTTACTTGAATCATACATTTTGAGGATCAATTTGAAGCTTTCAAAATATTACTTTTTATCAACAAGGAAAATGCCAAAAAGCCAAAGATTACGCCAGTTTCAAGACAGATTTTCCTCGTTATGATTGTGAAAAAGGTCTTCCGAAAAATATTTTCACCATTACTATCATTTGACAAGAAAGGGAGAATGACTTTCAGTCTTGAAGTAAATAAGCATGAACGAGAAATTTTAAATTTCAGAAAATGATTTTGATCTACTAACCAGTGAAAGTTTTTCTATAATTTAGTGGAAAATGTGCCAGAATACTGCTATCTGGAAGGAAACTGCGTTGAAAGTAATGTTTCATGTAGTAGAAAAGATGATGAGTTCTAAAGCTACATTTAAGAAGAAAACATTTTGGAGACTGCTGTAAAGATCAAATAAAAGACAATGATTATACATTTTATAATGAGTGCAGATAAGTTTTTATAGAAAAAGCTCGAATGCTCCATTTTGGCCGTTTTAATCAATAGTATATCATATGTATTAGGTCCGTGACATATTCGGCATCAACGCATTTCATGGGTTGAATTCAGCATCAAACCATTTCATGGGGCAATGATGCCCATTGGCATAACTGGCGGAGATAGGTCAATATAAAAATTGATTGAGTGACTTAGCGTAATGCGATGCAGGACAGAATATTAAACTTACCTCTCAAATATCGTTCCATTCGTTTTATACAATGAATATTTAGAGGGGGAAGTTAGCCATATTTACTAATACATTAAAAATAACAGGCCATAGTGTGCAATCTTCTCCAATTTGAACACAGGGGCTAAAAATACGGGAATCGATAAGCACGACAGCAATGAAATAGTTCGCTGGATATATTGCAGCCGCAAATTTAAATTAATATCGTGGCTTCAAAAGTCGAGACGGAAAGTACTCAACGAGTTAAACATGCATGATGATGTCGTCCCAGGAAATGAATTGAGTATTCATGAGCAATAATTACGTTGACATGGGCACTTTATACTCGTGCACATCTGGAACACGTGATCTGCAGACGCGGATGTAAGCGATTGGCATGGGAAGTACCTGATTGATTAATATTTAGCTAAAATATTTAAAATAATTAGTTTCTTGAAATATAATCCTCCTGCTGTTACTTAAAATGTTCTCTTTCGCTTATAACAAATCCCTTAACAATTCAGGGCGTTTGTTATTTTCTTTGGGCCACTTAATATTACTCGGTTGTAACAATTTCCGGTTCGTTTTTTTGATCGCAAAGATTAGGAAAAAGTTCTTTCCTTTGATGACTGTATTTCAGTACTATTGATTGCGTCAGCAGTACAGATGCTATATACATTTCATAATTCGGAATCCGAAGATAGATTAGGTTTCCTACATTTTAAAGCGGTGTTTTCGTAAGTGTTACCAATCATATAGCAGACGAAATTAAAATCATCGTAAGAGACCAGTAAATAATCTCTGTGAATTGAACCTATCGAAAAAAAACTATCTTTTGCAGATAGGAGGTGATAACCAATCCACTGTTTTTTTTCAAGTAGGAACCAGAAAAACCGTCCAGCAATATTTTGATACACTTGATACATGTAAATGTCTTATTTATCAATGGAATATGAAAAAAGGAGTAGAAAATTTTTCTAGTTGAAGAAGGAAAGGCGGATGATAGGCGGAGACAATGGCTGGAGGCTATAAAAGATAAGTCCTCTAATTTAAAATTACCTCCGACCGGGAGATCACATCAAATAATAATAATGGGAGCATTTTACTTAAATTGAAAGAAGTTAAATAGATAAGAACGAACCATCTTGCAAGATCGACGAATACGAACGACAAGCAAAACGACTGGTACCTGCAGATACTAAATATTCCACACTAAAATTTAAGAGAGTAGCAAGTTCACAGTTACCTCCAAACTACACAAAAAAAAGTTAGGTTTTTACCAAAAAGGATTTAAACAATTAAAATTGACCATATTTGATGAATCTATTGGGAAAAAGCTCACAAAAATATTCGCGGATGCTATAACCTAAGCTCTTAAATTCTCAGACACAGATTTAAAATGCCTAGGGTGCAGTGTCTGATGTTGATGGAAAACGACATGGCCGTTGTTTTTCGAGGTGAGCAGTGCGTAGTGTACTAAAGAGAGTTGCAAGAGTTAAATTTATTCTACCACAGGAAAATTATATGGATTCGTGCGAAATTCCTCAAAGAAAAAATCATCCGCCTTGACCAGGATTCGAACCCGGATCCCTCGATTTCCGGCTGAGTCATTTTTTTTTAACTTTAGTTTTTATCTCTTTTTTACATAAAATAATATTAAAAGACGTTTAGCAGCCATGTTTTTTCATGCTCTGAGGGTAACTGTTTATTAGTCCATAGTGTTAGTCCCGGATAGCCTAAAATCTGTTACATAGATTCGTCTTTGTTATCCATGGGCGGGGAAGCCCGTCTCCATTTCAAAGTTTATTTTTCAAGACAACATTTGTGAAAAGTCTGTATGGAATTCCTATCGAGCTCGACTTTTGCAACGAGGTCACATAAAATGGACATTCAAAACAGAAAAAGAGGGTTCTTATTGCTTCTTAAAAAGGAAAATATACGTAATTACGAACAGTTTATACTGCTTGATATAGCTTGATGTAGCAGAAATCATCCCATTTACGTAATCTTTTTGGTATATCTTAAAGTACTTGTACAAAGAAACACATTTTATCCAATTAAATTTCTGCTTTCGATCGTCTTTCTCAGACATTGTACAGTTGAGAAGAACCAGTTTTTCCAGTAATTCATTTTCATGATACCTCTTTTAAAAGAAAATCATATGGTCGATTAGAGCGGAACAATATACAGCCAAATGCCATTGGACTTTTCAACTGATGTGTACACAGTCTAGAATTTAGTGCCAAAGCGTGGACTACTTTCTTCCTTAATTATCTCTCTCTCTCTCTCTGTTCTTATCCAACTCAAAAGAATCTGATACGAAGGCAGTCTCCGGTTTCAAAAGAGGACTGAGAAAAGAGGGAACTAAGGGCACCGGAAAGAATTATTGTCATTTTCGCGTCCAGTTTAGATGAGACCACCTGAAAACTTCAAATGAATAGGTTTTGGAGGGTTGAGAGTGAGTGACCAATAAAACAGAAGGAGAGACGAGGGAGAACCAAGATGGCATGTAGAGAAAAGTTAAAACACGTTATCAAGATTGGGGAGGAGAACGAAAACGCAAGGGAAGAGGCGTAGAAAAAAATGAGAGAAATTTTCCATAAAAGCGCTTCAGACAGGACCTCGTACAAGCTGTGTATATTCATGATGAATAAAACACTTAGCTCTCATCTGTACATTTAACTAGCTGGATTGATGCGTTTGATCAAACCGTTGCATCATAATCATGAGCAAAGAAAAACAAAGAGTGCCGTTCTAGCTATACAAATCATTGAAAAAGAGAGATAGTTACGTATAAAGTAATGAATTAGGGTAACAAGAGCAAAAGCGGCATTCAAGTATAATAAAATCAGCAGGAGCAGTATAAAAGAGAACAGAGATGATTACACTTTAATGCAGAGTATACATTAGAACCTTCATTTTCATTTAAACTAGTACCTTTAAATTAGTTAACTGAAGCCATTTGAGTAATATGCTTTGTTCCCCGTGCACAGAAAGATAGATGAAATCCAAGGTAGTAAGGAAGGATTCTCGTTGATAGGCCAATAGAGTCATGTTTACAGACCAATAACGAGATTTAACATTTTTTGTCTTTCATAACAGCCTGTCTTAAAGGGAACGAATTAATGTGTATTCAAGAGTGGGGTTAATTCATTATGAGAGGATTCATCCTTTCCTTCCCTCGTCCACCTCTTTCCTTTGCCCGCTCTCTGGTAAGTATTCCATACTTCTCTTATCTCATGTCTTTCAACATTCTTGCTATGATTGTTCTCAAAGAAACACAGTTGACGAAAAGTTTAAGTCATTAGCTGAGACGGAAAAGAAATATTATAGGGAGGTAAGGTACTTTGCGTGCGAAAGACTTCAAGGAATATTTACTCTCTTCCACATAAACCCGGATATCACCCTTATTATTTAAGCTACAAGAGTGTCATCTTTCCATCATTTAAAAATATATTTTTGCCGTCATAATTCATTGCACTAGTAACAATGAGGCGATAAAATGGATCAGGATAGAGCCCTATCCATCATCTGGATTACAAACTAAAACGGAAATGTCTCGGGTATAGAACAGCATGACCGTAAATTGCGGTTCATGTGCAAACTGTGAATTTGTTAATTCAGGATTACGGCCGTACATCTAATGCACATCGCTCTAATAGATTTTAATTTTGGTTTTCAGAAACTGAAGATACTTTCAACAGGATCCTTGAAGCTCATGGCCATTTTCTAGAGTTCAGCACCAGAAAATTTATTGGGAAAATTTCCTGGCTCTTTATTTCATTTTATACCGGAACAAAAGGAAAAAACTTGTACCAAGGTTTGTTCAGACTATTTGCTTCAAAACGTTTAAGTTCTTTATCACTGAGCAAAGCAATCTTCGGTTTTTCACAACCCTTTTACTCCCATCAGAAGTTCCTACCTCGTGTTTTTCCCCGACTCAGCAGGGCTCCACCTTCCCTATTACCCGCTGTGCCAATCTCCCTGGTGCCTCTTACTCGATATTGTCTCTCCTCTTCATCCCCTTTCCGCCAAACACCCACCCATGCGAATCTCAACCTCCCTAATCCCAACATAATACCTTCTGTCTTCTCCTCTTCCAACCCTACAAGCCACGCCCTGCGTCTTCAACCGCTTGAACCCTCGAACACATCCCTCAATCTCGAAACCCCGAAGATCCTTTCAGACAAAGCCAACAATCCAACATTATTGGCCCTCTTCTTCTCATTCTCCTCTACCTACCACCTCTTTACCTCTCCCCTATTTCCTTCCGCATTCTATCTTACCATCTTCTTCCTAAAAATCTTCCTCTTTTAAGTATTCCCAATTATATACTTCCCACTTTCTCTCTCTGTCTCTCATCCATTCTTCTTCTCACCATTTCTCTATCCTTCTTCTTACACTCCTCTCCCTCCTTTCTCACACCAGGGGACCCATAAATCACGCTGGACATTTAATTCCCTCCTCCACCATTTTCAATCGTCTTCCCTTGCCATGACGAGCGCTTTTATCGTAATTAAGGGCTGTGCGAAAAGATTCATTTCCATGGAAAGGAGGGGTTAGAAGGTAAAAGGAAGAAAGTGTGAGCAAAGAGGGGATTGTGAGGAAAGGAATGGGTTAGGTGTAACTGAAAGGAATAGAAAAAGCAAGAGATGAAGGCAATTAAATATAAGAGATAGCAATAAGAATAAGAAAGCCAGAGGAGAAAAAGAAGCCCGGCTCCTTTTTCTCCACTGGGGTACGCTACTAGCGATATGAGGTACGCTCCTAGCGGTAAGCCATGGAAAATGACGAGCATATGAACGACGAAATGAGCCGAGAGGATTCGCTCAGGTTACAGAATAATAAATGGATGCCGCATTTCATACCCTCTCTGGTATCCCCAGAGATCCATTCCAGGCATATTTACTCTCTACAGGAAAACTGAACGAGTAGGTATCCATCTTCGATACTCTCCATTCCACATCCATTCTCGACTCTCCCTAAAGAGAATTCCGTAGCGTCAGGGGAAACTGCGAATCGCGGAAGAGAAATCATGGGATCTGAATTTTTAGTAAAGGATTATGAAAAGTTCTCGAAAATACTTACAGGTAGGAAATTGATTGCGGAGCAAGAGAGTTCCAAGGAATACAGAATAGAACTAAAAACGAGATTATGATTTATTTACCCGGTATACTAAAGGTTTTTGATTGCGCACTAAGGCGGTTTTATAAAAAACCCGTATCATTTGATATGAATGATAGCTCCAAGTATAAACAAAATTTAAATGAAATAACGGAAAATATTTATTAAAAACTATTTAACAAAATAATGAATGGATAAACTAGCCTTTCGCATCGTTTTTCGAATTGCTTTCTTCTTTATATAGGATCGAAAATGGAATATTTATGAAATATATCACACAGGGTGAAAAAATATAATATCTACTTAAAATTTGATTTTACACTGGAAAGTACTCCCAAATATGTATCAATGTCAAATCTATATTACGACCTAATGATAGCGTCCCTTCACTTGAGATAAAAACTTGATCCAGTGTTTCTATGACTACAACATCGAGGATAATAAGAACAACATTGATTGGTTCTGGTGTGGCCCCCCCTTGTCAAATATCGTGGATGACTTAGATCTAGATGAAAGGTAGTTCACGTGATGGTGTAATGCAAAAAGTACTCTTGGGAAAGACAACGTTAAAGCCTCTTCTACTAAATATGCAAAACGAAAACAATTTTAATCATAGAGTATACCTATACAATGCACATAACTAAGGGGCACAAAGACAGAATATCGTGCCTGAGAGCGAGGAAGACAAGACCTCCACGATCGTCGTCACATGAAAATCTCACTAAACAGCAGCAACAAGTTTACCTAGAAGTTTAAATAGAAGACACGATGCTCCGGAAAAACATGACGTTCTGAAATACAAAGCATTAAACGGTCAAGACAAGGGAAAAAACAGTTGAGGGAGACCCCTCCAGTAGAGACATTCCCTCTTCTTCCCATCGTTCAACAGTAGGAGCGTCCCGTATTTTCAGATTGTTATCCACTGGGAGAGAGAAAACTTATTCAACGGAATTAAGAGGATAAGAGAGGAATAGAAGGGTGCATAAGAGAAAGATAAAAAGAGTCTAAAAAAGGAGATGAGAGAGGCAAGAAAAGGCCAAAAAGAGGTTTGAGGGCTTGTCTTTGCAAATCGAAGGTCCTATTCCCGAAGAAAAGTACGGAAAGAGATGAAAAAGTCAGGTGCCTCTCATCGGAACAAAAGAAAGCGGCTGGAGTTAAGATAAAGAACGAGATTAGGGGTGGGGATTAAAGAGGATATGTTTTCTATTTACACCTCGCCTAAGGAGTCAAAACGAGGGAATGCTTCAGAGCTCGCAGCATCGTTTAAGAAGCAAGGCCCCTAAGCGTTCTGAACTTTACCAGTTGACTTGAATTCTCTCAAAATTTATAAGCTATGTTGACCCTCTCACGTGCACACTGTATGTACTCCATTTTTCTTTTGTAAACTTGATCCAAAAATCCTTTCCCTTTCCTCGCCTTCTCTTTGAATAGACCTCCTGCAAGGATTATTCTGTTTTTAGCTCCTTCCAATATTTCTTCCTGTCTCACTTTTTCTCACCAGTTGGACAATAGCTGATCTCGTCTCTTTCAGTACGTAGACTTTCTCTGTCAACCTAAATTTTGCCTGTGCTTGAATTTAAATATGCACTGCATCATGCTTTTAGACAATCAGTAAATGGTAGCAATGTAGTACGTGGACAATTTCTTAAATAAACCTTAATACAAAAGTAAATTAATATGACAACTAATGAATGATGAATCTTAAACACTACACAAGACGACTAATTACATGCAATGGTAAGTGAATGGCGATAACCCAATTAATATTTACTCTGTCCACAGAGAATTAAACTGGAAACAAGCCTCAAACAATCGCTTTCTGGATTTGCGGTCTCCCAAAATCATTTCAAATCAATCGATTTTGGAGTGGGCGCAGTTCTAACTCAACAGTCTATCAACAGATATCACGTAACTGAGAAATGATCTTAATTATTTTGGAGCCTGGGGTAGAAAACAAAGGCTGTTAGTTTGAAATACGCACAATATGACTCCGAAGTGGACAAAGATACACTTGAGTTCGGTTTAACTAGTCCACAAAAGGATTTGATATCCACAGAAATCAAAGACCGATTTCATGCTATGTAGGTAGAAAATGCGATGATCTCTTTTTATAATACCCATGAATAATATCATCTCTGAAAGATTAGTTTTCACACCGTAGCAGTAAATTCATCAAATGTTTTGTAGGTATTGAATTTATTTGCTAAATAGGCGTCCTCTAATTGGGCAAGCAGTCGATCGAAATAAGATAGGAGAAACTCCACCATCTATCCTGCGCAATCAAAGCCTTTCCCTTTAGTCGTAAAACATCTTGCAAAACGAGGTCCCCCACAAATATCACGAGCACATAACTTCTTCCGAATCCCACATTTCCCCAAAAAGGGTTTTTCCACATCTCCCGTAATAATAGCATCATAAATCGCCTCTGTACATAACACTTTCCTTTCAGAGTTTCGGAGAGCTTTAACCGTTCAGTTAATCGAAAGAATGGTTAGTGGGAGGGAGAAGTAGAGGGAATCCAAACTCGTCCGTGCGTAACCTTTCGTAGAGAGGACTGAAAGAGCATTCATTGGCACGTTATCTCTCTAGATCTGCATGCGAGCTTATATCCCCCGGAGGAGGAGGAGAAACGGCAGGGTCGTGAAGAGAGATATGGATGAGGGAAAGGGGGTAAAATGAAAGAGTGCGATGTGTGACGATGGAAGGGTCTTCTGAAGTTCACCTTAAAGAAAAGGAAGGAGGTTAGGCAGGTGAGTGAAAGGGGTTGGCCATATTGCCTAAAACGGGAAAAGAAAATGTGATATTCGCATCCACTGACGTTAAATTCCTCGAGGTTATTGTTGGGGGAGAGCAGAGGAAGTTAGGAAGAGAGGGAGTGGGCCAGCGTTGAGAACGGATTGAATTGAGGCTGAATTGCCTTTGAATTGGAGACCGGAACGGGTCCCTCAATATCAATGGAAGGTCTTGGGAAGAGACTAGTTATGGAGAGTGGGTCTCTCTTGGGGTTTAAGCGCAGACGTGAGTCGAGAAACCAGCAATTTAAGAGGGCTATGTTCACTTCGATGAGCATGGAGAAGGTATGGAAAGTTGGGATAGAGGAAAAGATTTGGACTATGACTTCGCCTTTCAATTGGTGAGGTGAAAGGACGTAAAGGAGAGATACAGGTTCAATGAAGGAATTTGGAATTAAAGGGGATATTCGAGGCACATGGAGTAAGGTGGACAACCGGAAGGGAATGAACAAGAGCGTAAAGGGGACTTGTTCGGATTGGGAGAATACTGTACAGTATAACACTATTATTGTAAAAGATTCACCTCCGAATGACAACGAGAGAGTAAAGAGTTTATTCGGAATGATTTTACACGCAATGAAGAAGTAGAAAAGAGAGCTTGAGATGATTAAGAAAAAATGCCTTACAGATGATTGCTGAATGGTGCAAAGTCTGGAAACTCAAATTAAACTCAAGTAAATGCAATACCATGACAATTTCCCTTAAAAAATTCCCCCAGAACTTCAATTACAGCGTAAACTCTCAGATTATCAATCGTGTTTCATCCGTAAAAGACCTAGGTGTTTTGATGGACCAAAAACTCAACTACTGCGACCTGCGGCAGTTAAAAATAAAGCTATGTCTCTCCTTGGCCTCCTCTACCGCTACACAGAAATTACAAATCCACTTGCGTTACGCTCATACTTTTTAACTATTGTCCTTCCACTCATCAATTATTGCTCCCCCATATGGTCCATCTCGGCTACATCTAATATTTTTACTCTCAAGAATGTTACTAATTTTTTCTGCAAGATAGTAAAATACAGAGTGCCCCAGTTTCACAATATGGCAACTGATACCATTTTGTCTACAGTCTCCTTACCTGATCTCCCGAAACTAATGCTCAAAACTGACCTTAAGCTCATTCATAGCATTCTCAACTCAGGCTATAGGCTGCCCTGAACTGATCTCTAGCATCAGTTTTCGAATCCCATCTAGACCCACCCGCACGCACTCTCTACTCCACCTGCCCATTCCCAGGTTATCCTTGACCAAACGCTCCCTCCACTTCCGCCTCTCCTCCCTGATAAATTCTCTTCCTACCAACATTGATCCGTTTTTGCTTTCATCCAACACTTTTACACAACGCGCTCTTTCTCATTTCGCTAGCAATACTTAATCACTTCTCTCCGCTGGGCCCCTTAAAAAAAATGTTAATTAATTGTTATTGATCTTAGTTTTGTTTGAATTGTATGTGTCTATCTTCTGTGTTTGTTATATTGGGCCACTGTAAATTGGCAAGTATGCTGTATGTGGAAAAATTAAGTAAATAAATAAATAAATAAAAAGTAGGAAACCAAAAAAATACCCAATGTAACGTGCGGGGGCGGGGATATATTGTTAACACTATACGCAACATTATAAGGAAATGTTGCTTTGGCTGAAACAGTCTCTTCCTTCCGCCTGAAGTAATGAACGATAATTAGAAGCTCTGAATTTCTAATAGCAACACTTGGTTAGGATTGTTTTAAGGAAATTGAGAAATAAGCGATAGGAAAGTACACGGCAACTATCAGTCGATCCATATCTCCTGTATTATGGGCGATATGGGCGATATGGGCGATGGGCACGCAAACTCAAACAAATGGCTATTCACTCGTGGCTCGACCATCTCCGATTTTAACGATTTTGGCACAAAGAAAGAATACAAAGAGAAATGACGAGTTGCCAAATATTAGCCTTCTGTAATAATAAACGTGAATGTTATGACACTTTCAATATAACAAATTAGCGCAAATCGGCGCGCCACAGCTCCGAACTCTATCTCCAATTTGCGACGATCTGGCCGTCATATTTTAAATATAATGACATTTTTGTAATTAAAAGACATTAATCTGTGTTTTCTATTAACTTTTGGCTTCTTATACTTATACTCTGAGCTCCTAGATGACTTAAACTTTTCCTGTTTTTTTTTAAGTTTTATCCATGTTTAGGGCCTAATATCTCCTAAATTAATAATAAGATATGGTCATATTTAATTTTTTCGAACAGCATGAACTTACAACTGTACATAAAGAGCATAAAATTTAATTTGTGGCACGCAACCACGGCACAATAGAGCAACAAAAACGGAACGATGAAAAAGTTGCTACTTTTGCCTCTTAAAAAAACCAAGCTTTACAACATATTTTTGGTTGAAAGTTATATTTTGCAATAACCTACACCCTTATCTTTGAATAACAAACATAACATAGGTGGGTTATTTCGCCAAACACACAAAATATTGGACGAACATAATGTCCTGCTACGCGCACGCCAGCTTTGAAAATGACTTATTAGGGAGTAATGCGGGTGGTCTGCGCATGCGCCGTATATCCAAGCGAAGCGGTAGTATGCAAGTAATTCCTTCCAACCTCCACTTCTACCATATGTAGATTTACCATATATTGAAAACGAATTGGGAGGAGAAATTTATCTTCTGCACATCATCTGCTGTTCGAGTCCGCGAAAACAAAACGTCTTCAATTTATAGATCTGTTAGTTGATACTAACCTTGGGTTCCAATTAAAGTTGGGATAGAGAACCGAGTTAGACAAGGGTGTTCACTATCATCAAAAATATCCTATGTAAATATTAGGAGATCAATTGATGACGTACTCGAGCGAATTCAAAGGAGAAGAGCAGAGCAAGGAAGCCAGGCCCCAATGCTTCGTTTAGCTGATGGTATCGTAGTTCTGGCGGGAAGTAATGAAGGAGTGACACATCCTTGAAAAAATGCAATATGCTCTTAGCAGGTAATATAATCTTCCTCTGAGTCGAAACAAACTTAAGAAAAAAAGGCTAAAAGAGGAAGTGATCAGAATGCCTGTGATAAATTGCGGAAAATAAGATGAGGAAGTTGGGATAGAGAAAGGAGCTCGACAAGGCTGTTAACCTTTAACAATAAGAGGAAACTTTACATCTACCTCCGTCGATATATTGCTGAGAAAAATGTTAGTTAAGACCTTTGTATAGTTTGTGTTGCTGTATGGCAGCGAGATATGCACGGTGAGGCGAACGAAGACGACACGACTAGATGCCTAAATGATGTGGTGTTATAGAAGAATGTACAAGCTGGACAGAGCGAGTGACGAATCAAGAGGTACATATGCTGAGAAAAAAGAAGGTAGAAAGGAACATGTGGAAACTGAAAAAGAAAATAAGACAGATCAACTGCGGTATTAGAGACTGGTGAAGATAATTTTATAAAGGCCGCTTTACACGGTAAGCGTTATTGTACAAACGAATGTATCATAAAATGTACAAGAAACAATAGAATTAGGGCAGGTTCTATTTTCCGTTCAGTCATTCAGACAAGCACACAATTTTCCGCTTAACACGTTACAATTTTCCTCATGCAAGAGTTTACGCATCCGTTTGTAGAATAAAATGTACCGTGTAAAGCGGCTTATAGGATAGGTACACAGAAAGTTCGGGATTGAAATTTTGAGAGTATAAAACGGAGATCACAGCATGTGGAAGGTTTTATAAAATGAAGAGGATGACACAGGATAAAGAGAATGGGAGGGCTGTCGCAAACCATTCCAGATGTTTTCACGCTTAGAAAGATAATTCAAGATATGAAAGAGAGAAAATTAAGATCATTTGATCCGAGGATAAAATATAAAGCAAAAATGGGGATATAAAACTGAAAGAAATCAGGAATGGAGTGGCAGTTGTAATGGGTCAAGAATAACTTTCTATGCCACGCCTGGGCTAAAATTATGATTTCCTTGTCCCTTTTTGCTTTTAACTGCCACTTACCCGCTCACTTCAGAATCTCCTTCCCCCTTTCTCTCTATATTCATCTCTCCCTGAATCTCGCTCTCCGATACCGCACTTTCCTCCAGACGCACAGTTTAAATCCCTTAAGTTCTACTAGCACCGTTACGAACAATTTTGCTGTAGCTCCCTCCATCCTTTTTACTCCTCCGCTTTTCTCTTTCCTTCACAAAAGAATTATATTCGAACTCTAACGCAAATAAGAGAAAATACTGGAATGCACGAAAAATGAGTGACTTTGTCACTATTACGAAAAAGGAAGGTTAAAAAACATTCTTTATGCTAGCAAAAAGGAAATAAGACTTAAAAGAAAATTTATTAATGTTGTTGACAGTTAAAGGACAAAGGAGAAAGGACAGATGCTGCTGTTCCGAGCTTACTCACAAAATACAAGCATACGAAACATTTTAAAAATTCAATTTTTTCTACGGATAAATCATCCAAATTTAAACCTGAAGCTTTCTAGCGACAGGCGAGAACTGAATCCTCCCGTTACATTTTGTGCTATAATTCAAAAGAGGCAATGAAAATTAAGAGGTTCTGGTGATTCAAGAGCAATTCACCGTGGAGTATTCCTTCTCACACACATACCAAAGCAAGCAGAATAACCTGGCACTCTTCTCCTATAGTCCTTCCGACAAATGAAGAAGGGAAAGAGGGAATTCTTCGGTCAGTTCGGGCAACGACAGTGCCCTCTCGGAAAATGGACGGCAAGGAGAGGGAAAGAATACTCCTCTACACTCCCATAACTAACCGCGCTCTTACACAGTTAAAAACAGGCCAAGTGCATCGGGAGCATAGATATTGGCGCGTGACTCCATAACTTGAAGGGCGAGGAATTGACAATCTTTTTCACTCGAGTTCATTTTAGACGCCATCGTCGTGAGTGGGATGACATAATGCGCTTCCTGTTCCAAATAAAGAAACATCCACCAGAGAATAAACTAAAGATTCAAACCTCTTACTATCCTCTTTCGTCATATTCCTCTTTTATTCGGGAGAGATGACGGCTACTGCTACACGCGCTGGCTGGAGTATTGACACTCCCTCCACTACCTCACTTCAGAATTCAGTATCATAAGTTTCGCTCGGACCCATTTGCATTCGGTTTATTTTTTTTTCACTTGATACGAAAGGCAAATTTTGTTTGGGATAGTCAAGTTCATCGGAAAGCCAGTTTTGGCCTAAAATTCTCAGCGATCAGTTATTGGATTATTTGAAGTAACTAAAAGAACGATGGCACGAATCCGAAGAGGATGTAAAGTAACTGCTTGCTAGAATATTTAGGAGGATTTCACCTAGTCCGTTTCAAGCGATTCCAAATCATGAGCGTCAGAAGAAATGATCAAATTGGCATTATATCTATCCTAATCTTGTCGCTTTACAATCTTTCAAAGGTACAAAGCAGATTTTAAGCAGAACAATATGTGTCAAAATGAAACTCACGAAATAAGAACCTCTCAAGCTAATTCACTCAGGCGTTTAACCTCCCGAGTCTCTAGCGGCTCTTAGCATGTTCCATCCGTCAGCTGACACCGGTTGCACAACACATGTTAATTGCGCGCATAAACGTATTTTACAGTAGAAAATATACCTTTCAGGGATATTATAAACGTCATGACAGAAAACAAATGTTTCAAATCCATGAAAAAGTTTGAGGCACTCATATTTCGATGAGGTGTAAACTAAACACCTTATCCTTTTATAGATAAGTGTTTTGTGATCTGCGCACACCTCTATGCGACTCCTGATCTGCGTTCACCTTCCTGAGTAATCTCAGCTCATTCAGATAAGTCCAATGTGCCGAATTCAGCAAAAACAAAAATTATCAACTAGTATAAATATACTTATAATGATTTAGGTGCAAAACATTAAACGTCAATTAATAAAGAAAGGTCGAAGAAGAAATTTTAAATTTTACAATTATGGAGATTTTTCTCATAAATGGACGACATTTTCCTTATCGATTCGTGTAAAAATATCACATTTCCAACGCAATACTTATATGCTGTATTAATTTTCCTAGATCGGAAAAACAAGTTGATTATCTATTTAGACTTAAAAGAACTTATGATGTAATACCTAACTCTATCTATTTAAATATCTATCTCTTAATACTTACGGTATTATTCGTCGTCACGTAGCAACAGACTGCCCTTTACAGAAAAAGCGTTAAAGCGGAAACGAATGATTTCATTGACTGTAAAATTATTCCGACGTTTAACAACTTTAACATGTCCATACGAATTGCTCCACTTTGATGAGCAAAATGTAAAAATCCGGATATTTTTTTCGGGCAGGAAAGTGCGGGGTTACAAGAAATTGCTGGCCGAACAAGGGATATTAGCTCGCTGAGAAAGAATAAATGGTAGGGAAGGGATTCTGGAAAAATTATACTATGACCGACATGTGGCACTATCTTAGAAGAACCCCATCCTTTTAAAGGGCCACAAAATGGTAATTTGAGCAAGAGAGAGAGAGAGCGAGAATGATACCATGAAACAGGAGGAACCTGACAGCGGACGACCACAACCTTTATGAAAAATAATAATGGTTGAAGTACATCTGCGATCTCATCTTATGCCATAACTTAAAAATAGGATGGCGTGTATGAAGCAGTGTATGGGGGTAAATGAAGCAATAGAGGTTAGCAAGTATAGGTCAGAATGGAGGAAATTATTGAAGCAGAGTTAGGTGTACAAATATGGATTTATGAGTGAACCTTTGTGACTCTGCCTACCCCGGAAGGTAACGGCGTGATTGGTACGTATGTATAGGGACAGATTTCGGAGTAATGGACTATAAAGGTGGAAATTGCTAGCCTTAAACCCCAACTGGAAGATGGCAGCACTATCGGTGACTCATAGATCCCGAAAGCGCGTTATTACGCCCCCGTGTTAATTCCATCCTTCTCTCAAGGATGAGCAACGGGCATGGCCTTTGTCTAATCCATTCATAACGAAGATGTAGAACCTACTTATCTTTTTTCATCGCTTCTAACAGAGTTTGGTTTTAGAGCTAAAATCACTTCGGCTGTTATATTGAAAAGGCATTACTAAAATTGGGTTTTATCTACTGTTATGAATTCAAAATCAAATTTTATCTCAAATTTTATCAAAATCAAATTTTGATATAAAAAAAAATTTTTATATCGAAATATCTTTACGCATTACCCAACGTTATCTTTCCAGGCTTGGGTTTCACATTCAAACAATTTCCCACGATCCTTTTCTCAAGTTTTGGCCTTACTTTGCCTATCCTCCAATTTTTTTTCCTTCCGTAAGGTATCAAAAAACCTTTCATTTCACTCCGACTTCATTTGTTACCATTTCTAGTAAATGCTTCAGTTGCTTCACTTACTTATGTAAATCATCTAACTTATTAAACAACATCCAAAACGATTTTTTTCAAAGCCATTCTTTGTCTTAATGAATTTTGCTTCCTAAGTTTCCAAAAAAACGTCGTGTATATTCTATTAACTATAATTCTCAATGGTTTACAATAAATCTACAATTTTATATAAAGGCTTGTCCTAATGTCATAACTGGTTAATTTCCATGATATTTTTAGTTCTTAAGCTTTTATATCCCAAAATATAACTAACGGGAAACATTGTTTTCATTATTATTGTGTCAGAATGATCGGAATATAAGTAGGCATTGTTTCCTAATTATGACCTTTAATCCCTGGCGATTCAACGGCAAGAGAGTACAATATCACCTCAAGCAGAAATTTTAGATACTAAAACGAATTCAAAGAGCAATTGTATTTGAAAGGGGTAAACTAAAAGCCGGTAGGTTTCGTAAAGTGTCCTAAAGTGTACTTGTCTCTCCAGACTGTGCATTTCGAAAAACATATATGCATTCGCGAAGCCAATCTCAACCTAAATAGTACGCAGTTGCACAATACGAACGCATTTCTCAGGCGTAACATGTCAAGTCAGAGTCGCTCTCTACCAGTTTCCAGAGAGAGTGGAAGAAGGTAGTACCATAGAGTAAAGATACTCTATGGTAGTACACACATGCGTTCATAGGGATTGGAGAGCAGAAATCGACGGCGGTTCGCAGAGTGTTGATGAGTCTGGGTGGGCGGGAGAAGTGAGGTGGCTGTTTGCAGAACTGAAAAGGGAGTAAAACTTAGCGCATGCGAGCGTGTTCCGGCGGGAGCGGCAGAAGGTATCAACCCCAAGCATTCACCACTCTCCTCCCCATTACCGCCACCGTATTTGCTCCCCTGAGCGTGCGTTTACAATCCCCGCCGCGTTCACCATTCCCTCGTCCTCCTCTTTCTCACTCCCATCACCCTTCTTGCACCCCCCAACCACTTCCCCATTCTCGCATCTCTCTTCCATACACTCTCATTCCCCCCCTATCTCTCTCCCCTCCTTTATACATTCCGCCACCCTCGTATCCACATGTGATTTCATTCCCTGTACACTCAGCCGTCGCGTCACCGCTCTCGACCCGTCTCTCTACAATCCCGTCCCAACCCAATGACAACTCCAGGTAAAAACGCCGCCCGACCCTCAACAACTAGGGCTGCCAGCAGAAGAAGGGAAGCAGGTCCCTACCTCGTAAAAAGGTTACCTCTTTATTTTTCTCTTTGTGATTTTTTCTGAACTCATCGCTTTCAAATGTTTTACCAACCCTACCATACTTGCTCCCACTTGCGGCTAACACTATAAAACCGAGGACATCAGAAAAATGGCAAATGTATAGTATTGATCCTCATTTCTTTGATTAAAAAGTGCCTCGGTAGGCGTAGAGAAATGCAAATAAAAATTCTCTATTTAACAAAGAGAGAGAAACCTTTGAAATGGGGAAGAGGAATAGTATGGAGGGATGATTATGAGGTGAACTACCCTTAAACGCATCAACTCAAAACGGGAGTTGTCTTTGCCGCTTGGATTTAAAAAATTGGAATCCTGTGTTTCACCCTATCCGTCATGAGCAGCCGACGGGGAGGGAAAATCTTTTCAAGGAGAGAGGGAAAATTCCCACTGCTACTCCTCCTCTCTCCCACACACGCCAAGTATATTTTCCTTTAAAACCCTTTCCTCCATGTCATTTCCCTTGAATTTCTTTCACCTCAGTCCCTCCTCCGGGATTGCCAATCCTGGGTCAAAATCTTTCGACACTTCCCCACACCTAGGGACAACGCTCTTCATCCACCCATGTCATTCATTCATTAGTCGTTCAATCCTAAGATTGCGTGACTGGAGCCCTCCACCCTTCCCTATCTAATAATTGTTGCCCTACCTCCTGGTATATCTTCCTATGAACTTTCCTCTTTAGTTGTTCCATGGCCTTAATCCTAGGGCTTCCTCTGGGGACTTCTTAGTTTTTTTTTTTAAATCCCCACCCAGTAGTCCCCACCCGGAGATCCGATATTTTACCTCCGAAATATTTCAAAGGGAGGAATGCCATCATGTCATATATATATATTTACAATGCAGGGCATTTTTGTTGCACTATTGTGGTGGGTTCCTCTTTGCCTTCCACATCGCAGTACTCCGGCCGATTCCGTGAACTTCACTCTCTCCCGAAGATGTGGTTGTTGATACTGGTCTGATGTACTAGGTATGCGCCGTCAATGCCTCCTGCTGAGACTGCTGCCTCTCAATAGTGGGGTCAGTACGGGTAGGGTGTGAAAGTTGGTAACCACTTGGTCTCAAGCGGACCTTGGGAACGGGAGTCAGACACTGGTCCAAACAGGACCTATCGATCCAGATCTACCCAGTATCACATGCAAATTGGTTCCCACCATTTTTAACCCCACGATTATACCCCTTCCTTGGTCTCTCCGCTACAAAAATCAGCTATTCACTCTCCATGGCTGATTCCTCTCTCGCCTTCCTCCAAACATAGATAAAGAATCAGGAAGGGAGCTGGGAAGAATGATACATTTTTACCGCAGAGAAAAGACTCGATTCGCATTTTAGAAACCCCCTAACAAGTTATAGTCTCGTCACCATAATTCTACCTGAGAGTTATCACTGGACACTTTCCATTTCCCTGACACAAGACCACCCTGTCTACAACTTCCCTCTCTTACCCAGTTTTTTTTTCTTTAAGCTACGGATATACTAAAGAAATACGTGAAACTTCATGGAATAGTTTTATGGTGCTCCCAATTCCTTGAATTTATTATTCCTCTTAATCAGAATAAAACTTAAACTTTTATGCATACAAATGAGACAAATCCGAAATCAGATCATAAAGTGTTATTGAGTGTCAGCCACTACCAAATGTTTGTCGAGAAAAAACTACCATTTCCATTCAATAAAACACGTAATTTATTTTTCAACATGAGTCTAATTAATTAGCTTTTTCACTGGCACATTAAAAACTTGCGTCGTCACTAAAATTCTCTGATATATTAGCATGGTTAAAGCTGGCTCCTCTTAAATGGCTGGCTGGGCTAAATCTTAGCCCAGGTACCCCATGTTGG
Source organism: Ceriagrion tenellum (assembly GCA_963169105.1). NCBI lineage: Eukaryota > Metazoa > Arthropoda > Insecta > Odonata > Coenagrionidae > Ceriagrion > Ceriagrion tenellum. Next base: position 56,655,078 of record OY720632.1, on the reverse strand, counting down.
CACGTACAATAACGTGGTACTTTCCTGGTCGGCGGGTTGGCTGTGAGTTGTCCTACTGACTGATTTTTGCTTCACGTCTATCGGCATAGGAAGAAAGCAAGGTTAGATCTCGGATTTGGACGAGTTTATGCAGCCTGGTGTGGATTAGCCTTATGCCACACACTCTGAGGGTTGCCCACACGGTATTTCGTAGAAGTAGATTAGCTACATACAAAGATTATCACATTGGGTAACACCTTTATAAGGAAGCAACTACCCGTTTAAGACTGTTACCTAAGAAATAGACTTTAAGCTACCACGGGTAATGACGTATGGTTGATTGGTGTTGACAGTGGGCAAGAATTTCTGGCATGTTTTCACAGCTAACTGAAAGCCATTACTAACAAAGAGGAACTCTGTCCAATCGATCGACCCCTCAAAATTACGGCCTAGTTGACCTCGAGCCACTCCAGTCAATCCGCTGAATCTGGCTTCGGAGTGTACGGGACGAGTAAGTTCCTAGAGTGAGAGCAAACGACAGTGATTGCGATAATGTTTTGCGTCATCCGCAATTTTCTAACCCACTTCCATTGCTACCAGTCGACAGATTAAAGAGTGGCGAAAAGTGACATGAAATTTTCATCTTATGGGGACAATTTATAAGTAAAATGTACCGTAAGCATTATATGTCATTTTAAAATCCTTGAGTATATTTCAATATGTGTTGACTTTAAAGCAAATTTAGCAGAGGAAATGGTTAAATGCTTGACGTTCGACTTGGTGATTAGATAGAAACAGCATAGTTTTTCAATATATATTTCATAGTTCCCTCAAATTAAAAAGACATAAACGACAGAATTATGCGTTTCCAATCAAAAATTTCAGGTTTCAATATTTGCTACATTTTCCTAACATCAAAATGACCTTTTCTCGTTCAAAGACAATTGCATTAATTTAGGTTTACGCATAGAGGTTCCAAAGAGACGCTGATTTCTTCCATCACTAACTTTCTTCCTTGCATAAACATAAAAGTGGCACTTTTGACAAAATTTCTTCTCTTCATGAAGAAACTTCTCTTGGAGTACATACTCTCAATAGCGAAAGCGGATAAGACCCCACCCCCCCTAAGAAACCGTCATTATTCAAGACAGTCAACGCAGGAAGAAGCTACGGATGACCTTCATCGGGAGACCGACGCTGCGAAAGCATTTACGCCAGCTTATTTGGGATATTGGACAATAAAGGCACTATAGTTCCTGAAGCCTTTCGGGATTTCACCGTGGGATCGGGATTCATGAAAATTTGTAATCGTCCGTTAAACGCTCGTCATTACTATAAGAATTATCAAAACTAATCAACCATAAAATATTTTGCTATAGATTAAACGATATTCATTTACTTCCACGACATCAAAATAATCATAGCTTTAGTAAAATTATGCTAAATAATTTGTCAACGTCTACACAAAGATATGAAAAGCAAAATTTTATTGTTCGCAACTGATTCTTCTATTGTTTTAGCGCTGTATGACGGTGAGGCCTCCGGGGTGCACTCACATTTTTTGTCATAGTGGAGAAGGAGAAAAAAGTCTTATAATTGATAGCAATTACTCCCACTAGAAATATAATAGTAAAACATGGCTTCTCCCAATGAGCAATCATTTAAGCTTAACTTTTATGCTAAATATTTAGTTCAAAATGTACAACGGGTGTCTTCAAGAGTATCCAGTTGGTTACTGATTAATGATATATTTCGATTATCTTTCAAAAATTTCTCTCCGTGTTGTTGAAGAAGTCTGACTAGTCGAATACCGAAAACAAGCAATGTTGTTTTCCTTTAACCTCAATAACCTTCCCCGTGCACCTTTTTACTCGAATGGGCACATCTGTTGAATTTCATATCGAGAGCCAGACAGCAATAACCTTTTCAGGAAGAGCAGGCAGCTTTAAAAACAGTCCTTGGTTTTGGAGGAGCGACACAGCTCAGCACAGACAACATGCGCTCGAAAAAGAAACTTGCCAAAAAGGGATATTTCACTCAGCATATGCTTTGAATAACAAAAATAAGCATCCTAAAATGCAGAGGCACAGTAAAACCTTATAGCAAACCTTTTAGGAGGGTTGAATGACTGATGTATTTCAATCCCGTTAAACTAAAATACAAAATTGTGTTTCCAAATTAAGCATGGAGTGTTGATGATATTAAAGTGTACGATGAAGTTAGCGTAAATTATCTCGATTGAATTTATTTCCTACCAAAACCGCAATTTCAACGACGAGTTATAAAAAACACAGATCGCCATGAATATGCTGAGAACCACTAAGCGTGCTCGTTTTCCCAACATGATTTACGTTTAAATACTGTTTCGACGGGTCTTCTTCAAAGTAAACCACATTTATTCCAACTACAACTTCTAATAAGACTCAATTTGTGCACAGAGATGGATACTTTCAGCCTTGGCAGCACTAAATTTTAAAGCCGAGGGTTAAAATTATGAGTGGATGGGACTCAATAAAATACTTAATAAATAAATAGGGTGATAATAAATTATGAACAAAAACAAAACAAGTGTAACACGCATTCTTACATAAATTGAAATATTTTACCAGTAAAACTTTATATATGCATTAAAATAAACCATCATAATATTTTTCCGTGAGAGGAATACTGCAGAGGCCCGGGCAAGCAGCCGGTTGTGCGGCCGCTACTGCATCCACCTTTCGAGAATTAGTCTAATGAGTGCTTACTTTCAATGAAATGCTGCATGAATTTTTGAAAATTCAACGCAGAAATTTGGGGTGGATTTGTTGCATCGAAATATTTCATTTCGTTATGAGGTTTTATTCATATAGTGGCAACGTTATGGGTTACAATGGGTTAAAACCCATTAAATTGCCGATATATATATTCGGGGGCTGGACTCGTGGGCCAACTTCAGGCCGTCTGCGTTTCAACCTTCCTCCTACCCTCCTATCCTCTCAAAAACCCACCCATCAACTCGTACTTCTCTCCCCTCCGTTCCAAGACTCTCTCTCTACTCAGCCGATCCACTCAAACTTCCAAATCGAGTTCCCAGAGTGTTCCATCGAAACCCTTCTCCATTTCCCCTATCCCCATCTATGTCCTGTCCTTGAGCCCTACAGCGAATTCTCCCGATCTCTTTCCCTTAACTCCTCTCTCGTTCGCCACCAACGTCTTTCTTTTTCTCTCTCTTCATCTCATCCTCTCTCTCTTTTTTTCCCACCTTTTTCACTCCGTTCAAGGTCGCACAGATTCGCCTCTAACAAACATATTTTCGTTTTTCTTCCTCGCTGTCGCTCCGTCGTCAGCATATATCCCCTCCCTTATCCCAGAACATTTAACTTTCCATTCGACTCCCTATTAACCATTCGTTAGAGGTCCGTTCTACTTTTTATTTCATATTATCGTTCTTTATTTTCTTTACATATTCTATACTTTTACTTAGTTTATCATAAAATATACAGTTAAAAATCTAATGCTTCGTTAAATAAGGTATTACACAAGTTAAGGATTTTTTAAAACATAATCCTATAGAGCAAAAAATTTTAACAGCCCACATAAGTGGTATTTTGTCAGTCAGGCAAGTTTGTCCCTATAGCCTTGTTAAGAAACATATTGGGGTTATGGACACCGGCTTCAAGTTTTAAAAATCTCTAAATAAAAAGACCACCAAATATTATTACTTTATTTGTACTTAATTTATCCTGGGTTGGGTAGGACAGAACCGTCCCCTCTTTCTCCAACCCAGTTTACATACACAAACACCCATGTCCTGGGCAGATAATATTCAACCCAGGCGGGACTCGAACCCGCGACCCTCGGGTTAGCAGGCAAGGACTTTACCCCGCCGCCACCAGGGCCGACAAATTCAACAAAAATATTAAAAAAGAAAAATATTCAGTATAACGTTATTTAAATATTATTTTTTGTATCGTGCAAGCAAATTATAATGGCTAAACTAGGGGAAAATCATTCATAATTTATTTTTAATCCCGTTGAGATAAATATGAACGGATCATAAAGCTCTTATATCGGTAGCCATTTAAAGGTATATTAAAATCTTGAAAAAGTAACAAACTGTAAATAACCAAAAGATTTTAGACGCTAGCTTACTATTATTGCTATATCTCACGAGTTTTATTTTATCTTTAAGATGCATGATGATATAATCATTTGCCACTACTAAACAATCGAATGGAAGAGATGGAACTGGCAAAGAACATGAAGGATTGTGCAAAAACTTTTACTACACATAACAAATAACTTTTTAACACTAAATTATCACAAGCCGCGTTAGCAAAGTTATTTTTACTATACCATGACGAATGACTTCCACAAAATTCAGCCAGAGCCTTCTTCTTGGTTTTTACAATCATTGTCGCTTTTAGACAAGCTACCTAGTATGAATTCTGGAAAAACCGCATCTAAATTTTTGCAAAGGCCCTTGATCTCCATCAAGTGGCCACTATATGTCGATTCCTTTAATTTTAAACCATTGTCATTTATATACCAGGGCAGAATACGATTTAAGAATAAGATTAATGGTCTCGAATAAGTCAAACGGGAAGTGACCACGTAGAAAAACATAGAAAATGGATGGTTTCGGTTAGTTTCATTTAAGGTTTTATCCTTAAATCAAATGCATGATATGAGACTGCGGAGCGATATCTCAACTTTTATAATCCTCTCAGACTTAGCTTCGCAATTAACTTTCCACTTTCTGCCAACTTCTCTTTCCCGGCAACTGAAAAATCTAATCAATGGAGATGATAATGATGAAGTTCGGATCGTATCTGAGTATGAGTATAATCTGAACAATGTAGACAAACATTTTCGGCAGTAGTAACACACTTGACAAACCGTCACACATTTGGTGTCACACATTCAATTGCGTGATTCAGATTCAAAGCCTTGGGGACGCACATGTGCTCGTAAGACCTAACGTTCAAGTAAGTAGTTAGTTGACGAACCAATATTTTATTTTAGGGCATCTCATCTTTAAAATTAAAGTTATGAGCGTCTAAACGCGATCCGTGTCATTTTACTCAAGCGACCGCTGACGGTTTTATTGCCTCCACAGTCACTTCCGTGGGCATTCGACCACATTCGACAGAGAAAGCAGCTAGGAGGCTATTCAGCCTTCAACTTTGGTTTCTTGCCGAAAGGAACATGGATGCGGCGACAGAGTACGTAATGGAGAGATGATAAAGCAAGGCTGCGAAGACAGGAACACCGAGGTAGGGTTAAAGGGAAGTGAGGGGAACATCAAGCAGTAAAGGAGAGAGGATGGTGCAAAGGGAGGAAGCGGGGTTTGTAGAAAGGGCACCAAGCGACCATTAACACGGATGCAAATGGCCCAAGTGTTTTCCTTCGACCTCCACACTCTCCGCCCGCCACCCTTACTCGCCCTTTTAAATGCCACGCTCCTCCATTCCTCCCCCCTTAGCCTTTGCCGCACTCTATTCCCTTTAACATTCTTCTTCCACCACCTTCCCATATTTCTCCCAACACGACCTTCAATCTGCAAGTCTTCGTAAGTCAAATTACGTTTATCCTAACACACAAACAATATAATAATTTAACAAAAACTACATCAAAGAATATGGATCCTACTTTCGGTTCTTGAATCATCAGGGTTCTGTGATGTCATTGGATATTTATATATTCACCGGTACAGGAGCGATCCTCGCCTTTCATTCGCGCTAGGCCGGTGGGAAACCCGTAAAACCACCATCAGGTCACCTTAACTTAAACTTATCACTTAACAAAAACAAAAGGTAACAAAACAAAACAGACTAATAAATAGTACAAACAATGTATAAAACACCAAAAAATAGTTGTATTACCAATGTATAGAATTTGCAGGCCAGCAACAGGATATTAGACAATGTATTTATAATAATTCATATGCGTCTCCTGTATATGCATGCTCTTGATATCACTGCCTTCCTCAAGTTCCCTTACCCTTTCCACCCACAACAACGCTCGACAACGCCCGGGTCATTCACTTATTGCAAGTACCAAGGTATAGCTGCACGCATTCACGCTAAAACGTCACGACGCGTCCTAACTATGAGCTGTCCCCTCTAAATCCAGATTTAGTATAACTACTGAAGTTTTATTTGACACAGCATGTAATGCGACAGAATATTATTTTTCTAATTTTTTTCATAACAGATTGTCATTGAAGTATTCATATTCATTGAATTAGTACCATTTTCGGCCGATTGCAGCCATGCAGTTTAATGGTTTGTTGTTTCACGCAATCATTGATTAAAGTGTAACCATTGAAACTACATTTGGATAAGAACTTTCCTTCTTTGATTGTTTGGGCCTCCATCAAAGGTAACGAATTGCAAACCAAAACACTTATTTTTCCAGAATTATTTGGACTACACTCTATGACTGCCCACTAAGACCTCCATTCTTTCCTTTAACTTATCAGATCTGATGATTAAATACACACTGAAATGTTGTAAGTTCATCCAATTGCAATCAACTTAGTTATGGATATGAACACAAAGAGGTCGAATATTTTTAATAATGAGCAACTATAAATAACTCAACTTAAGCCTCATGAGGTGATCTCTGCCTCTGAGGTATCCCTTAGGAATTCTAAACCTCTGCTGACTACCCGCTTTTTCATTTACTCATCCCAATAATAAATGTTTTCATAACAGCTCTTCGCACGAAAACGATAATCGGTAAAAATAGCCCCGCTAAACAATGCATAGTGCATTTAAAATGCCATCCACTAAATTAGTGTTGAAACTGGCATGATGTTATTATTTAACTTCCATTTTCTCAGTGTTTATTTTTCTCAATACACCCTATTTCAAAATAGTGCAAGAAAATGCAAAAAAATGGCACAAGCCAAGTAGATGAAGGAAACGATCAAATCTGAATAACGTCTTCTAAAAATATTTGACCATATATTACTAAAGACCTCTGAAACATTTTCTCCAGTGTTGACGTCAAGTTCTTTTATGAGTCATAATTGAATGCGTAAAAGATAAGAATTTGGTTTAATTTACTGGTTTGTTTTAAATTTCGGCTCTACAGCTGTGCACCAAGTGTTTCTGAGACCTTTTCTGAAACTAGCGATTTAGTTACCGAGTCAAACCACCGATGGTAGCAAAATGTCATAGGCTGACATTTTCAGAAAATATCAACCTTTCTTTTTTTATCCTTTTTCCAGTATTTTTGGACTAGGGATTTTCTCTCGTAGGCGTAAGAGCCATTTATTAGAACATTTATCGCCTCTAACAATAAGGCGAGCGAGATAATTTTTGCTGGTATTCAAATCAATTGAATGTTTTACTGGTTATTTGCTTTTAATCAAATAGAGATGTAAATTCTGAAACGCGCGTTGTCATTCATTTTTGAAAAAAGAATACCTCGCTCCGTGAAATGCACACAATTATACAACCATATTTATCAAATATAGATTCCATTACATAATCAGGGCTCGTCTTGAGGGAAGCATGCATGGTAAATAAGTACGACTCGTATCAGAAATATATCGCATATAGCAAAGAGCAGCAGGTTTGTAAAAATTTGTATGGATAAATTTAGAAGTTTTACCGAAAAGATAGAGGAATTAGGGAGTGGATTTCTAATCGATCGAAGGGAAAAATGAAGGTTAAATCCTATGCGCAAGTTCGAAGCGGATAACTTTTGCCAATTTTCAGTATCCTTCGACTGAGCCCATCAATTAAAGTACAAACTATTACAGTGCAGAGATATGGTAAATAGATAGCAGGAATTGATATATGTTAAACGTCATTTTTTTTTCTTCATAAACTTTGGCAAAAGAAATACGGGTTTCATCAAAACTCTTATATGTTATTTTGAGACGAAATTATGTGTAGGTTCAAAGGGTCCCCAAATTATCCACACTGGGGTTGAGGTTCGAAAAAACTTCTTTCACTGTGAGAGATGTATATACAAAACAATTTAAGGGGTAATACAACTTATTGTGAAGAATTGATTCCGGTATTTAACGGAAAACTCGTAGGTTGCGGCGTGCATAATGATATATAATCGGAAGGAATTAAGTATATTAAATATCAACCTTGATATTTCAATTCTTTCTACTGTGACGAGGATAAACAATTACAACCTAGAAACGATTGCTGCGAGCGAAATTATAATCACCATACTCTGCGCAGTTCTAATGAAAAAAACGGATTCCTCTTTCATTGATGACTCATAATGGATAATATGGAAATCGTTTATTACAAGCAAGTAGATGGTAATATAGAAAATAGCAAACGAAAACTTATGAGAGGAAAGAAAACAATTTCGTACAATTTTGAAGATACGTGTATTTAATGGCTAAAAAAGGGTTTGTCGGACTTTGCGAGGATGAGGCTGTAAACGATGTTGAGTCGGAAAATCCATCGCTCCAATAGAACTTGGACTTCAACATCTCGTTGGAGTTAAGGCCATCAAACCATCACAGAGCGCGGAGAACCTACTATTTCTGTTACTCTAGGAAAGCAGCAAAATACGTTTACGGCCCTAAAACTGTTCTCAGTCCTAAATTAATGGTAGGAGGGGTTTTTGTCTCCCTCCACAGATTTACGCTAGAATATTCTCTCGGAATATCTACAAGATACTCGAGCACCTTATATACTCCTCTCAATTGCAACTGCGGCCGGCGAAGATGGTGATCAGTCTTTATTTATCTTGGGGACACACTAGATGCCAAAATTATCATTGAGTTTCTACATTTACCTACAAAATTACCAGAGCGAGCATCGGGAAATCCCTAAAGATTCTAGTAATTTCGATGACTCTTAATAATAAGCACATCCAGATTCTCAAATATTCAAGGAAATTCTATCGGGTATGAAAATCCTTCAGGCTCTTCTGCATCGCTGACTGAGCGCACAAAAAAAGGATATAATTGTGGCAGGAAATATTCATAAAAATCAAGGAAGAAGATTCATGACGAAACATTAAATTTAGCCTCTCCGGACGAAGAATAGCATCCAGTTTCTCCAGCTGCTACAAATTTCCCACGTAAAACCAAAAAAAGTTTTTGTATTTGATTATAGGACAGAAAACGGAATGCAGGGAGAACATTACAATCAACAACTTAATGAAGCCAATTTAGCTTCATCGCGAGCTGCGAGGAATTGCAAGTAGAGGGAATTTGAAGAAGGAAGAGAGAGTAAATCACACGAGCTAGTCAAGTCAAACCCTTTCACCAACCCCCCCCCCCCTACTCCTTTTGGTCGTTTCTCAACTCGACTCGTTTCTTTACTCGCCAGAACAAACACTTTCCCGCTTCCAAACTTCCAGCCACACCGCCACCCCGGCCGTCCCAACCGCATTCGAAATGCATCCCAAGGGAACTTTATAAATTCAAGAGGCGAGCGAGGAAAGGAATATGACGGTGAAGAGATTTAAGGGGGGTAAGATAGAGGAAAAGATTAACGGTAGAGGGAGAAAAACCAATACATCTGAAACCAGCGACGCAGGAGGAGAGGTGTGAGCGGAAAATGAAGAAAAAATTGAGTTTTGGCAGATTTAAAGTTATTGCGCGCTACCAAGTATCTAATTTTATCTCTGGTCTCTCAATTCTAAGATTGGTTGACTTCAATTATCCATCCTTCCTTATCTAATGCTAGTTTCTTAACTCCTAAGAAGTTCTTCTTTTGTACTTGCATCGGTAATTTTGTACTTCCCATCATTTCAGTTCTGAAATTATCAGCGAAATAAAATATATCTACTATATATTCTATATAATCTACTATATATTCTATATAATTCTATATAAAAATATATCTACTATATATTCGATATATATCTATATATCTAATATATCTAGCGGTAACATTCAAATTCAGAACGGTCAGCAAAAAATAGAGGAAAGGCAAAATTCCGAGCTCATATTATATTTTAAAGTTGAAGCAGATTCATAGCAGCCATGATGGAAATTAATATGAGCCCAATTACCCGGTGAGAAAATAATCTTCATGATTATTCAAAATAAATACATAGGGGATGGAAGTCTACATTTTAACATAAGAAAGGAAATATATTAATCAGCTCATAGAACTGTTGACAAAATCTTGACCTGTTTCAGGAGAAAATGAGAACTTATTCCATCCCATTTGTATTTCAAGCGTTATACGTTCGGACGCGGCAGTTTCAAAGTGGAATGGGATGATTAATTCCCGCAAGAGTCAGAGGGGTTTTTTAAATAAATCCATTACCGATAAAGGAAACATAAAAAAGATGCAAGACATAATTTATGCCTCTTGGATTGGTAAAAAAATAATACTTAGTAATCGAATACAGCTTTTAAGTTTTCGAGACAAACTCAACCAAAATGTAGTGAGACGGTTTTGCTTACGTTTGCACATACTCAGAGGAAGTGAGGAACCACCCCTCGCACTCATCTTGCCGTCTCCCCGTTCCGTTCCTTCCCTTCCCCTCTCCTCATACGACGGTCGCCAACGTTCTGTAAGCTATCACAGAACCTCTTCCATTCTCCCCCCTCAAAACCCTTGCGTACCTCGAGGCAAGAAAAACCCCTCCTTCTCCAACTGTCTTCCCATGCACCCGCTTCCTTCTGGCAGAAGCCTCCTTGAGTCTCTAGCACTTGTTGCGTTGGCTCCGAACGACACGTTCGATCGACCATGAGTTCCTCGTGAAAGGAGGCATGGGAACGAGGCTATATCAGATAGGGAGACTGGAAGTTGGGTTTTTTGAAGAAATGAGATGGAAAAATATACTTCGAGAGATTATTCGAAATGAAGGGTTATTTCGAAAAAAGGAACCACAGAGTAAGGGGCACATCTAACGTATTCTAGGGAACTAGAGTCGCGATCAATTTTTGAAAAACGCGGTTCGTGTCAGAGACAGTCAGCCACTTGGTAGTTGAGAGTCATTTAAAAACAATACTGAATATCATTCCCTTGCTTAAATTTCTAATGTCTTTCAACTACCTCTTAACACTGATATAGTCTATAGACAGATAAAAAGATAGAGAGAGAAAAAAAAAGCGGATTCATTGCGGCTCGATACTAATTCCTTGCATTCAGCATGTGTATTTCTTCCTTCCTCATCATAAAACCATGTATGATGCGGGGTGAAGGAAAAAGCTCGCTCCCGGAACAATAAACCCTATCACCCCTCTAGACCCTGCTGACTGGGAGTCTACGCCCTGTCCTATGCAACATAGCTCGACCCTTCGTCCCATTGGCTACCCCCTCCTCCCAGTCTTCTACAGGTATTTGCAGGGATTTTCATAAACAAATATTGGTTGCCTATTCTAAAAATCACAAGCTTTAAATGAAATTTTATTTTATTGCTTTTTTTTAAAACCTGCATTGCATCACTTAAATTAATAGCTTGGTCATCATTGGTTGTGTAATCCTAAAATTTGTTGACTGCAGCCCTCCACCCTTCGCTAAGTGATGATAGTTCCCCTACCTCTTGATGTCTCTTCCCGTGTACTTTCCACTTTATTTGGTCCATGAATTCATTTCCCTTCTTCCTCTGGGGACTTTTCCCTCTATTTTGCCTCCAATTATGTTCTTCACAAACCCATTGTTTCTCAAGGGGTTTCCAATCCATCTTGATTATCTGTCTTCCATGGCGTTCCATATGGTCCTTACCCCTTCTACTCTTCTGAAAATATCATTGTTTTTTATTTTGCCCATCCATTTCATCACCCTAGCATCATCCTAGCACCAGGTTTCGGAGGCTTTTAGTCTTATAGCATGGTGCGAACAAATTTCAAATAAAATCTAAGGTTGATACAAACGGAGTTCTTATACTATTCTAGTACATGGCTATCTGGCTCATCTCTATCTATGAATTCTGCTCTAATTATTAGGTAATCCTTGCTAGGCAGGAAGCCGTGAGCTTATTTTTTATAGTGACTAAATTCCACTTTGAAAAGATATTTTAATTTTCGAGGATAATACAGATAGAAAGCATAAAAGTGACCGTCAAATCACAGTCATGTGGCCGTTTGATCTCTCTGCTACGTGATCGTTTGATATGGCCCAAAAATTTGTCTTCGTGTTTGGGAAAAAATTCTCTTGATCTTTAAGTCTAAAAAATTATTTTTAACTCTGGAAATGATTGACTAAATAATATTTTATATTGGTTCAGATATGTTGATGACATTTTATGTGTATGGACGGGCAGCATGCGACAACTTGATTGTTTTTTAACTTTTTAAATAGCCATCATCAATAAATAAAACTAACAGCCGAAATTGGTAGATCATCTTTGAATTTTTTAGATTTAAATATCTCCATTCAAAACAATAGACATAATTTTTCAATCTACAGAAAAGCAACCCATACGGATGTAGTCACACCGAAAGAATCATGCCACCCCCATTTTCATACCCATGCTCCCTTTCATTCCATGAACCACCGCCTTATCAACATTCCCGTATATCCCGCAGATTTTAACCGTGAACTTATTATAATCTGATAGATTGCCCGTAATAATGGGTATGACGACCTTATATCCATGATTTTAAATAAAAAATTAAAACGTCGTGCATCTACAACAACTTCCAGCTCCTTGCTACCCATCCAACCAAGACGCAAATTAAAATAATTTAAAATTCCCTTTATATGACCGATGTCATATTCAAATTTCAAATACTATCCTGAAGGATGTTTTTAATGTATGTTTTTATAACAATAATGCCCTGGGACGATTTTTAATGAATTCAAAAGATATAATTGAACCTGGCTTTAAAAGTGGTGAGTATAAACGTGAATGTCATGCTTGTATGGGGTTTTATATTGGTCAATCGGGGAAAATTTTCCAGTTAAGAGCCAAGGAACATCAGGCATGTTTAAAAAGAAAAAAGACGACTCATCGGCCTTCGTCTGACATATGCTGGGGTTGGGGCACCGAAGTGGCTTAAAACCTGAAATATTGTATTGTGAGGAAAAGGGATAGAAGATGGACACGTACGAACAGCGGTCAATTGTTCTTTCAAGTGAATCTAAATGGCTTCCTCATGAGATCACCTTCTCCAGCCCATCCCCCCTATTACGCATCACATACTGTACACCCCCCTTACTTCTTCCCTTCATTACCTTCCACATACCCCTCTCCCCTAAAAAGTCTGGACTATACACTGGCTGTATAGAGATTATATGTACCTGAAGATGGCTTAACAACCGAAACCGGTCGTCAGTCAATAAAAAGTCTGTGGAAGTCACAAAGTGTGTCAGTTTTTATTAATCATGGCAGATTTCCACAAAATAAGAGCTTCTTCTTTTGATTTGATTTGAGAAGTGGTTTCGATCAAGTTGAAACGAGGATCCATATTCACTCCTTTAGATTTGGAGATGATTTAAAAAGAGCCGATCCAGCTGCCGCTGTAATTAAGGCTGGTTGGCCCCGTGCACATGAGGTCACTTTCAAGTGTTCCTGTTTATATCTAAGAGACGACGCTATGGGCCAAACAACAATAAGTCGACTACCGACGAGAAAGCATGAACTTACTAATTGCTAGAGTTCAAAGCCTCCATTACGCGGGTGACTCGCAATGCCATTTCTCACTCAAAGGCTTTCAAATATATATTTTCGAAATGTATTCAGATTAAATATCCTGTCCTCTATGATGAACAAAACGAATATAATGGAATAATCATATATTATAGGAAATCTAGAGCGAAATCTTTAATTTAGTATCATAAAGTAAAAGAACAAATAAATAAAAAGTAACAAAAGAATGAATAAAAAGAGAGAACTCTTAGTATTTTCCACACTTAAAACTTTAATTCCCGACCCAGGTTTCGACTGTCTTGCAATCATTTTCAAGATTTCAAGGTCAACAAAAGAATGCCAAATAAAATTACATTACAAAGTATATCCGTTGTTTAAGCATAAAATGTTGAGAATCATACTTGACTTCGATGTTGTCTTCGCCGAATAGCGATATAGTCATTAAATTTACTTCGCCTAATTTAACACTCTTTTAAACTTTTTATTTATTTTACTTACTTTTTAAACTTACATTCTTTAGCGGAGCAAAATTACTGTAAGTTTTATACACAGTTCAATTTCCCCAGGAAAAAGGAATGCTATCTAGCAGCATATAAAAAAACTGAAGTGTGGTATTAATATGATTCTATTTTAATTTTCTGAAATAATCGCGCATTTAGCTGCACGCATTAAAAGAGATTTTTCCGCTGCCGGGTGAATTATTCATAAAGGCCTCCGGTTTGGTGAAAACGCGCTTTCATAAAAGTCTGACGGAACCATAAGCTAGTTGTTAATGTTTAGAGGTTCAATGTCATTATTGATGAGAGTTATTTTTATTCTTTGAATGGTATTTTTACAAATCCCCTGTAAGTTTAAAAAAATGTATTTCAAATTTATTTCACTTTAGTATCAATTTATCGCATTTAGGGTCAATCTATAATTTTGCTAATTAATCCGATTCCTAACCTAGAGCAGTGACAGCAGAATTTATAATGCTAATAGATAAATTGTTACGCGATTTCTTATTTCGCGGTCATCAAATTTTTATAATGACTAAACCCACAATTCAACCCTAAAATCTGTCACAAAGATAGCACCGACCGCATCAAAATGTATCACATGGCATCCTTTCTTAACATAATCCAGTCGGATTTCAACTAAAATCCACTAATTAAACATTTAAATAAATAAAAAATCCATTGACCCCTAAAAAATAACCCAATATATATTTCAATTGTTTTATTAGTTAGGAATGAGTTAGGGCGGAGTTGAGAAATTAATAAATGGCAGGAATCCAGCTTCAAAAGCCAAATGATCGTGAGAGGAGTAATCTAGCTCGAGACGTCTCTGGCGAAGTGGTATTTAGGCCGCTGTGTAATGTGCGAGACATGACTTCGATCACTGAGAAAATTCTCAGCGGATAATTCTTCTCGCTTAAGAACTTAGATAGTATATCTACAAGGTACTATATTCGCCACAAATATCTTGGCATTTGAAAGTTTTTTTTATAACGTGGAAAAAGCAGAATTCAAAAACTTTTAATTGCAAAATACCTTCGAATGTAAATGTTCCTTTATTTCCTTTAATTTTTAAGTTAAGAACGTCTCACAATTCATTTACTACTATTACCAACTTCAAAATCCCAAAAACAACATATTAAAGACCTTTTACATTGGGTAATTAAACTTAGCAACGGACGAAACACCAGCTCCCATGTTCATTCCCTGAATTCATGCCCTGAGCTGGAAAGACATACGCGGGACTCGAACCCGCGACCCTGGAGTTGGGACGCAAAGAGTTCACCCAGTCGCCACCTCAGCATTGCGAATATATTGATAAGATGCCACTATGTGAATACACGTAGTAAACTAAAATAGGCAGCAATAATTCCTCAAGTGGGATTCGTTAGAAAAACAAAATGTTAAGAAAAAAGCGATTCGAAATAGAAAAACCATAAGAATGTTACAAACCCTTATAATTTCAATAAAAAATACGTAATATGAGACAACCAGATGAATTTAATTAATTTTTTACGCGCTGCTCACATTTTTAAGAGCACATGAACCGTGGTACTAACATACTCTTAATTCTACCATTACTATTAGTTTTAGGTAGGCATGACACAGTTGAAAAACGTAAACGAAATTATAACTATAAACTTCAGTGTGTATTGCTCTAATTATGTGAATCTGTGAATTCATGGCATGATAAACTACATAAAACATAAATCGAACATACAGTTACTCTCAATAAGTTATAGAAATTAGATTGTCAAATTGGCAAAATATATTAAAAAATAGACGCCCCTGTGAAAACAATAATGTGCGGTAAATAAAGAGCCTTGAATCCAAATACTTTCACATTGACTTCAGCAGTCTTTATTCCAGTTAGAGATGGGTCGGTCGCGAACGAACGAATCAATTCGAACGACTCTTTGAAGTGAGTTGACGAACGGAGTCGTTCGCGGCAATGAACCGTCGTTCCTTACGAATCGTAATGAAAATAGGCGCAACACCCGGCAAAAATATGGGAACTAACTGACAGGCGAGGCCACGAGTCCCCCCACCCTTGGAAGTTTGGGAATGGAAATGGGCGCACCACTCGGCAAAGCAGAGAATCAAGTGAACGACAGGAAGAAACGAGTCCCCCCACTCTTGAAATTTGAAGTCTGAGGGAGGGGGACCTGTGTTCTCGTATAGCCCGCGGAGAGGGAGGACTCATGAGTCCTCGAGGAGTCAGATTCGGATTAGGATTCAGATTCAGTTAAAGACTCGGATTCAGATTAGGATTCAGATTCAGTTAAGGACTCGGATTCAGATTAGGATTCGGATTCAGATTCAGTCGAGGACTCGGATTCAGATTAGGATTCAGATTCAGTTGAGGACTCGGATTCAGATTAGGATTCGGATTCAGATTCAGTTGAGGACTCGGATTCAGATTAGGACTCAGATTCAGATGAGGACTCAGATTCAGTGATTCCTTGAGGAGTCGCTGGCCTGAGAATCAAATTATACTCAAGGAATTAGTGATCGCGGTGGAATAATGAATTCTTGACTATTAAAATCTTGTCCGTTTGCGTTTGTTCGCAAACTTCTAAAATATTTCCTCGATCTTTGAATGAATTAATTCATAATTCCTTTATCTGCAAACCTACTGAGGCAAATATTTAATCAAAATTATAAATTTTACCAGAAATATTTTTTTTAACATTTTTGAGTTTGTTCCATTAATGACGGAGCAGAAACTTTTTTCAAAAGAATAGCATTGAAAAAATGTTCCAAAAGATTTTCGCTGCATTTTAGGCGTATGCTTCCGCAACTTTCAGGAACAGTAGCCTACGAATATTTCGATGAACGCGCTGTACTTCATCCACCCAAACTTGCATTAGCAGATTTTAGCTCCTCCATTTTTTATATACTTCGATGCATTTCTTACACACTCAAAAAGATGGTGTATAATTAAAAGACTCGATTTCTCGGTTATTTTCGGCGGTGTATACCATTTTTTATAGCGAGTGATATGACTAACTTTTTTGAAGGTTTTTCACCATTTTTAGAAGTCGTACATGTTTCAGCAACAAATATACTTTTTCTCGTCAGCAGTAGTTTTTAAGGCATGCTTACAGAAGCACTGAATAGTGAAAATGGAAAAATTCGGAAAATGAATTTATGATATTATCAATTAAAATTTTACCTCCAATCAGCGGACACTTTCTCTCTTGCGGGAGTTATTTCAAAGGCCTGCTGTTGGCCGCTAAATACAGGTTTCACTATATGTTTAAATTAAAGTTAAAATTTATTTCAATGAACCACTATAATGAAAAAAATTGAACGAGAACGAGATCCAAGAATCGATTCTTTAGATTGAACGACCGATTCAAGACTCGGTCATTGTATTGAACGATGTTGCCCATCTCTAATTCCAGTTAAAAAAATTTTATAGTTTATATTTATATTATATAGCATTTATGGTTATATTTCTAGTCATTCATTATACAAATTGTTCACTATACTAGTAATTTTTATCTTATATGTGCGATAAAAAGCGCTAAAACCAAACCATATTGTGTTTGCAAAATTATTTATTACTTTATCATATTTACTATCCGTTTAAATGTATTTTGGTTTCATTGTGTTATAAAAATAGAGGTCGGCACTAATTGATATGTCCTGCTAATAACTCCCCTTTTGTCCTAATGAGTCTCATTTCAAGGGAGACACAAGGACTTAATTATTCTATCGTAATTTAATTTTTTGGATAACGTTTCAGGGTGACATCTAGGTAAACAATCTGAAATTCCATCGATGCTATTATTTTTATTTCGGTGGGCTCCAAATAATTGGCAAAAATAATTCTTCGATTTTTACCACCCATAAACTTTCACTTTACTCAGGCATAACAATCTGTTTTTCCTCTCCATGCATATTAATTAACTTGCTCGCTTCCTTTGAACATCGCAAATTATTTGAGCGTAACGTTCGGAATTCATTATTTTGCAAAATGCCATCGGAAAAAGAATTTTAAACAACTCGCAGCTTCATTAAAATTAAAAAAAAGGAAAAAGTTTTCACAACCACAACTATTAGAGAAAGCTTTAATCCGAACGTAAAATAGGTGTACATTGTTGGAGAAAGCTTTAATCCGAGAAATCCATTGGAAATACGAGAAAACCAAATAATTACCAATTTATTCAGCTCTTATTTATACACAATATCATTAAAACCTCCAATCCAAAAAGAGTAAAAATATTTCCTCTATTCAACACAAACTGCCCTTATTTACTCTAAATTGAACTATATCAGGCTGTACTTGGTGGAAGTTGTTTACATTCTTGTTGAATAAAAACACTTGGTAATTTTCCATAGATTTAATTGCAAATAAATCTGTGGATGATTACTAAGTGTTTTTATTCGACATGAACTTATATAGTCACTTTACAAAATACCTTATTGATCAATGTTGTTTAAAATAACCGCTTATTAATATCTGAGACGAAGATTCATTCTAGAGTGCATAAAACTCTTAAGAAGCAACGTAAACCTGTGACCAAAAAAATGTCGAAAAACAATATTGGGCAACACACTGAATCATAATAAAAACCTTTGGGGTAAATACCTTGCTGCAATTCTAATTTTTCAATGCTTCTGCATAGTACATGAGAAGAGTTTATAATTGCGGTGACTGCATAACACCTACTAATTTTTTACGTTTATCACTAAATTTTACCCAATAACTGCGCACCATGGGATAACTGTAAATCCGTTCCCGGCGTGTTCCAAAGAGCTATAGCCTGGAACGGGATAAATAATATTTGTCCTGGTAGGGTAACAGGTAGACCTAATGAATTTGTAAGAGTGGAAATAGAGCGGGACAGGTTTAAACTAATCCAAATGATGCTATAAAAACATTAAAATGAATGAGAAAAATTCATATGTAAAAGGTTTTAACGAAAAATACGACATCATAAAGGCTAGGGATACATTCTGTTCGTGTACGAGGAAATCCCAGCAAATTTATAAGAGGATGAAAACTATAAAATAATATGTACGTCGTTTTTATTTTCATATTAAAATCAAAATGCATTATTTTTCATTATATTGACAACACTGACATTTTCCAAGGCTTTATGTTCTTAACTTAATGAAAATTTCAAAATTATACAGTATTTAAAAAAATTTTAACATGATATGACAGAGAGCGGAAACTAATGCGATAGTGTCTCATGTCCATTTAGATCGTTGGCGAGACCGTGTATCCCCATGTTAATCCAGCTTTCCCAATAACAATCTCCAATTCAGAGAACTGATTCAATCGGAAAGTCAGAATTCAATTATCCCCCAAGATGAGATTATACACCCGCTGCCGGAAAGTTTGTAAATGGCAACAATTTTCCGCATTCCCACTTCTCCGAATTCCTGCCCCTATTCGGGTGACTAAGCACGGAGGCTAATCTCTCGATTGGGAGAGCAATGTCTGTTACCCACTCGCATTCCCTTTGCCACGATTACTTACCACAGGGCCCCGAATCCCTCATACCATACCTCTTCGTCGCATAAGTTTTCAAGCCTTGCCGGTCCACGCTGAATATCATTAAGTTGATTGTTTTGGTTGCAGAAAATGGCGAAGGGAATATTTTTTGGGGCAGTATCACTAAGCTACTTATGTTCTGCACGATGTGCTTATTAATGACCATGGTGTCAAACATTTCCGCAATGGAGCAACTATTTCGTCTCTCACCCTCTGAAACTCAACCCATTTTTACTTGAAACAAACAATGCAAAGCCACACTTGCCCCTATTTATTTGACCACTGCAATTGCTGAAGGTTGGCCAAAAGAGTGGGTTGTCTAATAAATCTAAATAAAAATTTGAGAGCTCCGAAATAATTCATAACTGTCGAAGGATATTAACACGAAGTGTATTTTTAATTTTAAGAAAGCACACAAATCGAACAGGCAATGCATTACAAATTTTAATGCAGATGAAATGATTATTCACAGCACTAGTTACACTATACCTATTTTAGGACGACAACGGTTGGCAGAGAAATGGATTGTACTTTACATTCTGTAAAGGAATATTTTTCCTCCGAAAGACAAGATTTATTGTTAAGTTCTACACCTTTATGCCACACCAGGCAAAATGTCAAAAAGGCTATCATCAGTGCAGAAACTCATAAAGGAATTGCCTTATGATATATTAATACATTTTTCTCATTGCTCTTATTACAAGATGTCTATACTATAACTACTATAAGCGTTACGTAGTATTTTATATAGTTATTCAGCAAGTAATTATCACCTACTTCTACTTTTCCTCAGAAAATACACTGTTCCTCGTAAGCCAATAAGAATATTTTTAAGGCCTGAATCTGGGAGAAATAATGAGTATTTGAAATTCTTTTTTCGTGTCACTTAAATAAAAACAAGATACAGATTCATCGATTAAAGTTAAGCATGCTCAAGGGAAGGAAATCTAGCAACAAGCTGACCTCTTTATGACGGATAATCTGAAATTTTGTTATATTTTGCGATAGGAGCATTTTCTGGAATTCTTTATACCATCATTTGCTATTGAATGTCTACGTGCAAGTCCTTAAATCGTTCCAAGACTGTAGTTTCGGACATAAGTCAGCCTCCTATTAACCTCCAAAGGGTGTTAACAGCTAATTCCGTCACTTTCCTTCACCTAACTCCTCACCCTTTCCTGTAAATCCCCGGAAGAAAAATGATCCAGCAATATACCATTAAATTATCTATGAGAAAATAATTCTTCTTTAAAGAGTTGAAAAAAATGAGGGAAAAATCACATCATAGTCGAATGGGATATTTATAATTGCCAACAATACGATAAAATTCACTTCAGTGGATGCTCCAGCTGTTCGTTAGTAGAAATATTATGCTTATTTTGCTTAAAGTAGTAAGAGCATGAATTAATTCTCAGCACAAAAGATTATATATTGAAGTTTCATTTTTAAATTCAAGTGACTTCACGAAACCTCAGTTTGACCTCTCGCGTATAACTGAAGTTTGACTAAATACGCGAGATCCAGAACAAGGGAATGGAAGACAAGAGTAACAGATGTGGCAAATACGGTGAGGAAATCACATCTCACCCATGGCGTGGATATCTAGGAATCGCTTGAACTCGGAACCGGTACTATGGCACTCTGTATCCTGAACCCAAGGGATTTATCCATTGGGGTACATCCAGGCGTTTGAGAAATACGTGAAACATTAAGCGGTGAATACTGTTAGTAACACAGAAACTTCGCGAATATTCTCGAAAATTGACGTTCTGAGAAGTGACGAATCATCGATCAATTTTCTAGAAACGTCTAGTTCTCGAGAGATTGGCAACCACATAAAATTTATAACTTAAATATAAGTTATTGAATGGTAGTATCATGAGTGTTGTTAAGCTTAAGGTAAATGAGTCGAAATAATTGAGTAAATATAAAATTAATATACAAAAAAATTGTTAATTAGAGTCTATGACAGTAGTGTGAGTACTGACCCACAGGCGTCTCAGTACTCATGGCGATAGTGGACGCCATGGATCAATGGGCCAATCAGTTGATCCATAGTATCATGGCTCAGGGCCTAAAGAAAACTCCATCCAAATTAAACAGAGTAAATTGACAAACCATTTTAACTTGCCCAGTCTTTAATTTGATTTCCGCTACATATCCAGAAACACTTCATCCATCAATCGCATATTAGATGAATCAACGTTAACGAGGAGAAGTGTCGAGTCTGTCCCTTTTTTTATTTTTATAGAAAGAAAAAAGTGTATCAATTCAAATACAAAACTAAAGAAGTTTAAGGCATGACTGAATGAACAAGTAATATCCTTTATTCTACAAAAATGAAAATTACACGCATGAAAAAATGATGTCGCCTACTCACTCTATTTTTCCACATAATCTCCGGCTAGTTTCATTGCCTTCCTCCAACGATGCACTAGGGCTACACCCATTTATCACCCCTGCCAAACACCCTTGTGGTGGCTTGTAGGGTAATAAGTAAATGTAGGGTTTGAATGCTCTGTCGGCACCAGTCCTCGCTCTAGTAAGGAGCCAGGTTTTAACTGCGCTAATCCTTCATCTTCCAAAGTAGCAGTGTGGCAAAGTACTTAGTGATTATTCGAAATGGGATAGAAAAGAAGAGACATTACATAGTAATTTACATTATTTCACGTCTTTAGTTTGCATCAGACTGGTATATGCGAGCCTAATCTTCTGTCTACTGCAGAGTCCTCAAAATTGATCAGAGCACACAGATGTAAGGTATCGTCACGATAATCTTATAAGTGTGCGTTCAATGGAGATGCATCTCACGATGAGCGTTTCAACGATTGATTTGTGATTTATGTAAAACAGAAGTAGAAAAAAATAAGGGGAATTACTTTTTAGGCGACACTCATTCTATTGGGATTTTCTCACTGCCTTTAACCGTCTACTCCTATCTGCGTCACCCAAGACATTTGATCAGCTGAAGTCTTCTAAGCTAAAGAAAGATTGTTAGTGCGATTCTAATTTCTATCCATAATAGACGTGTTACCATATTATTGAATTCATTTTCAAGTCAGCATCTAATCTTTCCATTGCAGAGTCGACCCCTTCCACCAGCCTGCTCTCGTCCCTCCTCGTCTCCTATTTTGGTTGCTCGTTCCCCCTTGGTTACTCCTTCCTACTTGCCTCCAACGCCTCCACAGCCTCCTTGGAATTTCTCAAAAAATATTCTCGGTGCCATTTACTGACTCCAGCACGTTCACTGCACATCCGAAGTCTCTACAATTGACTAGTCGTGGGACTCAACTTGTTCATTTATTTTCGCTATTTGTTTGTGTAACGCATGGTAAGCTTAACATCGTCCTAAGAAAAAATATTAAATTCAGCCTTGCCTTGTAATGAGCGGTAATTTAATCAATAGTCTCTAAGAGAGAGCGTAATTAAAAAAGCTCATCTTAGTCAAAGATTCTATCAGCCAACCCGGTGCGTCGAAAATCTCTCAAGATTTAAATATCGACTAAAACAATCTGAGAAAATTAAATATGTGCACTTAGGCGAGAAATAGGTAGCTTTTTGTGCTTGGATTGATATGAGAATGACCGGAGTAAGTGATGTGAGGAAGCACATAAATGGATATTCTTTCCAACCAAAACAGAGGGGTACAAATGGCTCATTACAGCATTTGGAAAGTTAAATTCACAATTTCTTGAGACTGCCCTTAGTTTAACGACAATAGCTTTTTAAATCTTATCCACGACTCTTACTGTTTGCCCGACGTGGAAAGAAACCCAACACCACTTTACTTCAAAAGGTTATTTCCTTCAAAGGGAGATAGCATATAAGGGAAGCATCAGCAGTCTGTTATATTAACGTCCTATCACTTCAAATAATTGGAATATCTTAACGTATTCTAATGACAAAAATATAGATGGTAGAATGAGTCGATTCGATCTTGGTGTTTTGTTAGAGTGGTTCTCCAGCTGATAATAGGAAGTCATTTCAGGCACAAAATTGAGTATGCAAATGCATTATTTGCTTTTGAGCTGATTTCAATTCGATCCCTATTTCATTTGAATAAGAAATATGAACCATAATTTTTATGCGTACCTATAAAACCATTTAAAATGAGTATCAAATTAAAAATGAAAAAAATGAGGAGGAAATCATCCAAAACCAAATTATACCGTACTACTTCACCGTTATTACTCCAACAGAATAAAATGTCGTAATAATTAGTAATAGAAAGTAATATAGAAGTTACCACATAGTGTACTGATTAAATAAGTTGTACCTCGTTTTACGTGTGCAAATGATTGCCTCCTTCTCTTCTCAATTTTTATATAATAAGAAAAGAAAAAACTCGGCAACCAAGTTAAGCAAAATAGGTACACAAGTATCTCAGGAGAAGAAAAACAGTGATCGCTTTCAAATATGGCCGTAGCGACTCTGATATCAAACCAATAAATAGTACTTATTAAGTTAAATCATCATTGTTGGAGGATTTTCTTAAAATTTTATACAAACTCAGTTGTAGGTTGAGTGTCCGTGTTCATGAATTCCTCTTTAATTTCTTTTGTTGCAGCCCAACCTCCTCCCAAGTATCATCACAGCATTCCCTGCGAACTGAAATTCTTCTATTTCATTTTAAGAATAAGAATCGAAAATTTATATAACTAATTCTTCAGATATTGAAGCGGCGGGCTTGGTCCAGAGCCTATTAAAGGGGATACGTGGAATGACAAGAGCGACGCGCCGTCAAAGGGGATCGTGGGAAGCGACGGGCGAGTCCGCGTGCGCATATGCGTCAGTGATAAAACGACCGAAGCTGAATTCGCTCTGTGCCCCGACAGAGGTTAACGGGATGGGTTGTGAACTGGGGGGAGTGGAAGAGTCGGGTGCAAAGTTTAATCGCGCCCAGCGATATTGTAAAGGTCGTGACGTAGCGAAAAACGGTGAAGAAGTGCGAAAGAAATATGTAAAGAGTTGCGAGACGAGATGAATTAAAACAAGTGGAATTACGGGAAGCAGAAGTGGCCTCTGACAGAGAGAGAAATTGTGAGTGACACATCGGGCATGTATCGCGGACTGAAATTAATAGGGTACCTACACATGAACATCGCGCGCAAAGATGACCAATGACGTTATTGTTCTTCGGAATCAATATCTAAGGTATCTCTGTAATATCACATCGTACATGTGCTTCCCTTACAGCTCTTCTAGCACGTTCTACTCTCTTGTGTTAAAATAGAGTACATATATCTACTGTTAAATGTATAGATTTCACTTTAAACCAGGGAAAACGTGCCAAAGGAATGGGTAAATCTGAGTAAAAGTTTAGGTGTAAGTATGGATTCCGACAGGATAATAGTTGCACGTACTGTAATTCAGTGAGGTAAAACTTAGGCTGAAGGTGATTTGTGCGAAATTTTTCCCTTCTCATATCGAGCACGATATTCGAATATTATTGCAAAGTAATATTTAATATAAAAGCAGCAATGCACGTCAAGTTCATGTGAAAAGACGACTTAATACCAAGTAGTACCGACGAAGGTACAGCAGGGATTTGGATGGAAATTATAATTTCGAAAGGAATCGGGGGAGAATATGGATGAGGAGAGGGTAACCAGGAACTTGTATGATTGAACTATACGATGAAACAGAGTGAGAAGGGAGGAATTTGAAGAACGTGTAACAAGGAAGAAATGGTCGAAGAAGTTCCCATGTCGATCCACTGGTGGATTTACCATGAATTCGTGGACTTGACATGCACATCTTACAACTTTGAAACTTCTGACACAAGAAACCAAGCGTACTAAAATTCTAAAACAAGGAGAATATAATACACTCCTAAGAGAGTAAGTAAAAGAGCAAGAGCTGAAAGAATATTCGTAAGAAGAAAGAAGAACAGCGAAAATTATCACCGTGCGTCTCAAGATTAAACTATAAAATGAATCATAGAAAGTCTAGAGGTAGGTGTGGGGAATGTTATGAAGGGTTAATAAGACGCTGTTATTCTGCAACATTCAAAAAGCAATACTCCTCGCAAAGTTTCCATGAATGCGTGGGAACGTTTATTTAGAAACTAATAGCCACGAGGAATGCTATACTAGGGTAAACTATATTAACCAATGTGCACAATTTCTCACCTGCAAAAGGAGACTACACCAGTGCACATTCAATGTTAAACAATAAAATGTCATTTTACGTACACTGACCTATTTAATTAACTATGGAGCCTTTGGTGAAACCTTTGCACTCTACAACAACAGGCTAGTGAGTACGCTCAAAAAAAGGTATTATTTTTAACGTAATTCTGGGAAAGTTTGGCAACTTTTCTTGTTGTCATGCACTTACGCTGGCAGTCGAGAAGCTGGGACACATAATTTTATCTCCTCATCTGAAGTTCCAGCTTCGGTGATAATACAAACGCATGTTACTCCAGGCGGGAACAAATGACTACCTATTACCTTTGCTCAGTTCTGATTCATTTATACTAAAGAATTCTAATTCATAAACCATATTTGACGTATGATGTTAATAGCCAATTTTTTTTTTCGCTAACTTAAGCCAGTAGAAATGGGAAATGCATAGGGCAAAGTCAACCATTATCTGCCTCCCGAAAAAAAGCTTTTACAATGGTTATTGAAAAATTGAATGAAATATTCTGTCGTTTTTTGAAGAATCACGGGAACTATAAATTTATAATTAATGATTTTATGAAGTTAAACCAGAAAATAATAAAACCAAAGACGTTTACTATTCATAAATTTATAGAGTTAACATTATCGCGTCCGATAATGTAGAATTTAGTCCGAACGCAAGCAAAAATCTTTTCAAAATGAAATGAAAATATTTGTAAATAAATAAAACATTTCACTAAATTGTTCATATAGATCAGTTTCTAAAGTCCTCTAGATAAGAGAATTCCTTGAATTGATTAGAAAGATGACTCGCCAGAAATGACTGTACGGTTCGACATTTAATAATGCCGAAGATATACAAAAGACATCGATTCCCGATGATACCATAAGTTTTTCCATTTTTACACTCAAAAGAACGAGGAAGATCGGGTATCGCGTGTGTCCTCCGAAAAAGAAAATAAAGAAGCTCAAAGAATAATGCAAGTCAATACCCTCTCTGGAGGAGGATACTACCGCCGGAGATTTATTCCACGACCGTCTTATTATCTCCTTCGGTGGACTACAGACGACTCACATGTGCATCGAAAGGCGAACGAAAGAAATATATTTTTTCCTGGATCACATCGTTGAAGGATTGGTCAACAACACAAAAGGGATTATGGGAAAAAACGGAAAACTGCGGTTCCATTTGAAAAGAGAAATGGAAACGGTTAAATGCCATCGGAACCGCAGAGCATTCTTACATGGGGGATGAGTTTGGTAGGAGCAGGGTGACATATTCAATTGGAGTAAAAATGAGAAGTAGAAATATCTTGTGAAGGTGAAAATACTCTTAAAATACTTTTACTATCTATTTGGGCAAGTAACAATGCACTGAATACACCTTGGACGCATTAAAGGCATTGAACACATTATAGTCGAACATTTTCTTGGATAATCCTTACTGCTTATATAGAAGTCAGCACGGCTTCCGGAAAGGTAGATCCTGCAAAACACTGCTCGGGGTCTTCTTTTACGGCATCCTAACATTAAGTGAATAGAAAAAGCAAGTTGATACAATATTCCTTGACTTAAAGAAAGTGTTCGACAGTTTTTCTCACCAAAAACTAATATGCAAATTAAAATCAGGCGGAGTAAATTATGTAATACAGATTTAGATACGGGACTTTCTCAGAGAACGCAAGTAAAAAGTATCAATGGCGTTAGCTCACATATGATTAGTCACATTCGGTGTCCCAAAAGCAAGTGTAATAGGTCCTTTTTAATTCATCATTTATTTTAACTACCCAAAGTTTTCTAGTTTGCTGTGCACTAAGATTTTTGTAGACAATACGGCCATCTACCAAGATATTAGCGAAGACGCAGACTTAGGCTTCGGACCTAAACAACGTTCATTTGTTGTGCCAGAAGTGAGGTGTAGAGCTAAATCTTAGTAAATGCACCATAATACACTTCTTGCGGAAGTCATCAGAACTACATTACCTACTATATCTACATTGTGGGTGAAGAAAACATAAAGTCGTCCGATAAAGTCAAATACTTTGGAATTACCTTAACCTCAGACAAATCGTGAGGAACACATATACAGAGCATATATAGTGCAGCATTAAAGTAACTAGGATATATCAAGTGTATAATAAGAAGGTATTCGGTTTGAAAATGTAAAATATTGGTGCTATTTCACTTTGGTTAGGCAACACCTCGAACACGCCGTGAGCATTTGGGACCCTGGTCACATAGATTTAACCACAAAAATATTAAAAATTACTAAGAAAAGTTGCGCGATTCGTAAACAAACTGCCAAGGGCAAATATATGATGATTCTCGGCTATCAAGAGGGATTTTTTCAGGGAGCCGCTAGATATTCGAAGGCTACACGCTAGGCTTAGTTTTCGTAATAAATTCCGAACAGGTGTTTCTGAGCGACACAGATGCCACACTACATATCTTGGTTCGACAATATTGATAAAATAGGAGAAACACATTTATGAATAGATAAGTACAAGAATTTGTTCCTTCCACGCACAATAAGAGACCGTAATAAACACTGATCACCAGTGGAAACACATCCATAAAAATTACATATACAAACACATTGACCGACTTTATTCAATAATTTTCTATCCTATTTTTTATCAAAATTTCCAAGGTGACAAACAACATGATCAACACATGGCAGGCCGAGAGCGCATGATGCGTCGGTTCCTTACCTTTCCCGCAATTTCGGTAACGCATTCTGCTTTGGAAGTTAAAAAAAGGGCAGCGTCAAGTTTCCTTCGGCAGTCTGCATTGGGATCACATTCACTACTTTCTGAGATGTGCCTAGCAAAACGGATGCATGAAAGAAATGTAAAAAGTGGCGATGTTTAACCGAATTTTGCATATATAGCAAAGAATGATTTTCGAAGACATGATTTTCATATTATTTCT
This sequence comes from Ceriagrion tenellum, assembly GCA_963169105.1. NCBI lineage: Eukaryota > Metazoa > Arthropoda > Insecta > Odonata > Coenagrionidae > Ceriagrion > Ceriagrion tenellum. Next base: position 56,626,516 of record OY720632.1, on the reverse strand, counting down.
TCCCCTGTCTGCTGTGGCAGGCAAAATGTCCGTAATCATCGAAGAGCGTAAAATTTGAGTGCTACAACTATCATAATGAGGATTTCTGCATTACAAAAAAAGCTGGACACCACATTCAAATTTTATTTCATAAGAAATTGTTGAACAGAAAATTAGCTCAAATTGATAGGGAAACTAAGGAGCTCGGATACACCATTTTCGTGAATACGGGCGGAGTTCTAGCGGCCACGGGGACGTCATACGACGGGAGCAAGGCAGGAGTGGATAACGAGACGGCCGCGAACCCGCCGATAAAAAGGGCACCTGTATGTGAGGCAATATTTCACCTTTTTGAGCATGATAAGAAATACACTAGAATAATTGTATCAATTAATATAATATACTGTATAATAATAAGCGTGCACGCCAAAAGGTTTTTATATTTGTATCTGAATAGCTAATGAAAAGTAAATAACTAGCATGTGTTTGAATCTGACTGCATGTTATTTATGTTGAAATTGAAAATTGATATGTGCAGCTGTGGTAAGTGGCTGATGTGAGGCCTTTAATCTGGGAGAGGTAAGGTATGTCAGAGAGTCCCGGAAATAGAGATTAAGGCTTTACAGTCTTATTATTTTGCTGTTCTTCTTCTAGTAGCGGGATAAAGGAATGCCTACGTCGGCCTCCAAAATTAACTGAATTACCTCTAAAAAGGGGAAGATACGACAAGAGAACAGGAAAACGATGAGACCAGAAAATCGCATGGAGTTGGTCAGTGAAGGAAAGGCTAGCGGAAGATACCCCGTTGGCATTTTCACGACGTGGCCAAGCAATTTCCATAGGTCCCCATTCTTTTTCTGGACGGCACATTCCCAAACTTTTCTTCTTTCAAGCGAATATCCAAAAGTTTTTCCAACTTGGCTTATGCTGAACCTAAAGACTAAAGATCTCTCGCAAACAAGTAAGAAGAATAATATGTATTTCCGCAAACGTGCTTCGACGGCGAGGGTCATTTTTCATTCACGGACTGCCAATTGTAGGCCAGGGAAACATCACTCGTACAAAAATGAGGTCAAATAGCTCATCAAGTCGGACCAGGCTCAAAATTACTTAAATTTGATGATCGCGATGGAACCAGAGTGTTATTATCCTGGTACAAAATCACCCAGCATAAAATAAATCCCTCATTTTTTCAAATATATGCTGATGGTTAGGGTTTCAATAATATAGCAATGAGAGAACAATGAGAAAGGAAGATTTATTAAAGGTTTTCCAAGTCGTTGAAAATAAATAATCGCTGAAATGGATAGGTGCTATTAGTTTCTACCCCATCAAAAGAGAACAAGAATCATAACGTCAGTTCTGCGTCAAAAGGCCATTGACTCCCGCTTTTTATCCTCACTTAAGGTAAAAAGTGCTTCAGAAAATAAGTTTTGCGTTTTCTTCATTCTGTCTCATTAGCTTTGGCCTGGATTGGATTTTATGTTACTGGAATTTTTTCATTTCAAAGCGATTCATTTCTTCCCTCGTGAATTTTTCCTGCATCCCATCTTAGTATATCGCGAAATATATTGTAGAGATGACAAATACATCTCATGCATTCAAATATTTCTCTGAGATTTCAGTGCATCATTTATTACAGGATGAGTACTTCGGTGAAGCAATTTAGGTACAGTGGCGGAAAAAATTAACGCAAAACTCATTGGCGTCTGAATGCGGCGTACACGGAAACTAATTGAAATCGCTTTTCCTTCGACAACTTGACAACAATGAGACAGCATATGGAAACCGGGAATATTCAAACTCTCTATGAATGGATATCGATTTTACGCGTCATGTAAATAGTCATACTAATAAGGTTTACGTTCGCGACATCGTCTAGGAGTTATAAACGTGATGAGCTTGCTTCGACCCGCACTCAGTCGAGGTTCCAAAGTCGTAGTTGATTATGTAGAGATGCTTACTATATTATTTTTAGATCTTTGGACCGTTGAAAAAAATTTTCTTGATTGAAACTTAAGAAATATTACGATGAAAGCATTATTCGTTGGGACATAAAATTTTTTTATTCTCCAGATCAAATTCACTCACAATAAAACGTATTTCCGCGTGCAGGGAATAGCTGTTAATGCACATCGTTTTAATAGGCCTTAAACTACTTCCGAGAATAATGATGCATTACAATTAACATTTTGGCGTAATATCCTGAGAATTTCAAGTTAAAGTATAGGAAATCTGGTTGAATAGAATGGTTTCCATGTGGAGAAAAATTTTCTCTAAAAGTATTTCCAATACCTTAAAACCCTACGTAAGTTTCCGCCCTTGTTCATACAGGTCGTCTCAAACACTTAAATTTCTAAATTCCTCCTAACGTAATATTATTTACTTTCTGAAAACTACTTTCCAAATCCAGAACATTTTATTTGATCCAGTTTTTACAGGAAACATTAGAATTCCCTATTTTCGTTTTGTAGTAAGAACCACTGGACGCGGATTCCTCATGATCGATGAAGTAGCCTAGAGGGAGAGCGTTCGTCTGCGGCCAAGAATGCCTGGGGTTCAAATCCTGGCGTGGCCTCTTTTAGTGCCTTTATAATTAACCTACGCGATGTGACTTTATTGCAGCCAAAACTTCGCAGGAATCTGCGGAAGGCCCAGGGAATGGACATTGACCTCATCCATGAGTGTGTGAGTTTTACACATATTCGAGCTTTGTAAAAGAATCAGAGCGGTCTCCTTGGTCGTCGAATGAGATGTTTACTTCCCATTCTCGGTTACTCGGCCCCACTTGATTTCTACGTCCTGTCTGTCGTATGATGCTCATATCCACTTATTCGCCAATTCACCACTCAATGAAAAGCTATTCATGAAGGAGGGAATAGACCGGATCTTTGATTGTGTCAGTTACTCGATTTAGTGAACTTACCTGATGCTACATTCACCTTTAAATTACTTTGAAATGATTTAGTAAAGAGGGAAATTATTTTGATTAGGAATTAGAGTTTGGTTCTATCTGCCAAACTTGTTAATACCGATTACTTATCTGAAAGAGAGACCAAACAAGGGTGGAATTTTCTTCAAAATATCTTTAAAACGGTATTTGAAGCTTTCCCAGTATTGTTTTCTAGGTTTGCTATGAGCAATACATTAACCGTGTAGTTCAACTTATAGGATAGAGGATAATACTTAAAGGATAAGGTAAATTAATGAATCACTTAAATACCTTTTGACATATTCACAGTGAAAAATGTTTGGCTAAAATTATGCAGTTAAATTTTATGAGGAGTATTTTTATACCCATGCGTAAGTAATACTCCGACAAAAATGCATCGCGTATGTGAAAGTGATAAAATACTAAAAATCATCTTTTTCATGTAGCGACTAAGCAGTGATTAGATATTTTCCCTATGGTCATTTGTATACTCCTCATAAATCCGCAGAGTAGTCAATGGAGTGCAAATTAGGAATGTGCACCATCAAAGATTATACGATTGCTACGTTCCTAAAGAATCTATTCCTCTTCAGATGCGTCGTAATATTACTGCTTCAATGGAAGTTAAAGTTGTGAGTGCCCCCACATGAAGATATTGACAGACTTTTTACAGAATCATAAATTTCATCTTTTAGTGGAAATGTATTTTAACGGATGTTTAAAAGGGACACTATAATGCTTTATTTAGAACGAGTGTAAAAGGTTGAAATGTATGCTTAATTCTCTCAATTTGAGTTGTGTGTGCACATGATCACAGCAATTGATCATCGAGAAATATGCTGGTATTTACATAAAGAATGTGGATGTTAATTAGCCTTATAATCAATCCATCCCCCTCGATTCTCGATTTCCTGACCAAGTCTCTCTGACATGGAGTTGTCCACATTTTGGCATCATCTTACTGGGTTCATTTTCCATTCTTCCTCCACGATTTTCCTCATCGCATCTTACTTTGGGGTTGTTTCGTTTGAGGGGGTCGAAAAACGTTTGCTTCTCGCATTTTTCTCATAATGAACTCTGCTCTCCGAACAGCCCGCTCCATCTATGTTACATGATTTGTTTTGAACTATCTCCTAGATTTTTGACATTTGTGAACTCGTAAGTATTCCTAGTTGCGGGCGAAAAATGAATATTGATATACATTTGATTAAACATAGTTCTTATTATAGCGGATATGAATTTGATGAATTTCGTTTGATAGTAGTAACAAATAGATTTTTTTACTTTTAAACACCAAATAAAAGATCAGTGGGTGAAAGTTAAAAGCGCAACACCTCTTCGGGTAATTTTTCGACAGATGTTTTTGTCTTTTACAAACCTACTATCCGATTCCTCCGCCTGGGAGAAAAATGAGGCATACTTAAAGGCTAATAAGATCTTTCTTTCCCCCAAGAATTTTGGGAGAGGCCGCTAAAACTTTGAACAATATCTCGGCTTGCGCTGTCCGCTCTGCTTGTTCGCCTATCGTCGCTCGTCTCAATGAAGTAGTCATCAGTAAACCTTGGCCAAGTTCCGGGTGGTGATGGTCGGGGTGGTTTGTTGTTGTGAATAACGCATAGGTTTCAAATACTCGCTGCACCAGATAGAAAAGGCTCGTCGCGCTTCAAAAAAATCGGAAGCCCCCGTCAAATACTTTTAAGGGCGTAAGAGAAGTCAAATACCACTTCTTTCCTGTGAGTTAAACGCCTGGCGTCCGAAACATTATCTATAGCAGAAAAGGTATCGCCCGCAACACAAGGGGAAAGTAAGCTCTTATTAAAGGCATACTATTTCCCAAATCAGTATAATGCGCCCTTCATACATTCCGATTTTGAATGGATTAGTATTGGTGAAGTTTTGTATCGACACGGGGAAACCTCTAGGGATCCTCAAGAGTCCTCCAAGATTGCTCTTTGCTTTAACTCAGATTTAAGGTAGCTGGCCTCCAAACCCATGCATGATGGGAACTAATGGCGTTTGATTGGAATGGTCTGGGCTGATGACGTGAAATTCTAGAACTACTACTTTCTGTTTGTATTCCCGAGAGAGTAGTATGCTTTTTCCTATCCTTTAGTTATTTTAAACGTTCGTAGACAATACCACCACTCATTTTAAAAGTAACTTAGTTCACAGTAACGCATATGGACGCAAAAAAATTCACCGAAAGGATACGAAACATCATCTTAAAGTCGCCTTGACATAAGAAAGCTCAGTAGTTGTTACTGGGTTGCAAACCTGAATCGCAATCATGTTTCTTCATAATAACTTTGTTCGAGTTCGCTCATGATCTCGAAAACGTGATCATCATCAAGAAAGATCGGGTGCTACATAGCAGTGGAGTGCGCTCCCAGGACTTTGCGCATTGCCCTACCAATGCGGCTTGCCTTTTGGATGACAACAATTACCATAAGAAGAAAAGAACCGTAATCCCACTCCTGGTCGAGACATTTTTGAGTTTTTCATTCAATTTCTGGTCAAGTAAAATTATTTTTATTCGGCAAATTTTATCTCTTTTGTATTTAAAAAATTTCATATTATTATTACACATTACATTCATTCATATCGCCAATATGAGGAAATTAATATAAAAACTCATTTGCATTCATTAAAAATCGAACACGGACCACTCTTAAGCTATCCAAATACATCTGACAGCTACAACATTAACGTTACCTGTTAATTTATTTTATTAATGATATTCTACTCCAAACCAAAGTCTATTAAAAGGCTTTTTGTTAATTTCATATGTGCGGTGAATTTATTGCTAAGCATATAAGATATTATGCAATCATCCATATGTTATCCATAACTACACCTAATTTGGGTAAACTTTTCTGAATGTTTATTCGTATATCCTGCATTTACTAGATAAAGCTTCACAGTGGACAGCTCGTCATTAAGCTTCCTGTGTTAAGATGAAAGAAATATCGGGAAAATATGCCTAGATTATTCGGTATCGATGCGAGCACATTTATTTTTATTTCTTGAAATTATATATATTTACGTATGTTTTCATAGTTTAATCCCATTCTGACGAACTAAGGACGGATTTATATTGGGACAAGAACGATTCATTAATAAATATCCATTTTGAATTTAATAAATATCCGTTAAAGGAACTTCGTCAGTCTACAAATGGAAAATCGTGCAAAATTACATCACGTAGGCTATACTTATTTCAATTAAATCTTTTTTGTATCGACATTTGGTGCGGATAAATCTCGAGTTATATCATTTCGGAGAAACAGATGCAGTACGCGTCATTCAAAAAGATCCACGGGAAGTCGACCACAATAAATATCCCTTGATGGTAGAAGATGAAGGTTTTAGCATATAGTATACTGAATTGGGTGGGATAGTGTATAATTTTTATAATCAGTCTTTCTGTATAAATGATATCATTCGACGTAAGAACCATGCTGAAACAAACACAGCGATGCACCGCGACTGAATGTGCGAATAATATGAGACGAAAGCTCAAAAATAAGGCGACTGATGACTAAGTTCTAGGCTCCGGCAAATGTGAGTTCCGTTGCGGATTTCAAATATTTGCGGTAGACAATGTTTTCCTCAGTGTTGCCAGTCTTTGGAGTGTGTATTGCTCCTAAAAGTTCCCAAAAATGCCGCATTCTGGCGCGCGAAAAATTTTGCGTTAATTTCTTCCGCCACTGTACATCAACGAGTAAGCTAGATTGGCTAAATGCAATTGCACGGATATCCCAACATTGAGTTTATAATTAAAATTAAAACTTCCATCAAGTTATTTCCTCAAGGATAATAATAACACAAGTTGAATATATGAATTGGTAAATATCTTAATAAAGTAAGGCTACTGCCTTTCAGAAAAAGGAGAATAAACCCGAAAAGTTACCCAGTGATTCAGCCCAACGAACACCGGAGCGCAAATGATGCTGCGACTCAGCCACCAGGCGGTAAAGAATAGCATTCGCCGATTTTTCCTAGTATTTCTTTGACGGCGGTTCGCGATAAGGCGATTCCGTCAGAGGTAGACCATATTCATAATTCTAGAGGGAAGATCAACCGGAATTCTCACTTATCTCATTTCAGAGGAAGAGGCGCGATGAATTACGACTGCCTGTCAAACTGACTCACATTTTCTGAAAACTTAGGATATTAGCATATATTCTTTAGAAATGGAATAATTTTTTTTGAAGACAGTAAAAATATACCAATTTTTCTCATTTCACATTCCTTCCGTAACTCCGCGCTCCGAGCAATTTCCGAGTGGGCGGTAAATCTCACGACTTCGGGAAACTTCTGGACGTCTATCTTACGTTGTTCGAAATCTATGATCCGCTTCCTCCCTTACAGGCTGGATTTTCATGCCCCACTTACTTCAGAAGATCAGCTAAGCTTTATCGAGGTCCTTTCCCTATGCTTTAATAAAGGCATATGAGATGAATAATGGCTTCGTCACATATGCAAAGATTTTGTCTTTTCCTCCACTGAGAGAGTCGCCGTTCAATTTGACTCTCATATCCACCTCTCCGATAAAATTATATTTTCTCGGTGAAATTTCTCCTGCCCTTCAGTCACCCTGTAACTCAAATGCCATTCTAGCTTTCCATGCCATCATAAAACTCGAATGCCTTCCCACGTTTGAACGTGACCAAAAGTGAAGGCCCTTTATGGAATCACGGCATTGTCTATGAATATAATACTTTGCAGTTTTCAACATTTTTTTAAATATTACTTTCCAGTTACGATGTTCGAACATCGTCATCAGATAACAACAATATTCTTGAATATGTGATCATTCATGTATTACACTCATATACAATGTTTCGCCAAATGCAAGAATCTTGATTTTTATCAATATGGTATATCGGTCGAGAAAGTTAGAATTGGACATCATCAGAATTCGTAAACCTCTGATAGTGATGTTCGCACATCGAAATCGGTTACTATCACTTTTAAAGGGTGAAAAATCAAAATGTTATTCATTCATAAATCCTCTCGAGTTTGCTTAATTCAAATCTCGCATCAATTTCACTATCCAACCATGGTAGCAATAAATGAGACAACTAGACAAACAAGATTTTATACGCACGATGCTCTCTTTTTCAGTCAAGACCTGGGGCATCAAATACAATTTCGTGGGCAATCTGGCTGGTGCATCTTTGCATTAAAAGATGTAACTGATGAAGAAGAAGCAACTTTAGAGAGGTCTGTTCATTTTTGAAAGGTAGGGGTCTACCCAGAAGATTATCTGTACATTTTATACCTCCTGCAATCAGGAAGAATTTAATTCAAATTTGAATCTGAAAACGATGAACATGGTGGCAAAGGCGGAGGAAGACAGCTCTTACCGTAATCCAACGTAAAGACAGGTAGCGGGGTGAAAATGGCACAAACATGACAATTTCAAATCTGAAAGGAATTGCCGGACTATAGGTAGGTGGCGGCGAGGGCGGTAGTTCATGTAGTAGGCACTAGTAGGCAAAACCAGACAGTGCTTAAACCACGATTCGGAGTTTCATTTTCTAAGGAATTTAACAGTTTAAATGCATAAATTAGGCCTAAAATATAATTTTTCATCATTTTTTATATTTATTCAATTGGTAAGTAAATTCATTCATTTCAAATATAAGAAACTATAAATTAATTAATAAAATGTTAATTATTGCAAGTATTGATGTTAAGTACCCAAATAATGGGTGAAACCTTCCTATAGTAGTCACTCCCACTGTTGCAATAGTCACGTCCTACACTAATTTTAGCAGCTATTGGAATGTACACCTCAATCTTGTACACCTCTTTACTTCAATCATATCTTAATATACCCCTCCACTCTCCTTCTCTAGTTCGCTTTACCATTATTTGAAGACGTGAAAGTACACTTATCCTATATCTCTATCCGTTAGCTTCTTTGACTATCTACTTTTCCGTCTCCTCAGCCCTATTTTTCTCTTAATTATTCCGATATCTCGCTTGCTGAAACAACGACCACTCCTCCAGAACCCCTTCACTTTTATTCCTACGCTATCTCTACGGAATCTCGCCTTTCGCACCGTTTGCAAGCACAACTCCTCCGCCGCTGCCAGCTAATTCTACCTCATCTTTGCTCCGCCTCTTCCACAAACACACACTCTCTCTCCTCGTGTTTGCTGTATACATCCCAGGCTTGGTTCAATACTGAAAGCCTTTTCATTCCGAGTGTCTCCCAGCGGCCGCCTGTTGATCGCCTTAGCTCCCTGAAAAGAACGAGTGAATCCGAGAAAGAGAGCGGATGTGGAAGGATTAATTCTACCAGCGTATATAAAAACCGAGCACATAAATGCAAGGGGAAATATCTTTAAAAATTCGAAATTCATCCGCATCCAATTCGAAAACAATTGTTCTAACATTAGCCTCATCATTGAAATTTGAATTTTATTTCCAAGACATCAAGCACTTGAAATAACAGTGAATGCATCCCCTCGTATGAGTTTCTTTTGGCCAACTCACAGGACCTTGCTACACTTTTTACCACACACAATACTTGAGCATTACTATCGATTACCATAAGTTCAGCATCAGTTACCTACTGATAAGCAGTTAATTCCACAGAGAAAGACACAGTAGGACGTTTTTTATCATTGTAATATTCATTTTACATGTACCAAAAATGTTGAGATCATAAACCTTAAGTGGATCCGTCAAGGTAAAATAAAACCATTTGGATCACTCCAAATGTTATTAAAGTACCAGAAAAAATCTCCTTCGATTTCCTCATCATTTGTTGAGATTAAAATTCTTGACGAAACAAAAAGCCATTTTGGGCCTTATCGAGCCAGTAAAATGTAGAGAACTCAATAAAAGTAAATATTTTTGCCAACATTGGAATTATCGATAGGAAAATATGCTAAGTAAACACCAATATGTATGACTACTGATACGCTCTGAGATTCGCGTACTCAGAAACCTGAGTCCAATAAGGCCTTAACTGCCAGATATTCGCACTGAGGGAATGCAAAATCCTGGCAGAACGTGATCAAACAAGGATCTCATCAGACTGAAAGTACATAAAATCAATTCCGAAACAAAGTAAAACAACATTTGGTAAAAACAACTGGCGCAATCTAACAGTCAGTCTGTCTGAGAAACGAACAAAATATGATATCCCCAGTTAACACATCTTCCATGAAAAAATGGCAACACTGCATTTTGTACCCACCCACGTCTCCACTCTTCCTTCCCATTGTGTGCTTCTTCTGAAGAGTGGGTGCTGCGTGGTGACGAGGGAGAAGGGTGAATTTGGGAAGCTGTAGCAATGCACAAAGCAAGGTGCGAGGAGATGGTGACAAAGGAAGGAGGTTAAGTGTACTTATTCAGTCTGCATCACTCGCTTACCTCTGCGACGACCCCTTCCCGCTTCTTACCACCCCACAGTGGTCCTCGGCCCATGTATTTATGGGACGAGAAAAGATTTTCTCAGATCAAGATGAAATTTGCTGCATATAGGTTTTCTGGGTCGCTGAATACGAATATGATGCCAAAACAATTGAATTTTTCCATAAAATGTGAAAACTTGAGGATTTCATTTTTTGCAATATTCGTGCGAATAGATTTTAATTTAGTGCAAATAGGACCAAATTAACAAACAAATAAAATTAATATAGGCAAGTGTCGGAAGACACTTAAAGAGTTTTTTGTATACTTAGTGATGTTAGTTACACGTTACAATAGATTTTTTAATGGAATCTCATGGAATGAGTGAACTTTTCACTAATTTTAATTGTATTTCGCGGATTAAAGATCTGTAATTTTTATGATTTTCAATTTGAATATGCATATAATGACAACATAACAATAAATGTTTACTTAAATATATAAATAGTACATACTTTCCGGAGATGAATCTAGTTCTTTGAATTACAATCGATGCAACAGTCTTCTATGTAAGCGACTCCGAAGCGACTCCTTTTCCATATACAGGGACCACTGTGCGCCCACCTGAAATTCTTACGGGCGGAAAAAAAAGACGGAAGTGCTCTCCCCCATGGCCCTAACCCCCTCACTTTTCTGTACCCTTCTGACTCTCTTAAAGGATGGAGTTAAGGACTGAGAGCTGCTCACTTTTTTAACGTTAGGTAATGAATCTGAAATAAGAACTGGAGAGGAATAAACAAAGCTTTCAGTCAAAGGAAAAACGTTAATAACAGAAAGGAAATAAAATGACGTCATAACGGAAAATCGAGTTCGTAAGGAGAATTTTACCACCTGGTAATGGTTTTTTAAATTAATTACCAATCAAACACTTTAATCGAATCTTCTTCAGACGAATCTTCGTCAGATTTATTAGCATGTAACATTTTACCGCACTCAAGAGTAAGTAAGTTTTATCCATCATATGGTTTGATAATCTCTACCAGGGAAATCCTGAGGTACTTTTACTTAAAAAAAATTATGGATAACAAAATAATTGAGAAAATGGAGATTAAAAAAAACAGAGTAAGCTACGCAAATTGGGGATGAGGAATTTCAAGACATGGAAACAATTGCGGCAAAAGAATTACTTGATACAGTCTCATGATGAGGAGCTGAACATGGATGAATGCGACTTAATGGCACGGTCGGTGTGATGATTTGAAGTGATGATGAAAATGAAGATGGCGGTTTGGATCTACAAGGGTGAATTTCGGCAAAAATGTTTTAAGCAGACAGCAAATTTAAAAGAGCACCATAGTTCTTTAGCCTATCGATTGAAAGAGGCCTGGCGTTCAAGGTGTGTATCAGTGTATCAGTATTGCCTTGCCTCAGGGCGGGGACAAAGCTGAAGGAACATGAAACTCTTCACGCTAGCATGCACCTCTTGTTATCATACGTAGAGCAGGCTAATGCCGACGCCCGGTTTCTATCCGCTTTGCCTCCCTTATCCGTCCCCAATGTCGCAAATGGCTTAGCTGTCGGTCGCCTCCCCAAAATCCAACCCAATCCAAGCCAACATACGTAATCGCCAGTTCAGAATGTGATCGTTTTATTTAGGCTAGTTTCGTTACATCTATATAGAAACCCAATACTTTACAAAAAAGGAAAAACCGAAAAATAAATGCACGAACATTTTCCAACATACCGCCAGTATCTATCGTCATTACAAATCTACCACCGCAAGGATGAGAAGAATGCATAATTTATGTATTGTCATCTGAACTCCAGGCTTGTTTTCGTTACGGGGACTAAAACTCTCTCTAAAAAAAACTTCTTTTTCACCCGAACCACCCAAATCCCAACTCACCCCTCCTCAACATTCTATTCCTTCATTTCCCTTTAATGGTTTACACAGCGCAATGGGGGCTCTGCACGTTTAGACCGCCACCCTTTACCCCATCTCCTATCTTTGCCCCTCCTCAAAATTCACCCCTTCTACCTCCCCAGACACTCCCTCACCATCAACACCTTACCCTACCCATCCATAATGGGTTACATAATATAAAATATGTACCAAATTTTAAACTTATGTCCACACCATGCGTTGAAATCTGGACGTGATAAAATTTTATACATGGCATTTCAAAGTAATTTCATGGATCGATTCATCCGGGCTACGCTGGTAATTTCTTTGTATATTTCTGCCTTTATCAGTTCTTTGTACATCAGGTTGGTATGGCGCCTAAAAGAACCGGTTTCTCATCTCAATGGGTCATAACATATTACGAGAAAATAAGGCTGTGGCGGTTTATTAGCAGTCATTCTGGCATTCAGCGGTCACGAGAGCAATAAAAAAATTAAGTATTTTTACTGGGAATGTTAGCATTAAAGGAATACATACTAATGCTTTACTGAGAAACATAATTGATGATTGAAATTTAAGATAGAGCCCAGATTCCAGCCTGTTCGCTGTGCATGCATTTAAAGAAGTTTTGTTTGGGAGAGGATTTGGTTGGAAATAAACTAGACATCAGTGTAACCTTAATGACTGGCTTAATGAGTGAAATAATGCTATCGAACTATATATATGAGCAAAATATGAGAATGGTTAGCACCTAAACCGAGGGTAAGTAGACGTTTTAGCAAGAAACTTGATAGAGGCTTTGTATGTAGAATGGAAAATAAAAGTTGATCGCTTGAAATATGTGAATTTAATAGAACACATAGTATTCAGTGTCTCTCTAACTATTCGGACAAATATTCGGAGTTTGGATGATATAAGCAGGAATCAGTTGAGTTGTTTAAAATTGGAACCATATAATTACAAATATTTTTTATAAATTATCGCAGTAAGTGGTACAAATAAATTTGATTAAATATTCTAAACCTCATATTGTTTCCAAGAAGTATTGGAAAAATATTTAATATAATATTGGAATAATAAAAACAGTGAAAATAAGACAACTTTAATGGTTTTAAAGTTTCTGTGTCTCAACCTCCACATCCCAAAAGCTAGTTAGAAATCGTGCTTCAAAAATTTCTGCATATTTTTTGTGCTTTGAATTTTGATAATATTTTTCTCTTCGTCAAATTGAGACGTTTACTAGTAACCCATTAAGGCCTCCTGGACCTTCAAATATTGGCTAGCATAAGGTAATGTAAAATTTACATTAATTATATTATTTATATCATATACAATAAATATATTGTGACGTTACACCTTCGTCCCGTCGCAAAGTCTACGGCCGGGCTTGTCTCCTCTGTCCCTACCGGGCTCCTTCCCCCCCTGACCCAATGCCAAAAAAAAGAAACGACAATGGCGAGTACAAGAGAAAGTGAAGTTCTCCACCGCGGTATGGCCTTACGGGCGCCACTCAAGACCGTGGCTCGCTAATCCGGTCGGTGGAACAGAATTTGAGCTAAATCTACCTCTTCACGGGCCCTTCTGTATGACACTCCCCAGCTGGTCACTACGTCCGACGTCACCTGAAAATCGCCGGAGGGTCGTCGCGTTGCAGGGTACAAATGACTCGCACTTACGAATACACAATGAACATTTATTGGACCCAGTGAAATGGAACTTGGTTTGTGACCTATACAAGTAATTAATTACCCTTTCTAAACACTAATAAATGATGGTTAGCATGGTGATAAAATGAAACACAGATGAGAAAATCAAGCAATACTATGCCCCCCAAAAAACAGACGAAGAAATAACACTCTAAAATCTAGGGATGAAATGGCGTTACAACAAAAAAAATGAAATTACATGCTCCTAGTCCGTTTTTCTCTATTCCTTTTCTGAGTTAAAACACTGTCTCTGTGACAAGGACCGGAGGAATTTGATACAAATAGGCACTTTTAACCCAATAAATTGTGACTGTTCATTATTAATGGTTGATCGCGTCGTATCAAAGGAGTTCTTTTGGACGGGGTTCTCCCACCTCACGTGGCACGTGGTGTATGGCAGGGAGCACAAGTTTAACGCACTTTCCTAAGATGAAAGAGGATTCGGCAAAATACTTAGGTGAGTTGTAGTCGTAGCTTGGAGTTCACGGAATGCTGCCGCGTCGTCCAGTCGAGATGTCAATCAATCGACGCGAGGTTCCTTGGTGCGTGAAGGTGGAATTTCCCTCACACGCAAACGCCTTTCTTTTGGCTCTGAAACGACTCGTCTCGGCACCTTATCGCCGTGGAGTTGACGTCTCGTTAGGACCTCTCTAGGTCCGCCGCCGTCTCTCCTCTCACGAAGGCTACTAGGCTGCCTCCTTACTTTGGCCCCGCTGAGAAATACCCTCAGCGCTCTTCACCTCTCCGCTCTCAGCTTTGGCGTCCGACCTGGTCAGTGCGTGACCACCGAGAGAGTGGTCGTGGTCAGTGTCGGGTCTCCGTCTCCCTCGTCTTCCTTATGCCATGTGCCCACTCTCTAATTTCGACACGTGGCACATAACAAAATAGCACCTCCACTCTCCTTTTATATTTGATGAATATACCAATTGAATAATCCGTTCTTCATTGGGTATTAAGAGCAATTGATAGGATGAAGCCATGAGGATAATCTACTGATGCATTTTGTACTTGGCCGCTTACTCCATTTTTATGGAAATTCATTTGCACTTGGCAAGTCATTGCGCAAGTAGAGAAGTGAACATGTGAGCACAACTTTCGAATTTCACAATCGTGTACCTGCGATTTCCCGCAACCCTGTTGGTTTCACGATGTAATTTTGATCCTCTTTTAGTACATACCTCATGTGAACTGTCATTGAGATAGATAAGTCGGAGGGAAAAATTATGGCAAGCATTTCACTTCAAAAGAGCCTAAGTCAATAACAGGAAATAATCTTATCCAATACTTACTCTTTCCCAAAACCTTTGCTTTGCTGAATTTTCCTTCGATGCCCCCATGAATTACAAAATAAGAAGCAAATTAAGTGTGACAGTTTGTTGCAATCGCCCGTGTAAGATCGAAAATACTCCTCGTTTATCACCGAGCAATTTATCACTCCCTCCATCCATTGAGGGTGACTCCCATATCTTTTTCGTTCACTTTGTCCAGAATACATTCGTTCACACAGGTGACACAGTTTCTCGAGCGATAGACTTTCCAACTTTAAACTTCCTCTCTTGTCGTTCCGAGGATCGTTCCCTTCCCCATTTTCCTTATTTACTCGCTCTTTCCCACACATCAAAAGCGCGGAACAAAACACACGTTCCCTCCGGCAATTGTGACCCTGCTGCCGGCCTCCCTCTGACCAACCCCAAGCCCAACTATCGGCCATACGTCACATCAGCACTTTCCCCAATTCAGACGAGTGTTATGAGTGGAGTGTAGCACCACTTCCTCGGGGCGTTGCCAGCAGGACTCCACGGCAAAGTCAGAGCCTAACCACTCAGTGAATTCCGAGACGAAAAAGGAAAGTATAATACATTTCTAGTATAAAAAGCTGTTCGCTGATCTCCATTGAGTAGATTGTAGGAATGCAGTTTCCTGAATTCTACTCAAAACCGCGATTCTGACGGCGTCCTTTTGAGACGCGGTCCGGTCACATTCTATTCTGCAGAAAGGCTTCTTCTGGGGTTTCCATCCGGGTTGGAAGGTCCATGACCAACGTTCCGGCCGCTTCCACCGCAGCCGTCTTCAGGGTAATGAGATGCCGATGAGTTGAGATGTCATATCAGATCATCGGCACCTCATCATCCTAAAGACAGCTGGAGTGTAAGCGGCCGAAACATTTTTCATGGACCTTCATTCCCGGATGAAATCCCGATAAGCATTTCTGCATTCTATTCACTGGGAAAGCCTGAAATCCTTTATCACATTCTATTCTCTTACCTCCCCATACCCGCTTGCCCAACATCCTTCCCCTTCATGATTTGACCTTTTTCCCTTCATTGTCTGCTGTCATTGATTTTTTAAAAAAGGCTACAGCTGTACAACTGACAGGTAGATCTAGAGGTCCTGTCAATTGTTTTCATTGGAGCTCAGTTTTTATTACGGTCATTATTGTACGTGAAATTAACGAATGATTGTACCTATCTGTTTGGAAATGTATCTCTCTTATTTTATCATTTCTGTCGGACATAGAATGGTGTATGGCGTCAAAACAGCATTCCATTTGTAGCTGGACACATCTGTTGTGAATTTCTTAACCAAAAAAAGCCTATCGTCTAGCATTTGAATCTATAGTGGCTCCCAACCTAATCCCTCTGAAAGCTTTGAAACTCTAGGTTTGCTCTTACCAGTTTTAAACAAAGCGCGCAGCTTTCCTTTGTAATTTACCTGTTTTTTGTTCAATATTACTGTCCAGGGTCCCAAATAATCGCAAAGTATTCGAAGTGCAGTTAAAATTATGTCAAGAAGGAGAACTAGAAGTAAATGGCTTCATCAGTAGGCTAGTTACAAACTTAACTCGCCAGGTTGCCAAGGATTTAATCCGAGAGGGTGCATAATAATGTATGAGGGTGAGGGTGATGGGAGGTGGATAATGAGGGTGCATGGATAATATAAGTATTCAAACAAAAACGGAGATAGATGTATCTCAAAGATAATTAAATCTGTAGGATTCGTGAAATGTAACGTCACCTAATTAAATATCTCCCCTCTGATCAAAACTAAGTAAAGTCTACAGGCATATTACAACCTCCTTTGTCTCTCGCCATAGACTCCTTTTCCTTTCCACCCGAATCCCACAATACATCTCTTAACTGCATTTCTTTTTCCACAGTCCTCAATTATTTTCTCCAAGCATATAGTAGGCGATATAATCTAATTTCAATGTCCAACTTTGCTAATGTCCACGTAACACGTCAAAGCGATGATAATTCAGAGCTGAATTCGCGTAAAAATCTTCTGTGGTAAACTTCGCTACAGTTTCAACGCTTTGAATACGTCCAAATTAACGCTCTATGACTTTCTTCTGCTCCCCCACTAAACTGCCATCTATGTTGTCAGTCTCAGATTAGAACCGGGAAATCGGGGAAGAGCCATCATGTCTAAGGGTTGAAGTTTAATTGTTGATTACGCCACTAAATGCCGCAGCGAGATTAACATTCTTGAAGCGTTGTGCGGCTTACGTCTCGGGCATACAACACTTTGTCGGGAGACCGAGGAATGAGCACTAAAATCGTCTCTAAGGTTACGTACCACGAGGCGATTCGGTTTGGAACATGGGTCAATTAGGACATAAATGCCTTAACATCAAATGGCTTACTAGCAGCAGACCGTAAAAAGTTAATGTGACATTTGAGCTAACTCATTCTATCAAAAACGAACGAGGTGACTTACTATTTCATTTTAAATAACTATAATCTGCACCACACTCCTATTTATAAACCCACATTGTTTTCAAGGCTGTCTTTACTATATCGGTAAACCCTAGCCTTAGAAAAGTTACATTCATATCGACCGATTTCCCAGATGTGGATGCCTCTCTCCCCATCCCGTGCTTGGGACACAACAATTCCACAACCACTTTTGACCACAAGGTAACCCAATCCGACCACAGCAAGCCAATATCAAGATGGCACTTTATATCACACTAGTTTTCAGAATTTTTCACGGGAATAGAGTTATTGTTCATTTTATGGCTGCGATTATCCTGGACAGAGCATTGATATCGAAAGACTTTTCTCGAGGGCCATACATAGAAGCTATCCATTTTGCTATGAAATAATCGGATAAATTGAACAAATTACTTTATCAAATTAGACAAAAATGGCAATAGAAATTCTTCTGAGAAAGAAAACACTTTAGACGCTCAAAGTAGAGTAAAAGCTCTTTATTCGTCTTGGCCGCGTATTTTACCCGGAATATTTACATCGAAAGCATTATAAAATGGAGACAATGGAGTAGGTTGGGATATTGACGGCTACAACTCACACTCGTCTCTCTAACGCAATCGACTTGCTTCAATTTCATCGATGGGTGGGCTTCGCCTTCCTCCGCCACCGCTCAAGCGTCGTTTTCAGAAAGGAAAGAGGCTATGATGTGATCATGATGATGGTTTGGACCGATTGGGATGCTCGTAATCACGTGATTACGATGAATATTTGCGCCTCGCAACTACCTTCCATAAAAAAACAAGAACAATATCCGTAGTTTTATAGAGGTTTGAAAGTGGGTCAAAGCGCTATGGAACGGACGATAATCCATCCAAATCAGATACTCTTTTTCAGGAGAATATACCTCAACGCCATCGACGCAATTTCCATTAAAAACGAGGGCTCCAATCCGTTCATATCATATATTTCACCTTCTCCACATCATATCGCACATCAACCAACTAAACTTTCTCATCTCTTGGTGTGAGGTGTTTTCCCACAGCGAAAGTTTTTAGTTAAGTATTAAAGCAGAAATATTCGTCATTTTCCTAAACTTTTCATTTTATCTTTTTTCGTTTAATATTTTATCCACTAACATGTTAAATTTATAAAGCGTAAGTAGGAAGTGAGTGGGATTGGCTACTTAAGGTCGTAATAGAAGCGAGAATGCTGGGCAAGAAGAGAAGGGAAAGGAGAGAATAGGTTTTATGGACGGGATAAAAAGAGGTAGGGCGTTGGCTGACATGAATACATAAATTAATTTGGAGATATAGGAAAATTATAGCGTGGGATGCAATTGCGGGATGTGTTTGTAGAGAGAGGTCTGACCCTTTAAATGTGTGGTCACTTCCCTTAAAACCTTCCTTCTCCGGGAGATAAAGCTCCCTAATAATAATGTTTCTGCATTATGAAATATTGTTCATGATAAAGCATGTATTTCCCGATTTTAAATAATTATATAGAAAAGCAATAAACCATTGACATTATTTTACTGTAGATTAGAAAATATTCTAATAATGTGCGTAAACATTTTGTCTGAAATTTATATTTAGGTTGAATACAAGTATCTTGATATACCTAATGACAGAGGCTTTACCGATGGGGACATCTATAGAGTTTCAATATCGCCCCATTCATTACTATATATCCATTGAATTATCTATCTCCTCCCTTTCACCACAACACCCTGATTACCGTCTTCCCAGTAAGTGAGAACCTGTTACCTCTTTCAATTGCTCGATAATAGTCTCCGCTAATGCTCAACTTGCAACATCTCTTCCACGCGGAGCCTTCATGTTCACATTGTCATCACAACTTGAGTTGGAACTGGAGATTTACAAAATAAGACTCAAAAAAGAAACCTTTTATTTTATTGCTGCCACGGGTTTTTTATATTGTATTTGTAAGTTCTAACATTGTGCAATTAGTTTCAAAAATCGGTCTTCATACGGGAGACGAAACAGCAAACTTTGCTAATGACAACATAGAGAAGGAGCGCAGCAAAACCTTCCAACCGAGAATATCGCATGTATTTCCGAAAAGACGAAAATATAAGTGTTGTATAAAAGAGAAATTGTCCTCCGTGGTGAAGATCTATACCCCTATTTTCAGGTAAGACTTCTACGCCATTTTTTTTACTTTATGAATCACACCACTCATTCCACAGGAGCCCCCAACACGAAAATTCCGTTTCCCCGAGCCACATGATCCAGCGATTGAATTTAGAGTCTAAGGAATTTCTATCAAGTGTATACGCTAGTAGGGTGGCTAGCTAAGTGGTGTTCTATTAAAATTAGATGCAGAGTTTGTAATAAGTAAACTGAAAATCATAGTATACTTCAAAGCTAAGAAGTATTTACTATTTTAACAAAAAATTAGACCGCATACCCTAAACAATATACTCAATACCGAATTATTACTACACGACTTATCATCCCTGGCATTCAATTTTATCTTTCGATTCGGCAAAGGTTAATTATATCCTGTAAAGATGAAATTTTATTTAGATTACATATAACCAGATGTAAAAAGGCAAGTGAGAGCTCAAAAGTTTTCGGAAATTATTTATTAGCCCAATGAAGGTAACGAGCTAAAAATTTCATCCTTCATAGTTATCTTCAAGAACCAATTTTATCAACATGGCGTATCCGATTTATTTTGGAGATTTAATCCTAATTCATTGAGTCGGACCTTAAATCAAAAATATTTTCCATAAAAATCTGGCGTTTTATGTGAGGAAACTCTATTGAGGAATTAAGTTATGAACTCGACGTCTCTAATACAAAAAGGTATTGAATTATCTTCGATGGTCTTGTCCTACTTATTTATAAAAAACCAACAGGAATAACTTTTCACTCAAAATCTTTTTTCTTATGCATCATTTTCTCATTTGGAGGAACTACTGAATTGAATGGTTTGCGGCGTGACTTGGTGAAACTGCTTAATGTTGAAATGAATAACATTGTACATTTCACATAGGTATGTGAAGTTTATAAAGAAACCTATGTGAAATTTACAAAGTTATTCATTTTGACGAGCTACTGAATGTTCTTTGTGTTCTACTAAAGTTTATGCACAAGCCATGTGCTATAATGGAGGATCATAGAGCGAGAGATTCCATTCGTATGAGAAATACGACAGTAGCACACTAGCGAGATATTGCATAGATATAGTACTGACAGTCGTCATTTTATAGAGTTATCTATACTTGTCCTGGATAGTCGTAACATTGGGCTTCGTCTTGATCATCTCTCATCGTCCACATTCATTCTTTTATTCCACTTGATCATATGATCTTGCTTAATACCCTTCCCCGCTTCAAATCCTTATTCACTTTCATGTCATCAGGATAAATGCTCTGGGGCCCATTCTGCATTTTTCTTTCAATTGGATATCCTCTAACCCAACCCCTATTTTGCTTCATCAAATGGTGTTCTCCATTCCACGATGTTATTCACGGCATTCAGAGTTTGAAAGGGTTCTGAAATATCGTGTGCCATCTATATGTCATTCCTTTGAATCTTGCACGCCATTCAAACCTTTTTTTTTCATTTCCCGCGTTCTCCAGGTAATTTCCGTTCTTAGCATCGTACCCACATATATTTTCGCGCTTTTTCTGCCACTGTCTATCCTCTCTGCTTCATTTTTTTACTACTTTTTTAACTACAAAAATTGGTTCTAAAAGAAAACTAGGGTTACATTTTTTGCTTGGTACCGATAGTGGGTAAAAAGATATTTTGAAAAAACGTATGCACTTTCCCCAAAAATATTTTTCCTGGTAATATTTACTCAAAAATGTATTTTTTCACAAAGAAATAATTATAATAAATATGATAAATGATTTAAGATTTATTTTTTTTTATTATTTTATTCAAATATATTTTAAATATAATAAATATGAGTTTTTAAAATGCACCGTCATGCATACTGGCACCAATCCACGGAACGGCTTCAAGCTCAATGGAATGTATCAAAAATTTACTTCCCCCAATAAATTGCATTTTCCGGTTGGTAAATATTTTACCGGAAAATTTCAGCAATGAAAGCTCTCCAAACAAAAGTCCTATCCAATCGCTCCACTTCATCCATGTGCATCAGCACGAAGTACAAAAATAATACAGTAACACTATAAGTTTAGAATCACAACTTCATTTCCAGAAAGCCACCTAGAACAGCCATATTAACTGGTGATTGAGACGGAACTTGACAGTATAGAGTTTCGCCATCTCACCGACGGTGTATTTTCGTAATGTGCAAGTTAGATAGCAAACTTGGTCTGGTCGGCACGGAAGACACACAGTTAATTCATAAAAAGAAAAAAGAATGGAAGTTTTGCGCTGAGCTCCGCTCTTTTGCAATCTAGATAGCGTAATTTACTGGCGAAGAGAGACTGGCCATTGGAAAAGTTGCTTATCCCACAATTTCCCCATTCTTCTCCTTTGTTTATTCATTCCATACTATTATTCGACCCCTATCTTTTACCACAACTCCCTCGACCTCACTATTTACCCCTGCCTCTGAGTAAACAACACCAGCAACAAGTAAATAGGGTTGCTGTGGAATGGGAAGAAAATTTCTTCCGGTTTGGGGAAGAGAAGAAACTAGATGAGGTATCGTAAACTAGAAACCAAACTTTAGCGGGTCGCATTTGCTGCAATAGCTATGTTTAGATAGATTGAGGGAAGAAAGCTGGGGAATGGAAAATGGGTATTCCGTTAAATTTAACCCGAGAGTTCCATGTATTTAGTTCCCAATTTGAAATTCATACACTAATAAACATCAAGCCATTCCCTTCCCGAGTCTGCAAAGCCAATTATATTTGTTCACATAGTAGCACTTTTTCTATTTCCCTCATAATTTCGTATTCTTAGATACTGTTACACTTGTGCCTTGCTTCATACAAAATTCATAATAATAATATAATAATAATATAAAATAACTCAAGGAAACATAATAATAATAAAATAACTCAAGGATTCATAATACCCAATTCCACCACATTCACTCATGGCATTATTGCCCTTTCTCATTCTCTTACACCATTCACTCCTAACTTATATCAACGCTACGTATAACTGGTAGGAAGACAACAGTCAGCTGCCCAAATGTTGGTCATGAAAACAAAAGCCCTGATGGATACCCCAGAGACCATCTTTACTGTTCACACGGAAACTGAATTTTTTATGGAGCATTTTATTTTCTTCGGAAGCTTAATTCTTTCTCAATTTCTCCTTATTCCACCTCTAGCTACCTTTATATCCCAAAAAAGGTGTATCAAGATTCCTGATTGGAGGAATATAATGTAACTATCGCCGTTGGTCGATAAACCTTAATTGTTTTCTCCGTGGCCCTTTATGGACATGGCCAAGTTTTACACGTAAGTTTTTTCTTGACATAAAGTTTTAGTTATCAGAGCGTGCGATTGTGCGTAAAAAAGAGACAGGTGGCAGAGTCGCTTCATTGGAGGAACGAGAGTCAAAATTTAATATTTTCAATGTGCACTGTTCACAGAGTGACAGACCTCGAATTGAATTCAAAGCTTGTCACTCTCCTGATTTTATAGTATATATTTCAAACTTATGTTAATGGATATATTTTTTGATAATTTTTGAAAAACATTTGCACTGCGACAAACTATGTGTTTCTGACTTTCTGTCTAACTGTTCTGTCTCTCGACTCTATTACTAACTATTGCATTACCCATATCATGATTCAAAGACATATATCAAAAGCAATACTTGAGCAAGGAGATATACCATTATCAATTAGTTAGCACTCATCAATACCTTCTCCACACCTCAAAACTTATGCTTCTTGTCTCTCTCTCCCTCTCTCTTTGTGCAATATTTCCGTTACGTTATACACAACTTAAGACAGCAAATAATGGACGTAAGCTATACTTGATAGCAATGAATCTGAGAAAATCTCTTCCAGACCCGACGTTCAATGACTCTGTACACTTACGAATCAACATGAGCAAGAGGTGGGTTGACAAATGAAAAAGTAGCATTCCATAGTCTTTCCTTTACGTGGGAACAAGGACCCTACTCTAATGACCATAATTTTATCTTCAGCTACAAATGCAGCTTTTATTTCAACCAAAGATAACCTTATCCTCAATGCAAAGTCATTACACTTTATAGCGCGTTTCTAGCGCTTGTTTCCTTGCCGAAGATCCAAACCTATCTGCTGAACCTTGAGCCCTTTAACCCTAAAACAGAATTAACTGAAAATGGCGATGGAAAAAAATGGAGGTTAAAATGTATAGAATAGCGCCATGATTGATACAAGACGAGATAATTAAGGGTTAAACCGGACTGTGACGGTCAGGAGAGGACCATAAGGAAGGCCGAAGGACATGGGCATCTCCAATCTTCCATATTTTCACAAAGTTTCCTGTTTGATGGCGTTGACCATCAAACCATGACACAATTATTTATCATAAATACAAAAACCAGCAATATGATAGTAAAGTCAAAGAATTTGAGTAAGACACTCCTCATAATCCCTTCATCGTTAGCGAAGAAAAATGTCTTCCTGAGTTTTCGGAAGATATTAAACATTCAAAACTTACTATGATTCCCGCGAGAGGATCTTAAAGTCAAAATTCTTCACAGTCAAAACATGAAAATAAAGTAATTCTTGAAAGGTGAGCCATTACCTCTTGAGAGGAATTCAATACATCCATCTCTGACGGCATTGAATATTCATGTATGTTAATGTCAGGAGAAATATAATTCATATTACACTAAAATTTATATTTAATGTGTCGTTGCAGGAGAAGTTACCCACGAAAGAAAATATCTCTGTCATTTACAATATTAATTTTATGAAATGGATAAGGATGTCCTAAAGTGGGAGATAAAGCTATTGTAATTATTCCAAATTCAAGAATCACTCTCTTGGTTCCTACTGAAAAGGATATTTCGTAGGCAGAGACAAATTTCTGTGTTGGGCGACAGTTGAGTGGGGCAAAGCATTCGACTGAAAAGGGACGGATTTTATTTCAATTAATTCAGGGAGAAGGTGAGAGAGAGAGAAGAGACGATACAAGGGGAGGGGAAGGTTGAGGAAGGGGAAGGGGAAAGCAGTGGAGAGGGGTAATGGGAGATCAAAATCATCAGGGAGGGAGCTAAAAAGGAAAGGTGAAGAGGGGGGTGCAAAAAAGCGAAAGAGAGAGAAAGAAGAGACAACGATGGAGAAGGGATTGTGCTGGTGAGAGGCATTTTGGAAATGACACAGACACTCGAGGAACTTCAAAAAACAACTCGATGAGTTCAGTCACTTTAGAAATGAAGATCATTAATCCTCTACCTTGAAGAGGCGAGGAAGCAGATGGATAAGGCGAATCGATTAATTTCCTTCACTATACATAATATCCTTTGAAAGGATCAAGAATGTTATCGAGATAAAATTTTTTATAAAGGTTAATTAAAGGTTTTCTCTCAAGCAAAAGATGGGAAACATTGAATAAATTTGAATGAGACATTTAATAGCAAAACATTAATCAAAAGCATTGATACATTTGCTGTCATCAATCATCACGAAGGAAAATATGCTCTATTAGAGCGCAATTTTTGCATACAGTTTTTAATCACTGAAAACGGTAGACGGAAAAATGTCTTGTTAAATAAATCCATAACTTTTCCTTTAAATTGAAAAAGAGCCCTCTTAAAAATAAAGCCAAATTTTACTCGGTATTTAAAGAGAATCCTCAGAAAAAGATGGTTTATGAAGACGCGGGAGCAAAAAATGTAGAAATAAAAGACACTGAAGATTTTCAAGCATTCCAAAGGCCTTGAGGAAATTTTTCTTTCTTATGGTACTCAGTGAATTGGGTAAGCAGGGTCACAAAATAACCCATCTAGTTGTAATATTGTTTTTTTTTAATTATTCTCAACGGGTAAAACAGTGAAATTTGTGCAGACTTTTTTATTTATATTTCTGTGTCCAACTGTGGAGTCAGTATGACATACAGTTCGTCGCCAGAGATTCAAAAATACATCGCCATTAAACGAATGGAGTTTCAATTGTGAAAAAAGCACAAAATGAGGAAAAATCATACCATGCAAACAACTCAAATCAGTTTCCCGTGGGTGAGATAAGGTGTCACTAGGAGAATTCTTTGATCAATCTTTGGGAATGAGAATGAGGGCACGAAACAAATGGATATTCACATTTGTTACGGGGCGAAGGCACTTCATCACTCGCCCAGTTGCATTCGTCCCTCTTGGAGTGAGCGCCAATAATCACGACGTGGTCAAAGAAAAGCCTGAAGCCCGTTTAACACGGGGCACGTCATTGCACTATCTGATAATTTTACAAACATGCATTTCAAATTGCACCGTTTGATGCGACGATTTGCAAAAACGCAAGAACGAATGCACGGACACGAGATGGAAAAATAGCCTCAGATCAAATTCAATAATTATTACACGCCAGAGTTAGAAAGATATGGGCGTTTTACATGTGCCCCGTGTAAAATGGTCTTTATAATATCCCAACAGACATCCCTGGTAAAAAGGTTGAAAACCCACGCTTC
Source organism: Ceriagrion tenellum (assembly GCA_963169105.1). Taxonomy (NCBI): domain Eukaryota; kingdom Metazoa; phylum Arthropoda; class Insecta; order Odonata; family Coenagrionidae; genus Ceriagrion; species Ceriagrion tenellum. The sequence goes on along the minus strand of OY720632.1, from coordinate 56,600,331 downwards.
GTTCATACATATGGAACAATCCTATGTGGCCTTCTTCTTCCATCGGCTACATCCCTTAAGGTTCGCGGAATGGGAAAAAAACGTTATCTATTCCTATCGACTTGTCTCTATTAATAAGACAGTCTAATCCCATGACTCCCTCCTCTAAACATTTTCTCTCAACTCCCACCATTATCGTCGCAACCAAGGTTCTAGGAGATAGCTCTAATAACTTTGTATTGCAATAACCCCTACTCTTTGTCTTTTATGCTAATTACACTTAACTTTACTCTTTCTCTATCTGTCCTTCTTTTCCTCACCTCCCGTTTTTTTGCCTTTAGCCACCAACCTCCGGGGCGAGAAAAATCTACAATCTACTCCATAGCGCTATCTCCAAAGGTTACCTCTCCGACATGTCACAAAAAGCGAATTTCTACGCTCTCGTATATCATGCTCAAAATATATCTCAAAAATGTTTAGTTGAACTCGCTTTAATGTCTTCTGACGAAGATCCATATCTTGGCCCCAATGTACAGGGCGATAATACGAAGGGTTGGGATATCCTTGAACCGTACGTACGGGCCCAGGGAGTGCGGTGGCGGTAAAAGTTAGAAAGAAAAACCGGTTTAAAACAAATACAATTTATTAACATAAAAAATAAACGGTCGGTGATAATCCTCCGAATTGTGAACGGCTCAAAGGAAAGTAAGAAGACTCAAGAGGAAGGGGAGTATAGGAGGTTTGGTTTGTTGTTATGTTGGCTGTAGAGGTAGCGGTGGTCTTCAAGAGGCGGCGCGCCGTCGGTCTGTCTCTCGGGAGCAGCTCTGATAGCGTCGAACACTCGACGAGAGCCTCAACAAAAGATGTTCGTCGGTCGCGGGAGAACACAGCTATATATAACGTGGGCCCATTTTCCCCCAGGTGTCATAGGCCCCTATTGACAGGTATATTGACCGGTACTGTGGCGGAGGATTACACCACCCGCCTAGCTGGTATACCGACACCCTCTCAGTGAGGAACGGCTCATCCTCGCTTCCACCAATGGCGTAATGTTCGGTGAAAACACTCTACATGCATACCCTCTACTATGGCATTACGAACTAAAGGTAAAATCTGTGCTGCCCTCTTCAGTAACTGGGACGAGAAAGTGAATAGCAAGCAGTTACTTACAAACGATGTTATAACTCCCGCATCCGCAAGACCTTATACAGTTCTTTCCAATGGTTTCCAAATCTAATGACTCTTATTCGTAAGTTGAACTGAGGAACCTATGTCCTACTCCATTCTGTTTTTCTGGAGTAGGCAGTGTAATTTACCGATTTCCTCCCATGACGCACAATGGCCTGGGAACCCCGGTTTTCCCGTCCTAAGTCGATTTTCTGACTTTGCTCAAATTACTCAAAAATCTAACTTGAATGAAGATGAAAGGTCACACAATGCACGGGACTCTTTTCGTCTCTACCATAGCTATTTTCCAAATGTTTATTAACCAACAAATGAATACCTATGCTTACTGCCCGCGCGCAGATACAGGGCGCTTATTCTCTTGATTTCTTTACCCCATATTAATGATAAAAACACCAGTCTCTCCACTCATAGTGAGAAAAAATATCACAATCACTCTTAAGATATGTAGGTACAACATTAAAGCAACTCAAGTAAAATGAAATGCATGAAGTTAGACGCCAGTAAATGAGCTTATAGACTTTTGACCGGAAAAAAGGGCTCGCCAGACCACTGTGCAGCGCTAGTGCCAGCTACTGTTATTTGACAGTGTTAGAAACTAGATGTTGCAGGTGAACTGATGCGCGTTTCCGGATCATTTTCGAGCCAAAGGCAAAGGTTGTGCTGTAGCGAATTGTGAAAGACAAATTCTAAATATAATTTCTTTTTAAAGCAAATATATAAAATTTTATGTGTATCAAGCTTAAATAAAATAGGCCATTTTAATGGAAGAGAAACTTCTATTGAAAACTTCAAAAACTAAATACATAACATTAAACATATATATCGTATTGAAGTCAAACTGACCACTTTCATGGAGAATACAGCAGTCCGATAGTTATAGGTTTCTTTGATATCCCATAAAACAATTTTCCTTATTCATTTTTAGAAAAAGAACTTTTATTCATTTTATACTAATTATAATTCTTAGCCTAAGTAAAACAAATCACAACTTATTTTTAAATTCCATCCTGAATTGCACTTCGATGGTAAGATGAAACATTCTTTTTTTCCTCTAGCTCTAAACTTACGAGCCCTAAATCAAAAAAAAATTATCGTAAGGCAAAACATTTTTAAATTTCACTTTAATGCCACCTCAAAGTGTTTGATAAATTTGATATCAAGTAAACATCTACTGTAACATGTATGATGTCCCTAAACATGACAAAAGAATGAGTAGATGCCGGCATTTTATAATTCTAATCGCATTTCCATGAAGCTTGCCGTTGTTCCACCAGTTCTCCGACATAAATCATTCACGTTCCGTTTTCAATTATATACCCGTAAAGACGCTCCAATTTTCTTATTCTATCTCTCATTGCTCGCAAAGAATTGCTCCAAAACTAACCCAAGATCAGGTCTCACCTTCTCTTATTCTGTTCTTACCATTCATCTTCCTGCCCTCAATACCCAACATCCAGCTGGCTCCACAAAACCACTCCTTTGTAATATCCGCTGTCCATCCCCTCTTACCGACCGCTCTTTTATCAGCTCCTTCTTCGTCCATCTTCTTTAGTGACCCCTCCTCCCCATCAATCCTTTCATTGACTCTCGCTGCCGTTAACCCTATTCCGCTCCGGCTCTTCTCGTTCTGAACCCCTCTCCAGCTGGTCTCTACACGTCTGCCCTCCTTAGAGGTCTTCGATAAAGTACACAGCAACGTGCCCGAACAAACCCTTGACACACTCTCACTTACGACCGCCATTGGGGGTAAACTCGAAGAATTATATCTCCCGTTCTTGCTCTGCAACGCTAATCCCTTCCTCTCAAATCATTAAGCACACCGAAGTCCAACCTCGATAACCTTATTCCTCATTATTATGTCTTTCATCTGCATGCTGCACAACTTCAATCCCAAAATTATACTTGACATCCTTGACATCGTCCACTCGCTCCTCTCCTTCACCCATTCCCGGCAGTCCTGTCACGTACGACCGTGTAGGGGCGGCCTTCTTAACCGGGCTACATAGATAAAAATGCACCAAACGGTCACTAATGGTATCTTCGACGAATTATAAGAAACCAAGCTTAACGGGAAATTACATTTGGGTGCAGATGTAGACCCCAAATTGGAATATCAAAAGAAAAAGAAGAGAGGGACGGTGTATGGTCCTTGAATTACGAGAGGCAAAGGGAGGGATTTTACATGACCTGTAAAAGGCAATAATTTTGTTTAAATGTATATTGAAATAAAAAAGACGACGGCGGAATGGATGGAAGATGTGACGGAGAGAATTGAAATTCCGAGACAATGGCCGGTGAATCGCCGGCTCATCCGAGGATCGCCTGGTAAGGTATCTCTCTATCCAGTCCATGTGTACTTTTGCCAAGTGCTGTTGTTTTGGACCCTGGGAAACCTATTGGAATTTCGGAATCACCATACCTTACAGGCTGATGAAATCCTCCCTTTATATAAAATTCATCAGTCATTTTTTAGAGTACCAACGAAAACTAAATTCATTTATATAATGGTAGCAAGGGTATCAGGATGAGAAGAGCAGGAATGGAATAGGGTTAATGGCAGAGAGGGTCAATGAACAGATTGTGAGGGAAAAAAGGAAGCTGATGGAAGGGCGGTCGGTAAGAGTGGATGGACGGCGGATATTACAAGGGTTTTGTGCAATGTATACACATTTAGGTGTGTAAGCCGATAAGGAGACGGTCATTTGGGGATCAAGGAAAAGTTTCGAAAAACCACGAGTCTGCATTAGCCTTATATTTCGAATGGCACCCAGAAATGGAGAAATCACGATTCGACATATCGTCCGACTGAAGAAGTACATCACTTGAAATGTTCTCCTTAAAGTGGCCATATAGGATTTGGGATTCCACCGGATAATTTTTGCCAATGCCAGGATGCAAACCCAAGCAATTGATGATGGAAACGTTGTACTCTAACCACCAAATTAACCCGAACCGTGAAGAAGAATGGATGGATGAAAGAAAAAAAGGTGAAAATGTAAGCGTTCATTCTAATTTAACATTCTTCATCATTTCAAGCGTTTATTCCTGTCATATCTCCTTCGTTAATGCCTAATTAAAGTACCTCCCACGGACATAGAAAGGGAATCTACGTCGGAGAGAAAAAGAGGGGCGGGGAAGAGGGACCGCAAGAAGGTGGGGTCCGTTTGGAAGAGGGTTCCCCTTCCCTTTAACTTCCCTACGAGTGGCATTTTTACGGCGAGGCCCCGCAGTAGTTTGCTCATTCTCATTATGCCTAGCCGCATCTCACCCCATAACAACTATATCTTCCAAATTCCCGCACCATGGCCATATCTTCCAAATCTAACGTCGCTTATTCCTCTCACCCTTCAAAAATTAACTTTTGGGAGGGAGGTGAATCATGGAATTTTTGAGTGAAAAGTTTATTATATTGGTATGATTACCTCAATAAGCTCGGAATAGAGTTTAAGAGGATAAAAATAGGCAATGGAATCGAATGAAAAATGACATGCGCGCATCATACATCGAATGAGACTGTTAATCAAAATGAAACGCTTTGATCTACGCGTACTGAGTTCTAATTCCAGAATATGAAGCAACACACATAAAGCTGTGTCAATCAATTTTTTCATAAAACGCGGTAGTTGTTTTCTAGTTTATTCTATTTTACTCACATACGTATGTTGCTCCACCAGGAGGAACATATTGTTTGATGGTGGGTAATGAAGAAATTCAGTCAAAATATTTTTAAAACGTATCGGTAGGATAAAGAAGATAATTCGATAGGACATCACAGTTTGCGATGAAAGAAGAAGACCTGAAACCCAAGAGTTCCATGCGGAGTCATTCCATAAAAACTGCGATATAAATAACTGGTTAGCACGCATTCTGTCATGAGTATTGGAAAAGCATTAGTAAACATATATTTCTATTGTTTAGAAATATTAGCTACCGTATATTTCCATTCAAGTAAATCTACGCCTATTTATTGCTCTATGCAAGAGAAATTTTTATGGCAGACTCATCATTACAAACATAGAACTAATATTAGCTATGTTATTAGCTGTAATATTAGCATCGAACTGATATTGGCGTAAGCTTCCGAAACAGCATTTTGGTAAATATTTGCCTTTAAACGTTTACTACTGTGAATTATTGAGCACGAGTGATTACAGGCCATAATTATTAAAGCTCATTACGTGGAACGGTGGTAAACAAAACATTTTCTTATTGAATTTTTGATTTATTAATGTCAAGAGACAGGAACTGATGTACACACCTATCCTAGCGTCATTTATTAGCTTGATTGGAATCGCACGCCGTACCTAGAATCACCAAACAAATAATGTCTCACGGCAAAGTTAACATACGTGGTTAAATGAGTAGAGGATAAGGTAACATACAATGATAAGTGGTTGATATAATCTTTCATTTCCACCATTAACTGGACATTGCCATAATTTCCATTCGATTTGAGTGGCAAAGTGTCCGAGAGTAAGTTAAGCCATGACTTGAACCCATTGGGATCTAGGGTGATCCCTCCTCGACATTTAGAACTTCATTTCAAATGTAAATATATTTTGTTGACCTCCTTCAACAGACCCAGATAATTTTTAACCAATTTCCAATTGGTAAGTTATGATTCATACAGAGGTAATAGTTTCCTTTTCAACGATATGAATAAAATTAACTGTAGAAAAACTGCCTCAGCTCTAATTGAAGTAAAAGAATGAATTTACTTGATTCCTACCAACGATATTTCACGTGTACCATAGATGATGGCTCATTATGAATTGTTAAACATATATGGCAAAAAATGAAGAAATATTGAAGGTTTATGGAAACTTCAATTTCCAATCAGCCACCATTGTAAATCATCGTCGGGACCAGCTCAAATTCCTATGGGTGATTTTCGAATTCGCGCTGTGTTATTATTCCTCTCTGCAAGAGGTAGATAGTAAGTGTAAAAATGTAAATTTAACCCATTCAAAATGTCATAAACTTAATTGCTATTACCATCAATGACTTTCGTGACATCTTCTAGGTTAGATTCAAGGATCAAAAATTCTAAATTCTTGAGAAATAATTACCAAAGTAAAACTGAACTCAGCCGTGACTCATGGACGCAATATATAACATATTGATAGAGAATTTCCTTTCCATTAGAACAGTTACTATCATTTACATTCTTGAACAGGACCACCTAATGTTTAGTATTCTCAAAAATACCGGTTTTACACTTTTCAAATGATATAGAAAACTGTTACAAAAGTTGATTTTCATAACATTAAGTCTATGTCGTTAATCTTGTTTATTTATCATTTTAAAATATGCAAGAACATCATTATTGTTTGAGGAAAATTTTTTAAGAGCTTTGATGTGGCTTCTGGCAACACCTGAACCAAAATTTGAGAAATAGGAATATGCAAAAAATGATCAAAATAAAAAATAATCGATGAAATCGAATTTTTTTGAAAATCCACAAAATTGCACTTATTCTTCACTGCAAACAGTTAAATTGTTCATTGGGTACGATCGCAAGACAACTCACTTTTTGGCTATGAATTAATCAGCTTATTGCCGTAGAAAAGAAAAAAAAACCTAGAATATCCTGACAGTGTATCTTAGACAGTAGAAACAACAAAATGGCAAGAAAATGCCATTATTTCTTTCAAGAACTGTAAATTAAGTCGATCCACTGACATAGTCATAGATACTGAAAATACAATACAACACAACAGGAAAAAATATTCCTTAAGAGCTCCTCAGGAAAGAAAACGTGACCTTATTTTAAAAATTATCGAATAAATCAAAAACAAAACAGCTACCAAACAAATAGCAAAAGTGGATTTTCTTTTGTAATGTTAATTATTTTTTCTAGGCCACGATAAAGCTTGAAATTGAAATCATTAGAATGGTAAAAAATGTTCGCTGATTATAGGAGTAAGAATGTGAAATATCCGCTTGACGTCAATTAGTATGTAAAATTTGCCTTCACGATAAGAAATGGTTGATTCCGAAAAAAAGGCAATTTGAATTTTTGGATATACATATTTCAGCATGACCCAGAGGAAAATGCTACACAACAATTTAAATACACAAAAGATACATAAAAGACAGCAGACTCTAGGGTGTAATCTATCAAATGGTGGAAGAATCACCCGACCGATACGATTATAGTCCAATTTACATGTTTTCACGCGCATCGGCAGGTTTCCGTATTTCAAATACGTTACTGGTAGTCAATAACGGCCTCGCATCAGCGCGGTTTAAAACAAAACATCTGGGTGAATTTCCGTCGACCCTCAAAATTTTAACATACCGTCAGAAAAGTTTTGGGAAGAAATCGCCGGGCAGGATGCAGCATAACACACGCTACTTCCTTTGCTCCATCACGGGGAGCTATCCCTTTCAAAGAAGCCGCTGCCTTTCCAAACCCTCGCCCTCGATCAATTCTCATTCTAATACTTCCACATCGCTGTTTTCCCCGACATACTTCCCAACTCCATTCGTCCCAATTCACATCCCCTCTCTTCCTTTTATCGGAATCCACCGTCGATCAAATGTGTAATATGCATCAGCAGCGACAAGTACGAGGGACTTCTTGGAGACATCTTGGGAGGCAGGTGGTAAGGAGTCGAATGGAAGAGGAAAGAGAAACACGCAGGAGTTTTACCGTGGTAGGGGAGTGAAGAAATATAGGAAGCGGAAAAAGATATTGGCGATTCGCCCTAACCATTTGAAACGAACGCCTCTGACAAGGTACGGGGACAGAGCTAAAAATCTAAAGGTATGGTGGAGAGCTTATGTTTAGAAGAAGTCCCAGAAACTGTTTTAACTCAACACCATCTATGAGCTCCAAGGGAACATAAGTATATACTCTCATAGTCGCTCACTTACATCAACCGCGAAAACTACATAATACTTTTCTTCAAAATAATTACGAAGAAAGAACTAGGCGAATTTTAAAATAATCTACCTCGGGCCAGAATCAATTTTTCCAGTTTATTTAGAGATAATTACATCCTGGTGAGACCTGGAAAATCATCAAAGTGAAAGGCTTAAAGGATGGGTGGACAACAGATAGAGGACGGTGAGGGTAGAAAAGATAGGACAGAGTTAAGAGAAAAGTGGTGAGACTGGCGTGGCAACAGAGAGGGAGACGTGAAGATGAAGAATCCACGGGAACAAGCTCGCATACGCGCCCCAGCAAATCTCGACGGTGGCCTGTTCATGCCATATCCAACTACTCGAGTCTCCAGGCTGGTTGCTTCTGCTTGCCTTATCCCCATGTGGACTAGCTCGAGTGTGAACTGTCGCCTTAAGATAGGCGATGACGGAGTGGGAGAGGTGAAGCCCCGGAGGCCATCCCATCCTCTCTTACACCTTCCCACTCCCCATCTCTGTCTTCACAATCCGTACTCATCTTCTCCATTCGCCCTTAAGCTGCTTTCTCTTCACGGACATGAGGGACTAAACTGAAAGGAGAGAAATAGATCCTTGTCAAGAGTACAACGCCGAATACTTCTATTCCATCTGTTTTCCAGCATTGAATTCACTCTTCCTCCCTCTCGCTCTAGTTCCCTGTTTCTCTTACTCTGTTCAAACTTACTGAAGAGTACAGGCGGGTATGTAAGCCGACAATTGGGAAGGTAAATTTGTAATAATTTAACTAAACCCAATCTATACTTGGGTGTCTTTTGGAGGGCACTTCAAGTTCAGTACTCCGTCGTTCGGATGAGACGTAAAACCGTGGTCCCTCTGGCATCTTTGGTAAGAGCAGGCTAATGCAGATGCCGGGGATTGTCTCCACCCTTCCTCCATTCCTCCGATTAACTTTGCTTTACCGACTTACCCACGTTTTTACTGTACCTACTCGTTACCTTTTTACCCTACCATCCCATTACCTTTCCCCACCTTTTTACCGACCTACCCACCCTTTACCTTTCAATGGCGCAAATGACCTCATCTGTTAGTTGCTTCTCAAAATAACCAAGTAGGCTAGAACATTGGTATGTATAGAAGCCACGAATGAGCCAGACCAAATGCCATACTCTCTTCCCGTATGCCTCTCCATTATCCATAGCTTCAAAACGGAGGAGAGAGGGATACATAAGTAAAAAGCAGAGATGAACCGTGGAAGTCAAAAATCCTAAAAAGATATGCATCGAATGTCGCACTAATTGTTCATCCATGCAAAGTATATTCATATGAGAGAGAATACATGGCATCCTGATTTGATCCACAAGAATGTCGATTAAGTATTCTGGTTTTTATTCGATTCGCTCTGATTTTATTCCGCTCCAATTCTCCCGGGGTAAGTTAATTACTTTTTATACAACCGCTTCAGGAATCTTTCACTCCACGAAGCTAGAAGTGCAACTCTCCAAACTTGATCACAATATAGTGAGTAATTTTATTGGACATTTCAACACTAGATGAACTCGGAAGCTGCGTCGCAACTAGATTTTTCCCTTTAAACCGGCCCTTCAAAATTATAAAGAAAATTAGGAAGCAGGAATTATAAAGAAAAAGAAGGTAAGTGGGGAAAGATTCTTGAATCGAAGCAATCAGGAAAAAAGACACCCAAAAAAGCAGGAAATTTTCAGAGGAGAATTGACACAGATGACAAATATTTCAAAAATTTGGAGAATCAGGCAATCTGATCTCTTCATTAGGGTTAATCTTCCAGGTGAAAAGGAGAGCGACCTAGTTTCCATGTCGTATTCAGTCCAAAATTAGTAATAAGTGTGAGTGCACATCATTTCTGTCACCTCTGACTTGCGTCACGCATGCCGCGATGTCATAGAAATGAGTTTCTTCTTCTTAAACAACGCAACGTTTGACCTTTAACGATGGCATAATATCATGCCCTAGTTTTATTTTCAGTCGATGGCCAGGATATATCGAAATTCTCAAAAATATCCTGTTCCACCTTTATGAACTTTTGGTTATATGTAGCAATAGATTTGTTTTGATGTACTAGCTAAAGTACTTTCTATGCCAAGATATGAGATTCGTCAAATCATGGCAATTATTGGAGATCATATGTAGATGGCCTCTAACGTAGAGGCTCGTCCATCGAATGTGCATAATAATACACAATTAAGTACAAAGCTCCTTCCATTACAAAAGAGCCAATGCATGAAATACCTTCTCCCCATTACAATCCACAAATAATTTTATCAACACCAGCTAATCGAACTGTTATGAATGTCGCTCGTGGCTTATGTTGTGGTCAACTGTGATACAGAGCGATATTGTCCTAGTCTAGCTTCGTGAGCGTGGTGCAAGTAGCAAGCGGGGAGATGAGGTGTTCAGATTAATGGCTACCCATTTCGAGATTACAGGTTAACTTTTCACAAGTGGCTAATTAGATTCTTTTTTTGAGGTAAAACCGCGATTCAAAGTCAAGTGCTAAGACGATATCACTTCACATGATGCATTCATCCCCCCGGATCAGATGTTAAGCGGAGGACCTTCCGTGAATTGTAAGGACGACATAATGAGGAGGAATGGAACCAGAATGGAAACGATAAAGTTGAAGGGGGTGTTCACAGCAAAAAGGGGGCGGGGGTAAAACATCAATGCCGAAAATAAGGAGGTGGGGACTCATTAACCGAGATGATAATTTTCCTCTGAGAAAAGGTGATGGGGCGGAAGAATGTAAACCCGGACTTTGAAGCTATGAGTCAGAGATGAAGCTTGGGTGAGGAAGTGATAAAAGGTCAGAGGGAAAAGAGGATAATAAATGAAGAGTGGGCACCGATTGGGAATATGCCAGAAAAGGAGACCTTGTGTTATTTTTACGGGGACTGAAAAAATCCTAAAATAAGTGTTTTATGGCGTATTTACAGCCATTTTCCAGCTGAATTAGTATAAATAGAAGAAAGAAATAACAGAAATAACTTTTTTAAATGCGAGAGTTTCCTCGATTTCAAGGACTTAAGATTAGTCATTAATTTTAATCTCAAGATTGATCGAATCACTATGACAACATACAAGCCGATTTGAATGCCGCAAATGTCCTTCGGTTAGTCATCTCTTTTATGTCATATCAGCTATCAATTGTTTTGTAAATATGATTCCACGTTAAAATAATTTAATGAACTCCACAAAGAATCGCAAACAGTTGAAAGACTAAGAGGGTCAGGGGTGCTGGCGGGCATCCTTGACGGGCGGTTAACCCTCGACGGACGGTTCAGCCTCGACGTCACATTTTTTTGAGCGGAATTATGAGCCAAGGGGAAAAATATAGGGTAAATTTATTCTATTAAAATTTAAACTCTATAAAAAATTGTATTTTCTGTACTTAAACTCGAGAAATAATCATTAACGTCCAAATATGGTTGATATCTCGGCAGATTATTACGGCCTTCCTTTAAAATATTATTACTAATTGTTATTAATTTGGATTATTAATATTTTATTCACACAACCCTAGTAACACTTATTATGAACTATAAGAAGTTATAATTACGCTTAATTAATGGTCCGTATCAAATTACAATGGGTTCACTTGTGTGAGTGACGGTTATAAAGTTTCAAAAGGTATTACTGGAAACAATGAAAGTCAGCAAATTGCCTCAATGGTAATTCAATGTCATACGTTTTTCTCCAAACTTCACTTTGATTTTCTCTTTAAATAGGTAAACATATTCAGATATGTTGTAAGGTGGCATACTCTAAGACTGCAGCGATAGGTAAGATCCCCCACCACTCTTAAGTAGTACATATAAGAAGTTACGTCTCGGCCCCAATCTCAAATTTACAACGAATCGGTTTATTGGCTTAAGACGTACAATCAACCATTATTTTCCCTTCTCTCCTCATTCCATTTTCCTCTCTCCATATTCTTTCACCAATTCTTTCTGCCAACTTATCCCTTATCCTTCCCACCATCAAATCTCATTACAAACTCCGCACCCTAGAGTTCTACCTCCCCGTGATAACCCGTCCCCCTCCTCTCCACTTCGAATTACGGTCGAGTGGTAGAAAAAAGAAAATGAAAATGAGGAAGGACATTAAGTAGATCGATAACATTAGTTTCACTGAAAGTTTCGAGGAATTGAGACCTACTTTTAAAAAAGCGAACTTGAAGAGAATGGTTTTATGGGATTTTCTTTGTATCTATCCATTTTTGTGGACAATGTTTCACCTGTATTCAGGTCCGCTGAAGCACCGATGCTGGGATCGGTGCGTCCATTTATGATACTCCGTTTGAGGCCTTCGGGTAGAGGTTTGTTCTGATTGGTCCAATATACTGAAGACCCATTACCACGCGACGGCGAGGATGTAGCCGTCCTCTCCGTTGAAATTTGTCGGCATTTTCGCTATTTCTGTTGGTTCCCACATGACTCTAGGGAAATAGCGACCTTCTTTTGTCAATAATGTGGTACATATTATTAAAGTCAATGTTGTGTGTGGGCTCGCTCCACTGATGTACTGGGACCGCCGACCGGCCAAGTCGTAGATTTGTCATGGCCCTCTAATATTATTGGAGCCGGCATTTCAACGCTCGAGACGTCTGACCGATGTAGGAGTGGCCGCAGCTGCACTTAATTTGTTATATTCCTCCGAATATATTTACCATAGCAGTTGTATGGTATTTGAGATGTTAATGGAAGAGAGAGATAATTCGACGAGCCATTTCAAATAGTGCTAAAGCGGCGCACAAGAATAAACGAGAACACGCATTGAACGTGTCAGGAAGAATTTCTTTACAACGCACAACTGCTCACCTGCAGCGAAATTGATATTTTTTTAAAACCCAAAAAGAAGAAGAGCTGACAAGAGGTAAGAGACCATTTCTATTAGTCAAATATTGGTTTTAATTCCTAAAAAAATCAACTTTCATTGTGAGATAAATTACATACATCTATTCAAAAGTCAGTACAGACATAACGATTTTATTCAAGAGCATTAGATACAATGCAATTATAGCGCCGATCCTTAGTTACGCTATCTGGTTGACCCAGCACAAAAGTTAAAAATTTCATATTCCAAATACGAATGAATACACTGTAATATATGACCTGGCTCCCAAGAAGAGAGCCAGGCCACATATTACAGTGTATGAGTGTCCAGTCTTTATAAATGCAGAAGGAATTTCCGTAAAATCTGCTAGTGACGCTCATCACCAAATTCAGCCACATTCTAGGGAAATGTGTAGCAAGAGCAAATCTAATCTCTTTGGCATCACTCCATTAATCACTGGAAAGAACATAGGAACTTTACCATAAAATTTAAAATTAATAAAATATTTAGTACCTCCTTTCCGCAATACTGTTGGTTTAAACACAAATATTTATTTTTATGATTATTTATTAAATAAGGCCGTTTATTCAAACATTATTTTTTATTTTTAATGTCATAGGCAATATAAAAATGGAGAAATACAGGACAAAAAAGCATCTTTGAGGTTTCTCAAAGTGACATAGAGCCCGCGAAAGAAAAAGGGGTATTCAGATGGATTGAGAATTGGATTTGAGAAAACTAAAAAAAATAACAGCGTGGACGGTAAATTGGATTTCTGGGACGTTAGAGGAGAAATTTGTCCACAAATGCGTCAGAGTGCGTTCCTGTGTCATGCAACCACCAAGCCTATATAAGAATTTCCTCTTCTATCCAATTCCCTCCACGCCATTCGGCCCCCACATTCATTCCTCCCTTATCTAGATTTTCACCTTATCTGCTTCACCTCGTGACAGCGCATTCTATTTTACTTATCACCTTCGGTCAGCGTTGACCTAAGAATTTTAACCCCATGAAAAGAGAAAAATGCAAATACATACCATTGAATAAACTGAAGGTTTGAAAGCGGAATTACAAGGCACACATTTGAGCGACTTGAGTGCATATGGACGCCATTAGACTAAAATTAATTAGAATCATGCAAATGTCAAAGGTTTAAGGAGAACGTACACGGTAGAAATTAGGAGTTATATTTTGAAAAGTCGCTGAACAAGTAACAATCCTTTGAAGGATTAATATTATTTGAGCTTAAACGGCCATTGAAATCAAATGAACAAGTACCCAGATGACCTACTACCAAAGAAACACTAGTAGAATATAAACAAAAGATGGGCAAAACATAATGACATACGCAGACGGCGACAAAGTTAATATTGTTAACGCATATTAATAGTATGAAGGATTTCACCAAACCCTTTCTTGCAGAGTTGATTAGTTAATAATACTTTTATTTGGCTTACGTTACACTCATCATGTTGTCTTGGTAGGCCTTGAGCGGTCATCATCATATACAGTAGTAAGGTGCAGCCAGAACAGAAAAAAATTAACCTGGATAGGGAATCGTACAGCAGATATTTGAGTGCCAAGGAGCAGAACACCTCTCTGTCTATGCTTTTTAATTTCACAGGTTATTTTTGGAGATGGCACGAGAACTAAATGTGACGTTTTTACGGTTCATCAAGGATGGAAACGTAACGTAGAAGAGGAATTCATTAAAGTCACAAACTTATAGGTTCTCCTTAGCTACAAATAAATTTTGACCCTCCTGAATTACGGCGGTTAAACGCGATATTTGCCTCGATAAAATATCCTTACAGCCGGGCATTGGACCATCGGTTTCGGTACCCCAATGCTTACAATGCCTACAACGCTACCAAAGCTTACAGTTTCTCTTAACCCTAATCCTAGGTCCTCATTCGCCATTTCTTAATATCTGTTAAAGTCATGGAGGTTATCAGGCATGACAAACACAAAGGTTCATCTTTAAGAAGAGTTCATGCCAAATATATAATTCTTTAATATAATTCTACAATTCTAATTCTATGATAATAATATATAAATTCATCTGTAACCAGCAACTGCAGGGAGTGAGAAATTTCAAAACATCATCTGCGGTGCTCAGGATATGGCGGAGAGAGAAAAGGACAGATAGATGTACATCTAGTTTAGAATTAAAGGAACTGGATTTTGTTAAGCGTATAATAGGAGGGTCTTTGGATGTAAAAGTAAAAGAGAGATGCTACTTCGCTCCGGTTACGCCACATTTGGAACATGCCGCGAGGATTTGGGACCCTGGTCATAAAGACTTGACCTAGGCAATTAATAAAATACAAAGAATAGCTGCACGCTTCGTAAAAAACTGATACGAGCGAACACATAGTGTTTCAAAGCTTTTAGAGGGATTAGGGTGGGAGTTCCTAGAGACTCGGAGGCTACACGCTAGGTTTAGCTTGCATGAGAAATTCAGAACTGGTGTGTTTCAGAGGGACACAGAGAATATTATCATGACGTCTCACAACACCTCTAGGTCCGAGAGAAACGATAAAATAAGAGATACATTGCCGAATAGATTGGTACAAAAACTCGTTCTTTTCACGCACAATTAGCGATCACAATATAAACTGAGCTCCAATAAATACACTTCCACAATACACGTCACCATTTCACCTCCCAAAACCATGTCCCTTACATCTTTACACGGCTGTTCTCCTAACACCCCCTGCCACACGCCCATACGGTGTTTCGCGGAGTTGTATGTAAATTTAGATGTAGATTAATAAATAGGTCGTTCAGTCCGAAGATTTTTTTAACTGCAGCCGTCCATATTTTTCTAAATAGAGGTTTGTCCCTTACTTTCGGATAGTTATTTATTGGTACCTATATTCCTCCTTTATGATCCCTGTATTTATCTCTTGGCCTTCGTCTAGATACTGTTTCCTTCAATCTTATTCCTCACGAATCCATTATCCCTTAGTGTACCCGATCCCTTAAGATTTTATCTGTATTTCCATTTGTATTACATTTCTTCTCTTCTGCTTTTTTTCATTTTTCATCCTATCTGCCCATTTGAGCTTTGGAATCCGCCTCCAACAACAGGATTTGAAATTGTTTTAATATTTTCTGTTCTACTTTAGCTGTGTTCCATGTTTCCGACCTATAGATTGACACATTGCTCACACCAAACCATAGAGTAACACAGGTTTGCGTAACACGTTAAAACCTCACTCTCAATTAGCTTAAAATTGACGAGAATGTAGCTTCATCCTTGCCTAGCCATATAATTATATTACAGCGCTGGAGCTCGGATCTTTGAATAGTGCTAACGTTTAAAGCCACCGTAAGAATAGGTGGGCAAGAACAAAAACCACACCTATGATAATACCCCATCCGAGTTCATACATATTTTCATCTCTGGAATACACGCAACAGCCTCTCTCATTTCTCTCTCAAGCATTCACCATATGACCAACATACTGTCACTCAACTGTCAAGCAATTTTGCCCGCGGTTGCGGTCATTGGACCGAAAACCAGCACACTCTGATGACCCCTCACAATCCTTACGTACCCCAAAATCACATCGATGCCCCAAAAAATCAACATTCACGATTAAATCATGAATACGAGAGGCCTCAACGGGTTTTATCGAGCTCGCTTGACGAGCGATTCTACCGTGGGATTAACCCGCGTTCCCCGAACATCATCCCGGGAGGCCGTTACTTTCCACAGATTTGGCCACGTGCAGTGAGGAATAGAAATAAAAATAAGTTTAGGGAAACTGATGCGAGCAGAGCAGTGGGCGTTCAGTTAAAACTGGTAAAAAAAAAGAGTTCAGGTAAAACTGAGGGTGAGAGCGTGGAAATATAACGAGGACGGCTTTGAGTACGGCAATACTCAAATAAGCAATCATCTAAAAAGAGTAAACATTCTCATTTAAATATTAAAATATTTTAGACAGCAGTAATTTTCTGTTCCAAGCCGACAGTGCTTGATTCCACCTCGTTGAAGCCAAATATACGCTGCGCTGAAGTTATAGAGGGTGACAGGGTAGTGGACATTAGAGAAAAACCTCATAGCATTGTTGCACAAGACATCATGTACCAAAGGAATTCAATTTATGAATATTTGCTTTCTATCGATTTCCACGGATTTTTGCTTCTGTGCAATCAATAGTCATCCTTTGCCAAACCGCACAAGCCCTTATTTATTTAATATGAACGGCTAAAGAGTTTTTAAAAAGTCATGCCTTCGAAGGATGACTACCAAGGTTTTTTCCCTCCTAATGAAACCAGGTGTACCTACAGATAAAATCGTTCACGCGTAAAAAGTAGAGTATTAATGTTTTACAAAAGTAGAAGAATTTCCTGAGACACTTTATACAGAGTGTGACTCAAACAGTGTGATAACCAAATTGCAACAGAACGTTTATACGCCATGGCTCTATTTCAAGACTAGACGGTGTATCAGTAGCTAAACTGAAATCTAGGAGATGGAAAGTGTCCCATCGCACTAAGATACTAAGCATTTAGCAACTATGAATTTAAAAAATGTATTATCTCCTAAATCAATTATAATTAGAAAATTTAATAATCATTACATTAATTTCTAATGGAATAAAAAATCGCATGAATTTAAAATATTTTCTAAATGAATAGTTAGGGTACCACAAAAATGCTGCAACTAATACTTATGATTTCGGTGTATTGTCTACGCAGTCGATCACATGTATAGTCGTATACAGATAAATTGATTCAGTATTTCCCTGATTTACAAAATGCGATTTTTTTCTTTTCTTAAATCGACGGTCTCTTCATACATCCATTCTCAGATAACTTCAGCTAGCTCGCACTTCCCACGGTCGTAGACGTTCCTTAAGCTCATTTCAACCTATTTGAGTTAAAGATTGTATCCTCAATTATTTCAGCCAAAATTTAGTTATTAACCCTTGATTGTACAACAGAAATTGACCACATTCACCACATTTCACAATCTCCTCCGAAAGAGAGCACTTGGTAAGAACTGCAGGGAAAGTTTCCATGTACTTCTTTTATGAATTTGTGTTTTCCACAAATACCACTTATGAGGAATGAATGCTTTTTCTCGTTTGGCATAATGAAAAAATGATGTGGTGGTACGGAAGTAATACTAATACGATAGCATATAATAATAATAAACGATAATCACCATAAAATACATTATATACCAGAGTGCAGTTTGTACGGAAGTTTCTGGCAGGCTCCACTTCTTCAACCCTTTCCAATCGTCTCCGTTATCCCTCAAGCACGGAGCCCTACCGTTACTTACAAGCCGACCCCATATTCCTGTGTTTCACTTACTTTTATTGTACACTGCTCCGAAAGATTAACTCTCTGAATCAGCAAACATGTGTAACCACCCCTTTACAATAGGCTCCCACTAGATGATTCATCAGACCAATTGTAACATCTTGGACTCCCAATCCGAGAGTCTCAGGTTCAAGACTAAGCAACGGAAAAAATAAACAAATAAATAAAATTTCCTAGCTTGCCAACCAGCTCTTGTACGCTACGCGAAACGCCGACGTCGTCACTTTTACGTCACGTTTTCGCAGACGACTGCGACCACACTACTGATAGGCAGCAGTCTAAACAGAAGGCATTGATGGCGCAGATGAATAAGATTGGACCGGCATCAATAGCCACAGCTTCGGGCAAGAGTGAAGTTCACAGAATCGGCCAAAGTACTGCGATGTGGAAGGCAACGGGGAAACCACGACATTAGTCTCCACTCCATATTAGTCCAGAAGATGCAACCTTGCATTTTAACTATATACTTACAAGACATGATGGCACTCCTCCCAGTAAAATGTTTCGGAGGTAAAGTAGTCCCCAAATCGGATCTCCGGGTGGGGACTACTGGGAGGGGTACATCAGTCGGTGAGGACAAGATGACTTATCTGAGGCTGAAGATTATATAAAATACTTACACTTCTCTTCCCATATTCCCTTTCACCCATAGAGAAGGCATGCGTCAAGAGTCCGGTACTTGATTTCGCTCCAAGTTTTTCATTAATCAGTCAACGATCACCCTGTCTCAAAGTGAAACCCACTGACGGCTGCTAATACCCCATTAGTGAGAGAACATCCTAACTTCCATCTCAAGAGAATAAAACAGCCCATCAGTTTCAGCTTCAAAGGAGAATTAGGTAGAGACTGCGAGCTAGCTTATAATTTGAGTGGATTACATAAGGTTAGAATTGCGAAACATTCGATCGTTCGCTAAAATATTTGTCCTTTAAATTCTCATATCTGACTTTATATATTCTAGTAAAAAAGAATGAAGACGAAATTTAGCATAAACAAACAATGTTCTATAAAACTGTAATGGTCACTAATCCATCACAAGTTAATGAATTATCGCTCCCCAAGCTAAATGCTATAGGTAGAGTATTTTTTAACAAAACAAATTGACTATATTTCAATAAATGAAATTACAACATTGTGCGTCTAAAAGGGGGAAAATAGCGGCGACAATAAATATTTTTAGGTCAAATGTGAGGTGTATACCTTGAGCAGCGGGTGTAATTTTGTTTCCACTATTTTCCTCTGCAACCTTAAACCAGAGCCATTACATTGCCCTGCGAAAAACAAATGCGCCTTAAGCACCAGACCAGGTTCCCTAATTCACTTAACCGAGGACAAGTATCGTGCATTGCTAACGAGGACTCGGTCCACCTTATGGTCCATTAAAGGCTATAAAAAGTGGGTACATTCGGTCGTGATGCAGCTCAGCGATATATTAGATGCTCACCCTGGCTGAGGTCCAGTCTTACAGGGCAAATAATCGAATCCTCCAAAGCACTTTGGTGACCCTGCAAGCACGCTGAGAGCGCTTGTACTTCGCCCATCTGGCACCCAAAAGAATAGACCATCGTTTATCCTACCCTAACAAAAATCCAAACTTCACGTACACCCTGGGACCAAATGGCTTTCGCAGAGATTCATTCATTTCTTTTTGTGCAGCTGCCTCCCCCATTTTAACTAGGTAATTCCATCACTAATGCATAACAAGTTTTTTCCGTAAATGTGAAAGCTCCAGGCAACCTCGACGAAAAAACCTGTGATGGTAAAATCCTCACCAAAAATGCATACATTGCAGCACAATTACGTATCTCTAGGTAAAATATATAATAATATAGGGATAGCGAAATTAATACAGTAGCAATTTTACCCTTACCACTAATTTCTTCATTTCAAAACAATTGTTAACAGGTCCACAATATCCATAACATGACTGACTGTACAAATAGTTAACGACTCACATTTTTTAAATCTTCGCAGAGAACATATTAAACAGTGTTTAATTAATTTAAAATGCACAATTAGATGGCAGAAATTTTGCCATAAGGCATTCAAATACCTTAATATTACACAAAATGTAATCAGAAAAATCTCAGATATAAAAATAAAGGGTTCAATTTTTCAAATCTTCTTATTATTAACGCACCGATGAAATTCATTTTTAGAAGGATCAATGAAGGTAATCAGCTGTTCTCATGTAAACCTCCCAAACCTTCTGTTTCATACATTTAATTAGATAGGAAGGGAGTATGATTGATACCTATTGTGGAACACAATGTACATTTGTTCCGTATTAACGGAGGATATTTCAAACTCCCGGCTATAAATTGGGGACATAAACTGTAGGAACAAGTTCAACGAAGCGTGAGATAAGCGAAGCCTTACTCAGTACCAAAACTTTTAAACCACGCTCTAACCCTAGTAGCTGCCGAACTTACGAGAGGAAACAAAGCATAACAAATTGAGGCCGTCAGTCAACCCGCAAGGATTAGCCCGGGAGACATCTGCGGGCAGCTTCTTACACGAGGGGTCGCATGTGATACTTTTTTCACTCTCAGATTTATAGCAATTATGTGTATTGTGTTTCACTTAACATTAAATTTAAAATATTTAACATTAAATTTAAAATATTGATTTTCTCTGTAAAAATTTAAAAACGCATCAAGCGGTTCTCTTTCATCGCACCTCTTCCTCAGGCTACACCGCTCACATCTGTCACCCATGCCCGGGACGCACTAAAACGGACGAAGCGACCTTCACGTAAAAGCGTACACCATCAACTCATTTTTCAACCTTCATTCGACGACAATTTGCACAGCGGCGTATGTATTACTCAGCTATGCTATGCAGTTATTCAGGGTGGCCTCGGAGAAAGGAATTCTAAAGGAGAAGAAAAGATTTAGAGAGGTGGAATGGACAAAAATATACAATTTTAATTTTCATTCACTTCCAATGAAAGGCATAGCATTACAGTTATAATAGGAGCTACGGTCTTACACACAAATGTCTCGACCGTTCGTCAAAATGATACTGGAACTTCATCGACGTATCGAATTGTTAAAAACTCCTGTGGTTCGCCTATTCGCACAGTGGAACAATCAATTTATATGTTTGTACGTTTATTTCAAAACGGTTCCAAATGACAACCGAGATTCATCCAAATTCTAATGAGGCCAAAAATGTGTAGGAAGTATCAATGAATGGACTTCCCTCAAAACCTTATAATACATTCCGAAAATTAAACTGCCTACCTTGGCCATTCTTTTTCCAAGCTGTAATGTTACAAAATATCAATAGGTATAGAAACTAAAGGAAATTCACTTAGTTGTAATGAGGACTTAAACATTATACTAAAAAATCTCTTGATGCGAAGAGATGAATTCCAGGCGGAAAATTTAAGAACACGTAGCTTTAAATTTACTTTTACTAAACCAACTCTAACTTTAACAAGGAGCTATCATCTTTAACAAAAGTTTCCGTAAAAATTTCTCCAAAAACATTTCACTAAAAACATAACCCATAAGAGCTGAAATGGGGAAAAGGAGTTTTGAAGAAACTAATGAAGTCCTACGTCATCAATCACATCATCATCCGCCCTAACGAACGGATTTCGAAGGCATGTTTCGTTGGAAAACATACTAAGCCGTTAACGTTAACTTCGAGATGCACTTTAGAGATTAAAATGGCCAAATGATGCATCGAAAACCCTCGGCAGGGATGAGCGGGTAGGGTCGGAGTAATGAAGTACTTGATATGCTGAGCACCAATTGGTTAGCGTAACTCACGGCAAGGGGAAAACTTGAGCACGTGTACTCCAGCCGAGGAAAGTCGTTTCCCAGTAAGTTTCATGCAGTCATTTCCCAGCAAGAACTATCCTTCTAACTATCACCATTGCTCCACCAAGCGCACATAACAAATACATCACGCTGATCCTCCTCATTCTCAAGTCACATGTTCATTTCTATTCTCCTCACAATCTCTCACCCTCAGTTTATTCGGCGAACATATGGAAACCTTCCTTTGGAAACGAAAAAAACTAGGTAAATAAAATATTTTCAGGAAGACAAATACCTAAAACTCATCTTATTCTTTCTACAATGAGTACCTTTATTGTGACACATTAATTAGCAGAAAATCAAAAAATTTAGGTCACCCTACTTTCAGGCATACATTGTACGGTCCCACATTACGGTTTAAAAAAGGAATAAAAGCCAGCGTCTTTGCGATTGAAAGTTGAAATTTTTATTAGCAAAAGGTAATCCACCTAGCATGATCAACCCTCGAATCAGCTCATGAGTTTCATGAACACAATAATGTTTCATGGAAATTTTTCCTTAACACTTTTAAATTGAATCACATCGGCAATGACTCCAGTGTAAACACCTATGATTTCGGCGTACTTATTAACTGCACAACTCTTCCATCCAATGCGGAGGAATGCACATTTTTTGTTGCTCCAATGTTCTGATGTGCTATCGTAGCGCATGGTTTCCTATATTCTCTTCTTTCATCCAAGATCATCAAACCAAAGACTGAAATCCTGAGACCAACGCAGTAAAATTGTCCGACGTGGAAAACGATATCTTGACATTCGGTACGGCGCAAATGTATTACGACTATCGAATATCGCAACGGATACCATTGCCGCGCCCACCTGACTGACAATGATAAAAAGGTTTAAAATTTTGAAAATTCAAAATCCACGGAAATGTTAAATCTTCTCGGATAATCCGTACTGATTAAGAATATGTCCGGAAAAATGAGTACGGTTGTGAGGTAAGAAAATTAGAGTGTTTTCAATTATTTGTTGCGTTCACGAAAAAAGCTGTCAGCAACTGACATATTGGCACCTTTGCTGCATAATTAATGCCCTGCGTGAAATTGGCAAACTAATATAGACGCATAATTTAAAAATCGAGAGAAAATAAGCGTAAAAAGAATTTAAATAAACATTTTAACTGAAACTATACTTCTTACTTCGTCAGCGTCAATACGCAGTCATACAAGCAAATGATGAAAGATAAAACATCTCGGGAACAATAATTAGACATTGCCAGAATATTCAGCACCGGTGAGCGGCTATGTTGACAAATAGACCGCAGCTATACGGTTAAAATCATAAGGAGCAAGCATTTCACCTATTTATAAAAAAGGTAGCTTGGCACAGAGCGGTCACTGAGGGGGCCTCTATGATTTCGCACGGAAGAATGAAAATGGTTTTGTACGCATTTAGAGCTAATACTTTCCATGGCAGAGTAAATCTACTCTTTTTAAGGGCTAAATAAATACTCCGGTATCTCTTAATATTTGAGACTGAGGAAATAACAGATAATTTAAAGCTTGCAAACCAATAAAAAATGCATGATGCGAATAGTGTCGAAAGTTTACAACAAACGCATGACACGAAACAAAAATTGGGAGAAATTTATCATAGAGTAATTGGTCAACGTGTGATAGGATATGGAACACCTGGAAAAGTGTGAAAATAGCTATCCCATTCCGAATTTGATATTAGAGAAAGGGTGCAAAATGAAGTAGAAACGCTGGTTAGACTAGGGAGGGGTTGGTAGGAGGTAAGCGATGACACAAAGGTCAAGGAAGGAGAAGGATTCACCGGGGCAGTTTGCCATACAGTTCCTGATCTCATCCTTCAGTAGACCCATTAAATACCATGCTGATGGTTTTCTTTGGCAAAGTTCCCAGACCCAATTCACCTAGTAGCTTCATTACCGCCCCGAGAGTCACTCTTTGCAACCCCGTTCACTCTCTATGGGTACACTGAGAGAAACGCGACAGCATTGACAGGTCAGTAGTAGTCAGTTAATGCGACCTCTCGAGCCCGGTACGTAAAATCTACCAATCTTTTTGCGTGTTTAGTGCTCCTAATGCTCGGGAAATACTTCACTAACCTTCAATAAGTTGTTCATACCATCCAATAAGAATATGTTTGTATCAATTTGTACGTTCTACAATACCAAAAGACAAGTTTTTCGTAAGGAAGCATTAGGTGCCTTTAGGAAGCATAATACTTTAACGCTGGTAAATTTATGTGAAATATTTAATTTTTGATCAATTCAAAACATGTCGTCAATTTTTTTGTCATAGTTTCAATAAAATTTAGTTTTTTAGCAAAATTAAATGAAGAGCTAGGCATTTTCGAGCCCATAGGCTTAGGATAACCCATGGAAAACGGCTGCTATTTTGTAGTAGATATTTCCAAAAGTAGGGCGGTAAGGTACAGATGTTTAGGTGTCTCAGGTAGGTTAAAATAATTGCCTTAAAAATAGAACCAAAATCTTGCATTTCTGAGTAAAACGATATCTTTGTCAAACTTATTAAATGCAGCACGGAAACTGTTTTATGCTTCCCGTACGATGGAGTAGTAGTCCGAGCGAAGGACGGTGGGATTCGAGGGGGAAGTCTCGGGAGGTCGAAGAGGAGGGTCACGGGATGGGACTAAATTGAGGTGGGAGAAAAGAAGATTGAATGGTAGCGGCGGAGAAAGAGTTTGGAGGTCACGGACGAAGGTCGGGAGATAGAGTATGGAGCAGAGGAGAAAATATATAGGGTTACTAGTGGTCCACAAAATTCCTCGGACGAGGAGTTCTGTCGGGTTGCTTTGAATTCAATATCACGAGGGCACGTTTGTAATGGTTGCCACGAAGTAAATGGGTCACCAAGCTGGAGAAGCATAAGACAACGCTAAGAGTATCGCATGAAATGACAAAGGTGATGGTATTGAACGACAGTATTGGGGATCAGGACATCATAATTACAAGTTTTTATAAAGGAAACGTCCACAAAGGGAGATTTTTGAAGAGATAATCGGAATTGCACGAGGCGACCAAGCTTTGCTCGACAACAAGATACGAATGAATAAAAAATGAAAATCCTAAATGCCTCCTTACTAACAAACGAATTTTAAAGGTCAATATTTAATTTTACGTATTGAGTGATATTAATTACTTACGCTTACGTGAGGTAGGTTAATAGAATAAATTGTAATGGAATGAGACAGACGGTGCATCAAACTGTTTGTACCAGGTGACCTACCTTCACTTAAAATACAAAATGTGTATTTAGAAGGTAAAAGGATCATAAATATCTCGTTACAAACGATGAAATACAAATAGAGGTAATAAATTCTATGAAAATTTAATATAAATATTGATTTTCATTCTTTTTACTCAATTTATTGTATTTTAACTTAAATATTCTAAGTCATCATAAAAATCAAAATTTTCAATGTATTCGTTATTGTCGCTATACCTTGGTGAAAGATTACCATTAGAGTTGAAACTGTTATATACTAATTTCCATACTGCATTTATTGTATGGCAAGGATTTTCTAGTGGTGAAACGATCGTTAAGCCGCTTCGCCTTCCGACTCATGAAAGTGCTACATGGCACGCATAAACACTGCTATTAGTACGAAATGTCAACCACTTCAAATGTTTGACATGGATCCTCATGAATGCTCATAGCAAAAGCTGCTCTTACAGAAAACTGATGCCTATGAACAGTACCATTACGCAGCTAGTAAAAGCTATTCTTGTAAGCCTAATATGGTAAAATTTAAGAGATGCATTTCCATGCCATTTTGACTTTACGGCTGTTTTAAACTAAATGCAATCTTAGAGTAAACCTGAACAACTTTTAATTATTTCCAATGTCGAATATTTACCCTTCGTCTTTAGCGTTTATGACGTGTGTAATCACAAAAATACATATGTAGACATAATTTTTATGAAGAGTATATTCTCCCAGACAATATATTTAGCAAATAAAATTCACCATACTGCGCCATTACAATGAAGCTCACGCGGTCTATGGCAATGCAGTTATTTCTTTTGATTAAATTAAGTTTTTACCACCCTTTTCACTAAACACTCCATCATCCGCCTAAGGCCTGTGAGGTGACAATGAAGTCGTTCTACTTCTTAGTAGGAGGATGGATGGTGCCCGGTTATCACCCCACCACTTTCCTGGCTTCCCCACCCCTGATGATTATTGAGCCCTTTTTATTCACCAGTAAACTGTTCTACCCGCTGAAGCTCAAAATCATTTCTCAGGCGCAACGGGACCATTCTCGCGAGTGTTTTGATCATTCAATGTTGACCTTTTGTTACGATGATCGGATATCTGAGTAAATATTGCCATTCGCCAACTGTGGAGTCCCTATTATTCCACGGATTAAAAAAAAACCTTACTCACTTCTGCAACGAGCGCTAGGAGTAAGTTAGCGAAGGTTTTCAAAATAAAAAAAATCTGTTTCTGTTTGACATGAACTGGCTTATTATCTCCCGGAAAACTAAATTTGGTATTTTGCACACTAAAAAAGAGAGATTAGGGGTGGGAAACAAGCGCAAGTGCCGAGAATCTCATATAATCATCGCAATAGGTTCTCAAAATATCCAGATGGATACTCAAGAGTTAAACAGTAAGATGATGTTGGACGGCCGATGGAGTGTGAATAGCCGCTGGCTGTTTTCATCGACCACAATACCTAATGAATCCGAGACAGCCAATCCGGGATATGATTTCTCACCAGTAGATGATCTAGTGCGATTACAACCCACGCACAGCGCTCTGAGGGAAACGGCTCCTTTCAATATATCTATCAGTAATAACCATTCTCGTCGAAAAAGTAAAGTGGGTCAAGAAATATTAAAGTTGTATCTATGAACAATTATCTTCTACAACGACCTAGAATCAACGGCTATCCATCCTTTTTAATTCAAAATTTAGGTCAGGGTGGGAATAGGGTGTGGATAGTTACTTCTTTGATTTTTCTTTTCTTGGAAAAGTGAACAATTTCCGCGAAGTTAAGCCTGAGAAAGTTCATTTTAATACCATATTTTTCAGTATTCTAAAATATTCACCATTTTATTAGCAAGGCCAAGTTACGATAAAACATTTGGCAGGACGTATTTCCTCAAATGAAACGTAATTTTTAACATTCACATCATCAAAATCGTCCCGTCAATGTTTCGACCAAAGACCAAAGAAAAGCCGGGAGTTTCAAAAATTTGATCAAATGTTATTCGTAACCAAATCTCATTTTAAATAAGCCTCTAGTAATACCAGAAAATTATACCTAATTTGAAATAACTCTAATATTTTTCATTTAACATGAAATGTTGAAGCAAATTATCATGGATACACCAACTTTTTACTCAGCTGAGCGGCATAGGTACTGTGTCAATCAGAACAAAATTACTTTGAAATAGTTTTACTCTTTCTTCAATTGATGATTAGTATTCTTAGAGTAACTATATAAGTATATAGAGTAATTTATATTAATTTTCTGGTCACAAACATATATTTGATATTGTGCTTGCAAATTAAATAAAAACGATAAAAATTGATTAGGTTTTATTTTAACTTTTTCTTAGTAGTAGAGTATAAATTATGAAACAAAGTTCGTAGTTATATAATGCCCATACATAAAAATCTGCGAACGAACAATTCATAAGACCCAATACGAAGACAAAGAGTAAGAAAAACAAATTATTTCATGTGACAATGAATCATGAGCATTACACGGGAGGGGGTGGGGGTTACAAACGATTTGCGCAGGTCGCTACACTGCAGTGCCACCGAAGTACATTCAGTCGCCTATGATACAAACGGGCATCAACCTCGTTAAAATGATGTTATAGAGCACTTGTTCTAACGACTCTAGCGTCTGCAACTAGCCTATTGCAGATGTCAGACCTCGATATGTTCCCTGATTGCATACAGTTTAATGCACTTGACTCTGCTGGCTACGGAAACCGCCATTCAACCGGATTATAACCTCTGCCCCAGCAGGCCAAAATTTTAAGAACCACACTTTTTAACGCCCTCATAATAAACCGGATCCCACAGGAAGAGTAATTAGTTGAAACTTCAGGCACATGACTTTCTATTGGTTATCCGAGCAGTTCGATACATTGACCCAGCGCGACGCATTCTCTCTTCCAGCAAGGATGCCTCGCTTTCTATTGCAAAAGATGGCTGTGGTTTGACAAGACCAAACGGAACAGAAGAAATATAATACTTACTAAAGACTTTAATAGTTGTATTGTGCCACGTGGGAACTATATAATTCTTTGAAGTGACTTCCGGCCTTTATAACCAATATAACTGAACGATAGTAAAATAAACACGTCTCTCTCATATAATGAGGAGAAATTACTTAGACAAAATGGCAATGAATATAATAATACCCCATTTATCGGTGTTTTAACTCCAGTTTCATCGCAAAATGACCTAGCCGTCGGCGCTCCCTACAACACCAAAACTCCAGTTTCATCACCTTCACATCAAAAATACCAATGAGGACCAAACAGTTTTAAAAATATAGACAATAGAACTTTATGAAGACTACTGATGGATATCTACTGAAGACTTCGTCACAAATTATAAACAAGAACCATTTCAATGAAAGTGGCCACGGAGGAAATTTCGAATTTCTCAAGGACCCCCTTTAGAATAATAAGATCAGGTCATCGATTCGTCATAGCAAAGTTGAAGAAAAAAGGTTCAGAGGTGCAAAGACATTCAGGCCCTTTGATGTCCTTCGACATAATCCCACACCTTTCAGACAATTACGCGTTAACGTCTTTCTATTCTGAGCCTTCCCCTCTCATGTCTCCGTCAATGCAGGTGAAAGACATGCGGGTATATCCATCATCTCTTGTCTTTCGGGGTACCAAATCTTTCATTTTTCGACAGCCACTTGCTCTATCAGCGTAGCCAAACCAACAAATCAGGCCAAATTCATTCGTGTACGTTACCGGCGCGCGTTTATTCAACATGTTTTAATCATGCATCCATTACAAACCCTTATCTTCTACTGTATCCCAAAACATTTCATCGATAGGTAAATCGATAGATATAGGAATCATATCCACGGCATTTTTTAACGTCAATGCTTATCCTCGCCTACCGAAGTTTAACTACCGGGAAATAAAGTGGGAAGGTGTTGTTTCCCAGTCAAACATTAATCCAGTAACTCTCTCTCCTAATTACCAAAGACTCTGCTCAAACACATTTTAATTTCTCCATCTATCAACCAACGTTCGGTTAGAGAAACATTTGGCAAATAAATTTCAAATAATCCAAGTGCTCAGTTACTTCATCCACATCTACGTCTACATAATACCCCGCGAGCCGCCGCATGGGCGTGTGGAAGGGGATGTTAGGTCACCAGCCGTGTAAAGGTGTAGGCTTTTTGGATATGAAATGGTGACGAATTATAGGAGTGTATTTAGTGAGCTTAATTTTTATTGTGATCGCTTATTGTTCGCGGAAAGAACGAGTTTTTGTACCTAGCTGTTCGGCGGTGTATCTCTCTTATTTTATTTCATTAATCAGACCTAGATATGTGGTGAGGATTCATGATAATAATCTCTATGTCGCTCTGAAAAATATCAGTTCTGAATTTATCAAGCAACCTAAGTCTAGCGTGTAGCCTCCGAGTCTCTAGGCGCTCCCATCTTAATCCCTTTAAAAGTTGTGAGAGACTATATGTACGGTCGTAGCAGTTTTTCACAAAGCGCTGCTTTCCTTTGTATTTTATTAATGTTTTTGGTTATATATCTTTGACCAGGCGTATTCGAGGTGTGGCCTAACCAGAGCGAAGTAACATCTCTCTTTGACTTTTTCATCCGAGGACCTTCCTATTATACTTCCAGGTAAAAGCGGTTATTAAAAACCTTATAAAGCTAGAAAACGGAAATCTACTCAATTTCTACTCATTAAACTCGGTACTAGATAAACATTTGCGGGTGTTCTACGGAGAAAGGAAGACAAGAAAAAATACTTAAAGGTGAGGGATACTAATTGACTAAGTTTTATTTCCTCAACACTATTATTATTACATACACATGGGCAATATTTCATTCATATGCAATAATTCCCTTTCAGGAGAATGCAGAGATATGACAGTGATGACGAGGGGTGATTCCGAGACATAGGAAGCGGATCATTCCTCTAGCGATACGGTATTGCCAGAGACACGTACAAATCCTAAACCAATATATTTTCCACGCCTACACAGAGCCACCTAACGGAATCTGAAGTAGGTCAATGCATGAATTTCGTTCGCAGCCATGAGAAATTTTTTTCAGCGCTATCGATGCAATCTCAATCGAATGCAATCTCAATCAATCGAATGATTCACTTCGTTTCACTTAAGTATCTCACCGCGTCCATTATATCGACACAGACAACTACCATTCCTATATCGCTCCCTTTCATATCTGAGCCGGATAAGGAAAGACCACCAGGTTCATGTGAACACTGATGGAATCTTCAAAACTGCTCTGTATAAAAGAGCTTTGTTAGAGGCAGTCCTTCAGAGAGCAACAACTTCGATAGCTACGTGATGACATTTCAGGGGCTCTTTCTAGTACTTCAGTGTCACGACAGTTTGGACATCATTGTTTCGCATCAGACCACCGTAAACGGAATATTAGTACTTAATTCGCTGATTACCAGGGAACTGTTACCCATGATGTATCACGGCCAACACGTGTAAGCTCACCGATGGCAATGCGTACAATATTCTTTGAGGGCCGCTTGGGTGCCCGCGGACGAGCGAGCAATTCCGAATTTTCTATTAATTAGTCATTCAAATAATAACGGCTAATCCCATAGTGACCTACAAGCGCCACAATCTGTAACTGATTCACATATACTATATTGTTCATAATAAATCATCGATGAAATAGCTTAATCATTATTCAATTGGACGACAAGAGGGAACACAAGGAAAACTACATATAGTTTTTAAAACCACGATTTTGTCCATCGTCCTCTCCACGTCTCTAATTACAGAAAATACTAATTGTATTTGTAAGCTACGGACCAGGGAGTAGACACCAGTTAACGGAAACAATCATATTGGATTCGACCTTAAGAATAAACTCAACCACTCTTTTGTAGGAACAGAATTGTTCCCCATTAATTCAACATATAGAATTTCAGAAAATGTAGTAATTTATGACGAGCAAGCATTTTTATGACTGAATTTCGGGACTTTGATACTAAGAGTCAATACAAATATCACGTTTGCACGTAATGAAACTTAAATAAATAATTAAATAATTTAAGTCAAAATAAATTAAGTCCCTTTATTATGTAATAAATATTTGTGCTCTGATATCATTCTCAATGTTCTGATTACTTCGGGTAAAAGATACTCACGCACACTACATTTATAGCTTAAACTTAGACACCATTCAAGTTTTAAGAGGTAGAGATAAAACTCGGGTACATTTCACTGTATGACATTTAGTGTTATTAACTCTGCCTGCAAAAAAGAAAACGGGCTGATAATTACTTTCCACATTCAAGCATTCTTCACCATGATGGCCCACGTGCAAATGCCCGAGACCCCAAATCTCTCTGACTTTTACTCCCAAAAATATATCCCACCATCCTCATTGCGTAGACCGCACCAGTTCCTTTGCAGACAACGCCGCAGTAACGTGTCTCTTAACCTCATTTCCATGGCAGCGACGCGAATGGTAATAGTGATCCTTGTTTTAGCAGCGCCGTAATGTTTACAACGTTCACAGCGCCTTCTATTTCCCTGGGCACGTAATTCCAAAGCTCTTGATTTATTTCCGGACCACCCCACAAGCTCACTCTCTTCGCTACATCCCGTCTCTAAATTTTCTCCAGCATCACTCTCTCCCCTTGGCGTCTCTTCATCCCTTCCTCCATGCCCTGGGCCTACTCTGGGATCCTTGCCTCTGGGTTGTGAGTGCAAGATGAAAAATGGCTCTGGGATTGGCTCTCGTCGAAGCGTATATAACGCCATTTATCTAGGGAGCCATGAGGGTGAAGGTGCGGCGAAAATAACTTTGCCAGTCTCAAAATTTAATCAACCCCTCACTCAGGATATAACTGGGCATAACTGAGAGCTCGCGGTCTCTCAAATCCAAAGCGAAATTCGTGAACAAATCGTACAACGTAAGGGGAAAACACAACAATTTTTATTGCATCCAGCATGTAATAGTTCAACAAAAAATATAGAACAAATTCTTTTTAAAGTATGTGGCATTCCACTACTAAATTTGTTTGCGTATGGATAACTACATAAACCAACGAGCTTTTAATATTCTCCCAATGACCTATGTCAGGTCATTTATTTAAAACAAAAATTTTATAGTACCTAAGTTAGTACATCCCTTAAATTTTACCATATTAGGCTAATGAGAATGGCTTTTGCAAGCTGCACAAGAGTTCTATGTAAAGGCATCAATTTCCTGTAAGAGCAGCTTTTGCTATGAGAATTCATGAGGCTCCGAGGCTCCGTGCCAAGCAACAGAATTGATTAGGAATTACTAACTAACAACAGTTTTTATGCACGTGATATTATACGCTGAATTTTCCACAATCAAAAAGCGAACTGGATTATAAGTCTTTCACAACGTAAATAACGTAAACTAAAAATAAAAGTAAAAAAAGTATTAAATTCTTTAAACACTAATGATAATGTTACACCAGTGAAATACGACAGCAAATAAGACATCGAAATTATTGATTTTTCAGATTATTTAGATTTCAATATTAAATAACCCATAAACTTCTACCCCTATTTATATTCGCTCGTTTGTAACAAGGTATTTATGAGTTTATCATTTCTTAAATACGTATTTTGCATTTAAGCGCAGCTTGGTTACTTGGTGCTAAACATGTGCGCCGATGGATAAACTATCGGCGGCGGACGCCGGCTGGAAATGTGTCGGCGGCCGAGCCGATGGTTTTCACCGGCGGCGTACTTATCCACCCATTATGTATTTACAAGTATTGCAGAATGTTATAGCATAAATTATTAATTTTTTCTCATTATTTTTATGTGTTCAATTGTTTATTTCATGTTAAAATTTATTTTATTACATTTTCATTAACGTATGCGAGAATTATAAGTATTTAAGGAAATATCGTAAAGTACAACTTCAATCAAATCTAATATTATACCCTGTCATTATTATATTTCATAAGATAAATTCATTACAAATGAACCTGTTATCTCAAATGCGAGCGAAAAATTTCGTTGCAAACAGTTATGTCCATTTCACAGTTAAAATTTTATTTATGTTTTTTTTTCAAAAATGATGATATACCGTTCAAACGATCCTGTATGTATTTTCATCACCTCTTGCATTCATCTATGTTCCACATTGTAAATTTTGAGAGCAGAGGCTTTCATGGAAAAGGCCTCCCGTAATGTAGATTATTAGGCAAGGATGAGGCATTATAAAAAAATTTAACTCTTGGAATTCGAAGAAGACTACCAGAAAAACACAACAAACTTTTACAAAGCATTTAAAAAGAAACTATTTGGGTGCCAACTCCATAATCATCGCTTTAGATAAGAAAATGGGAAACTGGAACTTATCAATCAAGATAATAGCTGAGAATTCGCTAATTCTTTCGAAAAACCTCCGAACTGCCCAGAACCCAAGTAAAGATTCCCTCCAAAAGATCCCTATGAAAACAACCCTATTACACTGGCAACAGATAAAGAAGAAGCCACAAGATAAATTAAAAAGCTCAAAAACATTAAAGCATCAGGTGTAGATGGAATCATAGCAGAACTTGTGATAACAGCTGGACCAAAAACCATTGCAGAAATGACACATAAAATACAAAATTTTGGCGAACTGAACAAATCCCTAATTAAAGGAAAAAGGTCCTTATTCATCCATTTTATTAAAAAAAGGAGATAGAACAAATGTAAACAACTACAGAGGAATTCCACTCCTTCCTGTCACATAAAATTCTCTCACAATGCTTTCTTGTTCAGTAACAACTTAAATCCAAAATTGCCAAATATCAAGCAAGAATATTATCTGCACCTTCGTTGGCTTCAAAAAAGTCTTTCATTCAGTTGATCGCAACGATTGTTCGAAAAGAACGGGGGTATCTAAAGTGAGCAAACTCCTTTTTTGGCCACCCTTTATATGGTCACCACGTTGTTTAATGGAAAGGCACTCCGTTGAAAAGAACAGGGCTGCAAAACGAAACAGGAACCAATGAGTAGTGATGTACCGGAGCAAAACTACAAGCTTTCTTATTCAATGTGACATCGCTTCAGATTTAAACCTTAAGTCTGGCTTGGTTTCAATTTCGTTTCGGAATGAAGGTAGAAATTGAACCAAGCATTACATTCCGTAACTGTTCCTTCTCTCGAATAGTTTCGATTTAAGTGAGTGAGAGCTATGATAGATTTATGATACTCTTATGATAGACCGTCGACTGTAAAATGACTTGTCTCAATGAAGACCATATAGCAAGTGTCTATATTTGTCCTTTCTAGTACACGCAAACACCACCACCAGATATTCGACGGGTCAATCATCTTTAGAGCAGATATACGTCTTCTCCCTCCATTTAGGGAATGCCCAGTGCCTGGGAAATCCGGAGGAAAAGTCTACTGATGAATCATAGAAATGGAAATTTTCCACTAGAAAAGGTTAAATACAACCATGGTTTCGATGCTCTGCATCATCATCAGGTGATGGAGTGCATCATCATCAGGCATTAAGACTGACCCGCCAAACCAAAGCCGGGAAATCCCAGTCGGTGCGTGGGGGAGGTTGAGAAGGGGACGCTACGGTAGAAAATTCCGAAGAACCGAAATTCCGAAGGCTGCTGTTATTAATCGGAATACAAAACTGCAAAAATACGTTTCATATAATTCGTTCCATGAATTGATGTACATATTTAATGAATATCGAAATACTTACAGTTTAAGAGAGGTAAAAGAAAGAGTACCCACATATTTTTCTTGTTTCAAGCTCTGCAGGAGAAGAGAAAATTTAAGTCACCACTTGGATCCCCCTAGCTTAACCATTCCTTACAGCCTTTTCTGAGAAACTTAAAATAGCTTGCCCATTTCATGGTTTTTCAAAATTTTTATAGGTCTAAGATGAAAAGTAAAGTAACGGCACATCGATACAAAACTTTACCTATGCGTTAACCAGGCTTTTAAGTTAACCAAATTTTGGTGATTGAGGTTTATCTGCATGTTATTTTAGTGTTTGTTTACCTGAAGAATCAGAATCGATTAAGACACTATTTGCATTATGTAAATAGAATTTCATAGAAGATAATCATCTATGCCGAAGGAAATAAAAACGTCTCATGCAATTTCATGACGCCGATTCCTTCTCCCATCGCAATGTGAAGTGGCGAATGCAATCGCCTTCCTCCTATATACACTATGATGGAATTGTTGATTTACTTCCTTGAAATTCGTTTACCTACAATCAAAGTCCAAAAGGGTTATTGTTTAAAAACAAGACTATTGTTTTTATATTGAATGTAGCTAATATTCGAGCCTCCACATAATGTATTTAAACCAAATGGCTAAACTCCCGTTGTCAGACACATTTACATTGCTTTGACTGGCTAAAAGACATGGGACCTCGGAAGGGAAAAAGGAAGAAATAGAAGTCTTTGAGATGTAACTATGGAGGGAGAACAGAAAAAGCGCAATAGACGGAAATATTAACGAGAAGTTTCTTAGGTAGGTGAGTGAGGAAGGGAAATCTGGATATCACACGTCCTAAAGACGCATAGTATATAGAAGTGGAGCACTAAGGATATCCGTCACTATTTTCGATTATGTGGCCTGTTATATCATTATTTGAATCTCTTATTTCACAATGTTGATTAGGTCGACATCAAGCGGGAAACTGAGGATAATGCACTCATGGGGCACTAAAGGCATGAGCAGAGTTAAATCCATACCGAGAAAGCGTGGACGTGTGGTTGCTGGCTCAAAACAAAATGGTAACTTTGTTAATTCCTATCGCACAGATTTTATTGAGCGACTATTTCCAACAGCACATAAAATATGGGCAGAAGAGCTGCTCTCTTTTTTCATTAGTTATTAAGTTTTACTTTATTATGAGGAGTACGCAGTAGTAAGTGAATATAAGTATAGTTCCGACGCATCTGGGGCAATGGTCGGTAAGTGACCACCTATGACAGCGCCGCGCCGCCGACACGGAAGACCGGCGGCGCACCGTACATTATCCATCGGCGGCGGCGGCGCACAGGTCTACTTGGTGAAGTTAGATTGATGACTATCAGTCTCATTCCATTATAATTATATCTATAAACCTACCCCACATTTAGACACATTAAACAAGATAGTTATATGCGTAGGAAATTACTATCAATTAAATAGTAAAGGCACATATTTTGTCTTTAAAAGTTAATACGAAAAACAATGTATCATAGACAGGACCATGTAGCATCGCCAATTCATTTCGGTGTATCACGAGAAATCGAACAATAGAACGCAATCGTATATTATTTTTGAAAATGAAATGACTGAAAAACGACATTCCTAATTAAAATTGTTCCATTCATAATACCAAAATATTGCTCAAAAATAATTTCGTAATACTTTTGCACAAAGAAATGAAACCTAAGTTAAATAAAGAAATTGAAGTTTGATTCGGAAAGAAGGCACAATACTGTAACAAACTTTTGTTATCATGATTTCTCTTTCACAGGTCCCTGGGAAATACAAAAATCATGCAGTCTTAAAGAAAAAAAATTCTCCGTAGGAAGACCAAGTTCAATACCGTTTCAGACGGAGGAGAATGTCAGAGATTTGTTTTTTTCCTCAATCATTGCCTCGCCTTTTGAGCCTAGGAAGAGAGAGAAGTGCATTGAGGTGAAATAAAGAAACGAAATATCATCTAACCGTCGCGGTTGCCACCGAAAGGCGAGATTAGGGAGCCAAGAAAGAAATTGGGAGAATTGCAAGCTTTTAGCGGATAACGGGAGAAGAGAAGTGATAAAGCAAAGGTTTTGAGACCTTGCACAGAGAAGTTTATGGTGAAAGGGAAAGTGGAGGATTTCTGGGCCGAAGGAGGAATGAAATAAAAAAGCAAAAGAAATGAATAATCCTCTCAAATCACCCTCCTTTTTTAGGAAAAATACTACTCCTCGATCCCCAAGGAACCCTCCTTTCCAAGGGCAGAAACAATAGCCATCAGAACAGAGCCGTTTCTGTTAAAGTGAAAATACCGGTTGAACACAAACAATTTAAAATAGGCGCAGGCTATCGTAGTTGTCGCCGATTTCATTTATTTTCTTAAAAAAATAATCTATATATTTCTTCAGATGGTCTTATTTGGACTCCATCATAATTACTATTTACATGTGTCTATTCAGGGTTAACATTCTGGAGAAAATCTGGCGCTGGATTGGTAAATAATCAAATATACTATTAGAGGGCCCCTTTCTTGCTTGTTTTTGTGGCAGGTTTCAGTCATGTTTTGGATAAAAATGTTTTTTATATACCGTCTGAGAATCTTATTCGAATGCATGCACGAATGCTTAATAAACTGGGGGCCAAAAAAGGAATTGGGATAATTGCAAGCTTTGAGCGGATTACAGGAGAAGAGATAGTGCAAAGGTTTTGAGACCTCGCATGTAAAAGTGTGTGGTGAAAGGGAGAGTGGATTATTTCGTGCTTAGGCTTTACATTTTGGAGGGAAACTATCTCAGACAATCGACATCAGTAAATTATCGAAAATACTCAGGCGGTGTACCTTTCTCGCCAAAAGATGCGTGAGGAATATTTGACCATTAAACTCTCATTGTGCCAACAACTGACGATTGATACATATTAAGCACAAAAGCAATAATATTTATAAATACAGAGATGGTGATAATAAACCAAAATACGCTCTTGAAATTACCCCGAAATATATGGAGAGAAGTTGTCCTTATTTAACACTCATATATTTTGTTTCATAAAAAACAATTTTTATTTGAACAAGATTTGTAGTTTTATGTTAGCGGAAATAGGGAGAAACAAATTTAGTAAATTATTATTCAAGCAAAAATGTGGAGATAAAGCGACTCAATCTGGGAGCCGGAAGATTTGACAATATTTTACCACAAGGACATCAACACTTCTTAAATTTCATTCATGACATTTTATGCACCAATGAGCTCCATAATTTCATGGGTTGTCTCTTCACAGTTTCTATCATTCATGGATTAAAAGGTATCGATAAGTTGGAGGATCGTAATAGCGGCAATAGTTAATAACTCAACTCCAGGATCGCCGAGTATATCCATCTGCCGATATCTCACTTGGAGCAGCCCTGCTCCTAACGTAATTACATCCTTGCGAGCATGGGGTTACCACCACATCCTTCTAGAGTGCGAAAGAGAGAATGAGGCGAATGAAAAACAAAGGGCAAGAGAAGACGTCTAGATTCTTTCCCACCCCTCCTTAAAACCTCCACCCACTTCCATTTAACCCGATACACCACTATCAAACAAACCGCTGTGCGTCCTATGCCTTCCCCGTATTCGAAATGTAACCCAATGGAGCAGTGAAAATTAATGGATGTGGAAGAAATTACACGAGGAAGAGGGACCAGCGGTACTGAGGCCCTGTGGCTGGAGTTTGAGGCCAACAGCGGCAGGAAGGAGAGCCAAGAGAGGGAAAAGGTGGGAGAAGGGCTTCGTGAGGCAATCAGTACCAAGGTAAGTATGCAATCGGAGAATAGAAAAGCGAGATCAATGACTCCCGAGTTCGTTCCGATTGCGACATCTGAACTTACAGAGTCTTACCGAATAGAACGATCGCATCTAGTGAAATCGGGTAAACAACCACAACCGCGTCTTAACGAACTCTCGTTAGATGAGACCGCACTATGTGAGGGTTTACTATAAATCAATTAATCAACTCGGCTCCCTATCTGTTTCGACGACCGTTACATAGGGCCCAAAGGATTAAAGGAATGGAAAGAGTGTGCTAAGGTATGATTAGTGCACTATCGTGATTCGCGGATTACCTGGGTGATAAGTAATCCACCAATGCGGGATTTGAACCTGCGACCAATAGCAGACGAGGACTTCACCCCGCCGCTATTATAGCCGGCAGCTAAGAGGAAGAGAAGAACGAAAGAGAGGAGTGGGAAAAGTGAGGATAGAGGCAGGGAAATAAAGTCAGGGAATGGTAAGGAAGAACGGCATAAGGAAAATTTCTTTCATAGGTAGCATAGGGATCCAAGAAAATTTGTACCCCACGAGAAGTAGGCTGAATGAGGAATAAGTCATTCTCATCAGACTTCTTCCTTAAGATTTCAAAAGAAGACCACGAAGCCTGAAGGAGATGCACGAGAGCAAATGTGGTAAGATGATGGGAATATTGAAAATAATTGGAAACCGGGGTTGGTAAATTTGCGCTGAGGCATTTCCATTGCTGTAAAAGCTATACAGCAGCGCTGATGGAATAATGAGGCGCAAAAAAATGTGGGTGTATAACATTGGTACGAAGGACGTTAGACAAGAAGGTATGATCTGAAGATAATGATGATGAGATTCTAGGAGGCACGGACACCCGAGTTGTAGCGTGATATGGTCATTATTATGGTTGGCCAAAGACTAGTGGATAAATTAGACGACGACAATTGTTTTCTCTCTTCGCGCCAACTAGGCTAGATTCCATTCTGCTTTGCCATAAATGATCGAACTGCCATACTAGAAGCGTAAAGATAATTACATAGTAGTGAGAAGAATTATCAAACAAGGCTAAATACAAATATCAATTTGTGTAAAGACATATTCAGCCTAGCAAAGGAATATTCGCAGGCCTTACATACATCACGAAGAAAATTCATCGCGAAATATCTGATCAGATACCAAAAGGTAAACGGAACCACAACATAGTAATTTAAGTTTCTATGCATAACATTAAGAGTGTACGTAGGGATCAAAATTCCAGAGAATATAAATCCAGAATTAATTATGACCGTTGATCTACAAAATAATATCATAATATAAACTCACAAAAGACAACTACAAAATTAGCCTCTGGTCAACATACTAAGTGTATATTAAGTAAAATTAGAATAATATATTGAGTTACTTATGTTCATTCTCTTTTCATATTAAAGGAGTGTGAATAAATTTTACCTTTTCATTACAAAAAATACGTCAAAACTTTTGATAACAAACATTTCATTGAAGAAAAAATATTTCAAAATTAATTTAATGGCTGGATCAGCTCAGAAAACATACCATTTCCTTTCCTAGGTACTGCTAGTCATACGGCCCTCCATTATCACTCACCTGTAAAGATAAATTGAGTTGAGTTTCATAAAAATAAATTTTACGCACACTGATCGATTACGGTCATATGCAATGAAAATACATGACATAATGCCCAGAGTACCGAGATGGTATTGCATGTATTGGAATGGTTTTAGGGTTGGATATCCACGGGTTGTAATACAATTCGGCATAATGACATATGACTGTTGCATTTGAGCCTTCCAGTGCCAGGGCGAGATTTTAGCATGAAATGGGCAGTTATGCGCCTCGGTAACAGCACCTTGCAGAAAAAAACATCCACGTTCAAACATACCACATCCAGAGCTGTTTATTATCCGTTTCTATGACTCTTCTAATATATACTTGTCTAACAGCCTGCGCCACTGTTACATTAAAACATAAAACTTCCTTCCTAACTATGCTTCTGGAGGAAAATAAGGAAAGTTCATGACCAAAAAATATGCTCTTGATACATATCGATTAATGGTGACATAGTGATGAATGGTAAATGAACCAGGGCCATTGCATTTTTTCATGATCGTCTGTTAAAATATACGATTTTGACGTGATTTCTTTTGCGATGATAATAGAATGTGCTATTTGAAATATTTTTATTGCTAGATCACGTGATTTAGAAAGTTTTTGCCATTAATTTAGTTGATAAAATATTGAGTTTTCTACTACAGGCAGCTTCCTTAGCGTATAAATAAGTAGAAGACATGCATGCCTCTCCGTATAAAGTCAGGTTTTTGGACCAATTTACGATTACTTAGGAATTCAAAGGAGCTTTGAATCCAATGATGAGGAAAATAAAGATGAAACAGAGTTATGGAAGTAAAGCATCTCAATAATTTATTTAATTTATTAATTATACAATAAACACCAAAAAAGGGAGAAATGATTAATTTTCACAATAATAAACACGATTGTTATGCATGCTGGCCTTTGATTCGGGAATCGAACGATTTCAATACCTTAGACAAGATAAAATATCACGCTATTTGGAGCAAGCACTCATTTCTATGGCGATTTACGAGTTATCCGTCGCCATCAGGATTGAATGTCGCAACT
This sequence comes from Ceriagrion tenellum, assembly GCA_963169105.1. Classification (NCBI taxonomy): domain Eukaryota; kingdom Metazoa; phylum Arthropoda; class Insecta; order Odonata; family Coenagrionidae; genus Ceriagrion; species Ceriagrion tenellum. Next base: position 56,558,928 of record OY720632.1, on the reverse strand, counting down.
TCCAGCTCGGCCGGTAATTAACAGTAGGCCGTGGTCAGGTAGCGTCAGATTGGGTTGCTAATTCTCGTCTTTTTATCTTGGGTACCTACTGTTGAGGAAGGGTTCTCAGGTATAGCTGAGAGAATAAAATCAATGGTTGGAGAAGCTGTGCTGTCTTTTGGGGTTTTTTATTCTGTAATCTTGATAATGGCCTGAAAAGGCCGAAACTGGTTGATTTGTGGTTTAAATATATTGAAGGAAAAAACCTAAGCGGTTTCATTCTTAACATGAATAGCAGAGAGAGTTTCCGGAGTCTCGATTATTTCTCAATGGATGATTACAGCAGGCTCCAATGATGGCATAGTATAGTCCCTGCCTGCTAAACCAAGGGCCGAGGGGTCCAAATTCCACCAAGGTAAGAAATTTTCCTTCCAGCGAATGTGTTTGTTCGTTGTTACGAATGGGCATGCCATTAAGCCACTCAGGCATTTTTCCGACCGATAAGAAATAAACAAATATAAAAATTGAGCATTTATGGCGAGGTTTTGGAGCAAAATAATGCCTATAACTACATTAGTAACTCGGGAGAAAACTAGATATTTCCATTTCCTACCTGCAACATAACATTGAAATTTGTAAAAGGAAACATTATTTTGAAACATTGGACTAACAACTAATTCCGGTGGAAGATGATAGAGATTGTTCCCCATTGCTGTGCTCCAAGAGGAAACTCAGGGTTACTCAAGAAAGAGTGGCCAAGAGTTAGGGCAGAATTAGATCAATCCCTAGGTAACAAAAGAAGCAAGCCGAAGCGTCGGACTCGGAAAGACAAACTTGGAAGATTTTTCAAGGCACACAATAGCTGAGGGAATTAGGAACCTGAATGTGGTTGGCTGAGAGACCGCAAATGTTTTTTTTCCCATCTTGGTAGTTTGTCCCTCACCACATAAACTATTCTAGTGTTTTTCTACATTGTTTCTCTCACTTCCCCTCCCTATGGACATCGCCCGTCTCAGAGTCTCGAAAACTTATGCGAGGGAAAAGAATAAACGTGGTTGGGCCACAAAAGACATAAAAACAGCTAAAGTAAATACTGAACAAGTGGAAAGGTAAAGTTTGAATGTATACTTTAGAGAGCTTGGGGAAGGAATTCTCATATATTATTAGCCACGATGAGTTAATCCAGAAAATGTAAGTAGCCACTGGGCGGCACTTGGTATTGTAAAACTAAATACAATTTATGAAATGGAGTAAAAGATACTTCGCGTGATCTTTTTCGCAAATGAGTCATGGTTTCAATGGCATTCGCCACGAGGACATGCTTCACCAAATGGACGTGACTTATAAGTGGCACTCGGCATTGATAAGCCGTTAAGCACATGTGGGGAGAGTGGAATGGTAATTAGCGAGCGACTTATCGTAAATTACTCCTCGATGAAACAGAGACTATTGATTCTGAATAGCATGTATCCAGAATGAATGCTACTGCCTATCTTTAGTAAGGTTATTCCTTTACCACCTCCTCATCCGTACCCGGTGTTTCCGCTCTAGGATTTCCATACCACTAACCACCAAACTGCCCAACTATTTTGCAGACATATTTCATAATCTGGAAGCTTTGGAAAAAGTCGTGGTATGAACTACCTAGCGTAACCAGGCGGTACCAACTACTTTTTCTCCACAAATATGTACAACTTTGACTGAAAATAGTCTCCCCCATTTTGTTGTGTGTCTATGGTTAGTGATAAAATTAAATCTTTAAAAAAACCATTAAATGAAATAGAAAGAACTTTGTTATAAAATGGTTTAAATTTTTTTCCATTTGTTAATCCATAACAGTACAGAAAGAGGTTAATTTTGGCGATTCACAGATAAAATCGAAGGTGGGCATTTTTGCGATATTTGTTCAATTTTGACCGTATATATATTGTTAATGTGCAAGTACAAGAAATAAATAAATACGGTCTGGGATGCACAAATTATTTGAGAATGTTTCTGCGAAATTTCAACTTCCGGACTCAAAAAAAAACGTTTTTGAGGTTTTGGCCAGCTTTTTTCGATTTCAGCCCACTCTTCGGCGTTACGTAGACATACATAGCACGGATTTGAAAAGACGAAAATACGAAGGATGGAAATAATAGTATTTAATAAAAATTTTCCTATGTAAATACATTAAAGAAATTAAAATTACTCACCTATTGACGGAAACATAGAATAATTCCCGAAGTAATCACCAACCACTAAGCGGCCCTTTACCTGGCAACGATCTCTTCATTATGGTCACTTCAATCCACTTCTATGGCAACACACATCTCAAACCTATTCAAACGCCTATGCCCCCTATTCTCATCTCTACGAAAAGAAGATACTAATTCCTCCAATCCAGGCCATCAATTGCAAAAGGGTCTCTTACTCTCGAGGGGAAAGGGGACGAGAAAATGGGACAGAGATGGAAGGATGGTCTGGAAATCCTCGGTTGTATATTCAGCATTTACGACAGTCTGTTTGCACCCGTCGCTGAGTTGATCCCACGTTATGTACCGAAAGAGTAGAGCCATACGGGCAGGGACGCGAAACGGGATGTATCACAGACGAATGGGAGAGGGTGCCTTGTTTTTTTGTTATTTCCGCTCGTGGGATAGTCGAGCTCCGACGGTCGTACATCTTTTCGATTTTCCCAGGCGACTCTTCCCATTCCCAGAGGCGATAATTTAGGCATCGCGCGACGTGCCCGTCCAGAACCTTGCTGTGTCGAATTTGATTTATCGAATTCACGAGAGGGTTGCTTGTAGAAATCCTTCCACAGAGGCGTGCAAACATTTCCGTAACACAATACAAGGTATAAAAAAAACTGATTTATGTAGTAAACATAGGTCCTCCGCACTAATGAGCGTCGGATTTAATGAGAAACACCTTTCATCAGCGATAATATCATCAATTCTATACCACAGAGCAAAGGGCTGTTCCATTGCGTATGGATATACGTGTTCACTAGCCTCGCTTGGCCGATAAGTTCTCGACTTACAGTCATCGGACGCCTGCAGCAAAAGATGCTGTAAGAAGACACACATTCCCTCCACACCATCCCTTTCTCTCTCCCCCTATACATGTATCAATTTCCCACTTCCACCATTTAGCGATCACTTTGTTCTCGTACGCTACCTTTTCCGTCCCCTCTTCTTCCCATGTATTCACAGTCAACTTCGGTTCAGTGTAATGCAGCGCGCTGGGAAAATCAAGAGCCTTAATTAACCAGCGTAGCACGTTTCCCCGTCGCGTCTCTCGGATACCCGGAGTCCGTAGCACCTAAGGACTCGTTCACATCGTTTTCTCCAATCCAACTTTCCATACAATTCAACTTTCCCAATATTTAGAGATCAATCATTTACTTACTTCAAAAAAATTACCGCGTGGAAATGTAAAGATACTACGATTGCCGATGGATTGCAATGTGTATTTAATCTTTCAAAATAATTTAAAAAATTTATGATTTTTATGTTCCGAACGAATGAGAGATAACTTTGGAATAGCAATAAATTACCTTTCTGAAATGGTATTGATTCAAAACAATCAAATTATAGCACACCATTCATTCTACTCTCATATATCTGTTTCGTTATTCGACTCTCATCCATTCTCTCAACATAGCCAAACCAACGAAGCAACTCCTTTCATACGCGTCCATTACTGGAGCATTTAACCCACATTCATTCATGCCCCACTCATTCCTAACCCTATCCATCCTACTTTTGCCGCAAATACTCCTCAGACAACTCATACCCACGGCGTTCAGTCAACTCTTATGTCTATCCTGACATACCCATGTTTCACTACCTTATAGCAAAGTGGGAAGAAGTACACTTTTGTACACGGCAATTTTCGCTTCCTTACACAAGCACTCATTCCTTGATATGCTCCACATGTTACCTACCACTTTTCTTCCAGTATTCGCACGTCTCTTTATCTCCTCATCTATTCTTCCATCTTTCGCTTACATCTTACCTAAGTACACAAAATCATCCACCTGTTCAAATACTTCACCATTCGCCCTCATCATAAAGTCATTCTTCCCATTCTCCTTATCAAAAACTACTAATTTAGTCTTGCATGCATTTACCTTCAATTCCGTTCTCTCCGTTGATTCACAAAACTCATCTAGGAGCTTCTGAAATCCATGTTGACTATCTGAGATCAAAACAGCATCATCCGCATATAGAAGAACTCGCAAGTTTACATTTCCAACGAAAACACCATCGTTTTCACTACATGCGTCTCTAACACATTTATCCATAAATACATTAAACAGCCATGGAGACATAACGCATCCTTGCTTGACACCCCGATTTATTACAAACCAATCACTCAGAGCTCCGTTAACTCTTACACTTGCCTTACTAATAGTCTCTCATAACCTTCCACGACTTCTTTCTATTTACTCTGTCATATGCCTTCTCTAAATCGACAAACGCACAGTTCACTTTCTTTCGGACACTAATACATTTTTCTATCACTTGCTGAAGTGCAAAAAGCTGGTAACTACATCCTCTTCCAGGTATAAACCCACACTGCACACCCCATATTTTGTCGGAAGTAATATTCCTCACTCTTTAGATTAATATTTTACTGAACACTTTTCCCGGGATACTCAATAAACAAATGGCCCGATAATTATTGCATTCGGTCTTTCCTCCCTTCCCTTTGTACAACGGAACGATGATAGCTTTCTTCCAATCCGCTGGAACAACAGAAACCTGTAATCATAAATTGTATAGTTCTCGCAGCCTAAAAATTAGTAATTTACACCCACACTTCAACATTTCACTGGAAATCCCATCTATGCCTACAGCCTTCCCCTTTTTCAATATTCTCACAGCCGTTGTGACCTCCTCACTGATATCCTTTTTCATCCTCACCTTCTCACATACAACTTCACAAGGCTCATCCTCAACGCCGGCAATATTATTGTACAATTCTTCATTATACTCCCTCCAGCAGTCCCTAATATTGCTCTCGTCCCACATAATCTCACCACTATTGTTCTTTATTGCATTCATTCTACTACCATCACCAATCTTAACTTTTTTACCTACTTCAAAAACAGCTTTTTACTACCTACAAAATCACTCTGCATTTTGTTAGCTTCATCCGCACGCATTCTTTCTTTGCTCTCTTTCACAACGAAAAACAACCACTTCTCGATTGCTAAAAATATATGCGCCTTCATAACAGCCCAAATTCAGCCCCTACGACAAAAACTTCAGGTCTTCCTCCACAAGTTCTAATTATTAAATATTTGTATAATTTTCCTCATGAAAGTCTGTCAGTGACCATCGGTGTTTCATTATATTCTCGCATTGCCCTAATTCAGATTCTCTCATATTCCCTACGATTCCATTTTCTCCGTAGGCCACCGTCTTACCTTATCCTTTTTATCCGACAGTCTAAGACAGAGACGCTTGCGAGACAAAAACATGTGTTTGCGAATGCAGGGTCGTTTGATCACACCATCAGTAAACATAAATCCTAAGATTAGTCCACTGGATATCTCCATTCCATTCTCTTTTCAGCTAACCATTTCATTTCTACTTAAGTCCTAATTCGACGTCCTTTATAATTAGCCAAAGTGATAAATCCCTTGTATTCCTTGTTTCGTAAAAACTCCGTAAATTCGTAAAAATCATCCAATCAAACTATTTTACTTCCCACAGGTTTCATTAAACAACTTTTCTCCAAAAATATTAGCCGGAAGTCTTAATTGCTGATTCTCTCCATATATTTCATCTAAATCCTTCCTTGACTCAATAATTTCACTCCTTCCAATCACTTTTCCTCTGCGGCTGTTTTTTTCCAAATTTCACTTCCAAATGAAAACAACTTCCATAAGTCTCTCGAGCCTTTCGCCTCTGCAACTCGACCGCTCACTGTTACCTAACGCACAAAACTATTTCATAACTCGCCAACTATTTCCTTCTCAACCCTTAAGAAATACTTTCCTTTTCTTGCTCATTCTGCGGCCTTTCTGCGTGCATAACCTCCCAACTTTCGTCCATACTACGCTTCCAAAAACCGTCCTCTCGCGGCTTTAACGGATCCCTTAACTGTGGACCAATGGAAAAAAAGTCCTTGCTCCGGATCTTGCCCCGAAAGCCTGTTCCCAACTTTCCCTCCAACGAAGAAAAGGGAGGGAGCTGCTCCACCACGTCCCCTCCGCCTCCTCTAAGTCACCCTCTGTGAATCTTCCCCGATATAACTTCCTCTTCTAACTTACCCTCATCCAAGCACCATTCTACCCTTTCTTCCTCACACTACCGAGCTATTCATCCCAGCTATTCCACTGCTCCGTTTCTCATGTCCAATCCTCCCATCATTGGTTCCCGTATTTCTCCAGCCTTTCACTTCCCCGTGCTCTCTATAATTTCACTCCCTCTCTCGCTACGTAAAAAGGAGTCAGGGTCGAGAGTATGAGACGGGGGAGATAGGCAAGGCGTTCACAGGAATAAGGTTCCCGTGCTGCTATATGACTTCAGTTTATACTAGTTCATTTATTTAAAAAATAACATATATAAGCTAAAAATAAAAACCACTGCTTCCAAAATACAATTTTTCACTTCAATTGCTCCCCTGGATGATAACCAATTCGTCCGCATAAAGATTCGTCATACTTCTCAGGATAACTTTATACAAATAAATACGGAAGGAATGTGCCTTGATGGTTAGGCCATGTAGACAGGATACATGGGAGTCGATTAACGAAGTAGATATACGATAATGAATGTCTTGATGTATTTCCTCAGAGAACAAGTATCTGCATAGAATACATGTTGAAGTTTCTCTAGGTAAGTAATTAACAATCTCACACATGGTAAAAAATAAGAGTTACGATAAAATGCGAGAGCTAGTTAATTTTAAAGTTCAACGCAAAAAATTACTTTAGGCGTTAAGGTGGTAGGAATTAAAAAAGGATGAAGACTGGGCCACAAAAGGAAGATGGGAGCCACATCGAGAATTTGGGGCAATAATATCAGAAATGGAGGGGGGGAAGAGGCAAGTTCACGGGAGATTGGAAAAAGTCTGCATCACACATCACACGCTCCACACCGAGAACATCGTTTACGTCTTCGATGACAAAAAAAATGCAAATTCTTCGCACAAAAGGCACTCTTAGGAATAGAAAAAGGAGGAAAAATAGCAGGGGGGTGCTTACCTTTCCTTTTCTTAATCCTCTCGCGCCCAAACTGTTCCGCGATGCCGTCATTGTCTTTCACAGGAGAACAGCAGAGACTACAGTCTATTCCTTTCCGTGTCCACCAACTTGTTTGGAGTTTCAACATCGTGCTCAAGAAAAAATTGAAGGGAAGGAGCCGCCTCATGTTCAAAGGAAATATTGAGGGCAGTAGAAGGCTGTTTCCGTGGAAATTTCACGCTTTACCATCTACCGAAAAAAAATTAGGCCATTATTACGTGTGACCTCGATATGATGTGTATCTATTCATCTCAACGCTTCCTTTACAATTCATCCTATTTCACTTACGTTCTAATAAATTCAGGCGAATATCGATCAATAATACAGTAACATTTGAGGGTATTAAAGTATTCATTCAAACACAGTGGCTATGCATTATTATTTCTGCAGATTGATTCATTGTGCTGCAGATAAAATAGAGCTAGCAAACTTTAAGTCGTTTGTTTTCAGGATATAAGTTGATCATTTCCAATTTACTCGGCACCAAAACGTTTGCCGGCATAGAGTCCACTCTGAAGCCGTACTTCACGCTTATGTATATAATTAATGGAGAAAGATCTCCTTTATTTTTCAGGATCTACCGCGTCTTTTGATGGATAGAGATAACAGTTTCGCTGTCACTTTCCAACAAAAGACGCGCGCAGAGCACCGCAAAAGCCTCCGTTCTCACATCATTGGAGAAAGATTTAGATTTCACACATCTATAGGTGCAAATATATGAAGACCATCAGCAGTGATTCAACGGGATTCTGCCGGAAGGAAGTTCAACCGCCAGGTAAGCCTTCCCCATCGGTACAATCTGAGATTAAATAAATTGAACAGTAACCGATGTATATACAGCAATGAATTAAATTCTGTCCGCATTTTGGACAGGGAAACTTGAATGAAGATCAACAAAGACATTTTTTTCCCATGTACTGACTTGGCGAATACCTGTCGCTTCACTAATCATTAATGTAGCCCATCTAATATTTGCTTCTGGTAAATACTTGCTAAAATCAAGGATTCAAACCCTTGGACAAACTTTATAGTTACGATCAGGCAAAAAACTCCACACTATGACTAATATAATGAAGGAAAGGCAGTTGTACATTTAATCATCAATACACCTCACAACACTCGAGTTATCAAACTTTAACGAACCCTTTCTCCAAAATACCCCATTAAATACCAACGCTCTTTCCATTGAACAGCACTTCGGAATACAATAGCAAAAATCTAAACCATATCTCTTATGAAAATTCAAATTATTAACTAATATTGACCTAATTGCGATATAAATTGCGTAATAACCAATTAGCCTAAAATGTCAATTTGATATACTCAGCACCTAGATTCGAAACTAAAACACCCATGGCTGAATATATTACACTAAAAATATGATTAGGGGAATTATGAGAATTTACTTAAGTTAAATGATTCCAGTTGTTGCAAGGAAGAAATAATTTTACTACTTCCATTTAAATGACGTATTCCATGGCTCCAAACACATGTACGAGTTACTCAGTAGTAAGAGAGAGAATAATAAAAATACTTACAATATGTAAACCTATTATTCCAGACGAAAATGAGCCAATTAAAGTAAAAGCCTTCTCCATTAACATGTAAATTTATGGTATTAAACTTTTCTTCACCAGTTATTCCGTGAAAAGTCAATAATTAAATTTAAGTAATGCTGGGCTGTTATTTATAACTAATTATACAATGACACCATTTAAAGTTGCTCCATTGTTTGATTAGTAAGAAAAAGGTACTCATTAGTAAGAAAAAGCTATTCATAAAAAGGTCATAAAAATATTTTATAAATGATTAAATTTTTCATTTGGAGATTTAATACGACTACACTAAACCAAGCTCAGACCATTATCATTAACGCTTCCATTTACAAATGTTGTGTGTTTACCCACGAGGCTTTTTAGTAAAGTTCGAAGAAATATGAAGCATTAACAACTGTTTAACCTTAGACGTGATTACATTTGAAAATGACGCTGTTTTCGAAGAGAGTGATAGGCATGTCATGTATATTTAGCCACCGGTAGAGATACATTTCATACAGTAATCAAATTTGCTTATCAAAAGCATGTAATTGGTCATAGATCACTGTTTTGTAAGAAAACGCGTGCGCTATTTTGTTTAATACTAGTAATTGATGAAGAAATTGTTAAAAATAGACATCACTATAAGCATGCAATTTAAAATAACTTTAGGTCATTTTTCAGTCTGTACCTAGACCACCCCCGTCACAAATCTTTCTTTATTTACAGTGGAGTTTATTGTGTTATAGAATGAGAAGTAAAGTGTTACATTATGAAAAGAAGTAAATGGATCATTAAGAAAAAAGTTTCGCGCAAAGAAACTAAAAAGAACAAAATTACGCTACTTTTGGATTGAGTAAAATGTCCTCAATAATGATTTTCGCGGATTCCAAAACGGCATTATGTAGGTGTAAATGAAATTGATGGCGTCATTTTCCCAGAGGCCACAGCATTAAAACCCTTTATATCGATAAGGCTATAATCAATCTCCATCTCGCTACGGCCGGATGAACATTTTTGTTGAGGTTTTTTCAACTTCACATCAAAGCATAATACAGGGTTATTAGGCCAAGCAGTAGCTTAAAAAGTTCACTGTTCGAGAGAAACTGACGGTGAGTGCAGGAGAGGAAAAGTATTTTTTTAATGTCTCACGGAGCATCCAACAACTCATTCCGCGGGAAGTGATATTGAAGTCTCGGAGTAATAGAGATAATGCAGACGCAGATTTCGATGAAAATTCACCTTAACTCTGAACCAAAGGTACTTCCCAACTCAATCCTAATACCTTCTCCAGTATTTTCCGCTCATTCCCGATCCCTGCTCGCTCCGCTCTCACCTACTCAATTTATTCATTCGTACTTCCCAATTCACCTTTAGTGGGAAGTAAAACACATAGACACAAAATCACGGGTTTTCAAAATAAAGAGTTTGGCCATTGTGTAAGGAAGAGAAAACCAGTCATCTAAGGTGGGATTACGGTTGCTTCATTTGCGTTGTCTGTACTGTTATCAAAAAAGCTATGCAATTAATGTAGCGGTAACGCTTACAGATAATATCCATAGATCGCTGTCCAACGATTGCTATCAGTAATTTAAAGCAACTCACTATAGTCAAAGAATGACAGTCACGTTTTATATTAAAAAAGCGCAATAAAAAAATAACAATTACGCGTGCCCTGGGCCATAGAACATTAATAAGAGAGGAATGAGAATTTATTTTAGTTTGTTATAGTTAAGCTTGATAGAACTTTCTTAACCTGCTGCTTCTAAAGCTGTTACAAAATATTGTTTATACTGAGCCTTTTTTCGTACTTTTTCGCCCAATAAATGGAATACACTTTCAATCATTATTTGCAGGAATGATAAAATATGCCTGATTGAAATAAGTCGATCGTAGCAAAAATCGCAACCAGGATGGACAAAAAATGAAGAATCCATTACTGAAGGCCACTGGCGTAAAGCCTAAACAGCTTAGGATGAGCTCACAGGAAACTAAGAACACCTATCTAGAAGATACAGTCCCCACTTCCAGGTGCTGTTCCTACGGTTCTTCCTCTAGGATCACATAAGAGATAAAGGAAGCAATAAAACTCACCCTGACGTTGTAAAAGCGACCTGAACGCCGTCTCTTCTCCTCCACCCGCTCCCGACATAAACTTCTCTAGTCTCTCTCTACTTCTCTTCTATTTTCCTCTTCTTCGACCGAACTTTCATTTCTCTTCCCCTCCCTTAACCCCCACCTTATCCCAATAGCTCTCACCCCTCTCCTTTCGAGCCCTTCGAGCCAAACCCCCTCGATGCGGGTCCTAGATCGATCCTTTCCAAGGTCAGGACACCACTCTCAAGTCCTAGTTGGCGTCTGTTTGCCGTCTCCCGAAAAAAGCAAGCCCCAACATCCACCACTGACGTCACTTTATGCCGAACACACTCCCAATTTCCGCCTCACGTCCCCACCCTTCACTTCCCCTTGCCCCGTAGCTTTAAAAGCCGAGGGAATTGAGTTACGTGAGCTCACGCACGCGAGACCTCTCTTATTTCTTACATCCGCATTAGAGCTCACCTATGCATATGGAATTAAAAGAAATTCAACACTATTAGAAAAAGCAAACACCGTAAACGTATTGTATCACTGAACATAGGAAAAATTCTGTCACATATGGCCTTCCCATCAACTTTTTCCACCTCTCTTTTTCCACCAATACGGGGATCGATGAGAATTACCTGGCTTGATTTGAACCCACGCTTAAAAAACGTGCGCTGTGAGATGTACGTCACTAATTGAAATACAATTTTAATTGCAAACAGCTGGAAAATGCTTCAATTCTATCGCCATAATGATAAGAGTTTGAGAGTTTGTATCCCCAATCAGGCAAACCTACCTCTATTCCAATGAAACACTTCACATGCCTACACACAAAGTGCTGGAGGTGGTGAACGAAGCAATGATTAAAACGGGCAGAGAATTTCCCAAAGGCACTCCATATAGGTGATTCTGAAGGCTGAATCTTCTTCAAATGAGATTGATCGGTATATTTTGGCAAACCAAAAGCAATAGCGACGACAGAATGAGGGTGGTCTTTCCCTGCAACGCCCTAAAGAGTCATGCCCCCTTCCCAAATCGTTCATAAAAAATTCAATAGGCTCAAGAGAAGAATTTTTTCTTTTAACCTTCACTTCATATCAATAATATAATTTACATTTGTACAACCATGACTCGTATAAAATCACTTAGGACAGTGATTAAATTAAGCAGTTAGCGAAATTGATGTGAGACTTCACATGAAGGTAGGGGACTTAACAACGAAGTTGCCTTCCGCACTTACGTTATATATTAATCCCTTAATTTGATACATTTACCACTGCTATGGATTTATAATATGATCCCCTGGTTTTGTACCAAGCAGCAAAATATTTTTCATGCAGGGGAAGAGTGGGCTAAAGTCGAAAAAAAGCTGGCCAAAAAAAAAAACAAAAAATGTATTTTTTCAGTCGGGAAATAAAATCTTGGTATAGTGACTTTCCCATTAATGGTGCATATGATTTGTAATTCTTTTTTCATAATTATTCCTCACTAACATTACGCAAGGGCTTATAGTGGTACAAAAGGGCAAACTGTAATTGAGTTTTCGCTGAATATCTCCAAAATGAATAGTCTGCTGAACCTTTTCTAAGAGCTAAATGGAATAAAAAGTGATATCGTTTCAAAGAACAGACCTTAATCTTTGACACCTTGAAATTTTAAATGACAATAAGGGATATTTGCTCTTTTAATAGATGTCGGGCTTTTAATAGTTGAGAGGGACACGAAAGAACCGTAAATAATTAAAATCACGAGATTTATTGAAGCTTCTAGAGTGCGAATCCGTTCAGAAAGGCTGCAACCGTCCGCCACTCCAAAAATACACTCGGTTTGTTCGATCACACGGCGGGGTCCAGTTTTGTGCGCCAGCTAATAGGAATAAAGTGACGCGGCAAGTACCATCACATTTCTCTCCGCCAGTTTTTCCGCCATTTACGAATTTTCTTCACACTCTTTCGCTAAGATAACGCCTTGGCCATATATTACACTGGTCAACAAATAAACATGTTTTTTCCGTCCTAGATATGTTGTTGGCTGATTCTAAAGGTATTTTTCGTGCTGTTTCCGAATCTGGGCTCAGATTTTTTCTATCACGTTTAGTTTCCTTAGGACAACCGGATTAAATGGGGGTTCAAAGAGGTTTCAGCAAATAATCGTGAATTTAAATAATGTGAAAAAATGGGTACTTACTCAGGATTTTCTCCCATATTTAGCATCTGGCAAGTCCCTTTTCATTGTCCAGCAGTAATCTGCTAACATGTTGCTGAACTTTCCTTGGTACCGTTTTTCCATGCGTAAAATATCCTGGTGGAAACGCTCACCTTGTTCATCACTAACGGCGCCAAAGTTTGGTGGAAAATAGTCCAGGTGTGAGTCGAGGAAGTGAATTTTTAAAGACATATTGCAGCTCATTTTTTGGTACGATTTAATTAGATTAGCCACCAGATCGCGATAATTTTCAGCCATGATATTTCCCAGAAAATGTTCAACTACATTTTTGAATGCGTTCCACGCGCTTTTTTTCCGTTGAACTCAATTGCTGTTGAAATTCCGAATCCTTCAGCACTTCCCTAATCTGTGGCCCAATAAAAATTCCTTCTTTGATCTTTGCCTCACTGATTTTAGGGAATTTTGTTTCAAATAAGTAAAACCAGCACCATTTTTGTCCATGGCTTTAACAAAATTTTTAAAAAGTCCTAATTTAATATGTAGAGGTGGCAAAAGAATATTTTTCGGATCGACCAAAGGCTGAAAAAGGGCATTTTTGGATCCCGGAACGCTTTACGTTCTGGCCAATCTTTTTCAAAGTAATGATTTTTTTTGTCTCTCCTATCCCACTCGCAGATGAAGCAACAATATTTCGTGTAGCCAGGCTGTAAGCCTAGTAAAATTGCAATTACTTTTAAGTCGCCACAAATTTTCCACTTATATTTTTCGTAGTGAATTTTCTTTTAAAAGTAACTGCATATTCTCGTAAGATTCTTTCATGTCAGTTCCATGAGCTAACGGTATCGAGGGGAGTTCATTTCCATTATGTAAGAGAAGAGCCTTTAAACTGACCTTGGAGTAATCAATGAACAAACACCAATCATCTGTGTTGTATTAAAAATTAAGAGTATCCAAAACAGAGACAACATGATTGCGAAAAATATGGTTGTTTTCTTGAGAAAAAAATAATTTAAAGCCGTCATGGCGAGATCGATATATAGAAATTTTCGTATTTGGATCCAGCAATTTCCAACCCTTTAATCTTGATCCTAAGATTTCACTCTGCTTTTTGGACAAATTTAAATCGCGCACTAGACCATTTAAATCCTCTTGCGTTATAAAATGAGGTCCATCAGATATACTCAGTCCGAAATTTGGATCTTTCGAGTTTTCGAATCCTTCATTCTCACATTCTTGATTACTTTCTGAATCTTCCCTAAGATTAACATTTTCTGGTGGTTCCGGCACTGGTAAATTTTCGGAGTGAGGGACCGGTCGTATCGCTGATTCCAGGTTGTTTGGATATTTTACTGTGTGTTTTGACTTCGGTTTAATTCCTTTAATTTTTGTTAAACAAAAATAATAGTCTGAAAAATGATCCTTAGGTTCCCGCCAAATCATGGGGACGGCAAATTTCATATGACGTTTTCCCTCAGTCCAACCAGTGAGAAGCCTTACACAAGTGCTACACATCACATGAGGCACCCATCCTTTATCCTGGTCACCCAACGGACAGTCAAAATAAAGTTTATAACACTGTCTCAAAAAGGGAGTAATGTTCTGCCTTTGATCCTTGAAAGTAATTTCACCGCACACGTAACAAAAGTCATCGGGGTGGTTCACGCACTGTCTAGGCATGATGAAAGCTAAGCCACAGGGGATCGGGTTGGTGTGGTGGTTAGAGTACTCGCCTACCACACGGGCGGCCAGGGTTCAAATCCCTGCAGTGGCGGATGTTTTTCAGAGGAACCCGATCCCTACTTGAGTGTCTTGTGGAGGGCACTTCAAGTACAGTACTCCGTCTGTCGGATGAGACGTTAAGCCGTGGTCCCCTTGGCGCCTTTCGTTAAGAGCAGGCTAATGCCGACGCCGGGTTTCTATCCACCCTTCCTCCCTTACCTCTCCCCTATGGCGCAAATGACCTTAGCCGTCGGTCGCCTCCCCAAAAATCCAATCCAATCCAGCTAAGCCACTTCACAACGATTACAATGTAATAAGCTGCAATTTCCTGCGAGCAACAAAATTCTCAAACCGTCTTCAGAGAAAAAACAAACGTCTTCACGCGCCGACAGTTAGTCACATACTGATGTGAAGTGGCAGCTGATTCAGCATTGCTTTGAACAAAACGATAGGATAGTGCAAGTTTAAACATGTTTTGACAGGATAAGAAGGCATGACATCTTAGGACAACATGTTTTGACAGGAAAGTTTTATTTTCACCTGCTCATGCTATTACGATATAGAAATAAAATAAATTACTACTTTCGTAATAGCATTTCGTTATAGCAAAAACACACATTCAGCTGTCCTAAGGAAACTAGACGTGATAGAAAAAATCTAAGCACAGATTCGGAATCAGCACGAAAAATACGTCTAAGATCACCCAACAACGTCTCTAGGACAAAATCTTTGTTGACCAGTGTTATTAAGCATCAGAATGTAAATTCAGGAACAATAAAAATAATTTGCACATTCAATCAGTTTAGGCATCCATTTTAGGGTTAGCATTCCATTTCAACAACCTCCTACTAGCCCATGAGAGGAACTTACCCGGTAGAATGCGGAGAGTTATGGGAACAATAAAACTACTTGTTCTAAACAATCGGCCCATTTTATGCATCATTCCGTCTAGTAACCTGAATTAATCAAACCTTTCAAATAAGGTGCTCTCGAATACATACCCTAGATTTCTCCACCATCCAGAAACCATTGAGCTGTTCATTGCAACGTGAGAGGGGGCAAGAATTGGATTTCGGTGGCACAACTTCATCCATTAACGATGAGAGCACTTTTGGATCAAGTGAAATGGGTAGCGTGAGTTTTTGCGCGTTCTTGTGAGCCAGAATCAAGCAAAAAGAGGATCATCGGCTTCATGCGAAACTATTCGTGACGCAGGAGTTTTCTCCAGGGCTGAGAAAGGGGAGGAGGGACTCTGTTGAGGAAAAGTTTATCTTGAACCTCCGCTCTGCTTTCTTCCATTCGTAACCTGGCTCTTGCGCCGCTAGCCAAACTCCTCCATCCTCACTACGCGGCCCAACATAAAAAAACCTTCTTATTTCTGCCAAGATATCCTTCCATCCTCACGGCCAAATAGTCACAGGCTTTTGCCCCCCCCCCCTACACACTAAGCCAAGATTCCTGTCTTCACTCATATATCTCGACGGAGTAGACCCCCACGCCCTCTTATAAGTCTTTGCTTTCTCCTTCTAGTTTTCCTTCAAGTGTACCTTCAACCCCAACAAACTTTATAATATTCCATCACCCTCTCATTCTCCCTCCCATTCCCTTCACCCTTTCGCACGAATCCCTTTTTTCTTCATGCAGCAAAACCGCGGTCTATCTTTTGACTCTGTCATTTGTCTCATTAACCCCTGATATCGATTTTTGTGTCAACCGCCATCAGCTAGGATGAGGGCACTCCCTATTTTTCACATCCCTTTAGCGAGCTATTGATAAATATATTTTAGCCCATTAAATAAGCATGCTGCATATTAAAAAATAATGAGATCGAACTGCCTTAAAATTTTATGGATTCTTAATCTATCATTCGGAAAAAAAAAATGTTTAAAATCCGCAAAGCAGTTAACTAATTTACCGTTAAAGTTACTCTCGACACATCGAATGATAATTCTAAAGTTACTTATCTCCACAGCGTTCCGTCAATGTTTTCCTTTATCCGAATTTTATTTTTATGCTCGCTTTTTTACTTATCGATTAAAATTTCATGCGTAAATATGAACGATATTTTATATTTCAGTGTGTTACATTGATGCTAAGCCTGCAAATTTACAATACTTTTCTAACCCTATCTCTTGAATGCGTGATTTGTATCATAGGATTCCTTGGCTAAGAATTGAATCCAAAATTAAATTGTTTCTCTTACAAATATTTATTTTTTTAATTCTTCTAATATTTATCTAACATAATGCTTAATTCACAATGCAAACTTTATGTAAAGTAGGTATATATAGAAGTAAATTTTGCCTTTACTAATAGTAAATGCATCCACTGAAAAGTTTGAACTGCTCTATGTAACTCATAATCCTGTAAATTTGTATAAATTAAATATTTATAAATGGTGACATTAGAATTATACAGCAAATCGTCAGGTTTCCGCTAAACGAAATACTATACTATCAAAATGTATGAGAATCGGCAGGTAAATAAGAAATAGCCTATCAGATACGCTTATCTAATTTCACTATGTACTTTGACCTTTTTACTATCCTACTTTTGAGGTAATTCACCTCTTTCCAACTACTATGCCCAATCGTGTGACCCTTTTGCCCTTGCTTTATCGAAAATTCAAAATTACCTCCCCTCCAGCATCACTATAGGGCCCCTTATCTCCAAGAATTTTTTTCAGGTATCGATCACTTCATCTGAATACTTATATTTCTCCCACTCCTGATCCTCTCGCCCCAGGAGCCATACCGACCTATCACCCCATCCACTTAGCCCCCATCACTGACGCTCGCGAAAAGGACTTCCTTATGACACAAACTTTCCCGCTATCTCTGAGTTTACGCCTCAGCGAGTTCTTCAATTCTCCCACCCATAACTACCTCCTCGTCATCTACGAGAATCCTGGGGAAGACTACAGTGGCTCTTTGTTGTAGAGATGGGAACATTTCACCAATTATCGATTACCTGTAATTGAAAGAGATCGGAAGGCCTTTAGTAGATTGGTGCAATTATGAGACCTCAAATAGTTTATCATCATCTTGACTTATACAGAGTTTATGTTTTTTAAGGTAACTATGTGGAATTGCAGCTTTTTTTTAGAGCTTTCAGAATTATTTTAATGGCAACAACAAATCGACCTCTTCCAAATTCTCAATTATTGGGAAAGCACCTCTCATGTGCTGCAGGGATCGACCATAAGTTACGATTTGAAAGTGAGTGGCGGAAATGCTATGCAGTTAAGAATATCATGAATCCCGTATTTAACAAAAACTCAAAAAAAGATACGAAGCCATTATTATAGCATGCAGTCCAAACGAATTCAAAATTATTCATTAGAAAATTGTTTAAAATACAAAAAAGGTATCATAGGTGATTTTTATCTTACCAATAACTTTATAAAAAGGAGATGAGCACCCTTAGAAGAGTAGTCTAAAGAGCGGAGAGCATTAATTGATAAAAAAATTAGAGTTAAATAATTTATCATTACAAATTATAATTAACCCCGTATGATCAGACAAATCTATTACTTCAACGTGAATTACCAGATTGTTGACTCAATTAAAAACATTACAACTTCGCGTGGAGATATGAGAAAAGAGCAAGTGACTTAGAAAAGGAGAGTTATTTTGAGAAGAACAAAGCCGATGTTGTTGTTCCTCCTAGCTTGGTAATTTAATTAGCCTCCCAATCTCTTTCAATTAAATTATTCCCCATCAAAAACCGTCAGAATTTCGATTTCATGCCACAAAAATACAGCTAGTAGGAGATGGAATGTCTAAAGGACAAGTATAAAGGAGAGAAGTGGAGTCTCCGGGGGATGCATGCACTTCGTAGGGAATGGAAGTAAACGCGTGACGATAGAAGACATCGCAATACAGCAACACGGCACCATGTACCTTGGGGAAGCCTATTGGGTATAAAATAAAATAGAAAATAACTAAGATAAGGAGAGACAGGTTTCTGAAAATAATAATTGAAAAACAAAATTAGAATACATACACGAAACCTACTGTTCATAAGAGTGACGTCAAAATTTAGGGTCATTTGAAAATAGTGCCCACACTGACTAGATAAACGGGTGAATAATTTCGCATTTAATTATATTCCTTCATGTAGTCATAGCTCTTAGAGTGAACGTGGCCTTTCTGACCACCTAATATTTACGGGTAATCATAGCTTATTCTATTCGTTAACGTAAGCCTGATAGGCATTTGAAACTTTGAGAAAAATTTAAGTGTTCCTTGTAATCTTATCCTTGCGCGATCTTGAGATCGATCATTACTTTCCGAGTTACCTAAGCCAAATGCGTAACATTAGCCTATCGTAAAATATTTCTGTACCCGTTTTTCCTCATCCAGAGTGACCGAAATTGCCGAAAATTTTCGGACCTTCAATTTTTTCTTATTTCTTAAGGGTTAAATTTGAATTTCGACTATATGTTTCATCCGTTTTTACTTAGATCCTTAACATTACTTTCGTAATTCCATTACTTTCCGTTTCACGGTATCCCTGGGATGCAGCAGGGAACCAATATTTCATTTCTCAAACATTGAGGCAACATAGCGAACTTTTACACCATGGTTGCAAGAAGAGGGAGGTAATACTTAAGTACCAGGTAATTTATACGCATTCATACGCATTTTAAATACATTGATGGCATTGTGGATTGTATTTTAAATTTGACTGCCAATTGCCTTTGACCTCATAGGCGAAGTATTTTTAGGTTTATCTTGGAATTGAATGATGAAGAAAGCTCTTTTCGCAATCTGCTATAACATAAAGAGAATGAGCCCGGGTAGCTAAGTGGTAGCGCGTTCCACTCCTAGGGTTGAAGGTTTGAGATCCAGTGACGGAAAAACATTTCCTGGTGAAATCCAACTTTTACATGCTACTCAAACTGACGCTGCTAATGAGAGGCGGCAGTCTAAACAGAAATCATTGATAGCGCAGATCAATAACATCGGATCGAAAACAGCAAGTGCAACAGCTTCTGGCGAGAGTGAAGACCACGGAATCGGCCAGGGTACTCGATTTATATGAGACATGAGTCAAACTATATATGAGGACCCCAGAAGTCAAGGGGTCTAAGTAACAAAATTGTTGTTTTGAGAAAACTTGAGTCAAAGTTGAAAATGTTTGGTACAACCCACCAAGTAGTTAAGAGGTATTACCCTAGATAGCATCACATGTCAAGAAAATCACTTGGATCCCTTTACCACCGAAAAAAGATTTATATTTTCACATCCCATTCCTGTACCTAACTTAGTTTTTTTTAATGTCACCTAAACCCCTTGACTTCTGGAGTCCACATATGATGTCATTCCACCCGGTAAATATTCCGGAGGAAAAATACTCCCCCATTGGATCTCCGGATGGGGACTACTAAGAGGCGCACAGCAGTCAGAAAGGACAGATTCAGAATGAGGATGTGGTGCTTGAGATATATAGTGGTGAGCGGGAAGATGAACGGTGCGAAGATAGGGATGAGAAGGCTGGTGGTAGGTACACTGGAAGTCAGCGAGATCAAGTGGACAGGGGCAGGCGACTACTGGAGCGATGGATATCGAGTAAAGTCAGTCTGTCAGTACAGCGAGAGGATTATGATGAAGCTGGAAGGAGAGCATATTGACACCTAGCCATTCGAAAGAAGATAAAGAAGTGTACGAGCAAATTGAAGAAGTCCTCGGCGTAGTGAAAAGGAAAGAACCTCATCATAGTGGGAGGCTGGAACGCCGTGGTCCAGTAAGGGAAAAGAGGGAAATAGTGTAACATATTTCGGACTGGGAAAGAGAAATGCCAAAGAAGAAAAACTAATAAGTGACGCATTGTAAAAAATTTCATTAATACTGGGCAAAGGTTGCCTCTCGAAATTTCTCCATCGTACTTTTCACCGCAAAAAGATATCTCGGAGTAATGTGTAAAAGCGTGATGAGAAGTACCATTTTTTGTACTCCAGATATTATGGGATGCACCTCCAGATGTGAAATTTTCCCAATAGAAAGACCAAAAACGAAATGTAATCTAAATTGAATTCAACAGGTGGAGATGCAAAAACGACTTATTTTTACAGTTGATGAAGTTCTATTTAGACAAACCAGTTTAATTTTAACACAGGAGGTAAACATACATTTGGCAATAGGATTCTGATTGCGGGAATGCCTTGTGTTTATTTTTATTATTTTTTTGTAAGCAAAAACGTAGTTTCTTACTCATAATTTGTTTTAAAGGCCAGGTACTGAGGGACGGAACTCACTGTTTTACAAAGATGATGTCATAAGAGTATATCACTCGACTTTCTTCGGTATGTAGATATAGTTTTATTTAACCCATGTTTTATTCATGTATTTCGTTCGTGGGTACACATGCCATTAACTAACGCCGGTAAATCCTCCATTGACATAAGGGTTAAACGCTCAGGACAAGCGTCTGAACGAGTCAAATACTTTTATACTGTGAATTCACTGAGCTCTCTTATACTGACTTTCGATTCGATCGATGTGCTAGTCAGATTTGTTATTTATGTTAGAGAGGCTCAACCGGAGACGACGAGGGAAAGGTCATGGAAGTAGGCGTGAACGATTTGTCGGAGGTTAAGGACATATGGAGAAGGAGATGGAGATAAGGAGGGGAAGAAAAACAGAGGAGACACTTAAGAGACACACACATGGGGTTAAGGGGGAATGTTAAGGCAAGGGAAAGGACGACATTTTACGACTTCTTTAAAGGGTCATTCCAGAGAGCTTATAATTATTAAAGCTTGCACTCCATTTTGGAAATGGGGAGCTGGGTAGAGGGAAAAGTGTGGCATCGGTGGGCGGGGCCAACAGGAAGAACTGGATGGGTGATAAGGAGGCTGAGTGGAGGAGAAAAGGCTTTGACAGTGGTGTGGGTCACCCAGTGGTGGAGCAGGGAAGGTATAGCACGAGGGAAAGCTGACGGGAGGGAAGGGAAGGACATCGGCAGTCAACGAAGTTTTAGATGGTGAGTCGGAATCATGCATGAGGCAGTCAGCGAAGGAAAGGAACTGGTAACATTGAAATACAAAGGCCCGAATCGTATAATGCAGGCGGTTAACGGGTCGAAAATAGAAAGTAAAGTCTCCATCGCCATTGGCAAGAACAATTCTATAATATCAGCCCGGAAATTAGGTACTGTGAATTACACGACATTTTAACGTTAGTAAGGTGATTGATTCCAACAACATAACTTCCAGAATAATAATGATGACGATGATATATTGACTCATTTGATTTGCTGAATATCAATGCAACACACACATTACCTTGAGTTATTTCCGCGCAAGCGCGAAAGCTGATCCATTTAAACGGGCGCCCTTTATAGCAGAGGGAAAAATTTCATATTTACAATACATTGGAAGTAAAAATAAAATACTTAGGCCAACTGCCTTCACATAATCTGTCCCGCAGTCTCGAACATATTGTTACCTAAAGGCTACAAAAAATCCACATTCGTGACTTAACTGGCAAAGGCAATAAGAACGATGTAGAGGGAACCGAGTTCAATTCCCAGCCAATGATAATGGCTTTAAGAGGGCTATCTTACAACGTGGTACCGTAACACCATAGGTAGTGTCGGTTCCCCGCCTGCTAAATGCTAATTCTGCTGTCGCAACGGAAACAGTAGAAGTAAAGGAGTCGTATAAATCAGTCGACCATCCATTCATCAATGGCCATCTTCAGCAATCAAAATGCGTGATCTCAAAAAATGATGTGGCTTAACCCCAAAAAACAGAAAACGATTACACAACAATCAACCATCTCTCGTCCATTGAGACTCGTTAGGTCTCTATCTCATCATCTTATCTCTCTATCCTGAAATTGTCTATTCAGACTTTGTGACAGAACCCGAAAAAATTGGAGGAAAGGCTGTCCTTTTTAGCAAAGAAAGAAATATCTCAGAAAAAAGAAATAATCTCCACATTGGCACTGTCAGCCGTGGCGGTGACGGGGTTAGTCTTTGTCTGTTAATTTGGGGTTCACAGGTTCGAGTAGGATTAGATAGGATTTTTTACCAAGAACATGGGAGTGTCTGCCATGAAATGTTGATTTAGCCCCTGATACACCTTCAGACAGCTCAAGAATGGCTCATTGGGATCTAATAGGGCAGATGAACCACCATTATCAACCGGAAAGGATATGAAATGGTCATTTCAAAAGTCCATCATGCACGGTATCGGTGCTGAAGGAAAATTCCGGTGTTTCATTTGATTAAGCGTGTCAGATGGGGAAGACATCAGAAACTGTCAAGCCGAACGGTATTTGATTTCTATTTTATGTCATGAAAAATATCATCCTAATGAGAATCAAGCACCATGACAGAGAATGCGAGGATGATGTGAAGGCTGAGGGCCCTTCCCATTACCATTCACCAATTCCAGAGATATCATTTCCATACCTTCAGTCTACGTGAGAGTGGAAGCGAGTAAAAAATAAACGATGAAGTTTTTATGAACACGTGGGCCCTCTTCTGGGTCTGTGGACTGCAAATTGGCCTAGAGAATAGCATCGTACCCGACCTCGTTGAACCCTATCCCTCTCCCCCACACTCTAGCGTGATATTCAGCCACAAATTAGCAGCACTTTCCACCCCTTCTCTCACTGCAGTGAACCAACCGGCGATCAATCATTGCTCATACCAATATGAAAAATTCCTCACGCTCTCTCCATCAAGGTATGCAGTTCGATGGAAAGGTATGCAATCTATCCTTGCCCCTTCAGCTGGCTGGAATATTGCCTCTCGCCTCGAATGCTCCACTCCCAAACATCCAAGCATGCTCTCCCCAAGTAAGAAAGGAGGAGAGTGGAAAGGAATGGAGAGATGGCGAGGATAAATTATAGTTGGGAAGCGCAATTTCTGCGCATAAGTAATGGACCGTGGTTGCAATACCCCTAATCCCTACGTCTTCACGCTCACCCTTTTTCCATCATCCAGGAATTAATCCCTCGTCACCAAAATATGCATTAAAGTAGAAACCCTTGGCAAGGTTGAAGGCATACTTTCGGTGATATGAGTTAAACTTTTTCAGTTCACAGTCTTTTGAAGTGGAAAACAGGACGTTTCCGAATACCAAAGGGTAAGTCTCGACGAAAGGAATCATAAGTATTCTTAGTCCGGACTGAGCTTTGCGGCAGGGAACGACCGTTTGCCGCTTTCGTTCCAGTTTATATAAAGCTCCTAACTGTCCAATAAGTATACGTCGATAACGTAGAGAAATATAGGAAAAAAGACAGGATAGAAGAGAACTTCCGAAGATCGTCTTAAATGAACACTTATTTAGACGGATTTGGTCACAGAAGGACAACCTAATGGATTTTAATATATAATTAGAATGAGCACCGGACTGCCATGTGGACACGCCGCGGCGCACAGTGAACTGAAGTCGAACAAAGCTAGCCAAAATGCCAAATAAACTTTTTTCGATCCAAGAATCGAATATTAGCATGGTAACCCACAATGTTGAATGAATGTTGTATGTTATGTCTTATTTTTATTTCCATTATTTACCCGTGTTGGCAATCAACGAATCAAAAGTCAGCAACTTATCATTGATTTTCTCAGGAAGACTTGCTTAGTTTTTTTCAAATATACAAATAGATTAATTTTTATTTCATCAAGCAATTCATGTATTTAAATAAATGTTGTTAATTATATGCTTGCATTGAATTTGAGTTTTCAAGGGAACAAAATGACAGACACACTTTTATCCTTATGTATACGCACTCATGCAGTGTAGTCAGGTAAAGTGGGTTGCATACTAAGAACATCATCTATGCATAGTTCACCCAATGCGGGGAATGCAGTAGTGGATATATCGAGGGTTAAATGGTGATGCGATCCACTGGATCATAATGGAAAGGAAACAATACGCCACACGGCATAATATGCAATCTACATGCTTGACATACAATCGGTATTCAGCTGGAGCGAATTTGAGCCCGAAATTACATTCCAATCGGGCAGTTTTAGACGAATGGACATTTGAGGTGGTTAACAACTGTGTGATTAGAATTCGGAACCTTATTATTAGACCTAAGATCAGTAGCTAAGATACACAGTCTGAAGGAACTAGTTTTTAGTATGATTCTCACTTAGTAGTGAACGAAAAATTAACCATTAAATTCTTTTTTTTCTCTTAATAGGTTCTCTCATTTAGCTTCAGGAATTTCCCATAAGATAAAAAAATTGGCAATAGGTTGAGATCACATGATTGAAGGAGTAATTCAATCATTACGATAAAAAGTAAAATATTCGTCCGGAATCAAGTACACATTATGCAAAACTTATACACTAAAATGTTACATATTCTATCTCAATTAAGAGAGAAGATATAAAATAACTAATTCTGAAGTCTTCTTATACAATTTTCAACTGACAATCGTCACATTGAAAAATTAATTCGAGTAAGCAAGTTCGAGTACGTTATTAAATACTTAGGTACCTTAACCAAGAGATAGTTAAATTGTGATAAGTATTAACCATTAACATGAAGCACACTAAAAAATTATAAGAATTTCTATTTCCTATTTCTGTGTTCCATAAAATTTACCGTTCTATCGGTGGCAATTTCCATGTGCACAAATCCTGAAAAGCCTAGCAAGTTATAGTAATGGACGGAATATTTACTGCTCTTTTTAACTAGACGCGGCAGAAAAACTTTTTCAACATGCAGGGTGTAGATTTCAATACTATAGGATGCTTTGCTTTTAATCTATCCCCCCCCTGAGCCCCGCTCAATGCACCACGCAACCGTGCTGTTTCTTTCAATTCGCTTCTAACCTTAAGCACAACAAAATTGATCGGGAACGGAGTTGATACGCGCGGCATTGTTTTTAAGAAGATGGCAAAATATATTACGACAGCATTTGAAATATTTAAAAATTTCGAAGATTTTCCAGTTAAAACGTCAGGCATAGACAACGCAAAGGTTTTAATAAATGGGTGATAAAACGTGACTTTTTAAGCTCGCAGCTCGAAAAGTTTCGTAAAATACTTTAAAAAACGTGCGAAAATTATTAAAAACTACAATCGGCCACATTTTGAAAATATCCTGGAAAATTCGGGAGACTTAGTAACCCTTATCATCGCATTTCTCTGCTCCCTTTCATCCTCCTTCTGCTTTTCCTCTTCTCGTTATTAAAATCAGTTAGGACGCTCAACCATTCGTCGCAGCTCGTAACATGCGCGATAAAAGTACCCGTTCGAAAAATGGAAGACAAAAATGAAAGAAAGAATATTGCCATCCAAAACCTTCTTTCCCTCCACCACCAAGGTAAAAAGCACTCTATGTGAATAGTATGCAAAATGAGGAGCGCCCCTCCATTACTTGAGCAATCGCCACTCCCTACTTTCTCTGCGGGTTCATTTCTGATGCCGTCGTTGTGCATCGGAAGAAATAATGTAATCCTTGCTCCGAATGTATAAACCGTACAGAGGAATCCACCGTCTTAAAATCGATCTTTTTTCAACGCATACATCTTCTTTTTGGTTGACGACTGGGATACTTGTTCGTTGCTCCCAGAAATAAGATTTCAATATTTATTTCTACCCCTCTCACCTACCACCGAGTTCCATAGAATGTGATTTTTCTTCCAAACGACGTTTCATCGGCCAGGATGTTCTAGAGTTGATAGGAAAGGTGAATTTAGCTTAATAATTAAGTTGAATAAAAAGCTATTAGTATATTATCTATTGACTGATCGATAATGGCCTGGATTGAACTACTTTTTGGTAATTTTCCCTTGCCGACTATTATAAAACACTAAATTAAATGTCATCAAGTTAAGTTCTTCATGCATATTCAAAATAGTCTTCAGACTGTTAAATAAATAAATACCAAGTTATTTTTTTCAAAACAACTAAGTTATTAATATAAGGGCTGAGAACGCAACAAAACTATTAATTACGCCAAAATTTTATTCTTTGAAAACAAATGTTATAGTGGAAAAAAATTTTTAAAAATTGTATTTTAATATATTTTATATCAAGGAATTG
This sequence comes from Ceriagrion tenellum, assembly GCA_963169105.1. Lineage (NCBI taxonomy): Eukaryota > Metazoa > Arthropoda > Insecta > Odonata > Coenagrionidae > Ceriagrion > Ceriagrion tenellum. The sequence continues at coordinate 56,532,186 of OY720632.1, read as the reverse complement.
ATATGGTGATAAAAGATAATACCTCATGGCTCAACATATTCTTTCCGAGGTAGTGGACGAGAACAAATGTCCAGCTAAACAGTCACATTGAGCTGACACACTATCGGACCTTCCAGAGGCAATGAAATTGGATATATGAATATTCTAAATCACTTTGATAACAAAATAACGAATCTCTAAAATGTAAATGCAAGTGGAATTAAGCTATGAATTTCAAGCCAAAAATAGAGAGCATTTAAATGCCAGTCTCGTATATATTTAACAATAGGCATTAAATAGACGAAAAATTAGACGGAACCGTCATTTCAGACGTGAAACTCACTATTTTCAAGGAAAATAACATTTCAGGCACCCTGAAGTCATTAAGTTCACATCCATTACTTTCGTGAACTGCCAAGCGTTCCCTACTTTAACTATATGTACTTGGGAATGACAATTTATATCTAAGCTACGTTTAAGACGAGATGAAACCGGCCCGTACGGCTAGCACTTCATGACTAATCCTTTTACCCACCATGTTCCCCCTTACGCACGTAAATGAAGTGCTTCAGTACCTAGTTTTGTCGTTTACTATAGTTTCCGGACGCGTTCCGATAATAAATCGGTTATAAAGTCGTTTTACCTCACAAAACTCGCAAGAGGTCGTTACATAGTCAGAACTACAGAAGGGAGACATTTCCACGAATGTGTCGTGAAATCAAGATTGAACACACATCGATAAATCAAGCTCTCTAAAACTGTAAGAGACGAAAAAACTAGGTACTTAAGCACTTAATGTGTGTGGAAATGGGCTTTAAATGAAGATCAGGGAACATGGTGAGTAAAAGGGTTTGTCATAAAGTGCTAGCAGTAAGGGCTGGTTTCATCTCGATTTAACCCCAAGATTACTAAGTCCTCAATAGTTAAGTAGTAAGTTAGACTTGAAGTTAAGTAACTGAAAGTTTGGAATAAGCAGGTTAGATAAGATTTTCACTCATTTCACCCGATTTTATTTTGGAAACCGTATCAGCATCAGTTTTCAACGCAGAAAAATATTCCACCAGAGATTAATAAAAAGGTCCTAAAATTGTATATGGAGGCAGAAAAGAGACAATTTGAAATAGGATGCAATTTCCACTAAACGACACTCTTTTAATACCGTGAATACCGTGAATTCGTAATAGGAAAAGTTTGCCATGATAGCGGATGGTATTTCCTTTCGAGCAACCATTATGATTAGCTCATTTTGCGAATTCAAAATTCATATATTGATCAGTCTAATTAAGTATGCGTTCTTGCACGACTTAGTCCAAGACAATATGAAATTCACTTCCGTGCAGTTCAAATTTTAAGGCTAATTTGCGACACAGTGGGCTCTTGGTATGAGCTATATTAGTTTTTGATTAAATAGTAAGTCATTTAAAGCTGCAAACTTTCTGTAATTCAGTGACAACCTAGAGAAGCCAATAAACACGTATGGCATCCAAGGCTCACCGAATTAGCCATATTGTATTTCATACTCACTGAATTCTTTCTTCAGCTTATCTTCAGCAGATAAGTAACCAGAAATATACAAATGAGTATAGAAGATGAATCTGCAGGAAATAAGCTAAAACAAGCATTTAATGGGCATTAAAATACAATATGGTTAATTTTTTAGAGTTTGCATCCATGTTTTCGCGTTGAAAATAATTTACGTTATTATTTAGTTGGTATTGCTACTCGATTTATTTCAGTACTGATAGTCGATAACTATAAATTTATCGGGTACGATAAAACCCATTATACGGAGCTATGAATAACATATGGAATTCAGTTCTGTTTTCAGCACCAAAGAGAGCAAACATCGAGTAAAAGGGTCTTAAAGGGATGGAATCGAATGGTAAATGGAATAATAAGAGGGAAGGACGGAGAGAAAGATCTCGAGAGAACAATGCCTACACCAGGTAAGCCGCAATGATGAGAGTTGGCGAAAACCGCATTTACGTTGTTCCAATTTTCTGCCGTTCTTACATGCTCAGACCAACTTTCTACGACTCTGCTTCTGTCTCAGCTACCCGCACCACTCACTTCCCATTACCAAGGCTTTAGCAAGCCAGGAATACATAGGTATGTGGTCATTCGACTATGCATTATAGCAATTATGTTCAAATCTTAAGCAGAAGTACTCCACTAGACCAATCCCGACCCTTCCACCTTGAACTCACATACGTTCGCGGCAAAATAGGTATTTCGTCTGACTACAATAACTCATACATACACTACAATTCAAGTAACAAGAGACAATATTTAAAGCAATAATAAAAGCAGTTAGCCAACATGATTTTTATAGTGCCATATAACTAAAAATTTCACTTACAAGAATTACGGGGAATATACTTTTACATTAGGAGGTATTAGAAGGTATTTGTTGCCATAAATTACTTAATTTTATATCAATTATACCAGTTGTAACGAATAAATATGTATTTTAAATGCAGCAGGAAAAGAGAATATATGTTAATTAATAATAATTTACTTCTAAAAGGGTAAACACTACACTAAAACAATAGAGCACCCAATAAAAAGTTGTGCCCATCATCATGTATGAAACAAATTTCCCAAAAATTGCACAGATATCTTTGTTCTCACAATAACACTTCCACGTGGTTATCTGTCCTATCGTCACGCATGCTTTGAAAAAACTTTTTCATCACCCGCAACAGCGCACGGTTCGCCTTCGCTCCATCCATGTCCACAATTGACCGCTGTTTTCTCTTACATCCGACACTAATTAGATTGAATTTCATTTCAGTTCACATGCCCATCGAGTGAATGACGAAATTACTTCCTCTGTCGTCGGTTCAACAAGGTTTTTCTTGTCCCTCTGCATTCAACACCCACTTCCTCCATTATCACGCAAAAACATCTCCATGGAATTTTTCCCATTTAATTTTACATTCCGCTCACAATGATTTCATCTGTCTTTCGGATTCGACGCTCGCAATTGCGAGTGGCGCGATCCTGAAGCCGAATTCTCTCGGATATATATAATTGCATTTTATTCAGGGATACCACCCCATACACTTTCCCTTTCCCTCAACCATTATGTTTTTTGGAAATGGCATTTCCGAAGATTGCGGATCAAAAATGGCTTTTAAACTGCCTCTCGTTTCGTAGAATTTACCATCATTTGTCCCAAAATGAATTAGGACGACAGTGCAGCGATAATAAAAACATGTGCTCAAAACATTATCAACGACTCACTCCGTCTGAAAATCTAATAAAGAAATTAAAGGAACATCTAGGAATACACTTTAAATTGCGGAAGAACAGTTTTTTACAAAATTACCACCTCTTACTTTTCATTAATTAATGTATTCGATCGCTTTTCACACAGATTAAGCAAAGATTTTCTGCAAAGATTTTCTACCCGGATGATAAGTTTCTAATAAAACATAAAAGAGTTAAGTTAAAAATAAAAATAAAAAGTTTCTTTCACTCAGACCAGAAAAATGATAATTCTGTGAAGAGGAAAATGATGGTTATAACTACGGTGATTCATTAATACCAAGTAATCAAAGAGCAAAACAACACTTATGACAGTAGTCAGTACAAGCGTACTAAATATGATGAGAGAGGTTTTTTTTTCAATTATTTGGAAAATATCAGGCGAAAATATGCATATAAAATCGGTAATCGGCAGAAAATGACGTTTGGAAATATAATAACTACAACAGAACTGAAATCATTTAAAAGGTATTGTCTGATACGTTCACTTCTGTAAAGAAAAAAACTTTACTTCATTGGTAAGTCGTAAATTTCAGAATTCAGTGGCTAGAACAACAAAAAATTTAATAAACATGACAACTTAATGCACCATATTCACCCCTCCAACTGCACTTCATAAACCTTTTAGAGTGTAATTAGAAAATAGTCTATGGCAAAATTACACTGGATTACAATTCCGTGTTCATTAATGTTAAATGCATTGGAACGTTCAATGTAAAGACGGATTTACTGTGGGGCAACACCAAATACGTACTTGAAATTCAATTTATCTGAAACGTAGAGAATCTTTGTGTACAAGTTTCCCACTCTCTTTGCTATGTGATATCGAAATGAGGACATACGGATCCAACTAGCGGTTAGTTACAGTTGTTACACTAATCTATAAGTTTCGCTGATGAGAACCAGCAGGCGTTACGGTAACATACAAGATAATGGATCCGTTATTGTTTTGAGACGTATATCCATTAGACTATGAGAGGGAAGACCGACCAGTCAGAAAGGAGACTGATGGGATTGAAACGAAAGGAAAGGGGACGAAGAGTCGGAAAATATGCAAGGGCGAGGTAGGGATTGTAAAGTCGAAGTCGACTGTTTACTCGGAAAATCGATTATTTTGACGTCGACTTTTCATTATCATGTCGATTAAAAGTCGACTAATGTCATGGACTTCAGACTTTTGCACGACGGCAAATTCGATGAATGAAGAAAACAGCTGCGCTTATTAGCTTACATACTATACGTGAATAAGACATATTTATCAACAAGTCCCGGGGAGATATCGGGAGGTAAAGATAGACAAAAAATACGAGATATAAATAGATGAGTTGCAGCAAACGAATTTTCAAATTGATTACCACTTCTGATGTTGGTTTGTCATTCATTCGTCAACAAGAGGAAAGGGAAAGGCCAGAGGAGTCATCATTGACTCAGTTCCACTCATCTCAAGCCATTCGTCAGTTTTATCTTCCATCATCGGGGTCCCCGACTCGCATCGACCAACTTTCAACCTTCATCGACTCCGGAGGAGTAAAAAGGAGAGCTGTAGCAAGACAAACTTGAAACTGATGAATATTTATAACGACTAGCAACCTGTATGGGTTAAACTAACTGCAAATATCGGAGAGATTCAACACTCAGATATGAAAAATACAAAAAATCCCTCAAAAACAGCAATACACTCAAACAGGAAGGCACTTAAAATGAAAAAAAAAGTCCCAATTTCGTCCTTTTCTCCTTCCAGTTCCTTTGTCGTAACTCATTTACATAGATAGGATCATGGCACCCCCTGCGAAGCGTGATAGTGTAAAATACAGTTGTCATAACATTTATCTTGTGTAGCTGAATATATGGTGACAAATTTTGAGATGAAAACATGAATATAATTTCCCGTTAACAAATATTTGAGCCTGGGGTCAGCACATGAAACCAGAAAACGTTCAAAGAATCAAAATAAAGAATGAAAGAAGTCTAAATTGTACCGAGGTTAGCAGATTTATTTTTGGAAGGAAATTATACAATATTTCGCCGACTGTAAGTACACACAGGTAGATCCAGGATGACGAGATTAGCGGAGGGTAGCAATACACCCCTCGTTTAGACCATTATCCGTCGTCGAGTTTTTTTCCAAAGGTGAAATTTAAATCACAGTTCAACGTTTTGAGAGGAAAAGCAAACTAATGGTTTGCCGCGAGAAATTCAATACCGTTGCGAAAATAGAAGCGATATGGTGGCGAAAGAACAGTATATCGTCGAATTCTTCCTTCTAGAGAGAGTCAGTGAGGCGAAAATGGTGACAGGACGGAACAGAAGAAAGTCAGACTGGTGTGAAAGAAAATAATAATTACACTGGGAGTCGAGGGACGGCGGGTAGGATGATTTCATGGCAGAGGAAAGAGGTGACGGGGCTGCAAAGAAATAAAAAATGGAATGCAACGAGATGCTGAGAGTTAAAAAATAAGGCTCTACAAGACGGTAAAACGCCCTCGAGTATGTATATGTGAACTGTCCAAGAATGGCACTAGATTAAGTGTTGTTTTGACGAGCGCAGTTCCAGTTGAAACGAGAGGAAAGGAATACGGCCGGTTGGCTTGAGAGAAAGGATTGGCGGAGTGATAGGGGAATTCCGCGGGGCAGAGAGGGAGTGGGCATGTGTGGGGACCAAATATTTGCAGAGAAGGTAAGTTGGAGAATGTTAAGAGGTCAGGAGGCCTGTGACCTCTCGTCTCGCTTGGCCTGACTGATTTTCGCTGCCAGCTTTCGTCTCAAGACCTTGAGTCAAAGCAGCACTTCCAACAAACGTAAAAAAGACTTTTCGACGCGAGTGAGCAAAGACTAAGAAAGTAAAGGGAATAAAGTAGTAGATAGAAGAACGGACACATCTTAAGAGTGTACGATCTCTATGTGAGTTAAAAGGTATTGGATTGCATTCCTTTGGCAAGAATGGATTTTTGTTTTGTCATGTGAACTAAAATAGTGGATCGAGTTTTATCTTATCTTCTCATTTACATTTTAATTTAAAAACGCCAAAGATAACACAGCATATTAAATATAACTCATAAAGCGGAGAATCCAAACCATAATTAGTATTTGTCGGAGCAGCCACGCAAAAAGCTGAAGCTACTTCAGACTTATATTTTTAGGGTAATTCAAATTATATCTTCGAACTAAATATCCTTCTGGAAACTACATATAAACCAAAAGTTGGAAATTTTTATCCTCGTAACAAAAAAGTATCAAATGCTTATGATTACTCGATGCTTGAAGAATAATTTAGCGTAAACATGAGATTATATCAATGCTAAAAATATATCAAGTGAGTACCACCCAGGTGGAATTAATTACTTGCCAGAAGATGCAGCAAATGCTGCAATAAGAATTAACTTGGACGCAGGAAATGCTTGAAAATAAACTGCAGAGATTTAACTTCCAAATTGATGGTTACCAAATAACATTTTCCCACTCACCATTGGTGATTATATAAAAAACAAAGGGGTCCGACAGGAGAAAGACCAACACTTAGCTCGAAGTCTTCCAATTACTTGTCCGTCATACAATCACTGTTCCCCAACTATTAAGATTATGTGACGCCTTTCATCTCTCATCGCCAAACTCGAGGCTCTTTCCATCAGCCCAAGGATCCTTCCGCTTTCCCTCCCTCTCTCCTGGGCCGCAAGGATATTTTGAGCCAGTCAAAACTTCCGAAGGAAGTAGGCGTAAAAATTTAGAATGCATACAGAGAGAGATATACATTAATACGAACAAGGAAGACAGCTTCAATGGCGTGGATTCATGCCTAAGATCGTACGAATGTTATCGAGATTGAGATGATCAAGAGCCTACGCGTGAAACAGCAACAATCTGACATTTGTGATTTAAATAATTAGTCAGCATCATTTAAAATCATTAATAAACCATAAAAACACAAAAACATACTCGACTACAACTCAAAAGTCACAAATGTTTCGTCAAAACAAAATTTTACAGAATCAGCAAATGAAAAAGTGCAAAATTAGGCTACATTGGAGCATAATGGACGTATCAAAATAACTAAATATTTCCTGATTTCAAAGTTTTAAACATAACCAGACACGTTGAGTCAAATTATTCCTTGTGAACCTTGTTTCGTATGAAATGTATTCTTTTGAATAATTATTTCTTAGAATGAGAGGGACCTCCTGCCACCCAAGGTTAAATTTGATTCTTCCGTTTCAATTTGTACGGAGATATAATGTGCCTTTCCAGCCGCCCCCTTGCTGCCCTCCCCCTCCCCCCTGCAGATATGTTAACCAAATTCTGTATCACATGATGCCATTTTCCGTCGGCTCCTTTGCCAAAACCTTTCGTTTGAGCCTTCTTTTTACTGTAGCTATGATTAGAACACACGGATTACGGACAAGAGTCGACATTGCAGGGAGAAGGAGGGTGGAGTTTAAAACTAGAGGATTAACAAAATCGTGAGGACGGGGAGGGACCAGATTCTCATTCTTTTCATTCCCACATTCACCATCCACATCCAGGACTCGCCGGATTTTCACGACTCCTTAAAGTCATCATTCTTTAAGGACCACAGCCCCAGTCCTCGTGCCATTGTGGACAAGTGTGCAACTTTGGTCGCCCTTCGAAAAACGTCTCTTAGGCCTATATCGTCATTTGCGAATATATATTAACCTTATTTTCGACGGCAGTGTGACCACCCCATATATAGCTTAACAGTTTATTTAGACAAGAATGGACAATTTGGATTTTTCTTAACGTTTCCATTAATTATTTCGTGATTCTGTTGCAAAATCTATCACCGCTGGAGGAAAAAGTCTCTGTATCCCTAATGCATACTTTCGCCTTCAATTTTATCGATAGTTGATTTGCAGGATCAGGGCAATAGAGTGGATCGAAAAAGCGAATTTTTTAGTATCATATTCTAAGACAACTGGTATGGGAAAATGGCGCGTTTTGAGAAAGTGCCCAAGATAAGTTGTCCAAGCATGCAAAATAAGTAACTCTACGCACAATATGTTATAATAATAAAAACTGAGCTCTACTAAACGAACTCCCACTATTAAGGCTACAAATTTATCACCCAAAACCTTATTCCTTACATATTTACACGGCTGGTGGTCACACGCCCATGCGGCGGCTCGCAGGGTAGTTTATATATGTAGATAGAGTAAACGGAAAAGTATTGACGAATTTCCTTTACTTCAACAATTGTTCTCGCAAATGGCCTACTGTCTGGAAAAAATGACAGAATATAACAATTTTTTTTTTACCTTTAATGCCAAAGATTTATAAAATAACTTCTGACAGCGTGAAAGAAATTCATCTGAATTTGCCTAGCAATAAGACAGTGTTTTAAAAACATCCTATGCGACTCACAAATTGGCTTCTATTGACCCACCACCTATTGGATAGGTAAACTACGCTAAGTAATCTTCCAAAGTCGTTTATTAAATTGTCGAAATCAATAAACACATTGGTGACGAAGTTGTTTTTCTGTGTCAATCCCCAGGGACGCAAATTTTCATGAAAATTGAATTTATTCTTTTTTGTTTTTATTTGTTAAAATAGAGTTCCCTTATCTTGACAATTATTATTTTTACATTTTCACGACGTACGGCTTACGTATATGCAACCAATCTTTTCAAATTCTACTCATAGTTTTGCGTATTTTTACAACTTTCCTGCAAAAATCGAAGAAGGTTGAGCTTCCCTAAACTAATATTACATGTAATTGGTCATTTTTTCAATAAAACCCTAGAAATTCTCCCTTTTTTATTTTATACCAGTCTCAGTTATAGCTTGCATGCTCATAAGCACGTTATAAATAATGGAAAAGGAACCCTAAACAAAATGAATTTTCTAAATACATAACCTAACAATTATCCATACAAATCAATACATTTGATAACATTCTTCAGACGTATGCACTGCTGATCTAAGGATAACAAGTTTGATCAAAATCACTTTTACAAGTTCTAAATATTATAAGTATTTGTTCAAAATATTCATTTTTGCAAAAAAAATCAATTCAGGTTATCAAACAGTTCTTGTTACTGTAAGTGTTGACACATATAACATCTCACAGCTGCTTTCACTACCATTATTTTATTTGTGTTTGAGATTGAAACATTCTAAGCACATTGTTGGTTTCCCATTCAGTCATTGCAGTAGTTTTAGAACTTAGTAGAACTAGTTAGTAGTTAGTTAGTAGAACTTTTTTTGCTTTCGACTTCGCTACCTTCACATCACTACTTTTGAGGAGATTCTCATAACATCCAACACACCTTTTCCAGCAGTCTCTAGCCAACCCCTCAAATGTTCCCAGCATATACACAATTTTTCTCTTCTTCACACTCACACGCTCACCGGTTCCACTGCTGCTTTCACCACCATAACTTGTTAGCCCGTATATGAGTTGTTCCCTAAAATTAAGCATATTCATTTTTTTTCCGTACCCGACTTATTTTTTTCATTTTTTTCCCGACTTAGATGCAGATGGTACTAAGTTGTCTGTATGGTGAGGATCTGAGGAAATCATCATTACTGGTTCTCTATCTTGCCACTTTATCACTCTTACACCATTTTTTTCTTTTGCAAAAACCTCTCCTTTCTTCAATTTTTTTGCGACGACCTCTTTTGGGTTACCTCGTCTATTTTTTCTCAATGTTCCGCAAAGGTATGTGTTTTTCTTCAAAAATTCCTCACAAAGAGAAACACTGGAGTAAAAATTGTCCACATGCAGTGCCCTTCCATCATTCAAAAGTTCTCTAGTCAATTCCAGTACAATTTCTTCAGCATGTCCTTTCCCAGCTCATCTCGGGTTGTCCCCTTTTCCAGAGTAGATCTTTACAGTATAAGTATACCCTTCTGGAGTACATAACTTATAGCACTTTATTCCATATTCGTGAGCCTTTCCTGGAATATATTGGCGGAAAAATAGCCTGCCCCCCCATGGCACCATTGACTCATCTAATACGATTTTTTCCCCTGGTACAGTGGCTGAGTGATATATCCTGCAAATTGTATCAAGTAATGGTTTTATCTTAATTAGCCTGTCATTGGACGCAGCATCTCCATTGTGGAAACACAAGCACATAAGTATCATTGCAAAGCGATCTCACTGCATTGTGCTCCGAATAAATTCGTTGCGATATAAAGGATTGTTAGACCAATGCAAGCGCATTTTTGGCCAGTGGTTTATACCCATTGACATTAGCACTGCAATGAACTTTTTCATTTCTCCAACCGATGTGTCACTCCATTTCTGAGAGATCGTGTTTTTGGGACTGTGGTGGCTAGATATTTGGCTGCATACCTATTTTTTTCCATCACTACTAAGTCCAATACTTTTTCATTTAGAAAATGTTCATAGCACTTGATTGGAGTAGTAAAGTCCTTATTTACTCTCAAACCCGGCACACCAGAGAAGCGAAAAGGACGCTAAGCGTTCGAGCAATTTGTCCAAGCATCCAAGAAGTCTGCTTCGTCTTCCTCACTCGAAGAAATCTCTTCCACACTATCTGATGATTCCAAGCTGCTTTCTTCTTCTGACGGCTTGTATAATGAATCGAAATCATGGCTAGACATAGATACATTAGAATCGCCCATGATATAGAAATGATTGGTAAACCAAAACAGTGAAAATATTGAAAAATAACTCTGGACACAGTTCTACTATGGAGAGCGCAGAAAAAAAACCGATTCTTTCAATGCAAGACAGCGGAATATAAGGGTAGGAAAGGGGCAAAATTTGGCCAATGAAATGCAATTTCCTAATCCAACCCAGGTGCGTTACTTCGAAGCAATCATTGCAGCAAAGAAAAAAACACCCCTCAAATAAAACAAGTAACCGCTCACGAAAACCACACATGCAGGAGAGGAATGATAAAATAAGTACTATGACTGTAATAAACATGGGTTTTCCACAAGCTTTAGGAAAATTTACGGTCAAAATTTCTCAGAATGCAGCTGCAGAAAAAGAGGAGTGGAACAGGATTATTTCAGTGTGTGCGCCTACGCTAATGTCTCCTTCGCACAATAGATCGCCTTCACACTTCCCTTCCTCGCCCCCTCTTCCCGAGAGGGACCCTCGACGAGACCGCTGCTACAAAAACCCCCGGTCAACCACTTGGGGGCCGATCCCCCAGGGAGTGACCGGGTCGCAGCCAAGTACTGCCTGGCCACCCACTGGGAGACCAGAAAAGACACAAGTGCCTTCTTAGTCACGAACTTCACTTTTGATTTTTTCCTCCCTACTAATGATAAAATCCCACGCGAAACAAGTGACAAAGAATGCATTCTACAACCTACCACGCGAAGAGTTTTCTTTTCATAAATGTGTTTTTTTACCCTGGTCCTAGTCGGCCAGGCAGCCCTGAAACACAACCCTTTGTGTCGCCACCGCCGAGCATCCACAGGCAGGCGTGGTCGTCAGCCGTCGCGCGACGGGATGATGACCGCCGTGACGAACGAGTACACTAGTTTGTCCACGTCATCCAGGAATGGGCAAGTTCGGCCGAAATTACATTCCGGGCGAGTTGGAACCATATTTTGAAGCCATCTGCGTGCCTTTACCACATACATGCTTGAGAAATACTGTTTTCTCTCTAATCAAATCAAAGTTCCAAAAAAATGACAAAATAATGATCAATTTGAAAGATTTATACAAAAATATTATCAATTTTGGGACATTATAAGAACGGTGTGTTAACAGCATGCAAATATTTTCGCTAGCCTCAAATGTAAACCAGCAGTTAACGAATTTTGAATAAATTATATAAATCTATAATTAGTAATTTAAAATGTTACACATAACATTGCGTTACATTTGGAGTATAAGGTTGCATATTCAAAAGGGTAAACTACGGTGAAATGACAAGTTTATTTAACCCTTTCTCTAATTTATGACAAAGATAATAAGACAACAAAAATTAGAAAATGTGCTCATTTATCATGCGCAAACCACTACATCCATTCCTTGCCCTCTCCCCGTCCCTCCCATCTACCACCCGTTGTTCCGTTTACGAGACGGTTTGAATAACGGACATTTTAGACTCTGCAGGGCCGTTTCAGAACCTTCTGAAGACGCTTTTATGGTAGCAAGAGCTCAAAATATTAACGATTTTGTATATATTTAGTGATTAATTCATTACTTAGTCATTTTAAGGCAATATCATCCCCATACAAACCTGCTTTCACAGAATGATTGTTATTCTAAGTAGACGGAAAAATCACCATCATCTATCGTCATTTTTCGCTTATCTTTATCGCCCATTAATATAACGTCGCTTCCTTCCTTTGGCAATACCTTGGTATCTCGGTTGGTTATGTAAAGGAGTTAGTAATTAAGGGTTCTGACGCCAGAAAGAGTCCTCATGGGTTGCCACTCTCGAGTATTGCTTTGAAAAACACTCTCTAAACGCTCTCTCTTCCCGTATATATCTCCACATGTACAAGGATATTTATAAGTATTTATGCATATCACCTAGCCAAATAAATTGAAAAATAGAACACCCGTCATTTCCAAGTTTACCGACTTTGTTCGATATGAAAACCATCCAACTTTCTTCAAGAGAACCAAAAACCGGTTTTCTCTTCGTTTGAACCATTATGTACCCCAGTTTTCTTGAGGTTCCAAACTCCGAGAGTGCTGTCACTGAGTCTGATCCCTCCCCAAATCCATCTACCTATCTCAATCTCTGCTCAGAGACCTGAGCAACAAGCATTTCCTTGTTCCCGCGGTATCGTCCCGTCCAGTGAGACCTAGACAGTGGGCAGGTTGCCCAGGGAGGATGATACTCGGTGTTTGGGCAAGGGCGAACGATATTATAGACGAGATAATAAAGGTCATGTGGGGTGCGGGAGCTGGACGGCATAAAATTCACCGAGCAGAGTGGATAGGATGGCATTTGAACGGACAGAAAGCTACAACTCGGTGCGCGCAGTGCTCGCTTATCTCGTTGGAAGGAAGGATTTAGAGTAAAAGGGCGAATAGTGTCAACGACCGGGGAGGCAACCTGTTTCAAGCACCAACTTTCTAGTCCCTTCACGCGAGTTCACGGCCTCAAGCACCCAATTCCTTTTCCCAGCATCTACCACCAACCCGTAGATAAACTAGATGAATAGATCAGGACATGGCGCACCAAAAAGGAGCATGATCTTCATTTTTACGAAAAATGAATTATCCAAGTTCACTACGCGAAAGACCAGTGATGGTAGTTAGTGTGTTTGTGTGATAGTAGTTCTAAATGCTATTTAGGTAATTGAACGTATCAGAGATAGAGATTGTATTGAAACATTTTTTCATTAATCCATACTCGTTCGGAAGTTCCTCATACGCTACGCATTTCTAGAGCCAAGAAGTGCAATTGGCTTCTGGCACGAACGCTCTTTCATATTTTGCGGATAGCGACTGGCATGATAACAAGGAATTTTTTGACAAAAAATTTAGTATATTCATAAAAATCCTTCCAAAATTGGTTTATCGTAAATGGAAATTTTTCATGAGATTGAGATTATTCTTTCAGTAATAACACAATGTTCTGAATTTCAGCCACTCGATTGATCAACTCAAAAGGGCGGGTTTTGGATTATAAAAGTGGCAAACTTTTGCTGCATTATACTTTACCGCGTCGTTCTAATTTCTTCCTGTATTTGCGTGAGAACTTCATTGTGACAAGCAAACGCTTGGAGTAAATTTTGACGCACTACATGAGGTGGAAAAAAGTTGTAAGCATAGTTATATTGCGAGGAAAATGAGGAAAATATAAAAAATTACCTTTAACGGCCATCGCCATCTCCGACTGGATTGAACGTGGTATTACAGAGAAAAACTAGCGGTGATGGAATTTTACATAAGGTAAGCAAGAAGAGGTGATCGTGGGTTAGAGCTCGAGAATGCATGCGCGCTGGATACAAGAGGACCGAGGAAAGCCATAAAAATATAAGTGGATATTGGGTAGAGAAGGACACAGAAAAAACTGTGGATAATAGAAAAACGGAGGAAGCTAGAAGAAAAGGCGAGGATAGGAAAATTTGACGATCTAAAAAACAAAAAATTGTCGCAAGGCAGGGTTCATCGTAAGATAGGGTGCGGCGGAGCGCATGTTCTATGCATGAGAATACGTTTGGAGTCTGAGAGGAGGAGACGGACTAAATTGCAATACTCAAAACAAATAACGTTGAGTACGCCGAAAAATTATGATTATCCTCTCCATCTCTTGCTCTCCACGTCCAATCAACATCCCTGTGTTGTGGCCGCTGAGCTTATGATTGTCCAAATATCGTGAAGGGTTTTGGGAGGGATGTCCGCGAATAATAGAATTAGCGTCGAGAGAATGGTCGGAATTTCGACATTTACTACGCATCGCTTGTGACAAAAGAGTGGGAAAGTTTTCTGGCGCAAACATGCCACCATCGTTCACTATGGGTGAGCAATATATAAAGAACGTTGATTTTATGTATAAACAACTTAGAAGAAAGTTTAAATTAGAGATATTTTTTTGATCGAGTCAAATTTCTCTTTTCAGTATAGGAATTGACTGACTAACTGAAATAGGTGCAAAACAAAAAGTTTGATGTTGATGGAAAGAAAATACCTAGTTCTAATTAGTATGAAAATAATTAATAGAATTGATTTACCAGCTAAATGGAATTTAAGAAATTATTTCGGACTAAGAGTATGGGTGAGCGAGAAATTATGCATTATTTGATATCTAAGGGTGAGAACAGCAGATACAAAAAAGGCAATAATGAAATAATTTAGAGATATACTGCCTTTTTTTTAGTTTCTCATATATATATTTCGACTGTTAACAGTGAAAACAGCAGCTACCATCATGAACGAAACATAAGATCAAAAAAGGTAAGGTATCATTTGCATGGGCAAAGATGAAACTTGGATTATAAATGCGAGTTTCAAGTTACCAAATTTTTTTATCGCAGAGCAATGAAACCTTCCACGAAAAACGAGCTGTCTTCCCATGACATTTTGTTAGGGAAAAGTTATCTAGCTCATAATCGACCCATTAAGAGTATTGAAAATGTTATAAAACAAAGAGGAAAAATGAACGCCGGAATAAATGTATAACAGGATATTTACCAAAGTTCATTATAACTCGCAATTAAACGAAAAACATGCAAAGTTGTAGCAACCGTACATCAGATTTTAAAATGATTTTGCTTAAATATATTCTCTTTACTTTAACAATGTTATTGATTATAAATATTCGCTATTCTTTAATAAGTTTCAAATGAATGTAAAACCCGATCGCAATTCACTGACATTTCAAGACATGCTCAGTATACACCATGTTTGAATATATATTTTCTCAATCAATACCGGCTAATTCTGGAATATATGGCAAGAACAAAGAATACACTTAACGAACGTACTAAATTCTTGCGTGACATGACCAGGTCCGGCAGAACTCCCTCCTTACGTGATGCAATGCTCTTTATATTCAGTCATCACTCACCTGAAACGATAACACCAGAGTAAATGTTCAATAAAATCGAAAGACAATGATATTTATCATGATACAGTACAAAGAAACTATATACAGTAAGCAAATCGAGCCAAATGGAGGAAAAATCTACGCTTGGTGTGTTTCTTGGAGGAGGCGACCGACAGCTAAGGACATTTGAACCACTTGAGGACAGGTGGGCAGGTTGGCAGAAAAAGGATTATTTTATGGATAGAGGAAGGGTAGGATAGGGGAAAGGATATACCTACCCAGTAACGGCATTACATAACTTTTAAAGGTGGTAACCAAGGCAAACACGGTTGAACGGCTCTCGGGAAGATCGGAGATTTAACCTTGAAGTGCTCTCACACTCAAGTAAGGATTGGTATTTTACAAATGGTCTCCACCATATGTGGAATCAAATCTACAACGGATTATTTGTTGTTATGATACACATACAAACGCTAAATGTATACTGAAATTGAAATTTTGAGTAGCTTAACAGCGTGAGTTATAAATAAAGGTTTTATTTATTAACTGACAGGTTATACCAGGAATGTTCGATTTAGCCCCATTGAGTAACAGATAGGGTAAATTACCACCAATAAAGCATATTTACCGAATGAACTGCCTTGCGAAGACAGACCCAATCTTGTGATTTAAAGTCACATTTATTATTTATTGCAAGTTGCAAATATTACGATATCCAGAGCCTGATTGCAGATTCTTATATTAGCATTCGATAAACACATCGTGTAATACACAAATCCATAGACCATCCTTTTGTGTACGCTTCAAGGTACAAAAGACTATAGTTACCTTTAATACATTGACAGGATATAAGTTTTAAAAATGAAAACCCGAGCATCGGTGAGCAAGGACCACATGAGGAAATAACCCGGGGAAATAAGGAGACGGTAGAGCCGAGGATTATAGGCTAAAGAAATATGGAGACCGGATAGCGAGAAGATAACGGAAAATTCTCTATGGGTAGGCTGAGGAGAGACGTGGGCCCTACTGGAGAATGAAATCGTGAACTTGGGATAGAATATGGGGTAGTAAGAGAATGGTACACGGCTTCCGACCTCTGTATTGATCAATTTTTATCTGCAAATCAGATATAGTAATAATTATCTCTACCATTATCAAATTGCGCAATGGAGGGACAGCATTTATTATAATAACAATTATTTAATAGGAAACATTTCGGCCAATGACTAAAAATATGATTTAGAAACACACGTATGCACTGGATGATAATAACACTACTTGCCTAAGATTGAAAACACATGCTACCTCCATCGATCAATACTTTTCATCCCATCGACGATTTCTACCATCTAGTTGGTAGTCGTTTGATGCGAAGTATGAGTTTCTTTATCGGTTTTATAGAAGAAAGACCTTAGATATATCGAACGATCTTAGTAGGCGAGGACTCTGTCCCCTTACCACAAAGGCCGTCAAACTATTTATATTAACCATAACAATGTACACAGAGTGGTTGTTTTCAATAACAAAAAAGAAAATTTTTAGAGAGAAAATGTAAAGGCATACAAAAAAGTACAACAATGGAATAGAAACAGTAATTATAAATTGCCTGAAAACAGTGCGAACTAATTTCTTCTCCTTGCCGATCAAAATTTTCACTGACTTTGAGCGAAGAACTCTCACCGCATGGATCCAGGTAAGTGTTTTCTCACGAACTATTGCTTGCGGCCAGACGGATTTTTTTCTTTTCGGAGCACGAGCTTCGAACGCAGAAGTACTCTTCCTAGTCGCCGTGATTTCTTTTAATATTTTTTTCTCT
This sequence comes from Ceriagrion tenellum, assembly GCA_963169105.1. Taxonomy (NCBI): domain Eukaryota; kingdom Metazoa; phylum Arthropoda; class Insecta; order Odonata; family Coenagrionidae; genus Ceriagrion; species Ceriagrion tenellum. The sequence goes on along the minus strand of OY720632.1, from coordinate 56,514,669 downwards.
CCCAGCCGAGATTCTATCTCGGCCTCTGAGGGCAATCCACGCTGGTGGGACACGGGGAAGGGATTGTCGGAACGGGATAATGTTTCTAGGGACGTAAAAAAGAGAAAAGCCGACCCATTGGACTCAGAAGTACATGCTTTTTCAGATATCTTTTATTTTTAGAATGTGGTCCGTGTTCTAAGATGGGATGGGTTGATGGACCGCGTGTGAGGTGGTGAGGTATCGGGGAGTGGAATGCAGCTAGGCATGCGTATTTGTGTGGCAATTCCCTTGTCCCTTCACCAAAGTTCTTCCCCACACTCACTTTTTTATTTTACTATTATTTTTTTATTGCCACTATCCGTAGGGAACACTCTTCTCTACGGCAAGGAAACTTTCTAGAAGTAATATGGGAAGAAAAAGGGAATATCGAGTTCTGGGAGGTGATGAGATGGAATTCAACGGTGAAAAAGTACGGAGGGTAAATAAAAAGCTAGCAACCGCACGACAATTAAAAGCAGCGGAAGAATATTGATTACGCTTGAATGCCAAGAACCGGACAGCAGGGTACATTTTAGTCAGAGATGAGGATATTTCAGAAACAAGAGCGAGGATGTGGAGAAACCCTGCATTCCGAATGGATTGTTAGACGATGAATTGAATGAATGAATTGAGATTGTAAGACGATGGGAGAGAAAAAGAGAGGATTGGCGAAGGACCAAAACTGGGTTTATGGATCCACCCAACTTATAATCACATCGGGGGAAGAATCCTGGAGCCATTTAATACCATCTCTCTCCCTGTGAATCCACTTCCCCTCTTTTCCCCAAACTCTCTCTCGACCCGTCACCCACTCTACCTGCACAACTATATCACGTTATCACTCACCAAACCTCTGTTAAGAGAAAAGGTATATAAATGATTTACAATTTTTTTGTTCTTTAAAATGTTAAATAAGTTCGTATGTGGCACATCGAAGTTTTAAGTTTAATTAATTTTTTTGTAGTTCTAGTTATAATTATACTGGATGCATCAGACTTGCCATCAAAACCTGGAGGTTAGAGGTATAGGCGTACGTGATTCAGGGGTTGTACGGGATGGCAGTTGCCTCCCCATCATATTTATAGGAAAAAACTTTCATAACGTAGCAAACTCGAAAATACATAGTTTACAGGGACGTAGTTCTGTTTAACGTATCAAAAAAATTTTTTTTAAGTGATTTAATAGGACATTAAAGGAAAAAATACTATTTTAGCAATAATTCTGCGGTCGTAAATAACTTTCAAAAAACTTTAAATTATATCGATCAACCTGATCCCCTGACAACCTCTGCCCCCATATCAAAACACATAACAAAGAAGAAGAGAAGAACAAATTTCGCCCACGGCCAGAGGATAAAGAAAACCAGGAAAACCAGTATCCACCAGAAAACCAGGATTAGGCAATCAAGGTGATCGCTACCAAAAGACTCCATGAAGATAGCAATGGTTTTGAGAAATAGCCCACGCACTGCTAAGGAAAATCTGATAAGTACAGAGGGTGGGTAAGGTGTTTCCCAAGTGCTTACAATTTCTATGTGTCCGAAAATGAAACTAATGTGGAAAAGTTGAAATTGAATTCTACGAGTATTTAACGAAAAATCTTGCTGTTACCCCCCCCCCCAAAAAAAAGGGTAAACGGTGTACACTACGAATACGACGGAAACTTAACTCTTTTTTTCTGAGCTTAGATATAAAGATGGGATTGCTAGCATTCAAACATGAAACGATAAGTTTATAGATTACGTTTCATCAAAAACTTTTATTAAAAATAAAGAAAAGGGTACAGGGTACTTATAAAACCACACATTCACATTAATATCGAACAATTACGCAGAGAATATTGTAAAGCTGAGCCTCGGTCCTAAGGATTGTCTGAAAATCGATGAGAATGAGGTAAAATTGTAGTCATTATTCACATTTACCTACCACGAATTCGGATTGATCTCTTAACATATATTGGAGTACTTTTGGCATAAAAACATGAAGAAAAAGACCCAAACCTAAAATCGTACTCTCAGACCCTTGCGAACAAGAAATCGTGCGATTCCTACGGCACGTCAACCAATACTTTGATTAGACCGAGTCCAAATAAAATCTCAAGCGAGAGTTCCAAGGGAACAAGGCATCATAAGCATTTACTCATTTAATCAGTTTTTCGCTTCTTAGGAGGATGACCAAAATCTTTTTCCAACATTTGAAAATAGATCCACCTATGATGGTAAAAAGGGAGCTAGAAGGCAAAAAAATGGATGCAGGCTTAAGGCGCTCAGTAAAGTATAAGCATGACCGAAGGTTTTGAAGAAGAAGGTTTTGGAGTATATGTAAGACTCAGAAGGATGAATTATGGGCAAGAGAAACGCCGGAATTTGGAATAGGGCACGGATTTAGCGGTCCACAGAGTGATTTCTTCAAATAAGGAGGTTGGGGGAGGGAGAAAAGTGTGCGACGAGGGGCGGAGAGATCAAGCAGAGAACACCCATCAGACAGGGCACGAGATTTTCGGATTGGCGGTAGAAAGAAGTCGTCTTGGCAAGAAGTGATATATAGCAGAGGTCCCAAGTCCCATGCTCCTTCCCAGCTGCAGACATTAAATGGAGTCGGACACATCAGAGACGAAGGAAATCAGTAATGCCTCAGGCGTAGCGAGGATAGAGCACTCTTGCCTTAGACTAGGAAATTATTTTTCTTAAATCACGGCCCGAAGAATGCGCATGCACACTGTACACGCCGAGATCTCCTCAGTCCCTAGCCTCGTTAAGAGTGATTGAGTTTGAGCAAGAGCAGAAAAACTCAGAGATAATGGGTGGAAATAAAGCGACAAAGAGTAAGTCACCGCACAATATAAACCGAAGGATTAACTGTTGAAATGATTAAGATGGCGTTTTGACTGAATAAACGGGAGACTACCTGGGTCTTCGACCCCCCACCAAATCGAGGACAACCTTGCCTTCAAGTAAAGAACTGTATTGAACTTGCGCCAGACCTCGTCCATCGAATGGAGTAGCCCGCATCCTACGATGGCCGTTTCCGACTTCTTCTGACATTTATAACCCTTAACCTATTTATTCGTTCATCAAACTTGAAGACAACATTGAATTTACACATATTCATATTCAAATTTGCCGAATAGATTGCATAACATTTCAAAGGCTAGTGGAATTATAATCCGAGCTATTACTATTAAAAAAGATAAGTTTTTTAAATCAATCAATATGAATGTTTTTAGAGTAATGTAAGTTTCTCTTAGTTCTACACACATCAAAGTCTATGGAGAACCGAGCCAGCCACCACTAGAGTGTGTGGCAAGGGATTATTCCTCTAGCGATTACAACAATCATCTCCAGAACACATAAGGACATCGCACCTTACTCCGATCGCTAGGCGTTTAACAAAAAGCAATCAGGATAACATTGCACGGTCAAAACATTATCTAGGAGATTTTTATTCTAGTACGCAATACGCTAGTTAAGACAATTACTGATAAGCGTTACCAACGCGATTCATGATTACTGCGGCACACAAATATATGCAGTAATCAAAACCATACGGGGCATTTCAAGAAGGGTGAGGTGTCATGTCATAACGTAAAATAATTTCTCTATCCGGAGAAATGAAGAGAATACAATTGGCACTAGCATGATCATTCGCCTCAGCCGCAATGAAAAATGTTGAAGCGGGAAAAATTATTATTTTTCATCATTCATCTGACCCTTTTAATGATTAAGAACAAACATATTAAAAAACAAAATCAAACAACTCAAACGAATGCATAAAGGACATGCATTCAATTCAAAATCTTTGACGGCAATGTTGGCGTCACTAAATAGAAACCATGGGTGCATAGGCCTTCAGCGTCGGTCTATTTTGCTTTTTTATATAAGATAAGCAAACAAAACTAGCTCTAGTCAGTGAAAATGAAGTGGGGAACGAAGGGAATAGCAACTTTCAAAAGATAGGAGAAGCAACTCAGGAGATAAATTAAAACAAAGAGAGGGGGTTATGACGAAACAAAAATACGACATTGGCATCCTCAGTTCGTCAGCGCTGCGAACTCGGTAGGAGACGGCGATGGTCTAATTTGGGTGTAAACGGCAGCAATAACATATGGAAGAATATTCTAAGTCGGAGGAAATGAGGCGAGGAAAGATAAGAGGGAGAAATTAATACGAGAATATACATGCGAAATTTACGTAAGAGCAGAAGAATTGTGAGCACAAGAATAGAAGACCTTTGACTATGGGAGCTATAAGGCGAATATTACCTGTTTTAAATTTTCCTCGACGGAAAGAAATACTTGAAAGACAAGCAGAGGCATAGTGGAAATTAAAGAGAGACTGTAGGATTGCGATTAAAGAGCACAGATAGGGGAGAGGAGGGTTCAAGTGATATAGATTGGCTGGACTCGGAAAGGAAAGGGGGGTAGAAACTGGAAATGACAAGAGATGAAAAAATCAAAAGCGAGGAAGTTTTTTTTTCAAGAAGATTAAGGTGAGAAGTCGTGAAGGCAATGGCTGTGTCGCCTCTTTTCACGGCTCGCCTTTGGTCCTGATTCCGAGGGACCCTTGTATGCAATGAGCCAGACCTGATGTCGATAGCAAGAGCGCGATGAATTCCTAATTTAAGGAGAAAATGAGGGAAGAAGTAGTTCAGATGGTGGGAGGTGAAAGGAAAGCTGCAGAAAAAAATCTCTCAACTGTCCGTTCAGCTATTTGGATGAGAGAGGACTATGAGAGTAGTGGAGGATTTATGGGGAAAAGACGCCACTCGAGTTGAAAAAAATAAGTAGGGAGCAAAGGAAAATACAAATATACGATTCAAAGAAATTCCAGAGAATTTAAGGGCGATTGATATAAATATGGATACATCGATACAAAAGGAGTGTTTAAGAACTACATAACTATATAAAGAGAATAAAGAACTAAATAAAGTCCTAAGAATTATAATAAAGAGGAAGGGTCATTGTATTTGGAAAACTAAGGTGTATTTTCTCATGAATGCTATCTCAAATTATTTTTTATTGTCGCCAAAATTACAAATTAGAAAGGAAGTTTGTTAAAAATAAGAAATTCACATAATTTAAAAAGAAAGAAATCGGTAAAAATTTACCTTTATCCTTCAATTATAGAGTGCGACGAATTTATAAAAATATGTCCGTAGCTGTTCTGATAATGATTGATGATGCACCATGAACAGTACCAATGTATTATGAGTACTGATTCATCTCGCGATCAAATCACGAAACTCAATTATGCTTTAGAGGTGCCCCATTTCGGCCTTAAGAGTGATTATTAGCCATTGCTATTTTAAAGAAATTATTGTCTTCCTGAAATGCAAATACTTAAAAAGCATGCCGCCCCAAAAAAAGGCAATTATATTTTTTTCAGTAATGTCTCCTCTAGTGTATATTACAAGAAAATTAATGAAAGATTCCTCCGTTATGTTCAATATTGTTAAGTATTAACCACGTCAAGTTCAGTTTAAGATAATTAACAGAGGGTGAAGGGAAGTGAGTGGAAGTCCAATATAAATAGGCCGTAAAGGCAATGCGTGAAACAGGTTATGAAAGATATGAAAACGAAATGTAACAATTAGAATAAATACTAATTTTTTGAAAGCCCACCAAATTTCCATTGAACAATACAATAATCATTAAAAATTAAACTTTTCTTGATCACAATTTTCTTAAATCCTTCGCAAGCGGGTATCGGATGTTTACAGAATCCACTTAAATAATGATCTGGTCTGCTTTGTCGGACGGTTTTGTACGAGAGAAGATACGTTTCCTTTTGCTATGTTCTGATCCGTACATAGCTGCCGCGTACGAAGTAAATCAACAGCAGTTTTTATCAAACTATAGGTACCTGATGTAAACTTTAATTCGATGCTTTAACCGTTCACAACTGGCTGAAGCCGACCCTGTTTTTTCGAATTCTACTGTCCCTTTGAAACCCTTTAAAAGCAAGATCGTTAGGGGATGCAAACATTATAATGTTGGGAAGGTTATAAACAGAAGTGGAAAGAGATGGGAGGTTTGCGGCCCAAGTACAGATGAAGAGAGTCCCACAGGACTTTCATATTTAGTACATCCAAAAAAGAAGACGAGAGCGCGCAAGAGGGTAGCTGTATTATGAAGTGCTTTCTAGAAATATGATGACTGTGTACACTGCATGAAGAAAAGGAATTAGCCTTCCTGGCCGACCACATAGGAATTTTTGGCTTGTGCCTCACAAGAGCTAATTGCTGAAATTTTCCTTGAGAAAACCGCCGTATGAATGACGCATTCTCAAGTATGGGACGTAGCGTCAGGAGGACATGGCAGGAGGTCACGGCGAAGCAAAGCGATGCAAGACATTCTGAGTCGTCTGCGCTGTTATCGTTGTCGCCAGGTGTGTGATCTAACGTGTGTCTAAGAGGAGTCTTCAGCGTCGATTCGAAGAGATTAAGCCCATTGAGGTAGAAGGAAATGCAGTAAAAATGACTCATATACATCATGATGAAGACGATTCATTAAGAAAATATATACGCAACGGTATAATCATAATATAATTAATTATAATAATTAAAGTAGAAAGAAAGAAGCTGCTACTGAGAAATACCTAATATTTTAAAATAAAAATTCACCACCGAGTATCGATTTAAAGCAGTATCTCTCCTGAAAAAGGCACTTTTACGCAAAATGCCGAGTTTTCAACAGATGCAAAGCCTTTAACGGGGAAATAATAAGGTTCTCTTCCAGTACCACCCTGCCGAAGGGAAGAAAAGAAGGACGTTGAAATGACGTATATAATGGTTCAAAATTAGTGCGAGGAGAGGGAAGAAGACTGAGGAAGACGAGAAGGTGAAATTGACGAAGGGTGAAAACATAACAGGTCGGGATGTTTAACAGATGAAATTGGAGCATCGATTGAGATACTCGCGGAACTTGAAAAAGACACGGAGCGGATCTCACTTCAGACAGATGAAGCCTATTTATGCTCCATCACGAAATGGGGAGGAGTCATCAAAATGGTATTGACATGATTGAGAGGATTCTCTCAAATCCTCCCGGAAGAACCCTCGTAATAGCAATATACACGATTAAGGTCACATCATGGCACAGTGGAGTGGTTGTGAGACTCCACAGCAGGAGCCAGTGGGGACAGATACATAAATTAGTGTTTTTTAGCCGACAGATATACCTGTCGAATCAGAGGGAGCAAAGAGAAATAAACAAGCCACTCATAATATCTTATGAATATTACATGTTCTTATGAATATTACATCATTTTAAGAGACCTAACCTCACTATCCAATGTAATTTTTGTAAAGACGACTGCATTATCATTTCTACACCACGTAAGAGACCACTTGATTTTTGCAGAGGAAATATATTGGCAAGAACAATATAATAAGTAAAAATACTCATTATTTCATCATTCAGCATTCATTTTATTCAGGAATTTAAGGAAGAATAGCAGTCGATAACATCTCCAAAATTAGACGCAGACGTTTTTCACCATAGAACTCAACTTAATCTTTGATGACAACTTGTTACATGTAGAGAATATGGAAAAAAAATATTAAATCAGCTTTAACGTATGAGAAGAGTGAGAGATGTAGAAGAGAAGAAATGGAATTCCCTCTTAACAAGGGGAAGCGGTAATTGTCTTTCGCAGGGCATGGAAGTTACGAATAGGGTGGAATGTGATGTAGCGGATGGAAGAAAAAGATGGGAAAGCAAATGTCTTAAAGACACGGAATCAGAGACGACGGAAGCAGGAGGTTCAAAGGTCGCGGATAATGATGCTCGTGTTTTCGAGGTGGATTATCTCAACATTTTTTTCAGCATAGGGCGCGGGAAAACATGAGATGAAGGGGAACGAGGGGGTATGAAGGAGTTGATACAGAGAAAAATGTGGATTGGCTGGGGATATGCTTCTTCCGAACGATATCGGGGGAGGCTTGTGTCCGAATGACGGATGTTTAGGAAGATAGAAGAGAAAGATTTAAGAAGATTCGGAGATCGATAAGGCTGGGTGGATAGGAATTGGAATCGGGAGGATCATCCAGTACTTGCATCTTTTTCACACTTTAAAAGAAGACGAAAAATGAATTAGGCCTGCCGAAAAATTAATCACGGTCACTATAAAATCAGTACTCGGATGAGGGAAATTACAACGACTGCCCAATTCTCAATCATTTTGCAGGAGTGAGTACTTTGAAATGATTCCATTACAATCCGGCGCACATTGATGGGGATATCGACTATGACGGACAAAATAGATTTTTCTGACTACATTGAAACTCTCGTTGAACATGCGATTCACGTCCATTAATGCCTGGGGCACCGTGCAAAATTAGTTTAGCATTAAATTATTTATACAGATAACTGCTTCAATTTCATACCATATTTAATAAAAATACGTTTTTAATTTAAAAAAATACATTCTTTTGAAATTTTTTTCAATATAGTGTAATTAACTTAGGAAATACAACTGTGTATCTTATTAATATGTACATCAAAGTATTTAAAAATGGATTTACTTCCACTCCGCGGGGTGGCTTCATTCTCCATAAAACTGCGGGAAGCCGCATCTTTTAAGGCTTTGGAACCTGAAAATATGTTCTAATTCAACTAACAAGTCATAAATTTCGCGAAATTTACTTAGGAAAGAGTGCGGATGCAATTAATTTGCCGTTCATGGCATTCATGTAATATATCATTATTTGAAAAATACGGGCTAGAAATAAAATAAAAAATATAAAACAATATATGATGCTTCTAAAAAGATACTTATGCTAAAGCCTCACCAACGGTGCTCAGCTCTGCGTATAGCAGAGTACAAAAAGATGAATACTTTTTGCGTATCTAGCTAGCATACGGCTCATACCACACCACTCATTCATTAATTCACTTTTGCCCTCAATGCCTCATAGGGCAATCCAAGCGCTAAATTTCCCGGAAAAAATGATTTGACTTCATCGCCATTCGAGATTGAATATCCTAACATGCGAAGTAGAAGTATTGAGAGGCTTCGATTCACATGATGATACACTGAAAAATTAATTCAGCATATTTGGACTCGTTTCTTGCATACAGAGAGGTGCAAATCGTGCACATCTATCTCGTAAGCTTTGGTTGAGAGATAATGATCCTACTTAGACGATTAAGAGTATTTATAATTTTCATGAATGTATCTTTAGGCTTCAAAATATATGAAAATTATTCCGAACTATAATGAAATATTTAATTTAAAACTATCATCAAAATTTTAAAAATGGCCAGACAGATACTAGATAGAGAAAATTTTATTCGTTTCTAGATAATATATGCATGTCCTTTAGTATTATATTTACGCATTCCGATTATTTACATTTTTAAAGCAGTTTGAACATGATATCACCCAAAGATAATAAATGTTTCTCCATAGTAATAAAAATTGGGATATTTTTCGATGAATCCCAAAATATCAGTCACAGACCGAATCATAACTTCTCGAGACAAATTCCAAAAAAACAAACAGTTTACCATATTAAGTAATGGGTATGAGTCCACCAGATACTCTATTTTAAAAATTCCAGGTCTTCCTGAAGCATAGATCGCATAAAAATGCGCCGAGTTTGTCAGATTTAAAACCAATACAACAAATCAATTAACGAGTATATCAGTCAAATTAATCCAAGTTTGAGCGCCAATAATAATATTACAGTTGCTTCATAATTATCACAAGAATTTGGACTCAGACAAAACATTTTAAGGATTTTTTAAAATACTCAATTTAACAATTACACTCAAATGTTAACTTCCACAATAGTTACAGAAAATTTCGCATAAAATAAATTTAAAATCATTCATCCCACAATTGAATATAAAAATCATATGCCATATTTAATCAAATTACTCTTTTATTAACTATTACATGTCATTTCAGGAAACTTCGGCTCATTGGATTAATCTAAGGCTAGGTTTATTTATTCTTAAAGGCGGAAAACTAAAAATGCTAGGCGAGGTAAAACAACGTTACTTACATGCCTGTCGGAAAAGTAAAGTGCCTCGAAAAGGGAAGTCTCATATGCACATCATTTTATACTCTCCCTCCATCCCTCGTATCAAACGTGAATACCAGGAAAGAAAACCAATTCCACGTCACTCACGGAATATTTGTTTGTCCAGAGCAGTTGCTGCAAGCGGGCTAAAGCTCGGATTTGATTCACTTTTTGCATTTTGAATCCGGTTTTTTTGATTCTCTCACTCAAATCCCATTGCCAGCACATATATTGAGTTGCATAAGGCGAGCACAATCCGACGTTTTATCCGCTCTTCCTTCTGTTCCAACGCATCTCGTCAACATTACCCACGTCACATGCTCTTCTGCACCTAGAACAGGGCGACGCAGGCGAGAACAAAATGAAATGCGAAAGTATTCCGCATTTCGGGAAATCACCCGCGTTCTAGAATTTTGCTGAGAAGGGTTTTGATAGCCATTATCCTACCGTCTTCAAAAGATGTATAAATACTAGCTAAGGAGAACCGCTACTATCCAACAAATCAAGGCCAGTAGGCATACTTAATAACACAATTTTTACGTTATACTCAATATCAACACTTTTTACGTTATTCTATGTACAGGCAATGCCTAAAGACGATTTCTCAGTATCAATCTAACAGCTATAATTATGTCTGTGTTAAAATGGTTGAATAAATATCAATTCATCAAACTGAATATTTATGTGGCACATCAATTGCTCAATGAGTCAGTAAAGTTTCAACTACAGTGAACAGTGGTGGTGATAAAATAGGAATTTGATGTTACAAATTTGAAGGGGAAAAAAATATTCCACGTGCAAAAAAATACCCGAAGAACTAAAGAAGTAAAATAATCGCTTGTTAGAAAAAAGTCTGCATATTTTAATATTAATTACACGACTAGTAAAAAATCCAAATTCTACATTTGCCAAACAAAGATAGAGATTTTGTGTTTGTGAGAATTTATTGTCGACCCAAACTACTTTGGGGATTTCCGCGACAAGGATATCTCCTCACATGCGGACCAATTGAGCCAGTAATAAATGGCACCAGCCACCAGTTGACATATCTCTAGAACCCAAGATATTAATCTCCCCCGCATGTATCAAGCATGCGGGGATTAAACTGGAGGTCGAGACGGAATGACAAACAAGGGGTTCGTTTTTTCGTTGCTCGGAAGGAGGGGCCGACGCTTCAACCTGACCTCAACGACTATCGGCGTGGCTGAATTTTCCGTTCAGACCGACATTACAACACAAGCGATCGAGGAAACGTATAAGAACAACGAATACTCGCGGGCACAAGCTCAGAAATGGATTTTCACTTTCATAAATCACGTTCATCCAATTTTCTTTCAAAATTGGGCCATTGGAGATAGTTCAGAAGCAACGAGGCTTCTAAAAGCTCACAGCACAGGGACTCTATAGAGCTATTTTCTTCCCCGACATAAACACAAACTATTTTCGATAATGATCAAATGGAGGATAGTGAGATGCCGCCGGATAGTTCAAATTCCTCCATTTATAATAGCAATAATTCCCCAAGTCTATTACACTCAGTATGAAAAAGTGGTGTGCGCCCATTGATAGACCATAGCATTACTGTAAATCATTGAAAACCATCAAGAAAAATGTCAAGAACACTAAAATAAGCATGCAGTAAAAGAACAATCATTTACCGTAAGGCCGTAAGCTTAAAATGTATAATGGGATAAATACAACAGTTTATTTCGATTTCTAAAAACAATTCTCTATCAATGTGTTAGAATAAATAGAATAAGTAAATAAAAGTGAGTAAATAAAGAAGTAAATAAAGTACGTAAAATTGAATAGTAAGGATAAGTGAAAAACTAAATGATATTATTAATGATTTCCTTTATCCGGCATAAAAAATTGGCTCCAATTTACATAATAAGCATTAGCTTTTACAATTGGATAGCGTGGTCGATGCAAACATATTTAGATGAGGCCACATTCGCTTCCTTAATGATGAAACCTCGTACCATGAGAGGAAAGGATAGGAATAAAATATTTATTTAGTGCACCATACCTTTTTATACCCCACTATATTTTATATCACAACTTTCCCGAGCACTTAAGAAATTCTGAGTATTCGTACCCTCCCTGTAAAACAGCAACTTGCTCAACAGCTTTTTAAGTCACAATTCACCATGTCACTACTCCCCATGTCACTATTCAATTGAATGTTCATACTTGCTCGAAAAATTGCCTTTTGTAACGAGATATGCATCATCACACTCACTTATTTTGCAAAGTGTAGCCGTAGATATTGCCTATTTTTCGTTTTTTACGACGCATCACATTTTTTCGGAGAAAAAGCTAACAAGTATGATAAAAAAGATAACCTACTCTAAGCATGATGTGTCCATAGTTATTTTTCTCCACACTTGGAGATTAGAATTTTCCACTACGATGAATATTTCCCCTTAACTTCCTTTTTTACAAGTTACCTACTGATGCTCGTTGCTCTTTACCCATGATGGATGAACTCCTGAGAGCGCAGTTAAGTCAGTCTATCACATGAAAGACATCGTGACGTGAACATTCCGTTGAATGACGTGAATGGCTGTGATCATATTTCTCGATATTCATTCACAGTGTAACCGGTCCCACAAACTTGAGGTGAGGTGGTGGTCTGGGAGCACAAGACAGTAAAGGGAAGGGTGATAACGGCTTTTAGACCAAAGTTTGAACATTTTGCTCACGTCACGTGATCACAGCCGTCGCAGTCTTCTCAGATATTACGATGAGGTGGTGTCAACATAACAAGCGGTTCTCGGAGAAGGAATGGGAGCGAAATCCGGAAATTAGGAGCAGGTCCCTGTATTCCCACCACCCCCATTCTCTCTCTCTATCTCTATTATCGTCACCTTTTTGTTCCTCGTAACCCTATAATCCTCCGCGCAACTTCAGGCATTACTCACCCTCTTTCGCCGCACTCGACAATTCCATCCCGCTCACACGAGCCGCTTTGCAAACGGAAGGATTCTGACTGTCTGAGGGAAATTGCGAAGAGTCGGAGGATTTTGCCCTCTCATACTGACCAGTAGACGTGCGTTTCTTCATTCATTCATGGCGAATTTCGATGTGGGTTCATGCGAACTAGATGTTCTAGTCCCAAGTCCACATTGTAGCACGGGTGACGAGGTCGTGCTTTCTAAACCACTGTCGCTCAGGTAAAACCAACGCTGTCACTTAAGAACGATTAACCTGACAATTTTCAAATCATTACTTAAATTAATGATGTGGGACGCAGTCACGCGCACGGAAGCAAAGATGTACACAAGTAGGGTTCCGGTGATATAACGAGAGCCGGACTCCATAGCAGTGAAAGTCACAGGGTTTATTTATCGGAATTTTTTTCATGATGAGGCAAACGAAAACGCTATGATTCCAAAAAATCATATATATTTAACGACCATGGTTTCAATGAATTGCATTACATCCGCCTAACGATGATGAACTACACCAAAAACACGTTCGTTAGTTTAAAAATACGATTTTGTGGGATTGGAGCGTTTTCTTGTTGTTCCATATGCGCGCAAGCCCTTGTGAAGCCTAACCATCTCTCATTCAAACCCAGCTCACATCAGTTACCACGCCAGCGACCTTTTCTCGACCTGTCTTTTGCTCCCGTTCACTCCCATTCCGCTATCTACCATCACTGCCTCCTTACAGTGTGTATATCACGACCCCACCTTATGATGACACCCACAATCTTCTTCAGCCATTTCAGAAGGCGATACCGTAACCAGCTCGCTTACGCTCCTATCTTACGTGGGACTGCGTAGACGTGGAGGAGAAGAAGGGGTTTAGGATCGAATAAGGGTCGAGGTCCCTCTACACCCTCCTCGCTCCCTGTCCCCTTGAAGAGGTGATTTATCGTACCCCTATTCCACGCCCACTTTGTACCAACTTCACTTCGGGAAGAGAGTTCTATTAGAGCTTCTGCTAAGGAAATTGTTGAAATGCATGTCCCATTGCCCACGGCATTGTTTCTCATGTCCAATGCTCATCGCAAGAAGAGTTGTAAAATATTAGATTTAAACATTCAAATGATTCCAATAAATATTTAAAAAAATGCATATTGGGAGCAGTATGGTTAGTCTTTGACAGAATTGTCTGCTGAAAGTCCATTTACCTCAAAATCAAAACTTGACGTCACTCATGACTCAGCAAAAATGTTAACCATACATTTTCCGCTTCAAGATACCAATAATAAGTCATAGGTACTTATAAATTGACTAACTTGCATGGTTTTATACAAAGCTTTTTAAAATACTTCACTTAACAGACATCATCATTCTGAATTTTTTGAATTAGCGAAATATAGAGTTATAGGTTTTTGGTATCTTTATAGGTCTAAATTAAGTTTTTAGTTCGTGGTTGAGGTAAACATGTGGACTGAAGTCATATGCTGCGAAACCAATAAGTTGGACAGCATAAATATAGCGCATAAATGAGAATAACTACATATATGATACAAACATAATTTAAAACCGAAAATACTGAGGTGTTACCATTTGTACTTAAAATACCAACAGGCAATCAGATTTGTCTTGCCGTAGGTACTGAATTTTATATATCCTGAATACTTTTTATTAAAGGATAAATATTTTCATATGTAGATATAATAAGTAATATAGATACCTTAAATAACTATTTATAAGACAAAATAAAAGACAAAACAGCTGAATCTTCAATCTCATGTTAAAAAAACTATTTCAGGATTTTCATTCTGATTTAATTATGTATTTGTTAGAATCATAAATAACTTCACAGCAGCTTTTTCCAAAAAATATAACATTATTAGGGGTAACTTATACAGTTCTCTGTACTTGACTTATTCTTATATATTCCACATTGCTCTACGACTGACCAAACACTATCCCGTCGCATGCTGACTCAATATAAGCCCCCGCCGCGGGATCAATTACTAAACTTTAAAATATTCAACAAGCACCATTAACTGGATAGTACGAAATAAAAAACAACACGAAGACGTTAAAATACCTAATTATACTATCATATACAATTTCCTGTTTCACAGGATAGTGATGTTTAAATTATGGTAGGGTTCAGGGATCCATTTTCGGAGAAACATTCAGATATGGGTTAAAGAGGAATTGAAATTCTTATCAGCTCTAGCGAGTAGGTGTTACACCTCCTAACGCCGGTCCCATTCATCCTCTGCCATACCCCTCCCCTCTCTCTATCAACTTACTGCGACCTATCCCAACCTCTAACCCCCGGTTCCCTCCGCTCTCGGAGAACGGGTCCCTCCATTTACGTAGCAGCCAGCCATCGAGGCCCATAATCCCAGGATCGCTGTAGGTTGGAGGAAGACGGGAAAGAAGTGTCTTTCGCCAATCTCTTCCTGGTCTCCCACACACCTTGAGCACTTCCCACCACGCTCAAGAAATCATAGGCGGAGAAAAAATGATTGGCATTATAACTCGCAGATCGCGTACCGGTGCAGGACTTAGTGAAAAGCGAGCCGCCATTTCCCGGAACACGACGTTCAAATTCCATTCCTCCTCTGTCCACATAATCAGCAACTCTCCCTCTCTCAAGTCTTTCATCCATCCAGCTGTTCTTATTTCTATTCCTCTTTTTCCTTTCATCCTTCCAACAAGACCTCTTAGAGTTGATTCCTCCCTACGCCCTTCTTTTTATGTCAGATTGATCCTTCCCACTGCCATGGTGTCATTTCTGAGTCCTAAATTACGTAAGTTTGCCGAACTGAAGAGGACCGGGTGCAGTAACATTTAAAAAAAATCGTTAATGCCCTGGCACAAATGGCAATCGTTAAACCTCCTACCTATATCTTCAACTCTTCAATTCAAATGCTCTGATTGTTGGGAGGATTATCAAAAGGAGTGGTAGTTGATGCTTTCAATATATTTCCTCGAAGAGATACGTAAACAGATATATCAGAGATAGGGAAATGCATACTCCTTTTGGAGGTCTTTTCCTTTTCTGCATCGCCTTTCTCCTTTCTCATTGCATGAGTAAAAGCCAAGGAGGTCAAGGGAGGGGAGAAATTCTCTACTTACATAAAATAAAACATAGCTAATACCCCAAAAATCTCGAGTTTCGCTGGCTCGTGAATCGTTTCCAGGTCTATGGTTTATTTTTTAACTAGTATTGCTCAACTTTGTTAGTGATTAATTGAATTTTTTAAATGAGATTACACGCAGCGATAGGTTTAGTAAGAAAAATCCATATTTTTAGCTGAATGAATTAGCTCTTTGAGAGGGGAGAAAAGCTATCACAAGTTCCCAATAGGATTGGCCTCATAGGAGTTGGAATTTATCAATTTGATTTTCAGAGATAAATACCTTTCGTTCAACAGCTCTTCCACCCGGAAGCTTTATGCGATTCGCCGAATGTTAAAAAATAAATATTGTATAGCATTAAGAAATTGAAATCAGGCATTAATAAAATGATATGGAGCTATATCAGCCATTTGACTATTAAAAATTACTTCAAAGACCACATAATATAACATGAAAAAATTATTTTGAGAAAATAAAATATTATGTCCTCATTTATGACTCACAAGTCATTATCAATAGTTATCATTATATTTTACGTCGAAATACCGAAAAACTTAATCAATCTTAATATTTTTATCAAACAGGGCAAATAAAAATAGTCAATTAGAAATCAGCAGTCACCAGATTTTCACCTTAAGTCCCCAGTATTCACAATTTGTTCACATATCATGAGGACTTTGAGCGTCAGGTATACTTATAAATCATTAAATCTCTCCACACAGTGCCTCAAAATGAGTGCTGAAACCTTAAAATATTTTTTTTGGGTTTTAAATACTGATAAAAATGTCACTGGTCTTGTTAAACTAATGAGCCAATATGTAATTAAATTATGACATATTTGTTGCTTGAAGGTTTATTAAATCCAACGTCCAGGGACGTAGCCGATAGAATATACATATTACTTCATACTGAAATTTAAATACTAAATCCACCGAAATCATTTTTTCTGCAAATTTCACGATAGTTCTGCAGTGTATACGAGCTACAAAGATGAGAATTAAAAATCAAGGGTATTTTCTCGGAAAAGATAAATACCACGGCCATTGGTTTAACTAAGAAATAACTCTTGAAGAAATTCAAGAGCTGCCGCTGGAGTTCATTCGTGAATACTTTCCCCTCAATTTACAAACTTAAAACTTCATTTTAATTCATTTCAGATAGTTCAAAACTTCATGGCCAGCAACTTGTATGCTCATCCTCAGATTACAATATAAGGTTTAGTTTCTTTAATTTAAGGGAAAAACGGTATCGTGGCCTCAACAACGTATCTCAAATTACTAGTTTAATTTAGGCAGGGTAAAATCTTTGATTCAATACCCAAAGTCTCTTTTCCTCTGCTCTTCGATCTTCCTTCAAACCCATCAGCCTGTGGGTGCCACTATGGCATTATTTCACTCAATCCGCTTAAAGAATGGATCGACCTCTGACTAACGACCATTTCTATCCCCGTCTAATTCTTTCACGCCAGCATTTAGTTATTATTTATCTCCTTTAATATCAAACTCTCTCCGTTTCGAGTAACCCTACCTCAAATACACATCCAAATATTCACCTCTCGCCATCGCCTGGGGAATATTGACCCCGAATACCCTCGACCAATGCATCAATATCATCTCTATAAACTACGCACAAAACTGCCCTCTGCTTTTACACACCTTATCTCTAGTTATTCTTACTTCTTGACGATCATAACCAAATACCTTCTGCGGAAATTCAAGACCACGCATCTCTTCAGTCAATATTCCGGTAGAATTAACAGAAATATTTTTCGTTTCACTGCAAAACTTTGAGTAATCTCGACTGGTAGAAGTGGAAAGAGGAGTTCTGAAGACGATGACAAGAAGTTTAACGACTATAATAAAAAAACTGTTCATTGCCTCTGAACCGCTAAGGGGTACTCAATTTTACTTCAGCCATAAAAGGCACGGAATAAAGCTACCTGGTGACAGTATGAAAACAAATATGAGGACATTCAGACGTTCAGACGTCAAATGATGTCAAAATGCAGTGATACGAAGTTCGTATGTACACTCAGTAACAACATATTTTTTCACGAATTATTTTTTTAGCAAGCAGAATAATACGCTTCTGTTAAAAAGATGTTTTCAGCCAATGGCATGAAAAATTGGGCCAAGTTAAAGCATAACTCATGTATAGGTCTTGGGATTTTTACATATAGGTTCAGCCTTGAAAGATATTTTTTGCGTCGTAAGCACGACTACATTTTCTTCATGAGTTAAAAACCGCAAGTATTTTAAGTGGAATTTGTATGTGATCTCAATGATGAGAACAAAATTTCGCTCAAACTACTTAAAAGAGTACTATCTTATATGGAAATTTCAATTAGTAACGGTCAAATCATGATTTCGCCGCCAATGAGTTTGAAAAAGTTAGGAGAATTGAGTATGATACATCTACCATAGGGAACGATATGAAGGATATAAAATCCAAAGTTATCCAATTCTCTCGATTTGACTCCTTTCCTTCTACCATATTGATCATCTTCCACATGAACAGCTCTCTTTTAGCATCAAACTAAAATTTTCCACCTACTTAACAAAGTTTCTAAACCTACATCTCAATCCTCACTTCCATTTTACCCTTATAACTTCATGGCAAATTTCAACACTCAGCTATGCACCCTCTTCCTTTCTATCCAACTCACCTCAGCTCCTTTTCCACGCTCAAATCTTAATTATTTTCCCTGTCCAATTTTTTCATCTCCTGACCTTAATGACTCACACCCATATCCCTCTTTATCCGGTTTTGGTCCCTTTCTCTTAATTTTTCCGCCTCCTTTCCTTCACCCCTCCTCCTCCCGTATTCTCCATCTGCGAGTTCGCCAACTAAGGTCCCTGATTTCATATCGCCCGCTGTCTCCTTCTTCACACCTCAGCAAATTACTTATTTCCCTCCTCTGAATTTCATCTCAACCCCTACATCACTACTTCCTGGCTTGACCTAGCCTCACCATCGCGGGGAGGGAGAGTTATATCACGACGGCCGAAGAGAGTGAGCCTGGAAGATTTAAGCTTACATTAACAAACTTCTTTATGGGGTCTACCAGCTCTATGCAACTCTCTTTATAGTCTCTAATATCAAAAACTCATTAGTTATAGTTAGTGAAAGAGATTCTTTTGAGACTGTCGGAACTGAGAGACCCTTGAGGGACAATTAGTTAATCCGGAATAGGTTTTATTCTTACTTCTCCATCTCGCTCGCTCATTAACTCTCGATAATATTGCACTCCTTCAACACGTGACCTAACTCATTCTTAGGCAAGCTATCCGTATATAAAACATTTACAAGACATTTAATATTCCACAAGAGACTGGTAAAAGTAAATTTCACAGCCATCACCGTCGGAGTAGGCGTACTATCTTTCTTTTCTCCTCTCCGTAAAACTTAGTACAGTTGTCTCTCTGATTCATTTCAATACAGTTGCTGTGTTTGGCACTCTTGGCATTCATTTAGGTTTAGAAATATAAATGGCCAAAATTGACCCAAAAATGCGAATATTTTTATCCATAGAAATTGAAATCCTATTTAGTTTGTGAAGTTATTAGAAAATGAATTCTGGTAAAAATAAAAAAAAATTATCTTTGCACAAAAACAGGTTGTACAACTCCCAGACAGCATTCCAATCTAATTGAGGATTGGGCCATAATCTGTGATATAATTATGATATAAACGAAATATAGTTTAATACTTCATGCTATGTTCACCAACTGGATGGTCGTAGATAATTAAGACATAAAATAGGATAAGGACATAAATTCCGTAACTTTTCATAACAGAGCACAAAAATGACCACTGAAATTATATATAAAGTTGGAAAATAAACCTCATCTCTCCATGTTTTGAGGGGTGCTCCATGTCCATCGCTCACACATCAGGTAAGGAGGGAAATTATTTTGTTACGAAAAGCCAAATGAAGTTGAACGCCACCCTACGACGGTCTAAGAATAAATATTAACACTTTTTCACAAATATATCAATTGGAGCTGAAATCTGTGATACCTCAAAGCATATACATTCAAAATGTAATTTATAACAATAGAATGCCTTTTATTCATTATTCCGTGACTGAGCCACGCATTTTAACTTGAGTGGACATCAGTATCGCTGGTGTTCTAAGCGTCGAAGAGAACATTTCAAGGTAATTGCCGCGAAAACCTATGAAACAAATTTATACTAAGCTGGTTTGCAAATTATATTTTCTCTTTAACCCATTGGCCAAAAAATATTTTCCTCATCCTGATTAATGAAGAATACTCCATGATAAGTGGGAATAGCTCTAACGAAATGGCGACAAAGAAGAGAAACGGAGATAGGAAGAGATTGGATACCGTCGAACGACAAGAGTAAAAATCGTGCGCGACTCTTCATCTCCCCTTCATCACTCACATACCTCTCTCTACGATTTCTACGACTCTTTGCGAACGAACACGTTATCCGCTTAAAAACACACTCGCTTGTTGTACACAGCCAACTATTCAACAGATGACAACCCGAAGCGGTTGGTGTAGAGGACAGGCCGCGGTGGTGAGGCGAGTACAAAATAATAGGGGATGTGGGAGTAAAAGGATTTTCAGGCACGTTTACGGCATACGATATGTCAGGTCGGAGAGTAAAGTTAATTTTATAAATGATATGAGATGATAACGGGATGCTCCGGGTATCTGCATGAAAATAGAGACAAATAGAGGAGTCCGCAAGGAAGGTTATGTATTTTCACTTAGTAATTCTTGCTATATAAAATGAGGCTTATGACAACTATATCGAGCAGCTTGGGTTAGTTTAGTACGAAATGAAAATAAATTAAAAACGAGCGTCAAGCATGAAAATATCAAAAAGGAGTTTTCATTGATACTTCAGCTCTAGTAAAGTGTATATAAAAAGAAACTAGATAAACCCAAATACTTGTCGATTTGGATAAAGTGTCGTAATCAGTGAAAAAGAATTTTTAATAGTTTTGTCATTTTAACAGGGTAATACTTATCAATTTTAAAGAATTTGCCATGCAGGCTCAAATAAGGAAAATTCCATGGTACCAAATTTGATATTTGCGATCAAATAAAGTTCAAATTGTGCTTCACGATGGCCCAAAGAGCACCGAATTAGTTTCCATTAAATAATTTAATTTAGCTTGTTAAATTGAGGGTAGCTAATTCGAGTGTTTGTGATGTCATCAAAGAATGTAATTCTAGCTGCACGTAAACAAGTCTTTTTCCCAGCAAGAGCGAATCGTATTCGATGATTAACACCATCGACCCCAAATTCCGTAGAAGCACGAGTTCACACATCGAAGTACTACTTAAAAATTTAGGTACCGTAATGATACGCACCACTGCGCTGCAATCGACACCTACCTCCAGCTAAACCAAGAGTTAAACTACTGATTAATGCAAAATCAATGGCAATAAATCAATTGCAGTTAACGGCTAATGTTGCAATAATCGTGAACCCCTGTTGCTCACGGAAGTAGCATCAGCAAGGATTAGAGTGGAGGGAGGGAGGATGAGGAAGGTTCTGTTCCATCAAAGCAAAGCACGGTTAGTCATCCGCTACGGTGCTCCTCTCCAATTCAACCTTGTCCTCCATCCCACATCATCCATAAAGCGCAGGAACAGACATCACGTCTATAACCCCCACCTTGGATAGTACACTCACTCTTACAAAAAGAGAAGTATCAGGCTTGATGTGATGGAAAGAGTTCATCATAAAGAATGAGAGTAAGACAATTTTCTCTTAGATAAATTTTATTCGACCTAGGTTTCGTTGTACTACATCATCATTAGGCACAAATAACAAAACAATTGTTTTTTGGTTGCCCTTGGTCGCCAGTCGGAAGAGCAAGAGTGGGTGTCATAAAGAATAATAGTAAGGCAATTTTCACTTAGATGTAGTATATCCAAACCTAGGTCAAATAAAATTTATCTGAGTGAAGATTGCCATACTCTCAATCTTTATGATACCCACTCTCTAAACTGACAACCAAAGGACGCATTTCCCGATTGCCGCCACTCCCGCAGTGTTTGCAACCCGTCTCTTTCCCAGCCCTCCAGACACCGGTGCCGGCTTCTCGGACGCCTCTGGTGACGATTTCATCCTCAATGATATATCTCTCTTCCCGAAACCATATATCTTGGCACATCATTCCGTTTCACCTCGGACATAGCTTGCCATCCCGTATGAGTGTGTGCAAACAATTTTCGACGCCTCTCTTATGATTAATACCCCGCGTCCCACCACATACGCTGGTTCTACCATCACGCACGTTCTCTCATTTCCCAAGAGAGTACCGCACTAAACCTATCTTTGTAGTTACTTCCCTTTCCTCTCTCCCTGTCACCTGCCTCCCCGCACAGGGCAAGCGGACGAAATTGCCTCTGGTTCCCACATTTTATCCCTCCAGCCACCAACACTCAACATTCCCTTAGAGGGGTCCTCCAACAGCGTTTTTCAGTAACCAATATAATCTATTGCCTTAGTGAAAAATCTCAGAGCAGCAGCCTCTTAGAATTCTCCATGAATTAGATTCGTAAAGATCCGCGGGCACAGCTGATCAACAAGAAGGGGAGGTTGATGGAGTAAGATGATGGGAAAATACGGGGAAGAAAGGGAGCCCAATCTATCGCTAAAAAGGCACTAGGAACAAACTACGCAAGCGAGGAAAAGTATCGATCACTTTGAATTAAGTAGACACCCTATCCTCGGATCTCATCGTTAAAATAACGAAACTGGTCAGCAAGTAAAGTGGAGTCCTCAAATTTCTCGGTGCGTTGAGATCAATTAGATAAGTTATCTGGGTGATCCTCTACTTCAAACAACCTTCCTCCCCCTTTGTTCATATTTTGATAGTTCCGTAACCCATATCCCTAATTAGCGCCTGGAACTTGAGCAAGAGTTTGACTACGCTACCATCTTACCGAGCCACGGCTGGGCCATGTCAAACTGTCAATTAGATATTGTAACTGCACTCCAACCAAGTCCTCAACCAACTGTTCTCAGTTCCATTTTAATCTAGATACCAGTAAGCTTTCTGGATTGATTTATGAATTTTACATTGGCTTTTGTAAATAGTAACGTTCATCATAAAATCACTGGAAGTGGGGAATACTGATTGCTACGTGGAATTTCTATTCCAAAGTTATGAAATCTAATATATGAAAACTAACATTTGTTTGTCTTTTATATATTCCAATACCATTCATCAGATTACAATGAAACTTTGGTGAGTTGTTGTGCGCGCGCCCGCAGAGGTTTATGAATTGTTAAATATATTGTACAATAGGTGGAGCGCGAGTCGTTTCAACATCTGAATGTTGTCACGCGAGCTCCTCAAACAAGTGAGGAACAACAAGCAAGCAACGACGAAGATCGTTTACGATTTGCTCAATCACGTGGATCAGAATCGAATCAGAGAGACATAATATCGCCCCTGCTAAAAAATGCTGTATAGTTTCCTTAAAATACTTCAACAGAATTTTTAATAAAGTTCTGTATATATTCCTTAAAATATTGATACGCCATTTTACGGAATTCCCTACGACGTTCTGCAGAATACCTTACGATGTTCTGCAGAATACCTTAGGACGTTCTGCAGAATTCCTTAGGACGTTCTGCAGAATTCCTTAGGACGTTCTGCAGAATTCCTTAGGACGTTCTGTGGAATTCCCAACGACTCTCCATACAGGTCCTTAAAAAACGAACTGGGTCAACGGAAACCTCACATATTTCCGTAGAGTTGCTGAAGTTCTATAGAAGAGCTTGTAAGGAGTTATTTTGCTCTGCAGAAAATAGCTCCACAGAACGCAAGTTCTGTGGAGCTATTTTCTGACTGACTAAGAGCCTGAGTCAGGCTCTTATGTTCCGTACAGATCCTTAGAAAAGGAACTAGTTCTGAAGAAAAAGAGTCAATTTCTGTAGACTTCCTTAAGTTCTACAAAACAGCTTCTAAGGAATTTTTTAGCAGGGGCGAGCATCAGAATCATATCAGTAAGGCATAACTGGTGTTAGAAGGTACGTAATTCATTTATACGTAGGATAAGATTTGGTGCAGGGGTCCTCTTAGCTCTTAAATTCTTTCATTCGTTTTTGCATTCGCTTCGCTTTGTCCTAAAATTGGATTTTTAAGCTTGAAAATCTTTAATTTTTGTAATATGTCCATAATAGAATATTTCATTACTTGGAAACCGCAGCATACGCATTCAATGGAAACTCATGCCATAATTTGTGCGTTACCTATTCCAGTGTAGGTATGAGGTATTAACTGCACTATTAGACTAAGATACTACACTATTGCAAGAAACTAAGAAACTGCACTATTATACTAGACTACATTAGACTACGTCTAGATTAGATTCGTTTGTGTCTGTTTTGTATATGTGTGCCTACTTGGAAAGGAAAAGAGGCATTTCAATTCATGCCGGACACAGCTAGTATAGATATAAAAAAAAGATTTATTGACAAAATCGGTACAACGTGTTAATAATCTTCAAAATACTCTCCATGAGCATCTACAAATTTTTCCCACCGACTCTCCCATGCTCGGTACGACCCCTCGAAGGCCTCGACGGAAACCTCCATTAAAGCTGTCACGGCCGCTAGGGTAGCCTCAATGTTATCAAAACGGAGTATTTGGAGTGCGGTCTTGACTCTCTGGAACAAAAAGAAGTCGGCCGGAGCTGGGTTTGGACGTTGTAGATTATCTTCGTCGGTGATTCTCTCATTCCACTCATCATCATTATTCTTCTTTAACCACTCACTTCCGATCTCATATGTTTTAAAGCTGTTATTGTAGAAGTCTAGCTCCCACATGAAGCTTCAAAAAAACCTGCTTTAAAAATGCTTCCTTACCTTAAAGCATGCGCTGCTAGCCGTTCATGGATTCTTTTTCTATTAGAAAGCCTTATTTTCCAGGGATGGTCAATCCACTCTATCATTCTTTCTCCTTCCTTCACTGGTGATCCTGCTTACCAGACGCCCAAATTCTTCCACCTGCGCAAGGTTTGTGGCTCTACATTGAAAATGATTTCTTTACGCTTTCCGCACACCATTGGGGTTTATACCACACTGGGCTTATCACATTGAAATTTAAGTTGTATTTTTATAGTTTTATCCAAACAGTTCTACATTGGGCAAATTACAATAAAGTGCAATAGAACAAACGGCTTAAAAAGCAGAGAGAAGGAATTAAGATAGGTTCTAAAGAAGTAAACTGGATAAATGTGACGGGAGATTTTTCCCGTAAAAGTTCTGGGTTATCATCTCAATACCATGTCGATGATGGAGGGTAAGGTAATTAGAATAACATCGGCATGATAAGATTGATGTCGATAACATATCGCTGATAGCCTGTTTCAGAAAAGGTCAGCAAACGGAAAGTCTGCTAGGGCTGGCGAGCAGAGGAGAATAAATGGGAGTGCGCGGAGGAATTACTGAGGACAGGCCATTTTGTTAAATATAGAGAAATAGAGATAGCGAAAGAAATGGCAGTGGTTGCGTATTTAAAATTATGAATGAATTGAAGGAGAATGTGCCTAACTTGTCATAGATAGGATATGTATAATGAAAATGATAAGTAGTAAAAAAAGTACCCATGGATGAGAGCAAATGAAAGTCAGAATTAAGAGTAGACAATGAGATTTCTACGATCTCTTTGAGAACTATGAGAACGAGGGAGAGAAAAGCAGCGTAGGATATAAAGAAATCATCAAGGTGGAAATTTACACTGAAATGGACGAAGATCACTTTTTTTTACTTATCTCAGTCTGATAGAAGTCGAAGTTCGGAGAAATGATTGAGTTTAAGATTGCTGGCTCGGCAAAAAGCACTTTTCAATGACTTGAAAAAATCTAGTTTTTCCCCAGATAAGACCCATTTTTTGAGTTTGGAAACTGCCTAAGAAGAGTAACCATATCTTTTTTACCAGCTAAGGAGTGGAAATAGAAGTTAAGTCATAGATAGAGCTCTAAAAACAGTTTGATAAGGTTCAAATCTCAAAAATGAAATTCTCCAAAAATTCATCAAATGATTTCTAAATGAGGTTTCTCTCCTGAAAATAACAAATATTTGTTTACGAATTTAATGATTTCTTATTCTTAGACATTATTAAATTGGAAAGGAGTCGGGGGATTTCCCAGGGTCCATTAACGTCATCAGTGAGTTGATTTGACTCGTGAGTATATTTGCTTGCACTCAGGAGTTTTTTAAACTCCTGATTTTGTTCTAGATTTTTTTTTCTCGGATGATTGCCAACTCTTAGAAATAGATTCCTGAAGGCACCTTAGAGCTTTGTCTCCTCGGGTTTATCTTTGCCCTTCATCCAGCCACATTTGGGTTGGAAAGAATTTTCTAATGGAATAAATTCAGAACATAAATAACTGGATTAAAAATACCCCTTCTCACTCGTCATTTTATCGTTACCGATTTCATTGTTTTCCCTTTTTGAAGATATCTAACGCCGTGTCTTTTCTTCCTTTTACCCTCTCTTTTTCCCGGATACAACCAGTTGCGCCTAAAAGGACTGCAAACATTGAATGTGGCTCCATTAATCTGGGCTCCTTTATCAATATACCAATATCTCTGGCGGCAACTGGAGAGCGGGGTATGTGAGTGTTAGAGAAATGAATGGGTGCAAAAAGGCTTTGAGGAGCAAGGAATGGATTGAGCACACAGAGAGAGACAGACAGATAACGCTGCGATTTCGGAATGTTGGTTCCCTAAGGTGAAGGTACACAGGGAAAGGTGGAAATGGGGATAATCCTGCGGAGTATACTAAGATGATAGAGAAGTTACGTTTGTGGCGATTAAGAGGTATACGAAAAGAAGAAGGTTTAGGAGAGTAAAGGAAGAGCAAAGTGGAGAGGAGTGTGAATAATTGGCGTGCCCACATAGCTCACGGGCGAGGTTGAGCAATAAGGAAATTAAGGACTCTCAATGGAGTTAAACAAGCTTGAGGATGTGAGTTGAAGTAAGTGTGGGAGAAGGTCATGGGAATATGAGGTGGGTGCACAATGATAGAAGAAATAAGTCGGCATAGGACGTAGTTGACTGAACTCCAGATTCCTAAGGTGCTTTCAAAAGAAAGGAAGTAAATGCAGACAGGGAAAAATAAAATGAGATCAAAGATACCCCGATTTAAATACATTAAGCGAGAGTTTACTGTGTGAATTATATATGCCATATTCTATTTGTTTTAATTTCAGGAGTAATAGGAAGCATGACAAAAACTTAGGAATAATGATGAACCAAATAATTGTTTTATGAACGAACTCTAATGTAAGTAAGTGAACACACATGCGTATTTCAACCTTGTACCTCATTTATTCATGCCATACGCTGAAAAATCACTTTAAAACAGATGCTATTTTCAATTCGACAAGAAAATTATTTCGATTAATTTGATTCTTAAATTATTAAGAAAAATACTAATTTTCAGAAAGTAACGGAATACGCACATGTGAGGCATTATCTAAATAAACATATTTGAGGTTCGTGCGTATTTGCATCACACCTCACGCTTAAAAGCTCGTAAAATTACAGATTTCTTTTGCAATTTAGTCAAAATACTTCTTTAATATAAAATGTTTTAAAATAATTGATAATAATACATACAAGTACTACACACTGTTACATTTTAAAAACTGCCTGTGAGTCAGAACTTTTTCATTTTGTTAAAAAACTTTAACTTTGGAAGGCCGGACTGTACTAACTACCAAAGAAAACTGCTTGTACACTTTAGCTAGAATGATAGAAAGTTTTACAATATAAGGCTTTTGTGATTCTATCATCAGAAAGATGAAAAAATTTTCTTTAGAATTGGGTCAAATTAATAAGTCATAGCTTGATGAAGATATTAGTTTCATGAGTTAAAAAAAAGAAGTCGAGAAAGAATGGCTGAAAGAGAAAGTGAAAAGGAGGGCGTGTTATAATGTGTGGTGATTTGGAAGAAGCAAATGGGAGAATGAACGAGGCAACAAGAAGTAGGAAATAATAGGAATGGGAGACATGGCAAAGGGGGACACAGACGAAACTCAGGAATGGAGGTGTGATGAAAGGATAAGCAAGTTACAGGATCTCTGGAAAGAAGAAAGCGAGTGAAAGACGGTTGAATCGAGGCGGTGGTGGAAGGAAGAGGTATGCGCGAATAAGGCCGGGGGAGTGCGGGGGTATAGAACGGTTAATTTCCGACTGGGGAGTTATTCGAAGGTGGGGACTTTAGAGGGCGTCCCTATAGCACAGACGGAATGGGGATAAAGGAGGGCCGCTCTATACGAATTCATGGCAATGTAGGGCCGGGTCTCTCCAGCTACCTTTCCTCCGTCAATCGCCTACGATGCTGGTGGGACCCCTGGCACTAGTCTTCACTTCTCTTCTACCTCTTCCTCTTCTTACCTTTCTTCCACCCCTTTTCCTTATTCGACCTTCAGTAAATTTGCAATCTTATGATAGAAAGAGTTTGAACTTCCTCCCTACCTCAAATTCTTACTCATTAATTAATATTTAATTTTATGGCGAGTTTTTTATTACTGATTCTTTCCGAGTTATAGAGCTTTGCAGAAAAATATAAAAACTTGTATAGCCCAAGCTTAAAAAACACTCAGCTGATGAATGACGTCACCTGAATATCAATAAACTCTTAGGAATTATAGTAGGAATGGCCTTATGGTCACATAGGAATTTTGTGATCGTGAAACGTCGTCTTTGATCGAATATACCAGAATAATTTCTAGAATGGGATATAAATATTTGTTTAGGTAATGGCAAGAGTAGTTACTGCGCGATTCATTGTTTTAATCCGGCCATGTCACGTTCTTTCATGCATCCAATGACCCTACATTCCTACACACCATTCACCTGCTCCGGAGCTGTGTAACCACCAATTCCGTGGGCCGCATCTGCCAACAGGGTCGTTTCCATTTCATCTCCACCCTTTATAGATCTCTCAACGCCACGGATGCAAGTGTGTTCACTCGTCCAAAAATCTCTTCCCGCCTCGTAACGTCTTCCTCCTCATAACGAACACTTTAACCCTTTCAACTTTATTTTATTAAAACCTAGCTACTATTCTTCATCACCGCGGCAGAGGAGTTTCTCCTACACAAACATAGTTGCTAAAAACACTTGCTCGGACCTTTCTTACGCCTCAATCCCGACTCACGAATCCGTCTTTCTGGGTCACAACCTCATTTCTTTTTTTCCCTTATACTTCCTCTTATTTTCTTCCCGGCGCATATCCAACTCACTTTTTTTCAATGACTTCCGGAACTTCCTCCTTCATCTGGAGAAATATTTTTGTTACTTACGCCTCGTCGTTCCAAGAAAGAGAGAGATGGAGGGGGATTGAGGGCATCGCCAATCGTTACGCTAAGAGACGCTGCTTAGAGCACAGCGGAGAGCGAAAATAAATACCTACAATTCTCCTATTCCATCCCTTCCATCTCTAATTTCTGTTATCTTGCCACTTTTCAATCTCTCCTCCGTTGATTTTTATATATTACCAAACTTTTACTGAAATTAGATATCACAAAGGATAATTGAGCTAAATACAGAAATTTTTTTATTTTAGTTTCCACCACTGTGGCTGTGCTCGTTTGTCTTGGTGGTTACGATAAGGATGCTGGATTAAAGAAATGGTAATGAAAAAACAGCTTTGTCGCAGTGATGTGAAACTTGGGGAAAATGATACGCCAGTTTAATTTCTACTTATGGTTGCCGTAGCTTTCGCACTTCCCTTCCGTCCACCGCCACCCCTCCCTAAGCGCAACGGATGTCAAGACAGCTGGAAAAACTCAGAATGAATTACAACGACAATACTTATCTACCAACTATACAGGAAGAAAGTCGTAACAATGCGAATGATAGGCGGAAGTCAGATAGATGTTAAAATTAACAAAGGAGTAAGACAAGAACCAATCCAACCTCTCAACAGCACTGTTCAATGAGTACTTGGAGGAGGCCATAAGAGAAGCACAAGAAATAGGACTGAGCGGAGTTAAGATGAACGGTAAAGAAATAAATATGATCCGTTTCGCAGATGATATCGTAGTTATAGCTGGAAATCGCGATTATCTTCAAAGGTCACAGAATGTAATGGAGCAAGTTCTCCAGGAATACTACATGAAAATAAGTAAGTCAAAGACTAAAATCCTAGAATGCGGAAGAGAGAAGGTGAGTGTAGAAGTCACCCTGAGAGGATTGAAATTAGTTCAATTGGATTCTTTGATCTATCTCGGAAGCAACAACACGTGGGATGGAAGAAGTACAACGGACTTCGAGCGAAGAATTGCCCAAGCAAAGACGCATTCATGGGAAAAAAGACAACTGCTGAGCTCAGAGAAGATAGGACAACAAACCAGGAAGCACTGTGTGAAAACATTCGTGTGAAGCGTGGCACTCCATGGATTGGAATCATGGACCATTGGAAAAGCTGATCAGAAAAAAATAGAACCTTTGAAATCGGATGCTGAGGGAGGATGCTGAAGATAAAATGGACGGACATAATTAGAAATGATAAAGAGTACAGAGGACTAGACGAGAAAAGTACAATATAGTACATCATACAGAAAAGAAGAACAAGAAGGATTGTACACACCCTGAAACACAATGGATTTGTGAAGAACATAAATGAAGGCAAAATAGAGGGAAAAGCCCCCAGAGGAAGACCAAGGAATAAGTTCGGGGAACAAATAAAGAGGAAAGTAAATAGGAAGAGATGCCAGGAGGTAAAGGAACTAACATTTGGTAGGGAGGGGTGGAGGGCTGCAGTCAACCAATCCTCGGATTGAACGGCCAATGATGATAGCTTTCGAAACTGGATTCAACATTCACTAATGAAAATGGAGTTTCGTCGGGCACCGCCATAATAGCTCGTAAATTAATTATTAATCTACTTAACCGAATTCCGCATTATAATAATCTTATGGAAAACCAAATCAAAGGGTTTTACCGTTTCTACATTAGCAACAGGAAACTATGCGCATACATTTCCCCGGCAAGAATTTTCTTTTTGCGCAATACTCCTTCGCGTAATCTCCAGAAGAAGTAATTCACCAGACTGCAACTTCAAAAAGGCGATATATCTGCCCATCCAATTATTCACCAGTTATTTACATTCAGTTGACTCATATTTCCGCAATCATGGCCTCGTTCAACCCAAGTAATAACCAGCGCCAGCTTTAATAAGCCTCGGTTACTACAGTGCCCTTCCCTTGGTGCCCTTCATCCTCGAAAAATTCCAATCTCAACATCTAACCAGCTTCCGCTTCGCCTCTCCCGCTTTAATTTTCATCCTGGTACACCTCCCACCCGTCCACCCCAACCCCTCCTTAGGCGCTCGGGTCGGTCTCTTAACGCATATTAACACGTTGCTCTTAACACAATACGACCTAGCAGACTGCCAACGCCTTTTCATCGAACCACCAGAGCTTCCCTCAAATCACCTTCCCCTTCCTTAAGATTTCTCCTGGATTTTAACAAAGATCCTTAGGGTCTGAAGCACTTTTTATACCATTTCACAGAGTCTACATAATTACCAACAGTATTTTGAGATTAGAGATGTAAAAACTCATTCATCATCATCATATTCATCTCGGCGAACTCGTTCACTTTAGACCGATCCTTTTTGGGAAACGTTCCTTGTTACTCGTTCACCGTTTGTTTTATTACTACTGGTAAAGTACAATTTATTAACAATTAGTACTAAGCAATAATAAGTTTAAATAAAACGGTAGAAATAATTTGTATGTTATAATAACCGCCTTTTAGAATAATTGAAATTAGAGAATAGATATAAATCAAATATCCGATTTTTAAAATAATAATTCATGAAGGTTTTATTAAAGGACCATGAGGAATCTATTTATGAAGCAAAAGGTCCGAGGAGAAAAATCAGCATAAAATAAATAATCGATCATTAAGGCATTGCAAAAAATAAAAAGTTAGAAAATACTTTTCCCAACCTGAGTTGTATGGGAAATTTTCAAACTGAAAAATTATCGAAAAACCGGGACCAATGTATGTCATGAGGAAGTGTTCAGAGAAATAACCTACTTGAAGATATTATGGTAATTTTCCCTAATTTTGAGGCAAGGATGCATTCGAAAAGCATTACAAAAGAGATCTCATAAAGAAAATGTCTTTAAGAACCTTTTAACCCAATTTGATTAGGTGACGTTGATTACTGTCGCAAAACTAAGGGCGGAGGTGGGCATCCAGTCAGGAACTTGTTCCTTCACACTGTAGATAGTCGCTCAATTTAAAAAATGACAAGCTCACGAGGATTTTACGATATCAACACACACTGTAACAGTGGTGTCAGATATTATCGTCATGTGCCGCTAAAAGCTATTCCTTTCCAATCCAAATGGATTTAAGGAGTAAGAGGATAATTTCTGCTCCCTTTTCCCTTCCACCTGATCTCTCCTCCACGAAGTGACGGAACTGTCGAAAAATTTGGTTAAATGCTGTAAAAATTCGTGTGTCATTATATCTGTTAGGCTTGGTTTATTTTCAACCAAAACATTTCAAATAAAATACTATGTTCCGCCATATCTGCCGTAAGGACCATTGGTAAGCGCGGCGAACCTAAAATCGCGACATGATGGCACGATATGACGTCGATATATTAAATCCAAAGAAGTGAATGACACTAAATAGAGGCATCATTACAGTATTTTTTCCCAGTAGTTGTAAAGCAGTTATCAGCAAATTACCTTACATCAAAAAAATTACATTATTTTCAAAAGTCAAAAACAATAAAATCAAAGGATATCTGTAATTCCTTTGGCATTGGGCATGTTTAAAGAATAGTGATATGAAATCTTCACTTGTTTTCTTTAGTCATGGGAAATCAAAAGCAATACTTTCCATCCTCGTCGTTAAAAACTTTATGCATGACATTTTTATCACAAATAAAAATTATTGTTTTTCGTAATTTTTACTTCAGGATCTTGGGCAAACTTAAGAAAAAAAACTCTTTTTTTTTAATTTCCAACTATGTTGAGGAAAAAGTGAAACGTAAACGTCAGTGAATCATTTTCTGTCCGAGTACCTACAGGAAATGTAGAAGCAAAAAAACTATTGACCAAAAGGAACGATGAACCAAAAGGAACGTAAGGACCGAAAGGACCATTCGTTCCATAGAAGTCGGTCCTCGGTCCTTCGGTTGCTCAAGGTATGAATGAATGGTCATCGCTAACATGAAACAAGCTCCGTTTTTTTTCAAAACCCCGTGGTGTTCTAATTAGAGAATGCACTAAAACGTATGGCAGAGGACGCTCGGCGAGAACTTGTTCATTGCACTAGTGCACTCTTCTATGATAGGAACGCGGAAGTGAACCATTGGGTGTAACATCTATCTAGCCGAAGATAAGCAACGGGTCCCGCATCGCTGGTGTTGGAAAAACGGAAAAAATACAAAGAATTTTCAATCTGAGCTTAATTCTACCCAATTCTACACAAAGAGACACCCGCGTGTCGTCAAAATTGAGTCTTCAGCGTCACTGGGCTCCCCTCTTATCATGACCTCGCCTTCAATATCTACACCCAGTGCCTTTAGAAATCTTTCCGCGGTATTTTCCGCCCTACGATAAAAGGTGAGGCGGCCAAATTCAAATATTCACCTCTCGCATTGTGCACCGATCCGTTTCCATAGCAACGAGTCGCGGTAGTAGGCATTGTTGAAAAGAGCAATGCGAGAAATTGAATGAAGAAGAGGAAGTATGTCGCCACCGGCACCTATACAAAAAAGGCGGAAAATTACTGAGAACAATTCGCTTTGCCTCAGAAGTTTAATGAACTCCATAGATTCGATTTTTCAGCATTTTTTAGATTTTTTAGATTGTTTTACTCAAAAGCAATACACGCAAATGGTAACAGTTTAACGATTTATCCTATTCATACCATATTAAAGTGGCAAGGATTTGAAAGAATATTTTGGCGGAGGTATACAATAAGACGAACAAAAATATGCCGTTTCTAATGTGGCTAAATATAGAGAGACATTTGGTAAATTGCAATGGTTTTACCATGCCAAATAAATTTCGACGGTTAAATCAAATAAATGGAAATCTATGAGAAAACGAAGTCTTTATGGAAACATGATAAATCTTTTGAAAGGACCTACTTTCCTCAATTTTTATAATAGTTACGTTTACTTCTAGTCTAACTAACGGCGTCAACCATGAGAAAGTGGTTTTAAATCTGTTAATCTACTAATGGACTGCTATATAATGACACTTTCGAAGCTTAACTATTAATGCTCTCACAATATCAAGAATGCCACCTTATGGCATGTTTTCCTCTAGTTTTTCACCTAATTTGAAATGATATTTGAGATAACTATGACCAAAACGCAATAACACGACAACACTGTAACAATGATTTGAGCAAGAAACCACTTCTCTTTACTAGGCATCGCCCATAATATCGAAGACACTGGCAATATATGACCATGGAGGCTAAGACACTATGCCAGAGATGTCTGTAATATAATATCTATTGATGGTGATGGCTATAGGACAAGAAAATGAAATTTCAAGTATGAGTATTTTGAAAATCTGATGTGATGCCGACATCTAATTCTGCAATCAAAGACATTAAATATGAGAGTAATTGAGTTTGACTCGACTTTACCGCTATTTCAATAAAAAGAACAATTACTTGAATACAAAGGCATCTCAAGTATGATTTGACTAAGGGCACGCAAGCAAATGACTGTATTGATATTCGACTTGGACCGTGGTGTGCTCCATAAAGCAGAGAATATTGGTACTAAGACGGAATAATTGATAAATTTAATGGACTGCAGAGCGCAAAAACATGGACGATTAGATTATACGCGCCGAAAACCGGGACTTTTTAAACATAATATTAAGTAAAATGGTATGAACGGTGACAGTAATATTTTCACTTACGTCTGAAAACGTAGAAATAACAAAGCCTTTCGGTATATCAAGTTCTCTTGCACTGTTTGAAGATAGAGGACCTGGAACTCGATATTTCTGACTCTTTTATCGTAAATAATTATGTGTGATGGTGAATAAAGCAATTTCTGCAACATCATGCATCACCATGCATTCGCATTAAGTAATGACACATTTTTTTCTTAAGCTCAATATGCCAAACACCAGAAAATATAAAACTATTTAGTACCATTGGTAAATAACAGCACATGAAGAAACTATCAAATAAAAGCAATATCCAGGCCAGAAGCAAAAAAGAACCAACGAGAATGATGAACTATATGGACAAAGCTACGGAGAAATACAGCTTCTAGAATGATGAAATGCAACAAAAAAAGGCTTGAGAAAGTTTACCAAGAAAAGTGTCACTTTGATGAAATGAAGATTTTATTTATTTGCGCTTTCTCTCTCGTTCTTCTTATGACGACCAATTACTCGGTGATTATAATAATATGCATTTTTCGCTTTAATGATATTTCTGGTGCCTATGGTTTTATACCCATTAAAACACATGGGAACTCGAATTTCTCGCATACCCTGGGCGTGACTGTTTCATTTTGAAATATAATTTTATCTCCTCATCAAGGAATTCACCGTTCTATTACGTTTCGTATTCTTTGATAAAGAAAATTGAAAGCATGTTCAAAAATGTGCCAGTATGAGGAAAGAACAACTAATTAACAAGAAATACTTTCACTTTTTGAGGTCGATAGCGCTTGAAATATTTCCTTCCATTGGTGTAAATGTATCTTCTTGCCTTTTGCTCATCATTTATATCATCACTCGGATTGTCCGCTACAGGGTGGCAAAGGCGGGAAAAGGTCACATGTTTCGGAGTGGGACGAGGAAGAGGGAAAATAAACAGAGAGACGAAAGTGGGAGAAGAAGGAAGATAATACTCATTCGGAAGGAGTGATGGCGAGAGAAGGCAGGAGAACGGATCGAGTTTAATGTCCGTAATGAGTTTCCCTTAGAGGAGGACGTCTCGGAGTCATCCAGGGGTGCATTTAATTGTCGGAACTAACTCACTCCAT
The DNA here is from genome assembly GCA_963169105.1 of Ceriagrion tenellum. Lineage (NCBI taxonomy): Eukaryota > Metazoa > Arthropoda > Insecta > Odonata > Coenagrionidae > Ceriagrion > Ceriagrion tenellum. The sequence goes on along the minus strand of OY720632.1, from coordinate 56,478,559 downwards.
GCAAGAATGCGGAGGCTGGAACTTAAGGTGGATAGTGGCGGGAGGAGACAATGGAACCCAGTGGAAATATTGACTTTTGTGAAGGGTTAGCAGGGATGCACGGAGGAGTTCGGGGAGGAGATGGATGATGGGAGGAACCAAGGAGTGGGGGGAATTGAGAGGGTGGAATGAGTCACGGGAAAGTCGGCGTCACGAAGGGATAAGATTTGGCTCGTGGTGCAAAGCGGAGAAAACTCCAAGGAAAGATGCCTTTTACAGGCTACAATGGAACTCGGAAGTAGATAAAGTTACATTATAACAGATAAAATTACAATACACAAGTTGGGGCCAATGTTATGTCGGGCGGGATTTTGGATGTATGACGGTTCTTATAGGATTGTTATGTAGCATTAGATGACGTTTAGGAATAAAATGTTAAGTTTTTTGCTCGCCTGATTTGGTGACGTCTGAAACCGCATCGATCTCGGTATTCTTTCTTCAAGAAATAGGCGTCGGAACGTTAGAATGAATATCTGAATGAAGATTGATTGCAAATCTTACTGTAAAGATGAAATATATGCAGAACTGCACAAAATGTTTAAAAATTCGTTTTTTATATCCATAATCTAATTAAATTCCAATTCTTGTAATATTTAAATCTTTAGATTATAATCAAGACAATAAGACTTCAACTACATGAAAAACATCCAGATAACTTTCTCTTGGTTATGATGTTATTCTATGAACACCATTTCTCCGCACGCATCGCAATGAGAAAAAGAACCACCTTCCACTTACCTCCTTCTTCTAACAACTTCCACCTCAACCTATCCCTCCTAATAACACTGACTATTTAACAAAAACTTTCAGAACAATATAATAATCATAATGGAAATTCTACACAACCTGATTGTAATAACAATAGTGAATTCGACACGCGGTTGCATATGACAGAAACAAATAAATACGTTCGGTGGAGGTACAATACCGCTCGAGAGCGATGTCTTTCAATTTATCGAACTTCCCGAACAGATTGAGCAGAGCAAGGAAAAAAATTTACACATTCACAAAAGAGCCCAGCAAAAGTAATTCTTAAAAATCTATGACGACTAGGAAAAGATTAGCCACTTACCAGAAACACCACAGCCCATAAAGGCGTAGCGGTGTCACATCTCAACTTTAAAAATTTACCATTTCTGAAAAAAAAATATTTTTCGGAATGTATGCTAGACGCATTTATTAGAAGCTCTCAATCTCATTGTGCTATTTTTCAGTTGTGATAAAGGGTATGATTTGGGTTTGTCCCATTGGACATGCGAATGTATTTCTCCGGTCAATATGTATCACCAATATATTGTATATTCCCCTCTACCAAAAAATAAAGTCATCCTGATAAAGGCTGGGACTTTTTCACATGACTTGGAGGTTTTGAAACGGATTGAGTAATAAAAATTAGCGGCTCATGGTAATGTCTCATTTCATCAATTATAGTCTCTTGAGTCATAAACACAGAGTGATATTTCGAATTCCATCAAAATGTAATAAAATTATGCAACACAACACCGCCAAAAGAATATTAAGAATAATTTTCGAGAAATTAAATGCACAGGGAATAACAAAATTCGAGAATATTCTTTCCCAAAAAGACTGTTGTATTATGGTCTAATGACTATACTTGATTTATGTGTTCCGGTAAGTGGCAACCATAACCACTCAAATTAAATCACCTATTCATCGATTGTTTAGACAGATATATCACCCAAAGGCTGGAGTTGAGCCGATTAGAAAATTATTTCTCCTGTGATAAACAATATCAGATGACATCACGTGTACAATATGATTTGATCTTGAATTTAATCCAAATCAAGAGCAGTATTACAGAAATAAGGAATATGTGAACCCAAAGCAGCTGTTTGTTAAGTAAATAGAAGCGGGACAAACGCAAGTAATATACGACGCAAATAACACTAAATATCCATATGGATATAACAGCTGGACACAGCCGTAAAATGCTGGCTGGGAAAATAGAGCGAAATGAGAAGCTTGAAATCAGAGTTAAAAATTAACGGGTGTGTTTCCTACTGGCGTCCATGATATTCGTGGAAAAGATTAATATCCTCTCTTCCAAATGATTGCTTTCAGTGCGCTAGGCAGAACACAGCGATAGACGTAGCATTTAGCGTGTTTACAAGCTACAAGCGCAAATCTAATAATCCAATTACTGCTATCGGATTAATTCCAATTACCCACGAAAATTACACAGGAAAAGGCTGAAGCAGATAATCTCTTCCTCTTTTTCATTTATCACATGACAGAATGGACAAATATTAATTCAATTGTAATTGTCAACCAAAATCAAAAACTAACAATTTTAACATCCAAACTCTCCAAAGAGTAGTAGGAAAGTAATTAGAACATTGATTACGAAATTTAGTCTTCCATTTTTACATGTTAAAAATTGTAAAGGCTAATACTTTACGACCGCGTTTCTCCAGAAATAACATTTCAAACATTCAACAGATTCTAAGATTTTAAGTATAAAAGGTTTCTAAAACAGGCAGGTGTAGTTCAAATTCTAGAGAAGACCAAATCACACAGGGACTGCGACGATGAGGATAAAGAGTATGGAAAAATTAAAATTGGCGCAAAATTACTCTTGAAATACGAATGGATTAATTTCAAAGAAAAATTTTCCATGGATTAATCTGTAATAAAAACGAACTGTCGCAGCAAGGAAAGTTTAAAATATTTTTATGATATCTGTAATCTTTGATGTGGTATTGCAAATACAGCTATCACGTTATTTTTTCTAAAATTTTGAATTATGAAGGATTTTGTGGGAACTTCTTTTTGTGTTTGGGCGTGGGAGCTTAAGAAGATTGAACATTTGGCTACGTACCGAAGATTTCTGCATTTAATACCTGGTAGAGCACGTTTGGCAATAGATTATTAATTTAGAGCGAGATAGAAACTAGCTGATAGCCAAAAATCGTAGCTAAAACTAACGAGGAAAACCTGTTCCAAATTCCGGTACAACTGTGGGTGCAAAATATTTACATATTTGAAATTTTTATGTACACTGGCGGAAAAAATTAAGGCAAAACTCATTGGCGTCTGAATGCGGCGTCCATGGGAACTAATTGAAATCGCTTTTACTTCGACAACTTGACAACACTGAGATAGGCAATGGCAACCGGGAATATTCCAACCCTGGATAAATGGGAAGTAATTTGACGCGTCGCAAAAATAGGATTACTAATAAGGTCCACAGGTTCGCGCGATCACCCTGGAGTTATAAAAGTGTTGAGTACGCTTCGCTCCGCAGCCAGCCGAGATTCCGAAGACGTAGTCAATTATATAATGAAACTTTCCATATTTTTTTTAGAACTTTGAACCCTTTGAAAATATTTTGCATTGCCGCGTGTAGGAAATAGCTGTGGATGACTGTCGTTTTATTAAGCCTAAAGCTACAATCGAGGAATGTTAAACGTTACACTAAACATTTTGGCGTATTATCTCGTAAATTTTCCGTTATAATACTGGAAAATAGAAACTATTTCCTGTACACTAATACCTGACGTAAGTTTCGGTGCTCGCGCATTCATCTACATCTACACAATGCTCCGCCAGCCGCCGCATGGGCGTGTGGCAGGGGGAGTTAGGTCACCAGCCGTGTAAAGGTGTAAGTTTTTTTTGGAGATGAGGTCTCAGATATTTAAATTTCTTCATTTCTACCTGCGTATTATTCAACATGTGAAAACTACTTAAAGTAATATAGTAGAGTTTTCAAAAGAATATTTGATTTTTTTTCGTTGATCAGTAATTCCACTAAACAAGGAATTTTCTCAGTCGAAGCGGCAGACCAGAGGGAAGAGCGATCGCCTGCGGATCAGAAGGCCTACGGTTCACATCTTGGGTAGGCCTCTTCGAACGCCTTAACAATTACATCTTTCGGTGTCACTTGTTGTTTTCATATCTTTGCACGAATCCACGGAATGGATACTGACCTCAACCATGAGAGATTGGGTTTAACACAGATTCCGAATTTGTAAAGCGGTGATAGAGCGATCTCCTTGATTTTCAAATGTTCACTTCCCATCTCGGGAACTCGGTCCCACTTGAATCATCCCCGAAGTAAGAAATATTCTTGAAAATATCTTTTAATCTGGTTTTGTGGTTTTTATGGCATTATTTTCCTGGTTTTCAGTAAGCTGTGCGGAAGTTTTGAGGCTCAACTTTGAGCAAGGAGGATAATACTTGCTCGTAAAAGATAATGTATCTAAGTCTAAAATGACTTCTTACTCGCAGATAACCGCCATAACTATATTCAACTATTCAGTTCCTTTCGAGACATGAAATAGTCCTCAACAAAGGGTAAAATTAATTTCAAATGGATATTCAGTAATTTCAACTGTTATAAGGGAAGTATAACAATTAAAACTCTGATAGGATTGGACACTACTGTCTTTTGCATCTTAATGGCAGTAAATACCAATCTACCTCATTCAATTTAAAATCGTAATTTTCATCTTTTTCACGCTGATTGACTATTTGTTTCATATATTTGGCCGTATTTCCACTACTTATGATTATACCCTTATTTATAACGGCTTTATGGGTTCTCTCTCAGCAGTGGAGATAAAGGTGCATATTTTACCAATATTCCCATGTAAGCAAAGTTATTTAACCATGTATCATGTATCTTTATTTAGTTATTTAGTTTAGTTACTTAGTTATATCAGTTATTTAACCATGTATCATACATGCAACCATGTATGTACCTCTTGACATATCTACAGCGAATAAATGGGGTAAAGTTATGCGCCCATATTTTATGAAGAGCATTGTGACACTCACGCATATGATAAGTAACTTTTCGACGGCAGTTCATCACGTATCTTCCCTGGTGAAAGTGATATAATTCTAAAAATCATCTCCTCCACGTGTAAACCGATCAGTAACTAAGAATGTTCAGCAAACTCATTGCGTCTATTCATAAATTTGCTCAGTAGTCAATGGACTATAAGCTAAAAATGTGCTACATCGAACATAAAACGATTGCTACGTCCCGAAGGAATCATATCCTCTTAAAAGATTTAATAACGTAATTGCTTCTGAGGAGGTGAAATTACTGCCTTACATGCAAATATATGAACACATGTTTAGCTGGATCAAAAGTTCCATCTCCTAGCGTAGATTTTGGAGAACAAAACTATTCAGCTTACTTTAGAACAAGTGGAAAAGATTAAAATGCATTCAGATAGCGGAAAATTTTATGAATTGTTTCATAGAAACTAGAAGCAGGATTTTTCACATTTAAATACTAAATTAAAGTTCAGCGGGTGAACATATCGAAGGCGCAACATCCATTCGAGCAATTTTGTGGCAGGAGATATTTTTCCAGGGCATATCTACCACCTGACACGTCCTCCTAATAGAAAAATGAGCCATACTTGAAGGGTAGTAAGATAGTCGCCGCTGTGAACTTTGAGACATGTATCTGCTAGCGCTGTCTGCTCTGCTTATCCGTCTATTAACATGCTTCTCAATGAAGTAATCACCAGTTAGCCTAAGCAAAGCTCCAACGTGTCGGGGTTGTTTGGTGTCGCGAATGATGAATAGGTTTCAAATAGCTACTACACCAGAGAGAAAAGGTTCGTCGCGCTTCGAAAAGTGAGGAGGTATTAAAGGAGGGAGAAATGAGTGAGGAGACAAACGAAGTCAAACGCCACTTCTTTCCAGTGACCGAAACGACTGGCCTCCAAATCTTGAACTTCGGCAGCGAAGGTATCGCGTAAGCTATAAGAGGAAAATAAGCTCGCCGACTACGTCCAAAATAAATGTCGTTCGCCCTTAATGCATTCCAAGTTTGGATGGATTAGTATTTACTGAGCTTTGTATCACTTGGAGGAAATCTTTTGGGATCCTCAAGAATCTCACAAGATTACTCGTAGCTTCAACTTGGACACCTTTACCTTCCTGAGTTTTTCTGTAGTCGTAGGCCTTGCTGGCCGGGGTTTTTTAAATGACCAGTGTTTTTTAAATGTCCATCAATGTGCCAAACGAACACGCTCGGCAGTCTAGGGACATAATATTTGTGCCGGAGAGACACGCTCGGAAGATAAAGGTCCGGCCACGTAACCCATGCACGATGGAGACTTATTAAGTTTGATTGGAAGGGCCTTGACTAATGAGGAAAATTTCGAGAACTACTGCTTTCTAATTGTATGCCAATGAGAGTTTTGATACTTTCCCGATAGTTCATTCATCGTTCACAAACAAAATCACCACGAATAGTAAAAAAGAATAGTAAAGCGAATAGTGAAATCAGTTCACAGAAACGCATACAGACGCAAAGAAATGCACCAAACAGATTTTAAATTATCCGGGACTAGCCACGGAGTTCCACCTTTACGGAGCCACCCGCAATGCCCAATTGCGCGAAATTCCACAGAGAAAAATCATCCGCCTTGACCAGGATCGGGGGATCCGGGTTCGAATCCCGGTCAAAGCGGATGATTTTTTTCTCTGTGGAATTTCGCACAAATGCACCAAAGATTATGATCAACATCAGAAAACCGCCTTGATATGAGATAGCTCGATATTTGTACACGGTTAAAATACCTGAATCGCGATCATGGTTTCTTTATAATGCGCACGTTCGCATTATCGCTATTTTTCAATGGCGCTCATGATAACGAAAAAGGGATCGTCATCTACAAAGATTTTTCAGGAGCCTTCATAACAATAGGGTTCGTTCCCAGGACAGTAACTGTGAGCGTTGCTCTCCCAGAGCGGCTAACCTTGTGGATGACAATAACGACTATGAGAAGGAAAGAACCGCGATTCCCCCGATCAAAGACATTTTTCAGATCCGCATTTCAATCCTGGGCAAGAAAAATTATTTTTGCAGGGCGAATTGCATCTCTTTGGTATTTATTAAATTTCACATCATCAGCTAGTTATTACAGCAATATGTTATATTCAATCATAACCCCTCTATGAGGAAATGTATATACAAACTCATTTGCCTTAATTGCAAATCGAACACGAAATTGCTGGTCAAATACGTCGGACAGCTGCAGCATAAACCATTGGCCAGTAATTTATTCCCTTCATGAAATTTCCCAGCAAACTGAAAAGTCATTTCAAGGGTTCTTTATTACATTTACATATACTAAGCACAGTTATGGCTACTAATAATAAATACATATGTTGAAGCCAGACGCCAAAGACTTGTTAATCCATAATTATTTGGGATTAAGTCTTTCTGAGTGTTTATTTGCACGCTTTACATTTGCTAGATAATCTCCATTGTGAACAACTGATCACCAAGTTCCCTGTGATTAGATGAAAGAAAAGTCGGAAAAATATGCCGAAATAATTCAGTAACGACACGGGCACATTTATTTTTTATTCATGAAAGCATGCATTTGCATGGTTTTATATTTTAATTCCTCCTCTGATGGGCTAAGGACTCGTTTATACTGGGCTATGAGCGATATTTAAACAAATACCCAATCCGGGGTCGGAACTTCCTCAATCCGCAAACTGAGAAAAATTACATCCGGTATACAATATTTATTTCAATTTGTACCTGTTTTGCATCAACATTTGTTGCAAAGAAAGCTTAATTTTTATTATTTTATCGAAAGAAAGACAGAACGCGTTATTTAAAAAGACCCACGAAAATTGACCGCAATAAAAATCTCTTCGTCGAATAACATAAAGATTTCAGCGTATATCAGAGTTGGGTTTGTTAGTATACATTTTTATATGCAGTCTTTCTTTAAAAATGATCAAATTCGAAGTGAGCTACATGCCTATATAAACATAATTATATACCGCGCCAGAATGCGCGAACAATGCAAGAAGTAAGCTCGAAATGGAAGGAAAAACACGTCCGCGGAAACTAATTGAAATTGCTTTTCCTTCGACAACTTGACGATACTGAGACAGCCAATAGCCACCAGGAATATTCAAACTGCATATGATTGGAAACAGAATTCGCGCGTCACAAAATTAGGATAACTAATTAGGTCCACGATCACAATATCGCAGGTTAACAAATTTAAACAAAAAAGGAAACATCTATGCATGAAAGACGCTTGCATTCGTCTCAAAATATTTTCGAAATACATTAAACAATAAAATCAACATTTTGGCGTATAATATCGATTATTTCACGTCTAAATACCGTAGAATGCTATCCAAGAGGTTTCTTTCAAAATATTTCTGCTACCATAATACCCTACGTAAGCCGCTGGCACATTCGAGATAGGACTCAAATAATTAGATTTATTAATTCCTTAAAAGAGCCCATAAGAGAACATAAAAGAGCCGGGTTTATTGGCATTTCCCATTGGAACACTATTTGGCACTTTAAAATGGTGAACCTAATTTCGGTCGTGATAAAATATATAAACTGTGAAGAAAACACATTTAAATGTAACACTATTATCTCAGTTCACTTTTATATCCTACTCAAATGTTGTAACCAATTTTATGAAATAACATATTGTACGGAAAGTAATATACTGGTCATGTCTTGAAGCAGTTTATAGCTATTTTTATTCGATTTTTACAGCACCTCACAGAAGTTACTATCGTCGACCCATATCAATTTTCCATGAGTTGATAAACAATGGAATATTTAATGGCAGGCTTATAAGGCTTATTATGTTACCTTCTCACTAGCAAAGACAGCTAATTCATCACTAGCATGTTGATTTCACAGAAAATTAAACGTAGGAATTTTTTTCATAATTCGCATAGCTTTGAACCGAAGTCAACTGCTATGGCGTACGGACTGTAACAAAAAATGTGTAGCTTCCTGTCTCAATTAATCGAAAAGGCCATGCGAAGCCACAGCTCCGATTTAAAAAATAACATTTATTGAATTTTGGAAAGCTTTATGCTCATCGATATCAGCCCACTGTGCCCCGTTGCTGCTTCAGGAGCAGATACTGCTGGCCTTTCCAACTCTTCTACCCTCGTCATTCTTCTACCACATCATCGTTCTTTATGTAATAATTATCTCGAAAGCCCTTGTCTGACTACATTATCCACAGTGGAAAAGAAAGTAGTATGAGGAAAGGCAAAGACTTTTTTGGCTTATAGAGAGACGTCAAAAAACAAGGAGGAATGGAAATGAAGATGGTTGGAGCAAGTATTTCCTAAAGGAAGGTGACGGAAAAGAATGGAAAACGACACTGTGAAGAGTGTAAGGGGGAGCCACAATGAAAGAATGGTGGAGGAGAGGATAACGGCGGAAGAAAGGGAACGGTGGGAGACAAAGCAACAATTGAAATACACCACATTTTATCAGCGACTCTCCATATTACTTCGAGGAAAGGTTTATATAGCCAACAACAGACCTCCCATTGCCCCCTTCCTCTCAAATTCTCTTTACCTCTCCGGATACGGCTTCCATATTTTTCCTACCTCTCTTTCAATCATTCCAAGTGTGCCTAAGAGAGTTATCGTCCTTTTTTGTTAGGACCACTGGGAGACAAGGGATGGAGACAGGGAGACAAGAAGGAAGAGATACTGAAAAAGGGGAAGGATCTAGATTTGAAAAGCAACACCTCTTTTGTCACCAGGACAAAGAAAGATCGGTAGAGCAGACAGCGCTGAGAACGGACAAAGATAGGACACCTTGCGAGAATGAGGAGTGAGACTATTTCGGACCATATTTGTCACTCTCACAGTATATTGCATGAATTCCTTTTTCGAAGGAGTTGGCTAATCCAAATCGCATCAAAAATTGACAAAACCAAACAAAAATGAAATTAAGGAAAATATACTTAAATGTCCAGAAAACTATTCCAACGACCAACAAAGATAAATAAAAATGTGTTGTACACCAAAACCACTGCCATACTAACAAAAAACTAAGAAATAAATATTGCCCTAAAATAAATTAGACAAACAAATATTGGCTATGCACCTACGCTCTTATCTCTTTATGTAATCACATTGTTACATTGTAGATTAAACACACTCCCGCAGAAGGCATGATGCGAGACGAAAAATAAGGATTTATTACACGAATAACCATCGATCATCACTTAATCGGTCATTAAATGGGGAATAAATTACACTCAACTAATTGAATATCGATTGTTTCCATTTATACGGAAAAATGTGAATGTAAATGAGATCCCGTAAAAGCAGATCAATTTCTCTAACGGCATTTGTTGGCATTCGGCATTGTCGGCGTTGGATTCGGTTTCATGATTTTATATTAATAATAAAATAAATGATTTTACATCTGAATAACACATTTCCATCCATTCGGGCATCAATATTTGAAGAGTTCATGAATTATTCTGCCAACAAAATCAGGTTTCCTATTACCCCTCCAAGAAGGGAAGCATGGGTGAAAGTTGTAAGATGGGAAACAGTAGCTCCTAGTACCAAGAGTATACTGTACCTCGAACTACAATTCTAATGAAACCACATAGCAAACCGAGGGCCTCCTCGGTAAAAAAAACACTTGCTGTTTCCATCTGATTTCTACGACGTAATATCACACGTAGTATCGAACCCGCATTCATCGCCTAAAGTGAATTGCTTCCGTTCCTGTACCATATCATATCACTTTAGATTGTGCACTATTATGTGAGCACTGAGTTTTGCCAAATTTATCGCCGTGCAATACTGCTTAAAGAAAGTAAAGTTGAACCCATGATAAAGGAATTTTATGGGAGAATGCTAATGGAAGGATCGAGCTAGGTGAAAAGGAACTTGATTCTGTTCGTCGCCCACCTCCGACTCTTGGGCTCGCGTATCCCAGCGTTCGCCAAGAGCGTCGAGACTGGTTGAGTCTACATTTTACCACGCATATTGAAGCGCTTGGTATTTGAGCAAGGATGTGGCTGACTTCTAGATTAAAATCATGGCATTATTTTAGGTTAAAATAACTTTACGATTCATTCACGATAAGTAATAGTTTTATTTTGAGATAAGTATCCCGTAGTTCTATAATAAACTGAGCTTTTGTATAGTGAACCTAATTACAACCCGTCTTTTCTTTAATCTCATGAACTAAGCATAGTATGTCCTAGCCGATAAGACACTTAGAAGGCATAAAGGATACTATCACCTTACCCATTTCAGACAAACGCATCATGGCTATCAAATATTTGCTTCCTACTTTAAACGTAGTCTTCAACGCTTAATCTCGTTGTTAAAGAAAATTACTTCACTAAAAAGTGGGATTTCTATCACATAAGAAAACAATCCTGCGATAACAACCTAGTAATGGATAATTTGCCGTACCAAGATCCTTTTCTCGATGCATCTCATTATGCATGAAAGCATTTTATAGTGACAACAACAGTTTCATTTGATTAATTTTCCGATTTGTCTTTAAGCTCACGTAATTGATATTTTCAGGCTAACTTCAATGAAAACAACTATTTAGAAAAATTAGAACATTGATCAATGATCAGGACAACAGTTATTTCGCGTTTTTACGATGTTTACAGGCTTCATTAATAAATTATTATAAATAGATGAAGTGAAATCAGGGGAGCAAGAAGTTGCCGATGGAAAAATTAAAATACAGGAAAATAACTGTTAAATTCGCTGGCTAAAATCAATTTTGCTTTTCACTGATCAAGTTACAGGAAACTGGAAACGGCGGCCGAATCCAAGTGAGGAAATTAGGCGAACAGTCGAGCGAAGGCATTGTGGTTAACAATTTCCCAAAGGCTTAGATTTTTTTAATCTTTTAAAATTTATAACAAAAAACAAGAATAAGATTTGTAAAAGGGTCTATATTTTATTCCTTTATTCGATTGTAAAATATTTTTACTTTCATTACAGGAAACGCCGACCTGCCCTTCGTTATCAGGAACGGTTTGGTTAGATTGCTCTTCCACCAATTGAATTACGTTAACTATAACCGAAAGAGACCGCTAAATTTCTAACAATATTTATCCTTTTAATGCTTCTCCATCCCATGGTTCATTATTAAATAAATATGCAATAAGTTTAGAAATTTGGCAACTCTATAGGCGTAACGGCATTCGTTTTTCTTTCCAGCAACCGGAATGTAGAGTGTGCCAATATTACGCAGGTTAACGTAGTTCACAGTATTTCTCCATCACGCTCGAAGATTTTTTTATCTGTAATCATTTAGAAATGGAGAAAATATCGGTTCAAAAGGGGTAGAAATGGTAGAAAAATAAGGTTTGAGACGATCTTTAGCTTTGCGCGATTTGTCCCTCGTTCGGTAAGTTGTAAATAAATTCCTTGACCTATTATCTTAGACCCTGCATGCGAGCAAGTGTCCTTGAGCAGCTGAAGTGGCAGCAAAGTTGTGCAAGGGGTTGAGAGAGGAACCTAGGGAATAGGGGGAGAGAGAGATACGGTAGGGCTAGTCAAGGACGAGGAAGTACTTCTTTCAAGATAGGTTAATGGCGGAACTTAATGGCAGTCACCTACGTGAAGTGTGATGCAATGTCGTGCGTGAAACGTGCAATAAAACAACAATGTTTATATGTTTTCACTAATTCGCTGAATTCCGTCCGTCTGTCTGACTGTGATTCACGCTTGTTTGAAGGACTACCACGTAACTAGAACGTTGACATTCGGTAGTAATGCAGGTCATGAAAAAAATCCGACAAAAAATATTTTTTAAATGAAAATGTGTGACTTAAGTTTTGCGATCAATATGAGAATGACTGCGATATTTTAGCTGGAGTACTTTCACATCATCGTCTCCATGGATATGAATGAATAGTTTACAGTAAATTAAGTGATATTCTATCTGTTACTTCAATCGTGGGGATCATTCCAATCCTTTGAACAGTACTAATTTTTTCCCCTTTGCGTTGAATTCCAATGTGCACCCTCTCCTAGTTGCAAATGAACTCACTAAAAAACTGAACGCAGTGAGCAATGTACAGAAACACGTCTTTAGTTGTCTTACTGTGCTCACTCGTTGGAAAATTGAATTCTAGAGTAAAAAAATTCCTTCTCGTTGATTCTAAGAAGTAAATCACCGAAGGGTTACCGCAGCGACATGTCGGTGGGTGAATTGGATTTGGAGGTAGAGAAAAGAACTCGAGTATACACCCGGAGAGAAGGTCAGAATCGAAATAAGGAGGGGAATGAAGATCGAACAAAGGAGTTAAATAGTAGAGGATAAGGTGAAGTAAATGAGAAAGGAGAGGGAGGGAGAGGAGATAAGATGAGATGCCTTTTGGCTGCACAAAGAGGAAGGTGGAAAGAGGATAAGACATGGGTAGTGGGACTTGGAGCGTAGAGGGAAACCAATGTGGGGAGAGAAATATGCGCACGAGAAAAGAGAGGGAAGTAGTGGTAGCTATCAATAACCCGGAGTAAATTTAGCCAATCATCTTCGGTAGCGGGACTTAAATCAAAAATGTAGGCATACTGGAAGGCCAAGCATTTTATAGGGAAGTAAAGAAAAAACAAGGCGAAGAAAGTTGAAGAAGGCCACGGTGTGGGATGATATGGAAGCGAGCGAAAAAGGATTGGTAAAGGGAACAGAAAAGAGGCTGAGCGATGATCTGAGGCCTTTGTGGGGGTTTAGAGGTGGAATTAGAAGTCAAGGGGAAGAAGTATGGTGATTTTTGGAGTGGATGGTTTAGGTTTTCCAGAATCGAAGGGAATGATGGTGGTAATTGTCGAGCTTAGAAAAGTAAGGAACGGAGGAGCAGGGTAATAAAATCCCGCTGTTGTTTGCCCGTCGCGATGAGAGGCATGGTGGAGAAGGGAGGGCACAGTAAGGTAGACAGGTAAGAGAGGTGAGTAGGTTTGGTAAGGAATAAATGTTAGAGTAGGCAAGAAGGGGAGAGCCATGGCTAATAAATTTATAAATAAAGTTGTTTTTAGCTCAAAGGACAGGTAGGATGACAACTATACCTGTCACCGCGACCGCAAGGGTGGTGGAAAACATCAACAATCAACAATTTTAACATGTACCTACAAACAAAGAGTGAGTCATATGAGCGTTATAATTGCGATAATTAAATAAAAATCGTGCACAAAATTTTGCCATTTATTTAATTCCAGAGCTTTTGATACAAGAAATACTTTTCTCTAATTTGACTATTTTTGTTCAGAGAATAGTTTCGTTTGATGAAAATGTCAATAACAAATTTATAGATGGATTAGACTTGACTACGTTCCTTGGTCTGCACTTTAAAACATAATTAACAAAAACGTCCTTTATAATAAAGTCACTAGTTTCCTTTGGCAGTTTAGTTTTACAGCATGTGAAAAATAATTGATCCACGCATCGCGCGCTTAACTTGATTTAATGGAGCTTATTACACCAGAAGTTATATCAAAGCACCTGAATGATGTCAAATTGTAGAAACTGTATCCTTCAGAGGTGAATTTTGTACGTTGATATGAAATGTGAATGTTTTGTTTGAAATTAATTGTAATTATCGGTGCAAACCCGCCAATTTGCCTAAAGTACTGGTAACGACCGAAAAAAACCGACGAGATTCATCGAAAATGCACAAAGGGGGCGAAGGCAAATTAATATTTATCAGAGCCCCTTTACCGGAGGTAAACGGCGCATTTAGCGAATCAAAGGACAACTTTAAAATCCCACGAGGCAAACCACGTGCCGGACCGCAGACTCAATTGCTCGAACACTCTGCCGGGGAAAAATTGGCAAAATATAAAGAGAAGACCCACAGGGATCCATCAAATGCAGCAAGGACGATCGATTTTCCTCCGCGTAACACCAGAATACATTACTCGCCCCCGTAACTGGTTGTGGTCTCTCCTTTTGAGAATAAATTGAATAAAAATCAACTCGTGGATGTCCCTCACACCTAAACCACCGTGATGCCTCTTCCTTTTGCAAACCCGAAGTCCACTCCGCTTCCTTTCCTCCACGAGGAACGTGCAATAAATGTTTACCTCACATTTAAACATCTTGTGTCATAGAAAATTTACCTCCAAGCAAACTTTATTTGAACTATATATGTATCTACCGCAGGAACTTTAAATTGCCTTGATTTTCAGCACGAAAATTAAATCAATTGACGGGAAATCAACGTATAAAAATTGAAATTTTGGGATGCCGTACTTGGCAGATGGGGGCTCAAACTCTCAATCAAAACCATATCTTATAACAAAAAAATACCCCTTAAGGGTACTGTGTACACAGCGCGCGATATCCTAGTTCAGCAACAATTCCCGACTACTTAAAGGCCCTTATTGGGGCCTCAGGGCCTCAGGCCCTTATAACGCTTTACAACGCTTCTGTCCTTTCCCAGGCTGTAACGTATCCGGGATTTAATGATGACCGGTTCGTCATCAGTACATTTGATATGACGTAACATAAAAGGCACTATTTTGGGGACACAGGACCGATCAGGACCCCACTCTTACTTGTAAGGTCTTGAACTATATTAAGGCTTCACAGGCTCAATACATATATCTCCAGTAAAGTGCAAAATACTGCTTTTGCAATATTACACATATCCCAACACTTTGAATACTTGGGGCCTTTTTGGCTTGGGGCCTTCTTGGCTTGGGGCATTGGGATCTCTCCAAATATTTTCTAACTCTTTATGTCTACATGGATTCCCTTTCTTCCTCCCAGCATCCCTTTCGTTTAAGGGTCAAATTATGCTCCGCCTACCTGGACGCACGCTCTTTTCTTACAGTATACCCCTAATCAGCGAGTCGATCCTCTCGCACATTCCCCATGGCCCTTTTCTAAAAACTCGGTTACAACTTACGTGTGCCGGTCGTTATCCAACATCCTACAAGTACTTACTCCGCTGAGGTGGCTGCAGCGATAATCGTTGGTCACAGAGGGAACAGTTTAATTATTTATCAAGTAAGCCAAACAAATTATTGAACTACGTATAATTAAAGTACATCATTTTCTGGGTTGAAATTCTTCGTACTGGCAGTGGTGTAAATCATACCTGAAATATATTTTGAATATACTTCCTCCGTGTAAATGTTTTATGGCTTGAGCCATCGACGCGGAATTTTTACTTTAAACGAAATTACATTAAAAACATGTTTTTTCCGAAAATTTAACTTGCCATGACACTTAGATGTTTATTAGCATCAGTAATAATAATAATACAATAGTCATACCATGATTAGAAGAAAATATGTGCAAATTTAATAAAATCATTACGATATCCACTCCAATTGCCGAATGCCTGAGAGTTAAAGTAGCATTTTACTTTAAAAAAAAAACAAATCTATACACAGCAACTTTTTCATTTTCATCGATAGATACCACAAATGAGGAGACGTAGTCAAAGTTTCGCGGAAATCTGAACATAAATAATAATCACTGCAACTACCCCAAGGGACGGGAGCGTCTTTAACGCTTGTAGAGTGCAACTCAGCACTCTCTCTCTCCACTCCCATCCGTACGCGAATGTGTTTCCGCGTCCAGTCCGTCGCGATTGGGCGCACACATGCAATGCATTCCCTCCAGCGCACAAACCCCGACATCAACAGTGGCACTTCCGCCCTCTTTTCAGAATCCATTTGAGCCCAATCTCCGCTTTAGTTCCACTCTCTCCCTTCCAATCCCTCGCTCCAACCCACAATTGGGGCCACCCGTCCTTCCCCGAGGTCAGAGTGGCCCGCACCCGGCCTCTACTCCCGCGGATACTCTCACCGTTTCGCACACAACTTTCAGACGTCTCTCTCTGACGTCCTCATTCACGCATTTACTAAGGATGGGCTAACAGAAAGAGGAAGTGGTCAGATAGTCCACCATCCCCTAGAAATCAAAACCTTTGGGACTCCTCAACCAGAAAATTGTTTCCCTGATATCTCACTCGGCACATTCCATGGCATTCGGAATACGGAGGACCAGACATATCTCAGTCCGCCTCCCTTTTTCGTCGACACTTCCTTACGTCATCCACCGAATCCACTTTCTCCTAAAGACTAATCTCCTCCAACACTCCTACGATACATTATTATTTAACGGTAGAAGATTTTCGTTCCTTTTATTCCAACGTTACTGAGAGAAGCAACTACATGTCAAGGATAAAAACCTTGGAAACTTATTCACCTTGGACAATTAATTGAATGAATCATAATAACGAATATAGCACATGACCTGTATTTCGAATTAAGTATAACTGTTCATTGTCCTACGTGTGCTTATCAATCAATTGTTCAGAGATGAAAATTTACTCTTTGGAGAACAATGAGTGTAAACGATAACTATTTCATGATGATATCCTGTCTTTGATATTATCATGAAAACCTTAAAAGTCAGTGGCGATGTCACACCAAAGTTTTTTCCTTCAATGGTTCATTGTTTCCCTTCTTGCGTATCCCGGGATTATTCTATTTTACATGGCTTTTTTATTTTTTTATTTTTTCCCAGCAATATGATCTCTTTAAGGGACAGATTTGCCTCCTACGCAGAGAAGATGTAGGTAAAGCTTTGGTGGGTTGGTACTATTTTAAGGCAGCAATAACATTGTGATATGCGGGCTTTTTAATCTTCTTCTTCAGTCTTCTATCCGTAGATTGGTTTGCAGCTGCTCTCCATATGAATCGCTGTTCTGCCTTCCGCTTCATTCCTGCATAGGACTTACAATGGACGTCATTTATTAACTGCTTTATGAACTGCAGTCTTGGTCTTCCTCTGCATCTTCTTCCCTTGATGTAGCCTTCCAGTGTAGTTTTCACAATTCCCTCAAGGCGCAATGTGACCGATTAGCTCGCATCTCCTTTTCACGATATTATTCCATAGTTTTCTTTGTTCCTTGTTTCTTTAGAGAATCTCATCATTGCTAACCTTATCGGTCCACGGTATTTTCAAAATTTTCCTGAAACACTACATTTCAAACGATTCAAGCCTTTTCTTCTCTTCTACCCCTATGTCCATGTTTCGTAGCCACAAAGTTCTATGCTCCATAAGTAAGTATTTAGGAACCTTATCCTAGTTTTCAGGTTCATTTCTTTGGCAGTCAGCAATTTATATTTATTGTTAAATGCACCATTTGCTTGTCCAATTCTACTTAAAATATCTCTCCTGCTCCGACCGTTCTCAGTGATTTTGCTACCCAGCTAGGTGACTTTTTTCCACTTCTTCTATCCTCTGTCCATTTAATGATACGTTTGGATTGTCAGGCCCATATTTGCTACATTCCATAAATTTTGATTTTCTAATATTTAGCCTTAAATTTTATCCTTTATTCAGAGTGCCTTCCATTATTTCGTTCTCTTTCAGCAATAATAGCTTTGTCATCCTCAAATCGTATCATACTAATTCTTTCTCCATGTATTATCACTCTTCCGCAAGTTAGATCATAAATTTTATCAATGGCATCGTGTATATACATGTTAAATAAAGCAGGTGAAAGATTGCAGCCCTGCCTAACACATTTACATACTACTGCTTCTTCTTGTGCTTTTCCAACCCTTATCACTGCCATCTCATTTTTATAGAGTTGAGAGAGAGCATTTGAATAAGAGTGTTATAAGATGGTGAGAACATAACCTTTCTTTTACTCCAACCCCC
This sequence comes from Ceriagrion tenellum, assembly GCA_963169105.1. Lineage (NCBI taxonomy): Eukaryota > Metazoa > Arthropoda > Insecta > Odonata > Coenagrionidae > Ceriagrion > Ceriagrion tenellum. The sequence continues at coordinate 56,460,066 of OY720632.1, read as the reverse complement.
AGCGCATGGAAAACACCATGAAGAAAACCGAGACAGGAATATCTAGGAATATTAAAGAATGTATTTACATTAATAAACTCTTGGCTAGTCGTTTCCGATCTTTCACCGATAAATATGTACTAGGATTTATATATGTCACGTGAATATGTTCATATTACCATTGCTCGTAAACTTTCTGTATAAAGTAAACAGATTATGAATTGGATTAAAAGTTTATAAGCAGAAATAATTATATGAGTTCTTTGATAGTGTATTTCATCCATAAATTAAGGAAAAAATAGGAGAAATTGGACTCGGGAGGGAAAGCAACTTGTCTCTAGGAACTCGTTTAGAACGTGGTGGCATAGAGACGGAGCGCGATAGAGCAAACCCGGGATGGATGGAAGAAGAGGGTTTTAACAGACTGAATAGAGACACGGGCTTCCAGCTAAGAATGTTGTAGGGTGCAAAGTACAGCAGGATGTGAGAAAACGTGGATCGGGGTGGAGTTGAAAGGTGAATGGATTCGCGTAGCGGCCGTGAAGTTGGGCGGAAAGGGTGGTGAAGGGTGGGGGAGGAAGATAGTGACAGTCTGGAAGAGGGAGTGGAGATGTGAAAAATGGGCTGTGAGACCCTGGCTCTGGAGGAAACGGAGAGGGCGGAGGAATGCACAAGGCGGGAGAACCTCGGGTTGGCTTTGACAATGGATGCCTGATTGTGCCAGCTATAACTGCTCGTGAGTAAGGTGCTATAATGTTTTTTCATGAGGGTTTCTTGAGGAAAAAATACAAAAGATAACGTTGCTTGAGGTGCGGCCGGGAGAAATCTATTCTGTTAAACTGACAATACAAATGAACATAGTTATTCCAAAGATTTTATTGAAAGCAATTAAACGGGAACTAAATTTCTACAGCAGAGCACTATCAAACAACCATTCACAAGACCTAGACAATAGGTACACCAAATAACTCGTTCAATTGACAATATCACAGAAGATTCGGATTGTTTTATTCTCAATTTTAGTATAACTTATTGAAATAACTCAGTTCATCTCATTAAAAAAGCCTTATTAGTACGATAGCAAAATAAAAAATGAGCATAATTCATACTAAAATATCCTCCACTTCTTTTTCAAAGAGTAATTTTAAACTCATTAATTTTTAGAAACAGTACATTCGACTACGTTCCTTACAGCCGTAGTGAACACTTCTACATTTAAAGGAACATAAAAATGCAAGAATGTAGTCCGAGAGACAATTTCTGGGAATGAAGGCTGGGAGACATATGATGAAGGAGGTTGTGTGATGAAATGCGAGAAGCTACTTAGATGAATATAAATGGAGGGCTGAAAGAGTTACTGCAAAACAATAAGAATCCATTCGACATCCCGCAATACTGAGAGATTTTATAACTTAATAGAAACAAATCAATAGCAGGAATATTGTTCAGGTTTTCCGCATAGGAGGAGTACTTTTCAAATTCCAATCATAGTTTTATACATCACATGTACAAAGAGACTTTTCCTTTCAGAACACCATTAATCATGAGTACACGTCATGTATGCCGTAAAACCGCTATAAAGAAAATCCCCCAATCAGTCAGCAATTAGTCAAAGTAATCCTGGGTATTTTTCCAGCGAGGAAAAAACTGAGTGAGGAATCAAACGTTAGGTCAACAACAAAAAGTTGGTCCAAATATCTGCTTTAATTGATTTATCCAAGGCGCCAAAGCGTACCATTAATTTTTGATAGTAAAGTGTAAATAGCAATACACATACTAAGAACTTCGCGTGTGCCATGGCATGAATTCAAATTTGGAGCCAATGGCTAGTTTAGATTTTTTTAAATATTTTTAAATATCTATCCAAGCCAATCGATAACCTATCAACAATCGGTCTCCAGAAAAGTAGCTCAAATCTGACAGTCAAATCAGTCCCGGAATTTCTACCTACTGGGCGAATGAGTGATACATCAAGAGTCTTGCAAGAAAAAGTTCTTCAACGCCATCCTCCAGCACACATTTTTTCGGTAGTGTTGCTGTTTATCCGCATTCCACGGCATATTACCCAAAATATATTTTTTTAATAGTAATAATAATTCACAAATTTTCGGGCTTATGATTCTCATATTACCAAGGAGTTCCAGACTGAAAAGTAAGCATTTAAATTTTTAATGATATATTTCAGGAGATAAGTTCAAAATAATGGTCATTCTTTCAAGAAATTCCTCATTAGTTTTTTAAAAAATGGCCAAAAAGTTCAGTCTATCTTTTACCCAAAATTATATATCGAAAGCTCATATATAACGTCACTGTCAGAAACAGTACACAAACAAGCGTTAATTCATTCACTCTACTACATAAGAAAGGTCAGAGAAGCACTTAATGGGTCACACGTGCCGTCTGAATCCTAGACTGCACCTTCAGAATTGAGCAAGTGCACGCTTACGTACTGTAAAGATGACGGGCCACAATTGCAAGGGGATACTGACGTAAATAAGACATAGCTGAGGGGTAAAGATTGACCGGTGGTGAGGTGAGAGGGCTTTAGTGAAAGACCAACATTAAGGCGTGTCTTTTGGTGCTACACTTAAAAATTCCCATTGCGTACAAGTATATATACGCAATTACGTGTTACATTCGTTTCTACTTTGATCGAAAAACCTCTTCATACAGAGTGTCTTCATGAAATTCAAATGTAAAAAAACCACACGAAGCTAATTAGGTATTCGAAATCATCACACGAGGAATGAGTCCAGGGAAAGTGAAGCAGACCGCCTCGTTCTATTAAAGCCAGAATATTTTAACACCCATGGGGTCGAAAATGACGGTAAAACCGGGAAAAACTACGAAGATATTTTAAAGATTAAGTAGGCATGCGAGAATCCCTTATGCGCACGTATTCTAGCTTCTCTTATAACTAAGCATAGGCTTTAGAGAGGCAATGGATAAAGCTATTTTTTCTCTAGCTTTACTCAAGTAAAGTTTTCCCCTTGGGGTGTTGAGTAACTCACGCATTAGCCATAATTGGCAGGAGACATGACATAAATGAACAAATTGGTATATTTTTTAGATGAGTTAACTAAATTTCAGTAAACAAATTTAAAACTAAAAACCTAAAGAATATCTAGCATTCACCATCAGCTATAAAATACATAAAATATGTAATTCAAGTATCCAACTTGTTTCGGTACCATCAAACCTAAAATTATTCCTCTTGTAGCATGTTTATAAGTAATACCACAAACTCTATCATTAATAAGGCAAACATTATTTCCTTCGACGTTCGCGCATATGTCTCCGTCACAGAAACATTTATTTTAAAATAATACATTCACTAATTATATTTATATAGAAATACAACTATTTACAATTAAGTGGATTGAATTGTTTTTTGTTAGAGACCCGAAATGATGCACATCATAGCACGTTTTAATAACAATTGATGGGCCGTTATTTTGGAACGGGAAATACTATCAAATGACATATATGAATATAATCATCATTTACATGAACGGTGACTGGGCCAGGACTATGACAGCTTTATTAAATAAAATTCTTGCACCGTTACATGTTTGAAGTCAAGGGGATAAAAACCGTGAAGCGGAAAAGAATGACTTTCGTAGGTGTTTTCCTCCAAAACTATATACCACTTTATTAAATAGAATTCTTGCCCCAATGCATGTTTGAAATCAAGGGGATGAAAACCGTGAAGCGGAAGAAAATGACTTGTGTGTGTTTTCCTCCAAGACTACATATACGGATGAAGAACCTATAAAATTGTGTCCGAATACATAATCACTCTTTCAAAGATATAAGGGACATGAGACGAAGGCCAGAAAACATAGGGGAAAATAAGACTCAGGAAAAATTATTGAAGAAAAGTAAGCGTAAAGTAACATCAGAGAGAATGAGTAGCAATGGAGAGGAGAGAAAAGAGTTCAGTGGACTGGGTGAGGGATAGAACCAGAGCGGAGGGAGGCCTGATAGATGGAATTAGGGGAAGTGAAATACTGAACAAAATACAACGATTGATTCCCTGGATTGGTTTACAATGAGAGGGACAAGCTTACAACGACTAGTGCATTTGGAAAAATTATGAGAATTTGAAGGAGGAATTCATAAGACCGCCATTTTGTGCGCGCGATTTTGCGATTGACGTCGTCGGGAGTGATTCGAGTTGTTGAACGGTTGGAAAAAAGAGGAAAAAATTGAATGGGGAGAAAGAGGTGAAAAATTTAGGCGACGAAGAGAAAGACTAGAATGTAGAGGCTGGGCTGGGAGGAGCGTGTGTGGGACAGGAAATGGCCCGGCGGACAATCACGATCTCAAGTATGAAAAACTCATAAAATCACCACTTGGTCCAATTCTTATCACTTGTTCGTGTTACTCCGTATTAGCGGGAGTACCACACGAGCAGATATGTTAGTACTGCACAGTTTTTACCTTATCTTAATTTTAAAAACCTTCTCTTTATCCTTACTTCTGAATGTTAATATTTAAAATATATTGATTGATTCATATAGTGAGCCATAGTGGAAACTATAATTCCACTTGGGAGTCAAAACAGGAAAAAAACACTGCGCGCCGAATTGGCGACAATGTGAGGACAAAATTTCTTAGACTTTTATAGTGCGATCCACGCATTTCACACAAATTCTGTACGTGGAAATCACGTAAGTCGTTGACGAAGATTAATTATTCTGCCTAATACCGCGGGTAAGAGGAAAGAAGAATGGGATTGAAGGGAATGAAAGACAGGAGTTATGGAAGTGTTCTTCCCTCCCTCGGGTATTTCGTGAGTGGACTGACTCCCTGATGTGAAGGCAAGGGAGAGGGGGAGAATTGGAATAGAAAGGTGAGTAAAGGGCAAGGAACGGAGAGGATGATAAGGTGGGAGAGAGCGGATCGGGAGAAGCTAATGGAAGAGAGGAAACTGTTGGGAATGACATTTGTGGCGGAGGGATAAAGGGGAGGCCTAGAGGGCAAAATACAGTAGTGGAGGAATATCTTGTGACAAGGGAGATAATATATAGTATAAAAGAATAGCGAGGTATCTTGAGGCGAATAACATTTCACCGCCAAATAATTTGCAGAAAATGCGAAACATATTTTGTGACTTTTTGATGACGTTTAAGTGGATTTTAAGAGACAAAAACTAATATTATTTTGAAGCTCAAATACCATCGTGCACCGATGCGTGACCCTTTAAACGGTCATTAATAGGTACGATTATATACAGGGCTATAAATAGTAATGTAACACACAGCTAGACTAGCTGAATGTTTTTAATTTAGCTATGCTGAGGAGACGTTTGGGCTACAAAATGAATGTAAATTGACGTAACAAATAAAGAACCTTCTTATAATGCACTTACAATGCCACTGCATTTTAGGATACCCTCAATAAACAAGCAAAAAACTAGTCCATGCAAAAAAAGTATGGTATTAAGCCTTGAAAGATTAAAAAAAAGTTTTTTCTCTACATAGATTTAAGACCATCTCATTACTCTACAAAGATCAACTCAAACGTACTTATTCCACGGGCTATAAAAGACTTCTGCCTAATTAATGCACTAAATAATAAATGCCTGTTCCTGCCCGAAAATCATGATCGACAGAAATAATAATAATTGGCGAAAATAATAATCATCTTGACCACGAAATCATTTGGTCGACGAATCACTTACGGTGACAGTGATGGAAAAGGAAAAAAAATAATATCAAAAAACTATTAGATTCGGCTAAAATGAAGAGGGAAGTTAATTTATTAAGTGATTTAGGGTGGAAATGGGATAAGGTGCTGGATTAGGATTTGTTTGAGACGGGCAAAGAGGGGAGGAGAAGAGAACTGAGGCGATGGGAGGAGGGGAAGAACGGACATCTGGGTTAAAGGATGAAGTGACGGAATATGGAGGGAGAAGTGAGGGAAGGGAGTGAGGATTGGGCTATGGACCGAAAGAGAGAGGGGATGAGACGGGGTGAAGTGGCGTTGAGCGCCGATGTACGCGGCGCACCCTAATGAAAAAAAATTAAAGGCGCCATTAAGGAGAAAATGTGCTTGCGGTAGGCATTAAAAGGCCAACATTTCCCCTCAAAGGAATGAGAAGGAGTTGATGAGGCTTAAAGTTGCGATGGAGACGCAAAATTTATGTAAATAAACTAAGAAATGCAACACAAAGGGGATAAAAATCCGGTTTCGTGTCGTGAGCATGACTGACGCTGCGCCAAATATTATCAGCGAGTAGGGTGGGGAAATGACGCGAGAGCGATTCCCGGAAGCTTAGCTTCAAGTCACCGTATCCAATTGCGGTACGTTATATGAAATAATTAACGCTACAAGCAGAAGACGCGTAGAAAATATTAAAGATAACATAACCATAGCAATACTAAATTTCCCATGAAGAAAAGTGTACCAGGATTTATTTTTCCAACATGCGTACCAATCCTGACTTCGGTCATGTATCTTCAATATTAAGAAAAACTATTCAGTATTAAGAAACTGGAACGCAGAAATTTTATTCAAAAACAAATTTTAGGAATTTTTTATTGTTTAAAGTGAAAAGAATTTTAGCGCAATATTATTAGGAAGATAAATTTTCGCACTTTGACTTAAATAAAAACAAGGGATATTTCCTGATAAACCGAGGTCAAAGGCCATAATGAAGTAGTCTAACGGCACGATACTCACGAAAAAAAGCGTAAAACTTGCAGGCTGAAGTGGCTGAGCAATAATTATAGAGTGCCTCTCTTTTACCCCCGAAATTCTAGCATTTTATGAGCTCTAAAGGTGTAAAAATATTGCAGTGCTGCGAAAAAATACTATAATAAAGTCAGCAGACGTATAGAAATATGGTATAACCTTCACAGAGTCACCAGCAAGGGGATGATAGTGCAATTCTGTATGTAGCACGAGTATAAATGTAGACTTGCGATGTAAAACTGGCCAAATTCTTATAATCTGGAAACAACCCAGATCACTCACCACTCAATCAAGCAAGATCGTTTTCATTTTACATCATCTAAAAGTCATTTCAGCAGGCATTTGTCTATTAATAGCATATTATAAGTAAACTGAGTGGACGCATCAGTAGCATGTTATTGATATAAAGATTGCTTTCACCACCGATCGATTTCAGAAATTTCTTCCACTTCCGTTTGGAGCTACTTCCTTTGGTAGAGAGTACTACTTGTCTCCTCAGTGTGCCAACTCTTTTACTTTAAGACTGCTACAAAGGCATTTGAGAAATGCTGGATTATCGCAAAGAAGTATTTTGTCAAAGGCTGAGGATGAAAGGAAGGAAATTATCTAAAAAACAAAGACAAAGAGGGTTGAATATTTGTGAGAGATCTTAAAAGAGAGACATAATCGATAGTCTTTTCGGAAAAACAACTCGGCGCACTGTAATAAGCGTCCATCGAGTTATGATTTTAATTTCATCTCCGGTTATATTAAGAGCTAGGAGCAAACTGGAACTTGCCTAACTCATTTCTTCCGCGAAGCGATTGATCGGCGTCATATCCGCAATCGTTGTCCCCCGGGCGACTAAACCACGTCGGAAAGGAAATGGCTAAGACAAAGCAGTTGGACGGGGGAAATGAGAGAAAAGAGACAGCAGAGCTAGGGGAAGGGAGAGATGAATTTGGGGGAGGAATAATTAAATATGCAGGAAAGAGATTGTTAGGTACAAGTTGTTCAACTTTACCTCCAACATAATTCCGTAATTTTACCCGTCTTAACAGCAATCCAAAGCCATTTTCAAAGATCCCTAAACTATTATTCTCCGATTTCCTTGAAAAATTACTCGGCAATACCATCACCTCCAAACTACCCTTAAATGTCTGTTTTGAAATGGAGGGATAGGCGAGGGTAGACTTCGTTGAGGCCAGTTGAAACTCAGAGCTTTCTCAGTGATGCTCAAGAGCTGATGGAGTTCGTCTATTATAATGAGAAGTTATCCATTTTGATTTAAAGGGAAATAGAAAACAAACCGAAGTATTTGCAATGAATATAGAGAATCTTTTTAGTATGATGAGCAAAATACATATAAATAATACCACCTACCTGTATTGCACTATACACGGAGATCTTTGGACAACAAATATTTCCAGCAATAGATTCTCACACTCATCATTTAAGCTACGACTCAGGATATACTTTGCAATGTAAAGCCAAGGAGTTGTATTTCCTGAGGGGATTAATGTGAAGAATGATTAAAACTTATATGGATATACCTATAGCCAAAATGACAAGACAAATACACACTACTTAAAAAACCGTACGGAAGAAATGTAACAGTCATCTGACATTGAAAATTTTGGCGTTATATATTGAGGATAAATAATTACGAGAAGCAAATACCTGCACCGAATTCATTCCTTTTATTACAGGGTTTTAAGTTTTTGAAAACCCTTAAATAATTTCTTTCGGGAATTTTACGATACACTGATTTGTTTTTGGATCACATTTTTTTCAAAATTTCAAATCCATTGGACCTCATGGAAGTCCATTCAATAGAGCTTACTGACGGACGAATATTGGTGGATTTTAGGTCCTATTAGATTTCGTGGGATTCGGGCTCCTGGGCCGAGAACGGGAAGATGTGTGTAGGGAGGCAAATGAGCGATATAGGACAGAAGGGAAAGACAGAGGTGGGGATGAGGAACACGGTTTTAGCTAAAATACTGGGAATGCCAGACGGCATTCTGTGATATGACGCTCGCCGATGAAGGGATATCAGAATGAAGCTCCGGAGGGCGGATATTGGGTTAGCGTGGACGGCGAGTGATGGCGAGGAGAGACTGACAGCGGTTCAGGAAAGGAATGAATGGGGTCGGAGGCTGGAATGGGTGCGTGATTTTGTTATGCCGGAGTCGAAAAATAACTGAAAATATGAATCTCCTTATTCTTCCCTCATGCTTTTCGGATTAAGCCTCGGAGCCTAAAAGCCCTGTTGTGAACGATTCGTCAAAAGCCACCGAAAAAAAATACCAGTACGGCCGATGAAAGAAACAAGAAGTATTTGGTGATGGCCAATGCTACAAAAAGTTAAATTAAATGAGCAGAATAGAGGATACAATACAGTTAATTGTTGCCACTAAAATACATACACATGCGGTAAAATCGACTCATAATGACACGATATCGTTATAATATTGTACAAAGTATATTACTATGCAAATTTGACGTAATTTTAATTGTAGGAATTTTATATGTTATATTTATACATATTTTAAGCGAATGAAATAAAAAATGTTGCCATGCGAAACCAGATAGAACATTACACCACGGTTAAAGTTAATGTGCGTAATCTATGAATAAACACAAAATAAAACATCATGCATAGGATAATAAATTATAGTCACTCCAATATAAATTTTGCGCATAAGTTACCGTTCGAAACGCCTGAGTTTTTTTTTCTGAGAAGGGTGAGATAACTCATTTCGCAGTGATACACGTTGATCAAATAAGATCTCAAATCAAGAGATGCGTGTGATAAGATATATCAATTAACAAGGTATGACGCCGATCATTCACTTAGATATAAAATGGCTCTCTTTTTATCTACAAGTGAATTACGTCAGCGACGCAATATGTTAATATGAACTGAAAAGGATAAAAACTGTGGACACCTTTCTGACTCAATCATGAGTCTCGCACACATCGATGCGTCCGTTCTAAGAGCGAATGAGCTCCTTCGGAAAAGCAATTAATTTATTTTCAAGTGGAAAAATTACGCTCCTCTTGAATCATTCGAATCGCGACAAAACACATGAAGCTGTTACTTTAAGTGTATTTAAGTTTAAAACGCATGAAGTGTAAAAGTTACTTTAAGGACTAAAAACTTAGTGCCCAAGTTTTGAGTTATAACATGCGTCATAAAACAAAATACAACATCAAATATTTACTCTTATAGATTATATTTCATCAAAGGACCTAACCAACAATTGATTTTACAGAAAAGAAGAAATAAAACTACAAAACAAATCAACGTGAATCGCATCCAGACATCGAAACCTTTCCGAGAAATGACGAATCTTTAAAAACAAAAAGTAATAATAACATCGCACGTCATTCCTGCGTTCATGGCGGCCACGGCCACTCGGTGGTGTGTATGATAATGGGCAAGAGCTTGACATATCCAGCCCCTGGCGATCGCCCCTTCCAACACCAAGGAATGAAATTCACCAGGAAAATATCATTTCATTAGACTGGGATTCGAAATCCGATCTCGGAATAGCCGTTAAAGCGTGTTACCCAGTTACACCAACAAGCCATCGTCCCTCGTGGTGAACTTTTACGGGGTTTGAGCGAAGTAGGTGTTATCGTCTCAAGTCCACGTTGTGGTACAAGAGAAGAGGTCGTGCTTACTAAGCCACTGTCGGGGTGAGTAAACCTAGCATGGTCGTTCTTTAGCAACTAACTAGACAAATTTTGAATAATTGAATGTAGAAATGATATGGTATGCAGTCTTGCGCACGGGTGAAAGGATATACACCAAGAAATGTCCCCTTCCAACGGTAAGTCCATCAGCTGCCACCATATATCAGACACAACCACAATGATGATGATGGTCAATAAATGAGGTGACAATGCGGGAGCAGCATACACATCCATAAGAAAAAATGAAAGACTGAGTCCTCACTATCTCTTCAAGTTTTCCTTCACCCGCATTCAACGACCCGCACAATGCCTCCTCTCCAGCCGACCCCAGGTCCCGAGACCGCTCCCACCGCGAACCTCCATCTGCGCTGCAACCGAAGGGCCTCCCGAGGGAGACTTGAATATTCAAGTGGGAGGGCGATGAAAAGTTCATACGGTGCGGGAATACATAATGTGCTGGGATTGGGAAAGAGAACGAGAGAGGAAGCAAAACGTATGAGGGACCACGGTGCTGGTTTTAGCGGTGCAGAGATATCGTGGAAACGCCTCGGAGGGGTGGGGAAGGTTCCATCAAGAGGGATGGGGATCGAAGAGAGGAGTAGAGAGTTGTGGCCGAAGGAGGATAGACGAGGTCTAGCGCGGCAGGAACTCCACAGAGTGGAGATAAAGAAACGGAATTGGGCTCCGCAGTGCGGTCAAAAATACACATCGCTGTTATTGCGTGTACATTGAGCAGTTATTGTTAACTAAGCTAAGTTACAAAGCCAATTCAAGCTTTTGTTTTTCCTTATACTGAACTGGCATATAAATATCATTAATTTATAGAACGGCATTCGATGTACGTGGTACTTGAAGATTATTTCAGAATAGGAATGAGACTAAAAGAAATTATTTAGGAAAGCTTTTACGCTGTAATTCCACACTTACTTAAGAGAGGATATTGGGGACCGAAGAATTTCCATCGGTTATACGGCAAAAGCAGAAGATCCCTTTTGCACAATACTCTTAATGGTGGAGTTAAATGAACTGAAGTTGTGAAAATGCGACCATAAAATAAGATAGGAGGGAACTATCACGTACTCTGTTCAAACATTCACGCAGTCACGCTAGCAACTCCCCGCTTCCCCTCTTTACGCATTTTCCAGCGCACGTTCACCTTTGCAACAGACCGTAAAGTAAATGGCCTTGCGTGAAACGGCCTTAACATCCTTGTAGATCGACGTTCAGTGGTACCACGAGGATTTTCTTTGACAAGAACGTGGGAAGGAGGAAAAATAATTGGTGAATGGATGACCCGGGATAGAGGTGTTTTAATATTGCCACTTTCAAGGAAATTCGTTTCAAAAAATGATGTATTGACATGTATTTTATAAATTCGAATGCATTTATAAAGAATATATCGGGACTGTGTCGGATTCCCCAATTGGCTATACCTGCTATTCAACCAAGGATCCATCAACGTCAACTGCAACTGGTCATTCTTAGGAAATCAACAATGAGTGTCGCGACTAAATAACATTTGGCTGTGGTGAGGCTCCAACCCCACTTACTTGACTATTCAACGTTTTACTCATTAGGAACTCGGGCTGGAGGATAGTAAACAAATGGGCCGCTTATCATTTAATCGCAGAGAAGGTGTGTAAAAAAATTTAATGGCAGTCATGATCGTGAAAAGTAGATGAAAAAGCAGTCATGATCGTTGTAAAGAAGTATGTGAATATCATAAACGAAAGATCAGAAGAAAGGGGAAGGTAGAGAAGCTGGAAGCTTAAAGTGTTCCGCAACACATAAAATATGATACACTCAGGAAAAACTACGCCGGTAAGGCTTCAAACTTCCCAACCGAGTATGCGATGAATCAGCGTAGTTGGTACCTACAGCTAGAGTCGATATAAACTGAACGCCAGCCTTGGAGACCAGAAAACTGCAACGTCCTATCACTCATCTCTTTAGTAATTTACTCCCTTCTGCTTTATCCGCAAACCCTTGGGTTTAAAAAATAGCGCGAAGAGAATGACAGGGTACGGTATAGGTGAAAATACATTTCTCGCCAGGAGTCGACGAAGGTAGGGCTAAATACTTAGGGTTCTTAATATATCGAACCTGAAAATGAGCACCAAACTAGGAGGCTTGGCGCATGGCTTCCCTATGAAGAGTGACGATATTTATCACGTTAATTTACACTGTACAACTTTCATCTTTAAAACATTTAGAAGGTTTCCAGATATTTAAAGTCAACACCATTACTTTTCTAAATTACAAAAAATGACAGTTGTTCCAATGTATAGTTTATTCGGGACACTTGCGCCGTAGTTACCACATCCTCGCACCCGTGGCGTAGAGCATATTCCGTGCTCCGCGCCTTTTCCTACTCCTCACCTCCCCTTCTCAATCTCCACTCCAAGTATGCTCCACACACAGGGAACCGCCCTCTAGCGTCGGAGTATGTGAGTCATTTGAGGATCGATGCGGGATTTATCCTGAATTCTATCCCAGATGCGGTATCTCCAACGGCACCGTCCTCCTTTGATCTGGAGAGCGTGAGTCCGCCTCAACTGCCTCACTCCACCCACTTCTCCTTGCCCAACGCCTCCCATGCCTCTCATTGCCTTCGCCTCCCTCCCTTAAATACCGTACCAACTCCATCTGCCAACATCCTTTACCTCTCTATTCCACCCACGTCAGCTATTCTGTTGCCCCACCTCTCCCGCCTAATCCAGCTACCACATTCCTCCTATTTCCTCATTCTTCAAATTCACTCCCGGAATAGCAGAAATATTGCGAAAAAATCATAGATGAAGGAGGAAGGTTGAAAGAAAAATAGGACCAAGGACCAGGAATTGAATGGGCTAAAGAGGTTAACTAAATTGAGACAGAGGAGAATAAACCTAAAACTTTTTTGTCACAATCAAACTCGAGGATTAAAATATATTTTCTAATAAAGCAAGTTTATCTTCTCCTCTGCTCCGAGGCAATATATTTTATATGCTAGAAAATTCTCCCTGGCCGTGATAGTAATTCATGATGCAATCGTAAGGCCACTCAATAATTACTAGTCAAGCCTCGTGGATACATGTGTGCATTTTGCAGAATTCATCGCTCAAATTAGAGTGAGCACCACAGCTAGAGCACCAAAACCGAAGAGCTACCAATGGAATATGTCCCATTTGAATTTCAGTAATTTAGAGTTAGCATAAAGCTTTGCCTTCGAAATACAAGGAAGTAATTTTGCTTGATGTTTAATAATAAACACGGAGTAACGGACTTTTAGGCGGCCAATTTACTTTCTGGGTGTATCATGTGAAGAGACTAAATTAGAAGTTCGCCACATATTGAATGTAAAACAATGAGATGAAAGAACGAGTTCACACAACCTCCTAACAGCTTTGGTTTTTCGAGAAATTTCAAAACATTCAGTAAACTTTGAATGTATAACATGAGAAACAAGCAGTATCTTTGTCAATTACCATAGGGTTAAATGAGACCACGGTATACACGAATTGATGAGGTAATCTTCAACTGTCCTCTTTTGTAATCGTTTAAGTATGAGGGCTAAAAATATTCAAAACAAGAGACATTTTAGGCAAAATGTTTCAATTTTTATCCAATATTTCACCAATCGTAATTTTTTTTAGGAAATTTATTATAAACTTCGATATTATTTTTTGGCGAAAATACCTTTGCTCGAATCAAGATCAAGCGGTCACCAGAAGAAAACAATTGTCAGAGAAAGGAAAATCTAACAAGTAGCAAAATTGAACCCGTGATGAACAGAGCTTGCTAAGTCTGATATATCCCCAGTATTCCACGTATAAAGCTCCAAATAATGATTTATTGAGCACCTGTAGGTAGCAGGTGTGAGACGGAAAGACGAAGAGCGGAATCACTTCACAATCACTCCAATTTCTCGCCCTTTTCTGATCGCCAAGTTGCCGAGCATGGCACTGCTACACAGGCGAGAAACGGACATTCACGCTTATGTACTCAATGATCCACTTCCCTTCAGTTTGCAATCGCTCTCATTTCCTCTCTTCATTGGAAACCCGCAGTTAAGCATGGACCAACCCTTAGCCATTTCACTCGAAAAACTGCCATCAGCAGTCAAGATGGCATAAGAATGCCACTTCCGTCAGAAGATATGTAAGTCCATTTCGAGGACGGGCAACATGCACGTAAACGCTGTCGGCACCTGAAAGGCAACTGTCGAAAAATTCAGGATCTATTTTTAAATTACATTGAGGCTGTAAATGTGGCACTGCTAGATGAAACATGATTTGTATGCTAAGGTGGTAGAGAGGAAGAAAACGACCGATTCTTTATCCATCAAGGTCTACAGGAACGTACATGGAGGCTAGCGGCGATGTTTTCCTAATTACTTCGAAAATATAATGAGGGGGTGAACTGTAAAATATTCCTAAGTACCTTAGACAAGGAGATTTTAAGTACCGGCGCAATTAGATAAGGCGTATTCCGTAATGAAACGATCAATTAGATAATATTTATAGAGAAATTACGGCTGCTAGAAGAGAACCAACATATGTCAGATATAAAATGAAAAAGAATAACATTTGGAAAATAAATTCAAACTTGAGATTGAAATTAATGCAAGATTAAGCCTTTAATGGCTAAATTAGTACCTCCAAGTAAAAACGCCCTAATGTATATCAATTTTGAATGAATTTAGGAACTATCGTGTAACTGTTTACATTGCACGGTCTAAGTAAGCAACGGGTAGACTGTGACTCCTGAAGAGCGCCTATGTCTCTCACTGATCAACCTTAAAGATAAGAAATAACATTAGCCCATCAAGTGCATTTAACCTCCTCAACATGCACAAATAATATTTTTTCATGCAGTTCTTTGCCTCTCTATTTCTCAACCAAATTCTCAATTAACGAAGCCGAAAGAGACAAACTAAGATCTAAACCTTGACCTGAAATTACTCGGGTTAGAATACTACGTTATTCTCCAGATTGTTGTCTCAGATTAGATGTGTCCTTACAAGTGCAATATGGTGATGAAGCCTTTAAACTCGGAGTTCCTAAAACTAGTCTACCACAGCAACTACCAAAAGAATGAGTACCCAAAGTAAGTAAGTTGTAGATTATTTTCAATGCTGTTAACCCACTTAAGAGGAAATACATCATATCTTAAAAGCCGTTATCAATCAATATCCAATCAAAGGATAAGCATAACCACAATAAGGAAATCAGCTTCCCAATAATGTCCAATTCTACATGATCCTCTTTTATCCTTTTATCCTAAAACTCAGTACCACATTACAGTACAAGTGTGAACTCTTTCTCCCATTCAACTGTAATAATAATTCACCAGACTGCATCTTAAAACATATTATATTAACACGAAGCTATCTGATCGCATATATATAATTGGTGTAATCCAAAAGGGCTACAATGCATGCCTAATTACGTCCCTTGGATCAGAGAATGCAGACATCGATAACGGATTTAACAGTGACTAGTACTAAGCATTCCCCATCACTAGTCTTTGCCAACGTCCTTTAACTCGTTTAAATCGTTTAACTAATGGATTTAGCAGATACTTAAGGTAAATAAAAAGCAGCCAGTGGCAGAAAATACATAGTGAATTGAATGATAAGGAAGAAACGCATTAGAATGTCAGGATGTATGAAGAATGAAAGGCGGATGAGCCAGAAAAGGGTGTAGGTTAAAGGAAGAAGCTGTGAGGTGGATGGTGTGGGGCTGCAGATAAGGGAGAGGGGGCGTCCAAGGTTAGAAGGGATGGACTCAAAAAGTTTTGACGTTTCCCACGTACTCTTCAACATCAAGGCCATCACAACCGCCGCGCTGTCGTCTGCTGAAACACCACTCTCATAGCATCGCATAACGACTGTTTCAAGAGCGGGAACGAGAGCGGCATCCAGATGTGCATTGCTAAGTGTTCAGCGAATATCCCGTCTCCTGCATTCCCACCACCTCCTTTTATCACTCACACCCAGAAACGCACATCTCTCCCGGTCTCCCCCTCCACATCAACCTTGCTGCAAACATCCCAACCCGCTTGACGGCGGCACTTAAAGCGGCTCGAGGCGCAGAACGTTGGAGAGGAATGTGAAGGTGAGCAGGAGGCAGAGGAATTATACGCGCCAGCCACTCGTCCTGCACCGTCCTAACCGCCCTCGGCATCCCACCTCCCTTTCAGCCATTTCCGGCAATCGCCTATCAAACTTTTTACTACTCCTCCATCCATTAAATGAGGATACGGCCGGAAAAACTGAGAGAGGCTACTATTTGGGCTTCGGGAGAGAAATACTCTCATGCTAGGATCTACCGGGAAATTCCCTATCGAGGGACCTCAGTAGACTATATATTTAAAGGAAGGTTGACCCACTAACACCAAACTATACCGAAATTTTTATTTATAATCAACGACTATAGCTGGACGCATGAGTTAAGAATAAAATTGTCGAATTAGATGAAAGGATACCGGCTATGAATAATTTTAAATAACTATCGTTTCATACTTAAATGTGTGACCACCCATTATCACAAAA
The DNA here is from genome assembly GCA_963169105.1 of Ceriagrion tenellum. Taxonomy (NCBI): domain Eukaryota; kingdom Metazoa; phylum Arthropoda; class Insecta; order Odonata; family Coenagrionidae; genus Ceriagrion; species Ceriagrion tenellum. The sequence goes on along the minus strand of OY720632.1, from coordinate 56,443,172 downwards.
TGTCAAGAAGACGTAGTTTTCGCAATAGTTTATTCTCAATCGGTTCGGTTTCATCGAAAAAATGACATCATCATGGGCTTAGATGGAATAAGGGACTGCCTTAGTATCCATCTCGCCCCAATAAAGAGGCATTATTATTATCATCATCGGTTAATAATAACCGTTATCAACAAGGCCCAATTATCATAACTTCTGATACCTCCTTGACAATTGAATCAGTTTACTTGAAATAAAGCATAGCAATAATTACAAATATTCACTATTTTATTTATGTAAAACCATCTTATACGCAAATTAAGCAGAAATTAAGGAATGTAAGTAATATGGCTTAGTGATAATATGTATGTATGCATGTATGTATAATAAAGTATGGAACCATAAGCTCATGTCATCAGACAGACACAATTATACTCACCAGAACGAGAGCAGAGTAAATACCACGCTCTAAACTAGGCCAGGGCATATACATATTACCACTGACATACATATCGACTAAACAGACAGCAGGAACCTTCAATTTGTGCATTAATAGGTAAAAGGGAAATAGAGCGGAACGCCACAACAAAGTGTCTCCTGCCTGCGCTTGGGAATAATATTTAGTTTCCTTGAATCCTTAAGATACACCTAAAAAATCAGTCGAGTCATAGGAGAAGATATAGTTGCAATCAAGGTCCTTAGCTAGGTCCAAGTAGATTTCTTATCGAGACAGTTTGCACATTTTTTCACCATCATTCAGCATGGTGAAGAATCGTCATATACATGTCCATTTGCGGGTTGAAGTACAACATCGTGCGATTTGACTACTAATTAACGACATCCTCCACCACGTAAGATTTGACAACATTTCTCATGGAGTATATTAATAATGAAAGACATGCAACTCAATGAAGAAATTGTAGCGAATCTCTCCCAGCATACTCTGTTTAAACGAAGGTCGTCAGACTATAGCCTAATATGAGAACCAAAGCGAAGATATGAATATCTGGCTGCGTTTTGCATTCATAAAACAACAGATACGGCACATATTTGCAAGAGAAACAATTCATATTATCCCCGTTTTCCATCTCTCAAAGAAATTCACATTCAACCTAAGAACAGATGATACGTGCAAAGATGAGCATTCAGGAGTGTAAAATGCCCACCATATCGGCTTCCGCTATCTTAGTCGTCAATTTCCAAACTATATAGGGGAACCTATCCACAACAAGATGAATTTCCACTCCTTTCTGCAGATGTCTCCCACAATTCTCCATGTGCGCAAGTACATACCTGAGGTCACATTTTTTTTTCTTTTTTTTATTCTCTGCCTTCTCCGAAAAACCTGAAAAAAGCCTCTGCTAGTTATATTTCGCTTACATTTTCTCCGTTGTCCTGGGAAATTTTTCGATCAAATTTCTCTTCCTTGTCATTCCTTTCACTATCTACTACTCAAAAGCACGAAAATTTCCTCCAATATAATGCACTATACAAATTAATTTAACAGTTTCGTATCCGAGTAGAGCGTGGAACTACAACCCTTAAGAAGTTAAAGGTCGCCGCATTGTCTCCGTGCGTGTGATCGGAGGATGGTTTCCATTAGTTCCGACACTTCCACTTTCATTACCACGCTCCACCTCTGCGACTCTTTTCCATCGCCTCCTTCACCCTCCTCGCCATCCCACACTCGCTCTCGAGGAATTTTCCTCCCATCACCCATATCACTTTTCCTTGACAGGCGACACTTGAAATTCCCAGTGGTATTGTTTCCATAAAGCTTCCTAAGCTGCAAATGGATTCCCCATTCCACCAATGACGCAGACATTATGTTACATTAAGCAATGTTTCGATTCAAATCCACGGTTAATGGGATGCCAACGCTGCCTTTGGCTATGGCTGATGATTTTAAATAACATTCGGCAATCTATTTCGGTAAAACGTAAGGGCATAAAAATGAGTCATAAGCAGCCGACGTCACATACATCGGTCACGAGCGTATTTTACGATACAGTTGAGGGACAAAGATTTTCTCTCAACTCCATGCTCATAGCAAGGAAAGCCCTCAGGTACTAGTTTCATTTACACCCATAACTTTGTACCAACTTGATTCTTCCCTTTATACAACCTCCAAGTTTCGGAAATCCCTACAGTTTCATTAAATCTTTCTTATTTGTCAATTTATTAAAAAATTAAATCTATTCTTACGTAAAAACTATATAAAAATTGGTGTTAATGCTTTCTTACGCTTACTTTTTCACAATGGTTATTCATCCTTCTTGTCATAATATAATATTAATAATATTTGCTAATACAGTAATTATACACAAAATTATAATTCAAAATTACTTTTAACATTTATGCCTTCATTAAGTGCATTTTCCCCTTTTTCATGTTTCAAGTTTATTTTTTTCCTTCTTTTGTATAAGTTTCTTATTGTTTGTTCTTGTCTGTTAGTTCAAGGTATACTTTTTTTCTTGTAATGAAATACTGTAAAATCTTATTGTATTGTATTGTATTGTATTATTATAAAAGATATAATTAAAACATTTTACAAAAAAAAAGTATGAAATAATATTAATATTTGATTCTTTCTGGTGAGATTTTTTACGATAATTTGAGCAGAATCCATATTTTTTCATAGCTATGGCTAAATTTGTTTATAGTCTGATAGATAAACTGTTAGCATTAATAAAGCTATTAACTCATTCATTTACATTACTCTAGAAAAGAATTAAAGCCACAAGAGAATATACGATTTGAAGGAACAACACATTTTCTACTATTTCGCAAAATCAAATCACTTCTTGGAGACTTCAAATAGGCACTGGTCAAAGGGATTTCAGGGAACGGAAGGACGACAATTCGATGAAAGTGAGTAGGTTTGTGGTATACACACTTCGACTTCAATCTATTCATCTTGGACTGCTCGACCGACGGAAAACGTGGCTTTGGAAAATGGAAATCATTCTCTTTCCTCCTGCTCCTCGGATTCAGTCTCCGATTCGCAGAATTGGTGGTGTTCTCCACGTTTTCGACATTCAAAGAGAAGTGAGAAAGATGAAGCATGCAACACGCACTCCAGATTCTGAGAAATGATGAAGCATCTCGGCCACACATTTCGAAGCGAGTTGACGCGTTCTCAGTTGCTGCTCAAAGTCGTCGCTGCCGCCGCTGACAGGAAATTACATTCATGTCACCACCTTCTCACAATTCTGCCTTGTCTTATCTCACACACGTTGCAAGCATTCCGGCCAAACGCCCACCAAGAGAAACACGCTTAGATGGACGCTATCATATGACGGAAGGTCCATTCAACCTCCCTAACTCTGCCTCAAATCCCAATTCACTGCCCTCCCATCAATTCTCTGCACCCAGTGGACCCAATCCATCCCTACGCTCTGATAGGTTCCCCAACCGCTCCATGCATCCACTCTACAGTTCTGAGCCCCCCAACCCGTTCCCAAACCTTGTTCTCATCTTATATGACTGCTAAGATTTTATAGCATTATCCTAAGAAAGAAAAAAGAATGGGAGATACGGTAGTTATTGCCTACAGTAGTCCTATTTTGAGGGGGGCATTGGAAGACATTTGTAAACTTTTTCCTAGTGATTAAAATTCCTATTTAATATTTCTGAATATTAAGCCTAAAAATTCAAAAATTCTACTTTCCTATGGATGAAAAGTTAAAACTTAATAAACAAATCTCTTGGGCAGTAACCTAGTACAAAAATATCCCCATATCATCTCTATATACTTAATATAATCAGAGGATTCATCAAATATCAATGAGTAACAATAATTAGAATAACGGCCACTCCCAACGATAAGGACCACTCGTATGATATGACAGGTGAAGTCACCTCCGCATTACTGAATAGATGGAATATTGAGGAGATGGCGGAGATCCTCCGAGCTCACTTCGTAATAAAAAACAATTTATATTTTTACTGGTTACTTCAATTCAATTTCTCTCGAAGGAAATATGTATAAACTTTAATTTCAGTGGCTTGCTGTATCCCATGTCCATTATTGGCTTTTGATGAACACTGGAAATATATTTTTCTATTAACGCATGAGCATTCACTAACTCATATGCACTCTTTGTCAGGAAACTTTGATATTGCCTGACTAAGCAGGCAGTGAGTAGGAGATTTTTAAACAGAAAGGTTTAATCAGTATTAATTATATGTATAAACAACGATAAGAGTACGTTTCATGCATCGCTGAAATTCCATGATTGTATTCATGAAAAACGTAATGTGATGAATGAAGAGTTCTGAAAGGCCACTTAATTGTTTTACTGAGACATCAAAGCGAAAACGAGCATGCAAAGGATTGTTCATAGGACAGAAGATCGTCAACATCCACTACTCAGTAAGGCCCAAGTTCAGGTTTAAGAATAAGCCAAATAAGTTCAGCACGTATTAACAAATTATTAACAAATATGAATAGAGTACGTAATCATGTCAAATGTTTACAAGAAGAGAGAATTTTTTATCATGATTTAATCACAGTAATGTCAAATTTTAGTAGCCACAGAATAAGAAGTAAAGTATGATGACCCATAAATTAACGCTTTTTTATAATGATATTTACGCAAAATAAAAGCATATATTTCCCTTCCCAAGATATTTCTCAGGAGCGAACAGCCGAAGCACTTTTCAAGAACATGTTTCCTATATGCCTGGCGAGCTCATCTCCGACTGCATCACACAATCCAGTTCCCGCGTGCCTTTTAAGGGCCAACGGTTTGATGAAAATACTCGCTTCATGGGATTCTTCTGCACGCAGCGGAGAGCTCTCTACCTCACAGCAGCTCATCACTTTCCGCTCTATGGAAGTCTGAGTGTAAAGTTGTATTCGTCTCAACTTTTGGAAGGAAATTTTCCTACAAGAATAGTCTCCATATCGTGGATAAACACGTCACATTTGCAGAAAAATATATATTTATAAGAGATTTAGAGCATACATGTACATCATTTCCCTTCTTAACTTCATGTCTGATTCTACTATTCCCCTTCCTCCGGAGAGCACCAGAATTGCTGGAAATAGCACCCTAGTAATGAAAATGATATTTTTTATATGGTACATATAAATATAATATTCCTAATCTCTTCCACTTCGATGAAATGCAAAGTGTTTTAGCATGGTCATCGATTATGCGTAATTTGAGGTTGCTATCTTCTGAATTTTCAGTTTTTTTCTATATGCATTGACAAGTCATTGGTCATTGATTTTTAGGGAGTTCAGATACACTCCGTCATTAGTCATTGATTACAGACAGTAGTGAATACCGCGATTGTATTCAGCGATACGAAAATTACCTTAAAAATGAGACGACAGCTGATTATACTATAGTTTTAAACAATTCATCCAAACGCCTTTTTTTATACCATTTTTCATTCAAAGAGGAAATTTTATCACGATCTAGATTATAGAGGGAAAATAACCCTATGCAGGGCTCAAATAACCCCTTTAAAACACAAACATGATTGTAACAGACATAATCGCTGTCCTAAAGATGCTTAGGAGAAGACGCCTTAGGGTAATTACGGTCAAAGCTTGCTCTCTCCATAGTGTATAATTCCTATATAATGCTATCGTATAAAATGAACCATTCCGTAAAAAAGCATCAATAATTAAAAAATCCAAAACCACTGACCATATTTTTTTATATCCCTCAACAGGAATCACCACGGTTAAACATAAGTATTACTCCCAGTTCCACAAAAAGTATTACCCCGGATCATCTTCAAAAACCCCCTATAAAAGAGAACTATATAATTTTGTTTGACGACTATGCAGCAGTAAAACTGACCTTGGATTGTTCACATACAGCCAAAACAAAACACCACCCTCAGATTCCTGAAAATTGATTCTGATTTGTTGATTTAAATTTTAATGAGGAACATCGTCTGTTAACTATCATCGATTTACATTGACTCAAAATGTATTGAAGCTCTGTCTTAATCCTTCGTTTTTGACTTTTGATTGTGATAAACTCGGTTTTATTCACTTTGACAGTGTTCACAACACATCATTTTTCGGATGAATACATTTAAACAATTTCGAAAATGATTTTATTTTTTGTCCAACGTCTCCACTTTCTGTAAAAGATGGTTTATAAAAAAATATCAAATAAGTATTTGAGAAAAGTAGAGAGAAAAATATAAGCAACTGTAGATATGTATCTAATGATTCTCGTGATATTCTAAACCTCGTTTCTAGGGGAAGTGAAGCTGAAGATATGACAGGAACCCTGTTCTCCACTTGGCGAAACTTGCGATGGATACGGCCCAGGCAGGCACGGAAATTCCCGTCTGCATGCACGCGAAGGTATTCACTTCCTCCCACTCGCCTCCTTCTCTCCTCTTCATCCTTCCCCACTTCCTCTCCTTCTTGACTACCCTCCCCTGATTACCTCTTGGAGAGGGCTCCTCCATTTGCGTCGCATGCAAGCCCCGGGGCCCATAATCTCCAGGTCTCCTACTTGACGGTGGGAAGGGGGAGAGCCTAGGACGTTCTCTTTGAGCTACCCTCTCTCTCCCTCTCTCAACACCGCGCCGTGAGCATTTCCCACTAGTCTCGGGACGAGAAGCAGGAGGAAGAACGCGAGGAAATTACAACACGCTGAGGGCGTACCGGAAGGGCACTCACTACGGTCCCGCCATTCCAAGGCTCCCAATTCAAAAAGCACATATCTCTCTCCCTCTCTCTATCTCCAATCACGCTCCTTACCATTCATTCCCATCTTTTTATTCCCCATTCCCATTCTTTATATTCTTCCGCTTCCTTCCTTCTCACCGCTATCCTATAGAGCTAGCTCCACTGCGCAAGTTCTAGATCGATATTGCTCTTCATTTGAAAGTGCCAATCCAGAGGCCCAAACTGATTCAGCATACTTTCTCCCCTGACCGAGAAAAGCCCAAAATTGTCCTCTATCAACAAACTTATATTACGTTGCGAAAAGACACATTTTTAGTACGTGGGCTAGACGTCTTCTATCCTTTTTCGTCCCTCGAGCCGCTTGCTTCGGAATATGGGCTCGAAACCATGAAGGAAATGTCAACGCATATTTTAATTTTTCTGGAAGCTGTGTGATAAATAGGAAGAGGAGGTTAGTTTTTGGCAGTCTCTCTAACGTTTTTTTCCTTTATATCTCTCCTCATTCTCCCCTTTTCCCTCGCCTGAGTATAAAAGATAGAATGTTTAGCACACAAGATTTTTACCGCTAAAAATGAAAAACAAATTGTAGCTGATGGTTGGTTAGGTCAGCTAGCGATTTAAGAGACTTGTGTTAAGTTTCACTATTGTTTATGTTCCGATGTCGATACAAGACCGGCTCGCAGGGCCAAGGGCTTCAGTATTTATACAGTATTCAGTATTTTGACAGCGGCCATTATAGGATATGCTATACAACTTCAGGAAAATGCCAGAACCATGATCAAGAATAGTCCAAAAAGTCCAAGAAAAGGGCATTAACAAATAGTAAACTCCGGGACCGGGAATCGAACACGTACCGCTCGCTTAACAGGCATTTCAGGGTCGCCCGCTTAACAGGCTACCGCGCTAGCCCAGTGGCCAGGCAGGAAGCGATAGGACTAGCTGTTTCGCTGGCGCGCGGGCGGTGTGGAAACGCACTGGTAGACGGGGTTGCCACAAAGTCATCACGGGAGGTAAAAAAATAGTGATCGAATAAGAGGGTTTTTCTTTTTATTCCTTAGCAGATGTTTTATAAATAATTTTAGCATTTATACGTCACCATCTACCTTTCTAGCAACAAGTATCGACAGCCTCCGTTCCTTCTGGTCTTAATTTCCCGCACTTCACGTCTCTGAGACATGCATCGCAACACAACGCACGAACAACAGTTTCCTCATTAGTAATCCTATATTTACGGATCGCACAGCTGTTTTTTCATCATAAATGCTTTCTTTACAAGAGCCATTCTTGACGTTCGTTGACATTCATCAATCCCAAGGCATGTGCTAGCTGCGTAATCAATACAATGACATATATACAATTTTAAAATCATTAATGAATGAAGATGAAAATTTGGCCAAACAAACAAACTAATCACATCACCCTGGGATAATTTGGTGAATTATAATTTTAACTAGAACATGTGTGACCCATGAGGAACAACAAAGTTGAGAACAACTGAAAGAAACCAGCAGAGATATCGGAATTTCGTAGATAAAGTCGAATCGTAATTCGATAGGAAATACATACCCAGGCTTAAGGCTAATTTATAAACAAGCTACGTAGAAAATGAAAACGAACCAGCGTTGGAGCCCAGTACACTGGAAAATTCAGGAGTAGATTTTCTTTCTCTTCGAGCTAATGGTTCGGATAAATGATGAAATGCAATAATACCGCTAATTTTTATGCCAATCATCTCAGCAAGGGCGTTGATCCTACAAGGAGGCAATGAACTTCAACATTTATTTTGGTATAAATAAGCATAGTCACTGTACTTATAATCCTCTCACTTCCAATACTTACTAATTAAGCCTTCGTTCCTAAACAGATGGAAATAAGATAATTAGAGCGTCAAGAGCCATTACAGCACTAGGCTTTTAACGAATAAAACTCCAAAACTTGAACCTGACTGTGATCTTCTGAATGCAGGCTACGAAATAATTCACGAAAAAATAAAAAAATGGATAAATTGGAGATCATTTTCCGAATAATGAATATGATCGCACCAGGGGTCATACACCCACCCTAGCATTCCCCAATCAGGAGTTCGGAACCACTACTCGATTTTAGGCAGATTTAATTAGTAACCTTAAAGTTACTTCGATGCAACAACGGAATAGTTTGGCAGGGGCCAAGTCGAGGAGAATTTTACCGCAAAATCTCTTCTTCCCTGTTCATTGCGCTAGAAATGCACTTGGTCAGGCCAAGCGTTCACTATTTATTAGTTATTTTCCTTTCCCACGAAACTATCCAATCCCTTTCACCCACGTAGGCCAGTTCACTCGAGTCGATGGGTCTCCCCCATTCGTTCACCCTTATCAATGGGATCCTCTTATTTTCGCCTCTGATCCTCGACCTCCTGACTTTGCTTCTCTTCCTCGAAGTCCATCCCTTATCCATCGCACACAATTGAAACCCTCTTTCCCTTTCCTCTCGGTCCACATAAACTAGCAACATTCCCGAGTCCTCTCTCTCTCTCTACCCCAATGCCACACTTTCTTACCTTCCACCTTTCTTCCCGCACATCCTTCACACATGAAATTTTATTCTCAACTTCAGCGCTCCCCCATACGCGAAACGGATGCCTCCATTTACCCCTAGCTCTCTCCTCTTATCCGATAAGCCCTCCTGCCCTTCCGTATTCTTTACCAAGTCGTCTTTCCTTCTATATAAAAGGTTTCCACTATCACCTCCCGCCACTTCTTCTCATATCCCCTAGGATCCTTTTCTTACTATTTCTATTCCTCGCACAGCCCCATCTTTCTTTTTCCAAGGTATTCATAATTTTCCTGCAAACGTGTAAATTTCCTCCAAACTCCAGGACCAAAATTACTTTTCATTCACTTCTTCATTACCTATTCTTTCGAGTCTAACCCTATCTTAGTCCTCAATAAACTCCATGATCACTTCTTACCACGTTTTCCATCTACATATTAAGAATACGATGTAATTATGTTATAAAAAAGTTATTTCAAAAAGACCTCTTTGAAAAAACATTATACATGTGAACAATAGAGTTCCTGCATTTACTTCATGATGCATACAATTTTTTCTCTATGAATCATTAAATACATGATTTCTATAAACGGAAAATTTTCAATAAATGCCTTTAAAAACATGCCACCGTGGATTTGCATTCTGTAATATATACGACATGAGAGTTCACGCCAAGGGCACTATTTACATAATAAATATTTTCATTCTTGATAGAAAATAGATTTTACAGTGAATAACTTCACATTGGATTTCTTGGCTCCCCTTATGTGGAATGACACATATTTTGAAAGTTCACTCACAATTATTTCCTTCATCTTAAGGAGATATTACATACAGCTCAGCAAAAACGCAATTTTTAGACTATCAGTGACAGAGAACAGCATTTGATTTGTACACTTTACTTTCCTCACAGAAAAGAAAATCCACGCATTTTCTCATAAAAACCTTACATTAACTATTCTGAACGTGGTGTTGGAACTATATGGCAGATCAAATATTCCAAATTATAATGTATATGATATAAAATAACAAACCGATAGTTTTTTTTCATCGCAACCTTTTCCTCAATTTGGGAGAGATAGAGAGCAACAAAAAGCAGCGTTGGGCATAACAACACTTTGGAATATATAATGAAACAGATGAAGGTTCAAATCTCAACATAGTAGAAAATAAGCTTATTATATTCATTAAACCCTTATGAGCGGTCTCCTATTGCTCACTCCGTGACAACTTATCAACGAGCTCTCGCTTTAAAGAATATTTTCCCATTTCCCAAGATTTGCCTTCCCGAAACGGAAGGCCAACTTATTTTTAATACTTCATGGTTTGCCCTACATTGTTATCCTGACTCCTTTTTGGTGCTCACCAAACCGCCAGAGGAGCAAACTAGGCTCGATCTCGAACTGGGAAGAAGACCTGACGTGAAGATGGCACACATGACGTTGAATCTCTCCACGTCACATACCTAAGAGTTGGCTTGCACGATATTTCGTCGATGTAGGTTCTACCAAACTACCAAAAATGTTCCTTTTCTAAGTAATCTGACTACCTCTTCTCCCATTCATCTACATTCGCTTTCCTTCAGATTTTCGACTTCTCATTCCAAACGATTAACTGCGGAACCCCATTGTTCACCCTGCCACAACTTAGCCTCTGGGTCCCTCTGTATCCACTCAGCTCAACTTTACTGCAATTTTGCCGCCCAGCCTCAGCCCCCGTTGACCCGGACTCCAATTTCCGTTTCTAACCAATCACTTTCACCCAACAACCATAGACTGTTATTCTCCCGGAGCTCGTCAAAAATGATCTCCGACTTCGCGCCTACAACGCAAAAGACAATTTTGCGCCGCAGAAAATTACTTAAACCACCTCAACGACTCCTTTACCGTACCTATTTTTTTCAGGGCCGACCAAAAACCAAATTGATGGAATTCCTTTAAAGGGGGGTTAAAGGGAAGATGGGGAAGTGCGAGGCGCGACATAAAGAGAAGATTCATAATTGGTTAAAAATCATTACTTCCGCTTTTTCAGTATCTCATCTAATCTTGCTTAGATTATTTCCGCACCTCTTACAGCCTCGATAGTTTCCTCCAATTTTACATTATTTCTTCTGTTTAATAGTCATTTTACACAAAACGTTTTTGAAACACGCTTTGCTGATGAGTTGAGTGAAGCACTATAATACATATAATGCTTCAAAAATGAGCAAAGTCTTCTAGACAAGTTAAATTTTTATACCAAAATTAATCCAGGGTAGAATTAGTTTCTTTCACCCGTTTATACCCGTATGCGTTTTCACACTCACAAAATCCCTTACTCATCACTATCCATCTGATTCTTTTCATGCACTTAATATCGAGAAGATACCGAAAGAGAATTCCAATAGGGCCTCCATTCGTGTTTAAGTCTTGTGACTGACATACAGGACAGTTGCTGGTGAAGAGGGAGTGATTTCTCTCCATAAAATGCTCACCCAATCAGGTGCCACAATACGTTTGTCGCTACGCAATTATAAGTTCTAGCTAACTTTATAGAGTAAAGCCATTTTTGGAGGATATTCATAGTCATTCACAGGCATTGCTCAGCGAATAGCCCGAATCACAAATGAAATTCAATTGAATCTCAATGGATCATATCACAGGGTAGGTCGGTAGAATATGGTCTATGGGTATTTCGGCAAAGTTGGTCATTTTGCAGCAAGCTTAAACCAGTTTAATCCTATTACATTAAGTAAAAAAATTGAAATGAACATAAAAATTATAAGTTTATTGAATAAAACATTCACAAGAAGAGGTCTAATAAAAAGACCTCTCCCCTTCAAATCTCTCTCTCATTGCGATCCCGACATGATATCTTACGTAAAAGGCAAGTATCGTGGCTTCGTGGAACCGGATGGATTGGTCAGCACAGAGAATACGATCCAGAGGAAGATTTTTGATGAGAAGAATTTTTTAACCAAAGTCGCCGGTTCAAGCATCACATCTTGCACGGTTAACACGTTTTCCCTTGGCATTTCTCTTCCACCGTCACCCTCCAAATCCGCCTTCATCCCACGTCTTGCTTTCACAATACACCCACATCCTCATGTTCACTGCCAGAGGGCTCCCTCCCTCGTCTACCTCTATCTCCTACATCCCTACGTCCCTCTTCTTAGTCTTCCATCTCTCTATTTACCGCGCGTCCCATATTATATTGTGCGCTTCCATCACCCTCTCCGCCCACCAGAACGCTCTAACACACCATTGCCTTTACTCATCGCTTCTTCCCCGCCACCCTTCCCGACGCATGCAAAGCCACCTCCTGCGGGGGTTTACTATCTCAAGGTTAGTCCATAATTCACTTCGCATTCTACAAAACCACCTCCTCACTTACAACTTCTTCAAAATCATCCCCGCTTCTTATAATGACCGCAATATCCTGTGGGGTGGGATGCAATTGAGTCGGTGCAAAAAGTTTCTTTGTGAATTCTTCCCGGGTCTTTCACGAAATTAAGACCTGCATTCTGCATGACATTTTGCAGCTCCACCCGGGCAAAGAATAATATATGAATATGACTGGCCAGGAAAGGAATCACTTCACTTGTAAAACAGAAGCCATACTCTTGATTACCAGAACTTGTTTACCTTCACCTTGATCCCACACATATCCGGAACCACGGAATAGGATGAAAGTTGGGAGCTAAACACAATGCACCAGCTAGTTAAACTGTGAGAAGAATACTATAGAGATTCTCCACCAAGCCTAAAATCGTATGCCAGCAGGCACACAAAATGGTGAGTTAAAAGTTAAACGCAGCTTCAGTAGTTCATATTTGACAGAATATGGCCATGATACCAGAGCATGATCTAGCTCTCCTACGTTGTTTACAAGACCTAAGAGCAACGAACAACGAAGGAGAGCTTTTTTTTCTTCGACATTAATTTTTAAAATACTTTACGATTAGAACATAACCTAACTGCGATTTTTTATTTCCACTGTTGAACCGAATATGGATTTGGTAATTCTAAGTTATTTTTTGTTTAAAGTCTCCTCTTGATCGTTTTACACGTTTTCTTGGACGTGGATCTTTGTGTGAAGTTGCTTCTTCATTGATTTCGTTTGCTTACGCAATTATCATGAGACTACTGCAACTATTTAATGTTATTCATTTATTTACCAGTGGTCTCCCACCTGTAAAATAAAACACGGATACACCATTGTCCTGGTTATCTTTCTAACTAACGTGACTCTAGCCTTCATTGTTGCATGTCTCGCTTCGATTATCGCTTGTAATATTTTTACTTACGCAAAGTGCTTCACAACACTTTGAGAAATATTTAAGAATGTTCCAGTACATCATAAATTACCTTCATCTTTGAACTTCGTAGCTAAAATTCACTGAAAGTAGAAACATGCATGTTGTCTTCTTCATTTCTCATAGCAAAAATAACACTCCAAATTTGACTACCAATTTCTGTTAAATGGACTTTTACATTATTTTTCGATGAATTTCAACTGTTAATAATGTTTTGTAAAATTTTTTCCAAAAAGCGTGTTCTATATCTCGAGGGAAACGAATAGAAGAACAGGGAAGATACGGACAGAACAACGAAAGAAAAGGGAAGACAGAAGGGAACGGCTGTCGAAGCAGAGAGGTGAGGCGGGGAGTTGAGGTGCCTCCGCTGGTACTTTTTACGGCGTGGTCTCGCAGTTCGCTCGTGTTTATTGCGTTCCGCCCAACATCTTTTCATCCCTGAGTAACCGCCGCTTCCCTCTCGACCCATTCACCACACGGTGGTTCCTCGGGGCCGTTCCTCTTACCCCTCTCGCAGTCAGTCTCCAGAGAGTGGCATCCAGTGAGCGATAAACTAGTAGATGAGCAGTTCCTTTCCAGCGCGAGAAATGTGGGTGAATCACTTTAGAGGCGAAGTGCACGAAAAAAAGAGAGCAGAAAAATGAAGAGAGGAGTAGGTGAGCATCGTTATCCGATCGATTTGACCAACTAGTGATCGCAGGCAGTAGCTCAAGGTTTCCAGTCTCTGTTTCCTATTTTTTTCTTTCGCAGCATGTTCATGAATAACTAAGTACTTCAATTTACCGAACCAGTCAACGGATTTGCAATCAAATGCCTTTCTCCTTTCCCAGAATCATCACTTATCTTCCATCAGACATCTACAACGTTTTTCCTTAATCATATTTGCTCCCTTCCAAACCTTTAAATGTAATCATAAATATTTTATAGATTTTTTATTGAAACTTAATCACTTAATTTCTAAATTTTTCACTAAATTGATAAAGATAAAATATCATAACAAATTTAAGGAATCAATGACAAACCTTAAGGAAAAGTATCATGCGTAACAGAAAATGCACATTTGAAGTTCCTTACAGACTCGTTTACCTTCCATAGTACGTCCCGGTCGCAACATCATTCTCGTGGCAGGATTTACTCCATAATTTAGACAAAATTTGTGGATGAAGCTTACCTGAAATGAAAAAAATACTTTATTAGAATATTAGCGCTTATGAATTTATGCTTCATAAAATGTAACTGATATAATTATCCTCAAATATTTTTAAGGTTTGTGGTGTCATTATGAATAAATGAGGACATATATGTGATTATGAATATTCATAGACTGACTAAGCATGAGGCCACGAACAACTAGTTCCTTAGGAATGTATTTTCAAATAATTATGAAGTCAGTGTCAACCATACAAGAAAATATTGCTAGTAAAATAATTGCAAGTCATGACTTAACCTGTTCATTGCAGTTATAAAACTGAGGCACAGTCTTGACGCCTCATCACATGCAATCTTGAGACATGGTGGGTTACAGCAAAGAAACAGCAGTATAAAAGAAAAGGGAAAACTAAGTTTTTCTGGTTGCCAATTCAAAAGCTTGAGTCATTTTCTGGCAATCACTTGCCCATAAGAGAGCTCAAGATACAAGTCAAATTAACTATTATTGTTCTAGTATAACAGATTTACATGATGATGTCACTTATGGGAAATTTCAAAAAGGGAATTAATAAGATTGAGTGGGAAGGGAATTTGATGCAAATGGGTACACGGACTTAGATTCTACTCAAAATCAGACAAGGGAAAAATTTGATTGCGTATACACTGTGGGTATAATTGAAGTCTTTATTCAAAAGCAATCATCATAGGCCTGAACACAACTATCCCAATGTTTCATGAGCTGAAGGATTCCCTGTTCCCAGAATTCCTGAGGCTGAGACAAGAGACAGTCCTCCACTGTGTCCTTCAGTTCGTCGTCCGAATTTCCGCACTTCCCTTTGAGATGGGTTTTTAGCGGACCAAGAGATGAAAGTCTCAGGGCGACATGTCCGGGCTGTATGACGGATTCTCAAGCTGCTCCCGCTTGAACTTGGCCAGTAAACTTCGTGTGACCCTGGAGACGTGTGGACGCGCGTTATCGTGGAGCAGAATCACTCTCTCCGTGAGCAGGCCGTGCCGTTTGCTCTTGATGGACTTACGTAGGCTATGGAGTGTCTCACAGTACACGCCACTGTTAATGGTTTTTCCGTGATCGAGGAATTTGATGAGTATCGGACCTCGGACGTCGAAAAAGACAGTGAGCATCGCCTTGCCTGCTGAGGTCACAACTTTGAGTTATTTCGGGGGAGGTGACGACGTATGCTTCGATTGCATGCTGTCCCGCTTTGTCTCTGGCTCGAATTGATGGGATCATCTCTCGTCACCGGTGACGATCCACTCCAGGAAAGTGGGGTCTTCATGATACAGGAACAGGTGCAGTAGTGCTATCCCCATATGCAGTTCCTTTTGAGGTTCGCTGAGTTTCATCAGAACCCACTGCTCGCGCATCTTCCGGTAACCCAACCTGTAGTGCACAATTGTCCACACTGTGTCACCGCGTCAATTGGACGGAACACACAAGTGCCTGCTTCTCTCCTGCATCATACGTGGGCGCCCGTCGCATGCGCACGACCATGCCGGACACTACATTCGCGTCTCTAGATGTCTCACTACGTTTTCCCTAAGCGGCCTGTTCAAATTTCAACTGGTTTGGTTGTTACAACATTTCGTGCCTTTTCATTTCAACATCCCTCATTATCTCTCGAAAACTTGATTGATTTCTTCTCGTTTGACGCCAAAGTGGGCATAGTAGGCCTTTCTCACGAACTCTGTTATTTTGCGCCGCTGCCTTATCGGCAAACATAACTTCCACACACATAGCAGAATGTATCTGGATTGTTCTTGCAGTCACGATGTGGCATGTTGATATCAGTTCAATAAAAAGATTAACACAGTATGTCACTCACGTATAGAACACTCGCGAAGACAAAAAATCTCTTTTCACTAGCAAGCGAAGCACAACTCAGACTGTAGTGGACAAAGCACAACAACTGAATGGCGCCATTCACCAAAACCTGCTGTGTTGCCGGTTCTAGACTATGAGCATGATTGTACAGGGTTTCCAAGACAGCTGCAGGACATGGCATCAATAAATATATCTGGAAATCTTAATTAAAGCAACACTCCTCCTAAAAACGTAAGGAGGAGTGTTGCTTTAATTAGTGCATGTGATGAAAGAAAACGTAATATTAGAGTTTTAAAATATGATGTGATGTGGGAAAATTAACGACGGATCCTGATTCAGGATGCAAAATTCATCTTAAAAAGCAATACAGGATGGCGGTAATGAAACCATCGCAGGACAGTGTAATCAGTTCTTCGCAAAATTTGAGTTGATTCAATATTCAAATTCTTTTCGAGTCTGACACCATATTCGCCACAGGATTAATATTTTAGCAGTGTCCTCAGAACTGCCATCATATCTAACCTTTCCAAAAACTTGTTATTACCGCTTGGATATTGTCCAAATCAAAGGGACAAGGCAGGTAAACTATTAAGTTAAGACTTCACAGTAACTTTGGTCAACGTCACGGAATATTTTCAATCGGTACGAGTCTCGTCACACTGGTACATCTGCCTCGTTGCTCTGAGGAAACTTCGGATCTAAATGCAAGTAATCTTCAAATCATATATTTGTGGAGAATGCATATTCTGTTGTAAGTTTGTAATGCATATTCTGTTGTAAGTTTGTAATGCATATTCTGTTGTAAGTAATTTGGTCTCCTAAGGAATAAGCGTTTTCGGGTGCTTGAACATATCACCTGGGGAAAAATAGGAAGTTCATAAGCTACATATTTCTTGGAACACTCACTGTGCGCAGCAAACTTCATTTCGAAGCAACCGATTTTGCAACAAAGATCCATTTTCAGAAGCGTGGCAATGTCACTTTGGGATGAAATCTGCTTCAGTCTATTAACAGTATCTTGTAATTTGCGAAGTTTAATTTCCATTGCGTCGCGCCAAGATGCCCCTAGGGGGATCCCTGCTAAGACATCGGAGGCAATGTCTCGAGTATGACATGCCCAAATTAATCCCATTTTCGCTCTCGCAGCCAACCCACGCCTTCCAACATACTAATTCCACTTCATCTCTACTAAATCCCCATTCCAGACAGTTCGCACGCCCCCTCGTATACCTTATTTTCGCATTCTCAAGCCTACAAACCTCAGCCACATGCTCGCTATCCTTTCCACCACCATTGTCTCTCCCTCTCTCTCACCCCAAACAGTCTCAAATGAAGCGAGGAGCTCCTATTCTGTGGCCGCATTTATTAAAGAATTTGCCGCAAGTCCCTTTTGAGACGAGGAGTTTGGTTTCTAGGCAACTGAGCCCTCGTGCTCGAGAGTAATACATTACGCGACATCTCGTAATTTTAATAGTCTCTCCAACCTTAAGTGCTCCTTCAAAGCTATCCAACCCACGCCTTTGCACCAATCTCGACATTCCACACAACCATTCACCCCAGGATCCCCTTCCTCTCCTCCAAAGTAGCAAGCGTCTTCACAGTATTTATCGTCTTATCACAAACGTTCCAACCGAACGACAACCTACGACGACGAGCAACGATTTTAAAAACAGCTCACTCATTTTTCCCCTTTCCTAGGCAAGGGCACCATCCCTTCATAACGTCTATATTTTGTTACCACTAGTATGCATTAAATGCTTCCAAATTATTGTTTATATCTTTTTCTAACTGCTATCAATCTATTCTACACATAGGTTCCTTTCCTTATCTTTCCTATTGACAGTGGACTACAATTTTTCAACTAATGTTTCCTTTTTAAAAGCAAAACTAAATTTAAAAATTAATTGAATGCCTTCTCTGAATTGATAGAGCAATATTTGTAATGAAAGCGTGAATTGTTGGAAATGATAATCAGTATGAGAATGTATTCATTTTCAAGCGACCAACGATATACCCTAACTTGGTGTTTCAGCTACTGGATTACATTCTCCGGAATTGTTCAATCAAGTAATATTTATTTCCCAGTTCCTTCCCCATCACCCCGATTCTATCATGGCATATAATCATCGAATAAACTTTCCTTCACTCCTTTCGTAGTATCATTATAAACGTATTTTCGCACAACTTTCGTGAACGTCATTTGTACGCAACTCCGCCGTCCTCCATTCATATCCGATCTTCCTCAAACTGCTTCATTTCTGTTGCTTTTTTCTTTCTCCATCTTTTCCTTCACACGCAACTTTATCCTCCCAACGGCATTTTCTATATTCTCTACCACTTATTCCAGCCCTGAGTGAGAGAATAGTCAGTGAAAGGACGTGACACCCATAAATCTATGGTTAGGGCGCCCCTTTTCCCCAGCCTTTGCCTCTTCACGCACGAGAAATACGGTGTTATATGTATAGTGTCGCTCAAGCATTGCATTCCCTTGTCCTGATGTGCAGCGAAACGAGGCTCATTCGTAAAAAAAAAAACATTTTTCATCATTGACTATTATATGCTAGCATGTTTTCATGAATAGGATCTCGGTAGGCTGAAGATATTTGGAATGCGGGAAGTTCGACAGGCGAATATGTGCTCGCCGCTCTAAAGATGGCTTTTTAAAAAAATAAGCGGTTTTATCTCAGTTGCATATTTACACAAAATTATTAAATTTGAATTCATTATCCATTGTAAATTTTTATGTCGTCATACTATCGAGAAGTTAATACTACTCTTGGTGTTTTTGGAGATTCGTATTTATACATAATCTGTCATTAAAATGTAATAGAATAGAATATACATTTATTATGCTCTGGGTATCATCTTTGGACCTGCTAATAGACCTGAGGTGGAAGAGCAGAGAAGATATGCATTAATTGTGAGAATTAAGCAAATAACCTCAACCCAAGTAAATAAAAGGTTTGGATAGTGACGATCCTCTCAGTAGGTTTTAGGGTTGTTGTGCACTGAGATAGAAGAAGTGAAATAGCAACACAGAGATCTGACCTTTCTGACTCGTATATTGAAACCCAAACGTGGAAATACATACACTCGAGTTACAAAATAAATGCACTTTTCTACAGATACTAGCAGATCTGCAGATTTTCTACAGATTTAGGCCTTTATAAAAGTCAATAAATTCTATTACACTCATCAACCTTCCAAAACAAATTAATAGTAGGCCTCCACTGAGACATGGATGTTAGAAACAAAAAATTGGTAGTAGGAAGTAACCCCACGATGTTTCATTTACAACCTTTTTGAATTTGTAGAGAATCCAAACAGTCCAGTTCAAGCACCCTTCAATTGCACAGTAGTGAGACAATAGACACAAAGAATAAAAGCCTTTCATCTATGACAGACCACAGAGCAGAAAAGTAAAAATAAATATAAGAATAAAAGGGAGCAAGTGAGGAAGAGTCGCATGAACAACTTTATTAGACGCTCCTTGGGTGCGCTGATGATCCCGACGACAATTCATGAAGGGAGTGAGGGGAATGGAGATATGGATGTGATGAGTCCTTTCTTCCGCCTGCGGTAAGTGAATGCTAGGCGGGCCAAATTCTGCCCAGAAACCAATGAACACCACCGGGACCTCGGTGTAGCAACCTCCGTGATGATCTCTGTTTGTTTGGCTCTACCTTCAGTGGAAATAGAGCTCACTGCTTCCTCTGTTGCTTTCTAGACTTCCCTCCTCCCGTCGAAGTTACCGGTGAACTACCTGCTCTCTCACTGGCATCCATCAGTTCCCTCTGTTCACATTTTTTTCAGTTTCTCTTTCACCTCCGCTCGGCCTTTAAAAAAGTTCGAGCGGAAGTAGCCATGTGTTGGGAGGTGGGGAGGTTTTGGGGACCACACACTCTCTCTCGTGGGTCAAAAAACGCTAAAAAGAAAACCGCTGGCCGACTACGGTCCATTCAGTCTAAAAATTCATTTACGTCGTTACCACATACAGAAGAAAAAACACTCCGTCGGTCGCGAGTCAGATCCCCGCGTTGCGAAACCAAACAAAAGAAGGATAAAGGTTTCTCGGGTCTTCCACGGGTTAGCAGGTCCATGGGGCCCAACGTTTCGGAGAACGACTTGCCCTCCATCCTCAGGGGGTTCCGCTTCCGAATGCCGTTTCCTCAATTTTGGCCGGTATATATACTCTCTCCTACCGGGTCAGGTGCCACCTGATGGGCTGTGGAGTCTGCGAGTTTTATCGCCTTCCCTGACGTATTTAATAGTGGCCACAATTGGTTTCCAAGTGTTACTCAATTGGTAACCACTTCCGATTGGTACAACCGCAGAAATCAGCCATAGCGGAGCACAGCATTGGTGAGGACCACGCCATACGATGGGAGGAGACCAAAATAATCAGCCGCACTCATGATTATTGGGATCGCCTCGTTAAAGAAGCCATCGAGATCCGTTATATTATATAAGAAAATTATCCCTTATAATGTACTTTGACGCACAAAGAAGAGAAAACAACGATACTTTCTGTTAAAATTATACATGCTAGATGTCGCTAGCATTAAGAACTCCAAGATTTGGAAATACACTGACATAATTATTCATCATTTTTACTTGCAAAGATTAAATGAAAATGAAGTAAAGCCATTAAAGAAACGGGTAATATTTTATTGACTTATCATATTTTCTTTGTTCAAATCACAAAAAATTTTATACTAAAAAAAATGCAAAAAGCAGATAACGGATAATGCTCTGCTTGATATGAATATCAGCAGTGTATACGTCCGTAATGTCCTGTTCAGTAACAATCAGTTTTGAAAAGTTCAATTGGTTGTCAGTCTCATTCTGCGATTAATACCTGAAAATTTAAGTTTCACTAGCGGACCCAACAGACGTGGTCCTGCCCAAACGTTGGCTTGCCAGCTATTAGCGGGTTCAGCAAACGTTTTTTCGATATTCGAATTTTCGATAAACTACATACTAAGTGACATTTGACATTGAGTGTGACATTTCAACGTTTTCGTCTCATCAGAACAACGCCAAGCTACGACGCAAGAGCGACGACTTGCGCATGTATTGATGTGTACGTAAAATAACATAGAATTCGACATCAGCGCCACCTATGGTACACGAACATAACTATAAATTATTCTCAGATGGTCAATTATTCATGAACTTCTCAGAAGATTTTAACGGTCAATTATTCATAAACTTATGATTTTTTTCCTTTTAAAAATATTGGGGGAGAGGGTGAGGGGTGAAATTTTAGGGGTAATGGTACCAACACCATCTATTACCTCGAGAGGGCGACGGGCTTCTCGATTTTGACCGCCATTTTTGACCGCGCGACCGGCGACGATGACCTTGTGAAACCGACAGCTCCGCGACTTGTCTTGACAAACCCTCGATGGCTAGGTACAGCTTATCATCCGTCTATATGCTGTTGGAAGAAATGGCATGGACGGCCATATGAGGAGTTGACACCTCGATGATCTTGTCAGCGAGTCCGACAGCTAGTCTAGGGGTAACTCCGCCTGGGCAGTCAGCATTTGTTGGACGTGCGGGGGCAATTGCCTCAGCCACAGTTGCCAGAAGAGGTTATCCAGAAGAGCGATCGTTCCGGCGAGGAAGCGAAGATGCCGCGAGAATTGGGAAGTCTTGCGATCGCCGAAATCCTCGTCCGACAGTAACTGGCGAACGCGCTGCTCCTCAGAGGCTGACAGACGTTCTATAAGCTTCGATCGTAAAGTCTAATAAGGATTCTGAGACGGAGGATTCGTGATTATGTCCTCAACCTCACTGGCCACGCGAGAATCTAAATGTGAGGCAACGTAATGGAACTTACCTCGCTTGTGATCTCCGACAGCAAGAACTGAGATACCGCCTGTGAAAACCAAAGACTCAGTTTCTCGGGCAAAAATGGTGGTAGTTTCACGGCGACGCAACAAACCGCAGACGGGTTCTGCTCGGTGTCAAAGCTTGGAGATCTCCACGTTTATCAAATTAATTTATTATAGACTTTGTCAATGTCCACTACAATCTCAGTCATCTGACCCAGTTACATAAACATCAACAAATCAGCAAGGCCTCCTTGGCAACAATATAGAAGATGATGGCACCATTTACGGTCGCCACAAAAATGTCAAAAAAAATTTCCTAGAACCCGATCGCAGCGCCACCTACCGGGTCCATTTGTGAATCTAAACCATCCAGGGACTCACTCAAATACACATAAAAATGTCATCAAAATCGGTCCAGCCGTTTAGGAGTTCAGTGACATACACAAGTACAGAAGAATTATATATATAAAGATAGGTCAAAGATGAAATTTTATGACCTGACTATTTTTCTATTTGATCTCGCATCTGGGTCGACAATAATAATAATCGGGTGTTTATACGAATGGCCACTAAACTTTACTTGCTTATAAAATGATGACCATAAAGATTCCTTTCTATTTGCTTCCAATACTAGTTCAGTATTCAGTTCTTCCCGTTGGCCCAATGAATCCATCTGCAGCAGAGTGCTCGCCCATTTAAAAGCTTCACCATTTCTATGCCAAAACCCCCTCCTCCCCTGCAACAGATGCCATTCCCCTTTTATCCCCGAAAAAAGGAAAATATAGAGACCGAAATGAAATATATCGCTCCCTTTCGCCTAGGGCGCAAACCCTTTTCCATGGGGACGCGGCGCGCTCGGATTCTGTGTCGAATCCGTTCGGCAAGAACAATGGAAAAAAATGGTGACGAAGTGAAAGGTAGAAAGGCTGAAATAAAAGAGGCGAAAAATCACTGGAGAACGATCCGTTTCTGAGATCTAATTAAGTGAGGTCTTTCCAATTAGGACGTTTATTATTTCTTTTTTTTCTATTCAGACGCGCCTGGCTTCCGCAATCACCCAAAGATCAACTTTCATACAACCATGATGATGAACAGCCTTTTCTCGATAATAACAAATCTTGTCCTCCTCATATAAATACGGTATTGGAAAGGGAGAAAACATTAGCCTAATTGTTGTAAAGCCTTCTCGAAAGAAAGAAATAGTAGTAACTATAATCTAATCACTAATGCACGAATTTTGCACCTGCATATCCTGTGAGCTGCCAAATGGGCGAGTAGCAGAAGCTGTTAGGGCACCAGCTGAGTAAAGAAGTAAAGGATAAGATTTTGGGAGGTAACATGGTGAAGTGTACAGTGTATTGTGGTATTGTTTTGAATGATTCTCTCTTTTAATTATGGTTCCTTATTAGGAGTCGAAGAAACAGACTTTTGTACCCATCTGTTCGGTAATACATTTCCCGTATTCTATCGCCTTTTGTCAGACCTAGAGTTGAGGCGTGGAGTCGAAATTATATTTTCAGTGTCGCTCCGAATCACACCTGTTCTGGATTTCCCAAGCAAACTAAGCCTAGTATGTAGCCTCCGAGTATTTAGCGACTCCCAACCTAAACCCTCTAAAAGGTATGAAGTACTATATGTTTGTTCCAAGTATTTAAAGAGAAGCGCGAAGTATTCCTATGAATTGTATCTATTATTTTAAACAAATATTTCAGTTTGGGGCCCCATATACTCGCGGCACTATCGAGATGCGGCCTACAAAAAGCCATGTAGCACCTCTCTTTCCTTAATATCAGAAGACCTTCGTATTATTTACTCTATGAATGCTAGATTATTTTTGGAGAGTGCCGCATATGTTTAGCACATCTGTTCTCCCCAATTTGACCGAATATTTGGTAATTTTTTTAGGTATTTGACTTTTTTCATTATTTAATGACTAACTGGTAATGAATAATTGGTATTTGACTAACTTTAGCATGTCACCGTCCGAAGGTCGATCACTACTTAGCCTTTGAGGAACAATGAATATGCATTGAAGAAAGATTTTTCAAAATTCCTTATTCTTACAACTCAGATTTTCTCCACCCTAAATATTACTTTTTAATGTGCAGAGATCTCAGGCTGAATAATTTTATTATCCGGTTGCTCAGCTACAGAGTGCTGCAGCACATACTTCTGCAGGGATATTTTTCTCACTGTGAAATTGCAAGTAGCGGTTCTTTATCCACTGCATTAGTTTACACTGATTGGAATCCGGAGTGGGAAAATTTAGTGAGCTGAAATGCACCGATACCGCCAATATATCGTCGCATACCGCGAATTCAACCCCGGAAGCAAAATAGAAATTTCCCATCCAACACCTGCCCTCCCAGCAACTAACTGAGCTCTTTTGCCCCCCCATTTCCCTGGAGATGATGAGGCCGGAGAAAGAGAGAGACAAGTTGAGCGTAACAGTCTATGAAATGCGACACTGAAAATTTTTGTCACGTTCCGTCGATAAAAGCTTTGAAAGCAATTTCCGTCCCTGAGACCGTCCATTTTCGAACCCTCTTCAACATTTTCCGCCATAAGCGCTGCTACCTCACAAATAGTGCCACAAGGAAAGGTAAACAGACATGGATTCATCCTCTTCTCCATGCATTACGTTTCAATGGTATAATCCTCGACAAATCAAGCACATTTTTGTTAGAAATCTAGTGTTCGGTCGCGCACGTTCTCCTCAAGTCACTTCTTAATCCCATAGTAAAATCTCTCGCGGTCGAAAACTTCATATTTTTCCCTCAATTTTACGTTTCGACCGTTCCATTCTCTCAATCATTGATAATTGTAATTTGAAACTCTCTGGATTAGACTTCCATTTGTGCAGTATGTATCGTCAACGAACCTCGCAATCTCAAGTCGACCGTTCAAGCGTTTTCGTCCATTCCCATCTCCACAATGGATATGTCGCGCGGGGTAGCCGTCGTGCGTATGTGGCGTCACCTCTAGGCGTAAGAGTAAATGTGACGGGCTCCCAGTGCTTTCTTCAACACGTGGGGCCTCTGCGGGACAGTGAGCTCGAGAGACCATCACGAGAATATGAAGGGCAGATTGACACAGCACTGGAAGTTTTAGTGGTTTGTAAAACACGTCTTTAGGGGAAGTAAATCATGGTGGCAGTTACAGAGACCCCTTGTAACGAGAGGTTCCCCACGAACCAACGAGCACTTGAAAATCTTATTTAATTCTAACTATTTTTTATATCGGCTTTAATCATCTCTTGCACTCTTTTGGTAGTCCAATTGTTTTAATGGGATTCTCCGATGAGTAGCGAATAAAATATCATTCATCTTTGTAACTTGGTACAACTCTGTTAAGGCGGTAAAAATCACCGTGAAACGCGATGTAGGCACTTCTCCGCATTCTCAGTGCTGTATTCCGTCCTCTCTCCGACGGTTTTTGACCGCCTCAACACCAGCCCTCCCCACC
Source organism: Ceriagrion tenellum (assembly GCA_963169105.1). Taxonomy (NCBI): domain Eukaryota; kingdom Metazoa; phylum Arthropoda; class Insecta; order Odonata; family Coenagrionidae; genus Ceriagrion; species Ceriagrion tenellum. The sequence continues at coordinate 56,417,406 of OY720632.1, read as the reverse complement.
ATACTGCTAAGATTTGCATCAGGCTGCCACCATGTTTCGCCGCTGCTATCAATTTGTCCCGAATTATGAAAGATGTGATCATAAAGATGCTTATTCAAACATCATGTACGTTTTGTTTAATACAATATATAGAGAAATTACGATACATAAAATCAGGCGACCAAATGACCGTAAGATTACGATGAGATCTCCACAGTAACCTTCTCGGCAGAAAGTAAATCGCATAAGCAAATGAGCATCAGAAAAGAGATCCATAACATAAATTTGAGTTGCAGTACTCCCTACACTGGGTATATTCACAACAGGGTATTTTACTTTAACTTAGATTGCTAAACTATAACTGTTGGAAACACTATTCACTTAATCTGATCTTGTGAGAGCTCACTACTGCGTAGCACAATTTTGGTAGAAATTTAGAAAGTAGTTCCTTCCCATAATATTCGTTTACCCGTGGGTGTATCGTTACTTGGAACTGATAAAATGGAAATAACACATATAAGCGTAGTTTTTAAGTGCAAACATTCGTCAAAATCTTCATCTTATAATACAACGTTAGCTGGCTCCTTTTGAAAGATATCTTACTACATTCCGAAACAAATTACACTTATGTAGCCGATACAAAAGGAAAGTTCTTTGTAGGAGAAAATCATTTGCTAGCATTCAAGTAATCATGTTTTCGAGAGCCCAAATATGCAAGCGTGTACTTGGAGACAAGAATTTCAAGCGTGCACCGATTTTTGGTGTAAACATTTTGTCCCATTTCATTTTCCGTGTCGATAAGCAACCTCGAAATACGTGTTTGTTCTCCTATAAGAAGAAAATAACAGCTAGTAGTCAGAAAGGGTTGGAAGAAAAAGATAGTCAGCAACAATAAAGGAATTCATGAATTCATAGACACAAATCGATGAAGATGAAGGACAGGAAGGTGTAGATAGAGATAGATGATAGAACGACATTGGAGGAAGAGATGGCCAAAGATATGCGGTAATCCTCGGGAAGATGAGCGGCAGAGGGTGATTTGTTTTCCTAGGAAATTAAACCAGGCACCATATCACAAGGAATTTTAAACAGTTTAGTATTTCAATCGCGGTGAAATCTCTTAAAGAAAACTTACGTAAGCGTCGCGCCGATTTAATCTACGGCGGTTTTTTAGTTAAAACACACTTTTTATCAATCTCAAACTCAGAGCGAATCCATATTCGGTCTGTATCGAGCAAAGGAATTACTGAAGAGATATGCCGAGCACGACAGTGAAACAGCATGCCAGTTTTAGACGACTCAAAACCTCATTCTATTCACCTCCTCAAACAACGCGATAGCTTGACAGCCACGAGCCAAATATTCTTCATGTATTTTTGCACTAAAAGGAAAACTAAACATATTTTTGGTAAAGGTTTAAAGATCAAATTTACTGGTGAAAAATATGTAACTTAAAAAGCAATCATTAAAAACTCTACAAAAATACAAAAGGTAAATCGTATGGCGAAAAAAGTGAAGAACCTTTGGCATTATGACCAAATGCAGGCTCGAAATTTCCGGCGCCCAGATCCAACACTCGAGATGTAAAGCAATCATCGAGTTAAGCCTGCAAATTTGTCAGCGTCCGAGATGATTGGATGTGAATTTACTACAGCCACAGTATCAAGCAAACACAGACGTCAAGCAAACACACGTGAATATTGTGAAATGAGGTTTTCTAAGGAAGATTAGTAAGTACGATTTTCATGTACCAAGTAATCGCAATGTTTTGCATTAGTTTACACTGCCAACTAATGAAAACGCATAACTTACAAAAGAAACAATTAATGAATTGTAAATTACGTTATTTTCTATAACTATACGTTTAAATTAGAAAAAATAACTACTTTACTTACTTGATCATTTTTCCAAAGGCATTATAATTTTGCAAATGTTAAAATACCTCCTTACCATACTATTTGCTTCTGTTTTCAGAAAAAAATCCTCATAAAGGTAAATGAGAATATGATACCATAAAAATTAGATAGTGCTCACGATGGATGTTACTTCTTAAGAACTGTTCCCTCTTTAAGAGGTTCTTTCCTGCCATTGCTCACCACCACTTCAGTGACGACTAGCCAAAATGGAATTTACTGTGAGCCTGGGACATAATGAAAAACATAACTTGAGATGCTACTGCTAAAGGCCTCTCTATTTGCACTCAGTCGAAGTACGCAAAACAATAAATCAGTATCACAGAGGGTGTACACGACAGATGAGAAATGAACACATACGGCTATTTATTGCTCGCAGTGCATACTTTGGTATTCACTGGCTCCGTCCACAGAAACAGCAGCGTTCGCTCTTATCACATCGAACTGCGTGCCTCGAAAATTTGGCTAAAAAGACCATTGCAATGAATTCTAGATTTAGTTTTTTGGAAGCTTTAAGGATGAATCAGCAATGTCTTAAATAAATTGTAGAGGCACATAAACTGCTTTCGATCCGATGAGTTGAAGCGTTCCAAAAATGTCGTCCTTTCGGAAGGTCTAACTCGACAAAACGGAGATGAGGAAATAACAGAAGGGACCGTGAAGACGCGGTGGAACAGGAGACACTGAAAGGCCAGAATCGAATAGTATATAGAGATTTAATTAGTAATTTCTATTGAGTTTTTATCGAGAGTACACAGGGTATTAGGAATCAGTTTAATGGCATCAAATTATTGATATGGCATGGGAAGACTTTCAGGGCTATATAAACGTTAAATTTCATAAATTTGTGAATATCGCTGCATTTTTTATTGCAATATTTTAATTCAAATGAGACATATTTACCTTTTCCGTCCCGAAGGTGTCAAAATATACTTCGCGATCATTTTTCGGTTGTGTAAACCCTTGTTTTTGTACATTAAATAGAGCTCCAATTATTATCTTCTGGCACATTGTAGTGGCTGCCTAATTAATATTTTTCGCAAAAGAGAGCGCATGACGTAAAAATTTCTATTTTACTGTTGATGCTGCTATACAAGTTCCTGCCTAAAAGCTAACTCTATCCAAAACGTTATAATTTCCTTAATAAATGAAATTTTGCGCTTTCCTTTGGAATTAACATTTATTATTTATTAACTTTTGTTATAAACTACAAATATAATTGAAAAAATTTCCAATAAGAGACACACCATTTTTTTAAACTATTAGCATGTTCAGCTACGTTTTGAGCCGCTAGAATAACATTCAAGGATTACGTACCGAACGGTGTACCCCTCTCTCAACTTTGTTGATATTCCTGAGATAGGAGCCGCGCTTACAATATTTCAAGTGAGTAGACAGATTTTAAAAGCTCCACTCCGGAGTATGGCCATTGAGGTGACACTAAAATCGTTACCTAGAGGCATATCTTTGGAAACGCCTTAATATCTATCGCGGTATTCGGTTACATGATTTTGGCGAGTTTATGTCTTCAATTTCCCCTCCTGAACCTCCTTCCATAAACATCTCATCTCGATTATCCGACCCTCACTTCTCTCTCTTTGTTTCCCTGTTTTGAGTGTGACAACATTTGGCGGTCCAGAAGATCTCATATTATAGACGGCAAATTATCTTTTAAATGTCACTATTTGCTTTAGAAAGGCGTTCCCTCCCATCTAAAAGTATATTACGTAGGTACTCATAAAGCTTGCTGTAAGGAATACCTGAAATTTATCGCATCATTTATTTCAACTTGAAATTTATCGACCTCACGTACGTTAAAGAAACCATATAATTTTTATTTTATCCACTCCTAAATTAATGAACTACCAAAATAAACAAATGCTTGTACGCAGAGTTGTTTTCCATTCAAATTTCACTCCTATCACAATTGTGGGAATATTAGCTAATCTGTTCTGGTTTATAGCAAACGCCATGGAGTACCCTTATAAATCCTACAAAACGATGTCAAATTGTTAGCGTACACGTGGAATCGTACTGTGTATGCCAAAGATGTTTTGCATTCAAATGCATTATTATTTCAGCAAAGATTAAGAGAGTGATGGAATGATAAAGGAAATAAAAACAAAAAAATGAACTCAGGAAGAAAAGAAAATACCATTCAACTGTCAAGTGATAACCGACGGTAAAATTGTATCACGCAGTCATTTATCAAAGAAAATAATAAAACCGAAACATTCATTATAAAATCATAGCAATACATGAATGCATAATAAATGCACGCAATTACATCGTCATTCGTGATAAATCTACGAATCTCCATAATCATTATTTTTTAAAGAAAACAAGTTCTTTCAACTTTCATGGAATATCGCAATCTTCAACAATACCCCATACAGAATTGTATACCGTCATCATGGACGGATTTTCAGTCGAGGACGAAAATAGTAAAGCTCTGGATATAGAAAAAATCAGTAACGTATAATTATTTCATTAAAAGTCACTTCAAAAATTTTCATAGAATTATATTTTTAATCAAATGTCCCGGAGGACTTCCACCAATTGTTCTGAGCGCCATTTGTGGTCTTCGTTTTCCGTAAATTATTTATCATGGTCATTAGTATTAATATTTTTAACAAATGACAGAATTGAAAAGATACATAATTAGCCCATAATGTATTTCATTTTGAGAGAATGACAAATAAAATCAATTAAGGGTCAAAAATTCGAGTAATTAGTAAAAATTCCTATAATTTTTATTTTTCAAAGTATATGAATCCATTAAAACCACACAAAATATATCAAATATCATTATGCATTAAATGCATCTTTTATGACACCCTATCATAAAATGATTGGCATGAGTAAATAATACTAGAGCTAGGCAATGGCATGAAATAGAACTTTTGGTTACTTTGATCGCACTGCAATTCTAGTTAAATTACTAGTCCCGCCCCAAATAGCCAACACTGGGCATTCCAAATCACTCCATGCGGCGCACATGCGTTTTACAGGCGATATCGTTCAGAAAAAGTATGGTGTTGGCGGAGTTAATTATAAATATAAAAAAATAGACCAGAAACCATATGGAACACGAACAAATAATTTTCTCAAGTATCTGAACCAATATTTCCCAGAAACAAGGGAAGTAGCCGTCTCCTACAGCAATAATAATGTATTTGCAAGTATATTTTTCCACATATCATTTTCTTATTTCGTGCACTATACGTCCCCACAAAAATATTATACATTTCAATATATTTTACTGCGAGCCGTCGCTGGGGCGTGTGGCCGTGGGTTTTAGGACAAGGGTCAAGAAAAGGAGAGTTAATCGGAATAGGAAGAAAAAACGGCGAATTATAAGTAAACAGGGTATTTAAGTACGAAAGAATTTCAGGCGTAACTTTGTGGAAATATTGTGTACCTATTCTTATTGGTAAGAAAAAATGCAGAAGCAATATCCACACTGAAACACTGTGAAATACACTGATACAGAGTGGAAATTACTATCACTATTATATTCTAACCAATTAATGTGTTTGAGTGTTTTCCTTTCAATTATTAACTTGAAATGCGAGGCAATTGACTACGGTCAATGGTTGCAGAACCATGTCGCCGAATGCACGGATTGAAGCAACAAAAAAATAATATCAGCGAGACTCCGGAGAGAGGTGAAAATATCAACAGCGAAAGTGTTTAAACGGAATGTATAGAGATAGAGAGTTCGAGAGAGGCGAGGAGGAAGGCAGATACGCGAAGAGGGCGTCGGTTGGCACTTGACGGATTCGAAGCCGGAGCCATTAGGGACGGAGGGGTGCAGACGGAAGAGAGGATAAGGGTCGCAACAAAGCAAGAGGACCCACTCGAGACATCGACCCCTTTCGCAAAGGATTCAAGCGACGGCGGCGGCGGCGACGTCAGACGGATACAAACCCACGTGCTTCGAGGTCGACGAAAGTCTGCGCAATCAACCAATCATACGTCGCGGAGAGAAATATTCGCACTTTTCATTCTAATTACTAGTCGATTACCATGCACTCCGTCGTAGATTATAAAGTATCCCGTGAACGCGCATTGATAACCATCGTCCGTGCAATACATAACGCTGCCAACTTTGTTCGGTCAAGAGCTGGTATCGCGGGTAGAAACTGAAACAGATGAAGCACGATTTCAGATGCGGCACACAAAATGGCCGTTTAGTGCACTTTTGATTAAAAACAGAGAGGACTGCCATTTGCTCATTTAACGATTGCGAAAGATTTTTTTAACGTCGAAGAGATGCAGTAGTTCTAATGGCCTTCGATATAAACGGCTTGATTATAACTTCCAATTTGTGGATTGGGTAGCACAGAGTTACAATGATGTACTAAAAATACGTCAAGCAAGCTACATTTTCACGCAAGATAGCCGCGCATATGTTCAATAACAAGAATATGATGATAAGCCCAACTCTTTGCTCACAAATATCTAATTAACGACACAGTGGATCGTGATCGCGACAGAAGTATTACGATTGTGCAATCAAAGAGCAGAAGCTCAGAACGCTTAACAGGATAATCCCTAACCACGGGTGTCGTCATCATTACTCGCATGCTTACTAACGTTTTCGTTTAACTCCCTCAGGGTTTCTCTCTTAGTAAACTCACTCAGCATAAAATCTTCGGTAATGCATATGCAAAATCTAAATACGCAAAAATGAAAAATGTAAATATGGTGTACCGTGCACGCCTTAAGACACTAAGAATAGTGCAATTCTTTCCTATTGAAGCAAGAATAATTTCTATATTATGAATAACTTCTGAATGATCCTACGCTAACACTAATATTTATTTATAAATTAATATAATAATTACCCAATTTATAATATCGGAATGGAGTAAGTGCGGTTCTAAAGGACCTCAACATGAACGCATCCTTATAAACACAACTCTATCACTACGCTGAGAGCAAACAAACCTCTCCTCTCGTACACCAACAAACCCTTCAGCCTCGTAACGTAAGGTAGCCTTTATATGCTGAGAGAACAGGAGGATGGAGAGGAAAAAAGGGCGTGAAAGGTTAGTTGCAGAAAGGAGACGGAAAAGTAAACTGGCTGGGGAGAAGAAGAAAAGACGGAATGGGGAGTGAGAAGACGGCTGGTAGATGGAAGGGGGCGTGGTACAGAGCGTCTGGGAGACTGAGATGAGTTACCCTCCGAGACATTCCCAAAGTGCTCATAACCACTGGAACGTGCACTACATACCGAGTGCGGCGGCGTGGATACTGAGATGAAGAATGCAAGGCCAGGGATGGGTGGGACAGTTTGTATACGAAGGACTGAGTGTTGTCACGGGGATTCAAATAGCAGGATGAGGGTCGGAGAACACAAGGGCGCTTTTCTCACAGTAGAGAACTTCACATGCAGGACGGTGTTGTAAGCAGAAGGTGGAAGGAAAGGAAGCAATTATACGATACTAGTAAAATAAGAAAGAAGACAAAATCTCTAGTGCGATACTTACAGGAAAAAATGTTGACCCTAATGAGTTATGGGAATTGTTAAGTGAAATAAACAATTGAAAGACGCATTTAGTGTATTGAGATCATAAACCAATGCCATTCAAGTTGACTGTGCAGACCAATATTCAAATAACTGATTATTAATAAAATGTCTCCTGTGATAAAATTATACCTAAATTGATTAAAATGATATTGTTTCATCTAGCATGGAAACGAAGAGCGGAAAAAATTATCCAAAAGAAATTCAACGATCGACTCCTAGGAAGAGAGATATAAATCAGCTCAGCAAGATTAAAAAAACAAAACACTACTATCATCCGATTCAAATACACCCATGCACTCTCGCAAGCGCCGAATTTCAAATATTGATTCTATTATTGGCCGAAAAATTAGTTGATACATTGGAATACACAACAAAGATAAATATACATGACTGACTGAACTTAAATGCCAGCTTATGAATGGTAAACGTAAAGAGCAGCTTTATTCTGTATTGAAATTATAGGTTTTCTACTTGGCTGGATTTATCACCCCGTACAACAAGAGTTGTTTGTCATCTCTCGGCAATGTGTATTAAGGATAGAAATTTGATCTGAGGCTTCAAGGTTACTCTGCATGGATACTCTACATGGATATGAGGGATAGTAATGCTTATCGCATTATCCTGAGGGAGATTACATATTTAACTAATTAAGGTGGGCCATCATTGTCATGCGTCAAAAATATCTAAATCTTTACCTACGCAAATCAAATTTTATGATTAAAACTAAAATAATTTGAAGATATGCTCTCTCCGAATTTAATATCGCATTGATCTAAGCAAAGAAAAATAAAGAAAGAAAAATGTAATTTTAAAGATAACCAGTTTTCACATCCAACAGGCGTGAAAACGCGCTTCCAGCGCACTCCGGAAAAATAAGCACGTCCTGCTAAAAAGGTGGAAAACTATTTCAATGATTAGAATAGCCTTCTACAAAACGAGACACGAAGATTTTTTTTCATTATATTATATGCTTAATGCTCAGACAGACCGGAGAGGACTATTGTGCTACACTGGAAATACTTGAGGCACGTTATGCAGGAACCGAGTAAGCACTTATTGGCCCAAATACTACTGTTATTAGAAAATCAATGAATTCAGTGTAGAATTTTTCCGGTTGAGTTAATTTACTTGCATTGCAAACATAGGTTAGGAATTTTTAAAATTGCACGGGTTTAATAATGGAGGTTTTAATACTTACATTCTAAATTTAACCCCTTTATTTTGCTAAAAATATTAGCTTTTCGCTCCAAAAAAAATGCATGACCCCACAGGTCAAAATATAGATTTAAATGGAAGCGACAGCATAGTAATGAATTAATGCCCTAAACGCCTAAGTATTACGGAAAATAATGATTTTAACAGAGTATATATGAGATTAAACGGCATATTTTTAACAACAACCAGTGAAAGTGTGTTTAATCGCTGCTAAGTAACCTAAGCGTATTTAACGTCATTTCAGGCGGATTCAATTATTCTTCTCCCGTCGAATATATGGGGTGACAATGTGCAGTAACAGATTACAGCAGGGTGATGCGTTAAATTAATACATCCCTCAATGGCTCAGGATTAAAAGCAGGAAATTTAAAAAAAATCGGAGGCATAAAAACCACAAGGGGCACGGCAAACATCCAGTTCAGCGACCGAAGTAAACGTGACCTGATTTCGGTCTGTATAATCTGCAGCAGGCACTAGGTACGTTGGTGCACGAGAGGGTGAGAAAGGGGCCATTTCAGAAAAAAAATAGCGAGAGAGGAAAGCGAGTTTAAACACGGCTGTCCACGTAAAAAACTTCCGGAAGAGCGTCTGGCTGCATGATGAATCGCGGTTCTCATGTTTGCTGGGGATTTTTGCAGGTGTGTGGTCCACATGCTTCATTAAGAAGCAAGTTAGAACTATAATAGCTGAATATAGTAATGTGTAGCCTGCTTTGTCTTCCATTCGTGAAAAAGGTATGCTAGAAATGAATTAATGCAAATTAAAACTAGCGTTTGCAGCTGAACGCGATGAACGAATCTTCAAGTGACTTACCCACTCATAGTATCACGCCGTTTATGTTATCATAATTAACTGAGATTAATTCTAATCAGATTATGGAACATCTAAAACCTGAGGATTTAATTAAGTTACACGCATTTCACAAATTAAACTTAATTAAATCATTACCCTTACAGAACACAATTCTCTGAGTTTCGAAAAGGCGATTTTCATTATTTAGTTCTTTCAATTTGAGCGCCATAGCTATAATGTAATCCATTTGGCTTTCAATCCATTCATGCAAGTACCATTTGTGAAATATTTACTCCTGTGGCAACGTAGCAGTGTATAGGATTACGTATTTTGATGAGGAGGAAGATATCACGCTTCATCTGGCATACACATTACACAGCCAATTCATTAGTATGAACTACCCAGGAAAGCAATATAGACTCGACATTCGCCTAAGGCTCTCCTAAGCCTCCCCTTCCCAGTCTGAGATTCAAATGCCTTCGAATTTGGAGAAAAGAAGACCAATTAAACCTACGGAAAAGAATTTGGAATGCCAAAACGGAAACACATTCTTCTAATTCAAAATGGCTAGAACCTATTTCCTTCGGTAAAAGTCACTTGTTCTCCTTCACAGTACTCATTCCATTTTCTCGAAGGTTAAATTACTACAGATATAGGGAATTATCATATGACTAATAAAAAGATCATCCTAGTATTCGCGCAGAGAAAAGATCCAACAGAATGACAAATGGTCAAATACTATAAAACACGCGGTTAGCTCACTTAGGGGAAAAAATTTCGCTTATTCCCTGATATAATTAAAAAATGCAAATAAATTAGACCCAAAAACTGAAATTGAAGGACATATAAATAAAAGCAAAATATTTAAAAAGTTATATAGGGAAAACAATATTTAAAAAGGATATAAAAAGAAAAAACACTGAATAAATTTAAAAAACAAAGAATATATATAAAAGAATTCGACTCCATAAATGCTGCTTGTTCAAAAAATGTCAACAAAAATAGAAAAATAAACCCATAAAACAGGTAGTAGGTACACTATGTCGCAATACATTCAAATAGCAGGACGCATATTGCCAACCAGAAAAATACGAATGAGAATAGGCAGGAGCACCCAGTAAAAGTTAACAGCTAGCAGTATAAGTCAAGTGCCAGCACCACGAGGCGATGGCCCGCTTCAAAGAGCTCACAATGTTAATAGAATGATAAAAATTATTATAAATACATTTGTATAACATGGCAGCGAGTAGGAGCATGAGATTATAATTATTTCTACACCTACATGCTACCCTGAGATCCACCGCATAGACGTGTGACAGTGAGTGTTGGGACACCAGCCGTGTAAATGTGTTAAGAATCTGGTATTCGGAGGTGAAATGGTGAAGTGTACAATGGGAATGTTTAAATTAGAGCTCCAGTTTTATCATACTTACTAATTGTGAGCGGAAAAAATGAGTTTTTGTACCTATCTGTACGGCAAAGTATCTCTCTTAATTTATCGGATCTGTCCGACCTAGACATGTGGTGTGGCGTAATGATAATATTCTCTGTAACGCTTAGAAAAATACCTATTCTGAATTGCTCAAGCAAATTATGCCTTGCGGATAGCCTAGGAGTCCCTTATGCCTCCCAACCTAATTCCTCCAAAATCTTATAAACACGATATGTGCTCTAGTAGTAGTTTTTACCGAAGCGCGCAGCTACTTTCTCATTGTTTCTATTTTGTTTGTTAAACCTCCTGTCCAGGGTCACAAATGCTCGCGGCGTATTCGAGATGTGCCATAACCAGAGCAAAGTAGCACCTCTCTTTCACTTTTTCATCCCAGGAACTTCCTCTTATACGCTAGATAAATCATAGTTTCTTTAATGCTGTGCCGCATATGTTTTGTGTGTTCTCCACGATATATCTGAAGTTCGATGTTTACACCATTCACGGTGGGGTGTTCTAAAATGCCAAAAGTATCTGGGAGTCGAATAAGTAATTTACCGCTGCGTCACCATCCATAAACTAAGCTCGCACACCAAATCTGAGCTCTGTCGGATAATATTTACCGGTCGACCACGGGCCTTGAAATTTGAGAAAAACGACTAAAATAGTGTAAAAGGAGACCGCGCTCCAAAATATCGCCACCAAAACGGAAAGCTCGATGTGCTTGGAGTCTCCAGTCGTAATGTGTATCGTTAGAAGCACATATGACCAACCTTTGACCTCTCGTGACCGCAGAGTGGGGTCAAAATGGCTGCGAAACAAAGTTTAGCGCAAATGCAGCAAATGGGCGCTGATCGCGCTAGGCGGCGATTTGCGCTACACCGTGCCCTATGTGCCCCCTTTGCCACGCTGGACTGGGCCAAACTGAGCCACACCATGACAGTCGGTGTCGTGGCGTCGGTTGTGACTGAAATTGGAGAAGGCATCGATAAGTACACTTTGAGCCGTTCAACAGTCAGGAGACAGAATGGCGGAACGCTCGGATGTAGTCTCGACACTGAAAGAGGAAATCGACGGAGAGTGTCGATTTTCTTTGCATTGGGATGGCAAAATTATGGAGAACATTGCATCAGAAGATAGAGTAGATAGACCGCCTGTTTTTGTAGTGACCATTGATGAAACAAGCATGGAGCATTTATTGGGGGCCCCGAAACTTTCCCGAGGGAATGCTGAGCAGGAGTTCCAAGCCATTGTTAATTTTCTCAGAGAATGGGGTGTGATGGAAAGGTATGTAAAATGTATGAAATTAATTAAATTATTTACTATTTAATTCTGAGTCCCATTTCAACAAGAAAATTCACGATGAAATTTTTCTGGGTTGTAGCTTTCGGTTTTGACACGACTTCTACCAATACTGAATGACACAGTGGAGTCTGTGCTCACCTAGAAGTCGAGTTCGGCATAAACTCTCTCCATCTAGTGTACAGACACCATGCACTGGAAATAGTTTTAAAGGCGGTTTTCACGAAAGCTTAGGATCAGACAACCATTGGTCTGTGCAAAGCTTTTAAAGAAGGCTGGAATTCCCGACAACTGAGTGAATGGCACCTGGACACAGACGACAGGGATGAGATGCGAGTCATTTGGTCGGAACTGTGTGATTCAGTCCAGTTTTACCCAACATCAGCTCCAGGTACGTCACCTTTTATTACATGGCAGCCAGCCGTAGAGCTGCACATCCTAATGCGTGATACGTAAATTTTTTTCAGGTTTTCCAGCCGAGAGACGATATCAAAAACCTACTAGTAACCGCTCTGCTATTTTTGGGAGTAAAACTCCCCAAAGGTTCAACGCTAAGAGAGCCAGGGGGCACAAATGACACGATGTGGATAGCCAGGGCCCACTATTCCCTCTTAGTGTACCTCTATCGTCGCCAGTTTACGTTAGAGTCACCACAGCACCAGAAAAACCTACGCATTTTGTGTACATTTCTGGTCAAGTGCTGCAAAAAGGGTGAATATCTCCAACGGCCGTAATAATAGAGCAACTCTCGTCAGAAATGATCGCTGTGTTGGTTTAACGGGAAAACCACGTTAGGGACCAACCACAACCTTTCAACCAGAATACCCTCTGTGGTAGTTTACGGGTATGTTACTTCCTCGCCAGGGACCACACACAGCCACACACACACACTATCCTGAATGGAATCCTTCACGAGGCTCTAGGGACCCCGTTAAAGATGCCAGGATAACAACATGCACACGTTCTGTGAATGTTTACGGGAAAAAACTTTCCACACCAGGGACAAACACAGAGCAATCACACATACAAGCACTCAGAAAACACTCACTCACTCACTCATTCAAAAGGGCCCAGTTTCTGGGAGAATCTGACTCCTCTAGTGCGCAGACAGGCACGGACGAGGGTATGCGTCGTGTCGAGGTATATCCACTTACAACTTTCAGTTGCAGGTGACTTTTTCCATTCAGTTCGCTGAAGAGGGCCACTTAGTGGCTGAAACACGCGTGTAGTTGACGCATGAGTAAGAGGCTCTTAATGGATTCATGAGCACAGTGCACGCCACCAAAACGTTCCTCTACGCCCAACATTCACATCTTGATGTGTGAATACGGACACATTCTTGTGAAAAAAGAGCCTCGGAACTCTATAACTTAAATATAAAGTTGTGGCATCTTTCCATTTAATTATGACAATCATTTGGAACCTGAAATCAATCTTGAGAGAAGAAGAACCGTTTAACAATGGCTTTGCTATAAATTGCATGCCTGTCATCCCAACCTCATAATATTACGCAATTATGCGGCAGAAAAACAGAAGGATATATCATAATAGGCATAACAGAAGGCTAGAAGCAGTGGGTATTCGGTATTAGAAATGTGCTAGTAGTAAATTTAGAATGGAGTAGGCAAGGAAGGAGACAGTTAGTGAAAAAATGTGGGTATAATGTAAAAGGAATCAATTCGCATGCAATGAGCGTCCTTTGCTAGTATGGCCTGGTTAAGAGAATAAATGCGAGTCGAATACCGAAACAGATTTTCGATTGTGGATTTAATTACGTGAGAAGAAGAGGTAGATCGTGAAAGTCAGAGGTGAGGATATAAAAAAAGATAACTGTTCTCTACTCGCCCAAAATTATAGTATAACTATCTTTTCTCAAGCCAATGCAACAACTGGAAATGTAAATTACTTTCTCACTTACTTACTCCTTCCAAGAAATATGCATTAAAGCCGGGTTAAAAAATTCAAATTCCCAATGAAACAATGCAAATTTTTATTATTTAACACAAATTTTGTGAGCGTTTTTATGGATACTTGAAATATGTTATGAGTAAAACTAGTAATCATGAAAAGCAGAAATAGGATTAATTAGAAATCTTAAAACGTGATTATTTTTTGGAAGCTGGTAATGACTTTGAATCGAGTAAGTGAAAGCCACTACTGAAGATAAAGAAGAAAATAGAAATGGTCTTAAAAAGAAAAATATCGATTACGCGGTTGCGACCCGGATACTTGTATATCCCTCCAGTTCGATGCCCTAACAAGATAACAAGGTTGTCCGGCAGCAATTCCATTACTTAAGGACGGGAATAAAGGAATGAAGGAAAGAGGAGAGTAGAAGGGCAAAACGGGAATACGGGATGAGAGATAATGAAAGGCGGCAAAGTAGTGCACTTCGAACCCCACGTGTCTGGCGCCCACCAACGTCAGAGCTGCCGTGGAGAGATTAAGTGGCAAGGGAAACCCTTTGCAATAAAATCGTTCTCCGTATCTCTCAATCTCAAAAACACACTCTACACCGCCTCCTTAAAACTCTCGCCATCCCTCTGCCAACCCACATGACCCTCGGCTATCTTCTCTCATTTCGCCTGTCAGGATAACATAGGAATACGACCATTCGACCAAGATAAAGAGCTCCCCCGCAGTTCCCCTATGATTCCCAAGAGCTATAACATACCTTTTTCCAAATCCAGCAAAACCTCCTCAAATTACGGCAGCCAAAAAACAAGTGAATGATATTAACTGAAATCTCAAGTCATGGTAGTATCGTTAATACTTCAGGAATAAAAAGATACAATTTTTTCAAGGGACTCAACGTGTGATTCACTTTCCTTACCATCAACCAGAGACGCGCCCCTACTAATCCCATGTTAGGATGGTTAATGGATGAAAGAGCATGCGAATTCCCATACACGGAGTGCTATGGGAATTCGTATGCAGTGAAGAAACACGGTCGGTGAATCATGTCCGATATGTGCTCGGAGTAAAAAAAAAGATACGAAAAAGTAAAATAATGCATGTGATTTCACATTGAACACACTTTTCATCAATTAACGAGTCTGAATAGCTTGTGGGCTTTGCATTAGTCAATTAACACACACTTGGGAACAGCAATATAAGGAATTACCTCTTTTAAGATAACAAAGCTTACTGTCTTCAGTTGTAATCAAAGTGCAATGATGATATTAACCCATGAAAAGGGTAATTAATTTTCCACAGGCATCAGCATTGAAACTTAATTTACCATTTTTATACAGATCTAATATTTGACAATACAGATACAATCCGATTATTTCCGAGAAAACTCGTTATGCGCGGAAATAATTTTCACATTACATTAGTGACTCAGATTGGCTGAAAAAAAGTTTAACAGTTGTGAAAATAGTAATCCACTAGTTATTTTTATTTTCTACCTGGTATGCATCGGCATTTTCATATAAAAAAGCCCTAAAGCATTGATTGGAGATTACAATTATACAGTTTATTATCTGAGATGGATCGAGAAACAGAATAATGTCCATGACACAGCTCAACCCATTTAAAACACAAAACCTTGAGGACCGAAAATATTGTCCAGCTGAAAAAAAGCTGGTTAAAAATTCACCAAATAAAGTTCATAACATATTTGGCAGAATGTTTTCAATTTCAAACACTCATTTTATTTTCAAATTATTCACACAAGAAAAATGTTATATTCTGTACAAATTTAACCATCGGGGTGAGTCAACTAAAACTAAATATTCATTAGTCACGATTTTCATTTAATATGGTCTCTGAAGTTCATTTCCCACATAAGATTTTTGGAAGCCCTCATTAGCTAATTGAATCAGCATTTCCAATTTAAAAAAATATTTTCAAATTTTATTCTATGGTTTACGAAGACTTACACAAATAGAATTGTAGCCTTAAGTGTTTATATGAACTTAGATTCCAGGTATTTTATGACATATAAAATATAAAACATGCTAAGTTTTACACTCAGCATCTCCGCAACTATGCTGGTATATTCTGATACGATAAATTATGAATGAAGTACAACTTTGGAATAGCATCAGCGTGCTCCAGAAAAATCCCAAAATTTAACCGGATGACATGGCTGGGTAGAGGGAGGAGAGACTAGGAGAAGGAAGTTGGAGGGAGACTAAAAAGGGGAAGAAATAAGTGACAGGATGTGGATCTCGCTCAGACAACATTATTATACTCACCTTATTTCAGCTAATTTTCAAAATTATATAAACATCCCTCAATCCTCTCCGTATATTGTAACACTCATCAGAATAACTATTATCACTTGTCATAGCTTAGCAATATTGCAGGTGAAACGTTGAGCCACAATATGTTCGCCACTCAGCTAAATTGGAAGGCCTCTCCAGTGGGAACAAAATGGCAGCAAATGTCTTCAATTAAAGTCAAATATGTCTCGTAGAGCACCTCTTTCTTCCCACGCACCATAACAACAGCTACAAAGAGAAAGGAACTCATTTCGTTAAAATACAATTTATATTGATCTATTTCTCTTCCTATTCCAGTTTTTTATTCTCTCCCATTTTCATGGTTGGTGTACTAAAAACTTCCTGCCATGAGCCTCTGCGGCGGCTGCAGAATATGTAGACCTACTGTCGACGCAGAAATTATATGCGCTCGAGTTTGAGTGCAAATAAAACATTAAAGAAAAGACCAAATGAAAAAATAATCATACAATAATTTTTCCCTCCTCATTCTACGTTATTTTATGGTATACTTAAAGTTTTGAATCAATTTTAATACTATTTTTACTGCGGGTGCAACGTAAGTTTTTGACTTTGACAACGAATTTGAACAAAGCTCCAAATTTGATAATTCATAACTCAAACACAAGAACTTCCATTACAACCATATTACAGTAAAAGGTAGATTCACATGTTTGCTGTACATGTTTTCAGTTTCAGCTTTTTATCTTTAACAGGAAAATGGTAATAATTAGTTTTGTAAAATTATTACATTTCAAAACTGTGAAGTAGTGTAATTTCGTTCTTCGTGGCGTTGCAATCCGTATTCCTTGAACGTCTCAAAGTCCAACTGGTCCATATTATTCCTACGCCACTTTCTATCTCATCCTTCCTTGTGGTTCTCTTCTTTCTCTCCGCACCGATTATCAGGGACTCTTACCTCCCTTCAGTGTCCTGCAACCCTGGCCCGACACCGATTTCCGACCGAGCTCGACTCTGTCCAACGAGTGATAGGCCCGCTCCTTGGCCCGGCAACAAGAGTAGGGAAGGGCTTCGACCCGATTCAAATCCCATGCCAGCCATCGAGCCTGGTCGGATTTGTCCGACTGTCATAATCGGGGCTTATCTAACGGAAACCCCGACGAATATTCCTCCACACACTAGTATAATTACAGCGTTAGCAATGGGGTTCCTCATAGGTTTCCCAGACAGCAACCTTTAAAAAAGTGCAAAAATATGCCATATGTACATCTTAAGAGCGAATATCTCACGTGCGCTAACAACATATTCCTTACAAGCCTTAGCTGCAGGAACGCGTAACGATTACAAATAATGTACATTGTGATAATTATAAGGAAACCAGAATTATATTTTAAATGAGTAGTTCCAAGCGCAAGCTTATGCGCAATTTTGGAAAACTCCTGATCTCAGTAATGGGTTGTAATCAAAATGGAGTTAAATGAAAGACAAAAAATATTGATAGCCCATAACTTTTATTTGAATTCTTTTGAAATTTACCTAATGAAGTACTTTACTGCAGGAACCTTCTGGCAGGTTTGCGATCCAAGATATTTATAATAATAAATTCTCATTACACGACCGCTGTAAAATTCTAGATCTCTAGAGGGTTTCGAACTATATTCAGCACACATATTCCAAGAGATGGATATGGAGAAGAAATCGATATTCAGTCATATTATGTGGCTCACACAGAATACGAAATGCATAGGGAACAATGTAAAAATCATTGAATCCGGTGGGAAAGGAAAAAGAAGACGACCACGAGAGCATTCGTTTTGAGGAATAAAAAAGTGGGAGTATAGAGATGGAGGCCGAGAACAAAGGATCTCTTAGTCTTGAAAAATAGTAAAAGAATATGGAATAAGAGAGATATTCTATTGGATAATTCCAAAATCAGTACCTATCTCATAAATAAAAAGGTATTAATTTTTTATCTAACTAAGGGGGTAGACGTAAAGAAAACCTCATTTTTAATGGATAAATATGCAGCAGAAAAAGAGTCACTGATGTAAAACACTGGAGGTTCATTGCTGTTACAAAATTAAAAATTTTTAATAATAGAATACGTTTACTATTACCATCAATTCAGCTCACGATATTTTATTGTCACCGTAGAAAAATATATAAAATAAATATTTTAAAAAATTTTAAAAAATAAAGGGCTACCTATATTTCTTTCCCTCAAGTTCAACACCGTTCTCGTTACAATAAATAACACAGATCAGGAGTTTTCCTAAAAGTTGTGCTTGAATGAAACTATTAATTTGAAATGTTATTCTGGTTTCCATATTAGTAATAATTATATTTTACATTATTGTATATACGCGTCCCTATAGCTAAGTCTTGTAAGTAATATATTGCAAATGTACGTAAGAATTTCGCCATTAAGATATATGACGGTCCCATTGTTGCTCTTTTCTTAAGCTTATTTTGTACGAATACACTAAGGAACTCCATGGTTTAAACTGCTAATATGCTAATTTCTTGAATGCATATGAGTCATTTTCTTCTAGGCATATACCCAAGAACAATTTTAGCAAGCGATTAGTTGGCTCCAGGTGGGAGCAATAGGAAAACTTCGCGGGGTTAAATGAAATCGTCTGAATTTCTCTCCGGTTCACATACCTGGGTAGGGTGTCTCGTTAGCATGGGCAAGTCGGGCCAAGTCGGGGCCGCTGTTTGAAGGATTCGGGCCGAGTGGGGCCAACACTTCGTGCTTTCGCCCCATGGGGTAAAATCGGACCCTAGTCCTATCAGGCTCATCCGTAGTCGGGTCGGGCTTCCCTTAACAATCGGGACTGGGTTGCAGGTCTTTGCCTCCGTTTCACCAAACTCATTTCATTCTTCGTTGACCTTTTTACCATTCCCCTTCCCCTGCTCCCATTTCTACTTTCACGCATTATTAAGTCACCCATAGGCCGCTTTTTAATACGATACAACAGGTAAGATAAAGCAGTCGGTAATACAGTCCGTTTAAAGTCATTCTTTATTTGCTTAGATCTCACTGCACATTCATTTCTTTCCTCTAGTTTTCTACGCATCTTAATCGTGTGGAGTCTTTCCTCATTTATATCTCCGTAAAACGTCACTTCGAAGCTCCGGGAGAGTCAAGCGGCAAAAGGTTCAGTAAGATATAGAGGCTACTATTAACTCCACTCAACATTTTCTAGAAGTGATTAGAGTGGAAATAAAGATAGATGCTGAGTCAAAAATATATCTTTCCTTTTCTCTTAACTATTCTTGGATTACGGAGAAAGAGCAATAAATTTTTCCCATAGACCGTCGCGAAATTTTCGCTCTTTCACATTCCAAATACCTTTCTCTTCTTATACCTTGTGGAATAGTGCAATTGTTGTTTCTGTTTTAATATGACGTACTTCCACGATATCTCGCCTGAATCTGTTGAAACCATTCTCTTCCGAATTCAGGATCACACATCACGTAACCATAATAGCTGTAATTGGGCTTTATTATAAGGTGTTTTGATGGTTTGTTACGCTAATTATAGGATTTCCACTATAGTATATATATATATATATATATATATATATATATATACATCGATTACACTACACAATACGTTAATACTCGCAGTTTCCGTAAAAGTATTTATAATATACTTAATATGGGTGAGATTTCACCTCCTGAGACATATTGAATAGTTACTGGAAATTACTCATATGTTGTACCTTGTTCACTTTCGTGAGATAAGGTGTAGTGCATGTTGATGGAAATTTACTCCCTGTCACACACTTATAATTTGACTTAAAAGATGCAATTTAACACATCCTTTCAAAGACTCGCATCAAAGCATGTGGGTTCATCTTGCCATGACCTACCACTGTTTCTTCCATTTCTCGCCCACCTTCTTATGCTTCCTCTCTTGCCCATTCTCTCTATTCTTCATCAGCGAGACAGAACCAACCAGCAACTCCCGAATGTGACGCCCGCGGAGCCCCAAACCGCCCCCATTCATCTCCGCCCGCGAGTGTTAGAGAAAAGAGACGAAAATTGTGTCAAACCTTCAGGTGATTCACGCTCCGTCTCAACTCCAGCACTCCATCCTTCCCTCGACCCCCATCCGACTGCGGCCGCCAACTCCTAAACTTCCTCCGCACAGGCATAGAGGTCTATCGTCGCTTCTCACGGCCCCCGCACATTAGAGGACGGGGAGTGGGGATGTGATTCACATGTGAGAAACTGGGAATACTTTTAGAGGTTGGATATACGGGGGGGGGAGGAAATTGTGTTTGCAAAAACGCAATAGAGCATAAATGGCAACTACGGCCAGGTCAGGTACATGCGTAAAACGAACGGGCCGAGTAGCTTTGACCTCGACTCTCGATAACTCCAGTTGGCAATAGCCGAGTCTGCCGTCAAAACGTAGACAGATAACAGCTTTATTTCCCTGTGAAACCCGAGATATCTGTATTTCTATATTTACCTGATTTTTTGTATTTCCCCGCGGGACACCCGAGAAATCTCCACTAGACCAAATGCATTTTTTGCTATTTCAAAAAAGTGACTCGCAGAGTTATTAATATGTTCTTTTTACTATAGAGGCGAACGTGATATGCGACGCTACTTCTTCTAAGGGATCTGTTCATCACAGCGTACTTATTTTTTTAATGCCTCATCATTGGCGCTAAGCCAAGCCATAAGCCCACGGAAAATGGTGTCCATTTTTTGCGAATATTATCAAAGACATGCAAAATGAAGTCGTTAGTTTTGAATAACCAATATGTTACCAATAGACTTTTTTATACGATGTGGTCAAATCCATGGAATTTTATGTTTAGTTATAACGCACATAATAAACTTAACAATAAGCATCAAGCGGGAAAATTGAGCAGATGGGATGGCTGCAGGTGAAAAAGTGACGTTTACGTGGACTGTGTACCTCAAAGCGTGACTAACTCACCAATCTCGCATTTTTCTTTTAACGGATGGCAAAGTATTTCAACGATTTGGCTCTAAAAGTAGCATACACTTCAATATTAGCGAAGCCCATGGGGTGTGAGACGATTGTGCTCAGAAATGTCAGACCCGGAAGACATACAACGAAGGGTAACTGAGTGGCAACGACTGACAACGACGCAGGGTTATCCTATTTGTCCTCGTTCGTTTACCTCTGCCTACAAGTTTCCTTTGTAAAGGAAAATAGTTTTATTTTCAGCAATAACTTTTCCATAAAAAGCAAACATATAAGTGAAATCAACGAAGAAACGGCTGTGGTAATTCTCACACCGATAGTTTTACTTCGCCCATTCGGAGAAGAGTTGACTAAGAGGTGAAAAGCAGCCATGTTCTGAGCAAGAATAAGGAGTACGGTAAAAATTTCATCTCATTTTCTTAAATTTAGCTTGTATTACCTTTTTTTCCAAAGAAACAAAATAATGCATAGCATATGGAGATGATTATCAAATAATGGATACAAGCAATAACTGGGGGAAAATAATTTATTGGTATTAAATATAACGCATGTTTCTGAGGAATATTGGGCTCGCAGCGTAAGACGGCTAGCAAATTCTGGTATCATGAGGCAGGAATTGAAGGGGAGAGAATTTCCTTTACTTAGCTAAACTAGCGTTTCTTCTCTCTTTTAACGTGAGATCAGGATTACACTCTAGATAACTCGGCCACGTGAAGAGTAACTGAAAATATACCATAGAGAAACTGAAACATCTGAAACGTCAGATTTTTAAAGAGAGATATCTATATGCTTTTCGTTTCTCAATTGCACAACTCGCTTTCATAAATTAGCAGGTGGAAGTTTAGATAAATAGCCAAATGTGAAAAATCCACACATATCTTGTAATTAGGATAACCAGAGTTCACATGCCTCCAAACCCGACCAGGCAAAAGATTCTCTACTTACTATAAGAGTACTTACCACAAAAAGCTGACAATGTTAAACACCTAGAGGATAGTTATATCAATTTGAATCGATGAAGTAGTGATGATTAGCACGGATGTCAAATGGATAATTTTCACCTACCTGAAAGAAGGAAGAAAGGACTTATTTATTTTCTGAGTAAATCAAAAATCTAACCAGCATAAGAGGTATCGAGGCAGGATCTGGCATGAAACAAGAAGCAAATCAAGCTACTTTTATTTGCCATAGATCAGCCTGTTATAAAAATTTATTCCCGCAGGGTAGGAATCAGTGAGGTTACGACAGTATAAATTCAAGGGGTGATCACTTAACCTATCGAATGATTTAAAGTCAAAAATGGGGTATTCCGTTAAACAGAAGAGGATGAAAAATCAGCAGCTACGCAAAAACTATGTTAATGACAAAAATACTCGAAGGCCCTCGGGTGGATGCCGAAGGTCTTTCGGAACTCACAAAGAAACACTCCATAGGTAACTTAAACAATACAAAAAGGAAAGTCACGCTTAGATAAATGCTGCTTGAATCGCAAAATAACAAAGCCAACGCAAACGCGAGTTTTTTGCGACGACAAAATGGAGTCAGGTAGATATTTGCATTCTTGTCAATGCATTGATGTAGTACATATTTCGTCAGCTATAATTAATATATGTATAGTTATGGAATAAAATATTGTTAACGGCGTAAATTACCCAAACAACAAGTCACTCTTCAATGTAAGTTGAAATGCTTACCATTTTTAACACCAAAATTACCTCCGTTATCTCCGACTTGCCTGACCTGGTCCCGCTTGGCCCGTGAATGAATGAATGAATCCGTGAGAATTCTAGCTTAAATACTCTTCTCTCATACGTTTCTTCGCATTGTAGTTGTACCCCAATACCACAAAAGTCTGAAAAACACCTTTTTATCCGTACCTAACAACATATAAAGGCAAACTATGTCACGGCGTTTGATTTAAACGAAGAGCAAGCAAAAGGGAGCTAATCGCCAAATTAGCTACACTATATTTTCTCAAAACCTGTTAAAAATCTCATTGGCAGCACTTATTATTCGCTTAAATAATGACCGTTTAAACAAATCTGCGTCAACAAATCGAGTTCTAATGAGATATTGACGAATCTCAGAGTGACAAGGAAGGTAATATTGTAGCCTCTAGAACAGACCGAACTACCAAAATAATTGAGGAACTCCTAAATGCCATATTTCACCGGACTATCAGTAGCTACTGTATGAGCCTAGGATATTCCGTTGAGGTTTTGCCCAATTTGTCCTCTAGCTTCTCTTTGCTTAAGACATTACTATTTAATCTAAAATCCCTGAAGGGTAATACGTGGATGAAGATGTGGATCCAGGAGTGGTGGCTCAGTTCCGCTTGTTTAGTGCGGTTAGACGTGGAAGACGGGAAGAATGAGAGGATAAATGAGGATTGGATTGTTCAGAGAATGTTGGATGTTAGGGCGAGGGAGCAGCGAGGGAGACTGAGGTGAGCAGCGCACAACGGCGTGAGAGACGAGTGTGCGAGAATAAGGATGCACTGTGGAGATGCATAAATTGCATGCCGTTTGGCCACACCCAAGTGGCGCCCCTCTTCCCCCCCAGCGTAGGGATGGGGTGATGGAAACCGACAATCAATAGCGGAGGAAACACTGGGGTGGTAGGAAGATAAAGTATGGGAGTGCAGTAGAGTGGGAAAGGACCATCACTCATTGATTTTTCGCACTTTCCATTCGCTCTAGTGCACCATGCGCTTTAGTGCTCACTTATCAAAAGATTTCCGATCAGTCGCCTTCTGTTCGTTTCACATCCTGCGCACAATGTAGCGAACTTCAAAACGGACCGGGAACAGACATGAATTGAGCCCGAAAGAGTGTTTGAGAAGAACATCCATTATGGAATCCGCGGCGGTTGCCAACGTGATGATTTTCATTAATGGCACCGAACACGGGTAACGTTAAGTTTTTAATAAAATTGTGATAAAAACCTTTCCCTTATAAACATGTAATTTGGAAGAATTTCCGAACAACTTGCAAAAAAAATTAGGGAGAGTATATTTCGTACTAGGAGAATGCTACCAAGCATCCGTTTCTCCTGAGCACGTCATTCACCATCGTCGTTTACTAAGGCAGAAGTTCTCTGACCTACGTTAACGCTAATACATTAAAGCAAAAGACTCCATGATTCCCCGGCCCTTTTGCGACGGTACTTCGCTCGAAGTTCTATTACTCCACCATCATTTGAACAATGACGGCCATGAGTACCTAATAGGTGGCTTCGAATACTGTAATAAGATAAGTCTTGAAATTGTGGGGACATGGCTAGAGGAAATGATAACATGACCGAGGAAAACGAATCACAATTATTTACGTCTGATACCGTAGCCGTGAAGCAAAAAAGAAATTCTAGCGTGCGGTTGTATTTTTCCCTTAGATCCATCGCCGATGACAGATTTTTTATCCGAGTGGGAGGCCAGTATTTCCGATTGAAAAAAAAAAGAGAAGGGATAGAATGTGACAGTTTTGAGGCGCGACGGTGAGTGGTTGAGCGGAAGAGGGTGATAAAAGGTGCAGAAAAAACGTTGGCTCTGGAAAGCGGCGGTATTTTTGAATGGCCACTCTTTCCTCTACCCCAAAGGATACACAGTGGCCGGACCTAACTAAAATCTTCCGCCAATCACTACCCCTCTTCTACAGTTATGCTTTCGCACACCCCCAGTTTTGGCGACATAACGATCCCTACATTTCGGTCTTGCTCTCTTAATATATCGCATTGGGTCATCGAACTCTCGGAATACACTAAACTCTCTCTTATTCACCGAGAAACGATAGATGATTTCTGAAATTAAATGGGTTATGAGTCAAGATAAAAAATAATGAATAAGAAGATATTAGATTACCTTCGGATATGATTTATTTTGCAAGAAAATGATTGTCTCTTTCCACGAACGATACTAACGAAATATCCGGACTAAGCTAATGCAACGGCCTTGCTGATTTTAGTCACAGATATAACTTCGTTTCATGACTCCAGTTTCTTCAAGGACACATTGTATGTTCACAGTCCCATTTATATATTGACAGCCGTCAGTGTGAGACAAGAAATTAGTCCAAAAATATTCGTAGCCTTTAGAACTGACCAAGAAAAGAAATATTTTAGTCGAAAAAATGTTCCGTTATGACACACTGATCGTTCCTAGAGAGTTTTCTGAATGTTATTGATCCTAATTATCAGTTTTAATTCTAATTTCTTAGCAGGAGTTAAAACTTCAAGTAGTCAAATAACAGGAAGCTCGAACAAAGAGACTACAATCGATTGATTACATTAGCAATGAGAAGTAGTTAAAAGGGTTCCTTGTCGTTCAGTTGACGAATGAGAACCCAGGATGCCATAGCTTGAGAGATAAAAATTGACATTAATGAAGACCAACCAGTTTGTATGAGAAATCACTCGCCGCCAAACGAAAGAGTTGAAACCTTGTCGGTAGTTAAATGGTTAAGTCCATCCGAGTTAAAACCTATAAATAATGTATCCAAAGGCCATTTGATGATGATATTTTGAAGTGACAGTGGGAGCATACAATGACCCGCATTGTTTGAATTTCATCTGAAGTATCGAAGAAGAAAAAGTAACGAATTGGTGGTCACATAAATTTAACGACGGAGAAACAGATGTAACCCATTCGTTGTACAATTCTCTCTAAAAAAAACTGTGTCCGTCCGATCAAAATGGAATGTCGCGTTTAACCGCCGCATCCAGGGGCTATTAATTTATAGACTGCCTTCTCGACTGGGAAGGAGGGGGGGCAAATGGTGAGGGGTACGGAGGGTTAGAAGAGAGGGAGAAAGAGACAAAGGCTGAATAATTAGCTGTCGCAATTCGGTGGAAGTAATTACTGCGACCGATTGATCTGTGCTAATAGGTCAGGGGAGTATGAGGAGGACGGAGTGAGAAAACACTGATTGAATGGCGGACGGAAATAGGTCATTCGATCAAATGGCTGAGGCGGGAGATAAGGAGCAGGACGTAAGAGAAGATGGTGCACGTGGATGGATAGGGGTCTAGATCAGATCGGATTTGGGGAGAAAGAAACAAAGGGCTCGTGATTTCAACAATATCTGCAGGTGATAGTATGCTTTCCCGGCCTTTTCTCGCGGGGTACAGTTGGTGAGAAAGCGCAGAAATTTTTACCTCGTCGATTTTCTTTCAAGACTCGCTTTACCCTGATGATTCCAAAGAGAAATGTAGGAGTAAGTAAGAATTTCTCTACGACCACGTGTTTCCTGTTATCAATAACTTTTTTTCCTCTTGAAATTTCTTTTCCGCGACTTACGGATTAGTCATACAAAACCGTTCCCCATGCATTTGGTCGCCATATCCATCATTCATTGCCCAAATCTCAGCAACAAAGAACTGACCAAAATATTCCACGCCAGAGGCACAGTCTACTTGTTGCTGCTCAGCCCATTCAGGCCAGATCCTGTATGAATCCTGAACTTTGAAACATGCATTAACTTCCAAATTCTCGCAAATACGGCAGCAACCGGCGTAGGGAATCCTCTCGCAGGAGTCAGTGGCGCAAAAGACTCGAGGAGGTTCTGGTATTCTCTCCCATTGTATCTGGGATGAATTTTTTTTCCATCAGTGAAAGCGGATAAAACCCACTAAGAGACAGCTGCTCCGGAGATTCTCCTCATAACAGCAGAGGGTGGCGCTACGGGAATGGAAGTACAATGTAAAACGGGAAGGGAGGTAGGAGGAACGCACGGCATAACAGCAAGATTACTACGCTCTCCCGAGCGTGTTTTTCATCTCCAGTACGACTCCTAAATGCTGATGTAGAAAGTTCTGTAATTTTAAAGATAGTCGAGTTGGACTTTGCATCAATTTTATTTTTCGCAAAAAATTTATGATTCATTGGATAGTGGTGGTTTCCACCGGTTATGCGGCAGTTCAGGTAATTAATGTCGAGAAAAAACTAAAAATATGAGCTATCATATCTTTATCATCGTGATCATGCATATCTAACTCCAATTTTGGCGTGGATTGGTCATTAGCTCAGCATAGCTGCACCGAAGTTACTATCGGCATACACATTCCTGCAATTTAATGTCCAATTCAGGTCAACAGCAGAGTATATGAAAGGCCCAAAAATGCATCTCCATTCTCTCACGATAATTGAGAACTCTTATTTGCCGATACATGGCATTTAAATCCATATGGTGACCAAAGGCAAATGGGATATTGGAACTCTGATCGGTATATAGTCACACGGAATTTGTTCGGTAAGTGAATATTGCTTAAGTGATTGCCTTGACAGGTTTGCGCTCGGAATGCAGAACTGTTCGTTGATGACACATTCACTTCGATCACCGAATTGTTCGGGTCCATTTCACAGCTCATTCAATATTCACTGACATCGCTGAATTACACCGAGGTATAAAAAACTTTTTTCCTCCTAGTTAACTGTTCCTTTACGGCTCTATCCCACACCCATCGCTTTCAGTTCTCCCCTATAATCCCAGCCGTTTAATACTCACTTTTCACGCAGTATTCTCGAGACACTTAATTTTAATCGGTTTTATTAAAACACGCGGAAGTTAATTTCACAACCTAAGGATTGGATGGAAGCACATTGAGTTATGCGTGGAGTAAAGAAGAGAATTGGTGGACTGTCAGCACAAATACATGAACGAGAGATCGGAGAAACCGGAAACAGGATCAACCCGGGGGAGAATATTCATGTTGTCAGATGCAGAAATGACTCCGAAGGGAGAACTATAAGTAGAAAGAAGAGTCTGACCTGCGGAAATCTGAAACCTTAGCAGTAGATATAACATTTAACATCGCGTTGGAAACTGAGGGCCATGTGGTCTCAAGACCTCTTAAAGATTGTGGTCAGAAAAGGCAATTTCATGTCCGTGGAGCAGAAATTCTAGGTACTCGATCAAGGAAGAGTGACACAAATTTAGCTATGGGGGTTAAAAAACTTGTTAGCACTTGCTGATGAAGAAATTGAAAGATAAGGAAGAAAAATAAATAAAAAGAGATGAGAGAAGGGGGCGGTAGGTTTTTTTTTAGGTATCCATACCTTCTTAGGTCTTTCCTACTCATAAACTCATGAACGCACAAAGCACGCGGTAAGATTTTAAACACTCCATTGGCGAATTTAACCAAGATTTAATATACGTGAGATAATTCACCGATAGAGACATAGAAATCACGAAAATTGAGACCTAATGAGCTGCGGAGGGATCGACTGCGGAAAGCTTGCTCTGAGGAACAAGGCTAGTAAGGGTTTGAGAAGGACGAATTGGCGATATAAAGGAAGGAATTATTAAAGAGAATGAGAGATTGAAAAAAAGGGAGCATAAATAGGGACGGTAAAAGATTATGATCACATGAAGTGAACATTAGTATGGAAGTTGGCTTGAGCTTATGGAAGTTATTTTGGATAGAGGGGACGGCAACGCGGATGGCTTTGAGGCAGAATATGACGGCAGCAAAGTGAAATGCGGAAAAGTATTGGAAATAAATGGGAAGGCTATATACCAATATTATGACGAGAAGAGAAAGTGTACTTCCGGAGACGGTCTGTAGAGGGCACACTGTGCAGGAGGAGGCTTAAACATCTGGACTGTACTGGAAAGGTGGTTGGTTTTGGGGAGTGGCCATGGAGTAAGAGGAATTGGGGCAAAAAAGAAATAGGATAGGAGAAAGAAATACACAGGAAAAGGGCGGAAGGAATAATGGGAGCTCAGAGATATGGGAGATAAAGAGGCAGGGCTTCGGGAGCAAAAAAAGGAAGCAGCAATAAAACGCACGTTTCGATAAACGGTCGGAAACTTCACGCTTCTGGTAGCTACATGAGACCCATCCCTTAAGTGGTTCCACCGATGTAATCACTTAAATGCCATTTCGCCCCTACGTTTCCACGAAATTTTTTCATTCGGAAATTGAAATCCATTTTTCATGAATTCACAGTACCTGAATAAACTTTGGAGACGTTCATAGTATCACTAAATTCAATCAAGATCGCTTTACTTTTATTAAAATTCAATCGGCTACAAAATTTAATTTTTGTAGAAAATCCCCAAGGGCCATTTAGAGACGATAAAATTTTGGCCTTGCACACGAGCTCTGGAGTCAATGTAGGGAAAATTATTCATAAATAAATACATCGTTGAATAATCCGCATACCTTGCACCTTAATGTTGTTACCTAAGACCTCTGGATTGACATCAATGAGAGCAGTATGTCAAATTAGCAGATACGGGAACGATGAAATTCAGCTCATATTTGTTTTGACTGATACTATCGTTAAGATCCCCTTGATTACCAGAAATTATGGCCAAAAATTCGCCCGTAGGTCTCTCTCCTTAGTTGGACCACCATCAAAGTGAAATACAAAATTACACAATTTTTATAAATAACAAAAGTGCTTAAAAGCGACTTGGTTTGATGTAATGTGCTATATATTACATCAAACAATAAGAACGAATCAATAAAAACGAACAAGACAATAAAAGAAATGTCCTCGAAGTACGTGGTGTGTCATTAGCCACCGGTAACAGTTTAATCGGGACAATTCTGAAGCTCGGGACGGCATTGGGCGTGGAAGTGAAATTGGAGGACATTGATCAAGTTTTTAGGCCACGTTCCTCGCATAATTCGGAAAATTCCATCAAAGTAAATCCCATTATAGTTCGTTTCG
This sequence comes from Ceriagrion tenellum, assembly GCA_963169105.1. Taxonomy (NCBI): domain Eukaryota; kingdom Metazoa; phylum Arthropoda; class Insecta; order Odonata; family Coenagrionidae; genus Ceriagrion; species Ceriagrion tenellum. The sequence continues at coordinate 56,387,410 of OY720632.1, read as the reverse complement.
CAAGACAATGTGTAAGGGATGAATTCCTGAACAAAAGACGAGCTCGAAAGGACTTCAATGCCCGCGACCTTGGTATGAGTCCCTCTTACCCAGCATACATTGATGAGTCACTCACACTCGACAACAAGGAGTTACTTGCGTCGACCAGAGAGCTAAAGAAAGCGGGAAAGATCAAGGTCGTCTGGGTCAGAGGGGGTAAAATTCTGGCGAGGAAAGAAGCAGGATCTCCCGTCAAAATTATAACCAATGAAGAAGACCTAGATTATTTTTTATAGGTAATCTTGCGAGGGAAACTGCACCACTAGCCACGCCTTTCCCTTCGCACGAGGACATAAAAATATCCCACGTCAATGCTCAGTCACTCCCAGCTCACATCGAAGATTTCAGGTCCTATTTATGTAATAACAATTATCATGTAATCAGTGTGAGCAAAACGTGGCTTCAGCAGTCAATAAACTCGGACTTGGTTTCCCTAGCCGGATACGTATTATACCGAAAAGATCGAGAAGGAAAACAAGGAGGAGGGGTTGGAATTTATCTTCACTCTTCATTGAGAGTCAAATGTGTTGGTCCATCGTCTAATACATACGAAAACAAGCCTGAGTATATCTCTCTCGAAGTCAGCTGCCCACACTCAAAACTATTCGTGTCAGTTGTATACCGACCACCAAAAGCAAGTGGCCTACTTGAATTCGAAAACTTTCTTGTCAGTACAGTCGTAATTATGGGTGACCTCAACATCAACCTTCTAAAAGAAACGGCGGATAAAGATCCTCTCCTTAACTTAGTACAAGGATGCAATTTGAGTATCGTTCCGATGGAGCCAACCTGCCACACGAAGAACACCAGCACTCGATTAGATCTTATCTGTGTTGACGACCTCAGTAAAATTACATCCCCAGGTCAAACATCGGATCCCCCTCTTGCCTGTCACGATCAAATATATCTAACCTATAGAATGATGGTTCCATTCTTCCTGCCAAAAATTATAACTTTCAGAGATTTCAAAACAAGATTTGACGAAAAAAAATTCATCACTGATCTCTGCAAAGTTAACTGGTTCTCCGTCAATGAGCAGATTTCGATTGACAACAAAGTCACAACCTTAAATTCCTAGCTCCTAAACACACTGGACCCGCACGCTCCAATCCGAAGTAAACGTGTCACCCACCCACCGACACCGTGGCACACTCCAGAAATTAAGCTAAAAATAAAAGAAATAAATATTACTTGGGCCATGTTTCGGCGTTATAAAGATCCGGGTCTCTTCATCACGTACAAAACGCTGTGCAACCAAGTGAAGAATATGATACGTAATGCAAAATCTGGACATTTCAAACGGACTCTAAGTAAAAACTCTGACTCCACCACTATGTGGAAAACCATTTGCAATCTCGGCATTACACCTCCGAAAACCAAGAAGAATACTCTTAAATATTGATTTCAACATTTCTCGGGTTGCATCCGCGTCAGTTGTCATTCAGCACAACAGTTTCGCCAGCTATCCTGCTGGCGTCCTCAGGTGAAGGATAGCGAGATCCGATCCGATCCTCGATTATCGCTTGGGTTTTCATCTTCGCCGCTCCCAGCTTCCTTGAGCTGTCTTCGGCTGATTTCATTTTTGGTGGTTTCTGGTTCAGTTCACGTTTTTATGTATGGCGATTCAGGCTAAGTTCGATTTTTGGAATTATGGGATGTGTATGTGGGAGGGGAGAAGGGCGGTTTTTGGGGGTTTGTGGTGAAACTGAAAATTTTCGTCGTAGTCCCAGATGTTTGAGATCAGTCTGTTGTTTGTGCTGTGGAAGCTGTTCTTGAATTTCAGTAGGCCGGTTTGGATGGTTTGCAGAATGGGTGTTATGTTGTGGTCCTTTCTGACATCTTTATTTCGCATGTACCAGGGGGCATTTACAATTTTCCGCATTATTTTGTTTTCTGTGGTTTGTACTTTTTTGGTCCGTCCTTATATAGGCCAAGTTAGGCGCCAAAAAGCGATCAATGCTTCGGCCAATCATGGAGCAGTGTCGCGTTGGCGCGGGAAACTTACTACTCTCTTCCAAGCGCTGTGCAATGGGTATCCATCTTCTCTGTTAAAATTCTTTGAAGTTTTTACGATTTCTATAGCCTCTCTTATTATTATCGGGAAGTACCTGTTTTCCTTGGCTATTATTATTGCGTCTTCGAATTGTACGGTGTGTCCCGGTTCACTCCATGCGTGCTCTGAGATGGCAGATGCTTTGAATTGTCTATTTTTTGTCGCTCTCTGGTGTTCCTTCAGCCGAGTGCCCAAGGCTCTGCAGGTTTTGCCTATGTATGACTTCCCACAGGAGCACGGCACTTGATAAACGCCTTCGGAGAGGGTTGATGGAACTCTGTCCTTGGGCCCGGGAAGAATGTCGGCTATCTTGTAGACACAGTTAAACCTCGTGACCACGTCATGCTTCCGTAAGACCCTAGCGATTTTTTCCGAGGTCCCCGCGATGAAAGGGACGGTTACATAGGCCTTTGGATCCAGTCTGTGTTCTTCCTTTCCTTCAAGTGCAGTCGTCAATAGGCCTCGCCTTTCTTCTCTCTCGGTCCTTTTCAGGACCATTTCCCTCCATCCATTCATGTATCCATTCCTCCATCCATGTATCCATTCCTCTGTAATGCTGTCGTCAGGTGCTTTTTCTCGCTGGGCAGTGAATCCGAGTCGCAACTCTTGTAGGCTCGATTTACGAGTGTGGCTACCAGTGCGGTCTCCTGGCTGGGATGTTGATGCGATGCAGCATTCAGGTAGCGATCGGTGTGCGTAGGCTTCCTGTATACGGAATGTCCAAGTCTCCCGTTTGATTTTTTCCTTACCAATACGTCGAGGAAAGGCAGCTGATTCTCCTTTTCCACTTCCATCGTGAACTGGATGGTGTGATGCTGGGAGTTTAAATGTTGCAAAAATTTGTCCAATTGTTTCTCGCCGTGTGGCCAAATGACGAAGGTGTCGTCTACGTATCTTAGCCACAGGAATGGTCGTTTGTCGCAAGTCTCCAGTGCTTTCTTCTCGAAGTGCCCAATATATAGGTAGGCTACTACCGGGGATAGTAGTGAGCCCATAGCTGCGCTCGTAGTGGCATCCATTCCATTGGAGAAAGGAATTTCGAAGACAATGCTCCACTAATACAAGGAGGTCTTCAGGGATGCCACGCGATGTTAGTCCTTGGATAATCTCCAGCGTTTCTTAGATAGGAACATTGGTGAAAAGCGAGGTTACGTCGAAGCTGACCAGAAGATCGTTGTCGTTGATGGAGACATTTTTTATGATGTCAATGAAGTGTGTAGAATTCTCAACAGAGGACGGTGTCTGCCCAACGTATTGCTGCAGAGACAGCGCCAGGTATTTGGCGAGTCTATAAGTCGGGGCGTCGATTTGGCTCACAATAGGTCTGAGAGGTATGTCCTTTTTGTATGTTTTAGGCAGGCCATACAGTCTTGGTGGTTTGGCTGCAGTCGGGAGTAGACGTCGTTGCTCTTCACTGGGAATTGAAGATTGCTAGATGATAGCCCTTAAATTACATCACATGCCAAAGGCCATGATATGATCCCCACCTCTTGTATCAAAAAGGCTCTCCCGGTCATACTTCCATCATTATTGAACATATTTGATGCCTCCCTTCAAACTTCACAGTACCCTGTGACCTGGAAGAACTCACTTATTCATCCAATTCCTAAATGCTCTGAGCCAAACAAAGGGATGATGCTAGGTGATTTTCTCTGTTTTGGCCGTAGGATCAGTTTTCAACTTCCTATACGTCGGACTGCTGAGTAAATGCATGATTTTTTTTTCGTATTCCTCTTTGGTGATCAAGACAGTTGCGTTGCCTTTGTCCGCTGGTAAAATGAGAATCCCCTCGTTGTCTCGCAGCTCATTTAAGGCTTTCCTTTCCTTGGCATTGGTGTTTGGTTTAGGTGCTCTTGCAACTTGGAGGATACGTGCGACATCTTCACGAATTTCATCTAGATGTATTAAATAAGCACTTCGTCAAAAGCGAACCGAGAATATCCCTTAAACCCAACACTCCCCCACCATTTAATCTAAAACAGTTTTTCTTCTCTCACGTTCTACCTTCCTCAGTTACTAGCGCATGCAAAAAAATTACATCACATGCCAAAGGCCATGATATGATCCCCACCTCTTGTATCAAAAAGGCTCTCCCGGTCATACTTCCATCATTATTGAACATATTTGATGCCTCCCTTCAAACTTCACAGTACCCTGTGACCTGGAAGCACTCACTTATTCATCCAATTCCTAAATGCTCTGAGCCAAACAAACCGGCTGATTTCAGACCAATTGGCATTATATGTGCGTTTGCCAAGATATTCGAACGAATAGTATTTCAGCAACTAAATAGATATATTTCCGAAAATATCCTATTAAATACCCTGCAGTCTGGTTTTCGTGTTAGCCATAGCACCCAAACGGCGCTTTTGAAAATCACTGAGGACATAAGAGGCGCAATGGACAAGCGTCAAGGGACGATTTTGGTTCTATTTGATTTCTCCAAGGCTTTCGACTCTGTTTGTCATGAATAGCTCCTCCGCAAGCTGAGTGACTTCAATTTTTCTAAGAGCGTCGTCGACTTGTTCCGGTCATACCTCAACGGGCGCACTCAAGCTGTGGTAGGTGCAAATAATACGCAATAAAATTGGATTCCAAATTCCACCGGTGTTGCCCAGGGATCCGTTCTCAGCCCGCTCATCTTCTCGTAATTTATCAACGATCTGCCCGATGTCATTAAGCATTGCAACTATCACTTGTATGCCGATGACTTTCAAATATATCGCCACCCATCAGTATCAAATATAATCTCTTCCATTTCACTCATCAATGAGGATATCGAGCGAATCATCCGCTGGGCGCAGAATAACAATTTAGTGCTAAATGAAAGCAAAACAAAAGCAATAGTAATCGGGAGCAATCACTTCCTATCCCAATTAGACCTCGAATCTCTGCAAAAAATTGACATTGGAAGTTGTACCATTCCGTATGAATAAACAGTTAAAAACCTCGGTGTTACGTTTGATCGTACCCTTAGCTGGAAGCCACAAACCCAACGTGTAAGGCGTAAATGCCTAGGATCTCTACACCAACTAATTAGAGCGAAGGAGATATTACCGCTCCGATACGTTCTATTTTGGTGAAAACATTAGTCCTTCCACATTTTGACTATTACGCTCCTTTGCTCTCAAACCTTGATGACGACAAAAATAACAAACTAAAGGTAACTATGGATGCAGCTGTTAGATTCGTTTTTTATCTAAAAAAAATGGGACCATGTAAGCGACTCTTATACTCGCTTAAACTGGCTCAAATATAAGAAGCGTCGTATATATCTTTTGATGACTTTGGCTTTCAAAATCCTAACCAACGGTAATCCACCCTACCTAAATGACAGGTTTGTACGAAAATCAGGGCTGCACATCATATCCACCAGAATTCATGACATTGACCTCCATATCCCTCAGCACCGCACCTCCCACTTAAATAAATCCTTTGCAGTAACCGCCTCTAGAATTTGGAATTTACTACCTGTTCAAATAAGACACGCCAAAACTGTTAATCAATTTAAAAACAACTGCAAAAGGGTGTTCTTTTACGAAATAACTATTGAGAGAAACTTAATGTTCAAGATTTTACAATGTCTTTAAATATCTATGTATCATTGAACTTCCTATTCTTTGTATTGTGTAGTGCTCTATGTATATATTCTCTGGTTGACTTATGAACTTATTCGATTCACTGCAAAAAATTCAGTACTTAACCTTACTTAATTACATCTGTCAACCGTCCGCACTCAATGTTCTTACCTATAAGTGCTTTTCTTCTTTCTTTTTCAATGTAATTATTTTGTATAATTATTATTCTTTCTTAACTATTGTGTAAATTTGTCATTGTAATTGTAATTGCCTCATGGACCAGAGGCCCACGGAAATAAACGAAATAATAATAATAATATTACAGAAATATCATCGAGCATTTCACTAGCCCTGATTTCACATCTGGCCCCATATAAAGTGAATGTTTGAGCACAAATGCACTTCTGAAAGGTAGCCTCCAGATGAAAAACGAAAGAAAAACATAGATGGAGCCACGGCGGTATCACAGTGTCTGGGCTAGAGAAGAGGCATATCCCGGAAAATAATTCCAGATTTGTAGTGGGCGTAGAGAATGGGAAGGTTGATGAAAGGGAAGCTGGGATCCAAAAGGGGAGGAGCCGGCAAAGGGTGGAAATCAGGGACGAAAAGAAGAAAGGGAAGAAGAAAGAGAGAGATAAAGGAAAAAGCGTCGAGAAGAATAGCCGGGGAAAATAAAGCATCAAATCAATCATAAAAGCGAGGAGTATAGTTTATATGGAGTAGCTGAAGTGGGACGAACGAAGAATTTTAAACATAGTGTTGCACTGAAAGAGGAAATGAAATAGAAATATCGATCTTGAATTTTTGGGCGCGATTGAGACTTTATATTTACGTCTTCCATCTAGCTTCTGGTCACAAATGTGACGTACTCAAAGGAAATTTAAGGACTCCTAGGAAAATGGGAGGAAACTTTATATGTACCCTTATCAAATACGAAAAAACGCCGGCAAAAAGTAGGTCGGTGCTAAAAGCAGCAAAATCTTCTGATGAGAGGAAATTAAATAAAAATGAAGAAAAAAAAATTTTTTTTGCTTGCCGGACAATTCTGTTGGCCTGTATGTCCCTGGAATCCCGATAAGCTGCTTAGCCTGTCATCAGGTTATCCAGGGGCCAGACCAACAGGACTTGACACACATCCATGCCCTAGGTGGTGAAATACCCACCCAGGCGGGACTCGAACCCGCGACCCTAACATTAGCTGGCGAGGACTTTACCCCGCCACCACCGGGGCCGGCTATTTCCTTCATAAAAATTATAAAGGAAATGACGAGTCAGGCGGAAATATCGTAAGTAAGAAGAGAGATAAGCACATATCCGATGAAATTATGTAAAAATAAATTAATAAATACGAAATTAAATTAGAAAAAAAACGGGATATCTGATAGTAACGTTGAAAAAAACCTAAATTTTGACATTAAACTCCACAAATATGCGGACGTAGTTGACGTATTTCAAGAGGAGGAAGCAAACCGAAGAAGGTTGCACTACTAAAAAGGGGACGTGGCAGAAACTCACGCACGAGTTGGCGAGTTCATGAAGGAGTGGAGGCGGATGGATTTAGCTAGAAGGGTTCCCGCAGGGAGCGGAGGTCCTGAATGTGGAGGGGAAGGGGAATAGTCGAAGGCCGGAGGAGAGAGGCATAGGAAGGAGCAGAGTGGCTTTTCCGCAGAGCGCGGAGCAGTAAAAAACGACGCGCGGAGGGCGTATTTCTAAAGCTCCAGGAAAATGGCATGCAAGATACGGAATTTAAATAAGTGGATCGTAGGTTGTAAAAGAAGGCAACGGCGGACGTACAGGGGGGGGAGGATGAGAGGGACGGAGAGAGGCAGGGATAGCCAGAGAGAGTGAGAGAGGCAGCTTTTTGCACCGCCTTCACCTTACTAGCGATCGATTAATAGAAGATATTCTGCGTGAAGATACCAGCAGCCCATTCCACTCCTACCTTCTCAGGATCCAAGCTTCCGCACCATGCAACACTAAGCTTCATAGAAAGCTTTTCACTAGCTTCTTCATCACATCATTGCCCAAGGTCTCGCTTCCTTCTTGACTAAACGTTTCCTGAGATGACGCCATTCTTTTCCTAACGTCTTTGATACAATGCGCATTTTCTACCAGAGTACAGCCAAAAAAATCAAAATTCTCAGCAATTATTTAATCAATTTTTTCCTTGCATATTATAGACTAAATTGGCCAAAGAATACCTTTTTAGTTATTCACATCCTAAAAATCTTTAAAAACACTAAAATATTTCTAGCGATATGTTCGCCTTCAGCATATTAATTCGCTGTTTATATCTATAAACTAAACATGAAAAAATGCGGCCACATACTGATTGCGACATTTACGCAAATCGTAATGCCATTTGAAATAAAAATATAATTTCCTGTCTATTTTTGTATCCGTTTAAGCCTTGGATGTTATTCCATCGATAATTCGGGACAGACATAGAAGTCGGCTTTTGAAAGATTTCCTCGAGACGCCTTACACTGCAACTGCATTTGACTACGTAATAAACAGCATACGTTCCGAAGAGGCGTGGTAGCACAAGGTCTCACTTCTTGTATAGGACGGTACCTTTTCCAATCAATAGTCCACGCTTCTTGTTAAAGCATTTGATAGGAGGCGCCAGTAACCTCGCGATACACAAAAACGATGCTCCATTGATGAGAGATTAGTGAGGGGAATGAAGGTTGAACAGTAGTGGTGGAACTCTCGTAATTTACACAGAAGAGGAGAGAGAAGGATTAACGAGCTAAGGAGTAGAGGATTGAACGGCATTGGGTATGGCCGAAGCGAAACTGTGGCAGCTAGTTTTTCATTTCGGGTATTCCATTGCAAACGAAATGGCTTCCGCACGGAGAATTCCGCACTGGGGAGTCAGATAGACACCGCGTTCAACTTTCCAAGTTCAGGGTACTTAAGTTAAATGGGATGAATATGCTGTCAGCGCTACGTAGTATATGGTTTCCTCTTCCCTCTCTACCTTACACGACCACTTAAACAAACCTTCCTCTTTTTAATGCCACATTTTGGCAAATGCTATCATGTTTGGTTTCCACTACGGCTGGTTCATGGAATATAAAAAAATGTGCTCCAGGCTTTTCCCTCCTTAGGTCACATAGTATAATTTAAGAGGCCAAAAGTGACCATATCGCACACCATATCCTGCGCAATAAGCACCTACATCAAAATCTTAGCAGTTTCCAACCCGCTCATCCGATATTTTAGAAGAGGCAAAACATTAAGGAAAATGGCTATTTAAGGGAAAAATATTTCTCAAAGATGTCCGAAGGGAGCATAAGGTCTGACTGTGATGTTTCTCAATCAAACTCAAATATTCATGGACTCTATCGCAAGCTTTACGAATGAAATGCGGCGTTTGGACGCTTGATGATTAATTAAGTGCCTAGGCAAGAATTTATGGGGAACCATATTATCCTCAGATGAAAAAGACAAATAGAAATATTTAAAAGTGAAATGCAACAATTTTTGTAACTTCCACACAAATGGAGAGGTTATCTCGGCACCAGTTTCAACACTTGCAAGTCGTTTTCAAAGAGATTATACAGATATTTCCTATTGCTTGCAAAGAGGAGCGTGAGAAGCGACGGGTGGATTACAGGAGGCGAGGCGTTGTAGAGAATCAGGAAGAAGCGTTGATTGAAGGGCATTGGGATTAGCGTGGATGCCGATTAAGAGCGAGAGGAGAGGTTGACGGCGAGCAACAAGTGGAAGAAGGAAATGGAATATTTTGGGGAGACGGACGAGTGATTTAACCACGCCTTGAGTGAGATGAATGTGAAAAAACGAATGTTTTCCACTTGACGTTTTCCCGATTCCTCTCCAGACATGAATCAAGATATTCTTTGTGAGTCCCAGAAATTTATTCAGCCATCAATGAAGTACTGAGCAAGAGCGTTAATTTTGGACTCTGCTGGAATTTAGAGAATTGATCACTTCCTTATCGTCCCAGTTCTGTTGCCTCAGCCTGCAAATAGTGGACTGCAAGTAATAAAACATCTCAGCACTCGTAGCACGAGCAACACGATTTACCTGGCACTTACTACCCTTCCTGCAACTTTATAAGCATAATTCTGTTCCCCAAAATCGAACGTGGCTAAGTAGATTTACTATCGATTCATGAAAGCGTACAAGTTAGACTACGTAGTAAAAACATAAAAAGTCAACATGCAATAATTACAATTTCCATCGCAGTTTAATGATTTTTTAACTCCATCTTATTGCCCCCGTTTTATTGCTCCACTTTTCTTCTCTTCTTTCCAGAGATGTTCTCCGATCGTTTATCTCCAACGAGGAGCGAAAATATCAGCTCAGAGGTAGGAAAATTTCCTCGCATGTTATAATGGATTTAAAAATGCCCTGTAGAATCCACTTCTGTTACACAATATAATATAAAAAATTGTACCAAATATTACAACAGATTTCTTCCCGTAAATAGAAATTATAAAAGGCCATGTTTCGTAATTTTAACAGATCTTTAAAAGTTTGTAGGATGGTCTCGTAGGAAAATTGAACGGAAGAGTTCCCCAAGGTACTTCGCTATTAAAGTCAATGAGCAAGCGCAGGATGCGAGTAGCATAAAGAGGATGTGACGTGAATATCTCTACTTATGTCATAATCTCTTATTGAATTTTTTATTTATGCAAAACAAGTTCCTTTAAAAACATTAATAGTCAAGTATTTGACATTTACAGGGTGAGAGAAATGTGTGAAACGCCCCTGAGTATAATAACTTACCTTTTTTCATTTTTTTAAAAATTGAACTTACTCTTCATATTTCTTATTTTGACCTTGATTTTTCCCACCACAATGGGCGCTCAGTAACTCTTACTGGTGAACACAAAAACAGAGGGGAGCGTGCAGAAGAACGAAAGGATAGTGGGAGGAAAGACACAATGATAGTCAGAGGAGCTAATGGAAAATGGAAATTAATATGGCAACTCATTAGAATGGTGGAGTCAGCAATAGGAAAGTTGGCCGTTGATTTCCAAACCAGGCGGAATATCCTAGAAAACTTTAAAAAAATATTCACGTAAAACGACAATGGGCAAAAACGTTGTTACGTTTGCGCTTACTTTTTCCCAAATACACCAGATAAATGTTCTGCTTACACATGCCTACCTTCTGACCGGAAAAAGGGATAACCTTATATACTATAACTTAACATAAAAACTTTTCTAGTAAAACACATTTCGTGAACCAGAAGCTCCCTAGAAGATCTGACCTTGAACTTAATAACCTAGTAAGGGCATAGGCCTTTAGCAAACAATAATCTTTAGATAACCCTCAAATATATTTCACCGGCAATCGGTTGATCCTGGGAGAAACAACTTTAATTAAGCAGCCATTGAAGGCACAACAGCTGCATCAAGAGATACGGGGGAGAGGTCTGGCGGTAGGGAAGATTGCTCCTGAGAGTACGAAAACCTTTTTAGATCTTCCTGTCTCAAGCCGTTACAGCTTCTGCCAAAGCTGTGCGAAGCGAGGAATAAGTTGTACTATCTGAGAACATTTTGAGAATACTGCGCATGAAGAGACAATGAGCAAGATAGAAAAGTTCGAAGGACAAACAGAGCTATAAAAACATGGCACGTGACTGAAAAACAGACAGTTGGCAGGGATAATTGTTTAATTATGATGGAAAAGTAAATATAAGCGGCGAAATTCCGGTAAGGCTGATCTGGAAGTTTTCTCCAATATTTTATCAACATTCTTCCGTCTTTCTTTGGTTAAATTTTATGCTCAAAACCTCCACGAAGTGAAAATGTCATATAACAATATCACATCAAAATATACTAGAAATTTTTTACAAATTGTGATTGATTTTAAGTTTAAATTCCGTGATGCGAATAGGCTGTAGACAAGATCTCTGTGTTTCCATAGTAATTGATATGCCACGGTCAAGCACAATACGTTCATACGTATAAAGCTATGCACACGCTGATATAGATGTATACTTCTAAGCAGCCAACTAACTAACAAACATTTCAGGAATAATTTTCCATGTCTTCTTTTATAGTTCACACAGAATTTGAGCTGCTTCAGGGGTGTTAGGACATAAGTCGTGTTAAAGTGTTGTAACACAACGCGGGCCTCCATAGGTATTCTTTTCCCACCACGTGGGGGAAATAACAATTAAACACCCACCATGTTTAACTTTTCGCGGTGAAACAATAGGGAAACGGAGGGCAGAGCCAGAGCCGACAATGAAGAATTGGGGAAGGGGACGAATAGAAAAGCACGAGCGGGTAGTGACAGGAGAGTTCTTGAAGGGAACGGACGTGTGGTGGGGTTCTGTGCCATATTCCGGAGGAAGCGGACTTTCAGCCGCGATACTGGGGCCAGAGAGAGAGACCCGGATACAGGACTACCATTCGTGCAGATGCTGTGATCACATTACGCCAGGACTACGGGTTCCGGAAGCGGTAAAGCTAGAGTGACACCAGCCACGTATCAACCTGTATTGTCAACAAGAGCGTAAATATGGACTTTAATCCTGTATTTTAAATAAGCCATACAACCCAGTTGGGTACAACTCGGATTAGAGGTTGATGCTAGTTTTGTTTTATTTACATTGGAGTAATGAATGTTTAAAGAAGATATATGGCTATCTCTATCATCTCAGGCTTAACTTTGTGGAAGTTCATTTCGTAAATGAAAATGACAACTTTGTAAAATTCCACCAATTTATTTTCAGGTACGACTAGTTTCGTCGCAGCGGCGACATCTTCATGTACCTGAAGATGTCGCCGCTGCGACGAAACTAGTCGTACCTGAAAATAAATTGGTGGAATTTTACAAAGTTCATGTACCTGAAGATGTCGCCGCTGCGACGAAACTAGTCGTGCCTGAAAATAAATTGGTGGAATTTTACAAAGTTGTCATTTTCATTTAAGATATATGGCTTAATTCAAAGAAGTTGATTATCATAAAATGTTTAAAGATAAGTAAATCATTTGAAGTAACTGTATGAGGTGCAGAATATTACAATTGTCTGGGTCATGACCTTAAGTTAAAGGTAAAGATATTATATAGGTACTTTGTTTTTGTGTGTCTTGATTCAATGATATGATTTTGTCTGATCAATTAAATTGCTAGTTATCACGTATCGCATGTTGTTTTGTGTTTCTCATGTTATCTACCGCAGAGAAGGCTGGGGCAATTGAAAAAGGTAGGAGACCGTGGTTAATTTATCTCACGTTTATTTTACATTTTTGATACTCACCACGTGGGCATTTTGAGTTAACGATAATCGAGATTGTTTCCATTTCTGACCCACAATGTGGGGCTGTCGGGTTGCATTGTTAATATTTTACAGTGTAAATGATGAAGTTTTGAGAGGTGAAGTTGTGAAGTGCATTATGAGTGCTTTGAGCTCAGATTATATAATAGGCATTTATTGTATGTGGCCAGAACGTAATTTTTTTACCCGTTTGTACGGCAATGTATCTCTCTTATTTTGTCGCTTCTGTCGAATATGGAAAAATGGTGTGACGTCAAAATGATATGAGGACCCCAGAAGTCAAGGGGTCTAAGTAACAAAATCGTTGTTTTGAGAAAACTTAAGTCAAAGCTGAAAATTTTTGGTGAGACCCACTAAGTAGTTAAGAGGCATTACCCTAGATAGCATCACCTGTCAAGAAAATCACTTGGATCCCTTTACCACGTAAAAGATTAATATTTTCACATCTCATTCCAGTACCTAACTTATTTTTTTCAAAAATGTCACTTAGACCCCTTGACTTCTGGGGTCCACATATTCTCTATGTCGCTCTGAAACACACTTGTTACGAATTCCTCAGGCAAACTAAGTCTGGCGCGCAGCCTCCGTTTCTCTAGCGGCTCCCATCCTGAGCCCACTTAAAGCTGAGAAACACAATTAAGTTCGCTGGTAGCAGGTTTTAACGACGCAAGGAGCTTTCCTTTGGATTTTATTGATATTTTGTCAAATCTTTCTCTCCAGGGTCCTAAATGAGAGCCTGGAATCGACTTGCGATAATCCAAAAAGTTATTTGAGCTCTGGAACTTCGCAACCCGAGCAGTGTTGTTTCAGGTTTCAAGTACAGCCGTGTTGTGGGCATGGTGGCATTAGACCATTAATTTTTCCAACATAAAATTGCCTTCCTTACGATGTGATCAAATAAAAAGGCTTATGTACTTGTTCGGACTTCTTAGAGGCCATATAAACTTAAATCAATTATTTAAAATCTCCTTACTTTTATAGTAAGAGCTAATTAACAAAATCTTGAACAAAATGAGACTCTGAAACTCTTTAATTGAAACTAGGGTCGGAAAACACAGATTTGTGATTATTTATACGCTATATTAGCGGTTGCTAAGATGATTTGCTTTCAGAAATATCGAAAGCACGTGTCACCGATCGGGAAACGATGCTTCCTTAAAAGTAGACCACTGCCATGATGTCGTGCCATTAAGCCTGACATGAAGATTAAGTAACGCAGAGAACCCTTATTTGTGAGGGTTGAAATGGTTAATATGACACCGAAGGGATTAATAAAGTTACTTTCGTGATTCATGACTGAGTGACACCTAGAGGGAGGCAGGAGCACGGGGTTTGAAGAACGAGATATGCAGATATATTCAGGAGAGGCGATTCTTTAACTTAGGGTTACATTATATTCCACCAGCTACAAAGAACGCCGGCTCCAATTCGCGCGCAGTGGTGCCAACAATGGAATGACATGGGAAGCTTCAGATCGAACCAATTCTATGGGTAACAGGCGTTGTCACAATCATTAACCTTAGGGACTGGAGAGTTTGCTCATGGTAGCGGCAGTCGGATAAATGTTTAACTCGAGAAATCATCGAGAAGAAACTTCTTCAAGAAAGCTCTACCCACAAGATATATCAAAGTATAAGGTAACAGGAGAATAAGTTTGAGGAATTTATTTGCGTTCGAGAACTTCTTGCTTATGAAAAATCGGATCGTGTTCACTCACACAAATCATGCACGGGAATCCCCTCCCACCATTCAGTTCACGCAAATCGTACCTTCGCAGGTGTTGAGGATACGAGCCGCGGGCGGCTGCAGTAGATGGACAAGTATAACATATATATGTTTGGATGGTATATTGCAAGGAAAGGATATTGGAAATAAGGGACGGAAAAAAAGGAAAATGTCAAAAAAGACTCGGCTGAGAGAAGAACTGGAAAATACGCAGCAGGAAGTACTAAGAAGGTGTAACGAGTGTAATCACAGAATGATATCGTTCGTTACGCACTCACGCACTTTACTCAGCGTGATCAAGCGCGCACTTTGCTCAGAATGTGGCGGCTGAAATAAAATGACGACTCGGGTCGATGGAGGATAAAAGAAAGAAACAAGATAGCGGTGTCACCGATATTCACAGAAAGGGTGGAAATGTGTGCTCGTAAGTGCTAAAAGGTGCGTTGATAGAATGGTAAGGGTTGAGGATTGGGAATTAAAAAGAGGGAGAATAGAAGAGGTCGTAGTCTCCCGTTGGAGTTCATGCAAGAAAGGATTAAAACTATACATTGAGAGGGTTGGCAGTGCAGGGAAGAAGTTACTGGAGAGAAATATATGTATATACTGGTATTTTATTTGAGGAGACGTATGCAACCCCAGAGGATCGTTCTTTTCCCGTATGTTTGGTATGGCGTAGTGGAGAAGTAACGGGACGAGTTTTCAAAGCGTGAAAGTGTCGTGAGTATTAATCCAGTGCAAGGTGACGTCTGTGTGTTCAACGCCATGGCCGCTTAAACATTGCTACGAGACGACTGAGGCATTCTTTTGATAGAAAAAAGCAAGAAGAAGAAAAACTGCCTCTCATAATATCTCACCTCGAGATTTCCAGAAATGATGGAGCGAAAGCCAGAACGTGTGCACTATTGCCCATCTTACTGATTATTTTCGATTGAAGTTATGTCATCTCGTATATTTCTAATCATGTTGTTCTTGCAGAACAAATTATGAACTGATATTTTGGATTTCATAAATAAATTATGAGGGCTATGACGTGCCACAGCCAAAAAACTTACAAACAGTTTTTGCGATAGTTACTAGGTTGTCTAAAAATGTGTCAAAGAATTTGTGTCCGAATTAATTTGCAACAGAGTGCTGCAAATTAGCAATGGACATCATCCTAGAATATTTTATTTATCTTCATATTACCCACGCAGTATAACAGGTTGTTCCCACCACTCACATTGCTATTTTGGCATCCATTGGATAAATGAATTATAAAAATCCGATGGTCGGAATCCATTGCACCGGAAAATGGTCGAGGTAAAACACTTAAATCAAATTACAACACCATTAGCAAAAAAAGGTTATTTTGGCATATCACGGTTGTTCATAGAGATCATTTTTTGGGTGACATTGGATATGATATGCGTCACACGCTTGTATAATTAAATATTTTTCACTCCACATTCTAATTATGATCAACACGGGCTGATTCTGAAGCTCTCGTGCCTCTTTGCTGGGATCACACTTTTTCCACGGCAATAGTTCTAATTTGGTAGGGGGGAAATAAGTTGAATATTAGGGGGGACTTAGGAAGACAAAAGTCCGGATTGACATGAATGTTTATCGGAAAACGAATAGATGACTATATTATGAGTATCCAATCATTCAACAACGTCGTTCCTGAAACCTAAGTACAGAGAATGATTTCAATTTTATTCCTAGAAAATCGAGCTTTGTAACTATACTAGTAATACCTTTGTCACGGGAAAAATGCTTTCCCGCTGACACTGACGTTAGAGCTACAAAATCGATCAAGATAATAAAACTCGCGCGTAAGAACAATTTGGAATACACAAGGTTAATTTATTTCAGCAATTCTACAAGACTTTCCTGTGTCCAAATCCTTCGTGTTAATCTAAGTCTAAGACATTCTGAATGTTCTAACCGTGCTAGTTTGCTACTAACAGCGGGTAAAATTTTCATTGGTTACGCCCGAATATTTGAGATTCCAGTCGATAGCAATCGAATTGGCTCTTATGATCAAATCCGAAGAGTAACAAGATGACTTACACCCACATCTCCCAGGATCAATCCACGCCTCTTCCAAAGCATATTCTCGCTCTTCCGCTTCCCACTCCACAGAATCACACTCCACTATTTCCGTCCTCAATCTTCCCCCTTCTAATCCACTTCATTCCCCTTACTTAAGCCCATCTCCATTCCAACCAGCTGCACTCCCTTTTAATGCCGTCCTTAAACGACTTCCATTGCCTTTTATTTTGTAAGCGTTCCCTTACATATTGTAATTAAGGGTTTTGCGAGAAAAGAGATTTGTTATCGAAGAAGACGGCGAGTGGTGGGAGGTGCTATCAATATAGAATGGTAGACGTGGGAGGAAGGCAGCAGTGGGGAAATAAAAAGCCAGCAAACGGAGAGGGAGATAGCGAGAAGAGGGAGGGTTTTGGAGTGGGGGAGAACGAGAAGGGAGAGTAATTCAATGCCATGGAGTCAATGTAATAGTGAGGAGTTTAGTAATCCTTGGGAATACCCGAGGACTGAAACGACGTTTAGGTGAATGGGGATGGCAATGATAGACGCGGAAAGTGCGGCGGTGAAATGGAGAATTATTCTATAGAGCTGAGGCTTAACAGGATGATAAATGCTTACGCGCATTTTCTTCTCTGTAATTTGGGAAATCTTCGTCACTAATACGTGCCTCTGTGGGAATATAATAAATACTATTAGCCATTTATATAATGGTCTCATGGGAAATGCTTACCGCACAAAGCTTAATTACCAAAATGATTCTGCCGCCCTGAAGTGATACATTGTCCTTCACCCACAAATTAGGTTTAATTCAACTACAGAAATTACTATGGAAGTAATAAATTACCACTTCCTCCAATTAATGTGTTCAACTATTCGAATGCCACCTCAATGAGACACCCAGTAAGTCTTCTATAACGTGCGATATTTCATGCACTATGAATTTAACAGCCTATCCAAGTCCTGACAAGGACCATGTTTAGAAATTTAAGGGCTATTATAATGTTCTATAATGAGAAAGAGTTGAGAGAGGGCTGGTATGATACAGATAAATAACGGATTAAAGGTAATACAGAAAACGGGAACGGGAATATGAAGAGTCTTGAAACAGATAATTAAAATTTGGCGATTAATTGCCTCGTGAAAGGTTCTCAAGGCCTAACTTGTTTTATGGTGATGATTCATCAAAATGATGCATTGGAGCCAACTCATCGGCGACCTAAGTGATTCGAATTAATGCACACATTTAAAAAGGAATATTAATTACTTAAACTGCGATAAGCTTAATTGCACACTCAACAGATTGCTGTTGAATTATGCGCAATTTTTCATGTGCATATTATCAGGTCATTCAAAAAATGAAACTCTACTACCGACTAATGGAAACTATGAAAAATTCTGAATTAACTTCTCCATTGCTGATTACGTTAAACAAGCCTAAATAGGGCTAAAATACATTTGAACAGGCTATTACTGCGTAGATACTAATTACTTTGAATAATACTTTAAAGGAATAAAAGAAAGGACAATATTACGAAATAGGATTTATCTCCTTAATTTTTAAAATATTTTTATATGAACGTCTATGCGATACAGATAGGAAATTAGCTATTGATAAGGATTAATAAATGCAGAAAATACACTAAACTTATAGGCTTGATGAGAAGTTAATATTTTGATAATCAATGTTTCTTCTACAAACTATGCCCTTCCAAAATATCAGCTCGTCATGTCAAACATTTTTCGTATTTTATCTACAAAAATATGAATAGAAGAACAGCACATGTATTTTGTCGAATTTTCCAGGATGGTTCGCATATAGCCTTTAAACTTATAATATTAGTTGAAAGTAATTTTGTGACACTGCATTAGTCGAGAACTAAATTTATAAGATGAAAATACAAATTCTTTCACCTAGCACTCTCTAGTTCCAGAAAGAATAAATGAAGTGTTCCCCACGAAGAAAGGAACCACAATCATTGCCCACATTTTCACTGTCTGAGTAATGAGCATCAATTCATGATATAATTTGTTATTGATACATTAAATGTCTCCGCTAATTACCGGAAAAAAGTGTATGGTCGGATATAATGGGAAAATTAAAAACGTAAAGGAATCCAATCAGAAATG
Organism: Ceriagrion tenellum; assembly: GCA_963169105.1. Taxonomy (NCBI): domain Eukaryota; kingdom Metazoa; phylum Arthropoda; class Insecta; order Odonata; family Coenagrionidae; genus Ceriagrion; species Ceriagrion tenellum. The sequence continues at coordinate 56,368,593 of OY720632.1, read as the reverse complement.
AGGTATACGAGGATTTGTATTAGCATTGCTGAGTTTCTTAAGAGTAGGGGAATATAAATACATATACGTAAAAAACTTAAACGATAAAAAAAACCTCAAATAAAAAGTAGTGAATAGCTTACGAGACGGAAAAATTTTGAACGAGTAGCAGTTTCCAATAAAAGGTTCCCGGATTTGGAATAAGTCAGCAAACTCGTAATCCCCGATGTATTATTCACGAATCACCCAAGTTTGCGTGCTTAAACTTCATAGTTTCAGCGCTAATTTATTATTCATTTTTTACCTTCACATAGAACGTTAGAAGGATAGAGTATTAGCAAGAAGATTTTCTGCCTGTGACAATGTGCAAAATGATGCTTTTGCGAGAAAACTTGACCAATTTTAACAATTTTTCTCACTCATTCCAAATGTCGTGAAATTGTAACTGCAAAGGCAGTGTGGTGATGTTTATTTGTTTGCCTATAAGAAGAAAAACAATAAAGAATCACTTCCCGGCCTTCTATGATATGTTCACAATTCTTTTACTAATAGGAGACTCGGACATCAAGAAACGATTCTTAACAAACGATCATCAAACTAAATACCGAACGAGAAAGCAGTTTTTAAAAGTTCCTCATTATGTGCAGATAAATACATCCATTTAGGGATTTTCGCACGAAGACGATGCAAACGAGAAGGATAACAATTGTAAAAAAACTATGTAAAAGAGAAAATTGCACACTAAGGGTCAGAAAAAAATAAGATAGAGGGAAGCGTGATAGTAATCTAAAATGTATTGAATTAATTACTTTTGCTATTTATTGACGGCATAATTGCACAAATAGATCGAAAATGGATGCAGTCATTGAAAATGTCTCGCTTATTATCGCACAGCAGGGAAAATGAATGAATGAAAATCCGGAGAGTGATGATGAGAATCTCCAGTAAACGAGAGTAGATACTCACTGAGAACCGAAGAAGATGAAATGCCTAATATAAATGATATTCAATATTCTTATTTCAGACGTAAAATTATCAGATTCAAATGGCAAGGCTCATTGGAAACAGTACAATAGTTGTACAATAAATTCAACTTCATTCACGTCCTTGCGAGACACGATGAGAGAAAGAAATTATTTTAATGTAAAGTAATGGTTTGTTAGTACGTTAATCGCAAAACTTTCCACATTGTTACACGAAGAGGAAGATGACTTTTATGAATGATGGGTGTGATTAAACACAGTTTCATGAACATTATACCAGCACACAGTATGAAGTGTAGTGTAAGATAAGTACGCAGGGAACCAGATGAATACAGTTAGGGATTTAAATTATGAATGAAATGCAGGATGGTCACAGAGTGGAATCTAGTTGGGCGAGATGGAAACCGCGGGAATGGAGAATGAAATAATGGTAAAGGAGCAGAAATAAATCAGAAGGACTCGAGTAATAATATTCTCCTTTCTACGGGTAGAGGGTTTCTATTGCTCCAAATTTTGTCCCCGCGATGGATGATAGAGTACAACTGATTATGAAGAGCTCGAGGAAAAAAACCGATTAGAAAGGGACATGAGAAAAGTCGAGCAGAAGTTGAGAGAGAATAATAAGGACCAAGGGACAAGGAGACAATTTCAGAGGTACATAGAATTGAGAAAGAAAATCGAGGGAGAGCGAGGGAAGGGCGTGGCAGAGTTTAATACTAAGACTCCTCCAAAAGTGATTAAAAGAAGTTAACAGGAAACTGAGGAGCAGACTCCTGGCCCTGTATTCTAGGGCCTTCTTGTTATTTTTCTGGCAATTTGATGGGGTATGTCCATAGAAAAAAATATTATACATCCTCCCTTTATTCCCGTCGTGATATATGATGGCCCTTTTATTTCTTCTCACTGTTTTATTCGTCTAACGAGGTTTAGTCATTTTTTTCCGTAAAATTTTGCGGAAAATTAAATAAAAATGTGCGCTGATACATTAGAGTAAACGCTACTCACAAATAAGTAGTAACATAATATAATTAGCACCTAATACAAACTATAGTTTTCGATAATGTCATATATTCTTCCATAATTTCTCTTCAAAAAATCTTTTCAACCCTCTTGCAATTTTTGATAATAACAAAAAAGATTGTTACACAAATTCTGTTTGAAGAGGCATTTTTACAGAAGCCACAAAATTCATTGGTCTCTGAAGTCTCAGGCCTTCTATCTCTTCAAGTCACAAAACGAGACTCGCGCTTCGCTCTTTGGAGCGCCAAATTGTTGGCGGCAGGGTCCCAACGTGACAAGAACGCGGCGAAATGCCACGTCACAGAGGAGGGAAAATTAAATTAAAATAAAGGACGACCCGTCCCATGATCTCGTAAACAGACACCATGACATAGCGGTAACATATAATTAAGTATCTTGGTTCACATCTTCTTCTCTTAGATGAACGTGGCTATTGTCCTAATTCCGCCAAGCACACGCCCCTACGGTAGTTCGTTAAATACTCCTGTTTTTCACTTCGTATCAGTATCCAAAGTTTCTTTATTTTTATTTATTAATTTATTTTTACAATCCCGAGTACAGAACATTAAAGGCCTTTTACATCAGGTGATTAACTATAACAACAGACGAAGAACAACACCCATGTCCTGAGTGGTGAAAAACCACTCAGGCGGGACTCAAACCCTCGACCTTCGGATGGGCAAACGAGGACGTAACCCCGCCGCCACTGGGGCCGACAAAGAACAGTTCAATCGTGGGAAGAGTTCAGTAGGGTCTTTTGGAATGACTAGGAGTTGAGCGTGCTACAGTTGAGATTATTTTTATCAGGTATCTCACTTATAATGTTTTATGTCTCTAGCCAAATCATATTATTAGCAATTTTCAAACAGTAAAACTTATCAATCATATCCACCATAATCCTTTGACACTGTTCTAACAATGGTTTCTTTTCTATTTTGATTTCCCTTTTTTAGTGAACGGAGAAAACGACGTCACTTCACATGATCTAATGGGTTGATTGAAAAATCAGCATAAAGCAAATCATTTTTGGCTAAGTAAACAAAGATCATAAAGGCATAAGTAAGATTTGTCGTTGAAATTGTGATAGTTCATTTAAATGTCAAAGATAATTCAACTTGTTTGTATTTTTAAGTTTTAAGTTTAGTAATTTTATTGATAGTGTTCTCTTCACTTCAGCGATGTTTGCTATGGAGATGTGTTTTCCCATAACTGAGCGGGACAGATGGATTATGATGTTTGGTGCTAGGAAAGCGTTTATCTGAATAGGAGTTGTCCTTTTTTGTCGTGGCCATGCATTTTGATAAAAGTATTGAAGAACATGGGTTATATATTTTTACAAGGAATACTGTGATTTATCGACGGTGGTATGATAATTCAGCACTTTTATATAATGGAACAAATATACATAAATACCTAACTTTTCAGGGAGCACGACTGGTGGGAAGATCTCATTCTCTCCATTAATATTGGGTCTGGTATTATCGGGATTATAGGAAAGGTAAATAAAAAAACCCGTCATTGGCATACTCATAAAAAAAGTCACCAAGGAGTACATCTATTTTCGCCGCAACAGACGGTCATAATGCTACACCTACAGTCCTCTCCATGCGACATTTAATTGAGTGTCAGGGTTTAGAGTTTGGGATGAAAATAATCTTCGCCAACGACGTAATTTAAACCAACACCCTGGGAGTGGGAAAGAAATTCGCAGTTTTTCATTAATATCCCCAAACAAATATTATGAAAACCTTTCTTTTAATTCAATCCTTCTACAACTGCGCTTGCAAAAAGCAGGATATTGTAGCAAAACATTTTCAGAAATCGTTTGATTATGATGCACTGCCGAAATAATTTTTTATTATTGGTCTAGTATCGTATGGCATTTAAATTCATTTGCTTTTCGGAAAAATTTCTTTTTCAGTCCGAGAAAATATGGTTGGCATTGTTCAAGTTAAGTAAATTATTGGTTAGATCAGCGAGAGATTGACATAATTAGCTGCCTTTGATTGATAATGGAATGAAATAAAAATAATCTAGGAAAAAAGTATAGAGGCTTCCAATGAGGGTCCAGATGTAAGATAGTCTTCTTGTGCACTGAGTGGGGAGGAGAGAAAACGGTAGCCGAGTACGTGTAGAATGTAGTTACGGGGAAAGCTCCGATCTCGGAGGAGGATTGTTGAAACAACAGAAGGGTCCAGAGATGAGAACTAAAGGAAATGCATTGTAGCGTCGCTCAAAGAGGGTCTGTGACTGAGTGGGCAATGTAATGAGAGACTTTGGACTTTGGAGAGGGAAGGGAGGCGAGAAAATGGTGAATGTAGTTTGTGAGCATGACTTTTGATGTAAAGGTGTGAAAAGAGATGAACAATAACGGAATAGACCTCCCGTTTGATGGGGAAGGGTCATTTTGAAGGAGCCTGGTATTCAAAGCGGGATAGGTGGCGAAAGCCCCGCGAATACAAAAGCACCAAGAAATACGCGGTGTGAAAGGGAGAGGATAAAGGTATTATAGTAATTCGTAGAGTACATTGTTCCTGAATGGAAAAGAGGTTTAAAGCGATATTCTGTCATCGCTTTAATTCCATTAAAGCCATGATGACTGCTGTGTAAGAGCCATAATATTGCTAGTCACAATATGTTCTTGCATAAAAGTGATGTTAACGATATAGGCCGATAATTTCCTGGGTAAATTCTATTTCCTTTTTTAAATATCGGTGTGGCGTTGGCTATTTTCCAGTCTTGGGGCACCTTACCTTCGTATAATGATTTGTTAAATATAATTTCTAAGAATGGTGCAATCTGTGGCGCCAACTCTTTGAGAACGCGTGTAAAGTATTCCTTCTGGATCTTGGGACTTGTTACTTTTAATCTAACGTAGTTATTTAGTAATTCCATCACGCTGAATTGTTATGTCCGCCATCGGCTCGTTATAGTCTAAGTCGTGTATTATGTCTAAAGAATGTCTATGTTGTGTGTTGTGTCATCCTTAATGAATACACTTTCGAAGTAGTGGTTAAATAGGTTGGCTTTATCGATGCTGTTGGCGGACACTTTGCCGTTTGTATCCAATAAAGACTACTGTCGAAGATTTACCCTGAAGCTCTCTCGCGTAATACCAGAATGAGTTGGGGTGTTCACCTAGTAATTCACCTAGGATTTTTTTCTTGAAGTTTCGTAAAGTATTGCGCATGATTTTCTTCCTTTTTGAGCGTTGGTCAACGTAAAGTTCTCTCGCCGTAAGTTACATTGTATTTTTACCGGACTTAATAGAATTTTTATATGGGTTGAATAAATGCCATTGTTTCCTGAGCTCTTGCATTACTTCGTGGTCATACCAACGAGGTTCTTTACTCTCTCGTAAGTGGAATGCATTTATCGATTCTTTTACGTAGAATTTCCAAAAAATATCTCCATTATACTTCGGTACTCTCGTCCTTCATTTTGGCTACGAATTTTTTGAATGAAGCTTCTAACATCTCTCCAAATTTTATTTTATCGCCTTTTTCAAATAAATAGACTTTACATTTTGATGATACAGTGGACTCTACTGTTGTTTTCAAAGTCGTAAAAATTACTTCATGATCACTTATGCCCTCGAGGATATCTACCTGTTTAATCATTGTAGGGCGACTAACAGATAAAAGATCTGTTTTATTACCTCTCGTAAGTTCGCTTACAACTTAAGTAAGAGAGAGGTGTGAAAAAGTATTAAGTAAGGCCTCACTTATATTACGCTTCCTTGAACTTGTTTCAACGCTATTGGTTTTCCAATTTATAGCCGGGAGGTTGAAAATCCCACCGATAATTATCTCGCCAATATAATGGCTCGAGGTAAATTAAGAAATTTGAGTTTCTAATTTGTACAATACGTCTATTTTGGAATCTATTGGTCTGTAAAATGAACATTTATGTATATTTTTATTGTTTTGTTGCTTAAAAGTACACCAAACGCTCTCTATTTCATTGTCGTATAGTTTGTTATCGGTATAATTCAAATAAGACCAAACTGCTAAAAATACTCCGCCGCCAGTCCTACTGGTCGATCACGTCCATAGATTTTATATCCTGTCGGAAAAAGTTCGTTATCGTTAATATCCTCTGCAAGCCAGCTCCCTGTTCCAATTACTACATCTGCATTTTCAAATATAAGCTCAACTTCGGCACGTTTGTTCTTTACGCTACGGAAATTTACTACTACTAAATGTATGTCGCATTTAGCTTTTAGCAATGTCGGTTCGCTGTTTTCTGTGATGCTGTGTATTATTTTTTTTAATTTTCTCTGAAACCACAGAGAAGCGAGTTTTTCTTTAAGTTTCGCAGCGATCTTTAGAGCGCGTGTTAAAATTATTTTTGTTATGGAAGTAACATTTATTTATTTGTGCTTTCCCTAGGTTTTTTCGGCAATGAAGGACTACGTTACACGCATTTACTCGGAGGCTGTTATCGGGTGTATACTTTCGAATTACATTGAATGACCTACTCTCTACCCTAAAAAAATACCTACAAAGCTCGAAAATCCTACGAGCCATCCGTTCTGACGCCTGGGCGGAGTAATGCATCCCAGAACGGTTTAGGAGAGCCCGGCACGATCCGAGCACCGGCCGAAGATCTACGAATTCTGCTCCTGTGCGCACACAGTATTCCCACAGCCTCCTGTTCAGGCAGTGAATCCTGCTCCAAACATGGTGACCTCGGTCGGTCCACGGAACAAAACTACCAATGGACAGACGTAAATTGGCACCAGATGCCCTCCGGACGCGTTCTAAATCTGATTTAAATCCATGAAGGAATTCAAAATCACTTCAGCTCCACGCTCGGACGCATCATTGGTGCCGACATGGGCCACCACCCGCAGCCTGGAGCAGCTCCCACCGCTGTGCGTATCGCAGCCGTGGTTTTGTGTACCAATCCTCCTGGTATACACCAGGAGGTGACCTGTTAGTCCGCTCCGTCTCATCTTGTCCTCTTTCGCAATGAGGGAACAATCCGCCAGGCGTTCGAACTCCCTATAAATCAGATTCCCGCCCTCCCTGCACGGCTAACCTCGGGAGCAGCGTCCCTCGAGTCAGGAGGTGCGTTTACGTCCTCGCCAACAGGCGTCTTGGTGCCATCCTCAGACAGCACCTCGAAGCTGTTACATACGTGGATGGTGGCAGCCTCCGCTTCCGCCTTTCTCCGCTTCGGCCGCGTCGCTGCTCCCCCGACCTTGGGGCACCACTACCCACTCCGGATTCCGGATGGTCATCGTCCTAAGGCTCAGGGGCCGCACCGCAACCCCATCGACCGCCCCACTTGCGTTCGCACCCGAGAACGCTCGGGTCACCACCTTGGTGCTGTGAAGGGTTCCGTGGGAAGCGCTACGGCCCCTACTCCCGAGACGCCCGCACAATCCGTCACACGAGAGTGGATCTCTGCAACCATGCTCTCCAGCTCGGCGACGCGGGCCTCCAGAGGGTCGCTCTTCGCCTTGCTGTTGAGGCTAGCTTCAGTACCGCGGTTAACCACACTTTGCTACTGGCTTTACAACACTACGATATTGTTTGCCTGGATGAGTTTCTTAAGAGAAGTCAAATGGCGCAGGTAATTGGAGAGAGGGAGTGAAGGGAATATGGAACTGTGATATAGACGTGGTTGACGGATGCCTTTGCTGACGGAAAGAAAGATAACTGGAAGATGCAAAAGGGACAAAGCAGGGAGGCAAATGGGTCTAAATGGGACTCTGGCATCGACAGTGTCCCGTAAAATTAGAAACTATGAAAGGGAGAAAGATTTATATAGGAGGAGGTTAAAGGGGAACATTACATCGAATGAGAGGAGTTGATGATGCTTAAAGAGGCCAGGGGCTTTCAGAAATGATGCAAGTAAACGAAGAAAGCCAAGGTCGGTAGAGGGAAAGCCAAAGCTCATTGAACAGGAAATGGAAAGCGCTAAATCGTGCTATAATTCGATTTGAGTCGATTTATCGATTTCGATACCTTCGATATCAAAATACTATACACACACACAGAGCCTGATGAAACAAAATACCAAAAAATAATCCTTCTGTAATAGCATTAAAAAAATCAAGTCATAGCCACTCGAAAGGAATTCTAAACCGCATATCCAAATTACCAATAGCTCAGTATCACAAGCAAGCACTCACATTCCAAGTAACACAAAAATTATAAAGTCATTAGGCATAAAAATAGAAGACGCAGTTCGTAGATGATATGTGAAGTCGAATGATCAAGGATAATTAATGGCATTACGATAATTTACTTCAGCAATCTCAGCAAAGATATAACAATTGTCGCAGGGTTACGCGGAGTCATATTAATCCGTAAGTCTAACGCTTAAGATGGGAAATAGCAATGCTGGATCTCTAAACACTTTGATAAATATTGATTTGAGAACTTGGGACCAGATACTCTTACCAATGGTTGAGTTGTCTTATCAATACACAGGCAGTATATCTCTAGGTTTGAGAAGTGACAAATTAGGATGAAATAAACGATGCTAATAATACAGATAAGAATTTCAGACCTTTCTATCAGTAACAATATGATGCGCGAAGGACAATCCACCAAAGCCCGTAGGCCTTTTGTAGATTGTCCTTTCCGTCAACAGTATAATCATTTAGTTTTCTGTAACCAATGTCCCTCTTGTTCCAATCGATGCCAATTGTGCACATGTCATTGGTTTAAAAAATTAAATGCGATATTAAACGTTACGATTCGTAGTTCCAGAATAAACTGTCGCGTTAGTCGCGGGTCATTAAGTGAATTAAAACGATAAAAGAATAATTTTTAAGATTAAATTACAGCACGTTTTAGTTTAACCTAACAATGGTTTTCGAAGAATTAGACAAAATTTAAGCTAAAACAATACGGACATGCGTTTCTTCCAATCTTTGACTCTTGACTTTTTCATAGTAGTTCACTACCATTGTAAAATTATACCTCAATGTATAATTTTACGTTTAAAAAAATCTGTAAACGTGACATTGAAGGACTAAATAATATATATTTTATGGCATAGCGTAACGTGTAAAAATAGCTATGGATTTCCTAAAACCCTATTTGGAAGGATATTTTGTTATGTGGATCTCCCCAGTACAAGCATGGACGTAAGTTTTCAATTATCACAGGCAAAAATTGCCTCAACCGCCAACGAAATCGAAGGTGTAAGCAGTTGATGGCATTGCAACCCGATAGTAAGAGAAGGGATGCCTTGGAAATGGCATGCATGGAAATAAGGCTCTGCTGTACGTTGAGAAAAGATTAAAATGAGTGTAAGCTAAGAGTTGTGAGATACGAGGTTCATGAAGTAGTGTGAGGGCTTAATAACTCAGGAATTTTCATTCAACAAGCGCGATATTATCAAATATCGAGAAACTTCCCCGAAATTACAGAATTTGGAGAGCAATAAAACGTTGATTTCTAGGTAATAAGTGTTACACAAAATTCGGAAAAGGCAAAGCTTGAGAATGAACTTCGCTGTACCGAATTTAGCCAGTAAGAAAAATAAAATATAATAATTCATCATTATTAGATATGGGGTTGAAAATAAAAATTTCCCTCTACTATCTGACTACTTCTCATTGCGCACATGGATAAAATACTTTTTAGGCGTGATCAGAACATAACGGTACAGAGGATTCATATACGGCACCAACGTTAATACATGACACAATATCATCAAAAGTGTCAACAAATTGATTAATATGCATGGAAATACTTTAAGATTACTAGGCTACCGGCCTTGATGGAAAGGCGCGATAGTTGGGATGGGAAACCAGAAGTGGGTGCGGACATATGGAAAAAATGTGGGAGGAATGACAAATAATTAAGGAAAAAAAAGAACGCTCCATCTAAGGTGGGCATGGGAAAAGAAGGCAACAACTAGATAGGTTTCCATGAGGTGAAAGACGAATCCTCGCTTTTCTCTGCCTTCTCGTATGGCTGACCTGGACCCCCTCTGCTTTTTTGATGGGAAAAAAAGATGAATAAAACAAAGGGCGGGAGGGATACGATAAGTTGCAAGAGAGGTGGGCCTCTGCATCGTTTGCTAGTGAATAGCAATTCGGAATGGAGGAATTAAGAGGGAATAATTACCAAATGTAGTCAATGCAAGCCTCTTAGTAATACAGGGAAAGTTCATACAGTGGGCAAACATGTTAGAATGGGAAAATGAAAAAAAATTTAGCCGATGTCCTGACATAATGAAGCGAGGGAAAGAATATCAAAGGAGAAATGGAACTTCTTCCTACATTATTAGCGAGCGGTGGTAACGCGAAGAGGGGCTTTTGTGGGAGGAGACGTAAGAAATGGAGGGAGGAATGGAAGAACGGGGAGGAAAAAGGAGAGAGGGATATGGATGAAAGGAGAAACTGGGGAGGTGGGGGATGAAGTAGGAAGGCGAGAATGGATTGAAAAGTCCACTGAAACGGAGTAAGGGGTAAATAAGAGGATGGAAACAGATCATTATTCACATCACAAAACATTAACGAAGCATAATGCATAATGCACGGAACCGATTTCCAAAGTTAAAACTAGTAAAAACTTTTGAAGCAAGACGCTTACTTCTCATTTAATGCAACCAAATGATCAAAGCCTGCATTTTACAGACTATTTTATCGGTCTATTGATATTTTTGGGGGGACTACTTGAAAGTACACAGGAAGTAAGGGACGAGGCGTTAGGTAGGGAAGAATGAAGGGCTGCAGTCATCCAATCCTAGGATTGCAGGACCAATGAATGAATTCATATTTTTAATTACTATTGTACACGTATTTTTGTAGCTAGCTGTACTGTTTTTTATATGTTTACGGAAATAAAAACTTTTCATGAAAACAAAGGTATTCATAAAACAGGAATCATCTTCAAGACTACCTACTGAAGTGTCCATTTTTTGTTTCTTTTTTTTAAATACATAAATTTTCGAGACGGAATTAATGCGTGGAAACTTAAATTTTACATTGAAACGAAGGTATGGTCTTAAAATATGAATGATGTTCAATCAATCGTTCAGGAAGAATTTGGATTTTGATTTTACATCTCGCCAAATTTTTATTAAAATTTTTTTCAAAGGTGATACAAAAGTTAAGGTATCATAAAATATTGGTTAAACGGTTAATACCACTTTTTTACATTAGCAGGCCCTAGTCTACTGATTTCTTCCTTTTTTTTCAATGTCGCGTGCATCTTCTTCACGTGGCATAAAAAGCGCCAATACGAAACTTAACAAAATCCACTTTCAAAGTAAAGGAACTGATGGAAAAGCATTATACATGCTAATTATATTACTAAAAATAACCTATTTTTAACCCACGCGTACTGATAATGCATAATTACAGGCCGTGAAATGCCCCGCATCAATGTTGAATACTTCGAAAACTAACCGTATACACCTCTACAATTGATTCCATTCCCAGATAAAACATAAATCATTCAAAATTTCCATGTGCTTTTGATCCTTCTCCTATACTCGTTACAATGGTCATTCTACACACGGAGCTGTGGAATATTTTAAAATAAATCGGCGAAAATCGTTCATAAAAGAAAGTTTTTAAATTTTATTCCAATCCAATATAAAAAAAAATAACATTCATATGATACTTTTAGTATTACAGACATGGTGATTAGCCATAAAGCGAGTCCAACTAGATAAAATGTTTGACTAGAATTTGTTCAAATGCTGCAATTTTCTTCTTAGAAAGATTTAAATAAAATTAAACATTTACGTGACAAATTAATCACCATCTTATAATATTACGTACCAAGAGCAATTTTATTTAAATCTAGTGGTTGCTTCCAACTCCTTTCTTTCACGGAGAAATGTATTTTATGTTGCAAACTCGTCTTTTATTTGTGGTTCCACGAGGATCCTCTCCTCATTGCAGCCAGTTTCTCATCGTTCCACAACCCACAAAGGGTATCTGCACTTTTGAAATATCTATATTTCCTCTGCTTAATAGAGCGTTTTAGCTCCCTCCTGCCAGAGAAACTATGCTTTGAACGCATTCCCCACCACTGAGAGCCACTGCGTTCTTTCTGACCTATCCCATCTATCCCCCAGTAAGCCCTTTTCTCTCTACTAAATCCTAACTATCTTTGTCCTCCTGAATATCCTTTGCTCTCACCATTCTACAGCACCTCCTGCTTCCATTCACGACCCGATAATCACAGTGGACTCCCATTCAAAACAAGGCGTCACCATGCGAAGCGTTACCGTCCACTGACCAGCTGAGCATGCATTCATTGACTCTCGCTAGAAAATCAAAGGCTGCGGGTTCACTTGACAAGTCAACACTGCATTAGGGAGTGTCTATGGACGAATAGAAGGGAGAAATCGGGAGGGACATGGGCGGAATAGAACTGGAGAGCAGCGGGCCAAAACAATGTAAAAGCCAAAGCCTTTGAGTATCCTGCCTCAGGTGATGAAGGCCGACGGCCACAAGATCTTTTTAGAAGTTTTAATCTCAGCTAATTGGAGAGTAAAATCAGTTAGATACACTGAAGCTAACAATGACAACATTCCTTGAACTTAATCGAGGAATGAAAATGTAATCACAGCATATGCAGAGCTGCCTCACAACAAATTAATTGATGAGTATGATTGAAACAGACGGGGGAAAATGGCACTAAGGTCGAGGAATAATAATTGAAGTAAGGAATTCTATGCACATTACTCATATCCAATATTAAGTAGTTTTTCCTGTTAGTCCATCATAGTATTATAATGTATAGCGTAAATATACCCAGAAGTTTGATTTTATATTAACACAATCCATATTTACAAATGAGTTCCTGGCGAGCATATTCTTAACGAGGCTCTGTAATTACTATCAAAGTTTGTTTGATGGTATGATAGCCATACCCAAATAAGACTCTAATGTGTCTCACATTAGTCTTATTTTTTTACCCTCGACATAATGGAGTAAATGTCTACGCATAGTCGAGGCTATTTGGCCAATCGCTGATAATACAACAATGTCTTCAATACCCCTTGCCCGAAAATTACGTCTACTTGTATTAATTTATTTTTATTTTAGTTTAATTTAGTATTCCATTGATGCAAATCTCTTCATTGGTCTCCATTGGATAGAAAGTTCTCAAAATATCATTCAATCCGTAAATTTTAAACTTAAACTGGAAAAGTTACCTCATTTAATCAGTGGAGACTATTTAAAATTACAATGATAGCTCATTAGATCGACATGCTTGTCTCAATTTAAGAGACCTATTACTAATAATCGTCCTAGAAAGGAATATGATAGAGGCCTTAATTGAAGCGTTAACTTGAAAAAAAACTGTAACAACTTAAAAAAAACCATATCAATACCTTTGTTTCCAACACCGTTTAACATTACAACTAAATTTCCTCTTTGATTAACAGTCAAAATAATGGCATAAAACCGAGAAAAGATAAGTCGATGCTCATTCCCATCTTTGCGAAATGAGACAAAATTGACGGATCATTCCCTCATGATATGAGTGAGTTCATGCCTTGAAATATGGGCGACAAATAATTTAAACCACTGCGGCCAATCAGAAATAGACATGCAGAGACTATATCGATAGTACTTTAGGGTTTATATTTATTACTATCATGGGATTACAAGCTTCCAAAAGCATAGCAATTGAGTGTCGACGTTAAATGAAAAGGACGGATCCAACCTTGCACGAAAAACACGGCAACAGAGCACATAGTATGCATCAAGTAATATTTATATTTGGCCATGGAATCAAATTGAAATAGAAAAATTATTTTTATTTTTAACCGAAGAAAATAAAAAATTAGTAGAATAAAAATAAAATTTTGATTTATTGATAGGGGTAACGGCTGGGAACTTAGGTAGGAACGGCATTAAACAAATTTTAATGCAAGGTGCCAAGTAGCCCAGAGTTGAACGTAAACGAGGTTTGCATAAACAAATTTAATCTCTACAAAAAGGAGATATCCTTATTTAAGTGGCAGGAAAGACAGATGACAATAAGAAATTGGTAAAAAATGTCACCTATTAAGTGTTGAAAATCCTCCTGCTTATTTTTAAAGAAGCACTATCTTTTAGATTAAGTTAAATAAATTATATTTTCAAACGTCAGATTTTGGACCACTTTATCTCCAATTAAATGAAATATATAAAATACAGAGCCAAAATATGGTGTTCAGAAATCCTCTGAGAGATAGATTTCAGGCTATTTACCATACGAAGTCGTTCAGAAGAATCGACTCTTGTAGGCAATACCATTTTCTCGCATTGGAAGTATCACTATTGTGCTATTGGTTTCTTCGCCAACGTCACACTATTGTTGGAGTAGTACAATTCTACGCTGGACCAGCTGAGAATAAAAGGTTAATGAATGACGATGGCAAGCATGCTATGGGTTTCGATAAACGAGGAAACACCTCCACCAAGTATTTCGAAGCGCATAAATCCTCGATGGCCTTCTACTGCAAATAACTAAGCCCGTTTCCTTTGCCTAATCTCGCATGGTCTCTATACAGTCTATCAAAGCACTCTCTCATACACAAACAAACGCCAGAGAACACAACCATGGTAGGGCTACTTAATCTTCTTAGTCTCCCTAATTCCTAATTACTCTGCCATGCCCGCTCTCCTGTGCTAATCAAATACATCTAGCGCCCTATTTCTCCACTGACCCCTCACCCTCATCTCTAATATCCCCACCGCTTCACTAGGCTTTCGTCATCATTTATTAAAATACTCGCTGGCTTCATACATTGGGAGAGCAGACACCTGTAGTAGATTTCTCAAGTTTACTTGACACGGGCACGAGTGTAACAGAGACCAAATTTTACTTTGATTAACTACATACTCCGTACATTACGTATTTCCAAATCGAACTCATTATCAGAATCAGGAATCGCGATGTTAATCCGCAATAGGCAATAAAATCAACATTTGTACGAGAAATTCATTTTACCTAATTTTCTCCATTACTGAGTTATATAGAACAATAAAATTGCATATATTGAAAATGTATCACCATTCTCGTGATTTCTCACCCGATATTCTAAGAATATTCACAGAAAACTTCAAGTAATGAGTAAATTTTTATGCTAGCTGTCATATTATGCCTCATGAGTTTGAAACCTGTTTCTCCTACCTATAAAGCGTTTATTTTCACCCTTGTACGGCGAACTGGAAGAAGCCAACCCCAGAGGCACGAGAGGATTCTGATAGAGGTTAAGAAAATTTCGGCGTAAGGATCGAATCAAACAATTCATAAACGCCCAATTTTCCTCCGTAACGACTTTAATTAGTGCTAAGGAGAAGAAATATTTATATCGCTCCGCATTTGGTATTATTTCATAGCTTCCATCAGTGTTTCTAACCATATGTTTAAGAGTGCTATTATAACTAAACGATCGATATTAAACTTCATAAGTGTTTATTTTTGGGTTATGTAAGCCCAATAAGTGATTATCCAATATTAAAAATATTTCTTCCCAGTCTCGGAAATTACTTGGTGGCCAAAATAAAATACCTGAAAAATCCTTTTCGGGAAAGTTTCAAATAAAAGTGCGCTCGAATAGGTTAAGTAGAACCCATCACTTGAGCTCCATTGTGTTTGAAACCGCTCGGAATAATTCCGAGCATGTTACTAAGGAGTCACAACGTACAACAACGAATGGTATGTGATTTAGAGAGTTCACTCCAACGGATATCGTATGTGTCTGATACATAGTTCATTGAATCTCTCATTGAGGAATACAGCTCCATCAATAATATTCCCGCGAGAAAAACTCGACCGGTTGGGCAAAGTGAGATTTTTGCAAGATGTTTGATAACATCAAAGTCAGGGCACCTTCGAAACTGTACCACGTGACACCTTAGTCACGACCTTGAAATCATTTTAAGTGGCTCCCAACAAAACCCCCTGTACGATTTGATCCACAGCTTTGAAATAGTGGCACGTAAAAATATACTCTTGAGTTCCATTTGCAGCGAAATTTCTCGGTATTGAGCAATGAAACTTTAGGGTTTATACATTTCGGTTGATTTCCCCTGAGCTATGAAGGAGCGTAGATCTCACCTCCAAAAAGCGAAGGTGGGGAATCTATGGAATGGAGCGCCTAACTGTAAAGTGCATTAAGAATATGAAATGCTTGACTTACCTCAGGAATAAAGTTTTACATATACGATAAATGTCTGAACTGACACAATATTCGAAGAACTTAACACTTTTTGATGACCTATGAACGTATGAAGTCTTAAGAATGTCAAACGTATAGAAACGCATAACAAATGACATTGCTAACGTATCAGACGGTAAAAAGATACGAATGAATCGAGTGAAATAATGATACAGTATGCTTTTCCGACTATTGAAACCCATATTTTCGACACTTCAACATTGAAAATGCTATGTTACGTTACGAGCTAACATACAAATTTTTGGCTAATTTCCATGCTAGCTAATTATTTTTCACAAAAACAACAATTGCCCTTTTTCCAATTAATTCATCAATAAATTCTCAATAATCATAAAACTTAAAGCTTAAATTAATAATGAGGATGAACACAATGCAAATAATTTCACAATTCTAGCTAAACGTTGCTGAATTTCTTTCTTTCACTTTCTGGGATATAAGAAGTAAAATGTAAACGGATGGTTTTGAGTATTTTCCCAAGAATAAAACTCAATTCTTGGACAAAGCCTTTATTCGTGGAAAATCAAATGATAGCTACAAAAAAATCTTTCACATTTCACAGCGCAATTCACTATGTCTGTTCCTCTTTCAGTCAGGTGGCAATATTTTTTTTGCGCCAGCCTGCACATCCATATCACAGCCCGTTTCATCTCTTTCATCCCAATAGATCGTTTCCAGCACCACTTTCTCGGCTTATCTCGCCCAAACCACCTCTCCCACCCAATCCACACTGACGGCGTTTACAAGGAGTTACGAGCACCAGCTTCCAACTGAGACCCATTCAACGCGTCCTCCTCCCCTCGCTCTCAGACACACAACCTTCATCTCATCCTCAGCACCTCTTATAACCTCCACGCTCCAGTTCCTCACCTTCCAACACCTTTAGTTCTCCCTCCAGAATCAAGAGATGGAAAACGAAAGTGAGGAAAACAAGGATCCGAGCACTTAAAACCCTCAATCTTATCTCTTTCTCGCGCAAGAGATGGCGCCAAATGGGCTCTCTCACTAAACGCCGCGCCGATTTCCTCCTCACCCTTTAAAACCTTTAGAAACTGCCTGTCACGCTGAACAGTTCCCACTCCATCTCCGCCATCCGAAACCACATATTTTGTCTAGTTATTGTTGACCATACCTTAAAAAGTAATAAAATATACATGTGTGTATTTGTAAGAATATATCACGAATGTACGCTAAGGATTTTGAATGATTTAGACTATGTTTCAGCACGTTAGACCTAACGCTTAATGCAAATGTCCATTCCTTTATTTATTTTATTTTTATTTTTCAATCCTTTCTATTCAAACTGTTGATTAATTGTTTTCTCTGTCGAGGTCAAATGTTTTTCAGGTTATTTTAATTATATCTAATGTGCTTAAGAAGCCGAGGTTAACAACCACTATAAATTTTAGGGAGCTTTTTGTCCAACTTACTGAAGTTCGCGCTAACCGGATCAGCGTTTTTTAGCGCACAAGACAGGTGATAAATGGAAAGATGCGCGCGGGTTAAAGGTTCAGTAACCTGCCTGCAGGTAGCGATCAGATGGTGTGCATATATCAATGAAAAATCTTACGTAATGCAGGAAATACACCCAGGCTTTGGCTCAATTTTAATGAATATTTGCAACGAACAAAACCTTCGAATTTTAACTTAAAGATTTTTTCGTCATTACTTATGATTACTAAGGATTTTTCATATTACTTCAAAAGCTCTTTTTACACTTTTTTCCTCATTCCTTACATATTCCTCATATTATTTCTTCATAAAGCTTAATTATAATCTATCTATGGCTTTAAATAAATCCCCACTAGTTAAGAGTCAGTAGACTATTTTGCCAAGCTACTTTGAGTGCAACGAATCATATACCAAAGAAAAGCCTGCGCTTATCAAACAGCTTAGAAGAACATCTCAGGAAACCAATATCTTATTGGAACGGCTTCTGCATTTTCTTATTTTTATTACAAGAGGAAATCCATGATGTTGCACATTCAATGTAAAACATTTTCGCTAAACCTACATAGCACGAATGTGTCCGTTTTTTCCAACACTTGGAATGATTTCCTCCAAACATAACGACCAATTCTAATTATTCACCGATTATTTATGATTTTTGTATCTTGGAAGAAGATAGATACAATCAATGTCTTTGCAACATGTCTTGATGCATATATTTTTTTTAAATGTCCTACTTTGGATGTTATTGCAGATGAAAATGTTCTGAATAAGTATTTATAAATGTAATTCTGACTTTACGGGTGTTACTATGTTCTAGATAAGTACATTTATGCGTAATTCTAACGTTACGGCTATTTAAGACTAAATATTTATCATCAGGAATCTTCATAGAAGTAGAACCTATAGACTTACGATAAAATGTACTTGAAATTGTGCACTGGATTCCACTGATAAAAATCACAAACGGGATTACATTTCATAAGTTTGATGCATTCGGGCCTCACTCGGCCGAAATTTATTCTCTCGACACCGGATATATTATTATGTCACACCCCCGTTCCAGAATTGTAAAGAAAGACAGTGAATTTTCCTAATGAATATTGTACCCGAAGATGACGTTCTGACGTCCAAACGCGCAGAATGATAAAATATTGAGTGGACAGGACTAAGTTACTCTTTTTACCAAGAGTAATTATTGTAAATAATGGAGCATAAAACAAGAAAAAATCGAGAGGGAAATATCAAAGACTATAATGTGGAAAATTCCCTCTATCAGCTCATACGTAACTTATCTTGTTTACTTTAATTACATTTCATAAGAATTCATCATTCTCCTGATTTATCTTCAGGGACTTAATCACCGTTTAAACACTAAGTCATGGTACTATGATTCCCTCTGCCATGCACTCTCATTCCACACTCCTCTACGTTCAATAAACTGCACAAACCTCGCAAGAAAAGAGATTCAACCGAAGGACATACGGGGATAGTAAGAGGGTGATGCCGTGAAACGCCCGAAAACAAGAAGGATGTTCTGAATGCAGAGAAAATAAGGAGAGAGCTTCAGGGAACAAAGAGATGGATGTAGGTCAAATGGAGAACCAGAGAAACCCCCATCGCATTGTTTTAGTCCCTCTCTATGGGGGGGATAAAGAAGTTAGCGCATTCTATGAAAGGCAGCGACATTCTCCTCCACACAGCCGCTTTTCTGTTCCTCTCTCCCTGTGTCCATCTCAAAATGCTTCATGTATTTTTATTTCCTTCTCCACCCTTCATAAATCCTCGCGAGAGTTTCTCTTTCTTTGGAGGTACGACGAAAAAAGAGGGACATTGGGATTTTTAAAAATAAAAGGAAAGGCAGGAATTTGTAGCCGAAAGGGCCAAAAGATTTGGAACAAAACCGGGAATTAATTTCAATGAAGAGAGAGTGAAAAGAAAGAAAGAAAAATGCGGTGAAGGAAACGGAGAAAGAAGGGCTGTTACTGGAACGTCTGGCATAATTACACGAGCAAGCTTTGGTTGAAACTCTTTGACTAAAAATCGGGCTAAAAAGCTATCGAAAAGATGAGAATAAGAAAAAAAAATTGCCGCCTTCGGGAAATATTTAAACACGAGTGTCAGAAGGTGCAGAAATAAAAAGACCTCGAGTAAGGGATGGGAATAGCAAAGAATCCGATATTATCTAAGGCAGTAAGAATGTGTCTTTTGCCACACTGATATGCATAAGCCGATTACAATTGAGGCTCAAATAAATATTAATTTCAGGTTAGTTTTCCGAATATCAGAAAAAAGGTTAGAAAATAATTCTATGAAACGTATTCTAACAGATATTAGCATTTTTTAATCAGCAAAAGTTGGGTAAAAAAAGTTAATACCTAAGTTGCGTCCGGGGGCGAAGTGCATAAACTAAAGTATTTACGATGGGAATATTTCGATCTGGGGAAAAAAATTTAAACCAGAGGAAAGTGGAGAGGGAAAGTTAAAATGAACGAATACGTATTA
The DNA here is from genome assembly GCA_963169105.1 of Ceriagrion tenellum. NCBI lineage: Eukaryota > Metazoa > Arthropoda > Insecta > Odonata > Coenagrionidae > Ceriagrion > Ceriagrion tenellum. Next base: position 56,348,497 of record OY720632.1, on the reverse strand, counting down.
TTGGGCCGATTAGAGTCAGAGATTCTCGTAACTCTGGCGAGGAATTACTCGATATATTTACAATTTTTTTGTGCGAAACAAACATTGACAAAACATTGGTACAACTCTGGAGCCTTTTGTGAGATAGTAGATTAGCGGGTGAGAAGATCAGTACGATGGTGGACACGAAAATCGGCGGAATGGTAACAAATTTTTATTGAAGTAAAGGAGTGTCATTCATACGATAGCGATATGACCACTGCCCAACCATTCACTCAGTCATACACGACTCATCTTCTTATCCTCGTAATGGTTGAAAAACGTTGGGCAGAAAATTTAACATTAGTTGACGGAAACAGAAAGGAGAGAACAGAAATAAGGTAAAGAATGATTACAGGGAGGAGAAAGTCAATCACCATTGACCTCAGCAACTGACGCCAAAATCAGCATGTGGTAGCAGCAGGAAGCGGCTACTAGAGCCAAGTACCACTTTGATCTGCATTTCTGTTCCACATAGCGCATTCTCAGACCAGCTCTCCCAAACACTAGCTCCTATTCTTCAACCCATTGCACTGCCTGCGATCTACCCCCGACCCTCTCTGTTAGTAACACAGAAGAATGCTGCCGTTTGCAAAATATTAACATTCTTCATCCATTCCCACGACCCATTGTTCTGAAAGTGGTGAGTGATAGGTATTAACCCATTTTCTTATTTACGTTGAAACCGTGAGTGCGATGCACCTCAGTGAATGGATAAAAAACGATTTGAGACCGAGGGTGACCAAAAGAGCTGAAACCTTTGTGGCAATCAAAAAATATGTGCAGAAAAAATATAGATTTTCTGCTCAATACCTTCCATAATTCTGGATTCAACCAAAACTTAAGTATTGATTCAAACAGGGATTAAATCTACGATTCCCCCATGCAGTCAACCCAGGTGGACCTTATGTTTCCAGGGAAGGAGGAAAATTTGAGAAAATTTGTATCACAATAATCGTAAGACAATAAAATAAGGCTTCCCAATCAGGGAAAGCAGAGACGTGCCGATCAACTCGTAAATTTCCGAAGAGAATTAATGAAGACTCTCATATAGTAAGTGAGATATCTTTAGGCCATCCAAAAATGAGACAGAAAAGCTTGCGGGTCACACGGAATTCAGGAGAGAAACACGTTCGCCGAATATGATAAGACCTAAAAGACAGGAAAAACGACTTATTGGACAAGCTTTTGGCTAATTGGCAAAGTAAACAAAGAAAACGTTTGTATATCTTTGTTAGTAGTGAGTATCTTATTTATATACTCTCACTTAAAGTCTTTTTCACAATTAGCTGGCATAATTATGAGTATCTTTACTTAAAATGTTCTAATCAACTACAAAGTTTCAAAGAACAAAGGTTATAGAAGTTTTCTAAGTTCTTATCATCATAGCACTGCTGCTATAGTAATAACAATCAGAATAACTATAAGTTTCTTTGAATAATAGTATACTCATTTGAATTTTGATTAAAATTTTGAAGCTACAAAAACCGTAGGTACCAGTTGGTTTTTATAGCTTCCAAATATGCTGTTCTTTTGGGCCTATTATCTTCCGCAGGAATTTCAAATTCTATCATACCTGCACAATGAGAAGATTTAATAAATTCCCATAACTTTGGCTTGTCTTTTTCAGAATATCTAGATTTTCTATTTACTGCTCTATCTTTGCCAGCTCTAACTAGTACTGACAAATTAAGATTATATGCAAGCTCGAAAAAGTCATACATATCTGCCTCTCTGTTGCACACAGTTATGGTTTCAGTTAATAAAATAAAAACTGATTTTCTAAATTGTAGTATAAAAATAAATGTTTCAAATGGAGATTGGTGTTTAGATGCAATGATAAAAGGTTGCTGACGGATGTTTTCCACTCCCCTCACTTCATATTTAATGCCACATAATAAACGCAACATGAATAATACAACTCTCACCGAACAGACGAGAAAAATGGTTATTAGACAATCAGGAAAGAAAATTACAGGGAGAGTAATGAAAGTATAGGATACTTCCCATAATATAAGGAATAAATTAAACAATAAACTTCCAATCACAAACTCACATAAATTTACTTAATTTTAACTTTGTTGCAAATTGAAAACAATAAGTTTAATTATTGATCACCTGAGTAATAGGATGAGAATCAGCTAATTTGTTCTTTGACTTTTTGTTAGCAATATGAGTATATATCTATGTATCGCAGGAAAGTGAGAAGGCTTGATCGTTACACTCGTGGTGGATTCCACGAGGAAAAAACATAATGAAATCTAGGTCTTAAATATTATATGAAGCCAACAAGTAGAATAGTGGAATTCATAAACAGGAAATGAATTTCTTCGCAAAAATAATTGAAAAATACGAATTCTCATCAACTATGTTGTAATAATTTTCAATACTAGTTTCCATCCAAATATTCTAAATTATTAACATTTCCACTTATCTTAATTGACTTTTTTCCCACTGCCCTTAATTAATTTTTCCATCAATGATTTCCATGAGATATGCGAAAGTATAATGTTCAACATTCAAATTGGTGAGGTATCAACCATACAGGTCTCAGTAACCTAGGTGCTTAAAATATTTCTCTGATCTTCAGTAAGTTTGATTCAAAATGCCTTAAACAAAGCTTAAAGGTAACTTAGATATCAGTAATTCACCTCTCTGATGATTATAGGCTCCCTCTGAAATATTTGAGGTTTGAATATACTTCTTGGCAAAATGTTTGAAATATATAATCAGAGTAAATAAACATTTGTAAAAGTAAAATTCTATTTGTTGCTCTCCTATCAGTAAATACATAAAAATAAACACTCCAAACAACACATGTTTGTCTTGTCAATCCATTCGCTCTTTTAGCATTCCTAAACGGATTTGTCCATATCGCTTTCCACCCGAAACCTTTCGCAGGTTCGGAATTTTCCACGAAACGTAATCGGCAGCAGAGAAGAGAGGTTCGTTTCGATAGCCTGCTGAAGAGAAGCGCAATTGGAACTCGCTGGGGAAACATCATCGAAGGATCGCAGGTATCCACCTTTTTATTTTTAATCTTTGATTTCCGATTTTCAAATTTTGTATTGCCCACTCACTCTTTCTAATTTGATCTTAATGCAACGTATCTGGGGGACGCCCCATCAAATTCGAAAAATCTAATTTTATTCACCGCCAATTATACTTAGGTGTCTTAATTTTCTCCTGTGTCTGGACTTAATATTTCATAACTGATGTCAATCTATACATTTTTATAAGTTGAAGTCACTCCTATTAAAGATTTGTAAAATGGACACCAAATTCATAATTCTAATGCATTCAGTGAAGCGAAATAATAATTAAATTTTGTTAAATTTGATAAGGAATCAGAATAATAATTTAAAAAAGAACGTCACATTAATCCTTGTGCTAACCTAATTTGCCTAAGTGCCATAAAATTAATAGAATAATAGAGGATCCATATCCCTCAACGGACTCCGCGGAGAGGAAAAAGGGTAAGAACGTGAAGAGAAGATAGGCATCTTGAGCTAGACTGACAGGGCAACGCTTGTCAATTGCCGTTTCAGTAGTAGAGAACGGCAGACGATTAAATATATTAAATAACATTTTTGGCACCCACAACTTGGGGCAACATGGGAAATTTAATGAGATCACAAAATGTAAATTAAGATAATGAAAACTGAATGAACTATTAAATAAACATTCGCACACTTACAGGGAGATATATAAAGACACTTCCTTTCAGCAATTGCGCAATACATTTTGACCATATCGCCTAAAGAAATGATTACCTCCAAAATCTGATAGATTAAAAGGCACGTGAGATTAAATTCAGCCAGAATTGTGAAAAATAAAACCACATTTCCGAAGTCACTTCAACAAGAGAGTGCCTCTAAAAAGTCTTTTTCGGTAAAATCATCAACACGCACCGGAACAGAAACTCTCGATTTCGTCATTATTACGTTATGAAGTCCGTCATCCAGAAAAAAAAGGAATTCACATGCAGTGGAGGCTTTCTGCCATCCCTCGTGCGTTTCCATATAGCCTGAAGGTCTTTCCGGGTTGAGTTTTTCAGCAAATTGAGGTGGTGGGACACGCTATTCATGCATGTTCTTTTGGCGTCGCTGTACCATTCGTTGATATTAAGTTGGGATACATGCTTCACAGTCGATGCAAGAGGCTTTCCTGCGGAAGGATTTCGAACGAAGGGGAGTCAGCGAACCGCGAGGACGGCATTGATTGGGGGTTCGCTATTTGCTGTGAACTCCACGGACGGAAATCCGGGAGAGGGGAAAGTTGAGTGAGGGAATATGGAAAGGTTGATGCTAGTGGTGCAGTCTGCATGCTAAATGGAAGACAAGTTCCGAATACAGAAAAAAGCAAATGCGATGGTCGAACGATCATGAAGTTCAAATTATTCTTGTTTCAGGAACACCAATTTGCTCTATGGCATTAATATTAATTGGTGAAATGATTTAAAATAAATTAATTTCCAATAATAACAACTGAGGATAAATGACTATAATAACCAATTCTGACGCTCTTATAAAGCTTTACAGAACAAATATGTTTCAAAGAAAAGAATTATATTTTTCTCATACCTAAACAATTAACATCCGTTTCTCTTGCTACGCAACAAGTTACCCAACAAAGTTGGCCTAAAACTATTTTTAAAACGGCGGTGAACGACACATCCACGACCACTGTTAGAAATTAAGCATATAAACCATTGCTTTAAGACCATCTGATCTTGTATTTGCATATATGCGATGCCAGACATTTCAAATAATTTTTAATAAAATTTTTATGCTGTTTATAATTTAATTATAAATTATTTTTTTAATTCGAAATATTTAAAATATATATATATAATAATATTATAAAATATTTAAAAATAATTATTTTCAATTTTTTAGCCCTCAAGTAGTCAGTAGACAGTTACATCGAGAGACCGCCAAAATATCCTCCAAATAGTTTTAAACTGCACATGCCTCATACAATCACCTTTTAGCATGATTTGCTTCCGTCTTTTTACTGGGCCTTCCAATAGTGCCTCGAGTGCATAATACTGACAAAAACCGGTTACCTTTAAGATCACCTATTATGAGCATCATTCAGCATTTTGAATTTTCCCCTCTATTCTAAGAAAAATATATCAGAGTTCACTCAGCCTGCTAATTCCATTTTTACCACTCTCAAGTGGGAGTACTTCACTTGCTTTCATGTCTCGTTCCTTAGGCTATGTCATATAGCATCACTTCATGGAAATATTTAGTAAATCAGAATTTGTCAATAAATTCGCACTCACCATGGCTCTCGTTTTTAGACAATATTAGTTCCGTTCTCATTATTTTTTTCCGATTGATAAGACACGCAATTGCTAAGATCGCTAAGATCACTAAGATTGCTAAGATAAGAAAAAAAAGATAAGATAAGTCAAGTCAAGTCAATATTATTAAACGTCATCTGTTGATGAAGAACATACTTTACTTCAAAATTTGCTACTTCAAATTATTTCTCTTATGGTTTGTTACTTTATCATTATAGTGATGATCTCTGGATTAAAAACAAGTCAAGGGTTTTATCTTTCAAATCGTGGTTCTAGTAAACGGTGGCCATTTGATACACCTTGCTGTCGATGAGTACTTACCACCCAGACTAGACAAGGGGAATACATTTATATTGATTTCAGTTATTGCTATTTCAGTATTCCTTTTTTCTGCTTCATCTCTTCATCGTGGCTGTTACCCAGAACCCCCAATCAGACTCCTTTCGGTGAGTGGAATGTAAATGTAAATGACGACGCCTTTCCTCATATATTTTTCATGACCTATAATAATTCAGCCCAAATAGCTTTCCTTCTTCAGTATTACTTCGTTATTATTGTGATCGTTGGTCCTTGTTTGGCATATGGTTGGCGATAGATGATAAGTAACAATGGAGTGCCTAAAAGAAAGAAGAGTTGCCATAGGAACGGGAGCGGGATTAGGAAAAGCCTGAGCAGAATGTGTGATATTGTTTGGGGCTGGGGAAGGATGGAAAGGGCTGTTCTTCACGGATGGAAAGAAGATTCAGGGATCGCTTGGAAGGAGAATTGGGGAGGGCGCAGTTTATCAGTTATCAATGGCAGAGAGAGGGATAAATAGAGGGATACGAAGGCAATGACAATGATTGATTGCCGGGTGTATGTTTCGAAGGCCGGAAGGAGGAGAATGCCGACGGGTATTTGGAGAGCTGATAACGGAGTGATTGTACGGTGGTCATGTATGAACAGCGGGAGGGTGTATCGGCCGAAGTGAGGGACAGAGGGAAGAAGAGGAGTCCCATACGGGATCAAGAGGAGGTACGGGATAAAATAGGGCCCGCGGTTGAAAGTTGAGGATTCACATCAGTACTCACTCAGAGACAGACCTGAGGTCCTTGGAGCGGTAGCGGAGAGTAATTTTGTGGACATTATAACAGTTATTCAATGGGGAAAAATAACACTAGGACCACATTTCATTTAGTTACAAACTTATGCGTATGCGGTGTAACTCACTATCAATTCAGCCAGGAAAACGACATTACATTTAATTTACTTTTATTTTGTTTTACATTATGGTTAATTCACGTTATTATCCCTTGATCTATTGATGATTATCTTATTGATGGTAATCTAAATTTAGGCGAACTTTTTTTATAAGAAATATTTTCGAATAATTTATCCAGCGTTACTCCTTGATTTATATAAGCCGCCACAATAATTTATTTTCTAGTTTATAATAAAATCTTCAATTGTGTTACCTAATCAACACTACATACATTTCATACATCATGGGCCTCCATGGGTCAAGATAAAACTAAATTGCTAAAAACCAAATCCGAAAAACAATTTTTTTTACATATATTTACAGAAATGACAAATGGGACCATGCAAGCAAATGTTTACGCAAATCGGTACGTGAAAATGATCACTCCAGCCCAATTGACGAAGGTTATAGATAGTACTACACTGTAAAATCGTACAGGCTCTTTAAATGTGCTATTGACATTTTCGAATGGATCACCGTTGCAATCAATACAGCGAAAACACAATGGTATCAGCAACAGAGCACAATTTTTGTTGTTTTGTGAACAATGAAAAAAAAATCATAACTTTAAAAATAAAAAGCATTATTTATAAAAATTTTAACAAGTGTCAGGTGGATTATTTCCTGCATAAGATACTCGCTTCACCTTGGAGTGTCAAGCAATCATCCACCTGCAATCTATGTTTTGCTAAAAACCAATAGGGAAAGACACAGCGTATTTGACATATAGTAAACGGACGGTAAGTGATTGCAACACTTCGTAGCCGCAACAATTCTTAACCAGACAATTCAATACAATCTTATTCTCAGACGCAACTTTTTTTAAACGACCAGATGTGACCGGAGGCTTTGTCCAAAAATAATAGCGAATAAGAACGATTGAGAGATTTATTATCGTACGCAGATGTCACCATAGCTATTAACATCATCACTGTTGCTCGTGATATGGCCCAAAATATCATCATTGCATTGCATTATTCAAAAATCATCAAAAACTATCTAAAAAAACAAAAAACATGACAGTTCACTAGGATTCGCGGTGTTAGTTCCCGTTGGCATTCAACTTGAGCATGCACAAGTTGAAAGACACTATAATAATTCTAACATACTTGTAAATTACACTTATATTTTAACTTATATAGTTTTTTATACTATGCGTTTATTAAATAAGATTTAACAAGATACAGTGTTCCGCGATGTCATGGGTAAACAAATGATACTGTTAAGCATTGTTCCTTGGTGATGAGTAGTTACGAATTTCATCATTCACGGTCGTCATTGACGAGTTGATTCGTTACGAGTGTAGTCGTCCCCTTATCAGTTGGAGAAGGACACACGACAGAGTATGAATTGCAGTTAACATGTCAGTAGCTCGCTTCTAGACAGAAGTAGATGCCTTCACATACTCGAGGTAGCGGCGGCCCAAATGTATTTTTCGCCAGTGACAATAGCTAAAGCGGCATACTTGGCTTCAACCTCTTGACAGGTTCCTGGCAAATATTTAGGACTTTGAAGAAAGGATAGTTACCAGTAATGAAATTTTGATTGAGGATGAATGCTTTAAATACAAACTTTACAATGGAAGTTTCACTTATCGTGATTTTGCAAAACGCAGCTCTTTCGTAAACTACCATACAAGCTCGGTTTTATAATGGCTGCTTTATGCTAGCTAAACGATGGCTAATCCTTAACGTACCTAAGCTTGGTGTGGGATAACTGATAGTTGGCGTTTTATACATTACATTAGACAGTCGGTTAATTTATGTGAGCGTTATGAATGAGTGAACCTATTAACATTGGTTTATTTAAGGGAGAAAATATTTAGAGTGCATACATTTCTTAATCATTACATAGCGGTAGCAACCGACTGTTGAAAACATTTGCGCCATTAAGTAGAAGTAGGTATATGTTAACAAGAATAGGATTTCAATGGAAAATCGCCAGTATGGCTCTACAGCCTCCGAAGCGTGCACAGTTTAATATCTCGTCCGAAGACTTGCTACTAAACCTGACGTAATTACTACATTGCGCTCCAGAAAAAAATTGGATTCCACTGAAAAATCTCTCCCAGAGCAGGTATTCAAATCGAGAGGGCGGATAGGGGAACACTGGTGACGGTTTGAGGACACCATGTACACTGGTACACACCTCACCACTGCAAATGGCCGAAGCATCAGAGCACAAAAGTCGTTTCTGTTCACCGACGAAATTATGGAAGAAAATAAAGGCTAACACCCTCGCCCACATCTCCTTTTTCTGTCTTCTCCATTACATTTAACTGTAATCTCTCGACCAAAATTTCAGTTTCCCAGTGCTAATCTATACCATCACTTTTTCTCAGTAACACATACTTTAGCTTTCCACGAAACTCGCGAGAAACCACCGGGGCGACGAAATGATCGGCGGCGGTTTTCGAAATAGAAGGCCAACAGTGACGTCCACCTCCACTTTCCACTACTTTTCCTTTAAACCACCTTCCCTTTTCCACCCACCTCCCACTCCCAAGCTTTTCCGCAATTTCCGTCTACCCTCATCAAAGACACTGGGAATAACGTGAGCATAGGGAGGCCATTCTGACCATGACTTATACAGTTTCCCCGGAGTTCTACCACATCGCACTCGATGGTCGCCAATCTCACCCAGTTTCTAATGGAACTACCCCCCCATCAAGTTTCCATCAACGTCCCCAATTGCCGTAAATCCTTTCTCCGCTAACACCCATCAAGTATTCTCCCTCCATCACCTCCTCCTACTCTTTCCATTCCTGTCACATATCTTCGGGAAAATAAGAGAAAAAAATAGCGAGGAAGTGAAAGGCGGCGAAATCTTCACCACTCTTTCCATCCAACCTAATATAGGATTCGAACGATAAGCTGAATCAGAAGATCGATTAGTGCCTTCATTCTTCCTGTCATGAATTCTTTCGGATTTTTAAGTCAACTTTCAACCCTACGATCTCTTGCAATTACCTTTGAAGCGTTATATTGCGTAGCCTTTAATGAGGCAAGGCGATATTACTTTCACGCATTTCAACTACACCAGTTTCCTATCCCCTTGCGCTGAAATGACGAGTCTAGCTCGTCATGAACTTCCGATGCCAAATCGCGCAATGACGAGCTACACTCGTCATCAAAGTTTAATTATTATAGCACTATTTAGGGGAACTATATAAACGTTTTGAAAGTTAGACAATGTTAAAACATATATAATGTACTTAAAGAACTCATATTTCATGAAATATAATGAAATGGAAGGAATGAAAATGATTTTTTACGGGTAGTGATTGCCGTGTTCTTGGTACTTACGGGAAGAGGGTTCTTTCGTCAACTTTGTAATATCCTACTTTTGGGCAGCAGATTTGAAATCGCTGTAGCTCAGGAACTACTGCCCCGATCGCCGTGAAATAAATTGTGTTCTCTTCCATAAAGATTACTTATTCGAAGGATATATGCTTTTTCAACACAGCTAAATTCAAAAATACGTTTTCATTTGTAACAATATTTATGAAACGAAGCTACAATTAGGGATCTTTGACAAACTAACTCTTAGTTTAGTCAGGCTTCGGTCATTATCATTTTCTTTTGTTTTCGTATTGGGTATCCACCGAACAGTATCAAGTTTCCTACCCACTCTCCCTCATGTTTACGATATGTGATACGCTGAGTTCGTCTTCTCGAGAAGGGGGTATTGGGCATTCACCGTACAGTATCAAGTTTCCTACCCACTCTCCTTCATGTTTACGAGTGTGATATGCTGAGTTCGCCTTCTGGAGAAGGGTGATCCCATTTGACACAATGAATCATCTTCTTGTCTCAGCTTTTCTTGTGGTGGCTACGCAGTTCCTTCACGATAAGCTTAGTTTGAGTGCGATCATTCATAAGGCAAGCAGGATCGTGTTACAGGTCGTTTTGGTTTTTGTCTGCGTTCGTTATATATATAGTGTGGTAAAATCTACCCTACAATGTATAAAAGAATTATAAATTGCGTAAGTGAAAGTGACGATGAGAGTATTGAACTGAATGACTTAGGACGATCGGCTTTTGAAGAATTAGATGACGACAAACCAACTGAAGCGGAGAATGAAACTTATGGTGAAACAGAGAGTGATGATTGCAAAATAGTGCTAAAAGTTCGAAAATTTCGAAAACGCGCTAGGCGTCTATCAAGCAGCAGTGATGAATCATCTATTAGTGCCAGTGCTAGTGCATCCAGGGAAGAATGGGTGTGGGATGAAAAAGATAATGATCCAGATATAAAACAATTCACTGCAATTTCCGGTGCAAGTGCATCATTTCTGCGTCGAGTAGGCGATAATCCTAAACCCTTACATATTTTTGAAGAGGTACTGAATGCTGACTTTTGGGAAATGTTGTCAAAAGAAACTAACAGGTATGCAAAGCAAGTGATGGAGAGTGACCAATATAATGAAAAGGAGATAGATAAAAAATGGTTCGACGTGAATCCCGATGAAATGAAAGCCTTTTCTGCATTGTGTATCATCATGTCACAAGTGAGAAAGCCATGGGTCCAGATGAACTGGTCAAATAGAGCTATAATTCACACTCCAATATTTGAACAGACAATGCCGTTCAGAAGGTTCTTGGGTATATCTCGTTTTCTCCATTTCACAAACAATGAAAAGGTAGATCGAAAAGACAGAATAAAGAAGGTTAGATGGGTGGTTGATTATTTAAATGAGAAATTTTGTCATCTATATACTCCATAGAGTGAGATATCTATTGATGAATCGCTCATGAAATTTAAAGGTCGGTTATGTTATAAGCAGTTCATAGCATCCAAGAGGGCACGATTTGGAATTAAATTCTACAAACTCTGCGAGTCTTCTTCAGGCTATTGTGTCCGTTTTAAAATTTATGTTGGTCAAGACAAAAACTCGGCAGTGGATGTACCCGCCTCCGAAAGTGTGGTTATGGAGATGGCACAACCTTGGCTAGGAAAGGGTTACACCTTGTACCTTGATAATTGGTACTCATCCCCAAAATTATACTTAAATTTATTGAAAAATAATACAAATGTCGTGGGAACTGTAAGAAAAAACAGAAAGAATATGCCAAAAAAGCTTCCTTCGATGGCATTGATAAAAGGTGAAGTTTATACCCTCTCCAGCCGTACATTGCTGGCTTTGAGGTGGCGTGACAAAAAAGACGTCTACATGCTCAGCACAAAACATTCAAATGCTAACATGACGGACACAGGAAAGAAGAGAATACGGAAGGACGGTAGCAGAGATAGTGTTTCCAAACCAGCTTGTGTAATAGATTATAATCGAGGAATGGGAGGTGTGGACAGGCAAGACCAGCAGCTGGCATGCTTCCCGTTGATGAGAAAGTTCATGAAGGGATATAAAAAAATGTTCTTTTATATGTTTGATATGGCACTGTTCAATTCTTACACTCTATACTTGAAAGTAAACAAAGAAACAAAGAAGAAAAGCATTACTAGTTTTCGTTTGGATGTTGCAGAGGAGCTATTGGCAAAAGTTACTTTACCAAACTATAATACTCGTGGACGACCTTCTCATAGTGACATACCTGTCCGATTGCAAGCTAAAAATTGGGCTCATTTTCCTGAGCACATACCATCAACAACAAAGAAACAACATCCAACAAAAAGATGCCATGTATGCTTCAAAAATGGTGTCAGAAGTGAGACAACCTGGCAGTGTAAGCTGTGCCAGGTACCATTACATTCACCAGTGTGTTTTGAGAAATATCATACACTTTCTAAATATTAATGTGTTCCAATCTATTGCATAATAATGTTGTCTCAGTTTAAACATGAATTTTTCCCAATTTTTAACTTTATGTATAGATTTTTCAGTAACATTTGTGTAATTTTCTTTTATGTTAATATTTACTAGTATTTTTCTTACAGTTGTAGTTTATAAGAAAAATGCCTTAATAAAAAGTAAAGTATATAATTATATACTTTACAATATGAACTAATCATTACTTTTTATTTCACTGTTCTACGTTAATTACAAACGGCAAAATATCATTTAATTACCCACCATTCCATTTTTAAAAAACCACAGAAGAAATAAATAGTGGATAGAAGCACGACATTCAGAAAATAAATCGTAGTGGAAGGGGCTATTATATGTACATATCGCTGATCCCCTTCTCGCTTATGAGATGATCGCCTTTGCTTTCTCACACTCAATCGTAGTCGCTAATGAAATTCATTTTTAAAACCTATGAATTGAAAGTCGCCGTCGAGAGTGATGATATCATACTTCAAATGACATCAGGCACGTAGCAAAGAACGCTAAGAATACGGAATCTGAAATAAAAATAACCATACCAAACCTGAAAGTAAGTTGAGTCATTTCATTTTCAAGGCAATAAGCCCCATAGTAAAGCACTTTGTCGTTAACAACCTGGAGAACGTGATCCCCAGCTACTCATCCTTTCGAAATTAATTTCAAAGAAGCACACGACAAACGTTGGAAATAGGAAAACATAAAAAGATGGCGAACACAGAGAAACAAAATTAAGTAAAAAATTTCAAGATGTACAAAAAAATTGGAGAGTTTAATACCAGCTTAAAATCAACACATGAACAAGTGGAAAACAGAAGGAGTTCTGTAGAGTGGAGTTCCAATTGTTTTGCTGTTTCCCTCATCCACCATTCCTTCCTGGTGGAAGAATAAGTGGTGTTCCTACCCTTCCCAGCCGCATCCAGAGATCGTCTTCTATTCCTCCTTTCCTCCGCAACATCCCGCCCTGGTCATTTGAAAACCACACGTGACCGCGGACCAATGGGTGATCATTCCCCGCTAGGACCGTGGAAGGCTTCAAGGGAAGAGGGTGGGGATTAGAGCGCATGGAAATGCTAAACAAGGAATGACGGTTAGGGTGCCTCGATTTGCCACTTTTTTCTAGGAGCGAATCTTAATACCCGGCAAAAGTTGTGTACCCGGATGGGTATTACAAATATGATTTTTTTTCCAAATCGGTTAATATCTTCTGTTCGCATTTTTGCCTTGAAATTTCGAAATTTTTCACGAAAAATGTTAACAATGTAAATAATTTAAATTTGGTTTAAGCGAGCACTCTTTTTTTGCAATGGGGTATAACTTAGGACTTAAGTTGATATTTTAGACCAAATAAGTCAGCTATATTGCTTTTAATTATCGAGAAAATGACCTTTTATGGTGTCCCCGAAAGCACTTTTGTGGGGGGGTAGGCAACCCGCAACACGCCACCTCCTTTTACGCTATGCATGCAATAAATGACGCGAAAAAGAGATTTTTTTCAGTCCAAAACGTGGAAATCATGTCTGAAAATGTCAAGGGTAGTCACAATGATAAGATGTTCCCTAAATATGCCATACAGTGTCTCCTCGAGGGCAGCGAAAATGGTCAATTTAGTGTAATAGTTTTGTACCTCTTTCCATTCTTATCTTTTCCTTCGTCTGGTGGGTCGTGACAGTAGCGGAGCATACAATGTCTTCAGCTCACAGCAATATTGCATTTAAAGTTTACCAACCCCTGAATCATCCACCTACACACTGCAAGTTTCACCCTTCCATAATTTTCTCAGTCAGCCTTGCATTGTGAGACGAGCTGAACGATTGAAGTACTTGATTTACCCATTCACATTTATCACTACAGTTCGCTTGCAACTCATTTCGCTTCTTTAGTGTGCCTGTTTTAGTGGATGTTCTGGTGTGCTTCTATTCTAGTTACAAGTGATATTTGACTCACTCATATCTTTATTTCCAAATATTTTACTGCATATCCGTCCTGTGTGCTCTGGTTTTGCGCATATTTTCATTCAGTCTGCAGCATGTCTCTTTCGAAGTTCGTTCTACTTGGTGCAAACGTTTTCCCGATTTTTAATGAAAACCCCAAGGGTTTTGATGAAACTAAACTCCCGACAAAGAAGGATGTTCTACTTTGTTGTCAAGAAGTTCGGCGGCAAATTGGAATAGAGTCACGGAGTAACAAGGAGCCACCCTATTCTTCCATTGCCCGACAAGTTTCTGTCATGGTATATCCCATTTGGAAAAAAGCGTCTATTCCAGCAGTTACGCAAACCAGAGTAATTCAACTCATCTCACGCTGCCATGATGAATACATTAGGACAAAGAAAATCCTGAAGAGTAAAACGGTAGTTCAAAAAACAAAGAATGACTTGTTGAAATCTTTTACTGAGGAGGCAACGAAACTATTGGATATAGCCTTCTGCAAATGTGCCAACTTTCCTAAATGTGTCTGTCCCAAGGAAAAAAAGGTTCCTATTCTAGAGCACCAGTTTCTTGTGGATCAGAGAGGTCCAAGAATTGGCCAAATTGGATCTATTGACTTACCTGTGCCAAAAAATTGCGAGAAAGGGCTGAACGTAATCATATAAATAAGAGGCTTAAACTTGGACCATCTAAATCAACAGTTTCCCCATTGGGGTTTTTGAATGACAGTCAACACTTTGAGGATACTCAAGTTGATGAGGAAAATCACGAGGAACGTTGCGCTAAGGATGTGGCATTCACCAAACCAAGAGAAAGAAAGTCCAAAGTCAAATTAGACTTAACTGAGACTGCCATAATTTCTCAGAGATACAGCGTAAGTGAGAGGGCTGCTGCACACATTACATCCACTGTGCTTCACGCAGCTTTAAAAGCTGGAATTATATCTCAAGAGCAATCTAGTGATATAACGTCTGCATTGGTTATAGACAAGAGCAAAATTCGGCGTGCTAAACTTAAAATTTCTCGATATTTGAAGCGCTGTTCTACGGATGATGATGCGATCAAAAGCCTGTACTTTGATGGCCATCTTGACGAGACAAAAACACCCACAGGCACCGTCAGGGAAGAGCATTTATCACTTGAGGTTGAACCTAATGCGCAATACGTAGGCCACGTCGCTCCATCTTCCGGCTCTGCACATGATGAGGCTACAGCAATTTTCGAGTTCATCATCAGTCAACTCAGTGGTGGATTCGATGAAATTAATGTTCTTGGCTGTGACGGGACGAATACCAATACGGGTTGGAAGGGCGGCGTCCTGCAAAAATTAGAAATGTCGGGAAAACCTATGCAATGGCTATTTTCCTTTCGCATTTCATCGAGTTGCCGTTCCGAGCTCTCTTCACCCACATTGACGGCGCTTGTTCAAGCCCGTATTCATACACAGGTGACAAAGGTTCAAAACTGCCAGAATGTGAAAAGCTCCCAGTGGTGTCATTTCATCTTATAAATTGTGACTTGCCAAACCACAGCCCAGATGAAATCTCAAACCTTAATAAGGACCTGAAGTACTTACTCGAGATATCCCAAGCCATTGCGTCTGGAACATGTCCAGAAGGGCTAGTCACTATGATGCCTGGAAAACTAAATAAAGCCCGTTGGTTGACCACAGCTAACAGAATTCTTAGGTTATATATTTCGACTAAGAAACCTACCAGGAAATTCATCGAAATAGTAACATTCCTACTTAAAGTCTATGTAGTGATGCAATGCAGGATCAGGACACATTCTTCCATCGCCGATGGTGCTCGTCACGTCTTTGAGACCATTCGTAGATGTAGATACTTGCCAAGGAAATACCAAGCAATAGTTTATTCATCCATCCAAACAAATGCGTTCTTCGCACTCCCAGAAAATATTCTTCTTGCAATGATGACTGATCGTTGACTTACTGTCCGTCAGGAGGCACTAACTAAAATTCTTAGTGCTAGAGGAGACGAAGAAGATAACTTACATCTTTTCATTAGATGCAACATTGTTCCCCATTTGAATTTTGAAGCCATGGATTACGGAGAAATGATTCATTGGGAAAGCACCGATGTGTCTATTACCGTGCCACCAGTTGTGAGGAATATATCAAATGAAGAACTCGTTGAAAAACTGTCTCTTCCTGAAAATACTTCGCCAGAATGGTCATTCACCGTATTTCCCTGCCACACAGTGGCAGTGGAACGGACAGTGAAGTTAGTCACCGAAGCAGCCTCCCGTGTATGCGGCAGTGACGCCAGGGATGGAGTCATCAGATCCACTTTGATTTCACGGCAAGTTCTGCCAAAATTTCAATCGAAATCTCAATTTTTGACAATATTTCCGAACGGTGACGATTCAGATTACATAAACTGTTCTGCATTACTATGGTTGGTTGGGTAGAGGAGGCGGAGGAGCCCAAGGTGCAGCCACCTCCACTTGGTGGGCACTGGGTCGCTTGGCTAGCTTCGCTGGCTAGGTGAGCGAGGAGTTGCACATTTGCTTGATCATACTAACTGTAAATAAAATAAACCCCTTTTCCGACCGCAGAGGAGGTAAATTTGACCCTTGAGGGACATATAACCGGCATATTGAATCCCGAATGATGGTTTCCATTCTCAGTGATATCTTCTTTCCCGAAAATAAAGTCAATATAGTCGGCGATGGCATAAAATGGCGTGCTTCCACCTTTGTGACTACCCTTGACATTTTCAGACATGATTTCCACGTTTTGGACTGAAAAAAATCTCTTTTTCGCGTCATTTATTGCATGCATAGCGTAAAAGGAGGTGGCGTGTTGCGGGTTGCCTACCCCCACAAAAGTGCTTTCGGGGACACCATAAAAGGTCATTTTCTCGATAATTAAAAGCAATATAGCTGACTTATTTGGTCTAAAATATCAACTTAAGTCCTAAGTTATACCCCATTGCAAAAAAAGAGTGCTCGCTTAAACCAAATTTAAATTATTTACATTGTTAACATTTTTCGTGAAAAATTTCGAAATTTCAAGGCAAAAATGCGAACAGAAGATATTAACCGATTTGGAAAAAAAATCATATTTGTAATACCCATCAGGGTACACAACTTTTGCCGGGTATTAAGATTCGCTCCTAGAAAAAAGTGGCAAAACGAGGCACCCTAATGACGGTGTGAGAAAAGTAAAAGGTTTCATAAAGGAGGGTGTAGAGGGTGAGAAAAGTTACCCATTGGAATTTTTATTCTCTGTGCACACCAAGTCACCCGCTGAAATTTCGTTTTGTTGATCACTAATCAACGAACTCCGTGCCGAAGTCATTCAAGCAGAGAGAGGAATCCGAATTGGGATCATTCTATTGCAGATATGTTCTCCCTCTGATGGCTGATTCCCAACCTTCCAAATTCGATGCCATTTCTTTTTTCCTTCGTCTCACGCTTATAATAACTGACAGCTTTAAAATTAAACCGAAGGAGAGCGGAAAAATCGCTATTTTTCATTTCTCTGTCCTTTCTTCATTTGCCCTTGTCATTCTTTATCTTTCCGAATGTGTGCTAACGACTCAATCTGAGACTCCCGAGGGTTGTCGGTTCTATGTCTCTCAAAATGAGGACCTTCATAGGAGCATTCCCTAAGCTAACACAAACATACTAAACGACTTTATACCAGCTGATGAGTTATGACTTAACGGTGTCTGGATTTTTTAGTAGAAAAGGCATTTTTAGCAGGCTCTCCGGTTTCGGTGTCTCACGGAATATCCGAAGATACTCGCCGGACCCGGTGGTGGCGTTGCGGACCCCGCCTGAGTCAATATCTTAACTCCCAGGTCTGCGTGTTTGATAATTGAAAGAGTTAGATGCAAGAGGAGTCCAGAGGGTCCCAATTACGTTCCGGAATAAAGACACCGTAGAATAAATAAAATAAGAACCTAATATTAACAGGAAACGATACCCATATTCAAGGCGGAATTATAAACATTGGCAGTTCAGATAAAAAGCTATAAAGTAATAATCCATCAGCCACTCTATTACTAACACAACTTTTCTCTACAGCATCCGGCGTGATCATACATTGAAAATGGTTATAATTGGTAGGTTTACTATTCTTACGGCAGTAATCCCAGAAATTCATGCCAATTCCCCAAAAGTAGACAAGATTAAATGAGAATAAATCTGAAAAAAGTGAAGACAGGTGGCAGCTCTACTCAAGCTCCTTACTTCCAGGGAATAACGTCCATCGCTCAGAACCCTACACCTTGAAAGCCAAGTGACACCCTTCGGGCAGGAAATGTGAAACAAGAGATGGTGGAAAAATGACATGGATCGGGGTTTTGGCATAAAGGGCAAAGGGCAAGGGAAAGGAAAACAGACGTCAAGAGCTTAAACATTCCAGCTTCACGTAAGAGGGACTGGTACCAGTAACTACCCGGGATCTCGAAAATTTCCGGGATGAATATAAGGGTGCCCGTTCATGAAGGAAAACATAATTATTGAAAATAGCTTTTCTATAATCCAAAGAGAATATTAGTGCGTAAATAATTATAAATGCGGCGAATACTATAGGCTGTGAGAAACACATAATACATTTACGTTTATTATCGTAAATTAAGTTACCGGAACACATCAAGTAGCACGAATTCTCAGGATCGGAAAAATATTAACTGGTAAGAGGGAAACACCATTGTTCCGGAGTTCCCAGATTCTCTTCATTTCTATTATGGTGCGCATAGAATTAAAATTTCGGGTATACGAGTATTCTTCGCGATGATTATGAGAGAAGTTGTTCTAAAAATTTCACAAATACTTGAACTAAGGGCTTTTTATTGCCCAAGTGGATATAAAATGATAAAAAAGTAAATAGATCGAATTTACGGTGTTCACTCGGTGACGTAAGAAAACAATGATAAATATGTTAATGATTGAAGGATTATCGTACACGGCAAACTGCCGTTCGGCAACAGATTAAACTCAAAAACATTGTGTTGCGGTAACTCTCGGGTTGTGAACAGAATATTCGGGAAGAGGGAAACTCATTTTTTCCCAGGATTTCCGAATGAGAAGCACTAGAGGAGGACGGTATTGAGGCGGAGGTATTCGAGTATTGGAGGAGGTTGATATGGACAGAAGGGAAGAAAAGACTGACAAGAGAGCTTGGAGGAAGGAAGAGTAGTGCGACGTAAATAGCATACAAAGAGGTCAGGGCTGGAGAGTTGGCAGAGTGCGCTATTGAGGATGAGTAGGGTTCCAGCGAGTCAACAGGGCGAGAGAGGTGTTGGAGGGAGAGGAGAGGCAGGACAATTAACAAGGGGTCTTGACGTGGGGGTTCGTAAGGGTGGAGGATGGGGAGAAACGGTGGTGTTCAGTGATGGGTCTCCGTTTCAATTATAGGTTCCCGTTGATAGCTTGAGAGGTGATGAGAGTGCGAAACGGAACATGAAAAACGTATGTGAAAAATAAGGAATAGTGTTATTTATTTAGGTAACTACACTATGGATGGTAAAAGATGAACCATTTACCTATTATCGCTTTATTGGTATCGGTTTACAGCGAGTAAAGCTTGTGAATATTCATTCATCATGTCTTTAACATTAGCAAATATATTCCCTAAACTAACGACCGCAAAGGACACTTGAAATCGATGTGACAGGGATTCTTCTTTTAAGAGAGTAGTACCATATCGCTAAAATGACTCGGGGATAATAGATGTCTTCCTTCTCTAACGATCTCTACGTTTTTTATTCCTTCCACTCCAGTCTCCGCCCAGCCCTTCATCCTTATAAATCAATCACACTCCCAATTCAATTCTCGCTCCTCACGGACTCCCCCCATTCCTATAACTTCTTCTATTGTCCGGGGAGGATTGAACCAGAAGAGAGAACCTCCCAATCTATGCACTGTACACATCATCCCCTTCCAAGTATTATCTGGCCGCAGACATTTCCGCAGAGAAATTCTCCCTTCCAATCCCCCTCTACAGCTCACTCTCTCTCTGCTACCAATCCTTCCCCAATTGATTTCACTTTGGGTCCAAACCTTTTCATCAATTGCCCCTCTCCAAGCAAGTCCCCATATCAATCAACCCACCCATTTCTCCCCACTCACCCATAAGCCTCACACATCTCTTCGCTCCAGGACCTCTACGGGTTTTCCCGTATACTGTCCGTCGTAGTGGTGACCACCCATTTCCCTTGACTTGATCTTTTCCTTCCACGAATACGACCTCACCATATTCGCTCCTCGGTGTCTCATTTACCTTATTGCCGAATAACGGTCCGACGGAACATAAATGTTATATTAGTTCAAATAAAATAAAATAAATAAACGTTAATCCTTCCCGTCTCCCTCCGTATCAGAAATAAACCAGTTTCAATTCCACACTTCATAAGCAATGCAACGCTGCAATTCCTTGTGATCCACTCTCCTCTCGTTCTCCACCGCAGTGCAAAATACGTATCACGGCAATGAAGCTTTTGGTATCCCAACTTCAAGTCCATCGGATGCCACTTTTCATATAAACCATCTTGAGAAAATCGAGGAAAAATTGTCTTCAACGCGAAATTCCCCGACGGTCGCGTGTACATGGCGGGAGTTAAAACAGGCGAGGGGCCACCTTTTGTGAAAATAAGAAAAAAAGTCCAAAACCCGCTTTTTGACAGGAAGCTAATGACTGAAACCAGTTGGCGCGAAAGAACGATTAATTTCGGTGGCTGCACACAATTGGTAGACGTGAATTTCGCTTTTCGAGTGCGATCCGCTTGATAGAGATAAGTTTCGCTACTATAAGGCGAGCTATTAAGGAGGGATTCCTGATTTTAGTGACTTATCAATATATTCTTACCTGATTAATAGCTTCATGATGGCAGATGCTTAGATAGGAGGCTCTTGATTTGAGAGAGGAGATAGGTGCACGAATCTAGTTGTACAGCCTTGACGATGATGAGAAATTTTAGCAGAGGTACGTACGCCATCGTGCGATCATTTAGCTCGAGAGGAATTCCCAGAACAATACTCCAGGAAAGGATGAAATCTTTTACCATCCTCGATTTTACACTGAACAGTAAATTACACTGAATTTAATCTAGGTCCACACAATAGTATATGCGGTGCCTTTACAAAAAAACCATAAATTCCTTACTCCTGCCTTTTTCTAACTCCATCAGGGAAATCTGATCTTAATTCCTTCCTCCCTCATTCTTTCCCTTTGGTCTAAGTCCACTCCTTCTTTCCTTCCTTCGGGTCGCTTCTCTCCCTGCTAGGCCAAAATCTTTCCTCCATTCTCAACTTCCAAGCATTCGGCCAAGCCACCCTCACAACCACCATTCCGTATTCCCTGTTTATATCGCTTCATCTCCTTTCACCGTACTTCTAAACAATGCCCCACGTCTAAATTTTACCCTTCCCTTTCCCCGATCACCACATCACCTTTGTCAGCCATTCAGAAAACGCCCTCTGCACATTTATGGAAACATCTTCCTTCAATTATTTCTAACATTATTCATCGGAATATTCCACCTCACCGCTGCTATATAACATGCATTCCGCGTTCTCACCTCCGTTCCCATTCATGTAATGGTTCTTCCTTACCCTTCCCATTTCTTTCTCTTTCCCTATCCTCATTATGGCTTACTTCTCCTGTCAACCGTAAGGTCTGAAGTATCAAGGAGAGACTTCCCTTTCTGAGAAAGAAAAACCGCCTCAAATTCGATAAACAATGGGATATCCGATGAAATTTCTCCTCTCATCGACCATACCGTCCTTTGACCGCTTAAATATAAATTATGTTTTCATTTTTTTATGACATAATCCCGGGTACATCCAAGCATAGGAGGTCATATACGTTGAAATTCCCGCGACAAAACTCGGCTTGGACCGGGAATCGAACCACGGACCTTTGGTTTACCGGACCAATGCGCAGGTCACTACGCCACCAAGGCTACGTAAATTCACTTTAAATTCTTAGTGCTTTTTCCCCCACCAATCCACTAAAATAAAAAAACAAGAAGTGAATGTTTTAATAAAGCAATGCATTTCCTGTGTATATTTAACATCACAATAGAGCCAATTCTAATTTCTTTATGATCTCATCTCTATATGCAATAATTATAGAAACCGCTCTTGGGGACAACCAATGAGACAGTGAATCGGTACAAAAGCATACCACATATTTGATTTTTTTCACCAGAAGCATCCGAATGAGCAAAAAATGAATTCAGAAAATTTTGAAAACAAAAACTTCCATCGGCCATACAGCCAAGCCCGGCAGTTGGCCTTGTACTCCATAAATTCATGGCTTCACTCAGAAAAACCCACTGAATCTTCTTGAAATTACTATTCTAGAAAAAAATGCGTTTTATGGTGATCATGAATTTACAATTTACATCCGTTCACTTCCTCAAAAGAGAAAACCAGCAATACATCTCTTGTCAAGTCGATCAAATGCTTAGCACCGCTTGGCGGAAATCGTAAATAATATGAATAGACCAGCGGAAGTGTCGGTAACCTTAAAAAAGGGCGAGGAAAAAGAGCATGGAATCCATCTTTGCTCCACTTCAAAATATAAACTTTTTTCTTGGAGAGGCAATGGGTATGCTTCCAGCATCTCAAAATTTTGCTCGCGGAAGAAGCTATCGTGTTCATTGAGAATTCTTCACACACGGGAGGAGGTAACATCGCAAGCAGCCTTCATCGAGAAAAAACTGATTTACAAAGGGATAAAATATTCACCGCAAAAATTCTGTGGCATCATGTTAAATATTACTCTATTCTATTTCAATTTCGTCTCAAAATGAAGGGATCAAAGTACGATGGAATGATATATAGCTCAATTATTGGTACAAAAGAGGTGGATGGTATTTGAATCATCTGAGGGTCAATTCGTCAAATGACGTAAAAATTATCGCAAACGAAATAACTAATTTTACCGTATGGTTACATCAATGACTTATTTTCGTATCGTCATATCTTTCCCGCATATGGTTATTATCGAATGGAAAGAACCCATTGCTTGTGTAGCATTCTCTACTTCTACGCCTTCGTACAAGTAGTTAACTTTGCGACCGATATAAGTCATAAGGCTAGGATATAGATTGTGAGAATGAGGAAAAGTAAAGAAATGGGTGACAGCAGAAGAGAAACAAATGTTGTAGAATATACTCAATCCTTCAAAGCAAGCGAGAGATATTCCTAAAAGAGACAGAAATTCGTTGGGCAGAGGAATTAGATGAAGAGAATGGCAAATTTCAATTCATGCACATCAAGTAAACATTTTTCACAGTGGCGCTTCCTTTGCCTCAATTTTCTAATTAAAGGCCCAATTCAATTTTCCTGGCAAAACGCCATAAAGGTATAATGCGACGGTGGAAGATGAGGGGAAGGAGAAGAGTCGAGAGTGGAGTTGGGCGGGGCGCCGAAAAAAGGGTATTGTTGAGGGATTGGCCGCCAGGAGGGGAGGAGAGGGGCGAGTGAGTGTAGGAGGGTAAAAGAGGGTCTTTACCCTTTTCCCTCCCGGTGGTGTTTTTGCCGCGAGGTCTGGCAGTAGTTCTCGTTTTTATTTTGAGAACTCTTCCCCTTTTCTCCCAAAACATGTACTCCCATGCCGGAGCAATTTCCATCTTTTCCCACCCGTCGCAATAAGTACTTCTCATTCACCTCTCTTTGCCTTACCCGGTATATATATAAAAATTTTCTGGGTGCATAAGATATCACACAAGTAGGACTAGCCTCTACAAAGCATTTCAAGGTGTAGAGAAAGGTGAATGACGGCAAAGTAGAGGGAACAAATAAGAACGCATCATTGAGAAATAAATTAATTAAGAGGGATGCTAATCAAAAGTATTCACTCAAACCATCAAACAAGATTTCCATTCAGGTAAAACATGGACAGCGAGTTCAAACAGCAGATTCATTTTAAATTTCTTCCCAAAAAATAGATGGTAATTTTCTCACACTGAAACCAATGGGTCACTTAACCTTCTTCAATTATTCTCCGCAACGCTATCGCAATTTTCCATCGCTGATATAATATTCTATCCTCACCTTAGACCCACCTGCAAGACAATTCTCTCTTGAAAATCAATCATATCATAGCAAAATTTTCTATTCAACAGCAATAATGGTGCACTTCCTTTCCGCTCTACACTCTTCCACAAAGATAATACGCTCTTTTTTTGGCGATCACCTATTGATGCCTTTCATAACAAACATAAAGAAACAGATACTGATTTTGGCTAAGTGAAATAAACCCCCCTTATGTGAAAAATCTAAAAAGTTTGTTTTAATATATGAAATAGGATAGCTTTTCGAATTGAGTCATTAAATATCACTTATCTTTCAATGTAATACCACCTGGCTGCTAGGACGCTTCGATCATCTGTTTTTTTACTATAATTGGGCATGAATGATTATTTACCTAGTTTACGCCGCACAGTGGGCTGCAATTGAAGAAAGCTGGATATAAAGAGCATTTACCCTTTCCAAAGAATAAAACTTTTCATGATCATTCTCCATTGATAGGTGCATAAGTTTTCGCATGATTTTTTCAGTTCTTTCGTATGCTACAATGAATAGATCGAAATCGAATACACCTGGAAAAAATACATACTTTGAACTCCCGGAACCGGAGGCTGCTGGCCCTGTAAAGGACCGTACAGTTGTGATCCTAACTAACTTCCACCAAAGCGACGCAGCCATCACCGTACTTTCCAAGGGGCAGAATATCGCCGTTGCACCCGCACGATTTCCAAGAGAAGAACTAGTGACAAAAGTGGAATACGCCGTCCTGAAGCTACGGAAGTAGGAGATGGATGAACTCCCAGAGGAAGTGAGCCGCACTATTCTCAAGGCTAGAACTCTAAAAACCAACGTCACCCGGGAGGAGAGAAATACTGTGAAAGAGCTCCGGACAAATGATGAAGTACTAATTACACCGGCGAACATCGGGAACGCAACGGTGGTTATGAAGAAAGGATACTACGTTAATAAAATCCGCAATATTCTGGATGATGACACGTACTCCGAAGTAAAATCAGACCCCACAACTATGATTCAACAAGAAACCAAGCACACCATCAGCCAGTCACCGATCCCACAAGAAGACAGACGGTGGATCATCGAAGCAGCTCCTAAACCGACAAGATTTTATGGTCAACCAAGGATCTATAAGGAGGGAATCCCTCTACGACCCATCGTGAGCGCCATAGACTCTCCAACACATAAACTTGCCAAATATTTGGCCCGTGAACTATTGTCATTCTCCAGAAAGACATCGACATATGTGAAGAATTCCACCCAGCTCATTGAGGTCATCCAAAAAGGCAAAATAAGTAATGAAGACATTATAGAAAGTTTCGACGTCGTTTCCCTCTACACCAACATTCCGATCAAAGAAGCAGAGGAAATTATTAAGTCCCTCACAACTGATGGCCTCCAAGAAGATGGTGGAACGTTGTCTCAGAAACACCTATTTTCTGTGGAATGGGAAATTCTACAAACGAAAGGCACCGCAATGGGTAATTGCAAACCTAGTCATGGAAGATTTAGAACGAAAAGCCCTGCAGCCATACAACAAAAAGCGAAAACTATTTTTGTGAGGTACGTAGGCGATACATTTGTGATATGGTTAGTTGAACATGCAGATACATGAATTGAATGATTGAATTAGTTGAACTGCAGAAGATCCGATAGCAACTTAACGGACTAAACGCCGCCTTAACCCTTTCCATGGAAATGGAAACGAACAATCACCTGCCATTCCTGGACGTCCTGGTAGAGATGAAAGAAGATGAGTCCTTAGGACATTCAGTATTCCGCAAAAATACTCATACCGAGCGATATCTTCACGCAGACTCCCATAATTTTCCTCAACATAAGACCGCAGTCATAAAAAATCTGTTCCACCGAGCATACTCTGTATCTAACGCTGCTTCCATATCCAATGAAAAACAGCATCAGTTGAAAACCTTCCAGATGCTCAGTTTCCGGCAATAAACTATTCTAAGATAGCGAAAAATGACAAACAGAAGAGACTGATAGCCCTTGAAATGACCGCCGACAACTCAGCCGAGGAGAGCCCCACAGAAAAACCTAGAGGATACGCTATCCTTCCGTACGTCGCCAGAACCACAGAAAAAATCGAGAGAGACCTCCGCAAACACAACGTCATGACGAGGTTCAAGTGCGTTACGAAAACAGCAGAAATCATCCTCAATTCCAAAGACCGTCTCCCGGAAGACATTCAGAGGAATATACGAAATAAGTGTAGCTGCGGCCACTCCTACATCTGCCAGATCTCAAAAGCACTGAAATAGCGGCTTCAGAAACATGAGGTCCGTGAAAAATAATTCGGTCGTTTAAAATTGACTTGAAATAGGGAGAAGTATTACCTAACCTTAATGTAGGTGTTTTGCAAATGGAAAATTGCCAAGATTCCTGTGTGCATTCTTCATAAATGTTGGCGTTGTTTCAACACAGTGTCAGAGAAAGGTTTATTCCTCGCATGACGTATTAAAACAAGAGGAGTGATTTAAGAGCAGTCGCTGGTGACTGAGCTGCTGTGCCTTTTAGGGATAGAGCTCAGTTTAAACCGTAACCGTAAAAAATCCTTTAATCCTCAAAACTTTCCTATTCGCAACAAAAAAAAATATTCCAGCGAAGGGAACTGAAAACTCATACCAACACGTCCTTCCTTTTCAAGAGGTTTGTTGGAAGTTTCCCAGTTTTTAGAGTCTTATTTATTTTAACTACTGCAACCATGAGGCAGAGCCACTCCTTGCCACCTCCTTTGCAATGAATTAGCAAGTGGAAGGTGGTAAAAAAAAGCACTTGAAAAGAATAAACTCCCTTTTTCCGTACAAAACAATGGCGCTGCCCTTTCCGAGGCCAAGGTACTCGAATAAAATGTAAAAGAAAAAATATTGAGCTTCATTCGGGTACCTTATTACGCCAGTGCAATTTAAATTCCGTCTCGGTTAGAATGAAATTTTACGCGCCCCGCTCGAGAAGTCAAGGTTGGAGGGAGAAATAAACAAATATTGCTCAATTGACCTCACTCCCACAGGCTTTTGAAGAAGGTCATTATTTTACAAGAAGGTAACTTGTAAAGAGTCGCGTGAACGTAACATCCCACTTTTCTTCTCCTTAGCCTCAATTTTTATATCTCATACTTTTCCCGGGAAACCTTCCATTCGATAAGATTTTTCAAATGGAAACGGAAGGAAAATAATGTCCACGAAATAAAGCAGTCGGTAAATACGATGTTCATTCAATCCACAATACATTTAATTTACCATACGATAGGAAGAACAAATTGCTCTGCCGCTCGAGGAAATATTGAGACCGAAAAGCCAAAGAAGCCATTGAAATCCGTCTGGTCTGCAATAACATCAACAGAAACCAAGAATTCCTGCTCGGCAAAATGCGGAATCTATATCTCAAATTGGCGGGACAAAATGAGCACAAATCCATCAATCAGCGCTGACAAGAGCCAAAGGAGATGAGTATAAAAACCGATCACCTCCGAAACATGGAATATTTCATCAGCCCTAGAGACGATGAGAAATTCTCCATCAAGCGTGGGCCACCACGGAACACCAAACCCAATGTGTAGCCAAAGTAAGTTAATTTCATTTATTCGCAGGGAAATCATCTACCTCTTCACTTTTAAGGACGAAATGTATGACTATAATCACACAATTATTATCGCCTGTCGATATTCTGCAAACCTTTAATGGAAAGGCTGAACTATATTGTTATTATTGAAATTTTTAATAATTGCCTGACATGTTCGTCTGTCATTATCAAGTGATTTTCAACTGTCACATTTTGTGACTACAGCGTACTTATATTATTTATGAAGAAAATGTTCACAAAAATAAATACACAATGAAAATAGGGTGATAGGTATTTATAGAAACCAAGTATGAAATATTAGATTAACTTATAAATTAACGGCTACATTTTTAGAGAGCAAAATTTTATTTTTGCAAATATGTCTTCATGAATCTCCCGTGGAGCTCTTAGTTTGACTCAATCGATCGAAAAACATCTTTCATGGAGAATATTACAACACACACTGATTTGCTCTCGCCGTGGCCCCGAAGAAAGAATCGCAATTCTAGTTTAAAAAATTCTGCAACCACGGGATTCACAGCTTTAACCTCAGGATTGGAAGCCTATAACCATCCAACTGGGTAGACTACTAATAATGAGTTGCGAAGATAATTCAGCTGTATCTGGGTTGCTGATGGAAACGGTGGAGATGAGAGTATTTCATCATATTCAACGTGGACGACGACGACGGGAGAAACAGAACTTTCCTTATTTCGCATAACTTAAAATAAAACCTTAAATAAAGGAAACACCAGACCATAATGAAGAGATGCTTCGAAGCCAAAAACCACGAAGAGCCCCTTAGAAATGCAGGAGCAGTAAATCGCAAGGCCAAATTTTTCTCACCCAAGATTGAAAGAGATGAGCGAACATATCCGAGGAATCTAACCTGCTACATGGAAGAATTCCTTACGTTTTTTTTACGGAGGATATCGGGTAGGAGTGGATAAAGATGCAGAAATGCATCTTCGCCATCACTTTGGCCTTCTCGAGTCTGAAGAGTGTGTATGAGATCGAGGAGTGATTAGGGATGGAGATTGGCGGAGAGGGTATAGAGGGAGAGCAACATGAGATAATATACAATAAAAGAGAGGAAAGTTAAAGGTTAGATACTTAACACGCGAGTCGTAGCACGTGTAAACCAAATAAATTGCTTCCTTTCTTTCGTACTAGATAATAAAGGAAAGGCATCAATTAAAAATATTCCCTTAAATAGTACTAATACCCTCATTATTAACTACTAGAATTAGGTAATTTCTACTACTAGAAAGTACTTTATTCACGGTTTATTAAGAATAAAGTACATTTTACAGCTGGTCTTTGATATGATTGTTCTGAAAAAACTGATAACACTTCAAAACAAAATTCTTGAGCCTTTACCGTACTTTCTACGCCTCTTAAAAGACCATATAAAGTGAAAATGCATGTCGGGTCCTATGGACGCAAGTCTTAGGGGTAGAAATTAAAGGAGATAAATTTAATGGGAAATGAAAAACTTTTTTGTGCCTCAAAAGGCCTTTCGTCTACACCACCAATAAAAAAATAGTTTTATAAAATTACTACGGAGACAATGTCTTGAAAAACAAGGTTACTAACTTTTAATAATTAATGCCTAAACACAGATCCACTTATAAAAACAATGCCGCTTCGAGGAACTTTGGGTAAATTAGTTTTCCTATTACAAGTTTCTGATATCACAAAAAGTTATTAAAATCGCGGCGCCAACTAATGTATCATCGGCGCTGTTATGTAACTAATATCATCGGGCTGTTATCAACATGCGAGGATATTTACGAGCTTCCATATTGGGAAAGAAAAAAAAATAGCGAAAAGTAGTGAGCATTTGACAACAGGTAGGGACACCAAGGAAACGGAGGGCAATGCAAGATGGAGAAGTGTATTTTGAGAGATAGGAGGAAGTGCAGAGTACGAATGCTTGCTAATATTAAGTTGACAGAGAGATGGAGAGAAACTGAAACCCAGAGGGCGAGACTGATCCGGGTTAAAACGGTTGTGTTGGTCGCACTAATCAATGTCCTAGATGCAATTGCATTCGCTCTCTCGGTGGCAGCAGGACAATCAATTGCATCTCCGCCGCTGGATTTCTACTTTTCTACTCCAATAGAGGGGAACGTGCTTCTCATGTGGGGTATGAAAGAGGAAAGGAGCTAGGACATCGATCCCTACGGCGTGCCAGGGGCCGGAAGATTTTTGGGGGGTTTATTGTTTTTCGAAATTTATTAGTTATTCGAAAATCTTAGGGAGAGTAAGTTTTAAAAAAGAATGAGAGAGAAGAAATATTAAAGATTCATTGCTCAACAATTGACTTGACGTGATATTCATGATGTTATACAGTACTTCACTTTAATACCACGCCATTTCTCGAAAAATACTATTAAGAGAAAAAAACAAGAGATATGATCTGTCTAACAGCTAAAGTTCCTTTTATCATGCACCGGCATCGACTGTGACAAATATGGGGTGACGAAGTTAAGAATCTGAGGAATAAGGGAGAGGTTTTGAGGAATTGTTGAGAGTATTAATGAGTGTCATGGATGGATGATCACATTAGAATCTCGGTGCCGTAGATTACTGCGGAAGAAAGCATTGGAATTAGAAAGTGTTAGAAGTCATTGACTAATAAACGTGTGAACCGTATTTCAGATTCCCCACCCATTTCTAGGGAACCCTCTTCGAGCCATTGCCAATTACTCGGCTCTTCCATGGTCGATAGAGTGGGTACTATACGAGCGGGTTCAAGGTTATGGTGTTAAATTTGCAGGGGAAGAAAAATAAGCCTTTGAAGCGTTTCAATTAAATTCTAACAAGCTTTTTCGATGAAATAGGATAGTAATAGTGACCGAGAAATACAAACAACTTCGGCTCTCCTTAACCATGCCTTGAATTTCGTCGCAGAAAAAAAAATTGTTCTATGACCTTTAAACTCCCTCTCTCCCTACTCCCGTCACTATCTCAGCCAACGCATGCAGAACACCGCAAGAAGACCTTTGCTCTTTTGAGTTCCCTTCTCCGCGTCTTAAAAATGCTCAGGAGCCATTACCGCCATCTTCCTTTCTCCAATTTCCCACCATTTCTTACACACCTACTCATCCTCCCTCCATCTCGCACACATCACCGCGTGTTATAGCTTCCATTGTCTAATGAAGTGGATGGGTGTTGCCCATTAAACCCCCAGGAAGTTACGTGTCGTTGCGATGTTCCTCGGTCGCAGTGCGGCTTCCGCGCGAAACACGCACCCGTCAAAGCCCCCTTCGCCATCCGCGACGCATTTCATGCCCTGCTACCGCGCTCCCTCCTCACCAAGCTCGCCATCCGATTCCCTTTCCCATTCTGGTTATGCAAAGCACGATAACACTCTGGCGGAAGCTGTGGAATTCTCAGAGGGACAGAATGGAATCTCCCAGAAGACTCAGTTAACCGCAAATGGATTTTCCATCCAACACCTAACGCACGAATTAGCCCGCATTAAGCCGTTTTTATATGCGCACCCACGGAAGAGAAAGCAACATCTGGCGTTATCGATCGAGATTAATTATCCTTTTAAGGCCTCAGAATGCTTGACGAAAGAGCCAAAACTATTTTTCCACGGCATTGCAATGCATAAAGTGAAAAAGATAAGTGTTAAGAGAAGAAAGCCGAAAGCACTTAGCCTTTTAAGAGTTTTTGCATAAGGTTAATTGGTATAAAGAAGAAAAAATAACAGCTCAATGGCGGCGGAAGTGAACGGATTCATTCTCAAGCATCAGAAAAGCAAGAATTTACATCAACCATAATTTCATCCTTCTAAGAATAGAAGCTTTAGCCACTTTTCACATCATCCGTTATAATATTATGTCACAAGTTGTGGAATGCAAGATAAACCATTTGATGCCTCACAATCCCCACAAGGCACAGGCAACTCATTATGCAAACATCATGGTTCATCTACCGTAGCAAAAACAGTTGCGGAAACTGATCAAGAATTAGCTAACGATAATTACTTCATTAACAGTATCAGATAGAAGTCCTACATGTCGGCCCCAGTGGCGGCGGGGTAAAGTCCTCGCCTGCTAACCCGAGGGTCGCGGGTTCGAGTCCCGCCTGGGTAGAATATGCCTAGGACATGGGTGTCTGTGTATGTAAACTGGGTTGGGAGGGGACGGTTCTGTCCCATCTAACCCAGGATAAATAAAAATATGAGGAAAATACATTTAATCACTACTACTTAGTAAACTCGTCGATAAGCAATAAAGCTCTTTCTGGCTGATTTTCACAGAAGGGATTTTCCTTCAACATATGTCCAATCCCTATATATATCCTCTGTTTAAACTCATCCTCTTACCACTATCCCACTTTCTATCATACTTCTTTTTCTCATCCCCCGACACTCTCCTCATCCTTTCCTCTTATCTCTCCATCCGCAACCCCTCCTAGCCAAGCTCCCTATGCGGGTCCTAGATCGATTCTTCCTAAGGGGGGGATGCCGTGTCCCAACCGCATACTGCATTGGTTTGCCATATTTTGTTGAAGCGAGACCCACTTTCTACTTGCAAACCAACGTCATTTCAGGTCCCATTTTCCATCTCACGTGACCCAGCCTCCCCGTACCCGTTCCCTTTTCAAACAGAGGAAATTTGCACTTGGATTCAACCATTTGGTTAGGCTGGCAACGCATCTTTGTTTTTCACCGGGAAGAAAATGGGAGAAATATACAACGGAAATACTCTCTTTACCAAGCAAATACTCACCCTCTCCTATACCAGCAGGAAAATCATACCAAGCTAGAGCGAGAAAGAAGCAATTAAAAACTACACAAGTCCATATGAAATTTCTTTTGTCGTATGGACAGATTTAGAACACAAAATTTACATAGTAATTAAGTCTTCCAAGCTTTTCCCGAAAGTATTCCTTAACTTTGTGCGTATTTACGCAATAAAACCGCCAACGGCGAGCTGGCTGAAGTAAACCAAACTTCAAGACATTTGTACTATTATTTCATAACGTTAAGGATTATAAATAGGTAGAATGATTAAAAGGCATTCCCTAAAATATAAGGGTCAATATATTGCGACAATAGTACCAACAAAAAAATTCATCACCATCATTGGTCCTTCCATTATAAGATTGGCTGACTGCAGCCCTCCACCCTTTTCTATTAAACGCAGATTAGCTTTATGGAAACTCTTCCTATGTACTTTCCTCTTTATTTTTATATTTACTCATTGGTCTTCCTCTGGAGACTTTTCCCTCTAGTTTACCTTCAATTGTGTTCTTCACAAGCCCCATGTGCCTCAGGTTGTGTCCAATCCATCTTGTTCATCTTTTCTGTATGGTATTCCATAATATCCTTTCTTCTGCACTTCTGTACACTTCATCATTTACTATTTTATCCGTCCATTTTACTATTAGCAGTCCCCTCCAGCACCAAATCTCGAAGGTTCATCGTCTTCTCTACTCAGCTTTTCCAATGGTAAATGCTTCCGATCCAACGACTGCCACGCTCCGCGTGAATGTTTTACATACAATTTCCTATTGAGTAGTTCTATTGTCTTCGAACTCCGTAGATGTCGTTTAAAGATGAACGCTGTATTAGCTCTGGCTATTCTTTCCTCGATGTTCGTTGTACCTCTCCAGTTCACGTAACAGTATTTCCGAGAAAGGAAGATGACTCTCTTTGCACTAATTTCCCTCCTCTTAACCTGAGCTCTGCATTCAACTTTTGTCTTCCGCATACTAGGAAATTCTTCGTGTCTTCATCAATACTTCTCGATCCTTTTTCTCGTAATTTTCAAGTAACTTCAGACGAGATATTACCACCCCCCCCCCCCCCCCCCCCGAGTCTCCAATGGCTCTTCCAGCAAAGTTCGTCCGTAAGTCGTGGAACATTTTCTGTTCCCTTATATTAGTTTTAGCAAAATGCGCGGCTTTTCTTCGTTCTTTATTTACTCCGCGAAATAGATTTTCCGAGAAGGGTAAATTTACCTAAATAATTGTAATATAACTGGAGATACTGGAGTTTCACGGTATTATTTCATGTAGCGTGACAACAGCTACGAGCAAGCACGAGTCGGAGGTTCAGGAGTCGTCATGCCGTTCAGCGATCC
This sequence comes from Ceriagrion tenellum, assembly GCA_963169105.1. Classification (NCBI taxonomy): domain Eukaryota; kingdom Metazoa; phylum Arthropoda; class Insecta; order Odonata; family Coenagrionidae; genus Ceriagrion; species Ceriagrion tenellum. The sequence goes on along the minus strand of OY720632.1, from coordinate 56,314,506 downwards.
CAAACATAGTAAACAGAATACCATGTCCGTTACTTGGGCTCTACAGAGTTCAACGGTGTCTGACCAACGCCACGCAATATTGATTCCGTCATCATCTCGTAATCAAATCTCAGCATTTTTATCACCTTAAATATATTCATTATTCGCACATCAATTTTCAATAATGATACGAGCTGTCGGTAAACTTTCACCGAATATACAGAGTCATTGCGCAAGAATAGAGGGTCGCGGGCAAAAGCGGAGGAATGAAGGCAAGAAAAGCGGAGTGGGAAGAACACAGGAATGAGATTGGGGCCATGACAGACGCGGGAGAGACAAGGGGTGGGTCCTTCCAAAGCAATCGACGAGAGTCATCGCCCCTCATGTTTCTTCCTTTTCTCCTTCCATTCCTCACGTATCCTCGAAGATGGAGAGCAGACGTCTAGTCTCCATCCCGTTTCTCCCGCATTCCCTTACTGGAATTCCTTCGTTTCCCACCAACTCACCCCAATTTCACCTCCCTTCTGACCCCAGTTCATTCTTGCCACGCCCTTCCATCGCTTCTCGCCCCGGGAAGAGCCTGCGAGCAATTGCAAATACCAACTCTAGTCGACGCCTCATTTTTGACTGATTTCCACGTAACTCTCGCCGTGAGCACCGCCATCTGTCGTAAATCCTCCAACTATTGAACGACTGTCATCTCAATTTCTTCATAAATAAATCATCAACTTATTACTGAGTAACAACCATCTCCTCGCCAGTTTGCAAACCTCTTCAATTGGAAGATATGTAAACATTTTATTTGGTTCTCGCTCCACACATAAATACTCTCCTGATGAAATATTGAAAGATTTAGGCTCAAATCACGTCTTCAAACCTATAGTGCCATAGATTAACTATAGATCAGCTAACGAATAGCGTTTCCACCCTACTCCCTTCCCTAAAATCAAACCGTGTCATAACTGGGCCCTTCCTCCATTCTTTAGTATTTATTCTGTCCATCCTACGGCCCCGTGCAGCCTGAATTTCCGGCTGTAAAAGCCACTAGGTTGTTAAATTTAGCTACTCAATTAATTGAAGAAAAAATCCCTTCATATTTTTCGAGTAAATGATACATTTTGAACGCGCACCTACGCAGCGTCTATTGCTGTGTATAACGAACGATGTATTTCACAAAGCCCGCTAAAATGATAATCAGGTGACGATTTGTCTCTAAAGGTGACTGACGAGTGTGTCAGATGGATAGACGGGGAGTATTGAGGTGACGGGACCCACATCTTGACCATAATTGGTCCGATTTGACCATCATTGGTCTGGCGGGTCCCCGAATCGATGACATACTCCGGCAGACCACACGACTTCTACCCATAAAGGGAGTCGGCGGACACCCTATCACAAGAACTTGGGCAAGGGCTTCGCCGGTTCTCATTAGATGTGTGGTAAGTTTTCGCGTAAGCGAGACTGGCAGGGACTCGTCGGGGAACGTTGTTGGGGGAACCCAACAGCTACGAGGACTAGGGGGAGGCGGGGGCCCGTTGTCGTCCTTTTGACGGCAATTCACTTCATGGTGTCGGCCTCGTAGAGGTTGTACTTCGCTAACTCTTCCCATCCTTTTCCCTTCCTTCCCACTGCTTACCCTTCCCGGTGATAAGCGAGAGCTTCCGACCGAGAGGTAGGTTTTTAGCCAGCGGGGTGACTCGAAACACCTGACGAGTGTGTCAGCCCCAATTGTTAACAGTTTTCGAAAACGGTGTCCTAGATTCTCTGCTGAGTAACTGCTTACTTTTTATATTTCTAAGGAAATAAAAATCAACCTAAATAATGATGAGTAATATTACTTTTAGAATTTTACCTGTGTAAAACCGTAAAATTCAATGTAGGATGAACAACATAAAAATGAAGTTAAGTAACTGTAATTCAGAAAAAAGCTCCAACCTAATTGGCCGCCGATGACGCAGCGAGAGTTAAAGGGGGCAACTCAGTCCACATTTTCATAAGTCTTAAGTACGCAAAAAAATTCTTGGGCCATATTTCACATAAAATCATCTGTTTGTCGGCAGAAACTCACTAAATTTGGCTGGAGCGGAAATAAAACAAAAATAATATTTTTTGTTCATTTCAAAATTTTTTGGCCTACGGTATTTAAAAAAATGACGAAATATAAATTAAATACGCTGTTTTCAATTGTTAACCTCGTGAAATCTTCATATTTGTCAGAAACTATTACAATAGCAATGAATGTAATATTGGAGAGATTCTAATTGAAATTCGATATAAAGTTGGCTGTGCAAAGGAAATTATACCATCTAATTCCCTCCAAAATTTTGCGGTTCCATCTAAAAAGAAGACTAAAGACGGATTATCTTCATTCTACTGTATAAATCCAGCCAAATTCTCCCAACCAAATGAAAGGCAAAATATTTCTCGATCATGTATTAATTTCCTACTAACTTTTAAAAAGCTCCAAATTTCTCAACGGGTTATGATGAAATCAAACAACAAGATGATATTTCATATATCAGTCAAAGATGAAAACTTTTCAAATAGCAAACATCCATATCAAGATATTTTAATAACATCAAAGCTCCCAGGCAAAACTTGGAAATGTGACAATTGGCACCATGTATCTTAAAGCATGCGCCATGCCGATGACAGTTGATTAACATCATCAGAGTAATGTTTGTTTAGAGGCAAAGCATCTTATTTGTGGTTCAATGGTATGTACCACAGAAGATCTTAGCATGTGGATCTATTTCTCCTTCGTGACCAAGCTCAAATCTTGTTATCGCCCAAGCGAGATGTAAAACATTGTGACGACTGAGAGTCATTCCCTTTCCACACATTATACTCCGATGAAAAGAATCGGTGAAGCGAATGAAATGATCTCCACCCCTTCGCGTTAGGGACGCCATTAATTAACTCGTACATACACTACGGTCGCCCTCTAAACCCGCTGTCCATCATCACGAAGATTTAACGGAGACGAAAAAAGAGCAACATCTGAACTCATGTCAACATTGTTTCTTTACATCCATATACACTAGATACAGACTCGGAATCGACCTAGGGTGGAAGCTGTCCTAAAACCTTGCTCTAAAACAATTTCCAACATCCATCTATCTTCTTTTTGAACCCTTAAGGCTTAAACTTTTTCCCGAACTTCCATTTGAGGTTACTTCATTTCTGCGCTTCAAGCGAAGGCGGAGGACATCTCTAGGTTTATGTCCGTGAAAAAATAATATCAATTAATCACCCATGCGAATTTACCATTGATTATATTAAGCTTAAATGTATGGTATAACTTGTACTAGGTTCTGAGTTCTGAGTTTTTCAGAACCCCTGAAGATGGAGAACAAACAAGTCGTTCTCCGAAACGTCACTTATTGATCTACTTATCCGGTGGAACACCCGAGAAACATTTATCCACCAGATACGCCGGGAGAACCTGAGATCATTCAAAGAAACTATGTTTTCGAGCGGCACGCCGGAATATCTTTAGCAGCAAAACATATTTCTACTGTTGTGAAGACCATTTTAATGTATGTACCCAGTTATGACAAATATTGTGATTACACATGAGTAATAAATCTTTTTAAGTGCATTTATGCAAATGAATTCAATATTGGTACCGGAAGACTTGACAAATTTCATGCATATGTTGATGATTGGTAGTCCGACTACATTAAAATATCTTCTTAACACACGGTCTCGTCAGTTATTCCACCCGTGCTCTCTTGGCTTTCGACTCTCGCACAGGCTCGCTGACGGCACACCAATCAGCTTTCGTTTCGCTTTCACGTGAAAAAATATGAAATTCCTACCATTTATAATAAATATCTCAGTAAATATTGACTGAATTGCAAAAATATTTTCAATCCTTCAGGATGGAAGACTGAAAGTAACGTATTAAGATCCGTATTCTTACAATTAAAATTTTGGAAAATACCTAATTTTGTGTACCGAATAAACTAAGGCTAGAATGACGAAAATGAAGGTCAACAAATATTAAATAAAGACGGACTCAGCCTTTGAAGTGGATAACTTCTCCCACAATGGAGTATATATGTATTAAAAACGATATTACAACATGCCCTTCGGCGGAATACCGTGATACTCTTACGGTGCGTTCTTAAACAGAGGTTGTTTGATGAGAGCAGCAGAGAGATCCTTTCGGTCGCCAGGGATAGAGAGAGAGAGCCATGGAGTGCTGTCCTCGCGCAGGTCACGAGGCGATAGAGCCAGTTCCTCGGCGTGCATGTTGGGACACGATCAGAGGGGAAGTCTAGGTGAGAGGAGGACGAGGAAGAGAAGGTAATACTGCCGCTGGTCGGACGAATAGTAAATATCTGTCAAAATACCTAAATTAACGATTCACACCGAAGTTATAGGGGCCTTACTGCCAATAACAGTATGGCAATAACTCCACAAAACAACCACAGCCAAGTGATTTACAAGCCAAATGAATGGCTAAGAGAGCCGGAATTAGGCCATTTGTCTTTTGGCCTTTCATGGCTCCTCGGCTAATTTAAGCTAAAGAGTTAAAAATAGAGAAGCTAAAACTTTGAGGCTAAACAGTAACGAGAAACGTGAAAATGCTAAAATTATCGGCACAATTAAAAAAAGTCCCGGAGAGTAATCCCCAAGGTAAGACATATAAGACATTAATGGATAATAAGATGTACAGCAAGACGTGAGTCAAACTACTAGTGTTTTAGGGAAAGAGTTGACATGAGCTGTAGCAGAAAACCCAAAAAGATGACGTTTACTTTTTAGGGGAAGAATGTTTACCATTTTCTATATTCATTTAAATATCTTTTATTTATATCAACATTTACTTAAATGTTCGCATGAAAGGCAAAATACAGACGTCAATAAGTTTATTACTAGGAAACGGACATTACTCAACACATAAATATGATTCAAAACTGAAACGAAGGGTAGCCCGCAAGTCAAAAAAATGGAGTAGAAATTTTATTACGTTACACATGAATTTCTAATTAATAGGCTTAAGACGGCAGGAATAGTGACCATCCTAGTCTCCCGCACACAAAATTGTTCAACCACATTCGTGATTCACGGAGTGAAATATTAATGCGCCACGACTTCGGCCAAACTAGCTCGCTTAGGTGCGTACCAGTTGAATTTGGCTCCCCGCCAAGCCCGAAGATAATTAGATACAGGTTTCAGCATTAACCCATCGCTAAACCAGCCCAGAAGACATTTCCTCAAACCACCTATTCGACCTCCCTTTGGAAGAGGTTCCTTCGCATAAACTTCGAGGACTTTGGAGCAGGAGTAAAATTTCTCCCTCGTTTTGTTTCCTGTTTCACTACATTTCTCCGACCTCAATGTATCCATTACAAGCGAAAAAACGGGTACTGCCATTGCCATACCATAAACTAAATTAATACTTTCGCCTTTCTTATTTTCAATCAGTAAATGGTAAAGAAAACAGGCTGAATCCCATTGCATGTTGCTTAAATCGGTCACCTGATGTTGCAGAAGTGTTTACAACATTGAGAAGTTTTAACTCGAGAACACATGATACACATTCGATTTAAGCATCTCACCGTGTTTATATACCTGTGGCGGATAATGCGCCACACATAAACATACACACACATAGCAATCGCTACATACCTATTATGCATAAAACATACATATCTTACGTTTCTAGTGCAGCTGACATTTACAGGGTATCAACAATGATTAGAGGCGAATTAATTCTACCACAAGCCTACATTTATAAAAAAAATAAATGTAAAATAAGTCTCCAATTGAGCCTACTTCTCATGCACACGCAGATTAAATTCAAGTCATTTTTACGTGTTCAAATTCTTACCAATTCCTATGTCCTCTGTCTTCTTACCACTTCCTAATTTTTCCTGCCTTACATTGTCATCCATTGAGATTTCCTTCAAGAGTGTCTGCATTATCCTAAAAGTCAATGTACTGGGCTTTCAACATTACAACAGTATAATCAACTTCACTTGTACGCTATGACATGCCAAAAACGAGAGATGCTTGGATTTCATCTCTATTCTGTCCGTTTACTGTCCCCACGTCCTCGACTGTCCGTCTATTGTCCGTCAACCCCGGTGGCGGCAGGGTTAAGTCCTTGCCTGCTAACTCAGGGTCGCGGGTTGGAGTCCCGCCTAGGGAGATTTTCCCCCATCCAGGACATGGTTGTTTGTGTAACGTAAAATGATTTATATGTATATGTAACAGTCCTAATATCGCTCAATAAAGACGACATCATTATAATATCCCGATTGATGCTGATTGATGCTTGATGTTTGAACATAATTTGGCAAAATAATAGCCTACCGAGTATAACAGGAGAAATGGGCAAATATACCAAGGCAAATAATATTATTCCCAACCTTTTATGGTTAAAATAGAATAAAATTCTACAAAAATACATAGGTTGTCAAAGGAATCTAGCACTTCCAATGAGATTTAATAAACTTCTTTTGAAATTTGCGTCACATGCAGAAATAATTTTAGGATCATGTTGAGCCCACTTCAACAGTTTATACGAGACAAAAAACTGAATTGTGAACTGAACTGAATCTGAACTGAAAAAACTGAAAAACTGAATATATTTGAGAAGCACTACCTCACCTCTTGATTACACAGTAATTTCCATATTTTCATATAAGATGTAATTAAATGACTGCTATTAGCCACTCACGTTCCGCATGGCAGAGAGGAATAAATACGGAAGCCATACATAAAATTGCATAGAACGCATAAGGGATAGATCTCTTTAGGCTAGGAATAAAGGAGGCACCGTACAAGGGAAGGTTTATACACGATTTTCTGATTTCCTCTACACCGTTCTCCGCTCTGTGCCTGTCGACGATATCAAAATCATCTATCAGAAGATTTGTAAACCGTCACTGGACGTTTCCGAAACTGGGCGTGGTATGGCATCTTTCCTCTTCAAGTGATATTGCTGTAATTCAGAGCTCGAGGCGGTGCAGCTCACAACACTGGGGCTTCAAAAATGGCCCACTGTAATTTAAATATCCCCACGAAATTTCTCGAAATCCACACCGAGATCTGATAAGACACGTCCCATTGTTGTTACATCCATCCACATCCATGACAATTATTCTTGCTCTCATTGGTCTTCATCTTTCTCCTTCTACTTCATTTTCCCTCTAATACCTCATCCCAAAACAATTCCATCACATTTAGCACTGCAGTTACCCTTACACCCTACTTACAAGGTCGTACGGGGAGAAAGAGAACTTGGTTTTTCCTTTATTTCCTCGCAATTTATCATAATTTCCAATTCTGAATCACACTCCTGAAAAAAATCATTCCTATATTTCACTTTTCCCATTGAGAGGTCATCTTACTGCAGCACGAGGACTCTTTTTTACAAGCGGCTTGGATGGGATTGAATAGATAAAGATGGACACAAGTTACAGTTTCAGGCTTCACTTTGTGGAACAGAGGTACATGAAAAGAGAACTCTCTCTTGATAATGACATAACTTTGTCGAAACCATGGTCGTAGAGAATAAAATTGTGTGAAAAGTCCAAAGCGAGTTCTCTTTTCAAGATAAAGATGGATTGTAAGGCTCTCTTACAAAAGAATGGTCACGTTTCTTCCTCAAGTAGTCGATTAGAAGTAGGAGTAAGGGGGAGGAAGATGGTTCACGACCCATTCTAATACCTTGACGGTGATTTGGCCTTGGGGCTATGGAGTAATGCATTTGAACTTATTATTATTTTGTAACAAAAAATAAACTCATGTGGTAATATTATATCATAATTTTTAATTAATTCAGACCAAGTTAATCTTTAATAAGAAACCATACCGAAGGACCCAGGTTGTATTTCACCAAGTTAGGCCCGATAATATAATACATTTTTTTTGTTTCTCATTACTTTTGAGGAGCTTCAGCATTAAAAATTTCTGCAATATTTGATTTGACTAGTTGGTTGCAGGGGTAAATCCAGGGATCAATTGTGGGAGAGGGGATTTTTATATTTTAAAATTTTTATGATTTCGTGCGTGTAAGAAAATTTTTCATCATAAATCTTATATTTACTCATAGCTACAATTGAATGTACTTATTATGCCCATTCGCAATTTATTTCACATCATTAATTATGTTTGCTATATCCTCTCCACCAAATCAATCCGCGAACAGGTGACGCTTGTATATGGTCTAGGGAAGGATGGAATAGATGTAGGCGCAAAATTCAACGAAATATCTGGTTGCGTATGCCTCTCTTTATTCTCGCATGCCCATCATATCGTTCGCTGACGGGCCATTATCGATCGTCACGCGGTTAACACACGCGGGCACTATTGCTACGGCGACGGAGTGGATAACGCGTGAGGGGGAGGAGCAGAGGATACGGAGGAACATTGGAGATGATGCGACGCTTATTGAATCCACTACCCGAACGAGGGGTGAAGGGACAAGGGTCGGGGGTAGCAGGAGACGTCGACAGCAGCTTTATGGCTGCGAGCAGTTCGCTCCTCATGCATAGGTATGCCCCGAAGTAATCCAAGTCCTCGATTAACGTCGTTTCAAGTTACATCTGATTCTACGTTATGTCAATGCTACTAAGAGCCATTGGAAAATATTTCCCAGTACAATGCTAATAAATTATAACATACATGCATATGTTTGCGTTATTTGATAATTTAGACATTTGTTTTTGATGTCAGACAAAAAAGAACTTTAAAATTAACGCCTTGGGCGTTCTTCTATTATATAAAAATGAATATTTGTTTGTTCGTCTTTCATGCGTTCCAATGCCATTCATCAGATTATAATGAAACCTTAATGAGTAGTTGCTTTGCGACGAAATTTTAATGAGCCCGCGAAAGTTTCTGAATTATTAAATCCATTGTACGGTAGGTAAAGCCAAAATAAACCATGGTGAACCAAAATGAACACTGCAGAAAACTAGTGAATGAAAGATGAGAAGCGAGGAGAAAATTATTACTTCATGAAACAAGAAACAAGGGATCATTACGAAAACCAAAACAAAGAGGTCACAAGACTTCTTAGATCAACAAAAAAGACAAACTTCCAGAATCTGCTGACAAAAGCAGAGGACAGAAGGAAAAATAATTCAAAATACTTAAATAGATCAATAAGATTTTTCAAGAAAAGGTATCGACCGAAAACTTTTGGGGTCAATGATGAAGCAGAAAATTTGGTGGGAGAAAGAGCTGCTGTTTTGAAGGCGTGGAAAGAATACTTTTGTAAACTCTTCAATGGTGATGAAATGGACGAAGGAAATGAAAATGATGTTCCTGAAATAGTTTAATTGGCAGATTTAATTGCATTTCCCGGAATCAACATTAGATGAAGTGACATTAGCCCTGAAATCATTAAAAAAATGACAAAGCTTCTAGTGAGGACCAACTACTACGGAGTTGTTAAAGTATGGAGACGAGTGTGTTTATACACATTATCACAAATAAATCCTAAAAATCTGGAGACGAAAGAAAATTCAAAATGATTGAAAGGAAGCATTAATTATACCAGTTCACAAGAAGGGTGACAGTGTGGACTGTAAAAATTACAGAAGCATCTCCCTCTTGGAAACTTCCTAGAAAGTGTTATCAAAAATATTGCTCAACAGATTGAAGATATATGTTGAAGAAATAATACCGGAACACATGCAGAATTTATGAAGGAGAGGTTAACATAAATAATAAACATGTTCTAAAAGATTCGATAAGTAAATATTGGAAGTTTGACAACAACACTAGCATTCTGTTCGTGAATTTCAGAAGAGCATATGATTGTATTATCATACAGAAAATGTGGACCCAGTTACGAAAATACAATATACAAAGAAAATTAATGAACTGGATTAGAATGTGAGTAGAAGGATCCAAGGGTAAAGTGAGAGCAGAGAGAGAGAGCACACAGAAAGTTTTGAATTTAAAACAGAGATTAGGCAGGAAGATGGATTATCCCCAGTACTTTTTAACTTAGCCATGGAGGAAGCTTAATAAGGGTAAAAGATACTCCAGGAGGAGGCTATCTTTTACCAGATTTTATCTATTACCAGATTAACTATTAATAGAAGCCAGTTAAGTAGGCCTCATGGTTAATGAAGATAAAAATAATTATATGAAAATAAGTAGAGGAGCCGAAAATGAATAACCACCATTAAAAGTAATTAACTATAATTTTGAACTAACCAAGGAATTTAAATACTCAGGGGCCATGATACTTAACAAGAACAGAGAAGGGATATAAATTCAAAATAGACTAAAATCGGCTGATAGGTGTTATTGGAGCCTAAAAAAATACTTAGTAGCAAATTGCTAAGCAAAAAAAAACAAAAATAAGGATCTATAAGACCCTGTTGCAACCTATAATACTCTACGGATCTACGCATGGTCCCTAACAAGGACCTCTACGGATCTTAGTATGACCCTCAGCAAGAAAAATCAATAACTTTAGAAAATATAATTCTAAGGATGATTTTTTGGACCTATTGGTGAAATAGAGGGCTAGAGGATAAGAAATAACAGAGAACTGAGAAAAAGTATTACTGATCCTGATATAATAGCCATTATAAAAAGCAAACGTTTAGGATGGCTGGGCCATGTCCCTTCGACAATAACAAGATGGTTAAACAAGTCTGGAATGCTAAACTTGACGGGAGAACCAAGACTCAGATGGGGAGAGCAGGTGGGAAAGGACCTGAGAAGACCAGGAGCAGGGATGGAGACTGCTGAAGATAGACAAGATTGGAGGAGAATCGTTAGCGAGGCCAAAAACCACCTTGGGCTTGTGTGGCCACAGGAGTATGTAAGTAGGTAATTGACAAAATGTTGCGAATGAAGATTCCGTTCTCGCTCATTCGCAATGAGCACATTTTAAATATAGCGATAACGGCAGCACACGCATTTTGGGGAAACACGATCGTACCCCTTATCTTGGGTCATCTAACAAAATACTACTGGTATTGGTAACATTATTTTCTGATTTATATCTGAAAGACTTGACAATTAGACAGAAAGAAGAGAGTAAAGTTAATGTTACATTCTGGAAAAATACACTGAACACAATGAACCATTTGCTAAACTGATGAGAAATAATTATATTCTTGTAAGCCCCTACGCAGTATAACGTTAATATTGTTGCATTCTACCCAAAACAAGATTCTTCAATTTGATTATTCATAAGCTTTTTTCATCCATACAGTTTTTTCAAGTCAGATTATTAAAATATAATACCATTTAAACATTGTTTTGCCGTTTATTCAAATATGACTTTCCATAACACGGTAAAATGCCTTTCTGTATTTTTTACTTTATTGAATATAAGATATCTGAAATGATATAGAAATACTGATATTTTTCCAAATTTTAAATTGCGTGATGAAACTTTTTAACGAGTCAAATATTTGGCTACAGATGTAATGCATCATGGTCTATGGAGCATCGTTCATATGCTTTGGATTAGCTACGGAGCAAAATGCAGAACACGCTGTATAAAAAAGAGGGCCAAATTGGTGAGAGCGAGTAAACAGTGGGAGAAGAGAGTGGGGGAAGGGGAGAGAGAGAGTGAGCTACGGTCCTCTTTTGTTTGCGCCAACGCTCCGAGACCACAAGGCGAAAGAACTTGTCAGCCGCTTGAGTAACACGAAGTGTCTCCATCCGAGCATCTGAATTGCAATAGCGCATTCACGAATTATAAGAGTATAGAAAGACTCCGTGTCGCAGCTTTTTTATGTTTATGTTTTGGTAGAGTAGCGGAGAGCCGGGAAAAAGGTTGACCCTTCATCCTGGCCAATTTATGACATAAAATATTCGTCTTATTATTTCATGCTTAGGGTGACACCGCGACGGAGGTATTGATTGCAAAAAACACCTAAAAATATTTTTATTTCGTCAGCAGTAATAAATATGAAGCCCAAGGTTGATAAAATAAACATGGAAGTTGGGATCTACAGTTGGTACGGTAGTAATGAATAACGAATTAGAATTGTGAATCCAGGCGCAACTGGTGTATGCCGCATAATTGCCCTTTTTGCTGTAAGTAGTATGGTGTCATGAGGACTCTTAAAGACTTTTTTTTGCTTAATATAAATGGCCAATCAAGTGCCATTCCTAAGTGACGCGGATAGATGGAGCAAGAATTAAAAATGAAATAGCAGTTAATCCAGTGAGAAATTGCAAGACAAAGAAATCAAATTTAAGTTAATCCTGTGCTCTATAAGTTTAACAAAGGAATAACTTCTTGACTAAGATAATTACGCATTTCCCAGATAATTTAACGAGTAAAAGAGTAAAAAAAATATTTAAATAGAATATTTTAACTTTTAAAATGAATGTTAAGGTATTTAAAATATCCAACTAGAAAAAATAGATCAGCGACTTCATCCTACACTTGGATATCATAAGAAAAGGACTATTTCATACCATAAAAATTCTAAATAACTCCATACGTAAAATATATAAGATTAATAATAATTTTATGAGCAAAACAAGACAAAAATGGTGCCAACAACATTTACTGGTGAAAAGAAGGAAAAACCTTTTGCATTCATTTATTGGAAAGCTGGGATGGGAAACGTCATTGTATTTCCCTGCTTGCATAAAATAGGCGTTTCACGATATCACTGAAACTTGTGATTATACCAGCACAGAGATCACTCATAAGAGTCGAGTGTCGAGAGATGTTTCCATTTTTCCTCGCAGCAGAGAACATATCGTACGTTCTACAAATCTGAAGCGGGGCAAAGACATCTTTCTCAGTGACAGATCGCAGTTCCTCGGCAAAAGCACTTACCTATGGGAGAAAAAGAAAGGAAGAGGGTTAGATGGTACAATTGATACGGTTCTAGAAACAAACAGTATTATATGATGGATATTTAAAAATTAGGAAAACAGCTGGGAAATGATATAAGCCATGTGCTAATCGTGCAACTTACAGGATGGAGCGAGATGATAGTTTTTTTAACATGAAGTTTATGGACAAGTGTAAGGAGAAAATCTATATCAATTAAAAATTCTTCTCAAGGGGGAACATTTCCCGGAAAAATTAATTTGAGAAGTTAAAGTAGTCAATTCACACCAATTTGGGCAGCATTATGTTCAGGGTTCATGTATTTTTTACATAATTTGTTACACCATGAGAATTCCTCGAAAAAAATTCGAAAATAGAATTATGAGTCTTGCCTGATATCTTTTGAATTTGCACATAACTCATGCACTAAATTTATATAAGTATGTATTCATATACACTAATTTTCTAACGAATTTAATCATTTTGAATGGTTTCCATTCAATCGAGTCCTCCCATTTCATTAATGTGGCGAAACGAGTGCACACTTTCTCAGACATAAGAAATCGATAAAGCAATCAATTTACTAAATCATGAGGAATCACCAAGTTCTATGGTGCAGAAGAGCCAAATAAAGGGGCGCCCAATGCTGCTTGATTGCATTCATCAACAGAAAAACCCAGAGAGTCGAATTCTTACACTGAATGGCAATATCTTTACCACATCGCAGTACAGAAGCGAATTGAGAATTACCTATTATCAGATAAATAAGACAATGCAATTCATAGTATGTACTTTAATTCATATATGTCACCAGTTATGAGACAGTTGTAAATGACTGCCACTCCTGGATAAAGGAAGTTAATTTATATGAAGTGAATGCTCGCTCGTTCCCCTTAAATCAAAAAGTGTATAATTTGACATTGAAATGCCAACAAAATGAAAAGACAATTCAAAAAGGTCGCACCGCATAGGTCGCTACGTAATCAGTAGTGTTCGGCCTCATAGAAATGTGTGTCACGGATTTAAATTAGACAGAGAGCAAGCAACGAAAACCAAGCAAGTGATATAATCCAACACATAAGCCATGAATTTATGGAACATGTGCGTTCAAAAAAAGTCACTCACAAACATAAAAAATTATCAGATTAGCCAAATGCAAATGCACGCTGAAGATAAGAGATAATTATTCACAAGGTATTTTACATATCTTTCACAAAATTTTTTTGGCGAAATAATCGCGACTGGAATAATTCTCATTAAAAAATTTCCGTTGCATGTTTTCATTATTTTTTAACACAACTCGGAGTCATCTCCAAATCAGACCATCTTAAGTCGTGATTCTCCGGTACATTCAAGTCTTCTTTTTGAGTGACAGCCGATAAAATTTGAAACGAAAACCTACAACCGACTCATTCTCAATTATCCATACATTTTTTGCTCTTATTTTTACTTTCATCTGGAAGAATACATAAGTTTGAAGATGTTGAACATATTACGGATATATTTGTATTTGAAAAAGCGCTACATATATTGAAAACAGCATTTTCCTTCGATTTCATACATTTTATACTCACACAATTTTAAATTTTATTTAATTGAACACTTAAAAATTGTCTAATCTTATCATTATCAACTTGCCAATGCAGGAATAGGATTAAAAAATAAAAATTAATTTTTGAGATTAAAAGGAAAACAATTATGATTTAATATTGAACCAAGCGTTCTCGACTCTTCATTACCTATTTTAATGATGAAGTAATAAGAACAATGACTTACAATAGTGTTAACTTTCGTTGTGAACAAAAAATAATTTATTTTGATTGACATTTTGTACTTCCATTTACTGATTTTTTAAATTTGCATGTTTAGCATGAAACGTCAAAATAAAATCTTTTTTCACAAGAGTTTGAAAATATTATGCTAGCGAGGCAACAATAAGGATCATTCCTGGGAGAATAATTATTTACGTACATGCAATAATACGACTTAGGAATATGAGCAGCAAATACATTTTAAAAATAGAGTTTCCTATACGGTCGTATTCCCATAATCTGCTTTGATTGAAATAGTCTTGAAGATTGGGATGACTGAAAAGATGTAGGTGTATATGTGCGGAGCCGTATATCCTACATTGTCGGCAACTTTTTACTCCTCCGGTAACATGGAAAAAAAGACCTTCAGAATGACGCAGTTATGCTAAAGGGATATTTGCGATATTTAAACCAAACTTTTGCCATAGATTAACGAAGCATAAGAAATATAAAATAAAGAAAGCTCATTGTTATATAAGCCTCAAACCTGTTCAAGCTTTTTTACACACCAGATATAAATCCAGGGAAAAAGAATTAATAATTGAAAATCCTTGCAAAGAATAGTCTACTAAAATAAAAGAAAATTTATCGACACAATAGATTCCCTCAGTTCATGATTGGAACACGCTTATAAGATTAAGTGAGAAAGAAAGAGAAGGAAAACGTCAGAGGCAATAGAGAGAAACCTTATCTGACGACGAAAGTTAAATAAAGTGGAAAAATTAAGAAACGATTTCATCATCATCATTGGTCATTCAATCATAAGATAGGTTTTCTGCACACCTCTATTCTTCTCTATATAATGCTAGGGCGCTTACCTCCTATTATCTCTTTCTATGCACTTTCCTTTTTGTTTTTTCCATGAACTTATTTCTGGCTCTTCCTCTGGGGACTTTCCCCTATATTTTGCCCTCAATTACGTTCTTCACAAACTCATTGTACTTCAAGGTGTGCCATCTGGTTCTTCTTTTCAGTATAGTGTTTCATATGGCCCTTTCCTCTTCTACTCTTCTATACTTTTCATTCGTCTTATTTTGTCCGTCCAGTTTATACCCAGCACCTCACTCCAGCACCAGGTTTCAACGGCTTATAATCATTTCTGGTTAGCTTTTCCAATGGTTCATGCTTCCGACCCATGGAGTGCTACGCTCCACACGAATGTTTGTAGTCCTATCCTCTTTGAGCACTGCTATTTCCTTTTTCCCAAGAATGCCTTCTTAGCTTGGGCTATTCTCCGCTTGATGTCCGCTGTATTTCTACGTTCCAAAGGCCTGGTACTTCCAAGATAAGTAAAGGAATCCACTTGCTCTAATTTCTCTCCATTCAGGTTGATTTATAGGGTAACACTATTCACAGGAGACACATCACATGCATAGGAAAATTCCAATTTTTTACTTATTTCTGACTATATTTATCTGAGAGGAAAGTCCTCGATTCCAAATATTAAAGATTCTAAAAAGTTTAATTACACGAAAGAATAAAATAAATAAAAAAATAAAAATAATTTATTCTTAATAAAACATGCCTAAGAATATTTAATTCCCAATTTCCAACGAATATTTGCCTCAGGAATGTGTTTTCGTAAGCTTTGGCAGTAGTGGAACGTCATTGCTGCACTCCATATCCCTTGATGCCGCTTTTCCATTTGAGTAATATCCTGGTAAGAACATTCGCCACGCTAATCCGCGAAAGTCTAAATAATCGTTCAAAACATCAAGTTTTAGTTATATATCACCCTATACGGTAGTATGATCTCAGTGATTCTTGTACAATATAATTGTTTCACAAAAATACCGTAAACCATTAATTCTCGTATTTGACGTCTTACTAATATTATATATTTAATTTTGCCATCGCTGATATTGTGAAATTTCACTTGGATGTATATAAATTTATGGGATGTTTAATGTATGGCTTTCACGAAGTATTTAACGAGTTCCAACTTATTGTGCAACTAAGATAGATACACATTTTTTGGATAAATGGGGCTTTTTGCCTCATTCTTCTGTCCAGGCTGCACTGCATTGCAACTAGACTATTTGTTTCCAGTTTAGAGGTTTTTCCTGACTCTACTGTCCCACTGGCATTGAAAGCAGCATTACTTTGTAGACCCGACTTGCAGGTCAAGCTGAACTACAAGTACTTTGAGGTTTCTTGCATATGCGAGGGGCCCAATTTTTATCTCGGTCACCTACTTTTATACCAATTTCATGTTTGAACCACTTCTTCACAAGCGAAGTAAGTAACCGTTTTCTTCCTGACTAACACAGCCCAAGATTTCACAAAAAAGTGAAAAACAATTGCTTCTTACCAAACCGACAGATGACAATACTGCGACACAAGTGGGAACAAGAATCTGAGTTTAGAAAAAAGAAAGGAAAACGTTGTAATTGCACATTACTCATCGTATCATTGGCTTTATACCAAGCACAATTTTCAGATTCGTGCGACACTTGAAGACAGACTACCTCCTCAGCTCCTCACCACGTTCGTCCTCCTGCTTGGTGTGCCCTCAATACCCTTGTTTACTCGTCCCAT
Source organism: Ceriagrion tenellum (assembly GCA_963169105.1). Taxonomy (NCBI): domain Eukaryota; kingdom Metazoa; phylum Arthropoda; class Insecta; order Odonata; family Coenagrionidae; genus Ceriagrion; species Ceriagrion tenellum. The sequence goes on along the minus strand of OY720632.1, from coordinate 56,297,391 downwards.
TGAACTCTTATACCCAATGTCCTGTGCTCTATGTGGATCATCCCCTCTTTGGCCATTTCTTCTAAAAAATTACCTATCGTGCGATGAGTGTAAAATAGTCAAGCGTTGTGGGCCCCAGTAGATGCATCATTTGTTCCCACCAACCAGCCCCCTCTCCTTCGAAGTCTTTTTCCTCATGAATCATTCAATGCAAGATATGAGCGAAAGGGTCCAGAGGCTGATGTGATTCCAAGGGCAAGCCAAGCTGAGCAGGCACGAGGCAAAGACTAAAGCCGAGGAATGGCGCTATACTCATAACACACACGGTAATTTAATAAGTCGACCACCATTTCGACGTTATTTCGTCATTATTCAAGACAACCGAAACCGCGATCGACAAAATAAATTTTCGTGTGGAAATGCAATGCGTTATTTTTTCAAAATGTCGACATTCCAAAACGTACAAGCTGAACTCTTTAAATGTCTATGATTCTATGATTTCGAGTATGATGCATTGGCAATAATGCTACACAGCCCTCTTTGCGATTTGGGGTGGAGAAAGTGGGAGTTGGTTTATAACTTTAGGGATATGTATGAGAATTCCACGTATGTATTTTGGCACTTTTTTCAGCATTTACATTTTCTGAAAAAGGATTTCAGCTAATACAAAATAAGAAACCTTCAGCATATTCAAGGAAATTAGAAAAAATGCATTAGTAAATCATAGAATCCCAAAATAACTGATCCCGACAGAAAAAACCTGATTTCATTTTCGAATTCAAACACATTGACTTAGCTCGGAACACCCATTACTTTCCTAGTGAAAAATCATTGTTGACAAGTGCATTCAAAAGTTCTGACAATGATGAGCGAGTCCTTTTAGAAAACTTCGGCACGCGTGGATTCTCTAACACTGTGGATGACTCAAGAAACATTCTTCCACAAGATACTACGAGAAAATGTCACTTTAATGTCATTTGACGATTAAAAAGAAGTATTTGAAAGGGATATTACGGAAGCAACCAGTTTTCATTCCCAGTGCATGGGCATGGCAAACATATTGAGAGTCTCAATACCCTGTCTCTCAATTTTTTTAACACGAATTCATTTTTCAAATATTGGTCTTGACGCGATTCCATACACACAATCCCCATTCTCCCTTATATCCCCATACCTTAATACCTACATGTACCTCCCCCAGTGAACAATCACATTACAAGCCATTTATATCTGTCAATTCTGCCTACGCATGTGTCTCTCTCTTTCTCCCGAAGTCATTCCTCCTAGCCTCCATCCTTATCCACTCTCATCACATCAAACGTATTTCCTCCCTTCCAATCATGCGAATTCATCGTCGATCTACATGTTAACCTGGCAAGCTGGCAACAAGCACGCGGAGCATAGGGAGACAAGATTAGGGAGGAAGAGAAAGGAGGGACCTGGGACACGCTAAGGAATAAGCGAAGGATAGTTTTCTTTCGTATATCTTGAAAAAGCGCCACTCTTTTCAGTTTTATCCTCTTCTCTTCTGCGCGAGAATTTTTTTATACTATTTAAATTCAAGAAATGAGCCACAGCTCCCTCAGTATCCCAGTCTTCTTCTATTTTCACGCAGATATATTTCCGTTTCCCACAAGAATATGGAGATGACGGGGTCCGGCAGCAGGGATACGTCAAGGGCAGCGGCTGACCATCGTCTTTCCGCCCTCCCTATACCAGATCAACTCGTCAGTTTTTCCTCGCCCGACTTTTACCCACCTCTCCTACGAGCACATTCCGCTTCATCCACATGCTCCCCATTCTTCGAAGTCGGTTTTGCGCTGCTGCGAGTCTTTTCTCTGCTCCCTTTCCACCGCCACGTTTCCGCTGTTGGCTGCATTGAAGAATTGCGGTAGAGGAAAAATATACCTTCGCTTCCTCGCGCTGGGAGAAAGCTTTTAGATGAACAAGCGCAACATGAGATGTACGAGAAAGAGGGTGGTGTGTGTGGGGGGAGATCGATAGCTAGCTGGAAGAGGAAGTAGCGGAGGTGTTGATTATACAGAACGACGACATCCATTGAGAAAGAAAATTTATTCCACTGGCTGCAACTGCTTGGTGCTCTAAGATACACTTCATTTAGACCTCGAGAAATATTATTTCAATTTTTGTACGTTCCGTGAAGTGGATTTTAATGGTGATACCTTAAATACAGAAAATTAAAGCAGAACCAAGGTCAAATAAAGATCTTACGGATCGTTGGTGACCTAAAGAGCTTATTTTCAAGGGTAGAGGACGTAAAATCAGTTTGGACATTTATACAGGCCAAGGGTAGAATTTAATGGCCAAATGAAGAGTTCGAAGAATGTGGCAAAGGACGTAATAGTAATGGAATACGATAAATTGCCCATTTCATAATTACATGGGGGCTCAAATGAGATTAGGAGAAGAAGCCTAAAATAATTTTACTGAAACACAAAAAAGTTTATTTTATTTGAGTAGCTCGATAACTTTCCTTTTTACTTGTCTTTCCCTGTTTTAAATGATTTCTAAACTTCATCGTTTTTCTTTCGTTTTACAATCCCGCCTCCTCGACTTCCTCTCATTCTTTGACTTTCGTAAGATGATAGTCTAGGCGAATCATTATGTTCTATTAAATTATTTCCACAAAAGAAACAGAAGGTGGAGTTGATGGAGAAAAGCTAGGGTTATTCATAAAGTTGATATTGAAAACTAAACCATAAAAATGCGTGAATACTGATTCTACCAGAAAATACTTAGGACGATTGCAGGATTGGACAAGATGTTATGCTATATTAGATGTGAACCGCAATAAGAGTTAATGCACTTCCTCAACTACCGTTTCCGCAAATGTTATTCACCCATATGGGATAATTTACTGACAAAGCATAAAAATAATGTAAGAAAAAAATCACTAATTTCATTCACCATTTTGATGTTAGATCAGCCAATGCGTAGGAATCCATTCTACAACGTTGGAGTCTTTTCAACGTATTTATTTTTACGTACCAACTCAGAGAAGTTTCTTAATGATTTTCTAATGTTTTGTGATGTTCCTTAATGTATAATAGGGAGTGTTTTTCTCCGGAAAATTCATTCAAGAAAAGAAGCCAAATATTCATTGAATAAATACTGGATGAAAACTTAAACGTTGTGAACGAAGCGAAGAGCTAAAGGATGTTGAAAGGAAAACAAAAACGATAGAAAGGAGATAACTGAGACGGAAGAACTGGCGGGTGCAGTAGGGAAGGGAAGGAAGACAAGATGTGAGGTAAGTCGCGGCGACGCTTGAAACAGAAATTCACGCACGCATACCAGCCACTCCGTCGTCGATGGCAGTAATTTCACGCCCACTTCAACCCCACGAGCGCCGAATTTGTCTGTTTCAACGAGCGGAGACGTAGAAAGATCCCCCGAGGGCTGAATTACTCTTCCTCGACCCAATTCCTCTCCTTAGGTTGCTCCCGAGAGCTTCAATGTTTTTAAGGCACTCGACATTTCACATCCACTCTTTTCCCTCAGCACCAATCTCTCCCGACACTTGCCCCCTAATCTCCGTCTACCATCTTTTACTCCACAGAAAAAATGTGGGAAACTTCATACAGAAGAGGAAGAACATCGGAGAAATATATTTAATCCTCAAAATAATGGCAAGCACGAGATCTATTTAGTGCAAAATATGTGACAAGGACTTTTTAAGACCAAATGTAATATTATAGTAGCAACAGAGAATAAAATGAGCCAGAAAAATGAAAGCAGCGTCAATAACTCCTCTTTCTTGTAAATATCACAGGCACTTCATCCCAAGAGATACAAGAGAATGGGTGGTCAGGACATTTTTCCATCCCAGACCAGACGAATGATATTTTTACCGGGAATTTCACACACTCGAACAATCACCAAAGGATGACACTTTTTCAGTTGCAGTAAGTCTTTAAAATAATTGCAATAACTCTTCCGCGGTTACTTGAACCACTTACAAAACTTTAAAGATAACTAAATGAACTACAAATCCTGATGCATGAATGGATATGCAGCAAGAATCCCGTCGTGCATTTATGCCAATGGCTAGAATGACAGCACAAACGCATGAGCGAGAGTTAGTAAAATATGCGCAGTTTTATTTCCTATCCCTTGTTTCCGAATATTTCCGAGCCCACATCTTACAGCACATTGGGGTGTAAAGCGTAAAGCGGCGCTTGAATTCGAGCGTCCTGGATCTGCCACCAAGGCATGCAAGTCATTTGGCACAGGAAGTTTGTTTCACTCACTCTGCACCGCATGAGTTCTCCTGAGGGTAATAGTGACTCAACACGAGTCGGCGAGGGAAAGATTATGGCGGGAGACTTGCGCAAGGAAGAGAAACGGGAGAAAGAGAAATGAAGAATGGAAGGGAGAGAAGAACAGAGAGAGGATGGAGGGAAAGAGGAGGGTGTGAGGGGAGGAATGGGGAGGGCCAAGACAAGTTTATTGAAAGAGACATAGAGGTAAATGGAGAGAACGTTTGTTATGATGGCCAATGCTAGAAGCTGTAACGCGGGCTGAGATGCCGGCTGGTCTGCCATATTTGTTACCCACAATTTACCGTAACGCTTACCGACTGACGCACTAATTTTGTATTTTTATGATATTTCCACATATAACACACTTGAACTCAGCATTAATTTACTAGTTGAAAACGCAATCATCATACATATTTTCATTGATTTATATGAATAATATCACTATTCCCAGCTAACGACCGCGGTAAAATCGAGTAGAGTGCATCATGCTTGGGTAACTAACGCATGATCCAGAGTTACTTATATTTTCAAAAGAGGTAGATAATCTAGCTTTATATTGCCTAATGTGTACACTCTACTATGCTATTCAAATAACAGCAAGGAACTGGAGGAAGCCTTATGTTTCAGTTGTCAGGATAAAGTTTCAAGAACGGAAACTCCGTTTTGACAACTGCAGCCAAGAAATGAAAGATGAAAAGGAGACGGGGGATGGGCGTACAGTGAGTGAAATGAACCGTCAGGAGGACAACAGAGGGGGACCAATTTAATAATGTATATATTGTGAATCGGGAGGCTGTAGTCACCACCGGTTACTCAGCAACGAAGGATTTCGATAGAAAATGATCGGGAGGTGTCTACCATAAGAACGGAAGCGATTAGATATTCTAAGGTAAATGGAGCACTACCAGGTGCCAAGCTCAGATTAGAGCACGCTGATATAGGAGAGTCTCAGGTTTTTGTGCAAAATTTGACAGAACGGCCTGCTGAAGGTTGAATTTAAGTAAACTTTTCTTGTTCGATACGGACAAAAAATTAAAAACTGAATTTAAACGATGAAGTTGATATCTATCACAAGGAATGAGAAGGAACAATCTTATAAGATTAATGAAATTATTAATTTTTCAAATCACTTTCAAGTAAATCCTGAGTGACCAGAGGGACAATTAGAAGCATCTGCCCCATATTAAAAGAAGATAAGCTTTCTGGTTCACATCCACGCTGCATTCAGTGAACGTCAGACAATCCACAACTACTATCTAATGCAAAATTACACCAAGAGAAAAATAACTCTCTTATCACATTTTAACAAATCCAGACCCCTAAGTCTATGTTCTCTTTTCATTTAGTAATTTACGACCTCTCTTCTGTGTAACAAAAGACCACCAGTGGTAAACAACCCTGTTTGATTCATTTTAAGCAGTAAATTGTTTTTGAATTTCGGCCACTCATGACCCATGGCCCTAGAACTAATAAAGTAATATTTGATGAGGTACACTAGATACTTAGCAGTGCCTTTTTTGAGCCCGCTCAAACTAACAGCAAATTAAAATTTCGAGGATATTGATTGCTATCAAGGTTACAGGAACACAAAGCCCCATTGTGATTGAGATAGGAAATAGCGTTTTAATAGGCTCGAAAAAGGTAAGTTTACCAAAACAAAATACTTATCCCAGACCCCAGTCTTATTACGGTACTATTTTATGAGGATTACTAGCTAATTACTGCATTTTGTTAGCCTGCTAAAACTAATAACAAATAAAAATTTCAGGATATTGACATCTATCAAAGTTACAGGAACATTATTCCCCATTTTGATTGAAATAGGAAAGGGATTTTACAATAATTGATATTGGTAATTTTTCCAGAACTAAATTGATATATGATATAAAATACTAGTTTTTGAAAATATCGTACGTATATATGTGTCTTACATTTACTTACGTCAATATGCGCTTCTTTCATTCTACCTTTACACACACCAAGCCCATTTTACATTTGTAGCTTAATCTGATCTTACGTTTCTTATTCGGAGGTGACAAATAATTAATTCTTTACAAGAAAATAGTTAAAGATCGTCAGTAAATTCTCCTATATATTACTAATAAAAACGCGATGACAAGGATTAAACCAAGCATAAACAATCCAAATTTAAAACTGCGAAATAAGTTACATTTTTAGCCTACAAACAAATGCAAAGTCAAGAGACACGATAGACGAAAAAGAAATACATGAGAGGTAAAATCAAAACATACATTCAATTTGCTGCATCCGCAGCAAAAATAACGATCCAATATATTCAAGTTCATTTGAGCGGCTTAATTATAAATCAGATAGCGAAGCAATAGCGAATTCCAACGAAATTCGCCAAATGAGGACCTAAGTGGAGAAACAGAGCTTGGAGAATCACGAAGACTGAGATCCAGGTTGCGGAAACAGAAAACCATTGTCCGGGCTTCGATTGAACAGGAGGTAGGGATTTTTGGAGATGAAAGTGGAATAGAGGAGATGGCAAACTAGCGCGAACTTGAAGAGACATAAAGGGGTGTTGTGTGGTTTCAGATGCACGAGTCTCTCACGAACTCCCCCAAAACTATGACGTCCCCAGAGGAAGGAAATAATGGCTGTGACCATTGGAGGCTGCTCAGCTCCCATCACCAACTTAAATGGTCCCCAAGCACCAATACCACTCGCGATTTTTGGTGACGAAACATGTGTTGGAGGCTGATAAAGGCGTCTCTTCCCACAAAACAAAGCAAATTTAGGCTATGGATGAATTTTCAGTTCAATGCCGTTTAGTAATCACCACATGCAGGAACGTGCTTTAAGAGATGAAACGTGATAAGAGCAATAAGTTTAACGCGCAATTGAGCCACCAATTTCATGGGATTGAATGCTCGAGGAAAATATTGAGTTGATTAGCACCTCGTTCAGATCTATCTTCTTTTATTTCAGATACAAAGGTCTTTTTTACTATGTATTTTATGTAAAGATGGTAGTATAGGTAGATTTTCCCTGCTAAGTGGATTTTGATTTTTCAACGATAGGAAGAGAATAATACAATTACTACATATCGCTCGATATTGTAAACATCCTCAGCCAGTAAATATTCATTCAAGGGATCTACGCATTGTCTTAATAGGTATGAATTTGAAAGTATTTATTATTTAGATAAACGTTTTGGACGTAGACAACTCAATGGAAATTTACACGAGAATTTCTATGTTAAACGAGTCGGTAGATTTCTTGGAATATTGTACTTAGTACACTTGAATATTTTCAAACGGTAGAACTTGACAGTGTAAATTTAGGTCAGTTGTCAAGATGGTATTCCGAACGGACTTAATTAGAGGTGGGATATCGCATAGACAGAATTTCTTTTGTTCTATGACTTACAAGAATGGTGAACTAATGGACATAGACAGACCACAAAGAGATTTACTTATTGAACGTGCCTAGCTATATACGAAATATCGCGGCTTGAGATTCATTGAAATAAGGTCTTTGACGATGAGAAGAAGAAACTGAAATTCTTACTCCATAAACGCCTCTCTCGCTCATGAAATGTCCAAAGAAGAAGAATCCAACCGGAAACTTACGATAGATGAACAGACATTTCATCACGTTAATTTCTACACAATCGCCGCATTTTTTGCTTCTCCCCAAGTGGCCTTGATATTCAAATTTATCAGCAGGTTATAGCGCAAATGAATGCACAAAATTATCCATATTCAATACAATTTCATAAAATAAAAGTACACATTCTCTACTTTCTGTAGCCTACAATAAAGTTCAGTTGCTGAAAGAATATTTTATTTTTTTGTCCGAGCCATTTCCTAGTTAACTTATTTCCTAATAACCCTTAGTATAACCTGCAAATGTTTCATATAGAAACTGACAGACGGATGTGGGATTAATATAGCAATAATTAAAGCATTAAGTACGCCTTAAAATGAACACATTTTGCTCCTGAAACTCTGGAAATACTATAGTACAGCTCAATTACTCTGGACCCTCTGGACCTATAACTTGATTAGCTGCACTTACCGAGAGAAAAAGCACCGGTAGAATACAAATAGCGCGCGCTTGTTTTAAAGAGCTTTTCGTGGCGCATTATACACAAGCGCAGACATCACTTACGATTGCTCTGCCTCCAAGTGGGTTTAAGAAGCATTTGATGTCCAAATCGACAGGCACGGTCCAAACAAACAGTGGCGAAACTAAGGATTTTCGTCTTACACAATTTAACAACGGCAGTGAGCAGTCTTTTTTACTCCATACCATAACGATGGATGAAAATGTTCAGTTGGGAGTGTAATATTAAGAAAGATACTGCCAACGAAACAGTTTTTTAACACAACTTGGTCGATTTCAATGATTAATTGATTTTTTTTTCGTAAACTCATATATCTGGGATAGGAGGTATGAATCACCGAGTTATCTATAGAGAGAAATACACTGAGACGGCTGTTGTTTAAAGCTCCCATTCTCTTACAAGTTGGACGCTACATGACAGTAAATAAAGTTATAGCAGTCAGTAGATGTTCATGTGCCCTATTGGCTGACCATTGCAACATGATGAATTTCATTTAACTATATCGAGGTAAATTATCTCTGAATGCGTAGAACATTGCTACTTCCATAGATTTAATCACCATGAAAGCCAATAAATGAATAATATGGATGCAAAATTCGTAATATTTTATGTGAAAGGACATATCATTGAAAAATTTTGACCCATCTCCGTGAACTTCCTCAGTTGCCGATCCAATTGTCAACTCTTTGCGTTATTTACTGCTTCCGCCAGTTACGCTAGGCGATAGATTACGCTTTCAACGGCAATTTGCGTCCTTAAGAGGAGGAACACTTCTATCTCAAGCGGCAGTATGTCCCAAACAAATATAATACCTTCAATGAGAATTATTTTCGGGATTACCACAAATGCGCTTCACATGATCTTCCACGATATCACTACAAATATTGCCATGGCAAGACTTGGCATGAGCACGGGTGCAACAGGGTATTCCGATTTCATAGTAATGGAATTAATTCACTGAATATTAATTCCCATGTGTGTGAGCAGCAAAGCGAAAGGAGAGAGAAGAAAATTCAACCTAAATCCGACTATTAATATCATTTTCAACCTACAAAGGATAAATTCTTTTGAAAAATCGGGCCTATAACACATCCCGAGCAAATAAATTACTAAATTTCCTCTTCATAGGCTATTCTACCGTTCAGTGATAGAAGCCCCATGGATTGCCTGCATACAGAACGATTTTCTTCCAGGGATGTGGAGAGAGAATGAAACACTCCATTTGAATGAAGAGAAAGGAGGGCATTCCCAACCTGCCCGTGCGTAATCTTTTGTTCAGCGGACTGTAAGCCCATACTATGACTCGTTATCCCTTGAGAACTGCATGGGGACTCACCACCCTCTGGAGATGGAGGAGATGCGGCAGGGGCGAAGAACAAGAAGACGAATGAAGGAAAGTTTGATCATGGAAGCGGGAACGAGTCTCTCCTGGAGTCCGCATGGGAGAGAAGTGTGAGGAATAATGGAAGGGCAAGTGGAAGAGAGGGATCGGAACAATTGGTCTAAAACGGTAGTTGGAAAGTGTCATTCTAGACCATAGGAGTACGTCGTTTTGGTTGAATTGTATGTGGATGGCAGAGGAAGCACGGAACAGAACGGATTGGATTAGGGACGAACCGCCTTTGAATTGGGGTTCAGAGACGGGTCTCTCCACATCAATGAAACGGCAAAGAAAAGAATGATGTATGAGAATAGTTTGCTTCTTGAGTTCGCACAGAGATGGAGATCGAGGAATGAGTAATTGGATGATTTCAGTTTGGGGAAAAGTAAAGAGGAAATGCGGGGAAATGGCTAGTAACTTGGAGATGACATAAATACTCAATTAGCTTGCCACTAAATTGAATGCTACATAATTTACATTTGGAATGTGTTCAGAGAGAGCAGTTTCGATTGTAGTTCATTTTTGTGTAAATATTCATTACATTTCAAATATTAAAAAAAAATTGTTTATTTGAATTAACTCGATGTTTAAATAAAATTCAATTTAAATAATTTATCGGCCTTTCTATCCAATTAACTATTAAATAACTATTTACCGTCATGATACCCTAAAAGTCCTCAAAGTAATTTGAGCGAGATTTTTTGGCAGTCATGATAAAAGCATAACTCAAATACTTTATAGTTCAAGTATTACTAAGAAGCATGAAGTAAATATATAGTAACATTGATGAAACAAATACTTTGTTTTATGACAGAATGTCTCAGTAAAATAACATATTGATACTTTATCTTTAAATGAACATATTAGTTTCATACCATCCGCCAAAGGTGCATCCATAATCTCACCCTTTCTGCAATTTGATGAAGAACCATATGGAAAAGATGCAACCTCTCACCAACATCATACTCTTGGAGAGGGTAGTAAGAGAAGTACAAGAAAATGTGATTGAACAGAAAAAAAGGTAATGGAGAAGGAATGAAGATGATTTGCTTTGAAGAGGGCATAGTACTCATGACAAAAAACGTAATGATTTTCAAAGGTCACAGTAGTACGCAGACCATGACTTCAAGCATATAATATTGAAATAATAAAGTAGAATGCAGACGAGAGAGGATGAATGTAGGAAGAGTCATACTAAGAGGAGAAAAATTAGAGGAAGTGGATTCCTTCGCCTACCTTGGAAGCACAATCACTCGGAAAAAATTAGTACCATGGACATCAAACGCAAACGCTTAGGCCAAGAAAGCGTTCATGATGAAAAATAACTTTATGAAAGTACTGTGCCCAAAAAAGAGAGGACTACAAATGAGGAAACGGGATGGCAAAAAACATGCGATGATTTCTCCATCACGAGACAACATGGCAAAAAACATTCTTGATCGAACGTCGAACTTTATGGATTGCAAACACATATCATTAGAAAACAAGGCTAAAAAGATTCAAAGCCTGTTGTTGGATAAGGATTCCCAACATGAAATAGACGAATAAAATAAGAAATCGCTATAAAGGGTTAAAAAAAAAAAAGTTGTGAATTTGAGATTCAACTTGTAAGAGAAACATAGTGATTCTATACTAACTTGGCGCAGTAAAACCACCACTTTAGGAATTGATTTTCTCAGTTGAAGGAGTTATTAAAAATATGCGACTTACAGACAAAAAAAGATGCTGAAGTATCGCATATTGTTATAGCATGCAGTTTGAAACTTTCCTCGTATGAGATGTGTAGCAGCGAAAAAATGAAATAAAGTTGTACGGTTGGCACTCCAATTTTGGTCCAGGGAATCCAAATGCTAAAACAACAATCAGAACAATAATGACATCATAGAATAGTCATATGTCGTCGTCAAATGGCATTGTCACATGCATGCAAGGCTGCATCTTCTAGGGAGATGAATATGGGTGTTTTCCCCTACCACCCGAATTCGCAGGATTTCGGCCGATGCCGTGCATTCCACTAAAGCCCAAAGCTGTGGCAGTCGATATCGGAAAGATCTTCTGAATCTGTGTCATCGGTCAGATAAGACTGCTGCCTCTAAGCAGTGGAGCCCGTTGGATTTGGGTAGCAGGTAGCGAGCATAAAATTCTCGCTTTCTCGTTTCCTGATTTTCTCGATCAATATATTTTCCCTAAATCACGTAAATATTTGACTGAATAGGCTAACTGAATCCAAAATCCCACTTTATCGAAGAGCGCCTATGTTGGTGTTCCAGCTCCATGACTTTCTTTGACTTCTACATCGTTTTTCTGGCTAATCGGGTTTTAAGCGTGGTCGAAAAAAATAATTTATAAATTCTAAGGAGATTTCATTCCTCAAACCTGCTAAGATTTTTTGGAGGCTAGGCGATTTCGACGTCCTTTCGAATCATACTTAGATAGTAATGAGACTATCAGACTATCACAGTGGCAACATCCAACTTCACACAGTTGAGACGTTCAATTCCGTACTGGCGTTTCCTGTCGGAATAATTCAAACATACACTCTTCAGTATCCCACAAAGCTGAAGAATAATGACAAGCCCAGCCTATGCAGTCATTTCGTCTGACTCAGCATTTACTCACTCATCCTTCCGCCTTCACATTTGCTTCATTATGCGTATTTTACTATGAAGACTATCCATCCTAGGGCAATCATGAAACATCTGAATACCAAAATCAAGTTTTGGCACTTATTTTAAGTTTTCCATTATGTTAAATTTTGGTTGCCATGCCGATCTAGAAGTGGTTTCGTTTCATAGGCGAACTTAAAATGGACGAAACGGTTTGGAAAATGGAAAAAGGGTTTCTTTGGCAATTACCAAGAATGCTGGATTCAGCCGTGGGTCGGCCTTAAAGACGGTTACTCTGGGAGTTGCTTCCGTTAATTTCTTTCTTCCTACTATTATCCCAAACTACCATCCCTACCACCTGCTAGGCACTCATCTTTGCGAATATGTAGCATATCTCATTCCCCATTGATTTACATTGAGCACCACGAGAAGCTGTGTACCCAAGCTGTCGGAGAGAAGAGAACATCCGGACAAACTTCCACAACTCCTTCCATTCCACAGTATATATTTACCCTTCTTCCTTTCCGCCAAATGTTAGATCGTCCTTTCCTCAAATGGTTGTTCTTCCATGTACTTTCCGTGACAGGTGGTACTTTTTTGACTGTTTCGACTCTCTACTTCCAACACCTTGTCTAAGTGATATCGCTCTGTATCCCTCTCAACCCTGACTTACAAATTCGTCCACATAAAACTCGCATCTCTTTCGTCTCCTCACCCCGTGCCTGTAGTCACACTCTAAATGAATGCTTACTTTCATATCTTTTCTTAACTATATGCCGTTAGCTTTATTCCCTTGTTTATCCGTCAATTACTCAGTCATCTTTCCTTTCGTACGCAAGGTGACACGCAAGGTATTATATTCTCCATGAATTCTACTAACCTCAGATTTTTCCAGGATTTTCCTTAAAAACTTCAAATGACCTTCGATCCATACTTTATTACCGATTTATTATCGTGTATTTTACCAGTAATGGTAGGCTTAAGTGGACGTCAGTAACAAAGCTTGGGATTTTAAACAAATGGATGCCTCTACTCCACGCGCGACTTTTCTTCCTTCACCTCAGCGGATTTCCTATTCATTCTCACATTCTCTATCCTCGTCCACACCATAACTCGAAAGCCTAAGGCCTAATCTCGTCCTCTTTCCTCCTGGTCCACATACCGATAACAATTATTATAATATAAGATATTTTCAGTCGGAACCTTTCTAATTATATAAATTAGAACGTATAAATATATTAATCAATTATGGATGAGAGACCAACATCTCCGCCAATATTTGTTAATATGTTTATATTTCTTGTCTTAAATTTTGGGATCACTACATCATGTGACAGAGACAGTCAAAACACATGACGATTCCATACCATTGTCGTTCCTTTGTAACCAGAGCTATAAAGTGATATTTAAAATCCATCTTTTTAAAAGGTAGCCGTGAGTCATACACTTCGATACCTAGGTTATCATCAATTTACTCAGATTCTCAAACATTATATTAGCCCTTTTCCTCTCAAGCCCAACTTCACTCTTATTCTTAAATATATGAGCAAATTGGTCAAACGTAAACATCAGCTTTAATGAAGTTGCTAGATGATTTATAATTTCTTTTTAAGTAAGTTGTCTGTACCTACTTTACGAAATCATTAAAACATGGTCATCATTTAGTTGGATCAGGGTGAGACTGAATAATTGAGCTTCCAATTTGCGTTCCAGGTAGGTCGAGGACCTCTCTCTCTATCTTATAACCTTTTTTCTGCCATCTTCATTTTCACTAACACTCCGACCTTTTTCTCCGCCCACCTATAACTCATCTCCAGTCTCTTCTTTCCTCTCTCACTCAGCCCGTCTTCTCATTACGCCTGGCTTTCTCTTCTTACTCTCCATCTCTGAAACCATTCCACTCCCTTCTAAACACTCGGCTCCTGCGACGAGAAGAGAAAAGGAATAAGGCCCTGGGAAACGGGAAGATGGCTCTCTTTCTCCACCTCGTCTCCTTTTGTCGCTCGGTATGGTTGCAGCCGGTGACGCTATACATCCCGTATGACATACGTCGTGAGAAATAGTGAGAGGGAACATCCACCGATGTTTCCTCAAACATATTTGGGAGGAAGTCTGCGCAGGGAGGGTGCAGGGAGGGAGTTGATTCCGTATCTCTTCGCACATATTATTATCAATCAAATTGTATTGACGAGCTTTCATTGAAGTACATCACCTAAGTATATAAAAAAAATCACAAGGTAAATATGAATCTGGCCATTCTTGCAAAACGAGTGACTAACAATTGCTCGCGAACGAGGTATGGAAATGCGTCAAACAAGAGAGAGAGAGAGAGACGGCTGCCGTCACCCAAGCATTTTTGGTGAACAGGCGAAAAACGGGAGTTTTCATCCACCGATAAAAACAATCAGGCAAAGGAAAAACAAAATAACTCTAATTAAAGAAAAAATTAAGAAAGAGACGGAGTCCGTCAGAGAATATTACAGAAACTGAAGCATGCAGGTACACGTGGAGTAATCTTGAGCTGGACCAAAACTATTTGCGTTTGTGACAACCGTGGGTAAGAGGTGGTAACAATATCCGATACTACAAAGTTATAGACACAGGTGTGCCACAAGGCTCCGTACTAGGTCCAATTTTATTTCTTGTATACCTAAATGATTAATGTAATTTCGCATTCAGAGGAAATGTAACTATTTCCGCAGATGGCATGGCAAAGGATTTTTTCATCGGTCCATTTAATGGTATGGTCTTCGTTGATGCTGTGTTCCGCCACTGCCGACTTCTCTGGTTGCGCCAATCTAATGTGCCTACGATGTTCTTTAAGCCTGGTTTCAATTGTTCGGCCAGTCTCCCCCACATATATTTTGTCACATTCACACGGAATCTGATATACCCCTGGTGTCTCAAGCCGGTGGGACCTTTCGCCTTAACCAAATCACCGCTTTCACCAGCGATAGCTAACTTTTACATGGAAGACTTTGAGAAAAAATCCCTCAATTCAGCTCCCCTACGTCCAAAGTGCTTTTTCAGATATGTAGAAGACTTTCTTGGTCTGGCCACATGGTACGGTTGCATTAGAAGATTTTCTAAATCACATGAACAACTAACACCCGAACATCAAATTTACCATGGAGAAAATATAATGGTCAACTTCCGTTCCTCGACATATTAATCCGCAGGAAAGAAGATGGGAGCCTAGGCCACAGTGTTTACCGAAAGCCTACCCATACTGACCTTTACCTCAACGGACGGAGCCACCATCATCCATCACAAAAAGGCGCAGTTTTATCTACGCTTATACATAGAGCCAAAACAATATCTGATAAAGGAAGCATTTCAGCTGAACTGCAGCACCTAGAAAGGACATTTCTCCAGAATGGCTATGGGAGACAACAGTTTTTTAAAGCCTTAAGAAGATTCGGTGAAACCCAGGAGAGTGGCGCAGGAGAGCTACCTAAAAAACCTGTGGCCACAGCTTTTATCCCTTATGTCTCCACTATATCGGGAAAGATCCACCGCATTCTGCACCGTTTTAACATCAAAACGATCCATCTTCCACCATCTAAATTAAGGGACCAGTTGGTTAAGGCAAAAGATTCTACCGGCTTGAAGACACCAGGGGTATATCAGATTCCGAGTGAATGTGGCAAAATATATGTGGGGGAGACTGGTCGAACAATTGAAACCAGGCTTAAAGAACATCGTAGGCACATTAGATTGGCGCAACCAGAGAAGTCGGCAGTGGCGGAACACAGCATCAACGAAGACCATACCATTAAATGGACCGATGCAAAAATCCTTTGCCGCGCACACCGTTACTGGGACCGCATTATCAAAGAGGCCATCGAGATACGATTGCACCCGCATAACTTTAATAGAGACACCGGGTTCCTACTGAGTAATACCTGGTGGCCAGTGATCAAATGTATTAAAAAGACGAGAAAATGATTCAACGTCCAGCGGAACACGTCAGCCAATCATAGGGATCGCAACCTTCATTGTTGGGGCATCTACATCTTGTTTAGTTTTAGTGTTATAGTGGTCACGGCGGAAATAACACGTGCCTTGAAAATGGAAAACAAGTCGTTTTCCGAAGCGTCGGCGGATTATGAAAACGTTACCCGGTGCGAATCCCGAGAAAGATATTTAAATATAATACACCGGGAAAATTTTTAAATCATTTATTATGCTAAAGTTACTTGGTAGTTATGTACTTCACGCACAAACAACCCCCGTTACCTACGGGTGCCTCCCGCCTTGAGTTTCAATGATGCTACCACATTAGTCAAACAAGAGTGTGTGTGTACTTATTCATTCGTGTGTATTACAATTAAATAATTATATCTCTCATTCTTTAAAAATCAAAATAAATATACTTTCATAGTAAGTGTCTCACTGACCGTCATTCACTTTAAGGACAATACTTATTTTGACTTGCGCCCTTTCAGCCTACTGATTTCCATTTTTCGGCTAGCCGAGATGACTGTTTATTTAAACTGTGCGAACGCAGTGAAAAATCTCTTTTGGATTTAAATTCACTCCAAAGATTTGGTTAAAAAATAAAATTAACTGATTCAAATATTAACCATTCCATCATTTCCATTTTAATTCCGCTTGAGGTAAAGCATCAGGCACCTCGCTACAATTTTATAGCTTCTTTTTGTGTGGTTCATTTAAGCGTTATGTTTAGGTGTCAATTTTAATTTCTGTGTTAAGGTTATTATACTGAAATCTGGCAGTTAGTTACTCCCCTCGTGTTAGGACAAGGCGTCTGCTCCCCGCAGCGGTATCCGAGCCCGTGACCTTCGAACTCACAAATTGAGGAAAATGAATGCGACGAGGAGGAGAGTTAAAGAGAAGAGCGATGACATAGCGGTTAGAGAGAGGCAGGTGTGTGTGTGTGTGTGTGTGAGTGGAGGACATCAAGTCGGAATGGAGACATAGCCAAGCGGAGAGCGGTTGGGTGCAGAAAGGGCGACCATTAACACGGTCGCAAATGGCCGGAGTGTTTTCCTTCGACCTCCACTCCACATCCGCCCTTTTAAATCCCACCCCTGCCCATCCCTTCTTACTCCTTCCCCAGTGGCTGCCCCCCACCCGGCAATAACTGAATCTCCATTATAAGCGGTCAACCCATATTTCTCTCACCCACAGACACGACCTTCATTTCGGAGTCTCTGACCTTAATGATCCGACCTTTCTCACAGCCCCGTCACCCCAGGAAGACCCGCTCATCCGATTCCTCCCTCCTCATTCCTCCCTCCCACCTAGAAATCCATCTCTGGAAGCCATTCGTCTAGTCCTCACCCTTGAGCTATGTCATCGCTCACGAAAAGTAAGTAACTTTCACTCCCATTAACATTTTGCGGAGTGATGATTGTTTCAACACAGAAGAGGTTTTTTGAAAATGCCATCATGTCTTCCTCAGTTGTGAATAAAATGCCCAAAAGCCAGAGTGACATCCCTACCTTTTTCCTTTAAATCACATCACGTCGTGGCTATTGCAGGATTTAATTTCTCCTAAGTCTCTCTTCATCAACGTTGCGGTTTAAGCGACCATACTAACCGAATGTTAAATACAAAGCAAACAATGGACGAATTTTACACCTATATTAAAATCGTGATAAATGTTATATTGCTAGCCAAAGGGGCAAACTGACAGACAAAATATATAAAAATTTTAAATGCCTACGTCAACTGCGCAAATAAAATTGTCGCCATTTAATGTGCCTGTATTGGTTCTCTGTTTTCCACCACGGGATTTTGGTCACTATATTTGGGATGAATGAATAAGGAAACAAGCTATGATTGAGAATGAATTTTATCGCCTGAGTACTTACAAAGATCGTTAAAATGTCACAGGACAACTCAGCAAACGTTGCAGCGTTTGCTTTTCGGTCTCAAAATCCTTCAAAGTGGGATTCAACAGATAGATATGGATGGGCGAAAACGAGTAG
This sequence comes from Ceriagrion tenellum, assembly GCA_963169105.1. NCBI lineage: Eukaryota > Metazoa > Arthropoda > Insecta > Odonata > Coenagrionidae > Ceriagrion > Ceriagrion tenellum. The sequence goes on along the minus strand of OY720632.1, from coordinate 56,279,092 downwards.
AAATCCGTAAAAAAGTTCAAAGCTCACGCACACTAATGCAAATTGATTTATTTTCCGTAACCCTGAGCAATAAAGGAAAAGTAGAGATACTATTGTTCGTGCCAACCGTATTGGGTATCTCAAATTTATAATTGTAATTAGTAGTCCATTATTTTAATGTATTGTGGCGTTTAAAGACAACGACAAGATGAAAACTATGATATAAAAGCAAATAAGTGCCTATTATTATTATTACCGTCGATTACTATTATTACAATTTAACAGTTACAAGTAGTCCACTGGTGGTAACATTAAAAACAGCCGAGTAAAAGAATAAACCTTTAAACCTTCTACTCCTTTAACCTATTTTTAAAAATTCACAATTTTTTTGGGAAGGGCTCAAATATTTTTGCTTGTTGGTCGTTCCAGTACCGTATGGTCCTGTACAAGAAGGAGAACTGTTTTAGAAGGAGAACTGTTTTTGCGAGTTCATAAATTGTCATACTGCTGAACGAAATCCAAACGGATTTTTTTTTCTTATTAGGAAGTAACGTCCCCAACCATGTCCCAACATGTTTAATTTCTTAGCAAAATGAGAAGAACATTTAATGATAAAAATTCCACACGTGACAAACAGGTTTCCAAATTCTTGATGTAAACCATTTTGAGTTATGAACACCGTCTGATATCATACACGTATAGGTAATAGTATCATGTAAAGCTGAGAGAAAAAACTAATTATATTATATAACGTAGATATGGAAATGAAGCCAACGGACGACAATTATACAATAGAAAACGGGATTTTAGCAAGCCTTATCACAAGAAATATAAGAATGATTTACAGATGATCATAACTTAAGTAAAAACTTAGTTCCTTTCCCCCTTCTGCAGAAAAAAAACACCTTCTCGGCACTACCGATGAGCAGTTCTCGCCTTTTCTTTACTTTTCCATTCGTAGTTGGATCTGACCAAGCAAAATTGGAGCTACGGGCGAGATAACAGAATAAAAAAAGAGCTCATGCAAATACCCATCCATTTGGAGTACATTGGACAAAAGTGAGATAACTTGGACTCTTTTCTTCGCTTGCTCGATAGCTGAATTGATTGGGCGACTAAAATTATAAGTTTTCCGAGGTGCAAGACAATGAGTTACATGTGGCACAGCTCCAATTCCACGAAGACGACTCTCCGATCGCTGTTTATCTCCCCGCATCTTCAATCCATTCACTTTATCCTTAAAAACCAATTGCACCCGCTCTACTAGATTCAATTTCCGCAAGAAATGGCTGCGTAATGTCCGATTACTCACTCAAAGAGAACTAATAAAGTTAACAACTCCACCGTTCAGCGTTCCCACTTTTTCCAATTCCTCGGCGGATGCGTACATGAACGAATCACTGGTATGCAAGGGGGTCGACGAACGACACACCAATCGCCCCCAAAGAGAGATTCATGGCTCTCGCAAGAGAGATCTATAGACTAAACGCACCACCTCACCTAATTATTCTACAGCAATAGGGCCGAGCTTTAATTGCATTCAGCAGATTGTTTTGGCTCAGACTGCAGGCAATGTCGACGGACGACGGAAACGACCGGAAGGCATTAGACATCACGCTCAGTGATTCCCGCGTTAATACAAGCACCCTGAGGATGTGATACCCCAAATCGAATGGAAGGAATGAATGAGGAGGGTGCGATATATTTTATACTAACCCACTGTCGAGAAACTTAGCAGGGGAGATCAACCCCGAAAGTGCGCGAGCGGCCGAGAAGTCAAAAAGATCCCTCAAGAAGCCCTCTCAACAACAGCTCGGGAAGCCTCTCACCGCGAGCCAACGGGAGCTACACCCCTCAAGGACGCACCCACCGTTCTTACGACTATACTTACAAATGGGGCTTTTTCACTCCGTCAATCCTATGATTCTAACATCGCCTTCGTCAGTTTCGAAGCCCATTTTCTGCATATCTTGGTGAGTATTTTAGCAGTCACACCATATCTATCGCTTGTGTGAATCTGCTGGTGGCACTGCTGAGGAACTTCCACCCGCTTAAAATATTTCAAGACCGATATAAATTAACATGTTATCAAAGTTCCTAAGAAAATGCCACCTCTCATTCCCAGAATAAGGAATTAGGTGGGTGGCTTATTAGAAGCCAATTTATCGTGTAGGGAGATTGCCCGAAGAATGGATGTTGATCCTTCAACAATCTCTAGATTGAGTTGAAAGAAGAGAGGGTTCAGGCAGACGAAGAATAACCATCGCAGAAGATGACCATCGGCTTGTGGATTATCTGAGGGATAACCCGTTCACGACATCCAATGAAGCTCGAATCGCAACAAATTACCCGGCAAGTTCGAGGACGGTTCGGCGGAGAATCTTGGCCACCGATTTGCGTATCAGAAGAACGGCCATTAAGGAAAAATTAACTCCTGTTCACCGCGCAGCACGCCTCCAATTTGCACAAGATAATTTACGGAAAAACGAAGAGTTCTGTAATAGTGTCATATTTACGGATGAAAAAACATTTTCTTCCACATCTTCTGGGCGAGTACTAGTTTATCGTCCTCCAAATACTATATTTGAGACTAGATATATCCACGAGCGGGCAAGGTCCGGAAGATTCTCGGTCCATACCTGGGAGTGGATATCTTCAGATGGTCCAGGAGTATGCTGGAGGGTGGACGGAAATTTGAATGGAGCAAAATACATAGAAATATTGGATAATGTGATGCTCCCATCTGCAATGTCAGTTAATACCCAAGATTTCATGTATCAACAGGTAAATGAGCTTTGAAATTATCTAAATCTATACAAAAATACGAGCGATTCCGTTATGCATGTTTCAAAACATACTCTAAGCTATGGCTTATATGTTTTCTTTGTTTGGCAGTCACTCGAAAATAGAAATTAGTAGGGTGAATTTTCCAGCCTTATCTCTGCATGCTCCTCAAAAGTATACATCTACGACATATTTAGTCTATATTGTATGACTATATTCGAGAGGAAATACCGTTGTGCCTCTTAAAATAAATCTTTGAGGTGTTGACTGTAATGAATATCATAGAAATTATTCAATCTACATTTATAAATATTCGCCATGACCTATTTGAATTACATTCTTCAAATTTTAATTAAGTTGTGTTCATAATTGTATGAGTGGTAATAACCGCCAATCGAAATTTATCACAACAGAACAACTCACGGGTGCACACCTGTAAGATGACAATAACTTGGTTTGAAGAAAACCATATGTGACAATTGGCATGGCCATCCAGAAGTCCAGAGCTCAGTCCGATCAAAAATATTTGGGCATGCATGGTGAGAGAAATTAAAGGAAAAATGTAAGATCGACAAATCCTGATGATCTCTGGCATCAAATAGAAGAGGAATGGGAAACATAGGGGTTGCGCTATGCAGAAACGTGGTACGGTCTAAGACTGAACGTTTGCAATTAGAGATCGATAACGAAGGTGGATATAAAAATTATTGATTAAAAAAATGTAAAGCTTCTTTTTTCGATTAATACATGGTTTAATTTGTGATATATTACAGTAATTTTGATTGGACTATTTTTTAATGGACATATTGGAAATATTTTGCTTCATTGAAGACTCAATTTTCAATAGATAAAAAAGTATTTTTATTTTCTAATCCCACTGAAATATAAGCTACAATTTAAACTAATCTTCTAGTCATAAAAAATTTATTTCCTTAATTAAATTATTTCGTCAACGTGCTAGTGGCAATCTCAGATGTGAACTATAAGGGAAATAACGTAGGTATCAGCAAGCTAGGTCATCCTTTACAGAATCCTCTCAACGGATGGAAATGAACCGTAGAAAAGATCTAGTAAAATAAACCAATTTGAAATGCCGTCACTTAACCGTGATTTATGAACTTGCACATCGATCATCATTCTCAAAAAACCTAACAAAAGCAAAGGTCAATCATCGACAGCAGATGTCTGAAACTGAACCAATTAAGAAACTCGATGGCGAATCGTGAAAGTTTAGAAATAAGTTCTAAAAATAATTTTAAAATCTACGAGTTAGAAATCCTTCCAGACAAAGCCATGGATGATATCTATAACTTTTTCAATAAGCAGCGTACTCAAATCCACAAATAATTGGATGGCAATATCAACCAGTTTCTGAAATAAATGGAACACGTTTGCATATATATGAATATCTCACTTGTGTGTGTGTGATTCGTGGTGTGAAAGCTAATGGAAGTAATTGAAACTCATTGTTTAATTCAAGAGGTTTTGTTCGCCAACAATGCAAATGGTAGATTCTGGAGTAATGGTGGATTCTGGATGAAGCGAGGCTCAGCTTAAGATATAAAAAACTCATACGAAGATCGGAACATAAACAATATGCATTGCATTCCAATGTTTCCAGTAATGCCATCGCATGCTCAAAGCGTTTTATTCCTCATCGACTAAAAAACAGCCCCGCCCCCACCAGCCTTAAGAATGCAAAGCACAATATCGCTTCCTGCAGTGGACGAAGCGTGCGGACGAAACAAACGAGCATCATCACTCAACCTTTAAACCCGAACCTGCAGCCCAAAAACATCGTCATTCCGCCCCACCCATTTGGGGTCTCCCTTCCTCTTGACCCACCTCAGGGTTGCCAGACCGTCGAGGAAGAATGGTTTTTAAAATTTCGCGCGGAAATTGCTTGGAAGAAAGCCCGTGGGTGTTGCGTTTTCATTGGACAGGACTGTACATTCATACTCGTCCGGCCGTCCAGAAGGCCCTTGCACTCGGAGGGCTTATTTCGATTATCTTCTATTTCAACTGTTTTGTTTTGGGCTGGTGACTCAATGGAAAACATGAAAAAATTGTGTTAGAATTTTTAAATGGGCGATAGTTCACACCACATTGGCAAACTATACAATGCTTAGTGACAAAATGATAGTGCTGGATATATAACAGCCACGTAGGTTTTTGAAGATGTGCTCGATATATTGTATCATTCGGACTATATTTCACAGAAAATATGCAATCTTATTACTACATTATAGCCCAACAAACGCATGATCTGACATTGATGATAATAATTTATTATGTATGTCCACTGAATAACATCGATATCCTTATGTTGGAGCGGCTAAAAAGTCACTACCTGAACAACTAATGAGTTCATAGCACAGAAACAATTTCCGACTCGGAACAGCATTCAGATCAACAACAGCAGATATCAGCAAAACTTTTGGGAAGATGCTTCCCATCAATTCACCGCAGCTACTAAAGGAATGTGGTGACAAAATAATGGTCCCGCCTATGCACTATCGAACTTCCAATCGCAGAACTTCATAGAAAACTCAACTGTACGAATGGGCGAAGGCTCGTTAGACGGCGGAAGGAACTCACCAGAATTAGAAGCGACGAAGACGCAGCTCAGGAGCAAAAATCCAAACACGCTCGCCATGGCTGAAGGTGGATGGAAATCCAGTGAAGTGTAGAGGAACCACAATAACACAGCACACGAATCCAACAATGTGAGATATGCGCCTCAGATCCGAAGTTATCCCACAGCGGCACTTCTATGAGAAGAGGTATCACCGGCACACAAGAGTCAAAATACCAAGACAGTAGCTGCTCCCGAGAAAGCGGCAACACGTGCACTGAAAAGTCCTTCGTACGACTCGTTCCCAGCCGCCAGACGATTCCCTCCCCTCCAACACCTTCCCGTTTTAACACCCCTTGGAACGCATGCGCACTGTGATAAGCAGATGGGGTTGGTTTCCAAGGAATGAATTGAAAAACAAGAAAGGACACAGGTTAAATCCGCGACGAACCCTTGCTAGTGCGTCAAAGGTTTTTAATTGCTCGAAGGAGAATGAGAAACATGAAAAATATAATTTACAGATTTAAAAAATTATAGCGATAAAATTTGATTTTCTGCCTCCAGCAGAAGCAGGATAAACCTTTATTCGATATGGTTTTTCTCAGTAACATATGATTATACTCCTACACTTACGGTTGTGTTATAAAATAATACTTTTAACAGATCACGTATTCACTAGTTGTGCTTTTGTTAATCAGCATCCGACGGATAAGAAACGAATTTCTTCAATCATCACACTATAATAATGATTGAGTGAGAATTAAGGACCTAATGTATAAATCTTTGACCATATAGCAAAAAATCATTCTGATTTATTTAGCGTCTGTAATGAGATTCTCAATGACAGGTAGGTGTTAAACTTCTTTCCAGAGTTTCTGTTGGAGGCTATCGCAGCGCTGTAGTGCGGGTGATTCCATTTCTTTCGGGTTTCGCTGCGTTGCATTATCTTGGAGATGACGTTTCGTGACCAATGCTGGCCACATCTTCAGATGAGGGCCGAATGCCGACTGGTGGAATTGGGCATGTATATAAACCGTTCTCAGGGTGGCTTTTCGGTATCGCGTCCAATCAGCGTGGAGGACCCTGATTTTGGCGAGTTTTTCCTAGAGTCTTTTCCATGTGTTGTGGAGCCTGTGGCCGTCGTCTCTATTGAAATTTTCCTTTACTTTCTCCATTTCAATAGCCTCCTGGATGAGTCGAGGGAAATAGTGTTTTTCTTTGGCCAAGACTCGTGCGTCACTTATCATTATGTGATGTCCCGAGTTGGAGAAGGCATGCTCTGTAACTGCTGACTGCGCGCAATGCTTAAATTTGAGAGCCCTTTGGTGTTCGCTCAAACGGACCGAAATTGCCTGAGATGGATCATATATTTTTACCAGAATATATGATCCATCTCAATTAGAGTTTGGACATTTGATACTACGTTTTAGCAAGAATTAGAAAAAATTAACGCCACACACATCAAATGAGAGACCCAAAAAATACATTACTACTTGATGAAAATTGTCATTATACTACTTGTTTAAAAATTCAGCCTACTTACACAACATTACAGAAAAACTTATACACGGTATACCTACCAAATTATATAAGCACAATTCTGCAATCATTGGATTAGAAGGGCATGATAGCAGCGTGATCAATTTTATGAAAATCATTGTATTGCAGTGTAAAGCAGAATATCCTGGCTTAGGCTTTACTTGTCGCTTGACTGGACACTTAACCACTCACCTGAAAAGAAAAAAAATATATGCATTAATTTTAATAAGATATTTACGGCCATTCTCATTTCTAACCATGCATTGAATGCGAACCGGCAATACATTATATAGCTCACTCCATGAATATGCGATACGTAGTCAATAGGTATGAATTAAATCCTAAAGACCCGGATATTTCGACTCTTGTGCAAAGACTGCAAAAGATAGTAGATTCAGTCAGCTGAATGATACGCATAAGTGAAAAAACTCAGCATGGTAAATTCATTGGAATCAATAGCAATGAAAAACCGGATATGAGCTGATAAGTCGCCGTAGGAAAAAAATAAATAATTGCGATTCATGTAAGTCCTAATTTATTCTTCCAGTAAATGAAAAAATACATGACAGCCAGCAAAATCAATGCGAATTTATCACTAACAAGAAATTTTATATTCTCCGTGTAATTTCACAGGCCAATTATGCACCTGAGTTTACCTAAATGTACTGACCACATTTTCTCGCCAACTATCGTCGTCCATTCCTGCTTCCCACCTCCAATTTTTCCTTTCTCGAATCGCTATTTTTCTCTGCTGAAATTTTCTCAAACTAATTACTCTAATAAACTCCATACCTTGACTGCATGGGATGTTAAATAAGTAAAAACACGGGGGTCGATCAATGTGAACTAAAAATGTGTTTTTATTCCACCATGCCGTAAGTAATGATTTTATCACAAGGCATAAATGTGCTCGATCTATCGAATCTGATGTAACATAATTAGCCTAAATTTGCACCGGTTTCCGGTAACCCCGCAGAAATGCAGGTCTCTCGCGAATTCGGTGCCTATTCCGCCAACCATTCATAGTCAAGCACACTACTCCGCTCTAGTACAACCCAGTCTGTCGTTCATAGATGACAAGGTGCCTGAGGATATGCCGATAGGGAGAGGTAATATGGGACTTGGGATGAAGGCCGAGGGGAATGGGAATCTGAAGTGGGGTATCCGTGTAATAAGGCATTGGCTGCGGGAAGATTATCACGTGTGAGGGACATTCATGAGTATAATATGACGTACGTGAGCTGGAAACGACGGTTCAAACAATGAGACTATGAGGATGCGAACTGGAGACAGGTGCTCCAAGCGTAAACTGTGTTTGAATACAAAAATAAATACAAAAGATTCTGAAGATATTGGATAAAAATAATTAACACAGAGGAAGTCAGATATTGGTAATAATTAAAAGCTGAATCAGAAAAACGAATTCACACACCTTTAAAAGTGTTATTTTCCAAGCAAAATAGTCTCAAAGAGCGGGAGGAGTGAATTGAAAAAAAAGGAGAAATATGAACAGCTAATATTCACAACTACAAAAATCCAACAAATACTCAAGCTGATCGGCCATGGCTGTCGTGGGCCGGGAAAATGATCATTCATGATGGTTTCAAATACTTCCATATTCAGAAACCGATAGGTCGTGAACATATATGGCCGCTGGGCCACTTAATAACTTAATAAAGGTCCAACAATATTTCCGTGGTGATACAAACACTTAAAATGTTAAACAATAAGTTATTTTAATAACCTTTCTCAGAATATTAAGTAATGATTAGTGGTAATTTGAGCGGGATATTTCCCTATGGACACCATATTAGAATTTTACGTTTTGATTTCAGCCACCATAAGAAGCATAAAATAAATATTGAAATATTAATAGCGCAAGGACATACTTCAATATGACTGAATTTCTCACTAACGCAATAAGTATATCTACCGATATATCGAAATGAATAGACTAATATTAAGCATACCTTAAGAAGTATCTTTAACTTGGTTTTTATAGACGGCGTACCTTTATAAATCAATCACATCGGATGGTTTTCTTACAATTCTGAATACGATTTCTATGATGAATAATAATCATTTTTAATTTTCTGAGAAAACATACAAACTAGACTGTTAAGTTTTCGACGAGAGGGTCGGAAAACAGGGCGAGTTGGCTTGTAGACGTGAGAAGGATTATGAGTCGTACCCTGGGCATCGCGGTCAGAGGAAAACATGGTAAAGCCGTTCCATAATACTCGGAGGCGCTTGAATTTCCGTTTCAGCAGAGGGTACTTGTATTCCTGGCTATAAACCTCAGATCTAAGAGTTGCAGTCCCTCATTTTTAAATAAAGTCACTCTTGAATTCACATTTGAACCATTTCCCGGGTTAAATCGTTGGTATATTTTGGCAAATATCTCAAAAAGTTGTACGGAAAAGGACTGCTATTATGTTATCTTTGGTAAGGTGACAAAATATTCTTTCAAATGAGACCATATTCATTGACTTTTAGATTATATGATATCTCACTCTAATTGCCTTCACGTGTTAAATTCCGGGTACTGAGCTAATTCGAAATAAATAGGAACATTTTTACGCTAGCCTAGTTTTTAGCGTGCATAACTGGAGTTGCCGCAACGAAATGCCAGTATTAAAACTCTACAGCTACAAAAAGGAATGGCTCATATGTTCTGAAGATCCAATACTGAGAGTACGAGAGAAAAATAAAAAAACACCGAAAAGTCTGGGAAAAACCAAATGGGATTATTAATGCGCATATCACGCTCATTCTTCTCCGACAGAAATCTCTGGCGTTTTCCCGCCTTTTTACCTCAACGCCACAGGCTGTAAAAAAGCATTATCGCTCAGTAGCAAAAGAATAAGTATGGATGGTGGATTACGTGCCGCAGGGTCGGAAAACAGGGCCAGTTGGCTTGGAGGCATATGGAGGAATTACGAGTCGCTGGGCAGCACGGTCAGTGGAAAACATGGTAAAGTCGTTCCATTATACTCTCAGGCGCTTGAATTTTCGTTTCAGTGGAGGGTTCTTGTGTTCCTTGCCATAAACCTCATGGCACAAAAATATTCAGAATAATAGGATTACTGAATGCATCAACATCTCGAATGTAAATTCTTTTCTTCAGTAATGATCTCACAGAAGTGACCCACGTTCCAAGGTAAAAGCAAAAAAATATATATATATATAAAATACATCAAACCTAACGTTTACGTTAATGCTCTGAACTGAAATAAAAGTCACAATATCGTAAAAGATCATCTCTGAGGATGTGTGTCTCTAAATTCAACAACAGAGAAAATATCGCTAAAGATAAATAATTCACAATAATAATGTGCGCAATTGTTAATATTACAATTTCCTCTGCTACCGACGGTTAACAGCTTTGACTGACCAGAGATGAAAGGCAAATGTATAAAGTACATTCCACATCAACATTTTAAAGCCAAAATGTTATAGGTGTTTCAGGACCTGAGTTTGAACGCAAAAACAACAGGCATTGTAACTGAGATCTGCTATTTGATGGCTATTTGGTGATAGTTACTATGCTAACGAGAAGAAATCATAGGGTTGAATTATGACAATTCATAAAACAGTACATAAAATATCTAATGGGTTTTGAGAAAATCGGTGCTAGCCATTGCTTTTAGATGCCACATGTGCATAAATACATAAGTGCGAAAATTCTATACTCCTCCAGGTTCAAGGGCTGGCAAAGACCAAGTGTGACTCAAGCTTTATGTATCCTAAATAAATATATAATATCACATGCTCAGATCTCAACCCAACATGATATAGAGGGCAAAACTTTTTCACTATAGACCAACCACGAATTAAATCAACGAGTGATGTTAAACACTGATGAATGATTGAATAAAAAAAGTTTGGAACCAATTTCCTTTTCCTATTAAAAGTGATCATTTTGCGCATCGCGAGGAAAATATAGACATAAATTATAACTTATGAAAACAAAATACAATGCGACACAACTGCCAAACGTCTTTTATTAGCAATAATCATGCCAGATCAGAGATCCAAGGAAGAGAGTATTCCCCAGAGAACGAAATGAAAACGGCAGTTTCGACTCCTCCTTCAACCTTACAGCTTCCACACCTGCGGCACCTCCACCTAAATGTGCCAATTAAATTAAAATTTTGTCTGTTTGAACGATCTCCAATTCCACACCCGTAATGTCAGGAACACACAGATAAAAATATTGGAACACAGCTTCCTTACGAAAGAGTAGGATAATTAGACTATGTAAGAGGAACTCAAGGCCACAACGGGACCTACTTTATACTCATGACAGGGCTGAAGTGTTTATGGGGTAGCCTTATTGGTGTGTTTCATAGGTCTTAACAGGGGAACATTTTCACGTTACAATGCAGTATACTTTGGAACACTGAAAAAAGGTTTATGAGAAACTACATCGCTTCTTTCAGTGTAACTACACCGAACAATGTCACAAAATAAAATTAACTTCCATAAAAGAATCACTGGTTTCGGGTTAAAGGTTTTTATTTTGCCATTAAAATGTATTGGCACACAATGAATGGACGTGAAACGGACGAGTACCAAATGTAAAAAGCAGTCATTTCTTACACGCTATTTATTAATCACCTTGTTTTTGCCTAGATTTTGAGTTTTCAGCTCCAAAATCACAGTCATTTTCGATAATTTACGCAATTTAGGCAAAAGAAACCTCATTCACTTTGGGGTCAATCCGAATCGGAAGGCTGCGTGGCATTTTTACAGCGTGTGTCTTTTACAGTGTGGCTTATTTATACCAAAATCTGAAATAGGTCGTGATGACTTCAAGGCCCCACCTCAGTTACGAGTTGGCCATTATCCAAATCGGTTCCAACATAATCCAATGGAGAGATTGCTCCTGAGGTGAATGGATCAATATTTAGTCTTTCTTCTAATAAAAGGAGTAATTATATTCATTGATAATTAACATTTTGTTAGCCACCTTTGTGACGCTAGAAGCTAATGAGAACATTGCTCGAGTGGAATGGGTATGCGAAGAAATGAAGGAGAGAGGACAGCACAAGGTGGACTTCGTTGCCAACATAGCTGTAATTAACATAAGAATTCATGAGCGTGCCTTTAGGAATTTCGCGGCACTATTTTATAACCAAATAATATTGGACCAAAATACCCTAGTACTGTTTGAACGTTTTAAAAGAAGACCATCGAACAATTGGACATTTTTAAAGAACTGCGGAACTGCCCGCGTTAAACTTTAAAGAGTTGCCCGCTTTCAGTATGGCAATTGAATCGAAACCCGTTGGAAGTTAGAGACTCGGTGTGAAAGATAGACTGAGCATTTTGAAAAATGAGATAAAAGTTTGCGGCATTGGTAATCCTGATAGTCAAACGCCTCATTCCCCCGGGGAGGGATGGCGTTTGACTATCACACGGGGGAGCATTCTCCCGAATCCTCCCCGGCGTGAGACCATTTCGCAGGGAATAGACTCCTCCAGTAAATAGTGGATCCCTTAACCAAACGCCATAGTGTTTCGATATCACTATAGAATACCATACGCGCACAGAATTTATGCACGAGACGCATGTGGAGTGAGTGGCGGGAAAAAAGTTTTCGCTACTAAAAGGACTAGAAGAGGAGGGAAAGATAAACAGGAAGAGAAAGTCAAGTTTGCTCACATGAGGGCGTGTGAGTACGTGGGCCAGAGAGGTAAGGACGTCGAATGAGTGGTTTTAATTGTCTGAGCGAGAACTCCACTCTGAACACGGCGGCTGACTTAAGAGGAGGGTGGAGAGAATGGAGAAAATACCGAGAAAGGCTCGAAAATGGGAGACTCAGAAAAACGGAGAAGATGAGTAATTTTTACATTAGAGAAGCATGGCCAACAGGGGAAGAACTGACGCACAATCGGCTGATATCGAAAAAAGCTGACCAAAACTCTCTGTAGCCGTCTTCTTCGATAAATGACTGCCAAGTTTTAGCAATTATATATTTTAAGACGTAGTGAAACCTTTTCATGGTGATTTTGAGCATATGGTCTCAAATATGGAGCAAAGAGAAAAACATATGGAAACAGTGATGCGGGGTGCAATTACCCATGGGCACGCTAAAATTATTAGTCAAGGATGTCAGTGATAATAAACGATTTTTTAGTTTTATGAAAAAAAATTACTGCATAAAATAATTGGAAATAAGGTAACAGGATTTTTAAACAAGTGGATTGGTCTTTAATGTTACATTTGGGCACATTTTAGTGTTATAAAATGAGAAAAATGATCTAGCGTAAAAGGCTTTGACCATTAGTGATGAAAACGCTGCATCATCTCATTAATCCTCATTTTCAGAGTCAAACTCATTTCTTCATCTCCTTCACTCGTCCGCTCACGCACAAGAAGATTTTAGACTTCCTCCGGTATGTTACTGGTCGCCCTGCGAGTTACTCCCGAAGAACATGAAATAAGGGAATCTGATGTTGGCTCTCAATGTCTTCTAATGTTTCGCGCCTCCAAGGTCTTCTCAGAAAGCTGACCAATTGGGATAATTGGATGTTTAACTATGTCTGCTCCATGAATTAATTCCTTATGTATAGTTAGCGGCATATAATTCCATGGATAAAGGTGGACATGAAATTGGAATTGGAAATTTCCCAAAGAATTTGGAATTTTCGAAAAATTAGGACCACCCTAATAATTTATTTGCAAACGCTTTATATTTCATTTGATCCTCTTCCATCACGGCCCTTGTAGGACCACTGGTAGCTCCGACAGTATTCGATTTTCGTCTTCTCATCCTAGAACCGCTTTATCCATTTCCTCCTCCTCTTCCATTATCCTCCTATGTTTTTAAATTCCCCACCTCTTTTTCTACCCTATTGTTGTTTTTATTCATTATTCCTTTATTAATTTCTGTCGTAGACTTTTGGCATTTAGTTGGGATGAAATGTTTTCCTCGTAGTGCCTTAAAGTAACCTCTAATCCCATTCTCATCTAGTGTTTGCTGAATTTCCACTCAATAACTCACTCGGTTCATTTATTTCCTTTCGTCCCACCCGTTGTTTCCCATAACCTTCAGATCAATATGTCCATGACCAATCCCATCACATGCACAGAAAACCTGTCCTCCCGATTTTTATGAGGTCCGAGATCGCCCTCATGCTACGGTGCTATTGCGTTCCTTAACCTTTGCTCCCATCTTTCATCTCCTCGTAAGATCCTAGAATATTCAACTTTCTCTCTTCTTTACAAGTTATTCCGCCACCTGTTTTCACAATGCAATCGTCACATTACATCAGTCATTCTCGAAATTCATTCCACTTTGCTGCTTCAAATCAAATAAATAACAAATACTAGGTGATATATTCCATGCTTCTGTGAAATGACGCTTGAAAGGTTTTCACGGCAATTACCGCGCAGCTTCGACAAACACTAGGCAAAATTACGCCCAAGATTGTAGCTGCGTGTAAAACACGCTGTACGGCAATCAATCGATTGATTTTATTTTTAAATATTTTATGACATCGGCTCCTCTTGCTTTCTCAGGCATGGTAATTGCTACGATCCACTCACATTTATCGATAGATCAACTTTTCTTCTTTTTTGTGTTTATTTTAGGGGAAACTATCAGAATCCAATACTTTGGAAATCTCTATTGGAAGAAAACTTGATAAAAAATGGAATTGCCATAAATATAGAAAACATAATGGAAACATGTCACCTCCACTTCCAAAAGAATGGTTTACCTGATGCGGAAAAAGAAAAAAATACACTACAAGTAGAAATGTAATGAATTCATCAGTTCTTCTTGAATTCAAAATAAAAAATCCACAATAAAAATAATTGTACTGTAAAAAATTCAAGCAGTCTCATAACCGAGCATGAAAATAACTACTTCTTCCTCCCCACTAATTACGATAATCTAACCGATCGGACAAATAATACAAAAGCAGTGGGTGGCAGAAACACATATAGGAGGATGAAGAGAATGCGTTGTAGTTGAGAAAATAGCGAATTAATGGTTTAAAAATAATAAAGCCAGTTCGATTATAATATCTCGGGTTATGATGGTCCTTGAAATTTCGTAATGGCGTTGAAAAAGGTAGGGAGGGAAAAAATATACCGTGGTTATTCTGTAAGGAGAGGTGTATGAGCAGAAATAACTATCTGTCCGAATTGCCATTGTTATTCCGAGAGAAAGTCCAATGGCGGTGAGTAAATGAGTGGCTTTCAAGAAGGAAACAAAAAATATTTAAGCATATCACTTAAAGGATTAGTCAAGCACCAATCCCCGAAAATAAGTTTTTGTCTACGAAAGAAACATAGGATGGCAAGATTTTGAGATACGGTCGAAGGGTCGAGCACAAATGCCTTTCTTTTTCACCAAGGCAGAGGAATGTAAAAGACAATGTCTTCTGCAGGAATAAATTCGGCTAATATAACTTTGTGAAAAAAATGGAGATAAAATTTGATGAAGCAAAGAGAAAGATTTTTTCACCGGCATAGCCACAAAAATTTGGTAATAGACGTTTCCAATGGTACATCTATTCACTAATAAGTCAATGATGTGAACATGTTAAATTGTTTGAATTTTTTTCAATATTATACTCCTATGCTTCTTTTGAAATTAAGGATAGTTATTTCATGCGTATAAAAATGAATCAAATTATTTAATTATTTCTATATTTACCACAAATATCATCAAACTTTTATATTTTAAAACACACATGTTGTTTATACGTTGTACTTCTAGCTATAAGGAAGTCGAATAATAGGGGGAAAAGTCGTAAATTGATGACTGAGTTATTTTACGCATAACTACCCATGCATAACAAAGTATTCAGGCCAACCGCGGTGGTGATATGCGGCGGTGAAATACGATGAAATTGGTACGAGAAAAAGTTGGCCTGGACCAGGACTCTAACCACGAACCATTGGCTTTTCGGACCAGCGCAGACCACTGTGCTACCCGGGCGTCCTTATCCTCATGGTAATTTAGAAAGATACGAACGAAGGAGATGTTAAGCCCTTGCGGACCATCAAAGATGTCAACGGAGAATAGACTTCAGGGAAATCACAGCATGATGACTGTATCCTACACCACTACGAAAATCCCAATTTCTATGCCGAATGCATTTCACCGCTGTATTGGCGATGCACACGATATCGAGGTCATTATACCCGATAATATACATAGCAACCATTATTAAGAGTCTCACATATAAATCTATCAACTCTGGAATGCCATATCAGACAAATAAGATGCATATATCGATTAAAACTGTGAAATTAGAGTTTGAAACGCCAATTCAACTTGACAGCACTCCGGAAATAGAACAAAATTGACGTTGAAGGCATACGAAGGCAATCTACTCTTTAGAGGGAGACAAATCCCTCATTTTTTGTCGCAGTGAGACAATTCAGCGGGAAATTAAGAGAAGAGGGGAAGGAAAGAAGGGAGTATAGCGAGGAATTGAGACGAGAGCATCTTAAGAGGAAGCTAAAGAGCTTGGCGACAGTAGAAGTGAAAGGGAATGAAGGTCATGGGGGAGAATATTGGATTGTATGGACGGGTAAGCGGGAGGACAGGGGGTGGGAGAATAAATTAAATGACGGAGTCGAGGAGGTTAAGGGATCGGGAACTGCAAGAGACACAAATGACGCTGAGAGGGATGTAAAGAGATGATGTGAAAGTGAACGCGGAATATGGAGAGGTGAATTAGGGGGGGCAAAGAGACGAAGAGAGGATGAATGGAACCCAAGCACCCGCATCGTACACTGAAAAATAGAGGCTATAAAAAGAGGGGTATGCATTTGGCAGACGGATAAAGGACTATTACATCTAATGGGAGAAGTTGATGGTGCTGAAAAAGGGCAAGGAAATACTGAAATGACTTGGATTAAATGGCGATGGCTAAGAGCAAAATACAAGAGGGGAGGGCGCATCTCATGATGTGTAAAACGCAGATTTTGCTTCATACAGCAAATAAAGAGCACCCAACGAACGGGGCTCATTTAAATGCAAATGTGAGAAAAATTTAAAAAGTAAAATACACTAGTTAGACCAACATATTTCAAAGCAATCATTCAATGAATTTCTGTGATTTATGAAGAGCAAAATCTTCAAGTGAGAGAGAAAAACAGACCTTTTTCTTGGTGTATTATTAAAAAGTGACATTTTATGCTGGGAGAAAATCCGCACAGAAACTCCATAGATACTGAAGTATGGAGCTGAGTAAAAACACTTTGCTATTGTATTTTGTTTGTTTTTTGTTTTGTTATTTGTTACTGTTATTGTACTTTGTTATTGGCACCGGGCTATTTGACCTCTATTTGAATCGTGAACTCTTTCCTTAACGAGCGGGTTGCGTGCCAAAGACTATTTTCCTGCCTCGTCACCAAAGCGCAGAAAAACTATTTAGCTGAAAATGTGAATTTCATAATATATTTTCAATAGCATACGATATAGTCAAGGTGTCAGCCTCGGTTTCACCGCCGGAGTTTTCGTAGAAGAAATATGATGCGTGCTGGAAATAGGCAAAATTCGCTATCAGTAACAGATTATGGGCAATCGTAAGCATGTAGTCTGTTGTAAACCATGGGTTATCCAGGTACATGCGTAGCATGAAGACCGATGAATGATATCCGGGGAATATTATGATTGAAAATAGTATATGTATGTACATATTTTACAGCGAGACAATGAATAAATAATTGAGAAAACTCAATGAAAAGTTGAGTTATATTCATTTTCTGAGAATAATTTCTGGGAATCAAATTTGTTTAAAGAAATTTGGAATACATAGGGGTGCCCAATTTGGCAAGGGCACTGAGAAAGATTACTTGTCCCACGCGGTGCCCACACGGTGAAGTTGAACGATATGAGTGAGTAATTTTACAATCCACAGCTTAATTTCAGTAGCATATTACGTAGATATAGACGCAAATTCACTTAAAGGCGCATTGAAGGTTGATTTAAATAACTATAATGTGCCAAATGGTATGCATAGAGAACGTCATTTGGAAAGTCCCCGACTTATAGCTACGCGGTCTAAGTTTTAAAACTGAGCAGTACTATTAAACACAAAACTAATACTTCTTACAAGGGGAGAGTCAGGTAGCCGGGACTCAGATTTCATTCAAACTCAGTAGTTACACAGACCTCTGTATGTGGTTCATGAATCACTCCACATATAGGGTTATATAACCAATAGTTTAAACAAAAAAGGCCTTTAAACATTTTAAACTCATATGACTACCCTTCCGACGGTGAAAAACGGTTCCAACTACGAAAGTGGCCGTGTGGCTGCCGTACTTGACTACTGTTCAGAGAGCAAGGGTTCGATCACAGCACGGCATGTTTTTTTCCGCTGATTTTTTTGTTTTTCTTTTATGGCATTCTACAATGTCCTCAAGATTTTTTTTATTTCTACTCGAAATATTACTTTTTGTGCGAGGCAAATTTTTCATTTGCATACCCGACGTCAGGCTTAGTCTCTTTTTTTCGGTCGAAGGCAGCCTTCTAATTACGTCACTTCCTTATCTTTCCACGACGTATTTTCATTATTCTTTCGTGCACATGATTTTCATTTTCTATCATTATTTTATAATATTGTCTCCATATTTTTACAATTCAAGCATAATAATTACGAATTAAACATTCCAATTTCTCGTAGCTAGACTAGGTAAAACGGCCTTTACACATGTCGAAAGCGACCACTCGCATAAAAGATCCGCGAGCGCTTTTACACGATGCATATACCCGCGCGAGTAGATGCGTGAACACACTCACCTTTAAAATTGCATCGTGAAAAGACCCAAAATTGCGCAAATGCATGAACACGAGGCCATAAAATAACGCTTGTTCAAATTCGGTGAATGTGTTCCCGCAAGTGTCCGAGCGTCAACCAACGCAGGCGTATGTACATATCTACAAAATGCCGTTAACACGAGTTTCCCGAGAAGCTCCTTGTTTCCAAATATTGCATTTGTCTACTTCCTAGCAAGAGAAATACCCATTCGATTTGAGAAAATTTAATATCTCGTATCTCGACCACGATTTTATTCTTATGTGTACAGTGATAAAAGTACGACAACTCGAGCAAATCCAAATCCGTGACTGTGCGACTTAAGAATCGTTATTATTATTATTAACCGTCAATGTTATTGACCTTCATTGTTATTTGATTTATTGTAACAGCCCTGATGATGGAAAGATTAAATTCCGAAACGTTGGTATAGAATAAATAACATTTGTTTATGACCTAGCCACGAAAAATAGGAAGACTTAATTCTTAAGAATTATACTTGAAATTTATGTTTTTTTCGTTTTATTTTCGCTTTAATTTCGCTTAATTCGCTTTAAGGTTTTAAAAACACCTTTGACGTAATCACAGAAGATATGTTTAAGGTGCACATGCTTTATGATGGTCGATGCCCATAAGAATCTCCATGAACTCCCACCATGCTGGGAGAACAAAAGACTAGATTGATTAATTAGAAATTTAAAAATACTCAAGGAAATCGATCGCAGATCGCAGTATTTTAATAAAAAGAGTTTTGGAAGGAGTAATGGAGGGAAAGACATAAGGAAATGAGTGGGTAAGGAGCAAACCATACTTTGAAATGATGACTGCTGATGATGATGGTAAAATACATGCAATATTAAATATTTAGCTACAAAAACTCGGTAATATAAAATAGCAAAATATAAAGGATGGAACCCTTCACCTTCATTTAAATTCATAAAAGTAAACATGAGTTTCCATTTCCAATTGTATGAGGATCGACTTTGATCGCCAAATATTTAAGAGATGATAGCATAATGTATATATTATAACAGTAAGGAAGATTTGTGGGCTTGTTAAGTACAGTTAAAGTCACTTTAAGCGATAGAAGAGAGAAAAGAATGCGTGCTTACATAAAATGGGAGAGGCGAGGTTATAAGTCCAGTTCTGCCGTTTGTAAAGAAAAGGGTGAGGGTGGTAGACGGGTTTCGTGGAGGTAGAAGGGCATAATGATATTGACTTTCTTCTTCCGGTAAACATAATCTTAATTTAAATTTAAATTTATTATTTATATAATTTAAATTTAAATGAAAAAATAATTTAAAATATGATAGAAAGAGCCTGTCATTTTTTCCGTAAAAGTCTACATCTACATACTACCCTGCGAGCCGCCGCTTGGGCGTGTGGCAGGGGTTTTGCGACACTAGCCGTGGGAAGATGTCAGGAATGAGGTTTTGGAAGGGGAGGAATCGTGACCTGTATTATGGGAGTGAATTTAATGGAGCTCAATTTTTATTGTTGTCGCTTATTGTGCGCGGAAAGAACGAGTTTTTGAACCTATATGTTTGGCAATATATCTCTCTTATTTTATCGCTTCGGTCAGACCTAGAAATGTAGTGAAGCGTCATGATAATATTCTCTGTGATAGGGAAGTCGTGATACAGAGGCAATAACAGGGATCTCTATACCTTTTCCCAACATTTATTTGTGAATTTGCTTTTATCCTTATCTAAACACGCGAGTAAATTGAACGACAGACAATCAAAGATCTCGGCAGCAAAAGCGGAATGTGATTCCACATGTGCGTTGCAATCACGCAATGGTTGAAAAAAATGCACGAAATGACTTCGCAAATAGTAGCAGCAAAAATGACCATATGATAGGTAAAATGATGGCCCATAGTATATATAGCGAGATGTTTCTCACGTCATGATGGGTAACATACTCGAAGTTGATTTCTAAAACCAAACAGCAGGATGAAATATAAATTGTAATATTAATGTCGAAAAATTTTCATTTATATTAGTAAAACTAACTAAATATACACGTATAAGGTTTTGACTTGACTTGTTTTTATCCACGCCGTATTCTGAAAACACCTTCAAAACGGAAAGTTTTTCAATTTTGCAAAAAATATTGCAGTACGTAATTATTTTATTTTAGAAATAGTTGACTAAACATATAAAATGGAATCATTCAACTTTATAACGCAATTGAATTGGAGCTTCCTCATTACAAAATAAAATTCTCTCTTGACCGCTCATCCTTAAAGTATGTCATGGAAAACGGCTTCTTTAGCCCGCTGAAATATTTGGAAATCATAAGTATAAAAGGCCAATAGTTTAGTGTCATTGGAAAAGTTACGTTTTTCAAAATCATGAGGCAAAATTCACCATACACTATACAAAGAATTAAACGACCAACTCTAATATATCTGTTTTCCCACCATTGAAAAGCGACCATTCTTATGATTCCAGAGGGAAAAATGATAGTATGATTCAAATTTGAAATGAAATGGAAAGAGGAGATATGTAACGAATTAGAGAAGAAGAAATTGAATCAGGAAGATGAGGATGGAAGACCATGAAAAGGAAATGCTCCCGATGGAATCGATATCTCCAGGGGCATTTGGCAGCATAGATGCTTGGTATAGGAAACGACTCAGCTCTACGCTATTTCATCAAACGGATGTTTCTCTTCGCCCCCTTGTACGGACGTCAAGGACGCTAGGCATATTTCCAGGAAGAGTGAATCAAAAAAATATTAAGAATAAAGAAAACATATGAACCGAGAAGGAAAATGAAGAAGAGACGGGCTTTTTGATTTTCTTATTTGTAAGAGAAAAAGAGCTGTTCTCGATAGAGTAATGAGGATCGAGTAAAAAAGGAATACAAGACGCTTGGTTGGAAAGTTGGGATTGGGAATGATGATGTTGGCGGGAGAAGTTGGCAGGAGGTCCAGCGGCGTCTACATGTGATCGAGACATTACGTGAAAGGGAATATTTCATGGCAAGGTATGACAGAAAATCTTGGAAAATAAATTACACATGTTGTGCTTCACAAAGTTTGCTTAGGTCAAATAGGTTTAAATTGCTTCGAATTACCCCATATTCATTGTGGATGCTCTATAAATCAATGGTAGCAGTACAGATGTTGTACGAGGTATTTCTCAGCGTTAATTGTCGGAAGCCGTTCATGATTAAATAAACACTGACATTCCATATTTAAAAATATAATCACGACCAAATTTCCAACGTATCGCGCTATCATCAGATGGGGAATGAATCGTGTGATTAATACGCATTGAATCAATTGAAAGTGCAAATGAACTTGGTGCATTTTTTTCAAAATATATTTTTAATAAAAGCAATGATAAATTTCCCTACAGTCATCTATACTTAAATTTTGAGAGTTATTCCAATTATTCAAGTATAAAAGGACACTGAAAATCAAAATTGTTCATTACGCAGGAATTTAGGGAAAGCAACCATCTAGAGAGATTTGTGATGAAGTGAGACGACGTGTTTCGCGTATGAACAGAATCACTGAGGTAGTGGAACCTTTTCAAAAATGTACAAATTCCTTAGACAGCAGGATTGAGTTTAGTACTGACTTGAAGAAGAGTATCTCAACTGCCTGATTTTGACTATCACTATAAGTTATAAAAAAAATGATTACTCACTCTTCAGAAAACAGTGCTAGACGAATCAAATCATCCATTTCAGGTCAAGACGACCTTTTTTCCCAAAAACTCTCAACCATCCGCTCGATGTTACACAGACTAACTAATACCCCCTTGTCAGAAACAACGAAACGATAGGATCTAATTGCCATAACGCAAATCGCTAACAACACCGCTTAATTGTAGAAAAAAATCACAAGCACCAAGAGTAACTATTTAATGTGTACAACAACCCAACAACGCCGAGGCTTAATGGAGGCGAATTCTATTTTTGATATATTATTTTGATATATTTGAAATATTTCCTTTGAAGTTAAACGCCTCCTTCCCAGAAAAAACGTGAGAGCCGCCTTCTACATCAAACGCTAACTGTATAACCTCCAATTCAAAATATGAACTAAATCAATTCACATCATCAAAGCAGCGTCCATAGATTAATTACTCTGATTGAGATGCGATGTACTTGATAATGGCCAAATGAAAAGAAGTTTCGAGAGCATAATCAAATAACACCGAGCTTACTTCGAGAACAACTTCTCATCCATTTTCTACTAATGTCAAAAAATCTATCGTTAGATTAACTTCACTCCAAGGATTTTCACACCGGGAAATAAAAGTCCTCCCGCTGGAAACCATAGAGAAGCATGATATTTTCTGAACTCAAAAGCATTGAAAGCAAAGAAAAACACATTGCAAGTGAACAACTATAGCTCCTCCTTTCCTCTCATTTACAGCTGCGTTTCTTGATCCAACGCCCACTCATTTCGCTCTCAATCTCTCAAAACCATTGTTTGAATTTGAGACTCTAAAACCCAAATGAGAACAAAACTTTTGCGTAAAACGCCTTTCTTGTTGTCCTTGAAAGCGCGAAACTTCCGCATGCCTACAGCTGATCATATTTAAGTAAATACCATAATGAATTCATTATATTACACGAATGAGCAAAGAATATAATGGCAGACTCAAGCAGCGGGTGCAAAAAACCGCCATTCCTTAAAAGGGAGCAATGATAAATGAAGATATAAAGGTTTAAGGGAATAATGAAGACATTTCATGACAGTTTAAATTATTCTGATTATGAAAATTGGGATCAGGACCTTACCTAATGATGCAAGAAAAATGGATACCAGAGGAGAGGTGGAACTCTTTCCTACATTATTACAGAGCAGTTGAATTTTTACCCTGGGGGTCTCACTGGGAGGGGACGAGATGGGAGGGAGAGAAGGGTGAAAGGTGGGGATGATGCAGGGAAAAAAGGGTGGCTGGGTAAGAGGAGAGAGTGAAATAGAGAGAGAGAGAGAGAGTATAGAAGGGAACTTAGATAGTCTAAAGGGGGCAGAGGACAAGAGATGAGTGGATAGACATTTTGATGATGTTTCCTCAGTTAAACCGAGTAAGGGATTTCAGCTTCTATAGATGTTTCGACGGTTAACTTTCCCGTTAACAGTTAACGATCCTCATCAAACATGATGATGCCGAGATAACGTAATCAGTATCATTGGTCAAGGTCAAACTGAACACCAACTCTTTCATTGGAAAGACCTAGTAGTGCAGTCAAGGACGAACATACATCGCTAAACGGGTTATTTCGTAAACCAGAAAAATCCCTAGGCATGCAAGACGAGAATTTATTTAATGTAAAGGAAGAAACCAATAATTTCCTCGTAGACGTATTTAAAATTGCAAAAAATTATTAAGTTTCGTAAATTGTGATTCTTGGAGATTTTTTATTCTTTTTTAGTTTACCTTGAAATTATGCGCGTAGGTTCATGATGATCATCTATGCCAGAAATCTAATGGAGTCTGTTTCTCTACAATATATAAAACTGTAATGGTGTCTTCTCCTACAAAACTATTGAACCCACAGGCGTTAAATTTAGCATGACTCTGTCGTAAATACTAAGCACTACTTAGGTACAAGGCTCGGCGTTTAATGATAATAACCAATTCGACACCAACTGGATCAAAGCGATCCCTTTGCAAATTCATTCCTCTGAGAGTTCATAATTACAGATTGCATGGTATATTTCTTTTTCAAGATTAAATTAGAAATAATTATCGCACAAATTAAACTCTAAGTTTTTAAGTTTTCTTGTTTTAAACAAAAAAAAGTTCAGTTAAAGACCTCTATGCGAATAAAGCTGTAATTAATATCCACGAAGTAAATAATTAAGATTTTTGAATGTGAAGTTAGATTCTCCCCTGTGTAGATAAAGCTACCTATCCCATCCGTAGAGAATTAACGGATGGAATGGTGCAAATTTAGAGCGATAGCATTAATTAAAGCCAAAAGTCACTAGGCACCAAAATATTAGAAATAGGTTTATGACATTAGCCGGGGTTGAGGTACAAAATGCCCGAGGAAATGAATTTGGTTGCAGGTATTTGGTTAGCAAAGGAGCTACTGTAGGTGGGTCGGCATGTTTGATAATTAGGGCTCGTTCACGGTTAAAGTTCTTTTGTACCACGCATTATTACGTAACATACAAAATGTTACGTAATGTTACAATACATTTTGCTTTGTTCCATATGCACACATGCTCTAGACCTCTATGTCTAGACATAAGAGCATCTTTAATTTGGAATAAGTAGTTTCAGGCTTGGCACAGCGGAATTTTCTTATATCAGTCAGAATATGTAAGTGAGCTTTCCTTAATTATAATATGGCCACCACTTCTCTCAAATTCAAGCCAATTTGGATTGGGAAGCCTATGCCGAAGAATTAGTTTGTTGGCATACAACCCGTTACCAAGATTAAGTACCGGGGAAGCGGAGGAGTGGAATGCAACACCCTCCCTTTATAGCATATACAAAGTTAATCCCTTTAATGAAAAGATATATTTCATGTTTAAAGCTTCGACGTCCAAGACTTGATTTTTATAACCTACTTTTCAGAGCCACGTTTCTTAAAAATAGGATTTGCATTATTTAAGCGTGTATACCTCTCTCTCCTTTAAAAAGCGTTTCGCTCCCTCCACCCGGTGGAGTTTTATTCGAGCGCATTCCCAACGACTATCAGCCATTGCGTTCTCTCCGTCCTCTCTCTTCTTTCTCCTTCCATATTTCGGTCCCTCTTCCGCGTCCCCATTTTCCGTTCTCAATCACTTTTCTTCCTCACTCCTCTCAACTCTCCACATTCATAGTAGAGTCGCTTTCAAATGTACCTTGACGCTACGCAACGACATCCCCTACTGACTTTCTTTCCATGTTTGGTCCACCTGGTAACTAGAGAGCGTGGATTCACTGGACGTGTCAATATTGCGTCTGGGCTCGGTGGCACTGAATAGGAAGGAAGAGAATAGGTGGGGAAAATTCGGGGAGTGGTTACGGAAGATCATCGTACAAAAGCGACAGAGGGCCCAACGAGGCGCCAGGGAATATCTTGCCTCACGTCATGTCAGCCGACGGCCACTTCGCAACACGTTTTGAAGACAATGTTTACCTCTGATAAATGTAGCGTCAATTCAGACGCATACATCTTATTACACGAATAGAAAAGAATGCAAATGATATTACAGTGCATGTTGAGGATTTCGAATCACTGAAGTTCAACCGACCAGAATGAATTTATGCTATTTTGGCATGCAGTAGCTACTCCTAAGAATGCATGCAGTACTCCTACAGATAAGCTTTCCGAGATTTCTCTCCATATACTACTTCATCTCCAGAATTCACATCCACAACCTCTTTACCACTTTCTCTCTCGAATAAATTCGTTTAATCTCGATTTCCTAATAACATCTACCTCGGTACAGGGGCCGTCTCAACTATACTTGAACATTTTAAGCCTACACTTACACAGAAAACTCGCTATTTTCATGAAGCGAATCGTCGCCTCACCGTTGATGCAGAAGGCTTCTTTGACCTCTAAGCATCACGTGCTGTGTGTCATCTTTCACTTCGGTATCCATTAAACTTAAATCCAAGGGAAGCACAGAGAGTTCCTCCATCTCACTATCTCTGTTCTATTTCATTCAGGCAAGAACCTCACATACATCTTATTCCTATAGAAAGACTTACAAGAAATATAGCACTATAATGGTATGATAAACACATTCAAAATTCACGGGCAATTGCCTGCTCTTGAATTAAAATTGCTTCCAGCTTCTCCTTGGAGAAATAGAGTGAGTGGGGGAGAAAAAAGGTTTGGAATTCAGAGCCATGGAAAACCAATGGAGGGTTGAAAATAAATTCGCGCGAGATGATATATCATTAAGGTCATTAAAGTGACTCCAAGAGTCACCATCAAACACACCATCAATCGAATTCACTCGCAGTACGAAGTACTTCTCTATTCCCTAACTCATACCCGTAAAATTTGTCCCGATTGAGGTCAGCATAGAGACAAGGGCCACTGTAAAACTAGAATAGTGGAGACTCAGTGCTCGCTGCGAGAGGCAGATATCCAAGATAAAACGAGAAAAAAAGTAGAATACATTCAGAAATAAGGTAAAGTTTAAAAGAGGAGAAAATCATACGTAGCAATATCAAGAAGAAAATTTTCAAATGAAATACACTCCAAAGCATTGGGAATCCGCTCGGAACATAATAAAAAGAGAACTAAAAGGGAAATACGAGTGTGATAACCAGAGGAGTTAATACAAAGGACCTACGTTCAAAAGTATAGTCTAACTTCGTATATCGCGCTAATCTATTCAGTTCTACCCGCAGGTTTTATACGTGCTAGCATTACTAAGAGACTTCGCACCACAGCGTACACACGCGGACTCAAAATTGTCTTCCACCTGTTGCCACCAATAGAATTCACATCCCATGAACAAAGCAAACTTTAAAGTGAACTTAAGAGTGTCTGATGAAATGAAAACGCAGTTTCTGATAGGTAAAAACCACCGTCAACCAGTTTCAGCAATTAATTAAGGCCTATTTTTGTTAAAAACTACTCGCTGTATCTAAAATTGAATCATATTTTTGAAGTATCATAGTTTTCTTTCTAAAATGGCTATATCTTTCCTTCGTAAAAGTAAAATCCACATTTCGTAAATAAAAGTAAAAATTAGATCAAAGCCACCGAATCAAAAGAAAAACAATCAAATTTTGGAGGGGTCAAAATTAGTCAAAAATTCGGCCCGAGCAAAATACAGTCTTAAGCTCTTCCCTTCCTAATCTACACATTAAACATATGTAATTATTCTTCCTGAATTTATCGTTTATTTTTTATATATCGTTTATATTTATTTATCGAACTAAGTTTTTTGCTGAGGATGATCGTTTCTGATATTCGTTAATGACAAATATTATATTCTGGTGACCTATTTCCACTTGACTCTCTGCTGTTTCAAAACAAGGCGGAAAGAAATATTCGCTTCCGCTATTTATCAATCTCCAACGTATCTCTTTACGTCCATTCATCCTAAATAGATCTAAACCAGAAGCTTCTTCTTTATCTTTCCAATATATTTTTATTTTCGCGCCAACAAAGTGCACATCACTACTAGACCCGTCCCCTTCCTGCCCCCTCATTCGTCTTTCGCGCTATACTCTCGACTTTGTCTCTCCCTTTCCATCTCCTCGTCTTCTCCCGTTCCCCAGCACCCTTACTCAAGGTATTTCCATGGAATTACAAGCGTCTGCTCCCAACTGTGGCTCAGTTTGTGCTCCTTCCCATCGAGCCTTCCCATTTGACCCACGTTCCTTCCCCCAAAATACTCCACCGCCATTACGTTTCTCACTCGTGCCGAACATGTCTGCTCCCGCCTCTGTGGCGAGGGGCGAGAACAGAGAGAGAGAAAGTAAGGAACGCATGAGCCCGAATCAAGAGCCTTTGTCTTCTCTCCTTCCTTCACAACAGACGGTACAACCTGCGTCTTTCTCATTTATATTCAACTCTTTCCCCACCTCAAATTTCTCTGTAAACTATCCAGGTACTAGTTAATTTTCATGAATACCTGGGATATATTGATGCATAAAAGAACGGATACTCGAATTGGAAAAAGAAAGGATGAAATGATTTATGATAATCACCTATATATTGTTAAAAACAATCCCATACTTAACGATAAAACTTAAGCGCTACTTTAATATAAATGAATACTTACTAGCAAACCTATTACAAATATTACCTTCAAATATATCATCCTTCACGAGGCATAAAGCATAAATTATAAGTAACTGATGAGTCACTGAGCAGTAAATGTCCTTAAAATATTAGGGTCTAGGGTTGAACTGTCTCACAGCGTAAATATAGAGGAAGAAGTTAAAGAACAGTCATTGAGGGAAGAAAGATAATGGGCTGCCTCAACGTTGTCATCTAAAAGAATGAGTACATAAACATGGGACTAAGACAACAAGATACAAAGCAACAGTTTGATCAAAACTGATCCATTTGGCAGAGAATACCAGAGGCAAACAAACCTACAAGACTTGTAGCATTGGCAGAGATCAAAATCCTAAGAAAATATTGTAGCAAAACCTGAATGGGTACAATGTGAAGTAAAAACACCAGAAAGGAGGGCTGTGTGGGCAATATCAACGAATGGGAGAGCGGGCGGAAGCAGGATTGGAAAGGCCACACAACGTAATGGAAGACGGAAGAAAACCTAAGATAGTCAAAGATAAACTAATAAATAAAAGAAAAGGTGTCGGCAGACGGAATATGGAACACAAAGGTAAATACAAAAGTATCATTGAGATCTGGTTACCATCGGATAGGAAATAACCAAGGACACTGGAGAACTTTTTAATCGGAAAAGTTTGTCAAAGGGGGTTTGTCTGTCCCTCTGCACTGTAACAGTCCCATCGAGTAGTACTAGCGACCCTGTTAAATTCTCAACTTCGGGATTTCAGAAATTTTCAATCAAAGACTGGAGTAATGAACACAACATATTTCTTTGGCCAACGCTCCAATAAAACTCCTCCCATCGTGGAATACCTATTAGTATCGATTGATGTGGATAACGCTTTCTAATGTATGCAACTTAGGAAGCAGCAGCGGAGGCTGTTAAAGATCTGGAAAGTACGGAGACGGAATCAAGCATCATGCCTTGAGTCGCGGTCGAAAGTGTGTATGACATCTATGGAGTTTTGTAATTGCACGGAAAGACTACAGGACAGTTTTCTAACGATATTAAATGCATAGTGCGAAGGACGCCAATTACCTTGAAGGAAAGAAAATTAGGGAAAACTGATTTTCTGAACCTAACTGTATCAGTGTAAAAAGGGAAACAAAGGAAATTTGTAATTATTCACTTAGTTTTCACCACACATCGACTCCCACCATCACTTATCGAAAAAGTAATCCATTTCTCATACATTGTTATATAAACTAATGGATATCCCACTCTCTCGAGCAAAATTTAACGAGAAATTGGTAACTATAGGAGCGAAATTAACTAAAATCAATTAAAGCAAAATTGTGAGTAAAATTATTGAAAAAGTATTCCTCTCCAAATACTCCGCTATAAATTGCGTCCTATAGTAATAAATATAATTAAAAATCGCTAATTAAATAAAATACAAAATGAATTCGTAAGAAAATAATGGCATATAGCAATTAGAATTCATGTCATGCAGTGCGTCTTATATATGGCGTAGAAGCAGGTCAGTCTAGATAAGAGCTGAAGAACACAAGAGGTGTTTCCCTCAATCCAATCTTTCCCAGTTCCTAATAAAAAAATAATTTCAGATAAGAAAAAACGCCTATTGCAAAATCAAATTCTTTTTTAACACTTATCCGCCAAATGGAACCCTTTCTAAGCCTTAGAGAAATACAGAGGCCCTAACAATACCCCTCGGCCCCTCGCGCACGCCCGCCATGCGCCTCGCCCGCATGTACATCCGATACCGGGTCTTCTTCCAACCATGAACCCAAGGCTACGTCGCTTGCTGCGATATATCGTATGTAGTGACTTTAGCGTCATCTACTTCAGGCGTAAATTAAAAAAGATCTTAAAAAAAGACGATAATAGGTTATTCATTTATTAATAATTATTTTAATTGTTTATACTCAGTGAATTTGTTAACAAAAAACTACGTTATGATTTCGTTAGGAAAAATTCACATGGTCCGTATCAAAATAACAATCATGGCGGCAAGTCGTGAATGTGAGAAGCCACCCGGGCGGCATTATTGCTCATCCAGTTGGTGCAATAATTTTTCTGGCTGCAGATTAGACAAAAGAATTGCATTTTTCAACTTCCCGATTGATTTAGCGAGGTAAGTACGGTGTGAATAAGATGGTTAGATGTTTTACAGTTATGACCGAAGCCTGCTCTTACTTTTGTATTGACATCTAATTAATTAATTTGGCCTATGGTCCTATAGTATGGCTGTACGAGGATTTATGTGATTTTATGCCAAGTTTGAAAGTGAATTCCACTTCATTGTTTCAAATGTTATCTTGAATTTTTTGTAATAATGTAAATTGCGCCTTAAGTATCATTATTCACAATAGAGTTTGTGTGAATTCCATTTGGTTTCTTTTCATTGAAAATTATGTAACAAACCTAAGAAACAAATGTCAGGAGACCTCGCGAATTTTCATCATTTGGACCAATATCGGATGAATGCAGAGGTCATGTTACAGGCTATCGCTCAAGGTTTCAGTGCTTTGGTTGGCGGGGTTATCGAGGTTGGGAAGCGCCTGACCGCTAGAGTACTCTGCTAGTAAAGCATTACCGTTGAGGGAAGGGGAGCGTCGGGGTCATGCATGAACCTCCGTACAGTCGTTATTACGAACAGTACATTTAACATCGTGACTTACTTTTGAATTTTGTATCTGATGATTACACCAACGTGCCGAAAATACCGTATTTCTCCGAATATAAGCCGCACCCCGTTTTTTGGGGTCTCAAACAGGGGAAAAAAGTTAACACGCGAATTTAAGCCGCACTCCTTTCAGTGCATCCCCTCAGAGTGTGAGATACAACTAAAAGACGGCAAGAAAGGGTCTTTTCTCATGCCGTCAGTGTTGCAAATTGTTTACAGCCATTCGGATCGCGCCGCGAGCCGCCCTAGACATACGACACACAGCTACAACCTTGTACCTTGCCCCCTCCCGTTCGCCTGCGCGCGCCCACTGCAGAACTACTCTGGCACTACGTCCGACGTCCGTGGCTGCGGCGAGTTTACCTGGCGTCCGGTTTGCTCCAACCCGTAATTTTTACGAATTTTTAAGAATGTTCTCGAATTAAAGCCTCACCTCGAATATAAGCCGCACCCCGATTTTGAGGCCCCGAAATCGGGAAAAAAGTGCGGCTTATATTCAATAGTTACGCATAAATCAAATTAGTGGAATAAAAAATAAAGTGTACTCTTATTCACTGTTAATACATGTCAGGAGAAGAATATAATTGAAGGAGAAATATGGGGTAGAGTTCCAAGAGGAAGGCCTAGAGTTACATACATAGGCCAAATAAAATTGAATGTAAAAAAACACCTATTAGGGTATAGACGAAAAAGCAGGAATAGGGAATAATGGAGGTTGAAGCTGATCAATCTTAGTATTGAACGACCCATGACAATGACGTGTCCGAAGGCGGATTTTCACCAGAGTGAATTTTTCCATGAAGGATCTCATTGCCACAGATCTAGAACTTGAACATTGGGTTGTCCGTTCCTTCACAGAGCGATGAAGAATTAAGAGAGAGCACTAGGGGGAGGAAGAAAGGAATTGGCAGGAGAAAGAGGAAGAGTAGTGGGCGCTGGAGGAATGGATAAGCCGATCATCAGCCACCTACTCTTCGCTCTTTCTTGATGGGATAAGAAAGCTAAGAAACACTCCTTAGCAGTTGCGCTTCCTCTCTCCAGCTTCTTTTGTCTCTCCAGTGCGATACAAGCCTCAAATATTTCTTCCCCGCTCTCTAAAACTTTTCAAGGTTCAAGGGAGGGATTGCATAGTTACTCAGAGCACTGTGAGAATCAGCATATAGAAAATTGATAGAGAGAGGGAACGCAAAGCGTTGGTTACATTTGTATACAGGAAGGATGTGGAAAAGACCAAGAGTGAGAAAATCCGAATCTATTTTGTCCATCAGGAAGTGAGAAGCAGGAGGAGCCGAAGCAAGAAGCAAAACCTAGGACGTTTTTAACGGGATTTTCTGGAATAGGGTCAATGCAATTAAAGAAGCGATCTTTGAAGCTCAAAATCAAATAACCCGCATCTGTAGGAAAATGTATAAGTTAAAAGGAATAGTAGAGAGTAAAAAATATACGTAGTATGGCTACCGACAAGCATTTCAGAAGGAGGGTTAACTTTTCATTCAAAGAAAGAAACGCAGAAAAATGAACGAATTGAGAGAAGTTATGCTTAAAGAGAAGGAAATTTTATTGACATGAAAATAATTTGTTGGAGCCCACATATATAACCATTCCAATTGATATTTCAGAACAGACTGGAAAGGTGGATAAAACGCTTTGAGTATTCGGCGTGTGAGACTGCTCCTCATTCAAGTAAAAGCTTTGCAAATAATCTCAAAGAGTAAACCGAGTAGCTCCTATCTCAGATTTATCTGGCATCCTCTCAATCTGTGCTATCGTGGAGTCACTTGCTTGAAGAATATTTACAATTTCTGGCAAATAAAATCATAAAATTATACATCAAACAGGCTAACTACCTACTTCTTAGCAGCGTTAGCATGTACCTTTCGCGAAAATTAGGTTGTCTGCTGATTTAACTTTAGTATATTTAAAACAGCTGACATGTCCTAGTAATTCGATATCGATACGATATCTCGGTGGACCGACACAAGTTACACATCACGTAGACTTAGAAATTGACTCACACATTTTAGAAAAACATGTTAAATAGTAAAAATAGGGCATGGAAAATTACTCAAGATACCTAAAAGCATTAAGATATCACCACTTGTCACTAATTCACCAATTCAATTCATTTTCCGCTAATGTCATAATGTTCAAATTCATTTTCATTCCTGTGACAAGCAAAAGATACCAAATCTACTCGAATTTCACGAGCATTTATGTCATGAGAAATTGATTCTACAGTCTCACGCCGTAATGATAAACCATGCCTTACGGGAGCACTCATTTTTGGAACTATTTGGAATCTCATGGTTTCTTTATGTATGAAACTAATAAGGCTTGGATCGTTCTTCTTGCAGTCAACTCCAACACAAATAAAAGAACAGTTAGCAGCAACTGGGAATCAAAGATCGATAAAAGGAATAAGTTCATTGAATATTGGAAATACAATTTCCAGCGAAGATTTCTAACATGCATTCAAATTTCAGCCAAAAAATCCATTAAAACCTTTTTTTTAAATACCCCGTTATGTTAAATTACGACACTCCTGTAGTAATATTACTCATTATGGAATAAGCAAATAGTTATCACTCACCATAAAACTAAATATTTTACATTGAACTTCACCAAAAATTGATAGAAAAAATATTCCGTCAAGCATCAAACATTCAATGCACAACACTTCTACTAAAATATATTTACGCATTACTGCATTGCATTCAATAAAATTGACTCTATTTATTTAATGAGTTTGAATAAACATTAAGTGTTTGAAAAAAAACTTTTCGCGTTATACTTTCATGGAATATTTTCAATTTAAACTATCGTCCATTGATGAATGAGTGGCATACAAATTTGCATAAATGTTATAGTAACACTAATCGATAAATAAATGGCACTATGATTCAAGGAATGGCATCGTGTTTGTTTATAATATAATAATCGCATATCTCCCATCTCTTCCCCCTTGTGCTCCCTTTCAGTCACCTGTGCACAGGGTGAATAATATAAGTAATGAATAGTAAGAATTGATGAAGTGTACAGAAGAGTGGAAGAGGAGAGGACCATATGTAACACCGTACAGAGAAGTTGAACCAGATGGATTGGACACACCCTGAGACACAATGAGTTTATGAAGAGCATAATTAACGGAAGATTGAGGGAAAAGTCCCACGAGTGAGACCCAGGAATAAGTTTTGGACTAAATAAAGAGAAAAGTAAATAGGATGAGGTACCAGGAGGTAAGGGAAGTAGTATTAGACAGGGAAGGATGGAAGGCTGCTCAACCAATCTTAGGATTGAACAACCAATGATGACGAATATGTTCTTGCATAGGGGTACATAGAGTTCGTTAATTACTCTTGGTCACGGGGTTAGTCGCTACTGTATACCATTTTCCTTTGTCTATCGTCAAAGAAATTACTTCCCAAAAAAATGAACCAATGCCTATTCTAAATATTTCCCTCATCTGACACGAAGACTCTAAAAAAAAAGTATCTCTTTATCCGCATTAGGGCATGAGTCATCTCCACCCCATCGGGGTCCACGATTGACCGCCATTTTCTCTTCCAACCGACAATAAGATTGTATTGAATTTCAATTTCCAGGTCGACAGAGTGAGTGATGAAATTACTTCCTGTGTCGTCGGCTCCATTCAACATTCCCTTCCTCCATTATTGCACCAGCACAAACTCTCTATTGAATGTTTTTCATTTTTAATTTTTTTACGCCATTACGCCATTCAATATCCACCTCCCATTACCCCAGTCCCATTTCCCTTCTGGTCTCATCGTACGCTATTATGCTGTGCGCCGCCGGATTCCGAGCCTTGCTCCCTGCATCCGAAATCTCTTGAATAAAAAACTTTGCAATTTATTCAGGGATGACAACCTTAGTCCATAAACTCATCCTCTCCCTCTCCCATAACGTGTTTTTTGGGAATGTCGCTACTCGAGTCTGCAGCTGAATAATGGTTTTTGAACTGTCTCTCCTCGCACAGTGTCAATCATCAAATGCCCATTTATGCGGCAGTCCAGTGGCATAAAAAACTCGTTCTCTGAATTTGATCAACTCCCCAGCAGGTTTTAAAAGTGAAAATAAAATTCCAGGCAGATCCATGTACACACAACAATACTGCGACCGTACCGGATTGAATAAAATGTCACATTCCACTTTGTACGAATACATACAACTGCTTTCCCCTATGATTTTTCAAATTCATGGGAAAAAAATTTGCCCAACTGGATGATGAGCATTTGCTAAAAAAGCAATTCGTGATTTCTCTCTGGTCAGAAAGATGATGATTAGAATTGTAAAGATTCACTTACATTAAGTATATAAAAAGAAAAACTACAATTTTGACGGTAGTCAGCGCAAGAGGAACTTAATGCCGAAATAAGAGACAGATATCCTTGCCTCATTTCTTAATCTGAACGCCAGCCAAACATACTAACCGAATATCGATTGAAAAACTATTTCAATGAAGGTGGAAAGATGGAATTTATTCTATATATATGTTAGTTAAGTGGTTATAAATACTTAAACCAAGACGACCGTTAATACCAACTCGTTAACAACATCTTATAAATGCGATCAATAATCTATTTATAGTCGGGAATATCAGTTCACTCACCAATCAATATTCTAAGACAGAGCACACAGAAGAGGGAAGAAAATGTCTGAGCACCATTCCCAAAATTCATACATTAAAAGAGGAAGACAGGTAGCAATATAAGAGTGAAGGGGTGTCACTACCACAGCGTAAAGGCCTACTTATTTGTGAAAAAGATTTATTCATGAACAGGAATTCAGATACTTTTAGTGACGTATTTGCAAATATATACCAAAAAAATATAACTGCTACGAAAAAATAATACGACATGACCAGGACTGCATGACCAGAAGTCCGGTCTCGTAAAACTAACTCGTGGCTATTTCATCAAGTGAGATACTTGGTTGTCGACTTA
Source organism: Ceriagrion tenellum (assembly GCA_963169105.1). Lineage (NCBI taxonomy): Eukaryota > Metazoa > Arthropoda > Insecta > Odonata > Coenagrionidae > Ceriagrion > Ceriagrion tenellum. The sequence continues at coordinate 56,243,080 of OY720632.1, read as the reverse complement.
TCGATAATTCCCTCTAACGTTGAACTTTACATCCCATTGACTTTCCCACCTCCTAATACCGATGTTTCACATCATAAAATAACAAACTTATCCAACGTCGTTATTGAAATAAAGTAACAAAAAAAATGTAAAATCGCAACGCGAATCGGTTCATTTAGTCATCATCAGGCTATTGTGAGAGCATTTTAATATTAAACAAACCGTCTTCTAAATATCGCCGGAGACTAAATTTACACACTGCATTCTGACTAATCAATTATACCTTGGAGAGGTCGAAAAAATAAGTTGAATTCGAAACGGGAGCGAGTGAAGTAAACTAGAAAGACTATATGATATATTTTGCGGGATGCAGGAAGGGAAAAGAATAGTCGCCCAGAGTGAAGATTGAGGGTTATGGGAGGAGTAAGCGAGGAAGAAATTGAGGACAGGAAGAAACAGCAGAGTGATTGATTGCCGGGCGTATGTTCTGAAGAGCGAGGGGATACTTGAAATCGAAGGGTATTCTGAGAACCGATGAAGGAGTCGTCTCCGGCCGCAGCTCGACGGCGGGAGGAGGAGGAACGAGGGGCCGAGAGAATGGGAGAGGGGGCCGGTAAAAGGAAAGAATGGGGTGGAATACAGAGGGAGAAGAAGGGCCTTGGCTACGAAGTTGGGAGAAGATAACGAGGAGGAGTAGAATTGTGACTGGACACAAGATAGAAATAAGTACAGAGGGAGGCATAGGTGAAGATGGAAAGACATTGCAAAAAAAATGTGAATACTTCCAAGTAGAAGGAGCTTGAAAAATATAGAAGAAGATGAGCATTGACTGTTGAAAAAGCTATAACCCATTGAGGGTAGAAGTACCGAAGGAAGACGAAGAAGAGGGTAGGTTGGAGGAAGGCCTGGAAGAAACACGCATGCTTCCCAATCCCTTCTATTTTTCCGATCCATCCACCAATATACTCCTCCCTGCCCTCCCGTCCCCAAACCTCTCCCTTGCCCTTTCACTTATTTTCCACGGCTCCTCCAGCAGTGAGAAGAAAAGAGACCCTTCTTGTCTTCCGGTCCAAATTTCTTCTCAGCCTTGCTGGAAATTCACACTCACGTCGCATTCTCTGAACGCCCATCCAATTCCATCTCAATTGGAATCCTAGCTCACCCATCCATTTCACATCAACACCCTCATTCCCGTCCGTCCCCCTACGTCCATCAATCCATTTCTCTTCAGGCAGAAAGCGGGGAAAAAGATAAAGGAGTGCGCGATCCAAAAGACCAGAAACATCGGCAATGAAGCGACACATATATTGTTACTAAGTATTCATAAGTGGAATGAAAAACACCAGAAAACCAGGTGTCTCAGGCCTATGTGAGTCAGAACAAATACTTCAGTACTCATGTTTATTTATTAGGTCGACAAAAGTCTTCCATTACCTGACTTTCATAAAAGGTTTTACTGGAAGCAAACCAAAATAAAGGCTCGAGATATGCAGCTTATTCCACGATAACATATTTCATGGCCACATTTCTCCAGTCTTGGGAGCTGCAACAGCGCGATTTGTATTGAACTACTTGAATTTTACTTCAAATACAACAGCCAGTTAGCACTAACTGTGAGAAAGAGGAAGTAAGATTCCTAATGTTTTAATTATATTCGATCTCCCAGGACATTTTACCTCTTTTTAGAGATACAATTCAAAGGTTATGAATGGTTTCTCGTAAAAACTGACGTTTTTCTGCTGTAATCAAAGCAATGTATATTAGAGCCTGATTCAAAATCTCCAAATTTAAAGCTAAATTAAAGTGAAACTTTCCTGAAAACCCTACCTTTTCTCACATTTTATTAAACTTACTTCAAAGATACAGTACTTTTGTTTTCACAATATATGGAATGAGCGACCCTGAGGCCACAGAAAGAGAATGAAAAAAGGATGGGCGCAGGGTGTGATTTCCTTAAAGATACAGAAAGAAAAACGTAACAAAGGTAATATGCTGAATGTGCAAAAGGAAGGGTACAGATGAAAAAAGAAGTAAATACAAATGAGGAGATGAAAGAGGTGTAAAAATATCGAGCACCACGTAAATGTACCGTAGGTTTCCGCATTACATATTTGTCAAGAACACTTTTTAACATTTCGTGACATCATAATACATATTACCTGAAAACCGAGGCCGCACTGAAGGAAGGTAGCCAGTATATTGGAGGGCAAAGGGCTGGTTGGTCGCACCTGAACTTAATATGGCCGCGCTATACAGTGAAAGCTGCTCCAGCTTTGGGTTTTCGTGCTTTTTCATGAAATACTGATTCCTTAAAAATCATCGTTTAAGTGGATAAAAATGATTTTTATCGTCTTTTGCCAATGATAACGAAAGAGTGAATAACTTAATTAAATTGGTCCTGGTAGGTCCACCGAGATTAAGACCTAAAGAAAGTCAATCATCCATGTGACAGTATCATACCAAAAATACTGCGAGAAGCGGCAATGGACATTCCTGTGAATAATTATTTCCTCCTTTTAGTAAATACATCACTGTGTAATGAACATAAAAAAATACTTTTATAACTAACAAATATAGAGCGATTTCTGCATATTTCATCCTAAGTAAGGAAAAAATACTTTCATGCGAGCTGGAAATAAGTACAAGAAGCAATTAAATCAATCCATATTCGAACTAAATCTGTATCAGCATTATATGTCATGCACAGTTGTGAATAGATGAGCGTATTCTTTTCTTTTTAGTCGGTTTCCGTGAAATCGAAGATATCCGCCTCCGGAACCGAGGAGATGTGGGATATTGGGATGAGTTACCGGAGATAGGATAGCCTTGAGACATAACTTGGTCGATGAAGGGAAAAGTTTGATGAGTCGGGCGAAATTGAGAAAGGTGAGGAAGGAGAGAAGGGGCTATCGGTAAAAGACAAGACTGAAGAGGGGGGATACGGGAGACTGATAATTTTTTTGGAAAAAGGGAATCAAGTTTAGGACTGAGGCGAGGAAAACAAGAAAGGAAACATTTAACAGCCCCATTTCACCGCTGGCCGACAGTTCAGGCGATTTCGGGTGAGAGAATGAAAGCTCGGAGCGTCCAGAATGCAGCAGCTGGGGAAAAAAGTTAAGGCCTCAGTTCAGCACCAGTCTCGTGAGAAAGTGAATGGAGCACAAAAAAGGGAATTTCCACAATTTGAGTAGAGATCGAAATAAAGATAACATGGCAACATATGTAATGACTAAAAGATTTCATTTTTCGCAATAAGCATACTAACATTTAATGGTCGGGATACATAATTAGCAAATAGAACTTCTGACAGAACTCACAATGACATACGGACACCAAAAAGAAACGCAGAAACAATGGATCAAAATAAAACATTGATTTGGCGTTAAAACAACCCAATGGTGTTTAATTAAATGGCAAAGTATGACTAAAATAGTGATTAAATACAAATCAGAAGTCATGAGTCACCATAAGAATACATATTATTAAGGATCTATTATTTCATCTCACAGGAAAAATTAATCACCGTCAGCAAAAAATACTCCAAAAATAAATGAGTAAGACTTTACATTAAAATGTACCAGAGAAATTTGAAAAGAATTCAGAGGTTTTTCGTGGTTACCATGCATCTCATGAATAACTTGATATACATTTTTCTTCTTTAATTCATAATCGAGACACCTTGTATTTGTGCAAATTAATTTCCAACACTTTCCGTATACTGTGTTCTGTATTTTCAGGGTTTCGTACCTTAATTTAAACCCAAAATAAATCCTATGAGACAGAGTGCATCAGAGAAAATATTAATGAAAGCGGCAAGTTGGTAAATAGGTCTAGCGTATCGAATTACGTACGTCGCAGTAGTTTTAAATGTCCGACGTAAAAGTTATTATGCCGGTTTTATCTTGGTTAATACTTTCTTGTCTTGATTGGGTATTAATTAATGGACGATTAAACAAACATTTTATAAGATTAAAAAGGAAACTTAAAAGTTATTATGCCGGTTTTATCTTGGTTAATACTTTCTTGTCTTGATTGGGTATTAATTAATGGACGATTAAACAAACATTTTATAAGATTAAAAAGGAAACTTTGACTCGCGCATTACGGATTAAAATAGAAATAGCAACAACAGAATGATTCATTTACGAATCAGGTGAATTGATTACAACGCTACGTTGTGGAACGACAGAAAGGAATAACTTATAATAAAAATGATGTCCAGTTCCACTATGCTTTACTGCCGTCTACCAGATTCGACAACTGTAGCGTCATTTTCAAGAATAAGAAAAGGCGATATAATTCGATACCTTTCATATAAACTCAAGTTAGAGGGGGGAAGGAGAAACACGGGAGAGGAGGGGAAAGTAATGCAAGTTTACGGGTTTAGAGAAGGACAATGAGGAAAACGGAAGCAAGATGATGATGATGATGATGACATCACATGGGTGAGTGAGGGTTAGAGTGAAAGAAGTCAGGTTTTAAAACTGTGGTCGAAATTAGAGAACATTTGTACTCTGTCATATCACCTTTAGAAGTAAAATCAGGAGAAAGAGAACATTTAGTGATTTCTAAAACATCCAGTTTCAAATCTTTGTCAAACACATGTGAAAAAATTAATATTATTAAAATCACGAGGAAACAAAGAGGAAAGGACACAAGAAGAGATACCAGGATTGAACAACCAATGAATGAATCAAAATCACACTTCTGTCCCGTATCTATGAGGTGCTTTGCGAAATGCGACTTTAAGTCTTTCAGTTTAGCACTCCATTTATGATCTTCAATTCTAGTCCTAAATTTTTTACCCGCTCGACCCACATAAACACCGTCACACTCGTCACTCGTAAGAGCACAGACACCACTTTTTTCTTCAAGTATCACTCCGTCTTTAACATTAAAAATAACTTTTCTGAGGGACCTATCCTCTGGTCACATATAGTATTTCCCATATAGCGTTATACAATATAATTATTTTCCACCAATGGCGAGAAAAACTGAGCAAAGAAGGAGTTTTTTCCTACTTTAATGCTCTAAGTTTCCGCAATGTTTTATTTATGTAAGGAAAATAGATATTAACAATGATGGTGACAATAACAGAACTTTAAAAGTCCCTATGCTTACTTCTTTACTGTATTTCTACGTTGGTTGAAATAATTTTTACCATGTAGATTTCAATAAAATTTACATATAGCGCGAGCCAAGAAATAGTTTCATCTTTTTTATATACTTAATTTATACTCTTCGATTACCATCACCGGTGGCATCAATAATTATTGACATGAGGCGAGTGAATGACCATTATTGTTGTTTTCTGCTATTTGTCTATGGAGTTTTCGATGTGGAAATCTCGTTACTAGAAGCCCTGAAATGAAATGACGTAATTGGCGAGTAGGTCTCAATGAACTGAATTAACTAATAATCAATTACAACATGTGGACACCTCATAGGTGGGTATAAAATTCAAGTCTAGTCAATAACCAGCTATGTAAGATCTAGCTTTAGCCATGAAGGTACGAAGTTAAAACCTATTTTTGTGGTTCAGTTGATGAAAAACTAGTTCAAACGCTTTTGTGAGCATGTTTCCTTAAACGAGATACTTCTAAATGCCCTACATTCTCAGTTTCTCATAAAAATATTTACTTTCATAATTTAAATTGGTAATTTGGTATGGATCGGGATTTACATTTGTATTGATGGGTTGCGTGCAGCGCTTCTATTATAGTTCGAAGGAAAAACTTAAGTCCCGGTGATTACTTTGGAACTATTTGCATCCACCCCCCTTAAAGTAACTTCATAGAGAACTACCATTATAAATTATTATACATAGATTATTACACATACATATATTGTGTGTGCCTTTTTTGAGTAGTTTCTTTCAAAAGTGCATTTTTAATTTTGTATCTGATATTTTCAACGCTTTCTGAAGTCCTGTGTTATTGACAGTACACAACAGAACGAACTAGGTAATTGAAGAGAACATCCTAGAGAATACTACAGAATGCCCCAAAGAATTCTGAAGAATGTCACTGGGTTTCTACAGAATACCCTTAAGAATTCAACATAACGTCCCTTTAAATTCTGCAGAATATAGTAGGGAATTCTGCAAAATTGAGTTTCAATATTTTAAGGAATGCCAAAAGGGACAATTTTGAAATATTTTCAAGCTTAATTAAGAACTATTCATGTGAATTAGAACCAGAATTTAGTTTAAAGAAAGATTTTTGTTTTTTAAACATATTTTATCACAGGAAAATAAAATGAAAACTCAGTCACCAACGCCACCAAGCAGAAAAATATAAGTTCGCTGTCATGTAGGATTTACTTGTTTTTCCGTTCATTGGACCCACTGTTTTTTTCTTGCGAGGTGACCTGGGGCATCCAAAAGCTAATCTCCAGAACTACATCCTCCCAGCTTACTGCAACCACCGCAAAGCCCCTTAACGGTCACTCTCCAGGATCCTGCATTACAGCGGGCATACAGGCAAACAATACCGGCTTGTGGGTCCGTTAGATGAAGGTTTCAGTAAAGGAGAAGAGTTTCGGAGGTGGAGTCATAGGAAAAAGTAATGAGGCAGGATAGGGTAGGTTTGAATTATTACTCTCAGGGGAGATAAAGGAAGAGGGAATTAATGGTACGTATTTAATTTTTGAAAGCGATGACGATAATTGACAACAAGGAACAGTAGAAGCTATCGAGAATAGAGAATAAAAATATTTCATAATTGGTACATCTGCAAATAACTGACTAATTCTTTCAACCAGTAGGAGTCTATACAACCAATTGTCACAATTGATAAATTAAATGAGGAAAATATGTTTTTTACGCATTTTAGAATTCAACAATCATGTTCCGGAAGAAATTCTCATGTAGACATTTTACATAAAAACCTTTTATTTAGCAAAATAAGTATAATATCTAAGTTTTTGTTCATTTAGGTCGAAAAGGACGAATGGGGCAAAAAATAACTCCTGTCTTATAAGGCCATTGAAATCGCCCATCCGTTTAGCATCCAAATGTGGTAGTGATGAATTATTAAGTTAATTATTTTCGCTCAATTCGCTCACAGGGCCTGAGTGCCATCCAAAAGCAGGTTAGTTTGTGATGAAATGGAAAAGGGGGCTGAAATGAAAAGTATTCTTATGGCCTTTTGAGAAAACCATAGGACAAAATTCCCAACAAATGAATATGATTCATCGAAAACCACGAATTCTGCGACTATTGTGAAAGAGTTCAAACTAGGCTATAACCCTAAGGAGCTTGAGGAACGCAACACTCGTGTTTATGAATATCGTAAAATCGGTAATTATTTTGGAGACCTATGAGTTCAATCCTCGGTTCAATATCCTCAGAGCTGTCTATGCAAAGCATAAACTTTTCCACAGGTTATATTTTACTCCTACCGAACTCCCTTGTAAGAGTCAAAATAACTTGTTACTTAACGCACTAACAGTCACGTCACTCAGTCCGTAGGCAAGGAGCCCCAACCGCACAAAAAATATCTAGATCCGCTACCTTGAGTGGAGCCGATAAGAGGATAATGAGACACACGGCGGGTGGAAAAGGTTCCGTGAATTCAGAAAGAGCATGGAAAGGCACGGGGCCGCGTTATTTGAGTGCATAGGGGATTTGGGGTGGGTCCAATAATGATTCTCCGGACAGCACTAGACTCTTAAGGAGTTTCCTCCACTCGGAAAGTTTTAAAAAATACAGTCATATAGAAAACTCTGATTCCAAATGTGTAACGCTCAGGTGGGGCCATGCCACTTACAATGAAAACGTAAACGAAGTTAGGGATTCACGAGTAATACAAAAGTACGGGTAAGCCGCTAAGGAGGGGAAGGTTAACTTCATCACCTCAAAAAAACAGGGAGGAAAGAGGTGGATAGAGAAAATAGATGGCGACATGACATGATCAACGAAACCGCGTTGGTTTGGGATACGCCCTGCACGCCTGGAGTTAAATCACCACGTGCGACTCTCTAGAAAGGCTTGCGCGATATTTCATAGATTTAATGTTAATTAAAGGTTGGCACGCAAAATTTACATCCAACTGACGGTTTTCATGATTTTATGGCCACCTAATAGGACATTAAAATGATCTCTGACACTGAGATGAAATGAGATGTGTTGTAGGATGTCTGTATGGATAAAAAGTGTAGGAGTTTATAACAATGGTTACAGGCCAACATCTAATTAGCGTTCGAACGGGTGGAATGAAAGAAATACGATGGAAAGAAAAAAATGTGACTTTCTCAGAAAGGAAATAAAAAATATGCACGACCCAGATTCTCGGCCCTGCACATCTCTCAGTCGCCAGGCTGGACCAAGTTGGAGTCATGCTTTGGGCCTAGGAGCAATGCGAGAGAGAACTAAGAGTAAAAGAAAGAGAAGAAGAATAGAAAGAACAAAGCGTAGTCCTGATTTGCGCGGGTTACGAAGACAGTTCCCCTTTATCTTTTCTAGTCACCTATACTTCATCTATTTTAGTTACAAGAATGTTCATGCAACCCATGATTTCATGGAGCACTCTCCAGTACACTGAATCTTTTCCATATTAATCTACGCTATTACGGAAAAAAGCTAAACTGAGCTCTGACTCCGCGGCATTGACAGGACTACCGCATAGAGGAAAAATGGAGAGTCGACAGAAGACTTCAATACATGTATACACTCACGTCCTAACATATTCATGAACTAACTCGTGTATATATGCTAACGCTGCCGCACGAGATTTTCGAGTAAACGCGCTGAATACCTCCGGTAATGAGAGGAAGAAGACGCGAGGCGTAACGTCCGAATTTAGGGACGTATTAGTGACAAGGAAGAGAGAGGTTGGGTTGGACGTAGAGGAGGAAAATATACAATACTCTAAGAGGATGATAGAAAGTTTCCCATGCTATAGATAGAGGTTAGCTCGGACAGAAACATATCAGCTCACACGAACGATGTTTAAAAAAACGATGTGCAAAGGCGAAACGTTTGGTGCCCCTCTCGCAGGGCAGCTTTACTTGCAAGTGTGCAACAGTCAGGTTCACATGTTTTTTGTGTATTTTCCAAATCCGTCCAAAAAGTATTTAAAAAGTAATACTTTTACCTCTGAGTAATTAAAAGACTATACAATATGTATGTGCGATGACTTTAGGTAAAACGAACACATAAACAACTATCGCGAATGCGATTATGGAATATTTTTATTTATTAGTGCACATCAATTTTGTTCCCTATTTATTTTGTGACGGGCTACCTGGTGCTCAGTGTTCTTAACAAATCTAAGACTGTCATGATGTAAAGTGATTAGTACATTAGAGCAAATGGCAAGCTTTCGTCATCATCCGATCATTGTAGGTGCACAATTGCCGTGATTCATTGAAGACAGCTTTTTTTCTCTTAACAACACGATCCCAGAAATTGAAAGATGGTGGAAAAGGGCCGCTCAGTTGTTTCTTGTGGCAATTACTTTCAATGTAGGGTGAGGCGGGAGCATTCACGGCAATGAGTGATTTGATGCGCTAAATATGTTTTCCCTACTCATTAAAATTCTTTGAAACAAAATGTGATACCTAATATGAATCATCATCTTAGAACTCTAATCAGAAGGTCAGCACAATCAATGCTTGAATTATATTCCTTCACGTTCCATTTATGTAAGAGTAGCTCAAATTTCAACCTATAACTTTCATGCGCTTTCATGCGCAGGCATTCATGCGCTATGACGAATTCGTTTACTGGTTTAAACTTGCTGAATTCGACTGGGAGGAGGGTGGGATTTAGTTAGGATTCGGGAGGTTTCAGGATGTGCTCGGACTATGTTCTTTTTGTTTAAACGTGAGGGGGAAGGATTTAGAAGTGGCAGAGGAATAGGGAGAGGGAGGGTGGAGTCTAAAGCCTACTTTACACAGGACACGTAATTGTACAGTTTTAAACTGTACGTTTTCCTCATACTAGCATGCAATAATTATTGAATTAGAACAGGCTTTTTTCCATCTCGCGTTAATGCATTTGCGCACATATTCTTGCAAATCACCGCTTGACATGACGTAATTTGAAATGAACGCTCGCACATACATCAGATGATGCAGTTACGTGCCCCGGGTAAAAGAGGCTTAAGGAGGGATGGCCGACAGGGTGGAAATAGCATATCCTACATTTTCAGTCTGCCTTGGTATATCCATTGAAATTTGGATAAAGAGCACACGTACTAAACGCGTAGGAGAGCAGATGATGAAAACGGTGGAGATAGATGGGCCAAGATGTGTAAAAACCGACGAAAAGACCAGAAAGCAATGGCAAGAAAATGAGCACTTTAGGGGTGGATGGAAATGCACGTTCGTGGGGGATCGAACTTGTGGATATATGAAAATGCAATGCAATCCAATTAATAAGCCACCACCGGGCGCATGGTTGCGGAGCGGGCAGGGAAAGCCGACAAAGGATAATTAAACACCAGGAGTAGGGAGATTCTCCAGGGGGATGCGGCCAGCAATTAATCTGGGGAAAAGGTCACGGGAGAGGCTTTGGAAAAGAAAAATTGCAAGCTTGCAGGGAGAAGCATATTTATTAGCGGATAAAATAACCAATCTAGGGAGGTTCAAACTTTAGCCAAAACGTTCACAAGAAAATGAGTTAATGGATATTAAGATTCATAATTAATTCTTCTCTATACCAGCAACTATGTAAAAGGGAAAGCAATGAAAAATAAATGTGGAGTCTTTACTGCCCTTCTCGGTAATGAGAATGAAAAAGGTTGTATTAATAATTTATAAAAGCACTTAGTTATCATCATAAATTAATTTCAACAAACATGCGGTTTTAAGTGTGTATACACAGTTATAGGTGAAAATGTACGATCATATCTTACTCGTGATATCTAAATATGGAAGAAAGAAAAACTCATTTTTCTGATTTGGTTTTTTATCACTTAAATGATGTTTTAACTAAGATCCTTGAAATCCATGATTTGTATTTCGCAATTTAGCGATTACAAATGTTTCTTTTTCATAGAAATGCGAAATAAAACATTTCATTTTATTATAATGGTCATATCAAGATGCCATACGGAGTCAGATTCAAAAGAACGCATTTGAATATAGTGGTCGCCTATATTTCGAACACTGAGCCGAAAACTTGTAATATACTTTCAATGTGGCAAACAAATTTCAATATGCATTGTATTATATACGTCACAGCGTGTACTGTGTTTCACATTATAAAAAGAAGAAATAATATCAAATTTTGCCCAAGAAATTTTCGGAGATGTTCGAAAAATGACTAAAATATGCCCTCAAGACTAACAATTACCGCACCTGTAAACTCACACGTCCCATAACATTTTACACGTGTACTAATTGCTCACTGATATCAATCTCATTGGCGCAACTTACATTTTTAATTCTTCTCCAATCATTACCAGGTGTAAGTTGTTCAGACGAAAATATTTCAAGTATAGTTTTGTTACTGACCTTCACGACAAGTCAACCTTGCTTTAAAAAGCCCTCCAATCATTTCTCTGGAATGAAAAAGTTAGACATCATTTTTTTCCGATTTTGAAGTGACTTCTAATTATATGCAGTTATTACCGTTCGGTTTGTCCCTTTAACGAATGGGTTCCCCAGGTAACAATTAAAAATTTGCGAGCCAACCATAAAATTTCGCTTTCATTTTCCGCGTCTTAAAACTGGTATAAATGTCGTATGAGTAAAGTTTCAAACGTAATTTTTTGACCTAATGCTATGCATATCTTTCTATTAAGCGAGCCACACATGCTTAATGGCTCCCCGAGTGAAGAAAATCAATTCCATAAATGGTTGATTTTGAGATCCGACCTGGTTTACAACTACAATAGGTATTTCTCTTACGAGTAGAAGTTCATACTCTTATTTTTCACCTTCGTAGTACTTTTACACATCTGTATAGACTCTAATTTTCGTATTTTTAATAGCTCCCATAAGTGTGAAAATCTAGTTTTAATATGCTTGATTTTTAGCGCAAAGATATTTTTGTAAGATTCTGGAAAAGAAAGGCTTAATTCCACACGTATTGAATTAACTAAGAATATTATTCCAATATATTACTTGGGTACAAAAACACTACAATCTGAGATTTTCCTTTTTCGCGTAGTTTTCTAGACTCGAAAAAGTTTTTGAACGAAAATATTTTTATTTTAAGTTATATTTCAACAATGATAGAGAAAACAACAGCAATATGAAAAACTCGCACGAGCCGTCATATAAACTACCTATGTCGCCAAAAAACGGGGGATGAAATTTTTGTAATCGCTGTATTTAACTGCCAATGAGTTGGTATTGGTGTACAAAAATATATTTTTTTCAAAAATGGTCATGCAACAAATTCATTGGATCATTTGACATATTGTACGTATGTGGTCCATTCAAGTCTGTTTAAGCTCCACGACTTCGGCGCCAGGTAATGGATTTCTGTTTTGCTGGAGGTTACCCGAGTGACTGTTTGGCTTTTTGGCAATACGATCAAGTGCCTGGATATAGTGATTTATCATACCATTTTTCCTGGATTTAAAACGAATGAGTGTTGTTAAATATTTTTTGACCCAAACAAATGCAGTGAAAATTCCTTTAAGATGGGCATAATGTATATACCTCTGGTAGGCCTTCTCTTCACTACCGGTCCTCGCAAGTCCAATATCACCATTTTCATTCACCCCTTTCGGCAAGGAGTTCTCACCCTTTTTTCTCGATTTTCTTCTTCAAACACAGTATAGAAAATGACATTTCCCTCCAAATTAATAATAATAATAAATCCGCAAATGAAGGTAATGCGGCCTTACAGAAAACATTCTGTATGGCACTCAATAAATTTCACTGAAACTCTTTCCATGAAATCAAAACATACAGCAATTTGACACAGCAGATAGTGATCGTTAAGTGATCTGAACATCATTTTATTTTGTTGAATACTAGTCCTGGTTTCCCCCAAATTCCACCAAATTTCTCCCAGGGCGGGAGAAATTTCTCCCTGGATGAGGAAATATGGAGCAGAAAAGCGGAATTCCTTCAGAGGATACACGACAAATCTCAACCTCTTGCTTTTCTCAGCATCCATTTCTCTCTCTCAAACGTATCTTTTTATTTCTCTTTCCTGCCTAAACTTGGAAAACTCGGCATAAAACACGGAAGAGATGTTAAATGTGGTAATCATAATGGGGATTCGCCAACGTCGTATCATTTTCTTGCCACTTAACATGCACAAATAGCATTTTTCATGACTAAGATGAATTGTTAAGCAAATGAGTAACAAAATATTTTTTCCTTAAAAATAATGAAAAAAGATTCTGTGATAAAAATTCATCCGTACACTTCATTTTTTACTTCACTGGTCTTGCACATTAATCCGTGAAAATGCCTTCGGAAAAAAATTTTCCCCTAACATAATTCCACCCATTTTCTGTCCCTTCTCTGACCTTATTAGTCTTTAAGGCAGTTTCAAAGCTACTAATGAAATAAAAGGTGACGAGGACGCATGAAAACTCCAAACTCATGGTTGACCAGCTCCAAAAATTAACAGAGATTCGTTGATATGGAACTAATTTACGTTAAATTCCAGCCATGACTACGCCCCATACTCATGTACTCTCTAGCCTCTATAAACGGAAATATTTAAGGAACAAGTTACTAATAGATTTATATTGGTACATATAGTATTCTCAAAATTGTTTCACAATTATATGTTTTGCAATACTCATACTATAAGATATCATAACTCAAAATATAAATAGCAACAGAGAGAATTCGGGGTAGAGGCGAAAATGACTCCTATCAGATGTGACTATGTAATACAAATTGAAAAAACAAGACCTATGGTTACCAAGTAAAAGAAATTTTAACAAGCAATGCTGTTGGAATATCATTTCTGTTGTTAATAAGTGAAAAAATAAATGTCAGAAAAAATTAAAGAGTTTTTACGAAAGGTGTTTTAAGTCACCAGGTAAATGATTTCTGAAGAAAATCGGAGATCTTATTCAATTTAATATACTTATAACGTGTGTAATGCTAAATTTACCTATCATAACAATCAACCGAACACTTAATAGCAATAAATTTACCTTTCTAACCTGCCATCGATGTAATAAATCGTTTTCATGAAGGGTTATGTATCATAATTATATATAATACATTGAAAGGAGGATAGAAGAGATACAGCACAGCGGAAGAGTGCAAGCCTTCAAATCGCTTTTGAGCGTTAAAAATTTTCGGAAAGACGTCTGAAGTCGGCGGGGAGAGGGAAAAGATTTAAGAGAAAGCTGTAGCGATTCCTTACTCATCGTCAACTCCAAGCTCTATCCCAAGGTAAAAGCGCAATGCCCGTGCTGAATGCTCGGAGGACAAATACACCAGTCACTGCCCGCGTAGGGAGGACTGCTTGTTGTTCGGATGGAACTCTGTTGAAAATCACGGCGACTTGGGGTTTCTCTATCCTTAGACCTGGCGGGATGAAGACATAACCATGACCAACATAACCACAACCTTTTTACACAATGAAAAAACAAAGTAAACACATATTTTTACACTCGCCCATCATATCAAACTTAGTCACTATTTGACGTCTACATGCTACCTACCGAGCCACCGCGGGGGCTTTTCGTATGGAGTGCTAGGAAAACATTTATGAATAAAGAATGGAAAAAACAGGGAAATGTAGTTATAAGAGGGAAAGACCGAAAGTGAATTGCATATTTGAGTAGGTAAATACTAGTATCACACCCTGTTATTGCGAGGGTTACTAATGGTGCAGTGGAACGAAGGAATTCTTTATCATTCATTTCAGCAGTATGCCACTCTTATTTTGTCGCTTCTATCAGATAAATAAATAAACCGAAGAGTTGAATGATTCATACTGCGGCACTATTGCTGAAAATTTCTACGATTATATCAAACAGTAAAATTTTGAACTTAGAACTGATGTGGTGGAACAAAGCGATAGAAAGATCTATTGAATTTATCACAGACAAATGATTGATGCGAAAGGTTTAATTATGTATTTACTGTCCTAAGGTGTAATATCCAAGTCGAACAGATGGATTTGCAACAATGCAGCACAGCGATACGCCTGAGTTGATCTTTTCCTAGCCTTGGAGACGAAAATAAAAAAATCACAAAGCTGCAAAACTTATTTTAGCAGGATATACCTAGCTTTACTAATATACTGTCAATCCAATCCTAGCATTCAGAAGGGAAAAACTGAATGCATGATTCACACTGAGAGGCAAACGGAAATTAGAGCTAGCACCATCACCTGGGACGAAAGAAGAAATACGGACATCAAGAAAAGAATAGCCAAAGCTAAGAAAGGCTAGTGAGGAGTCATGATAATACTCTCTGTGTCGCTCTGAAAAATATCAGTTCTGAATTTTTCAAGTAACCTAAGCCTAGCGTGAAGTCTACGACTCTATAGGGGCTCCCACCTCAATCCCTCTCGTTAATAACACAGAAAGGAACGCTAACAGACGCAAAGAATAAATGAAGACTGGTAGCGAGTGTTTGAGTACTTAAACTGCTATCAAGTTTCATCGCACCAGGGATTATAATGAAAGGAGACAACATTATCACTGATTTATGAAATCTTAAATTAGACTTCAAAATGATTTCATGGACACTAATTTCACAGAAACTTACTTTTATGGTGGTGGTGGCGTAAATTTCAGGACATGGCTAGAATTTCAAAAGAAAAAAAAAGATAAACAGCCCTTGAAGGAAATAAACTTTAAACATTTTCACGCAGTACGATCATCTTAGTGATATTTTGTAGCTTTATGGGGTTTTTTTCCAGAAAGCACGATTTTTAGAGCCCTTACTATAACAGTCTCTAATTTTGACCATGGGGAAAATTGACGAAAGTTGAAATAAAAGTCAATATGGGTGGCCAACAAGGGAAGAGTAGTTCATAAAAAATTATTTTAATGCTCACGTTAAGTAATATCTTTTTAGAGGCATTTATGTAAAAGTGAGGAAAAATTACGAAGGAGCGACGAAAATGTGGCAGCAGTCTCACCTACTATCGATACTGCTGACCAACCACGCACAGCACAACAAATTTCCCATTAATCTAGTATACTAAAACGAGATACATTAGATACTTCAGTACGTAAAATTTATCTCAAAATTGGAAGAGACGATTTCACTGAAACTATAAACCTAGATGGTCTGAGGAATGAAAATCCATGGCGCTAGGTCTGACCTACGGAATAACTCGCTGAGGCTCTTAGCTTGAGATGGAAATGATTTCAAAGCCAAATCGCTAACAATCACCAAGGAGATTTATGTTGATGTCAGGGCAGGTAAAATATTCAATAGTTCAAGACACGACAAATACACAGAAGACAATGCAGTATTCAATTGCGTAAACGAGTTTACATTTAATTTTTTTTTAGATTCATGTTTTGAGTATCTTTTTCATGAGTTACGATATTTAAATTTCAACACTCCATTTCTGTATAATAGACGCCCTTTCCAAGATGAGAACCGTGGTTCCCGCCGTTCTTATCCGCATATAAAAGAGAGGATAAACTCTGGCGCTGGAGTAGCTGATCAGTAGCGGACGATACCTTTCATGTCTTTCTCCGCTGACTTGGAGAATCGATCATCGGATCTGTTTGAGGCTACTCAACTGAAACGCCAAGACAGCCTTTCCTCCCGCGGAGGTATGCTAATGGCTCAGCGGCAAATGTTTATTTAGAATAAAACGTCTTCTACGAGAGAAAAAGAAAAACCGAGAAATGAGATTCAACATTTCAGAACAGCATTCACTTAATTTTTATATTAGTTGTCTTTTAACACCTAGGAGCGGCTGTATGAATTGAAGCGAGTTAAGTTGTATAGCCGAAAGAGTTTATTTCTAATTTTTTCCATGCCTTGGTACGCGTTTCCCGTTCCTTTATCACTGTCTGCATTCCTGTGGTACTCTTTCTTTCCAATTTCCATCGGCGTAGCTCCTTTTAGGCCGATCGGTGAAAAAGCGCCCTGGTGCTGCCCCATGGATTGTCCTACGTACTACTGATCGAATTGTTTGCTGTTATACACCTCTATGGGTAGAGGAGTATTGAGATGACGGATGTTCCCACGATTCGACCAGAATTGGTCCGAATTGAAAATCCATGTACGTCATCAAATCAGGGTGGTCCCTGATTTGATGACGTACTCCGGCAGACCGCACGGCGTCTACCCGGAAAGGGAGCCAGGAGGACACCTAATCCCAATTTTTTGGGCAACGGGCTCCTCCGGTTCTCAAAAATGTGCGGTAATTTTTCGCAAAAGCGAGAATGACGGGAACTCGTCTCACGTTGTTGGGGTAACCTAACAGATAAGAGTACTTCGGAGAGGCGGAGGTCCAATTGAGGTCCCTTTGACCTCAATCCGCCTCATGGTGTCGGCCTCAAAGGGGCTGTTGTCTCGCTAACCTTCCCTTCCCATTCCTTTCCTTCCCACTGCTTCCTTTCCCTTGGAGATAAGCGAAAGTTTCAGTCCGAGGGAGAAGTTGTAATCCTGCGGCGAGAGCCGAAACACCTGTTATACACCTCTAGCCGATA
The DNA here is from genome assembly GCA_963169105.1 of Ceriagrion tenellum. Lineage (NCBI taxonomy): Eukaryota > Metazoa > Arthropoda > Insecta > Odonata > Coenagrionidae > Ceriagrion > Ceriagrion tenellum. The sequence goes on along the minus strand of OY720632.1, from coordinate 56,225,543 downwards.
TCATTAATTTACAGATGGATTGGAAGCATGCAAAGGACTTGCTCTTTATTTTAACTAACTACTCCATTTGAAATCGGTCTGTAATAAAAGTTTAAGTATTCCAAAGTTGAACTATTCCACTGCGTATATTACTCCACTAGAGCTGAGCGATCGTTCCTCATCCTTCTCGTTCCTCGTATAATTTATCGATTTATTTCACCTTCGTCCCCTAGCACAGCGACGCTACGCAAAAAAATACATTCGGGTGGCTGATGGAGAGCATCAAGATGGTATTTCATCATCTCCAGCGGCTCAAACGGAGTGAAAGAAGCTTCTCTTCAATTGCAGCAATAAAATGAAAAAGCGTAGAGTAAGCGCACCTGGTCCCGTGGAGGTATCCTTTAAAGCCACACACCACGAAGAGTCCTTTAGGAATTCAGAAGCAGTAAATCGAAAGGCAATATTTTTCTCGCTCCAAATTTAAAGAGACGGGGAATATTTTCACGATAGTAAAACACTACCGGCGGTATTTTCCTTCATATTTCCTTAGGGAGTGAGAAGGTAGAAAGATGTGACTGAAATTCAGGAGATCTTCTTGAGCCTAAGGAGGGCGTCTGTGAGCGGGAACAGAAGTGTGGGAGAGAGGATACAAAATAAGGTCATAAACCTATATGTATAAATAGCTCTAATCTGAAAAGAAAAATGCACAACTCTTTTCTTCTTTGATGCCTTCATAATTTTTATGAATAAAACATATCTCAAAGTTTCCTCAACTTCAAATTAGTAAAAATACACCGTAAATAACTTAAATATACCCATTTTTTTACCAACGAGAATGAAGCCAAGACAGCGCAGAGGTATATAGATACCATTATTATTCGCAGTTTGCCAAGTTGGAAGGATCAGCTTTGGAACAGAAACGCTGAAAAAATTTGCGTAAGTAGTGTAATTGTTGCGTTTCTGAATTGATTTACTAAAAAAATGGAAATAAAATATCATCAAAACACAATAACAGTTACTAATTATGGTATCGGACAAATTTTGATCTCTAGTTATGATAGGCGGCTCATTTCTCGCAAGAAGTAAAGGGTTCAATCTCTCGCGTCAAGATACCATCTATCGTTTTTCATCTTTAGTGTCAATCAAGGGCAGAAGTCTCGTCCGGTAACAAGAAAACGAATACGAGAAGCAGTGTGATCAATGATATCCTAGTCGTCCGAAATGGTTCATTTCCCACAGATCGGCGGCCCGCGCGCTAGACACCCGTGCCTAGGCCTCGAGACGTTCCCGCCACACCCTCGGCACATCCACTGCAAAAATACAACCGTGGCAACAGTTGAGGGCTAAATTCGCCCATGCGTACAACCAACCCTCGCTTTCCCTTAATCCCTTTCTCCGTGCTTTTCTCCCCCCGCACAACAACGTCTTTCCTGTACGCTCTTTACTCGATATGTCCTCTCTCTTTCCCCTTTAATTCCAGATCCTTCTCGCCTCCATGGTAAATTTTTCAAAAATTTTCGCTCAATAACTCACAGGAAATTCTCTATTCTAAACCTAAGACCTTTCGTTCTCTCTTTTTACTTCCTTCCAAGATTGAATTCAAACATAATCCCCTTTAGTGATGACGCTGTTGTTCCGTTATAACTGTTCCATCGCTCTATTTCTCCTATCTTAGATTATTTTTCAAATATTCCGCTTAAAATACTTCATGCAACATACATGCATATTGCAAGTTCTTCCGTCTTTCTGTCACTCCTCCAAATAATTCTTCGGAGATAGCAGACAAATGGAAATTCGTTTTTTAAAGCGTCAATAGAGTAAAAGGATTCTAAGTGGTATTACGAAACTGCTAATTAACCAAATATCATCCGTAGTCTTCTCAATTAAAAAATTCATAAATAAAAAGCTAAATCCGTTCAAACAAAATGACAAAGAATTAAAGTAATAAAAAACCCCGGCGAACATCAACTGTACTCCAGATCGGTTTCACAGTAAGGTTTCAGGTATGTCATATGGTAAAGCCAGAAGAAAATGATTCATCTACATACACAAACATTTGGATGAGAAGCAAGATTTCCACGACATACTGCTCGCTGCAGCACGCGCGCTGGGTTCACACCAAGGTAAAAAGAGAGTTCTTTTGTCGTAATTCTCTTACTGGAAAAGTAGTACACTTTTTCCATGTTTATTCCAAAACATAATTTTAATGAAAGCACGCTCCAATATCTAATCTGTAATTTTCAATACTGAGATTCTGTCCTCCAGACAAACGGACCCAACATGCAGAGAAAGTATTAATCTGTATTCGATGCAATTGAAATTCTTTATCACCATAATTCACAACAAACATCACATATGTATCATTCCTTTTAATCTCTGTTTTTTTAAATAATTTTATTGCAAAGCAATCCAGCTTACACAATATTCAAATATTGATTATATTATTATACTTTAAAGAAAAGTGGAATGACATAATCTTCATTATATTCATGAAGCACACGGAATTATACAATACCACAACACGAAATACTTGATCGGCAAGGTTAACTCCTCCCTCTAAGGAGAAAATTCTTTCTTCGACATGGCTGGGCATGCAGATTTCCACAGCTACTCACCTGAAAGGAAAGATATCGATGATGCAGTACGTTTAAAGCATTCAAATAATTGGTATACGTAACACGACCTCAAGAAAACAGAAAACACGTATGAAACAGAGAAGCATTTGCGACATTATATATGCCACGCACTTTTACTGCAATATAGTATTGGTACCACATCTATGCGCTTGATTTCATATAGATACTCCTTCTCAGGGAATATTCAGATTCAAAAACTACAAACAATTATCTTCGGATAGAAGAGACCAGAACGCAGTAAGAAATCAACATTATATACAATGGCCCTATGTGCTTATAAACAAATTATTACCGTTACCGGAAAGAGAGAAACGGGCTTATAAATTATTTCAAGTCGTGGTCGTAAGAGATACCGACCTCTGATATGAGACAGGAAAGAACAAACAGATTTTAAAGTCAGATGGCTTGGTAAAAATCAAAGCGTAAGGCAACTCTACTACTGAAACGATACTAGCGATCACTAACGATATTCAAGCAAAATTGTAATAAACATTCAAGTGTAGGGCACTCACTTTAAGGTCGTGATCACAATGATGATGCCCCTAAAATAAAATAAAACTTTTTGGAGCAAATACCTTGGACAATGTTCATTGATTTACTCATCGTATTCTCCAATGAACTAAGAATACACTATTCATTGAATATGTAACTTCAACATAGACGTAGTGAAATCTGTCCATCGTACACAAAAACATTATAGACTAAATTGTAAACTAGGAAATCAGGCCTTGATTTCGACGCCAATCTCCCAGTTCCTCTTTCTTCCTTCCTCACAATTTTGCAGAGTTAATCAACAAACCGAAGGATATTGGTTTTTAATAACAAAAACGGATACTCCGCTTCAATGTAGATAGTAATTAATAATTATATAGTATAATAATATAGCCTAGTAATATATAATAAATATACATATAATATTATAGCCTAGTTATAAATAAAATTATGTAACCACTCAACCGACGACAGAAACGTGTTCTTACACTGGATAACCTCCATAAATCATTTAACACTAGTTACTGGGAAGAAACGTATCGTGTAACAACCACTTTCTTACGAATGAGTTTCATACACTTCCGCGGGTGCATTACCCAAAACTCACCCAAGTTTTTATACTCTCCGTTACATTCTATCCCCAATGCGCAAGTACTGAACCCTTACCTTCCAGGCCGTTGATTAAAACACGACCTGTTGTCCTGTCGGATAATGAAGACAACGAAGAGAGATATAAGAGAAACGGATATTTGAAGAGAGAATCTGGACCTCCCAGGTTATATATTTCCCATTCAGGACGAAATATTGCATCCAACGCTGGGCTGAACACACAAGTGTGCGGGTGGATGTGGTTGCTGCTCCGTCACAATATCCTCAGATGGGAAAGAAGTGCCGCAGCGGCGGCAGGCCTATGTGGTTTGAACAGCGTACCCGCACAGATGCTAGATCGCAGAAGCTGATTTATTGGCCGAGCTAAGAGGATTGCCCTGTTGGAATCCTCCCTCAGATACCATCAACTAAGCTGAGAAAAAAAACTTTTCTAGAGCTCTAAAGCTCGACTTTCCTCCCAAACTCCTATAAAGTGGAATGAAGAGCAAGTGCCACGTGAAATGAAGAAAAATAAAGTAGGTATCTCTATCAGAGAATTCAATGAAAGGACTTAATGAGAATCGTCATTCATCAGCACTATGGTAGCAAAGCCAAAACTCACGGGGAAATTGGATGTTCTGCACAGATATGGATGATGCAGGGTGCCTCCCTAAGGATTAGCACCCGTATTCTCAAACTACCAGCTACAGCCACACATCGGCGCATTTCGTAAACAGCGATTCTATTTGCAAAATTAGGTATTCCTTATTTCACTAAGCACAAATTAGTCTGCAGGAAATGAGTTAAGAGGAAAAGTAGTCGTGTTAAGCATAAACATTAACGAATGAAATGCTAACTGTGATAAGTTTGTGAAATTCCATATTTTTAATGGATTTATTATAATAACTCTTAGACCAGGTCATTAAGCACCTGATGATGATGCTTTAGCATTCGAAATCCGGATCGTGCATGTTGCTTTTGACCACAGTGGATTGTAAAAGTTATGATAATAAATCCATTTAAAATAAACATTAACTACATCTAAGGAAATTACTGATTGGCTGAATAAAGAGAGTGATCAAATATCGAGTTATTAATATTTAGGCTAACTCGGGTACCCCTCTGTTAATAAACTTTCCCAAACAATGGACTCTTCTCCCATTTCTCTTCTCCACATTCCCCTGTTTGCACGTTCCGCCTTTTCTCTCTCTCTCATCTCTAGTTATCTTCCATATATTCTTGCTCTCTCATATTCACTGGAGACAATGTAGAGCGTTTGGTGAAGCCCAGTAAAGCAACATCTTTCGTTGATCTACAATACATATTTGCCCAGCCGTCCGAAAACTGTACTGATCACGGGGTTCTTGGAAAGTAAGTCACATAGTACCTGTGGAAAAGAGAGGTCGGATGAAGGGGCGAGCGTTAGAGTGGGAGTAGAAGGGAGCAGAGGGGGTCAGGAGGATGATGTGAAGGGAGAGACGAGCGACCGAATCGATGAGTCGACCGGGAATCATTGAATGCCTTCTAAAGAGGTGGTGATGTAGAAGAATTATGCCCTATTGCTGGTCGGAGGGAAAATGATACTAATACCAGAGAGGGCAGACACATTCATCTTCATGACGCATGAAGATGAATGAAATAACGTCCAATATGTTCCAAATTTTTTTTTAAAGATGATAAATTACGTCTTGACATATCTACGGGGAGCTTTACAAGAATTAAATACAATTTGTACCAATTAATACCACGATAGATAATTTCGATTTGTTAAGAGTAAAACAAGATACTTCTTACGTAATAATGCTTATATTATACTGGCTCAGGAAAGACACGAAGACAATAGCACTACAGCAATAGAATAGAAGCTCTCCAGATACCACGAAGAAGTACCCACAATCCCACAGGTATCTCACAATATATCAGGTATGAAAAGGGATATGTTTAGTGCAATGATAAATTAATTAAATAGTAGGCTTACCTGCGTTTTGCATTCTACGTCGACGGTAGGAAAGAGTCATGAACTAGTTAACAGCCAAAGCCCGGACAAAATTTTAATTTATATCCTTTCGTCAATTGTTGCTGTAATATAACACATAATTTCATTAACTATAAAGGTGAAAAAAGATAACTAAATTGATTCAAATTATTATATTTGGCTGATATTCTCGATAAAAAGACGATATCGTACCTAAGGAGGCACCATTTTAAAATAGACAAATATTGGATCAACAGTTAGGTTACCCTTTATCTGCTTTTTCTCTTCGCGTTTTGAGGTTACTTTGACTGTCGAAGAATTCTGTGAAAAATTGCATTTTTTAACAAAATTATAAAGAAAAGCTAATCAGCGAAATCTCTTCGTTGGAAGATGCGTCAAATATTTTCACCTAAAACATACTTCTCCGGCGATTAAAAGTTACTTTTCAACGCTTTTTAAACCCTACGCTCGACACGTGACCTTTTATGACGCGGATCAACACGTTGGGTCTCACAGACCCAAATTGATAAATTTATTTTTTCTTAATTATATTTAGTCGCTTCCTGTTTTCCTTCTCTAATATCTACGAGATTGTCTCTCTGCAGTGGTATGGGTAATGGGAAGCCTTCGTAAAATACAACATTTGGCTTTATGCACACATATAGTAATATTTAACCATTTTAAATATCATAACAAGACAACAATTCGAAAAAATGGCAAATGCGATAGAGTACTGTTAAAAAAAAGTAAAAGTACTTAGCAAAATGAATTCCGTCAGGAAGAATAAAGAAAATCACGTACGTATTGAAATATGACGAACGAACTTTCATTTAGAATGACACAAAATTGATCCGTGAATACACACGTCGGGTCCGAGAGACTCACACTGTCTTCAAAGCATTTGTAAATTGAACACGCTAACATCACAATTACAATTACGAATGCAGAACGAATGGTTGAGGTGTAGTCCAAAGCAACCGAGAATATCAATTTACATCGCCCAGCCATTTAGGAAATATTTTAACTAAGTATGCACGCTGGGTCTCACAAACCCAACGTGAGCAACGAAGGGTAAAATTCACGCATCAATTCCAGGCTTCCAAAAAATCCTTCCTATCCTCCTTTACATCAATGGCGCTTTCTACTGTGCAATCATATATCTTACCTCTCCCTTCGCACAGACCTTCATCCTTAACCTCTTCCGTCCAAGAGCAAACTTATTCCGCCCCTATTACCATAGCATTCCATGATTTTTTAACTATTACACTCATATACGCACCCAACAACTCTCCAAAGCCTCGGAAGACGTTAACCCATTCATTCTGCCGCCTTTCACTCCTTCGCTAAATTTTGCTTTCTATTCCCTGTCTTTGCACTCCAGTTTAAAATCACCCTTTCTTATTTTCACTACCTATCCATTTTTGGTCTGTCTTTGTTGCCCGCCGACTTCTTTGAAACTGAAACGTAATTTCTTAATGCAATTCACGTTATAACACTCCTTTGACCCTTTTTAAGCTTTCTTAAAATGATTTCCACACCTAATATCCCCGGGTAAGTTATTGGGCGCAAATCCCCTTAACATTTTCCTCTCCAAACACTGGTTAATTCCATTCATTGATCATTTCTTCTTCCAAATCAAAACTAATTGCGTCTGTTTTACACATGTTTGTGATATGCCTTAACGGCATTAAAAATTAAATAGTACGTGTCAATATTCATACGAATCGATAATAATGAAGAATGAGATAGTATTATTTTCTACAAAGGGACCGTCGTCGGTCAATTCTCGAATTCCCGACCAATTTGCCCTCTTTTTCTCAAAATTCTACCAATATGCGATTTATTCTCGCTCTCCCTTCCACTTTTTCTAAAAGACTGCACGAGAAAGAGGGAGGGAAAGCGGGAGACAGCGGGAGGCAGCGGGAGGTAGCGGGGGAGCAAAAATAAAGAATGCGACCGTCTCAATGGTCTCTCCTCACCTCTTCATTTCACCTCCAGAAAACACATATAACTCGCATGGTATGCTGAATATCACTCTCCCTCTCTATCACTTACACAAGCTGACATTAGTGTCATTATTCTCTCTCCATACCCTTGGTGTGTAAAAACACGCGACTTCTGAACCATAAGATACATATTCAAAATTTAAGGTGCTTTGATGCCACATCCTGCATACTTATCTCGGTCTAGTATCATCGACTCTTTACATGTCTAAAAGGCTTCAAGGAAAATAGAGAGGTAAAGCTGGGTGTAAGTAGTGGGAGAGGAAAGGAAAACAGTAGCACAAGTATCGAGAAGGTAATAAAACATCAACAATATTTTGAAAGGCGAAGCCATGTTGTGAAGGGTGATAGGGGTGAGTATGCTGCGGAAGCGTGAAAGAAGGATAAGAATAGGAATTTTTGACAATATGATAAGAAGAGGTGGTCATCAGAAATTTAAGCGAGACATTTTGGAGTCTTCCATTGGTGGTATATTAAGGGAAGGTTCCAAAAATAAGGATGATAGGATAAGAACTCTCACTAATAACTTCAGGATTGACTTTGAGGAAACTCTCCACATTGGAACTAAATGAACCTGACGATGTCATTATGTGACGAAACCCGGGTCGTAACAAATAAATCTATTTAGTCCTGCTAGAATATTTTAATTTCCGATAGGAATTGTTAAAAAAGCTATCATTCGGCCAAAACATGTCTTTTTCTATTACCAGACTGACGCTGGTGAAAGTTTACCAAACCCGCCTTACTTTCTATTAAACCGTCACATCCCACCGCACAGCATGGCAACTGAGACGTGCTTCCCTTCCCCCAACAACCCCACTACTCCTCCTATTTCTCCCTGCCCACCCACGATGCACTCGTAGCTACTTCAATCCGCTGTTCAACTCCCTCTTTTTCCCATTCTCAGCCTCCGTCTCTCTCTCTCCCCTACCACTCAACTACTCCCACAGCCTTTCCTTTCATTATTACTCTTCTCCTTACTAGTGGGGTCACGCACTCGTTCCCACGAAAAGAAAGGGTCGCTCACGCAGGCTTCATCCGTGCAAAGAATATCAGATATGCCAACGCGATTCTATGCATCTGTGGATATATTCGCAATTGTGAGCCTTCATTGCCCTTCAAGCTAATAAGTTAACGCACACAATTCGTCTTTGCCCCTTACCAATTAAAGAACGACAGTCGAAAAAGCAATCAGCAGACGGATAGGCGGAACTCTACAGTGGTGACGAAACTTGGCCGCGGTTACATGCGCAAGGCACAACGTCAAGGAGAATATGGAAGGGATTAGTAATAATAATAATAATATATTTTACTCCACAGTTTCATACATACTTTTTTTACAAATAATAGGAGCTTTAGGCAGACTCAAAGGTGTCACCTGTATGGAGACTGCCTTCATTAAATGAATAGCATCGCTAGCATTTAATAATCACTGTTTTCCAAGCATAAAAACAATTAATTGGAATATATCAGTTTTGCCCATTATTTGAAAAATTGAATGCAATATACAACAATAAAAATACATCGAGCAAATAGAGTAAATTCATGTAAAACAGGAATAATACTTACAAATTACTACATAGGACAACATGAAGCGAAGGGGAATGGAGAGAACACGGCAAGTGACGTTTCCGATCAAGAATTACTTGACTTAAAGAGAAGGGAAGAGAATCGACAGGTCGTTTCATAACTGAGCGAGCTTTTGTTGACTTCCACAGAGAGCGCAGTAAAAACTTCGCACTTTCGATTTCCTTCATTAACATTTTTTCGCCTATCTCTTGAAAGGACCCAAGGTAGAAATTGAACTGAAATCAACGGATGCAATTTAACCCACCCTAAAAAGGTAGGTGCAAATTAAATGATTTCAATTAATACTTAGCCACGTACAATTCAAAGCACTAGAACTTTTTGAGACTAAAAATTGAGTTTCTAGCTCGAGAAAATGCGACAATCATGTGACGATCGTTTTAAAACTCAAAGTTTTCCTTATATTACTGAGCGGTTAAAGAAGCCATAAACAAAATCTCTTTGTGGAGGGCGGTAAATATATTATTTTCCACACATTAAATTGCCGGCTATGCTCTTATCACAAAACAGTGTATGCATTAACCCAAATTGTATTCCTTAAAACGATCCATTAAGTATGCGAAAGGATAAGAATCGAAGAAAACTGAGATAGCTCTCAGTAAACTTAGCTCTTAAGAAAGTTACCAATTTGTAGAATTCATTCCGTTCAATAATTGAGATTATGTATTTCAAAGTAGTTTAAATATTAGTTCGTAAAATGTCTCGAAAATGGAAATAAATATCTAAAAACATGGTCAAAAATAAATTTTGAGTTACGTAGTTAAGTAACGAGGACTATGCGCTCGTTTTTATTAAAATCTATCTTTCCGAATATCCCGTATTTGCCATCTCAAGGAGCGAAAATTATCCAGAATTCAACTATTCAAAATAAAACAAAACATCATACTAATCACCACCAATGCACACACTATCATTTCAAATCGGCAAATACCTTCCCGTCGGCTCATTTCCTCCCTTCCCTTATAATAATGCCTCCTTTCTCTCGGCCATGAAGTGTGTGAACGAGTGTCACGAAGATGAACAGTTGCATATCGTTGAGATTTTCTCATTTTCCAGCACGGTGGCTCCCACACTGATTCACCACACCTCCCCTCCCAAATCCCAGTACTTCTAATTCTCCCCACCTAGCCATCCTGAACCCCTTCTCACGCCCATCATCCAAACCACACTACCACTCTGAATCAGGCAGTAATCCTTTCAGAATGAAGAATGTCGGCCCCGGTGGCGGCGGGGTTGAGTCCTCGCCTTTCAGTCCGAGGGTCGCGGGTTCGAGTCTCGCATGGGTGGTTTTTCACCGCCTAGAACATGGGTATTGTTGTTCGTCTACTGTTAATTGTTAAGCACCCAATGTAAAAGATACTTCTTGTGCTGTTTTCGGGAATGTGAATTTAAATAAATAAATGCCCTTCACACTCAACTAATCAAAAATTAAATTTTATCCAAACCTAAACACGACACTTAGCCCGCTGAAAGCCATTTTACGCACATCCGCGGGAGAAAAGGATACTTCTGGCACCTTCCAACGTTATTCACTCCTATGAAGTTATACCATTATGCAGGACAAAATTGTCGACATTTGTGCTGGCTTGGTATACGAGGTGTGTTCAAGTAAGTTCAAGTAAGGTGACTTTTCAAATTTCGCGGGCAACATTTTCGATTTTTTTGTTTTGTTGTGTTGGTACACATGTCCCAAACATTTTTTTAAAGTTTCAAAAGTATAGCATATTTAGTTTGTTATTGACAGATACAAATGTTAGACGTGTATTGGAGTGCTCGGCGATTTTCTGCTATTAAAAAAAATGGTTCAAAAGAATTTGCATCAAATTTTGTGTAAACAATGGAATTAAGTGCTCCAAAACACTTTAAATGTTGACAGTGGCATACAAGGACTCTGCTCTAAGTTAAAAAAATGTTTTTAAGTGGTACAAGCTCTTCCAAGATGGCCGAGAAGATGCCAATTACGAACCTCGCTTTGAAAAAAAATATCGTCGAATCACTATTAGAGAAGTTGCTGAGGATGTTGGCATATCGGTTGGCTCGTGCCATGCAATTTTTGCGAATGCTTTGGGCATGAGACGTGTGTCAGCGAAGTTCGTTCCGAAACTGCTTAATTTCGACCAGAAGAACCGTCGCATGAGCATCGCTCAGGAGCTGTTGAATGACGCCAATGATGATCCTGATTTGCTCAATAGCATCATAACTGGTGACGAATCATGGGTATATGGTTATGATGTCGAAACCAAAGCCCAATCGTCCCAATGGAAGTACCCAGGAGAACCAAGATCGAAAAAAGCACGCCAAGTTCGATCAAATTCAGGGTTTTGCTCACTGTTTTCTTCGATTACCGTGGCGTGGATCATCAGGAGTTCTTACCACAAGGTCGTACGGTCAATAAGGATTATTACCTTGAAGTTATGCGCCGTTTGCCAGAAGCAATACGAAAAAAACGTCCGGGATCGTGGAAAAACAATTCATGGCTTTTGCATCACGATAATGCACCTGCTCACTCATCGTTGCTTGAGGGAGATTTTTTGGCCAAAAACAACACCACAATCATGCCTCAGCCACCATATTCACCGGATTTGGCCCCCTGCAACTTTTTCATGATCCCAAAACTGAAGAGACCTGTAAAAGAACGGAGATTTGCAACGATTGAGGAGATAAAGACTGCATCTCAGGAAGAGCTCAAGGCTATACCAAAAAGTGCTTATCAGAATTGCTTCGAGGATAGGAAAAAGCGTTGGCACAAGTGTTTATATCTGGGGGGGATTACTTTGAAGGGGACAACTTGAATATTGAAGAATAAATAAATATTTTTTCATAAAAATATAGTCACCTTACTTTTTGAACACACCTCTTATATGTCTGCGAAAGAAAGGTACGAGTAGTGTGAACATGAGCTAGAGGGCTTAAGATATTTTAGCATTAATTATCATTACATAAAGTGGAAGGATGTAAAGAAAACGGAAAAGTCATGTAATAGTGGTGGTGGCATGAGGCAAAAAGTATCCCCACTTAAGAGCATAAAAAAATTTATATTAGCATAAAAATTACATTACTTAAGTGCAAACTCAGTGCCCTCAGAGAAAATCTTTGGTTCATCATTCACACACTAAGGAGCATAGGGCCTAGACTGGCAATTACATAAGTTACTCGAATTATTGGATAATGCATCAAAAATTTTCTGCTTTAAGTATAATTAGCTCACACTGAATTGTTTTCAAGTAACAAACATTTTGTCTCGAAATAAGTACAGATAAAAAACTGTTCCTTCATTTAAAATACTAGCAGTTTGAATAAAACACCGAAGAAGTGCATTTTCCACGGATTTCTTTCATTTAAGTTTTGCCTAACACGAGATCTGACCGCTTGTCCGTAAATATATGCTTTACTCGTTGCAGTTTGGATAAATTTTTGTTCTCAAATGTGGTCATCATTATAAAATATAGGTACAATGGTTTTCGTAGGCATACTTCAATACTTTTAAGTCAATGTTGTAAAATGGAAGTATATACTCCTGGAGCCTTTCTGTGAAACTTCCTGTTGGACGCAAGTACACGCAATACGTGTGCCGATAAATTATCCCTGACGGCTTTTACGTCCATAATAGATTTGAAAACCCTCATTGGATAGTTCTGACAAGGTTCTGACAAGGCTTGAACGCCACCACCATACGATGTTAATATGAGTAGAGCGTCGGCGCAAGAGAAAGCGATTCGCAAACCTGTAGGAAGTTGCCACCATTAATCAAGGTTAGCACAAACTCATCCGAGTGCGTACGCAATTTGCGAGGTGAATGTCAGAGAAACTCGTGAGGTAAGGAATGATTATCGATATTCGATAGGAAGTTCAACAACCGCTAAACTCGATGGAGACTTGGCTAGAGCAATATGCCAAAACTCTCTTCTCTACAACAATGACTGCCAATCATTTCAGCTCGTGTACATACAGCCTTTCAAAGTTGGTTCCAGCGGCTCATTCAAAGGAAATTCAAGAGAACGGGTTCATTGCAAAATTTTAATCGGAAAATATTTTTTAATGTGTGCTCTCCCACCAGCAGCTCCACAAAGTTTGAGTAATTTAAATAAGTTATGCAGCTAAAAAGAGAATATGTCATATTTATGTACTCATTCACCATATTCATTTTCCAACCAAGAAATAATTGAGCTGTGTTTAGTAAATTCTTCACTCTCATAAATATTATTTTCCCCTTAATAACGATAATTATCATTCAAAATTAAATTGTTCAACAGAAAATGTAAAAAAAGAAAGAAAAAGCGATTAACGCTAGGGACCATACTGGGACAGCAAACACTTGCGTCTGTGTTTTATTAAGAATTTGGAGGAACACATTACATCAGAATGTTTAGATGTTTTATACAGAAAAAGGCACACGTCAGATTTCACCGAAGAGAATCAAAACTCCTTGATTCTGCATCCATGTTTAAGTTAAAATTCTGATCTGAAAAGGTATTACTCAGCCGACGTCATTTGGAGATCGAGGTAAATATATAGCAATGATTATGCACGTTTTTCCCCTACTTTTGCGTTGTTGGCAGAAAAGGGTAAAAAAGGGTCATTTTGAAAATTGAGACAGATGGAAAGGAAGATGAGAAGGGACATTTCAGAGAGACTTAATATGAGAGCCACCTGTACGAGAATAAGACGGATGAAGTAAATGGAAATCTGGCTTTTAGAATGACTGTTTAAAAGTCTATCAGCACCTGAATGGTAGGTAGTGTTAGGTAGGTAGGTATGATAGGTTGGGGTAGTAGGTAGGTGGCATAGGTTGAGTACCTAAATCCTAGCATGGTTTAAATAATACCTCTCTGATCGCCAACAGGCGGTGAAGGGTATGGAAGGCGTTTGTTCTGATCCATCCCCATTGCCTAGGGGATGTACCTCAAGGGTCCATTCTAGGGGACTTTGTTATTTAATATTTATGTCCATGAATTATCAAATGTGATTCGCACCTGTCAGTACCATTTTTACACGGATGACCTACAAGTTTATGTAGAATGTTATTGTAATTGCATTAAGGAAACAGTTCCATTGCTTAATAAGGATATTCACGCTATATGTGCATGGGCATCGGCCAACGACCTAAAAAAGAACTCTCAAAAAATGAAACCAATAATAATAGGAAGTCCTTCCTTTATAAACTCTCTTGACTTTGATTGCCTCCCTAAAATAACGGTTGAAGGAGTACAACTTGATTATGTTGATGAAGTGAACGATCTCGGTGTTGTTATAAATAGAACCTTGACTTGGAATTCACATGTTCATGGTATTTCTAATAAAGTTTTGAAAAAACTTTATCAGCGGAAGCAATTCAGACACCTAATACCTTTTCCGCTACGCCAAAAGCTGGTAACCTCTTTAGTTTTACCACACATAGATTACTGCTCGCTGGTGTTCACGAATATATCAAAAGAACAAATTGCCATTCTACGAAAATTACAGAATTGTTGTATACGATATATATATATGATATCTCACGCGATGAACATGTCAGCCCGTATTATAAGATGTTAAATTGGTTAAAAATTGAAGAAAGACGTATGCTGCAAATGGGTGTATTTATTTTTAAATTATTAAATGTAAATATTCCACTGTATTTATATGACCAATATGTATATAATAAGGACAAAAGAAAGCGAATGACTAGAAATAATTCGAACTTAATAATACCATGCCATAGAACAACTCTTATAATAGATCATTTTATGTATCATCGTGTAAATTGTGGAATTCTCTTCCTCAGAATATAAAGACGTTGATATCAGTGTATGCATTCAAGAGAGCTCTGAAAGAGTATTTATGTTCTAAATATTAGTATATAAAATGTAACATTTACTTATTTCTTTGTTTTATTTTTTGTAAATTGTGTAATATTAGTAGCTGTTTATACAAAGCATTGTGTTATGTCTTTAATCTTTTTATGTAATTTTTCCAGAGACAATACCAACCTCTAATATCTTGTCTCCTGCAGGTCATTATGTAGCTATTACTTTATTACTTTACGTTGTTTGTAAATCTTATCAGCAGCTTAAAATATAAACAAATGTAAATGCCATGTACTTGTGCTCCATGGGATTATATGATCCCAGAGTAAAATGTTCCTAAAATGTTTCCTAAAATGTTAACTGACGTACTTTCTGGCACTTGTGAACTAGTAAGGCAATGAAAAGGGCAGAGCCAGACTAAGAGAGAATGTTAAAACTCTAGCTATTGTACTATGTTATTAAATTCACGGTACGACCTCTATATCCAAGCACGAACTTTAAAAATTGGTATAATGTGAACGTGGATCGATAAGAATGAGATATTTAATTTCCTACCCATAACTGCTTTCGTTACGTTCACGGGTACAAGAATTTCCAGCGATACAGAGCTGAAGAGTTACCATGAACTAATTCCTCGGCACGTTGTGGGCATTAAATATATCCAAACGGTTCTTAACTCATGAGGAAGGGTTTTAAAAGGGTTCCACGCCACTTCATAACGAATTGCGGAATGCCGAACTAACTACATGGGTTGGTCGCCATTTGAGAGAGCCGAAAGTAGTTGTGAGTGTGAGAAAATTCTCTTCTAATTTTGAGTGACAGTGCCCACCAAAAAGTTGTCACAGAAAGATACTAAGTAATGAGGAAACAAATAAGAGGGTGAGGGAATAAAATTCCCAGGAAAAGCTGGAGTAAACGAATATGAAAACTGAACTGTTACAACTCCGAGAAGAATTAACCTTCAACATTTTCCAGGAATAAATTGTCCGAACAAGGTGATTTGCATGCATTTTCTCTATCAATGAGATGAGCAAAGGCAATTTCAATGAAATTTGAAAAAAGTTACACAGTAAGTCGTACGTCATGTTCTAACCTGGTTTAAGGTAAACGTGATGAATGGAAAGCACTGTACAATTCCAAATTACAAATAGTGAGATATAACATAGTAAATTTCTTTTATTCAAGTTTAACTAAGTATGACCCACAACTTATTTTAAGCTTGATTCCACAAAGTATTATCTGGTACTAGTATGCTTATCATGCACTCATGCATTACTTATACGTGTAGTATTGACTTTTGCCAATCAAGTTTTGATGAAATGCATCACTGATTCTGATATAAAATGCTTGAACTCCAAGAGATGGTGGATAATGGAATAATTTTTTTTGCAAAGGGAGGCTGTGAGGAAGGAACAGGGCACAAGGAAAGAGTTAAGGCAACACGCGAAAGAAAACGTGTTTAAGGAAAAAACGGACACGAAGACGAGGATCGAAAGAGGGAAGGGTTCTTTATAGAGTGAGAAGTTGGCCTAAATAATAAATTGAAGACCTCCCAGGAACACTAAAATCGTTTCCTCGATTCATCAACTCCTAATTTATTTCTAGTCAAGAATATGTGTGAAATGAGGGAGTGGCGAAGAGTAAAACAAAAAGGAAGAAAGGAATTAGAGTAGAGAAGAAGATGATAAAGAAGAGGTTATTGAGAAAAAGCTAGTCATCAACCTCAAATGTTATTTCTTCTTCGGATTTTAGGGTAGTCAGAGGAGAAGCTTTCACTTATAAGATTTTATTACATCTCAAAATCGATATGACTAATTTCACCGCCAACAAAGCTGTTCGCATACGTTACAAGTCTTCACAATTCATTGTTAATAAATGTATATTCAAAAACCTTCCGACCCGCGAAAGAAACAACGCTAATCCACCTATCTACGTAACACTACATGGTGGGGAAATAACTTAGAGAATTTTACAGCTTTGCAAATAAAAGAACTAACCACGTGTAATACATTTCAAATATAAAAAACACTTCGATGGTATGTTTTCATTAGAATATTTTCCGTTGGGATTTCTACTCATTAACGATATCAGTACATAGAAGATACTTGACTTTTTCAATACTAAAGAAGCAAATATGAGATTTAAAAAAAACAATTGTAAAATCAAGGAACAGAAATAATTTAACATAAATTTGAGCTGGTAGTTTAAAGAGTGCTGATAATTTCCCAATAAGATATAAGGTTAAAAATCATGGTAATAATAGAGTGAGGTAAACCTTCGATGGCTACAATTACTGCAAATCTGGAGGTATAAATTGGCCAATCTAACCACATATAATAGTTCGCGGGGAACAAAAAAGCATCATAAAAACACGGAGTGTCTCCACGTATCGTTAGTAAGAAAGCGTTCCTCTTCGTATTTTAGGAAAAAAAAAGAATGAACGAAAAATAACGAATCATTTTATTCAACCGCACGTCTTTCAAACAATGTCCCATGATTAAATGATAAACTCAAAGGAGGGATATGAATATTCTACCTGTGGCTTCAACCAACCCAATAACCACGGCACAACCATCATTCACTTGGGTAACAATATGGAAGATGAGCGCGTACCATATTTTTCCATCTTTTCTCGCGTTTTTCACCCTCTCCATTTCTCTACGCCGCGATCCTCCATTCAATTCCACTCCCTCCCGGCCCACGTGCGATTGCACTCGCCGCACCCCTTCCTTTCCACTCCACACTCCCTGTCTGCCCGTCCACATATTCCCAAAACCCTCATCCTCCGCTCCCGACACAATTTCAACAGCAAGAGAAACCGCTGATACCTTCATCATTCACCCCTGCGGAATCTTCTTTGGAACGATGCTATCAACACCCTTTTATCACGTCAGTTGCCTGGGAATACAAGGCCTGCAGCCAAGCATATGAGACCCTCTCTCATTCCGAGGTGACGGGTATTGGTGAGCTTCGAGAGTTTGTTGGCTAGAAGGGCGAATGTGCGGAGGCTGAGATGACATGGCATACCTAGATGAAACAGCGCCTCTCGAGGGGATTACAGAAATGTGATGATGTGGAGGACTTGTGGATATGCAATCGTAAGGGAGAGGGAGAAACAAAAGTTTAACAGGGAAGCACAGCATATGAAATACAAGTATAATGATCGAGCCACAGGAGCATCTTAGCACGACAAAGACGATATAAGCGGAAGAAATAAGAAGCGGTGGCAAGTTCAGGTACAGAAAGGAGTTGATCAATAGATGAAGCAAGAATTAGCAATCTGTCGACCACCTCATCACCTTTTGAATCTGTCGTCAAATTTCCATCCAAATATATGGTTATAGGTCTATCTAAGCTTTGAAACTCGGATTTTAGTTCTCGCAATCGTTCTTCTCGTTGGTCATAAAATAGCGTCGACGGATAAACGATTCTAACAGTACTCGTGAATAAATTTTTCTGTCGCTGAAACCATTGATACAACTGTAAGGAGAGCCTGCTTGTCACTGATATTCACCCAATGAAAGTGAGGCGAGACTGTACATGTACTACATTAATAATTATTTTTTTCTGACCAAAGGATAACAAAGAGAATAAGCTAACCCCCAACGTGAACAGCTGAATTTTACTCGCTTCGAGCTTGAAAGATCAACTTACGGTTCGGTCTCTTATTGAGTGAATAAAAGGTATCACACGGAAAGTAGAATAGAGAAGAGATGAATGTAAAAAAATATTAGCCACACATGCGCACTAGAAAAAGCATGAAAGACGGACACGAAGGAAGTGGGTGAACAATCAAGTGGGGACGAATAAACTCAAAGAAGTCCGGCGAGATGTTGTGGGACATTTTTGTTAAGAGAATAAAAGAATCAAACTGGTTAAAACTTGGAAATGTCCACTGGATTTATTGTAGGCACTACGCGTTTCGATGCTTATGCGCCATCATCAGGTACAAACATTTTTGGAAAACTTCAGTCATGTACATGTGTGCGGGGAGGGAAGGGGAGGTTAAGGGGTTGAAGGGAGAGGGAGGGAGGGGGTAGGGAGGGAGGTTTCATTGTGAGAGTGGGTGGGGGGGAATTTTTTTTCGACCAAGGTTTACGTCGGTAAAGAAAGCAGCCCTCACTTCCATAAAAAAGTTCCACAGTGAACCGGTGATTAAGAAATGGGTGAGACTCCCGTTCGTAGGGAAGTATTCATATGAAGACGCAAAGTGCTTCCCTAAAGATATATACAATATATGTTTCTACGTCCCCAACACCCTGAAATCTAATTTACAAAAAACGTTTGATAAAATTGACCCCTATATCAAAATCTGAGTGTTTACGAAATGAAGTGTGAAGGTTGTGACAGTGTGTATGCGGGGCAGACTGGGAAGAATTTTAGAGTACGGGCAGACGAACACAAGAGGTGCTTCTTAAAAAAGGACATCAGATCTCTAATCGCTAAACACTTCATCGACGAAGGCCACCACTGCAACTTCACCCTAAAGATCCTGTGGCTCGAGGGAAAAGGACGACGCCTTGACGCTCTAGAAAAATGGGAGATAATTAGAAGAAAACGGAGGGTCAAACTAATGAATGAGATAGAATTTGTGAACCATTCCCCCATTCTTTCCCTATCGACGTAAACCTTGATCAAAAAATTCCCCCTACCCACTCTCACAATGAAACCTCCCTCCCTAACCCCTCCCTCCCTCTTTCTTCAACCCCTTAACCTCCCCTTCCTTCCCCGCACACATATATATGACTGAAATTTTCCAAAATTGTTTGTACCTGTTGATGGCGCATAAGCGTCGAAACGCGTAGTACCTACAATAAATCCAGTGGACATTGCCAAGTTTTAACCAGTTTGATTCTTTTATTCTCTGGGGACGAATGTTGACACCCTTCTAGTCCCGATATTTTAAAAACATTCTTAGCTACCATCGCCCTCAAAGATTTTTTAAAGAAAAATTTTCAAACAACATTACAAAATATTACAAAAGGAAGCACTACCGTGTTCATTCTCTTTTTTGAATGGAATACTTGGGCCAGATGCATCTCAGCTTTAAGTTTTATGCTCGGCTCGAAGTCTTATACAGTTTAATTTTCATGAAACCGATTACTGAAACTCAGATTTAAGTTCTATGCTCGGCTCGAAGTCATTTAAAGTTTAATTTTCATGAAACTGATTTATGTTTTCATGAACCGTTTTGGTGGGAATCCAGGTGGTAGACTCATAATCACTTCATTCCACAATATCTACTCTTGATCCCCGAATAAGTGATTTCGTCCCTGGAGAGTGAACAAGTATCAATGGAATTGTCAGTTGGGTCTCGCGCGCCTCAACCACGTGGTTCGTCTTCTAACCTCTAAGACGTGAAAGTGGATCGAACCAATGCGATACGAGACGCTGGGCTTCGACTACACGACAGAGAGGCAAGGAGATGGAACACTGATGGTATAATTGAAGGAAGGAAGAGAGACCAATAGAGAGATCAGGAACACAAATCGACACATTTAGCAAGGTGATAACTGATCATGGAATCATCTTTTTATGGAAAGGCCGGGGCGAACGTTAGAAAAAAAAACACTATAATGCCAAGGCTGATGCGAGAAAAATGAGATGGAATCTCAAGCTGGAAAATCTATCAATCATACGCTAAATTGTTGATCGCGGAATTGAAAGCGATATAGTTTTTAGGAAACAGGATGGATATAGAGTTATTTAAAGATAATAGACCGGGTCAAGTATTACTTAAGCGCAATAACCTTATTGCTCATTTGGACGATATATGAAAATTTGTTCAATTTTGAATGAACAGGCTTCTTTTTCTGAATGTGCTTAAAAGCCCAGAGAACATAATAGCCAACTCAAAAAGATTCACCAAAATTATTCTATCATACAAGTAATGCAGCTAAGTTTTATCTTTTGAGCTTGCTTTGAATATAAATCCACTTGGAGGGGTAATGGATTATGTTGTAAATGACAAATGATATATCAAACGACAACGCAAAAAAATAAAAGACATTATTCTCAACAAAAAGAGAGGCTAGAAAAATCGTAGAAATATATACTAGAAAAAAATGACTGGAGAAGGAATAGAACTACAAACCTCAGACTTACAGACTCGATCAGGAGGCTTAGAGAATCCACAAGAAATTCAAAGTTCAGGAGTTCATTCTGGGTCCACGTGAATTTTGTACTCATTCCAATTAAACCTTATACCTGTAAGAACCCATTTCGGGTGGCCGAATAAAATAGAGGACATTGCTGGGAATTTATATTTTAATGCAAGAGAGTATTCCACAAAATATTCTTGTAAAAGTCTTCTCTTCCGTTTTTCGAAAATATAACTTGCATTTCCACGATAGTTTTCCAGAGGGCGTGCGTTACCAAAGAAGTTGTAAAACATATAAATGATAAATTTATCTTAAACAGGAAACTCATCTAGGGGAAGTACATTGCCACCACTATATAATAGCATTCCTATATATTATACAGGAAAAGTACAACGGGAACAGAGTAATCCACTAGGACTCTGTTCTAATTCCCAATCTCTAAAGTATCTATCCATCCTCAACGATAGATTCTGAAATGAAATAAACGGGCGGTATTCCAGCTTTCTATTATTCCAAAGATTTTGTCCTACACCGTCATTGACCTCACTTTTCTTCTCATTCACCATTGATTTTTGTAATTTGACTGCAATGCCTACCTTACCCTACTAGCCAATCTGCCCCCTTTCCTACCTCTCCCTGAATGTCTCCCAGCCAAACTCCATGAGTGGGTCCTAGATCGATCCTTTCCTCTGGCATGACGTCATATGTTGCCCCATTCCAGAGCAGCGGATGGTGTCTATTTGGCATTTCCCAAAAGCAGAGCCCAGAGATTGCTCACTCCATTCGACGTCACTTTTAACGCATAATTACCCCCAATTTCCGCCCGACATCCCTCCACTCATCATCTCACTCGGTCTCTCTTCAAGTGGAGAAAATTGAGTGGCGTTGCCTGGATCACACGAAGAGCCGAAATTGGGCTCAATTGCATTAAGAGTGATTATACACACTTTCTTTCCTCCACATACTTTACTTCTCACTTTAAAATTCCGTTATTTACATCGGAAATAATAAAGCAAAGATTTACGGAGAGAGACAGCAGGATTGCCCTAGTAATGTTTTAGGCCTTTGTAATGATTAATTTTTAATCCTGCGCCCGATGTAAAATTATACAAGTCAAAAAGAGAAAAAAGTAAAGATTGTAACCCTCAAATGGTGGAGGATGACTCCCGGCAGTTACGAGGCTGGAGCAGGTGGGAGGTTAAAGGAAAAGACAATCTGAATAATTGTCTTGTTTCAATTATATTGTTTCAATTATATTGTTTTCAATTATGTCGTTTGCATTATATTTTTTTCAATTATATTGTTTTCAATTATATCGTTTCCCTTATATTGTTTCAATTATATTGTTTTCAATTATATAATGTATTTCGATTATATTGTCTGTTAAATGGTTTTTATTGTGTTGTTTCTATGGATAATAGTGTAAAGTGGAACCTCTGTTTTTTTGTGTAAATTGAATATATTTTACCATTAGTTAATTGCCTCTTCAATTGGGAAGTGGAACCCAACCAATAGCCACATGCATCGAGAAAAAAAAATTACGGTGTGTTTTGTTTTGTATTTGGTGTGTGTGATGGCTTATAGAAGAACGCAGGACTCATCGGCGAGCCGGCGGTCCGCGGTTTAGGGGCTGGTCACCCCTGGCCGTGGGCTGGATGCACCCGTCCTTGTCATCTAAGGCTGACCACCTTGGGTGTAATGTCGGGCGGTATATGGCGCGCAGTCTACCAGTGCGCCCGATTGGAACTCCCGCCGACGAGGCGCACGCAGCTGTTGCCCTCTGAGAGAAGAACGAAGCAGGGAAGAGATCGCGGTGTGCAAGCTCTCTTCCGCCTCTGAACTGCCAGGGAACAACATATTTCCCGAAATTGTGCGTCGAATTAAGCCAGTGTGTGTGAGTGAATGCTGTTGTCTGAGTGTGGTGAGAGGTATGTGGCTGACGGTTGGGGATGTCCCTTGTTGTATATAGTTTATTCGCAATTTTTCTGTTAAGTGCCCGGAAATTGGCTTTAAATTTCTCGTGTTAATGATTTTTAAAGAACAGTGGTTCCAATTCGTTTACTTTTGGGGCAAAGTATGCTTGGCCACGTGTCCGTGATGCCAGAGCGGTATGGAGGTTCGGTATTATTTCTTTCTTTTTTTTTGTTCTGGGTTTTTGGAAATATTCTCAGTGTTAGTTGAGTGAGAAAGTTATCTCCATGTAATTGTTTGTTAAAACAGTGGAAGCAATAAATATTTTATCTATTATTGAAACTGCCTAGTACGAGAATAATTTCTTTGTGTAGGGGCCGTAAGGATCCTGGAGTACGGAAAACACGTAAGTATCATAATTCTCCACTGCAAGCTATCCGCATGCCCACGAGGTGAACGGGCCTCTGGTCGAACCCGGCGTAATAACCGACGAGAGGTACCCGTGACAAGATGATAAAGAAGAAAGAGAAAGTAAAAATGATATTTTTTACACTAAAAACACAAAAATCTCGAGGGTTTAGTATCACCGACTCTGGAAACAGAAATGTAATAATTTCTAGTTCTTGTTGACATTATCTTTCACCGGTAACCAAATTTCAGAGCCGTATTTAAAACCGTACGAGAGAGCTGGCACAGAGTAATCCATGCTCCAAAAAATGACATCTCAACAAATAATATATTTAAATGACACATATCTAGCTACTCGTCACTTGTTGTCTAAAAAAAAAAAAATAATACAGAACTGAAGTACAGCGAGTATTTCAAAATTATGAAGCTCTATTTATACAGATAAAACCTCCTTTCGTGTTGAGGTTTTTGGAGAATATTAGTCCAACAAAAGGGTGAATTTACACCCGAAACTTCCAGGGCGTTGTACTTTTCCCCTTACTCAGGCTTTCACATAAATCAATTCCCCTCCGATGTGAATGACCGTCTCTCATTGACATCCAATCTCCACTCACCAAAACCCTTCGTCCAGGAATGATCGACCTGATGGCCCAACATCAGCTCCATTATTCTAATGCCTTCCTCTTTATCTATTTCTTGAGATATCTCTCACTACCTCTTCCAGGCCATTTTTCTACTTTCCAGGTATTCATCCTCCCTATTCATTATCCCGTCGGTCATCCTTCCCTTCACCCCACACTCTTTTATTCCACTCCCCGCTCTTTCTCCATATCCATCCCCTTCTCTACGTAAAACTTCCTTCTTTGTTGGTCCCCGGCAAGCCTAGACGCATTCAGAAAATCAAGAAGGTATAGACAGTGGGGGCAGATATCATCCATTTTCAAAGGATATTAAATGCATGACCAATTGAGACTATCCTTCTCGTTCGTAAGCTTCTATCTCAGAAAATAAGACCCTTCATCCTCGACCCTCTCTCCCCAGGAAACTGCTCTTTTTCCACACAAATACCGTACCTCGTTCGTTATCGTTAGCGGAATAATGTAAGTTTCACACAATTCAAGTTTTCTGGATAAGCAACATCTAACGTAAACCATTTTAATATTAACTGCGTCAAAGGAGATTTAAGAGAGCATTTCAAGAATTCTTGATCAGAAACAATTGGTTGAAGAATTCGAGCCGTATTAAAATCAAAACAGAAACGAAAGCAATATAATGCAATTCGGCTAAAATTTCTGCTCGTCTTTCCCAGCAGGTTATCTTGAGACAGATTTTCTTCTCGTTCCTCTTGAGAAGCAGGCGGAATTCTGGTATGGCTAAAGGTTGATCGCTATTGGCTGAGAGACCGATTCAAGAGATTTGTAAACCGTTTAAGATGAGGAACATTTGATGGCGACGAAGCCGTCAAGGAGCTTTCACGACATGTCCGCTATCACGACGTTTAAATTACGTCATGTCATTCGAGAAATCTTGGTCAAATATTCTTGAGTAGGTTTTTACACTGAATTTGATGGTTCAAAACGAGAATCATGAAGATAATGGCCCAATTATTGCCTTTTTCTCAGTTAAAAAACCTCAATATCAAACTTCGACTCGAAGAAGTCTCCATGACAGAGGAATAAACTGTTATCAGCAAGAAGTGATCGACGTGACGTGAAGGAAAATCCTTAAGACAATGGATCCAGCGCTGAGATATGAGGAAAGCCTTGAAGTAATATCATATTTATTCTTTTAACTACAAAGAAATCTAACTAGCTTGTAAAAAAATAGAATAATGTTGTGAAGACTGAAATACGTGGTGTAAGAATGATTTAAGTTTTTTAATTCACTGAAGTTATCTATATACGTGTTTTTCTTATACCAAGGAAATTCTACGGGTGAGTCTCGTACACATAGAGTAGGGACCCACTGCACACCCCATCAGTTACGTATTTTCCTCTTTTTTTTTCTTTTCCTCTTTTTCGTCTTTTAACAACTAACACCGCAGTGAGATGACGGTCGATGCAAGGTTTATGTGCTCCTCGCAAAAATCAAGTTCCTCAATTTATTGTTACACCGCACGCCACTTTTAACGACCTCCCATAAAAGGAAATTGATGAAAAAATTGGTCAGGGCCATTTGAGTCCCGTATTCATGGAATAAAGGAGAAAATCGGCCGAAGTTGGGTAACTAAATGAAAAAGTCATTCGAGAAAAGAGAAAGAAAGAGAGCTCTTAGATCCAGCTGGTGGACGAAGCAGTGGTGAAAGCGAGGGAAATCGGAAAGTTAAACATATTTTATCATGTAAGATTAATGACTTAAGGAGCAGGAAAGCAGAAGTTTTCCGAAATACAAACTATATTCCATAATTTACGGAGAAAAGTTAACTGTATGAGGATAAAAAGGGAGCATATTTAAAGCAAGAGAGTAGTACCGAGTCATAGTATGAAGCAGCAACTTCTGGAATAGATCCTAGTTAAGTCCAAAAGTCCAATTGAAGAGATTATTTCCTAATTTTAAAACAGAAATTGCGTAAGACATGCCCTGTAAATCTTTTTAAGTTTTTAAGTTTTTCTGGCACTAAATATGACCTAATTTACTGAAATAATGTTGGAAAACTTTGTATGAGTGACCATGAGTGGTGGGAATCATGGTATTTCGATTCGAAAATACAGGAGGAGGTTTTGCGCCTCATTTCAGAAAACGATCACTCCATGACGTAAATAAGGTGAAAACCAAGAGGTGGAAGAAGCCTTGGTCCGATTGAATTCTCCTAATTGTTTTATTAATTAGAACGCGTATCATTGCTTGAGCTTCTTTCTCAGAAACAAACTCATGACACTAACGTTGAAACGAGTAGCAATTCTTAAAACCAATGGGCATCACAATTTGAAGTTTTTAATTAATATATGATGCTGTTCCACCACGTCCCGCCATGCTCTGTATAAGCCTTGTTTGCTCCATCGCACAACAGAAAGATGTCTTCCCAAAGTTTTAATTCCTGAACTACGTCACGTTAGAGTCGTAACAGGCTTTGATAGAGATTTATTTCCGAAAGAGAGAGAGTGCCAAACATGACTATGACGTCAACTAATAAAATTTGGCTCATAAGGTAATAAATCCAAGGTTCTATACAACGTCACCAAAGAAAATTGGAATTATAACTCATTTTAAGGAAGTAGTAGACAAAATACTTAAATATTCACTAGAAAGACAAATTAATACAGGTTTGCAAATGAATGAGTCCCTGGTAGACTTATAAATGGCCGGGGTCCCTGATGACAGAAACAATGCTAGTGACCAAAGGAGGCAGCTCCGTTTCCCACCACGTATTTCAACGCATGCCAGTCACGAGGCACGAGGAGAGGGCCAGGTAAAGACACCTATCCTCGAAATCAAAGTGAGGGCTTAGGATCTAGTTCCTGTTATTTTTCGGCCGTAAACTCCAAATGAACGAACGAGCATATCAAGAGTGGAATACGCGAGGCGAAAGTATCGTTTCACCCCATTTTTAATCTCAAATCGGGAAATTATCAAGCCTAAATTTAATTACTTAAATGCGCCGTTGAAAGACTTTTCCTAATGTTTTTACTTCCCATTTCGGATAGGAATCAATTGGACAAAATGATGAATTTTATGAAAGGATTTGCAGGGAAATGTTTCCAGAGAAGTTGAACTCAATTGAGAGAAAAAAGAGGGATTTTATACTTATGAATAGTTTTTGGGGCTATTTATGCATATTATTTAAATATTTATTCATTTGAAAGCATATTTAATTGTAAGATCTTACATATCATTTATAATTGAAATAAGTTAGTCTAACAACGTTGCATCATAAAATTAAATCTGGAATGAGTAAGTTTAAAAGTTTAGCAAAACTGAACGAAATTATATCACAACCGCAAAAAATAGAAAATTTTTGTTTGTATAAAAAATAAAATTAATATAAAAAATAGCATTTATCAATCGTTTCCATGGAGCAATGTCATCATTTCATGAAATCGATGCCATCAGGACGAAAAAGAACGGAAATTGGTAGAAGGCAACTAAATAGCCGTTCTCTTAAGTGCAATTATAAAAAATGAATTTAAAACGCGTCCCAATAATGAAATGAGTTAAAATAAAGAGAGCTAAATCCGAAAATATCGGCATAGAAAAATCCTCAACGGAACACGAAAAGAATAAGCATAGGTAATAGCGCGTAACAGTCTAGGTTTACATTACTAACTCTACCTCTGGTCTATCAAGAGGAAATTATATTTGCCCGGGGACGATAGAGTTCACTTCCGTTTAATCCCGGTAGGTATAAATTCTTGATTCATCATCTCACCGATAATGCTCACATCAACTAACCGATAGTCAGTTGTAGCACATAAAACTCGAACTCTCATTGATTATCAAAGAAAAATAAACGTCACGTCCTCTTGCGGTTGACATTATGCAAACTTTTTAAACCTGGCCTTTACCCTGATGAACTAATTTGATTCCAGTAGAAAGCTAGCGCGGTTACCCAAATGGTAACCATTTAATAATCCAAGTAATAAAGACAATTCCCTTCAAGTCTCACCAAACATTCTCATCCCTGGTATTGCTTCACCATTAACCATATCAGACACATAATTCATAACTCAGACACATAATTCATACACATAAAACCAGAAACTATATTACAAAAAGTCATACCTTTTTAATTCATGTAACACTATCGCATTTTACCCAGGATACCCTGAACTAAAGTGTTTTCCAGTCTGATGTTATTACTTCGCTTCTATAAGTAAAGCATTTAAGATATTAAAATTATTTTTCCTCAGTGTTGTTATTTTTCTGATTGGCTGATCCGACCTCAATTCATATACGTGAACAGTTACCTAATTGCTTTTTCTGATTTATTTTCATTTTAGATTTGTATATAAGAGGAAAATCTATCTTACAATTATTATTATTAACAAATGACACATAAGTATCAACACAGAGATAAGATGGTGGAGTAAGAGCGGGAAAGAGAGAGATAGAGGGCAAGCGAAAGAACAAGAGAGTGGACGAGGCAGTCAAGGGAGCGTTGTGAGGGAAGGCAGAGGAGACGTTAAGTCCCGGGCAAATTCAGCTGAAAATGAGACCACCTGCGGCCTCCAATCGAAGGAGACACGGAAAGCAAGGAGGGCAACAAATTGTTAAAAGGATAAAGAGAACAAGGGGATCCAGGAGAAAAGCGAGTCGAGATATGGGGTAGGAAGCTCGAATCATTAAGGTATGGGCAAGGTTGCATGGGGACGGAGGGAAAATAAAAAGATTGAAATCAAACCCCCGATTTTTTTGCATTCCCTGCTTTATTTGCCAAACCATTAAACCTAAATCCCCACTACCTGTCTCATTCCCCCGCCATCAATTACAGGCAGGTCACCGCCCACAGAGTTAAAAATAATACTAATTAGTAAACATGAAAAATTACAACTTATCCGCACTTACACTGGCAAATCATGATTGAAAAGTAGTGCAAATTTCGTGATGCGTATCATAAAAATCTCAGCTGACACTGTGACATGGAATTTTAGGTGAAATAAAGTGAGAGGAAAAGAGATGAATTTACTACGCGGCACAAGATTTGATAATAGATAACCTTGTTTCTCCTGTCACACGGGATAAGGTGATTCAGGGCATGAACATATACCATAAAATATATAAATAAAACATTAGGAAAAGGGAAAGATGTCAAAACATTTGCAGAATGTAAAGACAAGATCAGATGTGTAAACAATGCTATAGAGAATATCTTTAATTAGGGAGTACTTGAATTTCCATCACTAATATACGCACATATTTAAATATAAACACTAAGAGAAAAAGAGATTGGAAACATGCAAATGAAGAAAGTCTTTTTTAATTTAATTTTACCACCATAAATAGCATTACAATTGAGATATATGTTAACTATAAAATATTGTCACCACATGACGAAAAACCCGTAAGGGAACAGGAGAAATATAAATTCATGTTTGGTGAAACATTCCAGGTTATGATTACGGTCCCACATTTTCCACATACCCAGAGTTCACCGCTCTAGTTTGCAATTCTTTGACCCATGGATTAAATAAGGACAAATCCGGGAACACGAGAATTCGGTAGCTGATGTACAATACAAGTGATATTTCCGCTAACTCATGTTGATGCATTTTTTTTCGGTTATTTCCTCATTTTTGGACTTCAAATTATTCCTGAATTAATTAATTTTTAAAAGGCATAGATTCGTCCATATCCTGTGTCACATACTGGTGAGTTATGATCAAGAAGTTGTAAAAATTACCATGAAGGAATGCCTTGTCTTTTGAAAAGAGCCATACTGCTCCTAAAGTCTAAAATTTACAAAAAAAAACGGAAAATTTAAAAAAGTTAAGCCATGCGCAAATGTAACGAGGAACAAAGTTACGTCCTCTATTGCTGATACGAACTAATCTAGCCAACAAATTCACACTAGCAAAGGAACAATGTAACTGCCAAAAACTGAAGACATGTTGGAGATGGTTTGATTGCCACCCAATGACCTCAGATTCGAAATCCACTATCAAGGAATATAAAATTCACGCTCCATCGCGAAATAAACCATTTTTCCTCGGAACAGGCTATCCCCGATTTGCCTCCTTTCCGTTCCACTCGAATGTCAGGATATTGCGGAAAACTGTTTCATTGCTGTCATTAGTGTTTCTTAATAAATGCCATCATTCCTTTAAAAAAGGTTTACGTAAAATGACAGTATCACCTCAGTACTTTATAAGTAGAATTACAACGAAACGTACTGATTTGAAATAAACTGAAAATCAAAAACACTTAAAAAAACAATGATTGAGAGTAATTCTGGCCAAGGAAAACGTTGGAACATTTTTCGAGGAGGAAAGGTTTAGAATTTTTGTCGGAAATACTTCCAGTTCTCTCCAAGAACCCGGAGCAGCAGGCGTGAGAAGATAAGTGAAAAATCCAGCACTGTAGATGCACACTGAATTGAGACACTCCGCCAGCTTGGCACGAGGAAGCGCCCAAGGGCGGAGTCTACAACTAATCCGACATTAAAACCTAAGAATGGCTAGTGAGGACTCCTTCTCTCCGATCGAAATCTCCTTTCGGTCTTAACTATTAGGAAATTAATCCTCTAGCATAAAATAATGAGTAAATGTATGCAAAATACCTCATCCTAAACATTACCATTATTATTAAAAACCGTGCTGAATATACAATCACAAGCTCAAGGTTGAGAATAGGCAGTGTACTACCCAAAGGGCACTTCAGATTACAAAAGAGAAGTCTACCGATGAGAAAGTAATTGAGCAAGAATAATTTATGCGAGAAGAAAGAGACTTAAGTGATGAGAAGAAGAGTGTAAGCTGAAATATGACTTCCAAGTAAAAATAAAACATTCAGCTTTCACAGGGTATAACTCACATAACTATCAGGGAGGTTATGAATAAGAACCTATGAATTAACCCTTTCTGTCATTAGGTGCCTGTGCGGTTCAAACAATGAAATTTCTCTTTCTTTGAAGGCTTCCGCGACTCTTATAATTATTAATGTTGCTCTTTTCAGGTATTTCCGTCGCGTGTTTGGTTTTTTCGACAACAGTTTCTCCCCTCTTCCTGGGGGCGTCTTCAGGTCCGTTGGACATTTTTGTATTACAAAAATGTCCAACGGACCTGAAGACGCCCCCAGGAAGAGGGGAGAAACTGTTGTCGAAAAAACCAAACACGCGACGGAAATACCTGAAAAGAGCAACATTAATAATGAAATTTCTCGTTTATATGAAATTTTTGCTATTAAAATCATCAGCCTGATTAACATATAAGAGTGCGCTACATTTAAAGGTGGGGTTGAAAGAGATGAAGTAAAAGAAAGGATAAATTCCGAGGGGGAAAAAAGATGAATGTCAAAAAGAGGATATGTTAGCCTTGGAATATCGGAGTCTCGCTTTCTAACTGGGGAAGACAATTCAAATTAAGGTGTTATTTCCATTGGGAAAGACTAAGAAAAGGGTGGAGTGATGAGGAAAAATGAGAAATGACTGATGGTATATATTGATACAATGTTGAGGCTGGTTTTACTACTAACGGATAACAAGGAGAAATGTTTGTATCTTTACAGAAACAGAATTCCACAATCTATCACCACTGCAAATTTTTATAAGGATTTTTCCATCTCCTACATAATATCATTCGTGTAGACGAACAATTTCGACTCACTTAAAATACTTCACTGCGTCTATTTAAGGAGTCACGTAAAGGAAGCTAGGAACGAAAAAGGATCATGAGGTCAACTATTATAAAATAGACAAAGTTTTGTAGAATATCTTGGTGGAATAAAATTTACAACGATTTAGACAAAATAATTAAGCGCAAACACATAAATCTCACGTCCAATGAAGGTTTCGCTGTTATTCCACATTCCACATTCCTAAAATATTGTACTTGATGAAGTTGTACATAAACAAACTTATGCGTAATATTTATTGAATAGCTGTGTAATAATTAATTATAGATTACCTAAAATCATAACGGAGTTTTTGTTCCATATCATAAGTATTAATCAGTAAATTTATCGCAATAATTTTCGTAAATGCGACCTCCCACGAGATAAGTGATGAGGAAATCTCTATCCACGCAGTGATCGATCAAGATTCGTTTCTTTCTCTAAAATAAAAATTATTTCCAACGACAAAAACTGAGCTAAAGAAGAATCTGCTGCTTTGATTCTCATTACTATGAATGTTTTCATTTAATGTGACGCAACTTTTCTCCTCTTTCAGCGGCAACCCCCCTTTCCTCTAACTCCCTTCTGTGGGCAAAAAACATTCATTTCTCCACGGTGGTCCTTTCCCATTTCACCGCTCTCCATATATTCTATCAGTCACTCCATTTGATCCCATGACTTCACTAATATATCATTCCCTTCCTCGATCTTGTTTTCCTCATTTTCGAGACCTCAGACAAAGCCTCCACCTATTTCAGCCTTCTCCACAAACACTCTCTTCAGCGTCGCACTATTCAAGTTTTTTCCTGCCCTCGCCATCGATTCGTGGAAAATTACCCGGTAGAGTGCCGCACGCAGGGAAGTTGTAAACTCTAATGGCCACTACGACCGTAATTCCGCAACAATTGCTCTCGTTCTAACCAATTCTCCCACCTCTCTTTTGATTTTCCTTATGCAACCCTTTCCATAAAATCCCTCCTACCCTTCTGTCTACTCACCCGCGTTGGTTGAGGCTATAAGTGCTTGAAAGAAAAAATACAGCCAGTTAGCATTAAATAGAGTAGAGGGGAGGCAGATGCACAGACCAACAGGTCAATGCACATCACACATAGCCAAGGCACTGTCACAGTTCCTGATATTATCTTTATGTAATTTGGTCGAGACTCGGCCTAGTAGACTGAGTTTTTTATATTTTTTTACTCAATGTTTCATCTCTAAAACCAGCCATGAAATAAAGTTTATAAGTTAAGAGATTCTAAATAGTTTGTTTAACTCAAAAAACCTAGAAAATAACGTCTCCAAAATGTTTTGCAGTTTTGTTTGTTTGTTATTAAGTCTCCGTTTTGAGTAGGTTTTGAGGTGGCGCGAACCTTAGAGCGATCGAATGGAACAGGTATATGTTTTACAAATAAAACTTCGGAATTACGCATTCTAAATGCTTATCCAACAAAAAACTACCATGAAAAACGAAAATAAAGTCACGGCTCCTTAATTACTGACTCTCAAAAATTTTAGGAACGGCTAAACATAGCGTTCCGTACTGCAAGGTTGGAAGCCATGATTGATGGCTCCTTCTGGAGCGGAACAGCATAAAAGTCTACTTATTCCCATCGGAACTGAGTTGTGATATCTAATCGTGAGCCGTGTTTGCAAGTCATCACAGCTACAGCCGCGGCTTCTCGTCCTAAAAGTGGAAGATTCATGAAGAAATCCGAAGTCGAACTGAGGTAGAAGGCGACTGAACATGCCAAGAGTCCCGTTCGTTCAAATCACCCGCCTCCTGATCCATTCCTCGGATACACGCCATAGTGTCCCGGAGCTCGATTTTCGGACTATTTATCGGCTTTACCAGAGTATCTGACCGGCATAGGCCATTATATTTAGTTAAAATACGTTTTTCAGACCCTACTGCTTGTAAAAACAAGGTTAGTTCACCGAATTAATTCCACAAACATTTTAATTTCTGAGGAAGCTGGGAGACCATTCCATAAGACCCCATGTTAAAATGCTCAAATTATACATTTTATTTCTCCACAATAGCTCAGTTAAATGTTTTCATAATTGGCAGTTTCATGCGGGAGAATGATATATTTCGTTTGATGAAACCACAATGTTCTCTGCATCCCCTTGCAAATCTCGGTCAAAGTACTTCAAGTCTTATTCAGGACGGAAGAACTGTTCTAAATTTTGACATGCCTACACAAAGCTTTAATTGCTAAAATATATCTTTTAATTTTAACCAGAAAATGTAGAGCGAAATTTATCTACACTCACGCTGCAAATGGCTTTAGATGCCGAGACGCACCCTTAATTTCTGCTACAATTTAAATCAGCTGCATCTCACAACAGAAGAGTTTTTCACAGCTGTCAGTTCTAACGGATAGCTCTACAGCATGAATCAGAATGCTGAATCCATGATATTATTGGGGAAAAATGCACTGCAAGTGTGTAGTTCATCCCACATTAACTCGGGATCGGAAAAGGATATTAATTTGCAGAGGTTAATAACAAATAAAGCTAGAATATTTTATGAGTTGTCTAAATGGAATTACAACAATCAAAACATAGACAAACGCAGTGATTTACATGTGATTAGATATTAAGTTTGTCGTTCCAATGCCTCCATATTTTGAACATTTGGGCATATAAATTGCAACAACCTATGTACATTATGGATACACTCGGTAAATTAATAACAAATTTTCCAGCAATAAATTACGAGTAAGTCAATAATATACTATTATCACAGCTCATATAAGACTTAACTAAGCAAATACTTATTACTAGCGAGATTCTTGTCTGGATGGAAAGTCGCTCTGCCCCGAAAATTCAAGCACTAAAATCTGTCAGTAACATGTAATCTTCATAAATGAGATTTCCCAGGAAAACGAGAGAGCTAGCACAGATACTGTGGATATGAACTCCTTTTATGACACTAGCAACTGCGCGAAATAGCAAAAATTGTGCGCTGAATTTCGGAACAAACCGTACTCCGCTGCGAAATGGGAAAGCATTAATCGGGTGATCAGTCGAGCGAAAGGAGATAATGCGGAAATCCAACTTCACTCCAATACCGTAAACTCGCAAACCCTCTTAGTAAACGGGGAAGGGCTTGCCAAATGATTAACTTATGACTTACAGCTAACCACGTAATTTCCTCCGAAAGGGCTATCCTATCGCTCCCGTAATATCGAAGTCATGAATCGTCTCTGCTCATAAAGCTTCCATTCCAAGGTTTTTGAAAGAAAAAGTACTCCATTTAGATGAAGAGGATAAAAAGAGGAGGGGTAAGGGGATTGAGGGAGGGAGCGCGGAGACAATTCCATACCGTTAGTACGAAACCTTATGCTCAGTGGACTAAAAGGCCTTACATAGTCTCGTTTTCTCTCAATCTCTTCCAACGAAAACATATCTTCCGACCGGAGAATACACGTCTGAGCCACCAAGGGTATTTTGAAGCAGACATATACGATAGACAGATGATAATAGTTTATCACCACTACCGCCAAAATAGTTTCACGGACAGTATGTGGCAGTATGCTTCAGGTAATGTACAGCAAAGACGTGGGCAGAGTTGACGGTCATAACGTCAACGACGTTAACAAGTTATTTAACATCTGACGAGTTACCTACAATTATATACCTAAAATGTATCCAAATTTACACACATTAAAATGGTACGCAAATGAATAAATCAAATAGCAATGCTTTATTTATAACCATGTTTCTAAAGACCCCTAATAATTCTTTTTTAATAAATTGCTTTGTTAGTTTTAGAGTTTAACGTGTATACTTTTTTAATAACTTGTACAAAGATTCAGAATTAAGAAAACACAAAATGTTATACACATGGTCGTACAGGAAAAATATCATTTTAATGGGCAAAGGCTAAGGAATCGTTGGGTAGGGAATCACTGGTTTTGCGTTTCGGAAGGTATACAACGAATAATGTCGCAATAAATGTTAGTTGCTGCATCTTACTGAGAAGTTTAGTAATAAAATAATAACTCCAATTGTTAATTTCTGAAGGTGAACGACAGATTTTACAGAAATACCCCAGCAGAGCAGGTCTTAAAGGCGGTTATGAACCGAAGGGATGGAAGTGGAAAAGGATGGGATACTGAAAAAAACAGAACGTGGAAGCGTGAAATTTGCAGCCACTGAAGAATGTTGCATGGAGGACTGTTGGCCTAGGGAAGAGAAAGCACAAAGTTTAGGGAAACTTAGTAAAAGTAACATTAAGGGAAAAGGTTACGCCAGATATTATTGAACTAGGTTTGAGCCACAATGAGTGGAAGATCAGAGTGTGTCCCGCAACATCAATTCAGCAGTGTCTCTCTCTTATTTTATCTGATATGTTTCACAAATATCGTGCGTGATTGAAATGACGTCCTTTATGTCTTCCTGCCACTTGCGAGATTTGAATTGTTAGCCGTATAGCCCAATACGTAGCATCTCGAGTATCTGGTGGATCCTGAGATAATCTTTCCATCAGCTGTGTCACAATTTGTATTCGCTCAGTAGGGTTCTTAACGAAGCACACAGCTTTTCTTGTTTATTCCTATAGTTAAGTTTTATTTTTGTTAAGGCGAAAGGGTGGGGAAAAGGAATTCGAACTCAATGAAGTATTCCGGAAAGAAAACAAAAAAGACTTCTTGAAGGGCTGTAGTGTAAGAGGGTTTAAGGTGATTTAGAGAATGGAAGTGGGAGTGAAGATTGAGTGGGGAGGAGAGGAGAAATTGGAGAGGCTGAGGGGTAGTTGGATCCGAAACCTTAGCTGTCAGCAACAATACACAAGAAATGAGCAGAGAAGGTACGAGAGAAAAAGCGGGCTAAGGAGGGTAAGACAGAATATAAAACAATGGACGGATAGGATATCGAAGGTGGAAATTTCTCTCATATCGCCGCAATAGCCAAGCAAATTTTAGTGTGAACTAGATAAAAATGAAAGTTAATTGCTTTCTAAAGAGAAGATGCTTGAAAATAAATCTAATAGAAGATGATATACAGGGAAACTCTCGACGCTAGAAATGAATTGTCCTCATAAATTGATAATCTTCCATTTTTTATTTCCAAGGTGATAGATGGAGTGGAAATAATATTTTCATGATTATTACGTTTGAATTCACGATAACTACCATTCTAGTTTAATCATGGTGCACGTTTTTCGTGTGCAATTGAGTTGCAAGGCCAGAGAAAGGACAAGAAGTTTAGGTAATGGAAAATAAGGCTACAGAGAAGTGACACTGATGTGTAAAGTACCCTCAAACGAGAAACGATTGATTCGACCAGCCCCTGAGCCTATTTTACAATCCCTCTTTCCTCACATTTACACCTCTCTACTTAACTTTATCATGTCAATTATTTTCACATACTGCCCTTCTCCATTCAAGCATTGCTTCAACTTTGATAGATTACGACTCCGTCCATCACGCGCGCTTCTAAAGTTTCAATCGCGATTTCGTCCAGTTTTCTCCTCTTACCTACGCTGAAAGCTGACATTTGTATACTGAGTCAACAGAGAGGTTTAGAAATATGTTGTAAAAAACAAAAAAGAGATGCAGACAGGTAAACCAAACGACTGGTAAGGGAAGTTTGGAGCTCTGGGACGCGGAAAAGGGTGTAAAATATGAATAAGGTTTTCTAAACAAACTTTTCACACTGAGTAATTTTCCAAGTGACGATTTCAATTTAATATCGCGAATGATTAGCGGTATCCTCTCAGTCTACTATAAACAAATGAGTTAGTTTTCAAATTCTTGGTTTAACCTTACGGACGGTGGTGCCATACACATGATATGACTGGTTGAGGGTCGTACGTCCTGTAGTCATAATCCCAAGCTCCTTTAATGCTTCCAAAAATCCACAGCGTAGAGCTCTTCGGTAGTGTAAACATTTATGACCAGTTTCACCAATACAAGTTCAAATCCGGCAAACGCTCAGGTGCCTCATGAACAGTTAAAATTTACGAATGGGGCGTAATTTAACGCTACATTTCACGCAGGACTCGATCCGCATTTTCACGAACCGCTAGAAAGAGCTACGTTTAGATAGCAGAACTGTGATCGAATGCGTTCTTGTACTTTTCGGCGTCCTTGGTTTCGTCCGACGGTGCGAAAGATGAACATCGTTAATTGCATTTTGGCAAATAATTTCATCTTGCTAGTGCACATCGTGGTATTTGGTCAATTATTGACTCAGTTATTCTCCCCAACGTATCAACTCATTCATAATTCTTCATTAGGGCGTTATAATGCTGATTTAAAATCATGCAAATTTCTTTCGAACAAATTCTTGTTTCAATGAAATAATAGAAACCACACAATATTGACCAGAATCAACTTACACAATCATATTAAGTTAATAACAAAACATCACTGTTAAAAAAGGAATATGAACTAACTAGCCATTTGGTGAATGATATCACATTTACCAGTCATTCCCCACTCCTGAATGTCAATTATTGCAAAGCATTGCACTTCCGACCTTCTTCAAACTTTCCCAGTGCTTTCCCTCCATCAACCCCCCTCGGATAACCGCTGTCCCACCCAAGACTCCCTAAACCCTTCCTCCTCTCAACCCGCAGATTATCCGTTGGAAGAAGCAATGACTAACCTCCAACCCTCTCCCCCTCTTATTCATCCCTTTCTCCCTACCCGCGTCACACACTGAATTTTTCCCAACCCCCGCCCGCCCCTTCTCGCCTTACTCACCAAAACCTTTCACCGTCCCCCCACCCACCGCCTTTGAATATATATGACGAAGAGCCCTCTATAATTTACCTGATGATGTCGACTATTCCACGAAACCGGTCATACAATAAATACTCCAAGTAAAACTTACAAAGTTTTGTTAATTCCTGAGCAAGCTGTTAGGAGTTCAGATTTTAATTCTACTCTATTCCAATTTTAAGGTTTATGGTCAAGCTATTGACAATCAACTGATCTACAGATATATTTAAATTCAAGATACAATACGTAACACTAAAGGAAAAAATGCTACATACTTGGAATTCGACTGAAAATGGTAACTGAAAACTTATACCGAATTCTAATGCAAGCAGTACTGAAATTATGCTTAAGAGTTAAGTATATATAATATAAATGTCAGCATTAAAAATATAAATTTAAAGTATAAGATGGAGATTATGAGGCACTTCTGAAAGTAACGAAACAGTTGTATTTTAGGAGGTAAACACTTTTGCATAATTTATTCATTCTTGTTACCCTTGGAAATTTCATCACAGTTAAGGTGTTTCTTACAGTCTTGCATTATACAATCTTTCTGACCACTGTTACACCTAACATTAATTATCTTTGGGCTAATTGCGTGACCAAATTGAATCATTTAGTATCGCCGCTTGACTGAATATAGTAAGCATAGTTATAAGAGCAAAGTTCAAATATAAAATATTTACATAATTATATGCACACAATAACTGAAATGATCATAAATTACGAAATTCATTATTATTACTTGGGATTGTAGCAAGCAAGTTATTACACCTCATGACGTGGGGTTCATCATTTTCTCTACCTAATGCTTTTAAAAGCATTGATGTAGCACCATGAAGTCTGGAGGAGATCCTTCCTCACCCTTAAGTATTGCATTGTCGCGCAAAATAGCTGTTGTCACAATGATATCTATTGTGGTCTGTCCTCAACCCATGGGTTAAGACGAGTGCGTCTTTTCCACACACCAACCTGGTGTCCTACAGTATTTCTTGTCCATATAAGAGCGCTACCAACAGGATTCAGGAGAGAAGTCCCATTGAATGGGTTTGGAAAGAGTGTCCATTATCCCCTAATATGATCCTATCCTGGTAGTATACTACCAGTTTCACAAAACGTTCATCTTTCACAGTTTTGGAAGATATTACTGCCAAGTACTTGACCTAGCCACCGTAATACAGCATATCTAAGCGACCACATTTCTTTGTCATGGATGTCTTGTGTCAATGCTTTCTAACATTTTTATGTACAAAAGTTCGACATCAAAATTATCAGCCGCCAAGCAGTTTCAATTACCGTCTCGTTCATTATTTACGAACTTAAACCTCCTTTTTAAATTTACGAAAGTTTAAACGGAATGAAAAGAATGGTTTTTCGAGTGTTCCGGCACGTTTACTAATTATTAGGGACAATATTTCGGCAGCATTCCAGCTGGCTTCTTCATGTCCGCTGAAGTGTCAATGCAGGGTTTGGTTGATCCTTTTATGTTACACTGTTTTCTTGCCTTTAGTTGGAAGGGGTATTGTGATTGATCCACCCAAAATAGCAGACCACAAACATAAAGACCCTGTTTCACGGAGCATGCTCTGAATCTGACGCTGCTTCAATATCCGATGAAAAACAGCACCTGTTGAAAATCTTTAAGATATTCAGTTTCCGGCGAGAAACTATCCTGAAGATAACGAAAAATGAAGACCAGAAGAAATTGATGGCCCTTGAAAGCATCGCCGAAAACTCAGCCGAGGAGAGCTTAAGACAAAACGTTGAGCATACACTATCCTGCCGTACGATGCCGGAACCACAGAAAAAATAGCGAGAGTCCTCCGCAAATACGACGTCACGACGAGGTTCAAGTGCGTTACGAAAACGGCATACATCCTCCTCAACTTCAAGGACCACCTCCCGGAAGACATCTTCGGAGAACTACGAAATTAGGTGCAGCTGCGGCCACTCCTACATCGGCAAAACTTCAAGAGCACTGAAATGCCGGCTCCGATAGCATAAGTGGGCCGTGAAAAATAGACGACTCCGCCGGTTGGTGGACGCAGAACATCAGTGGAGTGAGGCAAACCATAACATTCACTTTGACAACACCACATTGTTGACAAAATAAGGCCGCTTTTTCCCTAGAATCATACGTGAAGCAATAGAAGTAGCGAAAACGCAAGCCAAATAATTAAGCCTGAGAGGACGGCTACACTATCGCCACCGCGTGGAAACGGCTCTTCAGCAAAATGGACCAATCACGACACGCTTCTACCTGAACACGTGAACACGGAGTAACATTAAGTGGATCTGAAGAAGCGAGCTGGAACGCTGGCGTAATATTGTACACAAAAATGGATAACCGCTGAGAAACACCCGGAAAACCATTCTCTTCATCACTAAGTCTCCGCGGAAGTCTTCACGGAGAAGTTTAACGGAACGTTAGGCCAAATCTGTTTCTGTGAAATTAAAGTTACTCCTGAAGCGCCTTTTAAGGTAGCTAAAGACCTGTTACCCATCCAACGAAGGTTGGTGAAACTGAGAATTAGCCTAGTGAAAGCACCACGTACCAAGGCGCGAAATTAGGGGCCCAGGTAGAAGCTGAAGGTTTCCATGGGATTGAATATCCGCACTTATCCCCTTATAGGTCGATGCCTAAATGACAAAGGGAATTTCTCAATTCGTTACCAAGCAGAGACCCGGAGAAACAAAATGTTTACACGATTTTTTTTAAATTGAGGTTAACGAACGATATACGACCCCTAATATTACAAGCACGGTCGGGTTTTGAGATACTAGCTAAACTGAAACAATCAACAATCTGAAGGTTTAGTATTGTAATGTTTCGCTAAACAGCTGTTGTCACAACGATATCCATTGCGGTATGTCCTCAACAAATGGGTTAATTCAGAAGTGCGTCTTTTCCACACAAAAACGGCATTATGCAAATTTATTTTATTATTTTATATGTAACGACATAATTAGAGACCTATTTATGCAAAACTCTTTAAACGGAAGAAGAAAGAATATTGCCTCTCTATTCGAAAACTCTTTCTCGCCTCCTCCACCACAGTTAAAAAGCAAGTCGCGTGCATAGGACGCATAATGGGTAGCGCCCGATTCCGCTTAGCTAGCAGCGAGCACTCGCACTTCTTCTCTGATTACACTGGTTAATTTTGGATGCCGTTGGTACTGTTCGGATGAAATAAATACTTTTCCTTTAGCGAATGAAAAAACTTTCCGAAGGGTAAAAAAAGAAAATGAACTAATGATTCAATCGCCCTACCACCGATCCTCTTTCGGCGCGTCCTTTTTTTTACAAGAAATCAAGTTCCTCGTGCCGCGTTGAGAGGGAGAGAATCACGATAGTCTTTTTATTCCGTAACCCCCTTCCTACACGTTCAATACCATGAAATTTTCAACAGACCTTGTTTCTTTGCAAATATTTTCGTGACTAAATGCAAAAATTAACTTAAAAATACGATTTCATATTTTTCGGAATGTTTATTTCGACTCATAAATTACGATAATAGGCTTTTAAGATTAAAAAGATAGAAAACCCTTCTATACTTCTCATTGTGTAATCCTTTGATATATTTTAAAATTATGTTCTACTTTCCGCCAATGAATTCTAGCAAACTAAGTCGTGTACTTTCCCTAGCATTAGGCTTCATTCTACAACCGCGATATGTAACCTGTTTATGAAAATAACTTTGACCTATTCACATACCCATTTTCAATTAACTACGGAACAAGCCGCGCAGGAACTTTAACGGAGTCACCCGCTCATTAATATTTCTTAACGTTCACATACTTTAACAGTCAAAACCATTATCGAAGATAAAAAAATACCTCTTACCGAATAATCGTCTCAATGATAAACGGAAGTAACCGTGAGCTAAAATGGAAACAGCTTCTAAACTACTTTGTGAACTTTATTGCAATGAAGTAAACTACTGATGCTACATGTTTTACCATCCGTTACTATTAGCTAAACAAGCTTGTTTCGCACAGAAATAATTATTCTCTCGCTTATAGGATTAGTACTAACTTACAATGACCGCACTAAGAGAATTAACATACAGGTGGTTGGACTACGAAGGAATGCATTATACTTTCACTAAAATGCAATTCCTTGTCATCTTACTATTTTTAATACAAGAATTTTCATGAGGAGCAAACATTTCCCGATACACATTAGTTCTGACAAAACTTTTTAACGGGTGGCAGCTATCAACAGGATAGTTCAGCAATATTTGTTAATGCATACATTTATGACTGTTTATATCAACCATCGCTGACATCTTGTTCAGCTAGGAATGCTTAGAAATGGAGACTAATAATAGGTCTCTCTCAAGAGCATTTCAAACAGAAAAACTTGGAAATAAAAATACATATGAGGGCGTCTCAAAATTTCTGCTCTGAAACCCAAAGCACTTAACTGATGTGTCATTTATTATTGTATTAAAGTACTGAAAATCTTTGACGGTAGAAATCACATTCTCCAGAACAAAAAAAGAAAAACAGAAGGAACCGACTGTCTAGAAAT
The DNA here is from genome assembly GCA_963169105.1 of Ceriagrion tenellum. Lineage (NCBI taxonomy): Eukaryota > Metazoa > Arthropoda > Insecta > Odonata > Coenagrionidae > Ceriagrion > Ceriagrion tenellum. The sequence continues at coordinate 56,182,547 of OY720632.1, read as the reverse complement.
TGAGAACAATAATTTAAGGAAAAAGATCAGCAAATTTTGCCAAAGCAATAAGAATAAACCATTTTATTTTTCAAGATCGCCATAATGCCTTCCCTTAAGAATAGGTGACCGTCATGATAAACCGACATACACTTCCACGTTTACGACTCGCCGTCCACCTTAACGATCAATCACAAGGGATTCCCAAATAGCGAACACAGCTGGGAGACATTATATCCACGAAAGTGATGTAATTTCGTAACATGGCACATGCCTTTAACGCAAGTTTTGCCATTATGACAACAATAAACGATAAGGCCAGATATTTATGGGCTTTCCGCGAGATAATGGGTACTTGCAATTTTGTAAGAGAAGAGGATGTAGTGAAGAAACAGTCAGAGAATGTTTCGGTGTGACGGTAAAAGGTTTAATACTTCCAAAGCGTAAAAATAACACACCATTTGACAAAAAGATAGGATCCCCACAAAACACCATTCCGTTATAAGCTCCACTCAAAGGTGGAGATGAAAGGAACAGGAAAAAATAGGAGCACCTCGGTACTTGTTTAAATATGCTGATAACTTACGTTTGACGGACACGTCGTAAAACTCAAAGAACTGAGGAACAGGCTGGTCTGTTACTCCAATAGTCACCTGCGACTGATCACAATAATGATATGAATTCAAAGTGAAAATTTCATTCGCCCGAACTGAAATTAGAATCCAAGCTTCTCGAGATCGCACAAAGGGGTCTTATAAGAATGAAGGAAATTAAATTTTATCCCTGAATGTTGCAAGTGACGCCTTCGATCTTACCATAGGGTTAGGAAAATGGTTGCACCCGCGTGTTTCAAAGGTTGTCTTTGGCATTGTCATCCACGAATCCTTCAAACACATCGGAAATAGCCGTTACAGTAGAAATATTTATAATATTTCATCGCAGGTCCTCATATTATAGCCTTCCTTAAGATAAGGATATACATTCAACTATCTCTTTTCCCTAAGCACTTTTTCGAGTTTCTCATCAAAGGATACCTCACTAAGTAAAAAACAGTGAAAATTTTCTCTCCCCTTCCTTCCTCTTCCCCGATTCCCCAGAACTTTCCCCTCAGTTACCCTGTTCAACATTCCACCTCATTTCAAAACGTCCTACATCCATCAATTCTGCTTTTTCCGAACCCCGTCCACTCTAAGTGAGACATTCCACACAAAAAAAAATTATTTGCTCAGACCGGGACTCGAACTCTGTTCCCTTAATTACATACTGAATGCACATCGAGCTCCCTCTTTAATTAATTATCCTCGACTTACTACTCCCACCTCGCTGTCGTCTTGAATTATCCTTCACTCTTCAACCACCTCAATGCCTCAACATCCAACGCCTCTCTGCTTCAAGATTCACGTTAGGCCTTACAAGTCATTCCAAATCTCAACCTAAGAAGCCGTTTCCAGCTCTCCTTCCAATCCAAATCTACAAGTCATCTCGTCCTCACTTCGGTCGATTCTCCGACTTAGCAAAAACGCGAATCCTCTACTATTTGACGACTTTTACCACTCACTACCGATTGTCTTGAGCTCAAATATTTTCTCGCCTAACCACCCACTCTACTCCCTGCACTACTAAGAATCGATAATGGAAGACGAGTCGCGATAGTAATTTTCGGGGATTCCACCGTTATGTTTCCGTAACTTCATTAAACTTTTATTTTCCCCGCTTATTCCCAAGCAAGTATCCACATCTTTGAGAAATCCCTCTGCAATCCTGTAAATCAAATTGAAAATATCACTAGAATTCACAAATAAACTACAAATATTTAGAGCTTTTTACGAGCAATTAGAACTTTTATAGCTCAATCAATGAGCTTTCACAAATTGTTTCTCAAAAATGGTAACTTTCGAATTTATTATATGTATTAGTACGGCATAATCCTATGGTTTCTTTACATTTCACCAAGATGGAGCATATTCTAATTCAACGCAGATTGTTTTTTTTTTCTAAATTCCAGCAGTGTTTTCATTTATCATTAAACCAGATCCGCAAAAAACTGCAGGGACAACATCGGCGTCACAACGCAAATAGTTCATGAAATGCAAATATTCCAGGCTCCAGAGATTTAACGCTTAGCTAATAAAATTCCAAAGTTCAAGTGTCACGGCCGAAATAATTTACTCCCAGAGTACATCTAAATGAAAAGGAAAAGGGCGAATAAGGTAATGGCATATATTTTACACGCGAAGGAATATAATCGGAAATGTCCATTTTGCGGAAATAGCTTTGTGCATATGTATCAACATCTTTTGGCTTTAGCAGAATTCATAAGGTTAATCTTTTGTATCGAAATATTAAGTTGGGACAGCTAAAGTATTGTAAAAAGCAAGCTGGAATAGAATTCTGAATATAAAACCTTAGCCAAACACCCGTCACTCAGAGCAAAAAGTCAAATAACTGTGTGCCAATGAACTTCATATCTGAAGAGCATTCAACGCCTCCAAATACCGTAGACCAAAAAATTCGACCTAGAATGCTTATTATCGAGGTTAGGAAATTCCAGGACCGTGGTATTTTGAAGTGATAGTAAAAATCACAGAACGATAAGCATACGTCAAGGTTGAACATCAAGCTCACTACTTGGACGCTTACAAATACAAACTATGTTGTTAAAGTTACTGATTAGAAATCTACAGGAGAGTCCATCCTTTCTATTTCTTCCACGCTTGAGACAGTTTTCTTCGACTTACAACCTCAGATTACATCATCTCTTCAATTTCCCACCATCTTTTCCTTTGTCTTCCGACACCTCTTCTTTCACATGGTAGCTTATCTCCGGCAATCTTAACCATTCTTGCCTCTTTCTTTCTACATATGTGACTACATCATTCCTGCTTCCACCCGTTGATCCAACCGCTGATATTCCCAACATGGTTTTATGATATATTCACTTTTTAATCTATTTAATATAAATTGTTTTCCCTAGTATTTTCGAGGGATTTTCATTTCTGTGGTTTTTAGAAGTAGTTTGGCTTTATTTTTCTCCGGTAGAGTCTATGCCGAAAAGGATATTGATGGTCTGACTGTTACTTTGTGAACTATTGCCTAGGTCAAATTCCTTACACACTAATTCTTCCAGGTGGTATTATTGAGACACCCTGCTGTATTACATGGTTTATCTGTCTTAGGATTAGAGCTGTCCATGATATCAATTCTCTATTCAAAAATATTTCAAGATTTAAATAAGATACATACCTCGTGGGATAACTTTACCACCTGATTTCAATTTTAATTTCAGTGATTCTTCCGACCTCTTTTATTCTTTTTTCCTGGAGATATCATAAACAGAATTTTGTCAGTTTCATTGAATACCAGTAACAACCTTAGGTATTTTCATTATTAAAAATTAAGACTTGAATGAATGCTCTTCAGTAAAGGAGAAAAATCGCTCTCTTTTGAAGGAAAGATCTATCTAGGAAAAGAGCACGCAGAAGCCATATTGTTAAACATCACTCAGTAAATTCTTTCCTCTCGCTCCCCATTCTCACGCCCCTTATCACGTTCTACGCCCACTCTTACCTCCGAAACCGTTGAAATACAAGGTTCGGAGTCTCGCTCAAGTGCTCAAGCCGTGCTCTTCTTCCCCTACGCGTCTAAAACCCATCCTCTTCTTCTCCTGCGTGCCAATTATCCCCTCTCGCACGAACGCAAGATCGACGGTCGTCATCCGAAGAGAAACTCCGAATCACTCTCCGCTTTCGAGTCAAAATGACACGAGAGAGGCGAATGAGCCACGTTCTTCCCTATGCGATGGCAAATTCTTAAGCATTTTCAATTTACAAGGGGTGAAAATGTGAAATTGAGAAAAAAGGGAAAGTTGGACCCTTCGAAATGAAACAGTTTGACTTTCCAGGCTCCAGGAAAGAAGAGGTATGAGGAGAGAAAGGGCCCTTAGGCCAACAAGGTGCATAAAATGTAAGCAGGCTGAAATTTGGACAAAAAAATTAATTCATTTTGACGAAACAAGGAAAACCGTGGCTCTGAATACAAAATCAAAAAAAAGCTAATCTCACTAAAATATAAAAATTAAGCTATTACTCATTAAAATCATAATATATTTAATCCAAAATCCAATGCATAAATTAAAGATTAAATTATAGCTAAAATATTTATTGATAATTTAATTTTGAGAATATACCAATATCCAGCTTATACTCATTCAGCATATTCTATCTCTGTTAATGAATGTCGGTCAATGAATAGTTATAGATTATTAATATATTAGCTAATGACATAAACGAAGCTTAATGCCGTCCAAAAATGGCTCGGATTTGTGGTTCATTGTTACAATACTCCAATTTAACGAAACCTGTTGATATTCTATGCTAATCACAAGGATGAACTATTTGATTACTGATTTCCAACTTCGCCATATTCCAGAAACTTAGACATTGGCGCTGCAAAAAACATTAAACCAGCGACATGCTTCACCAAAATAACTGCAATAAAACATGAGCAAACGTATGTTACAAATTACGGTACATGCCGAGGAAAATAATGCAGAATATAGGGTAAAAAAAGTTTTGAAGTCTTAGAGTGCTACCATTCACTTGTCGAGAAATTACGTCACATTATTGTATCGTCGCAAGGAGCAGAATAACTTAAAAGTTGAACTTAACACATCACTTCAAATGAAACAACAAGAAAATTCTACTTATTTTTAAATATAGAAGTATTACCCCTAAGTTGGGTGGAGTGTTAGTTGTACTGATTGCTTTTCATAATTTTTCAACCATTAAATTACATGCAATCCTGTAATTACATGCACTTTGGGGTGTGGCACGGGGTGTCACACTCCATCCAAGAAAAGGGGAGTGAAAAGGAAATGGGAATCGGAAGGCTGGGATGAGAGTTTCAAATTACTGTGAACGATGGGTCTCCGCTCTGTTTATCTTGCAGCTATAAATAGTGAGTTATTGAACTTTTTTTTTAATTGAGAAAATATAGGTTATTGAACCAATCAGTTTGGTAGTACATCTGTCACATTTCATTGCTTCAATAAATTCTAGAGATAAAACGGTTTGGAAATAGCTATCTCCGAGTCATACTGAAAATCGCAGGGTCTGAGTTATTTAAAAAAACTCAGTATAGTGTGTACCCTCTGATTCTCTTGCGGTTCCAAACCTGGCCCTTTGACAGGCTGTGAAACACACTCAGCTCGCTTGGTGACGGTTTTAACGTAGCGTGCGGATTTCCATCGTATTTTATGCTGAGTTTCAAATATTTCTATCACAGAGCCAGAATGCTCGAGTATAGCAGATATGGCCTAAATGGAGAAGACTAATATCTCTGTAAGTTTTGCATCCCAAGACCATTCCACCAATTGCTTCATAAATCATAGTGTGTCAAAAGTAGATCCGAAAACATTCCGTTCGTGTTTCCACCTCGGTAATCCCGAGGTAACAGCGTTTCCTCGACATTTGACTTCACCTGACATCTTTGTATTTACTCCTTGGTGTGCTGTAGTAGTTTACTAGGTTTCACTATAAGTAGTGAGTTTTGATCGCCTTTCTCTGAAAGTCGCTAGTATAGTTTATTGCAAGACAGTGACGGTTGACGCACAACCTACACTACATTCATTCGACTATAGACCAGAGTCCTGCAACCCAGGCCCGACACCTATTTCCGAGGAAGCCCGAATCTGTCCGACGAGTGATAGCCTCGACGGGACCCGACCCGACGCGTCGCGACGGCAGGAATGTCCGACACGGCCCGGCCCGACTAGGCCCGACACCATGAGTAGGGAAGGGCGCTATTCAACTCCCATGCCAGCCATCGGGCCTGGTCGGGCCTGGGAAAGCGGGGAGTGTCCGACTGCCACGATCGGGGCTTATCTTATGGAATCGCCGACCACTGTTCCCTCACATACTAGCATAGCAACGGCGTTAACAATATACATCCTAATGGTGAACCTATGGAGGAAGCTTCTTAGTTTCGCAACAATGGGACTCTCGGATGTCTTAATAGCGAACATCTTACACGTCTCAACAATATGTCTTAACTGTCAAATGTCAAGAGCTTAGCGACGAGAGTGGTAAGCAACTAGAAACAATGTCTTGCATAGTAACGACTTCTAAGAGCATTTTTAAGAGAGCTAAGAGATTTTCTATGAGAGCAAACAGGATTTTTTAAGGGTGATTGCTATACAACTGAACCTTCATGAGGTTTTTTCTAATGTATTAACACACGATTTTTTCATTCCTGTCATATTCTTTAACTTGAAATAATTCTTACACTTGTGTAATTATTCACACCTGTAAAATTTTCGTGGAAAATGGAAAGACCAAAATTAAATCAAGTATTTTACATCATAAACATTATTACATTTTTCGACTTGCTCCGTACACATTGTTTCATCTGACTATTATTATGACGTTATGAACTGAACGATTAGCGTTATGTTGATACTAAGTGTAACCCACATGTTTTAAAAACATACATTGAATGCAAAAATGTGCGCTCTACACTACACTCACTTGTGCCACGGGCAGATTTAAAATAAAAGATGCGAATTTGTTTATTTCTTGATTTGATGTTTTATTACGTCACCAATGCAAAATAAGTTGAGAAAATAATGGAGATTGCTGCAGATTTCGGAAGAAGTAACCAAGTATCCTTTAAATTGCCAGGTCCCTTGCAGGTGACTGATCAGTCAATGCCGCATCACGGAAATGGAGTAGGCACTCAAAATAACCTTTCGAGTTATTCCTAGATTTTATTGACTGGGTTGCAATAGTATCACCTTATTATTTGTTAATTATTTATTTTCCTAAACTGTTTGCTGCTAAATTTTACATCACTTCTAAATTATTTCATTTCGTGGAAATGAGAAGTGCATAATTATGGTATGTAATTATATGCCGACCATTGTAGGAGGAATGTGCATTGAACATCTTTGTGGAAGGTACGATTTAATTCTGAAGGCGTTAGTAAGGAATTAGAAGTCGTTACTATGCAAGAAATTGTTTCTAGTTGCTACCCACTCTCGTCGCTAGGGCTCTTGAGTTAAGACATATTGTTGAGACGCGTAAGATGTTCGCTATTAAGACATCCGAGAGTCCCATTGTTGCGAAACTAAGAAGCTTCCTCCATAGGTTCACCATTAGAATGTATATTGTTAACGCCGTTGCTATGCTAGTAATCTTGAATATGCACGAGTGAGAACCTTCAAGAAGGCAAGCGAATATGTATCCGGCCCTATCTTATATGGCCGGCGAGTCACCCCTAAAAAGGGCGGGGGGAATCTTCGGTCTAGGACGTTTATTTCCTAGAGTCCAGTCCTCTAGGATCTAACCGGTCGATGTGGTCGAATGCCATGACCAATGGCGTGGTACTCGCCTGCGTATTCCATTTGGGTACTCATATTTAGTGGTATTCATCTTGAATAAAAATGAGTCATAATCTTATAGATCCATACCCAAGAACAATATGGACAAAAGATTTGTTTGCTCTCGGCGGGAACGATAGAAAAATGTCTCGGGTTAAAATAAAATCTTCCGAATTTCTCTCCGGTTCATATGCCTGGGTAGGGCGTCTCGTGCTCAAGTGGAGGGCTCTGAGGGAGTCGGGCCTAGTCGGGCCGAATCGTGCCTAGGCGTAGGGCTTTCACCCCATCGGTTAAAATCGGGCCCCAGTCCGATTTGGCTCATCCATAATCCGGTCGGGCTCCCTTAAAAATCGGGCCTGGGTTGCAGGTCTCTGCTATAGACCCTCAAATTCTCCCATAACTAATACATCCGCCGGAATTACGCCACCTCACACCCCCTAAACTTCCAAGTCTCTTCCCCACTTGACCGATCTGCTCACAACTTTACCATTTAGTTATCAACGTGCCTCACCGATCCACTTTCCCTCCCATTTCTCCACCTCTCTTCCCTCTGCGACATTCCACCATACTCTCCCGATTTACTTCTCGTTTCCCTCTCTCCAAGACTATTTCCCTCAATCTCCCTCCTGAGCACCAACCCTCTTCCTACCAGCCCTCTCTTCAGTCACCAATACGAAATCCCTTGAAATACATCTTGATTCCTCTCCCATGCTCTCTCTCCAGGCCCGACCAATGTTCCGATCGCCTACCCCGGACTCTTCTCTCCTTTGATCCAAAATGCAAATGACCTCCAGCAAAACTTTTCCCATTAGCCGATATTTTTAGTTAATATTCAAGAAGTGGGTATTTTACCGATAATTCAAATGGAAATTAGCCAACACGCCAAAGTATATTCCAGAAAAGAATCTTGCTTGTAAAAACAAAGGAGTACAATAACAGGAGATATTTATATTTTAGAGATATCATGATTTAGAAAGTGAACTATGGAGTGGTGGAGGCAAATGGAAGCAAAAAAGCACTATGGAGAAGTAAGAGGTTGAAAGTCCAAGATGTCTGACGCCAGAAAGGTGGAACGGTTAAACAAATCTAGATACAAACCCAGAGGGAAGAGGGCCACCAATGTATAAGCAAGCGAACAATCAAAACACCGGGTTAAGGAGAACATGCACACTAGGAGGATTACAAAAGAAGATGAAGATGAAGAGAAGAAAAACCCCTAAAAAAAGGGATGCAAAGCCTTCGCGACGGTAAACACACCATTTCTGTGGCCATGCTTGTCAGAGTGAGTGAGTCATCGAGCAAAAGTGGATATCAAACAGAATGATTCTACGGGTGTGAAATGGAACAGAAGACATCGAACTGGAATGGGTATACGGAAGAGATGTGCCCGGCTGAGAAAGAGAAATTAGCAACATGGACACAAATGAACAAACTGATTTCTTTCAATCTCCGATTCACCCCATCCCACCTTTACAGTTACAAATATCATCCCCTCACATACACTTCCATCCCTTTCCATTTTCGAAATTCGTCCGCCTCATTCTCCAAATGCTAGGACCGTACCTTACTATAGAACTGCTATTTATGGAGCGGAAACAGCCATTCACGTAATAACGTAAATAATGAAATGATTACGTTTAAATATCTTTCTCGGGCTTCGCACCGGATTATGAAAACATTACCCAGTGCGAAGCCCGAGAAAGATATTAAAATATAATACACCGGGAAATTCTTAAAACATTTAAATGATTATGTTCTTAAAATTTCAACTTAATTAAAGCATAGTTGTGACTTGGGCTACAAGGCGTGGAATTCTAAATTGAAGCAAAAATGTATTTTTGTCTCCGCATAATACTTGGATATTGCTTACTAATCATTACTTGAAAATGAAACATATTATTTTTCTTCTCTGGGAAAATCTGTTAATGTTGAATCGATTTTTTTCAAATTATACGTCAATTGGCATCAGGCTGCCGGTTAAAACTATATTATACTGCCAAGAAACAAAACCGGTAACATGCATTTTTCACTTTTATCTATGCATGTTACTTGTAAGTATGCGTTAGCTAAGTTCGACGCAAATTTTTACGCATACAAATATCGCTCCGACCACCTGGTGCGATGAGAGTCCACCTCAAACGCAAAATATTTCCGAGCAGGACGGTATTTATGGATTGGGTGAGAGAGTGCTCATTTAAATTGATAATAGCGCGTCTTTACTGAGGAAAGCTTGAGACTAGAGCAGTCTCTTCTTCCATCCAATCCCTCGTCAGAAATATACTTGAAATAAGAGAGAGGGAAAAATGCAAGAAAAACAAGATGATATTCTTGATGAAAAAGTCCACTGCAGGAGCATATCCAACGCTTGAAGGGGAGGGCTACAGACAAAGCTAAGGTGGTCCATAAAACATAAACAAAAAACAGTGTTACATAAATATAAAACTAAAAGAATTAGGTAAAATGAAAGTGTATAAATATATTAAAATTTAAACAATAATCAATTATAATTAACAATCAATATTTTTTAAAGTCATACAGATAATAATAAGCAATAATAAAAGTATTTATAAATAAATAAATCAAAGTAAATTGATTTAAACAAAATTATAGAAGAAAAAGCAGTGAAAAAAACGAAAATAATACAATACTAAGGATACAATTAAATATAGCCCAAAAGAAAATGCAAAAAATTTAACTATATGAAAAAAATTAGGGAGTTGCGGATAGTTGTGGAGAGTGATAGTAATGATAATATAATGTAACTATGAGCTCCTTATGGAATTTAACGTTCACTGTTGTGCTTCTTGGTGTGTATTATGTAACGCACTATTCAGATATGCGCTCGAATGAGCTTCCCGTGAGATCTGAGAGAGGTCATTCCACTTCCGGCAGGCAATGATTGTGAATGATTTACTATAAATGAGCGGTAGATGGTCTAGTGTTTTGAAACCTTCCGTCAAGTATTTAGGAATCTCAGAGTTCAGAATTTGATACAGTAAAAGTAATGTATGATGATGACGTCTGCCGCCAACCTTTAGTCTAGATAGCCTGTTTATGTAGCTAGTAACATGATCCTATATCTGAATATTAAATAAGAAACAGATGCACGTATTAAGCGAACGCAAAAGTTTCTGTTTTAATTCTTAAAAAATATTCTGAACATTACAACGGCCAAATCGAAATATGGCAAGATTAGCGTGAATAACATTATTTCTTTAGGTACGATGGAATGACGTCTTCCGATTTTAGTACGGGAAATAATGATTTATGGATGATTTTACAAATGTTATTTACGTGAGAACACCAATCTGTTCCATCAATATCTCTAATTTATAACAGCCTCGAAATATTTTATGGGGTCACCGTTAATACTTAAGACTGAATTTTGTTTTTCTGAATTAGGACAAGAATTCTCGGGTATCCATTAATTATGCCTAGAGACCTGCTCGGTATTATATTTAAAACTTTTGCTTCACTCAAATTATTAGTATTAGCGAAATATTGTTGAAGAACTTGATGTTGTCACGTGAAACAATCGACAGTTGAATGTAGATAGATCTGTAGTTCGTTAGCATAGAGTCCGCAGCATATGCATATTGATGGCAATTGCTTTAGACGAGAACAAAAGACGACCTAGTATAGGGCCTAAAAAATTGCCTCCTGTGAGGATTGAACTCATAACTCCTGGTTTACGAGACCAGTGATCCGCCCCGAGCTAAAAAGGGCCACAAATATCACCAGGTTTTAGCGCGGCTGTTTCATGATTGCTCTCTGATTTAGACTGAGAAACATTTGGCAGTAGCAAAAGATGTACGAATGACACAAAAAACTGCAAATTCACTAAGTCACTTATAATTGCTGGAGTACATAGAAACAATGAAGTTTTTATGAAATAGACAGTCAAGCGTAAATTAGGGAATTGATCGAATAAGGTCAGTTAAGTTAAAGCATTTACCAAAAGAGAATAAATACAAATACTATTTTCTTAAACGAAAAAAGGTCAGTAATGACAGAAAATTATTTCTGCAAATATGTAGTAAAAAATGAATTTCACAACCTACTGCAACAATATTTCCTCGTCACTGTTCAACGAGGAGCTTTATCCGAAAATTTTAAACTAATTTCATCCAAATAATCCATCAAATATACTAAAAGTAAGGTCGATAACGGTTTACTTTACAAAAAAACGTGATACTCTACCAATATCGCCTTTAGGTTTACTTTATACACGCTTTCGTCGCGATAAGTACAGTACAGTGCGTATGAATGCATTCCCATGATTTTCGTCCTTCTTTATGGCGAAGCCTGTCCGTCCAGTCTATCCCGTGTTCATTCCGCTACTACCATGAGGGATTAAACACCAGGACGTGCCGTAACTTCGCGTTGGGGATGTGAAGGTTTATCACCTTAGGTGTCTCACAACAACCACCCAGAAATGACCCTCCGCAAACATTGTATTGCTTACTTTTCGGCCTCAACAAGTTTTATGGGGGAAGATAAATATAAACAAACGAATACTAATACACGCACAAAGGTTGACTCAGAGTTTACACGAAAACAAAGGTAGGGGTTACCTGGGAAAGCTAAAGGCTATCACAAAGGTAACAATGACAGCCCAAACATTTCCAAAACAGCAACCATTCATCATCTCAGTGTACAGAACAGCACCAGACTATGCCACTAAGCTCATGCACTAATTTTATTCCCTTTTTTACTTGAAATGTTTCCATGGTCAACTTGGTCGTCTATATGAATGAAAAGAAATACTTACAGTAAACATAAATTGCGTATAACATAAACAGAACATACGAATATTAGCTAACTAGATATGTAATGTTCCAGCACATACTAGAGAGAATTTGCAAATATATATATTTAGATTTACTTGTTAATAGTCGCAAGAATTTTGATAATATTTAGCTTGGAAACCATAGAACGTATCAATTAAATTAAGAACATCTAAGCATAAATGACTAATTTTATTTCTTAAAGCTGTCTTTTCATGAAGTGACGACACATAACTATATATATATATATGCAACCCGGGCAGGATTCAAATAATTGAAACTATGCACGACGGAATTGGATTCAATGTGTAGAAATTTTCTACATATATTTATTTTATAATGCACAACATTTGTAAGTTCTGTATTTTTCGATTCTTGTAAAAATTTGTTTTAGCAAGAAAATACATAAAACTTCCCAGAATAGAAACCATTAATAAAATATTCGAATCTCTTTTTTGGACATATTTTCCTAAATCGTATTTTATGTGACATTCGTAATTACTTTGCCACAGTCAAATGTTTCACCAACCATCCAGAGGTTATGCATGAAGCGGGTGCCGCTAAATCTGGCGACTCTCATCCATTCGTTCGCGGGCCTCCTTAGCTCAGTGGCAGAGCACTGGTCTCGTAAACCAGGGGTCGTGAGTTCAATCCTCACAGGAGGCAATCGTTTTAGGCTCTGTACTAGGTCTCCTGTTATTCTCAGCATCAAGAAACTTCCATCAATACTTACATGTTGCGAGTATCAACTCTACGCTGACGAACTACATATACATTTTCATTCCACTGTCGATTGTTTTACGTGACTCCATCAAGTTCATCAACAATGATTTCGCACATCTCAACATCCTGCCAAACATACTCGAGGTGGCTTACAGGGTAATGTAATATGTTGGTGTAAATAAAATTTTCATTGCTTATGGAATTCTTTCCCTGTGGAAAAATATACGTAACATTCCCAATTTTGTCGTAATCAATCGGATTCAATAATTCTGTCCGTAATCAAGGGGATGATTGAATAAAATGGCGAAATTTGGAGCAATTTTTCGAATGTTTTTTCCAAAAATATCGAAATCGGAAAGAAAACAAAATGTATCTCGAATGTTAAGAATTTCTATTATTTTTTTCGTTAGCGCTCGTCTCGAACTTTTACCATCAGTATTTCTGACTTAATCATTAAAAAAGAAAATAATACTGCAAGCGAATAAAATGTCCTCAACACGTTTATTTCCTTAGGGGAAATGATTTTGCGTAGAGGCATTCAGAAAATTTTGAAAAGTGATGAAGCAAAACATCATGACAAAAATCAATCATTCCAAGGAAAGATCATTTAACACTAATCTAGGGCAATTGAAGATCATGGATTATTTTTCTCGGCCTTAGTATAACGTAACATAAACGACGAGGACATTTCTCGCTAGAGCACAACCCCATTTAAGCCAACGAGCAATTTAAGTTGCATTGTGAATAAATATTCCCGGTTCCTTCAAGAGAGCTCGTATAATTGTCTCGAAAATATATTACTGAAGCTTAATCCTTCTAGCTATTTTCGAAGGGGATAGGTTAAGAGGTAACTATACCCTGGCCTTTCGACCCTATCAAGGTCAACTGCCGTCAGTTGTGCTGCAGACTATTTGCTGCTCGGAAGAGTATATCATCTGCTCGGCTGAGCTTATATTTGTTAGAACTTTTATAAGTTTGAGCCAGATTTTTCCTAAGTCATTCTAGAGACAGAAAATAATTCCATCTGTTTACGTCAGCAGCTGTAGAAGGCATGCAGTATATAATATAATATTAATAGCGCAAGAGTACAACTTTCTATGACTGAAGTTCTAGATAATAAAATAAATATATCCATATAACCCATAAACTTGTGCATTTTTTTACGCCAAACTTTGAAAATGGCATTAAAACTGGGCGGTTTTTTGCAATTTTGTAGAAATAAATCCGGTAATTGATTAATTTTTAAAAATAGACGAGAAAAAATACTGTTAAACCACATACTTCAAACCACGTACAGTAAAATATACGAATTTAAAACCTGGTCGTTAGAAATGGCTCTTGGTTTCAATAAATTCTCTTCGGAATACACACGCTTACGTATGCGGCGACAACTTTCTCCCTTCGAGTCCCCTATATTCTCAAGAGATTTTATTCTAAAAAAATAAACCGTTTTACATATTGATGAAGGCTTCCGCGGAGTGGTGGAGTAGGCGTGGCTAATTTTCCGGGATGTCCTCCGCATCGTTTCTTCTTCGCACGACAGTTTCGCCGGTGTTTCAGTAGGAGTTTTCACGTTACAGAAATGGTACATATTTCACAATAAAATTCTTCGAGAACGTTGGTGATTGGAAGAAAATACCACTAACGAAATTGGAGGCCCGTAACCATGTCAACCATGTTTACGATATGAAGGAATGTTTTTTATAATACATACATATAATAGAATGATTTTACAATAGTTCCACCTACAATCACCTATAAAAACTATGAACTTCATTTCTTACAAAATATACTAAAACAGCTATACCCCTTCCGCGAATAGTCGAAATACAAAAAATTGATACTTGGTGGACGCTCACAAATTCCCTTTTCCTCGCTCTAATTTAAATTAAAAAATGGGTCATTTTCTAACGCAAATATCTCAGAAACCACGTAGAATGAGTGAGTTTATAACATTTTCTAAATGCGCATAAATTATACGTTATAGTGTTATCGTCATTGTCTTCAGTTACAAGAGTTTCTCACAAATATTTTTCCGGTGTAGAGAACAGAGCGGACATGAAACCAAAATCACTTAATTCACATGAAACAAAAGCACTAAATTCAGAACACAGCCGAGAACTCAAAACTAGCATTTAGAAAAACAAAATCGAAACAAATTCACGTAGGAATTATTCAATCGAATCGTAACTGCTGTCTTGAGGATGCAACAATTCATTCCTGCTCGAAGTAAAATGACATTCTTTGTATCTTCTCCGCCAGCCAACATGTTATACTTGGCATGCGCCACCGAACCATGTTTAATAAGATGATTTCAACTGGAGTTTCACACGCCAAAAGAGCTATGATTCAATCAGACAGTATTCCCTGGAGACATTTCTGGTGCTGAGCATTGCTCGTAAATCTGCCGCCAACATCAAGGCCGCCTAAGCATTTGCTTCTTATCATAGCAGGGGGTAATATATGTAATCATAGAATAGGTACGAGAGTGTGAGCTATTTCCGAGGCCACGTTGGTTCTGTTGCATGAGTAGCTGAGGTACAGTTACTGCTTAATTGCTGAGTTGAGGATAAGTATTATGTTTTACAACTATCGAGTCCATTTTGAAAAGTTAACTTCAATTCTATTGTATCATTTTCAAGGCTTCGAGTGTACGCAGAGGTGATATCTGACGCCCTAAATGATATCGCTATACTTGTCTCATTGATTTGGGACAGGAATTTCAGCCTTTGATCTAACCTACAACGTAAAGCGTTATGTGTTATGATCTACAACACTCAACAACTAAACTCACCAGAATTTGAAGCGACGAACAGGCAGCTCAGGAACCAAAGTGTAGACGCGTACGCCATCGTTGAAGGCAAATGACAATCCAATGGGGTGTGCTGCGGCATCGATCAAAACACACTTTCCAATCAAATGAATACCGTTGCAAAAATACGATGTTGTTCTTAAGGAGCACTTCACCGAGAATAGTAGCCAGGTCACCGACACAAATTCCGAGACATCAGTTGCTCCCGAGAGAACGGCAACACGTGCACTGAAAAGCCCTTCCAGCGATTCGCCACCGGTTCTTCCACGCCGCTCTCACCCCACTTCCCCTCCTTCCGCACCCGTTCCCCCGCCCACCACGCTCTTACACCCCACGCATGCGCCCATGGCGAAGAACTGACTTAAAATCGTTTCGAAGCGTGGCGCGAGGAAGAAACGGAGGGGGCATACCACAACGTCTTAAAGGATGAGACGGAAGCTCGGACGAGAATTCGGAAAATAAAAATAAACCAAATATCTTAATAAAAACTGGTGCAGATGATAAAAAAATGTAATCTACCTTCAAAATATAATCAGATAATAATAAACACATGCAATTTAGCTCACGATACAAATAGTAATTTTTGCTCTGACTCATATTTTTTTATTTCAATTTCTTCACGGATTTCTTTTAGAATTTTATGACTAATGAGACCGATTTTATTTTAACTTCAATGTTTTCAATATCTCCAAGGGATTCTTTTATAATTTTATGCGTAATGTGTCTGTAATGACATGATACTTATGCAACTCAGCACAACTGAGACAATATACCAGATTGTCTCCGTTGTGTATAAGATCAGCATGTATGCTACATGAATCAAATGATGGCTGGAAGCCGTCGCTTCATCGTACAATACTTAATTTACCAATAAATTATGTTAAAATAGCAAATTTATGAATATTATTGATGGTCAGACTGTTTGATGACTGAGTTATTGACTAGGGGCGAGCGTGAGAGGTGAAATATTTACTAATTCATAGGAAAAATATAATACAACGATAAAATCGGAAATACTAACATTTATGCCACTACAGACAGCGATTAAATCCCTGCCTATGAAAAGAGCTCCAGGATTTTTTTTCAGGAACCACGTGATCTAAAGAAATAGATCGCCATCCACTTCTCAGAGTTAATGGACGTTCCAGTATTATCTAAAATCCCAAAACGCACGCAGAACAACATCGCTGGATCCGCCATTCCTCCCAGAATTACAGTATTTACTTAGGCGTGTTGTCTAACAGAACATAACACGTCTCAACCGTAAATTGATTGGAAAAGTAGAGGGATTTTTTTCAAGCGATCGACGTTCTTTCTTCCTGTTTCCTACTTCTTCTGGCGAAATGAAATCACTCTCTCCACTTCTCCACAAATTCCATTCCGTTTTCCACTTGTTGCCCGCCGTCTACCCGTCCTCCCTCGACGCCTGCGTTAATCTAATACCCTCGCAACGACGCTTCACACAGATTCTCCTTTCAACGCTTCACCTCCTCATCATCCCTCAGCTCCCGTCCGCCTCCTAAATACCCTCAGCACTCTCATTCAAAAATCCCTAATCTCACGAACCCCTCTCACCCTCTGCCCATCACCAAACACCATCGGCAGGTTAACCTATATAATATGTTATCCACGCTCAATCTGTCATTACCCTTGACTTCGTCCCGAGATCCCCTGATTGCTCTTTGCCCAATTCTTTCGGCGGCGACAACCGGACTTTCACATCTTCCTTCCGTAGAAATTTAAGCGTACCAGCAATATAATATTTTAAACAGCAGTTATAATGAGGCGTTCTGTGTGGAGAATCTTGATGAGGCTTCATGTAAACTATATGTATGCATTATGACAAATTTGAACCTCCTCTTCAAATAAACACAAACACAATTTAATTTTAGATTTCGTAAAGCCTATAAAACATTTCCTACGCAGCAAGTTAGTTAAACAGCAGTGGCCTTCAAAGGGACAAAACTTTCACGCGAGAGAAAATGTAGCATCCTCCATAGCTAATACCACTTCCACAGTTAGAATAGTTTATAATGTGAATGACATAATCTCGTCATGGGTGTAGAATACTACGGAAAATATTTGTAACTTACCATATTCATCTGCCACCAAAGATTTATTAAGCATTGAAAACCTGGGAGCTTTGTAAAAATGGGCCCACTCCGTAAGCTTTTAGTAGGAATTGGACCTGTATTGTGAACAAAGACCAAAAGGCCTAAGGTAGGTCAGTGGTGTGAATCTCTCCCACCGAAACAGCAACAACCCTGTGTGAGTCGTCGGGATTGCCATATAAAGTGAGGTGGTAGTGATGAGAATGCAATTCAGAGGACTTCGACCCTAGATGACTATTAGAGTCTCATTTCAGAACTGCTTATCCTAATTAATTCCAAAAATACCTCGTTCCATAGTAGTCTCCCTCCACTGCCCATCAGCCCCTCCAAAGAGACTGAAATGGAATTGCAAAATCAGCACACGCTCTTAGGGGTGGACGAGAAATGTTACTCGAAACTTGTCAGTGGAAAGCATTTTATGGGAGCTGTTTGAGGATCTTACGAGTAGTCATAAACATGACAGTGACCGACGTTTTTAAGGTCAAAAAATCTAAAGTAGGACTCGTTTTGGGAGGGAGAGTAAAAATCATACTGAATATATGTGAGGGGACAACAAATGCCAGAAATTGGGAGCATATTAGTACGTTTGGGTTATGACGAGTGCAATTGCAACTGCAGAGTAACATCGGATATTGAGAGATTTCATCTTTCCTAAATTCCAAAATAATTTTATACCAAAACATGCAATAATTTATAACGCATTTGTAAAAGAAGTTCAAACGGATAAATAGAGAAATAGGACTATTTGGTTTAAAAAAGGGAAAACTTAACCGTACAGAGACAATCACTAAATGTAATTAAAATTTTTCCCAGTGTCAGATGCCCCCTATCCTTGGTCTACGCCACTGACTGGTTATATATGCATTCAAACATGAAGTCAGGCCGCCATCGATAAGATTCCCTAATTAATTTCAATAGTAATTCAACATGAGATGGCGTGGTAGGTCCATTTTAGGGATTGAAGGATTTTATGGATAGATATGGCAACAGATTCCGATTCAGTCCGCAACAACGCCAAAATAAAGTTATTGAAACTCTGATATTTGTGCAAACATTACCACCAATTAATACTTTTCAACGTTTTCAATCGGATATACAAAAACCTTGGAATTTATTTCTATGTAGAAATTAGTCCCAGGTGATCGAGCTTTCCTCGGCTAAAAAATATGTATCTATGTATTGTAATAATGAAACAATTATAAATGCTGTATTGCAAGCAAGCAAATACAATTCGAGGCAATAAACTCCATTTACCATTGAGAATTTAACATTGAGTTATCAGGAAAACCAATATTTTTTATGCTTCGTTATTCTCTTTATTCAGTACAGTAACATAATCATCATAGTTGGACTGGTTTTTATACTTCTTTCCATTGTACATTAATTGTATGGCAGGGAATTCTGGTAGTAAAGTACTTTAAAGCCGCTTCGCCGTTTCACTCTAGAAAATAGTACGTACAACATGCCATCCATAAACACTGCCGCTAGTGAGTGAATGTCAACCAAGAGCCTTATGAATGCTCGCAGCCAAAGCTGCTGTTGCAAGATATTGATTTCTTCGCTATGTATAATATGTTATGTAATTTTGGGAATGACAAATTTCGCGGCCGGATTTTCCGTTTGTGTTAATCATGGCTCTAATATGTTACACAACTCAGGCATAACCAATTTCGTTTTATTGCGCAGCCCTTCAGAGATGTCCAAATTTCGTAAAAGTCTTGTGATTGTATTTTGTAAGTTTTAATCCGTGAGGTCAGCTACCTCAACAGAATTTCGTAATTCATAAGTGAATTGAAGAGCTCTTTCTGGATTATCATTAACCAAATCATAGCTTTGTAAAGTCAACGCCTGTTGTTACATCTGATTTTAGTTCACTTTATCGCTTGATGCGATACCATCCTGATTAACCATTAGGTCCATGTTAAAAATTTGACTTTTATACAATTTTTGAAATATGAAATTAATTTTCACAATTATATTTCTGCCTGGAACCACCTAACTCAATCTAATTTCTCACCCGAATTTTATATGTCCGAAAATTTCATCATAATTGTTAGGGCCGGTTTAGAGAAAAAATCAACAAGTATCCAATCCTGGTACAGGTCACGTTTATTTTGGCCAATGGTACTGCGGAGAAGATGAGTCAGTGGAGGGCGGGGGCGCCTAGAAACTAACGAACAAGTGGGTTGGTAATATATGAAACAGCACACTTGGGAGACTTGAAGGGAAGCTGGGTCGGTCAATAGCAGGAATTGGGAGGCACATATAATTTGCTTATCCCAATGGTTGGGGACGAATAACATCGTCAACCGCGGAGAGCACCTGCGCCATGCGGGACTTTCACCTAACTCTTTTCAACGCCTCACCCTCCCTCCACTTGGCCCCAGAACCTCCAAAAAGTTCCAACATCCTAGATACACGGGAAGGCGGGAGAAAGGCATAAAGTAGGAGAGAGAAAAAGAGGGGAAGATATGGCATATGAGAGATATATAAATTTGAAAATGAGATGATAGATAATGTTTATCAACTTACGGTTGTCAAAATGAACCTCTTTCCCATAATGTCAGGAAAAGAGATGGCGAAAATGATAAATGAGAAAGAGCTATATGCAGTATGGTAAACGATGTGTACCCATGCCAAGCGATGGGACACTGGAGAAAGCCTTATCTAGTTGAATACATACTAATGAGGAAGATGGATTTTGGAGTAGTGCGGCTATAGAAGCACAGGATTAGAGGTGAAAAATCATAGCGTTGACGCTCTCTAATAGGCAACATCATTGTTCCAGATAAACTCAACGGATATGCACAAACGTGAAAAGTCGCAAACATGCGCTCTAGAAAGCCACATTCGACAGAGAGGGGACCGGAAATTTCGCGGCGCTTCGTCATTTTCCCGCACTCGCATTACCTTCCCATTCTGCACTGTAGGTATATAAGCCGCGGCATCCGAGCCTTTCCAGAGAAGAGTCGACATGCGAGAGTTGTCCATCGAAAAGTGAGTGAGTGCTGAAAAGGGCTCCCCTTCGTGAAGCTTCGTCCACGGCGTTTCGGTCAAATGGCGAGTAGCGCAAAGGCACTCACAACTTTTTTACCTCGCTTACTTCATAGTACGTGGAAAGAGGTTAGGGCATGCATATGGTAGGGAATTATATACTCATACCTTCCATTATAAGCTCATGTAAATCAAGAGAGAAAATGCAAAAAATGTTACTTATCTTCCGTTCTTTGTACCATGTCATTAAAATAGCTACATTTTTCATCAATTGCGACATCTTGATAGCATGAATTAAAGCACTCAGTCACACATAACTATCAAAATTCTCCTTTGTAATAGCCTTTATATAAAACTTTGGAGAAAAGCTTTCATACTTCTGCAATTAGTTGGCTGTGTAAGGTTATCTGAATTCATTGATATCAAATCTGCATGCTCTTAACTCTCTATTAGACGATTGCGTCACTATTTTATTTTACTAACTTCTACAAGAAAAAGTAAAGGAAAGCCCCAATGCTTTGGTAAATTGCATAGGAGGATGATGGCTTTTTTACTATTTTCTATTCCCCTTTTATTGTCACCACTCCCACCCTTCACCCTTCCCGAACAGCAACACCCCTGTCCAAACCCCGATCCCACAGTCCTCAGCTCTGCATCCACCTCAATCATGCATGGCCGCAGCACAGGAAGGAGGAACCATTCAGCTAGAGCATTTGAAATGCGTCGGCCGTATATTTCGTGTTACTGACGGAATATGCAGATTTCATATCTCACCGATAATCACATTGTGATCAAATGTGTTGAGTAAGTTTTTTGGTGGCAGGAGAAAGTGGACGCGAGGACAGAAGATTTTTTAGCGCTCCTCATGGAGTACTGACTATTTCCTCCGATGGGAAAAAACGCCACCCTATGCCATCGGGTTCACTTCACCGATCTACACGACCCAGCTACAGCACTTCTGTTCACCTAGCTTCAATTCAAAGTTTTACTCTTGCCCAGCCAGATAAGGTTTTCCGACAACTATAAGCCGTGCGCAATCTCCTCTACAAGATTCGATGGAAAACATATGTCTACAGAGCTGCCTATGATGGTGACCTCGCCGAATAAATCCAAATTCAGGCAACTTTCCTCGCAAAAAAACACTAATTTTACTCTAAAAAGCTTTCTGCCCAACTTACAAAGCTCAAACCTCTACTTGCATGGCACCTGTCAACACAATTTATTCCTTATCATCTCCATGAAATTCACTTTTTAAAGAGGTAAGTTAAGTTCGTGCAGCCCATACCTGTATCATCAATGACAATATATCAGCCTTTCTGGTTAACAATTTGGTAGTCTGAAGTAGAATATTAGGAAACGACATTTTTCCAGGAATAATATCATTCGCGTCGGATGTAGAAAGAGGTGGTACTGTTTGGATACTGGTCAGTCAAAGCGGAAGAAAGAAGAGCAAATGTATCAAAAACACTTTTACAAACTTAGATACAAATTGCTGTACTAAAATCGATTTACAATTGCAACAGAAAAACTACTAACCTTGCAATGGAGACGTTAATTTCGTGTTTCCTTCGTATAAAAATTTTGTAATCCAACATTAAAATTCATACCTTTGATGAGCGGATAGGAGAAAAAAGGAGAAATGTAGAGTTTAAAGTGATTTTCCTTTTCAAAATAACGATGTAAACTTTCATTAATAAAATAACTATGAAGCTCTGAAGATTATAATAAACCTTAAAGCAACAATTTCACCAATTAAATAATCTCTTCGTCATTTACGATAGAAATACAAGTGGAGATCTAATTTAAACAACATTTTACCTATTACGCACAATAAAATTGACAGTTTGGACCGATTAGAATGATTAGAGATAATATCCGCAATATACATGAACCACGAAAAAAAACATCCATAGCAATAAAAAAAACTCCATGCAAGTTTTTTCATCTCGGACATTCCTTCTGTATTCAGGACTATTGCAAGCTCTAACCCTCAGATTAAAGAATTTTACACAAAAATATTTCAACGGGAAGGATTTCAAATTACTATTCAGCGTTGCATTTACTCCGCAAATTGGAATTTCGTTGTTCGCATTGGTATTCATCCCGGGAATAAAAGATTTTTGCTACTTTCACCCAATGAATGTTTCATTTCCTACATTTTCACATCGCCATAAGCTGCCCATTCACACCAAAGTATTCAGCCGATTTCCCTTTCCCTACATTTCGCGCATTCTCTACCGTGGCTCTTCCTCTGTTTTGTTCGACAGGCTTTCCTCCCTCCATTAGTCTCCCACGCATGCCAATTTGACTCCCAGTGAGCGCAGCGCGTTTTCATGCAAAGCGTCACTATCTGCTGACCGCCAGACCATGTTAGGCTCGCCTCCCAAAGCGAGAGGGCCACTCCGTACGAAGAGTTGACCGTGCTTTACACAGCGTCCCTGGCCAGGTCGGGGCAAAAGAATGGGAGAAGGGCGAAGGATGCGGTAATTGTTCGGAAGAAAGGCGAGAAAACACAAAGCGCCAAGAAATATCCAGTTTCGGGTGTTGTCGCAGACGGCCACTTTAACGCGATATTTTCAAGCAATTTTCCACTAATTTAACTTGGCGTTGGATCAAGAGGGTACATCTCCAGCATACAGAATTTAGAATCCGGCGAAATAAACGAACTCTCCAAATTTCACGCATTCAGTGATAGGGCATATGGAATAAACGATATTTTAGCACGAAATATACGCGCGGTGCGATATTAAACAACTTCCCCTAAAGGTTACGATTTACTAATGGATGGAGAATGAGAAAAAATATTTATCACATTACATTCTGAGTATAAAAATTCCTAACAAACTTCTATCTCAAATGAGCATAATAGCATGTCCTTTTATTGCGTAGAAACCGCTAACTACCACGGAAATTTTTGAAGTCTACTTTCAAACGAACGTAATTCCATGTAATGCTTGTAGAGAATTTTGGGAACAGCCAGCAGAAAAAAAATGTCTCAACATTCTTGCTTTTGCCATGCCCACTGGCGATAACCAGGCATAGGTTAAGACATCTTATGAATAAAGGATAAGAGGGTATTTTTACGATGCCCTTTACACGTGAAATTATAATTATATATCTCCTCATAGCTGCAATACGAGAAACAAGAATTCAACTTTCATAGGAATAGAGGGTTGAGGCTTTTTAGAGATTTTCGAATGAACTGTAAGCATTATATCAATTAAGGATGCAATAAGCCAGTAAAATTCGCTCGTCCTCTGCGTATAGAATTCCTCGAAGAAGCCTAGTATTCCCAAGGATTTCCATCCAAAAAAAATCTTACTTAACATGGACTTAAATTGAAATATTTACTTTTAATGATGAGGGTAGGAAAAAAACTGCGGTTTAAAATGAGCCGGTAAATAACAGTTTTAAATCAAATACTTTGACGATTTAAAAGAAACTCGGATTTTGATGGGAGCTATATATCATTCGTTGGGGCTTCAGCCTATGAAGTATTGACAGGTAGAGTCTAGAACTACAGATTAAAATGTTCAAAACATTAAGTTTTCATTTCCATTCCTATCCCTCCTTGTTTATTTATATTTGTATCCTATCAAGGAATTTAATCTTTCCACCTTTTTAGGGCATACTTTATATATGACGCATCATTATCCATTTATGTATTAAGCCATCCTTTTCTTAACATGTTCCAACTCCCTGACTGTCCGCTTCTTTTTCATAAAATCGAGCTTCCTGCCTTATATCCTGCACAAAATTTTTCAATTGACTTTTTTCTTGACAATTGACATCTTGACTTTTACAGAACAGATATTCCCCGTTGGAGCTATACCCACCTATCTCACCTAGCATTAGAGTTTCTGTTATTCCTCATATCAATTTCCCTGTCTGTCATCTCTGCTATTTTAATTACATGCTCCATTAATCTTCTCGGGCCCTACAAACGCAGCTGTCTTGGACTCTTCCTTACTCACTTCCTTTCCCGGCACCCGGCTCCTGAAACGCCCACTCTCTACACCTCCAATGCGTGTTAGTGTCCCCGACTCTACTCCGTCCTCTTCACCCACCTTGCCCCCCGCCCGAAGCTTCCACTTCCTATTTCCCTCACGATTATCCTTTCTATTCTCTTCCTTGCCTAGAAATTTTCCATTTCCTTATTCTAAATTCTCCACCTTCCTATATCAAATTTTATGATTCATGGGAAAATATCGATTTATCCCTATACTGTATTTAAATTACATGTAGGTTTTACGCACGAAATTATCCACAAATACATTTTGTTTAAAACAAAAAATATCTGACTTTGGGTATCAATTAAATTAGAAGTCCCTCGAATCATGCAACAATGCGCGCTAAATAAATTTTTCCATGGAGAAAAATTAACAGTTTGGATGAGTCTTGAAATGTCAAATAAAAGCCTACAGAAAAAATTAATATTCTACGCTTTCCAAAAATATTCACTCACCCAGTTCCTCCTGGCGGTTGTTATCCTTTTTTTATGCGCCAGGCACGCTCAAGCACAACACTACTTGCCTCTCTACTCTCCCTCCTACCCCAGTGCTCGTCCCCGCAGCATTCACCCACCTTCATCTATTTCTCTTCCCCTCAACCAGCCACCATTCAAGCCGTTCCCAAGGAGTTACAAGCGTCTGCTCCCAACTGTGGATCATTCCGCGCTTTTTTCATCCCAACACCCGCGCCACCCCTCTTCGCTCCACACGTCCCGAGAGCTTAAGTTTCGCTCGGGCGGAGAGAAAAGGAGAGTAAAAGAGATAAAACGGGGAACTCACGAACCCAAACACATAAACCTTAATCTTATCTCCTCTCCTCGCCGAAAAGGAAATACTTTTTGAGCTCTCCCATTTCATCCCTTGCCCTTTTTACACCCTCCCAACAAACGTGTCCAGACGCTCAGGCTGCCAAGAAGAACAATTCTTTCATCCCCGTCCGAAACACTTCTGCTAATTCGCGCTACGAGGACAACTTGCTTCCCATCCCCTTGCTGCTAGCTAGAAAACGGAAGGTGAGACGGACGCCTGCGCGGAGATGAGTCGAAGGCAGATGGGATTAGGGGAGTTAGGGGGTAGGAATGGGCCAAATGTATTCATTCACTGGTAACAGAGTACCCGACTGAATGCCTGAGTAGCCGGACGAGTACATGAATACTCGGAAACCTGGTGCCCAGGTATTCATTTGAGTACCCAAGTACTTGTTTTACATTTGAGTACCCGAGTGCCCATGCAATTGTACTCATCAAAGAAATTCGACCGGGTATTCACGTACTCATATGAGTAACCAAATGAATACTTGGTATCGATGTATACATTTGAGTAACCAAGTATTCATCCTATAACTCATATACTCGTCCGGATATCCTGGTATCCATTCGGGTACTCGATTATCAGTGAATGAATACATTTGGCCTATCCCTAGCAGGAAGGGTGGGCTAGCTCGCAAAGTGTAGGATGCTCTCGATTTCTTATTCATGCAAACACATCAATCGTTCTTCCCGAGTGATTATAGTAAAAAGACCATTACCTACTCTCGGCGTTAAATCCGGAAATTTGGGTTAGTTCTGTCTATATCTTCCGAATTTCCCTTCCCTGCGTGCCTCCTTCATTTGTGGCACACATGAATTGCTTTAAATGCTCTCTTTTGTTCTTGATGCTTCGAATATCCTCCTCTAAAAAGTCTGTTCCACATAATTCACCCATACATCCCCCATCTAACCCTTTCACTTATACGATTCACTCCCATGAAATCAGTCGAGTCATTCTACTTTCATCCATTATCTCAATATGACCTCACAATGAAGGAATTACTTTCGTACATATCCTATATTGCTGATATCATTCCACGTTTTTCATCCAATATTGAAGAAAAAGGGTTGTGAAGCTTCGGCAACCATTGATTTTGAAGCAATTATAATAAACGGTATTATCTACCACTCACACACAGAAATATATAATATAATTCGTTTGAATCGTAGAATTGTATTTTTCATTAAGGACTGATGAGTTGGAACCTTCAAGTTAATTTCCTCCAAGTTAATATCATTACATAGAATTTCCGACTCAATTTCTATCATTTTTTTAAATGGCTGATTACGAGCAAGAAAAATAATGCGGGACACCGAGCGCGTTCTTTTCCCTCTTGATAATCCAATTTTCAATCTTTCATCTTTAAACGGGTAGCTTGAACAGTTTTATGAGCCATAAAATGTGTACACTGTCTACAACATATCATTAGTTCTGACGTTAATAAGAAAAGTGACGCCTAGAATGTTCTCTCAGAACATTTTTTGTATCTTCTCGAAAAAGTATTCCAAGGCAGAAAGCAAATGAATGAATTCATTGATACTTCTAGAAAATAATCATTATCAACATTCTTACAAGGGTTTTATATTCTGTGCGCCAGTTTAAAGTGAAGGTAGCGTATTACATGAGCGATAAAGTATTATATTCCCACTGTTAAGAACGGGCCTTGAATTTCTGCAGTTTATAATTAAAAGAAAAGGAAGCAAAATGTCTTGCCCCCATTAAGTATGCAATGATCAGATTTTACTTCCATCACAGCTTAACTTACAAATGATAACCAAATAATTCTGCATTTTACTAATGCTACAATCAATGATTTAACCGGTTTATTGGATCTTGGATTGGCCTAAAATTTAATTTCAGTCTTGTTTGAGTTTCCTCTTCCAAATTTATCAAACATCATCAGCCAGAATAAAAGAATACCACTCAATGGCCCTTGCGATTTTAAGATTAAGTACATTTAGTGGGTGTACAGTGCGGCTAATTCATTAAAAGGCCGATTGGGTATTTTAGTGCCTTCAACGCTACCTTGCACCATCATGATGCATAGTTTCATTAATTCTCTTCTTCAACCTATTAACATCGAAAAACGCAATGATTTGAGGTGCTCGGATTTAAAAAAATCACAACAAAAATCCATTAAAGGCCACCTCGAGTCGTTCGCAAAGTCTAGACTGTCTTCACCCACAGCTCCAACCTCCCTTCCATCCTAACCATCCCTGAGAGTGCCTTCCAATCTCACACTCCTCACATAGCGGTCTGCATTATTGCCTTCCTTCTTCCTCAGCCTTATGCACATTGCGCCAGAAAACTTATCCGTACCCCTGAGGTTTTTATCGCCGCGGCTTCATGCAAGTGGGCATTCATTGGGGCAAGAATTTGTATGCTAAGTTAGCTCTAATCATATGGGAAAGAAAAACAAACTCTTAGTTTAAAACAGACAGGGCATAGACTTATTTAAGGAGTGTGGAACGAAATCTATGTGAATTATAAGCACAGCAGAGATCATTATCTTTTAAATTGTGATTTTTCGAGTATGTAAGGTTTATGAAACTTTTAAAATCATGATGGGACATGATACATGCATATTTAACGCCTTTCTCTGTGGGCCGCCGTTCAAAGAGTTCCGTTTTCCGCCAGGACCTCGCAGTTCACCATCTCCGTAGCTTTCTCCTCCTTCTTTTAGTATTTTGGCGAATTTTCATACGCATTTTCTTCAAGTATCCACTACCGCTAACTCTCTTTTTGATCTCGACGCCCTTCATCTCCAGTCCAAATTGAAATCCTCAACTTCGCCCAACCACCCTCTCATTTCAGCTCATCTATCCTCTTTTTATCACTCACACACAAACCATTAATCGGTTAGACAACATTAAACCAGCTTTTACGTCTCCTAATTCACTCTCTTCCTATTCCCATGCAAACATTCCTTTTCATCCATTCATCTTACACCATCTCTCTTGTTCCAGGCTTTACCCTCACCACCCAATTCCCTCACTCCTCGCCCCGCTAACACATACGGTCAGCCACTCTCTTCCCGTGGCCCGCAATTTCTCTCCCATCCAACTCCCATCCCTTAAACACACATGAGGGTTTAGGTCTTTTCGTTTCAGTCCCTGACGCACCCTTTCGCTTAAACTCTTCCTTCCGCCTCTCTTCCAACCCAACTAACACTTGGTTTCACCTCCAACCTCCTCTATCTCAGGAGCAGCGACCGTAAAACCCTCATCCCCCAACCACACGTCCGCTCTTGTTTTAATTCCCAAAAGCACTCTGCTTTCGCCATCTCTCTCTCTCTCTCTCTCTGACAGGGCCCCTGCCAGCAATTCTTCCATCGCATCCTTCTATCGCATCCTTCCATTCGTCCTCTGCTTACTTTCGTCCCAATTTGATCTGATCTTTCCTCCTTTAACATTAATGCCTTCATGTTTCTCCACCTCAAAATTTACGCTCACTCTTTTCCTCCCGAGTAATATCTAGATTTCACTTTTAGGCCGGCTACCGAATTTCTATCGGGAAATATTATCCAGCTTATTGCAACATCAACTTATGCACGTGTTTTCCAAGCCACTGCGTTTCACAAAACGCATTTCATCCGTTTTTTTCGTTCTCTCCGCAGCCAGTAGCCAGGTGTCAATAATATGCCATCCTATTCTCGCTCTGGTCCCTACGAAGCATTTACAAAGCCACCGACAAAGAGGGAGTGTGGACAAGGTACGAGAGAGTTACTTAATTATTATCACACTGATCCATTGAGGCGTCCTTTTTGATATATCTGGTGATAAGTTAGTTTAAATAGATATATTTACACCGTTATCTCGCATAATCAATCCTTTTAAACTCTAAAATCACACCGTATTTCTTTTCGCAAACCGCAATCGTTACACTTCGTTAGGTTCCCCTATCCTGTGTATAACTTTTTCCCTGAAAATAATTAGTTGACAGCACAAATAAATTCTCCATTGCAAAACCAACGCATTTTGGATATGGTTGAACATGTGATCATCTGAAGAATTTTACAACGGAGATTAAAAATCATTTTTGTTGTTTACGTTGAATGTATGAGACAAAGTATTTTTTATTAGAGAAAGACGAAACAGATATTAGTTTTCGAGTATACTTGGAAGTAAAATCCAGATAATGGAAATAAAACTAACCTTTGAGATACAGACGGCACTTTCACGATATGGTTAATTCAGTCTTTTTTTTTCTCTACTTCTCATTACTCAAGGTTATATTGGGGATAAAATGTTTCTTTCACTCGTAAAATACGTCGAAATTGCCACAAGAAAATTTCGGCCAGGACCGGAAATCGAACCATGGACCTTCGGTTTTCCGGACCAATGACGGCCTTGACAGCGTAGTGGTGGCTTATGCAATACGCAGACCTGGAAAGCGTAGTGGCAATTTCGTATTTCACCAGCTACGTTTGAATATTTTCACTAATTACTTTCACAGAATACCATATAGTACATACAATGGAACATGTGCTGAACAATCCACATCAGTTTTTAGCTTTCCAAGTGATAGTACCTAATTGCTGGACACTTTATCATGTGTTGCGCAACCCCAAAAGAATATGCTCATTTTTCCACTACTTTCAATCAATTTATTTCAAGAGAGAACCATAAATACGTTTGAAAAGAGAATAGTTGAAAAAATTATTTTTCCCAGCCTAAGACTGATAATATCCTCAAAATATATACAATTACTTAACCCATTTGATCGATTTGTTTTCCATCATTCCATTTTCACCTTGCTATACTTCCTCGTCTTCAAAAAAACTAATTGCCCACCAAAAAGGTTGTTACTTATTGAATAAATCGAAAATCTAATCTAAATTTGAATATTCAGACAGACCAACTGCAAAAAAGTTGGGTTCTTCATCATTTCATTATCTTCTTTCTCTTGAATTATTTTTGCACCCCTCTTTTTTTAATTAAAACCAACGCGGGCCCTTTTTCGGAGAATTGAATCATTCCAACTCCCTTTTTCCACCGAATATGAAGAAAAAATATTTCTTACATCCTTGCTACCTAACTTTCCCTCCACCCTTTGCCTACTTTCGCTCTATTCACCCTGGTTTCATTTTCCCTCCATAGTTTTCCAACGGATTCCAAGCCAGTTAGGTTAACAATTCCGATCCTTCCAAAACCTTCCGGTGAAACGCTGTGCTCGCACTTCTAATGAAAATGAAAATCTTCCATCACAAAACTCCAACAATTCGCTTTTTCCTGGACATCACCCCGGCCGAATCAATTTAATTACGGGATTCTCTCGTCCCCGGTCCGACTCTTTTCGCACATTCTCCCAGCCATAACCCGAGGCCAAACTCACCCCAACCCTACCTGAGCTTTCTTTGTTCCTCACCCGCCGTTCCTCTTAGGAATATAAATTTCAATTTTATCGGTACCAAATTATTCATTTATTTAATCAGCATTTACTTTTTGTTTAAAATGCTTTTAATAATGCGAGACGATCAAACAGGACAGCGACCTGCTGATGCACTCATTGGGTCGCAATTTTCTTGTTTTATTCTCCACCATAAATCGACCGCATTCACGTTTCTGTTTATCCTTCAGCGAAATAAATTATTTCATGACTATCATGACATCCAAGTTGCTTATTTTCACCAGAGACACGAGAACTTTCAAATGAAACGCGACATGAGTCATATCGAGTTAACGGTTTTTCCTCGATTTTTAGTCCACTCTTATGAACATGCCTCAATTGAAACCAGCCGAAAACTCATGGGAAAGCGATGTGATATTCGTCACGTCGTCTTTAAAGTGGACAAGACTAAAATGATGTAATTCTTATCTCTGCGCTATAATCTGTCTCTGTCACTTGGATCTTTTTCATCAAAATTCAGTCCTCTGACGATGAAATAAGGTACTTTTTTTGCTAGAAAACACTAACACTAAGAGAACAAGAAATATAGCTCCCCATTTAATAGCATTCCTCAGGGAGCCTAGGGAACTTTTAACTTGTCAGAATACGCAGCCGCTGCCTATGAAAACCGTTTTCTTCCTTGCGTAACTTCGAGAAACTACTTTCTGAAGAAATCAATTTCTAACGATAACATATAGCAAGGTTTCATGGTTACAAGTATGTATGGCTACATTTTAAAAATAGTCTACGTGTTTTTTACGTCACTGTGATACTAACAGATAGCTTTAGCTATGTAAATTAAAGATAACTGCCGAGTATATTACGGAAACGTAAGCAGGGGGAGACGATATTAATGCAAATTATCAAATGCAAATCGTTTAACATGGTATTTATTGAAAATAACGGCAATATCTACATCAAAATCACCCAATAATGCTACAATATTTGTTGCATTTTCATTTAGATTCAATAATTTACGTATGACCTACAAGTAATGTACTTGGGTGCAAAGGACTCTAGAAACATTAAGTAATACGTTCCATGGTTTGAGGCTCAACTATGAGGAAGTTGGTTTTCTCAAATGAAAAAAAAACTTGGTTTTCTTCCACATATTTATTTTCTGGTACTACAACGTGTTTCGACACAGCGGTGTCATCACCATGTACCCTGACCGAATCATGTTGTTGAAACATGTTGTACCTCGAAACATGTACCAAAAAAATAAAAATGTGGATGAAAACCAAGTTTTTTTCATTTGTGAACATTACGTAATTATTATCGAAACTTCATTACGAGTAATAGAAGCTAAGTGGCTAAGTCTAGAACAAATGTCCTTGGCATCCCTATTCTCTAAACCAAGCTCATTCGTATAGGTTCAGCAAACCTTGATAGAAATTGCTTTCAAGGAAAGTTAAAAAGAGAGGTGAGAACAAGAGACCAAGGGTCCCCTAAAAGCAGTAGGACCAATTATGGACATATCTGCTAAGTTGACTCACTCCATTGGCCTCAGCACGTTCGCTGTTGGGTGACACCAAGAGTATCTATGCCTATGGAATGGAGTCGCGAAAGAGGGAAACGTGTCCAGAAGAAAAAAATGGGGCGAGAGGAAGCAATAGATGCGGAGATAAGATAAGATAGAGGAATAAGAGGTTCTTTGAGCGAGGCCACGAATCCCGCTCACGCTTGGCTCCAGATGAGACCACCTGTGACCTAAAGTGGAGAAGATGGAAGGAAAAGAGGAGTGCCACGAGTGGGTCGGACTACAAGGGGAGGACTACAGAAACGAGCGAATGGTAAGGCGAAATGGCGCCATTGGGTCGGGCTGAGAGAAGGGAGAGAAAATTTAAAGAATACCAAATATGATTCACAAAAACGCTGTCCCTCCCTCTCAAACCCTCCTATCCTCGGCTCTTTCTTACTTAGCCATCTTGGTAGGAGCAGAATAGAGCAGAATTTTGGGCCAACTGGCATGTCGGCGGACGGATACGATCGCTGCTTCTCGAGAAACAAAAGACTTTAACGTGGTGGAAAGGACACCAAAGCGAAAGCTTTCTGTTTAGGAGTTAGCATATAATTAGCAGAGGTCTTTAGATGTCGAAGAGTAGGTCCTAGCCCGGACTTGATGAACGCGGCTGTGCCTGACACAAATTGGTAGTTATCCCCTCATCTGAACACTGAGTAAGATGATTCTTATTCCTTTCACGATTATCACCATGAATTTTGCGATTACTACAGTAACAAGTCTCGTTATTCCCATAGATGGAATGACTGATTTTGTATGTGCTTGAGTTTGTGCGAGGATTCACAGAGGGAGAGCTTGATAGTATATATATGAATAATTGATGCAAAAGAGGAGAAATGAAAAAAGGGCTAAACTGATTGAAGGGGTAAGAACAAAAGCTGTGGTTGAGAAAACAAATCTATTCATCGCATTGTTTCATCCATTTCAGGCGCATCTCCTCAAAAGTCAAGAATACATCTCCTTTCACTCCCCCCATACACTCCCAGTCTCTCTCTTTGAATACGTGCCTCATATTTACTTGACCAGGTCTCCACCATTTGTTACACCAGTAGAATACTTCCTGGGACACGCAGTGACAAATCGGAAAGAATATGAAAGGGGATAGGAGAGAGCGCGAGGATAGAATTAAAATGGAACGGCTAAACGAACGAAAAATATGAAAAAACGAACGGGATGAATTCGTCGGAAAAAGACCCTGAAAAATAAGAATATAAAGCCAAATAAAAGAGAAGAGAAAGAAAAAAACGTAAGCGACGTTCGTTGGAATGCTTAATGCGATCGAAGAGAAGAGCTTTGGTGTTCAACATCAAATAACATGGTTTCTCAAGGATTTTGAGTTTAATAAAAGTAAACATATAGGAATGAGTATAAGAAATTTTTAGTGAGAGAGTAAGCTTTTTGTGCAAATGCAATTCTTGGAAAAAGATAGCTGAGATACGGCAAAGATTATATTTACTAATAGACGTTTGACCAATACCTACTAATTTTCAAAATCTTACCAATACCTTATAATTTTATCTGCAAGCTTTAAATGGAACCAATGTTATTTCAAAGCCCACGTCCCTTAAAAGAAAGGATTGGGCATTGTCAAAAAGCGATTGGGCAGCCACAAACCTACAAATGAATTGAATGAAATACAGGTCAGAGTATAAGGCAAAATATGAGGGAATGCAAGGGAAAGAATTGGAGAAGAAATAAAATAATACTATATGTAGGCACTTTATGTGGTCAATGGGTTTGCAGTTCACCAAATTTGAAATAAATAATATCAATTAAACATTAGGTACTTAAATCGCCACACGACTACCGTATAAGAGCCCACACACTGTAAAAAGTATATTTTTTTACGAAAGGATTTGAGTCAGAGGATAAAATAACCGATAGCCAAAGACGGGAAAAATGCAACCATCTCTTAATTGACAAAAAGTCAATAATTAGTCAAAAATCAAACCACTCCACAATCCAGCGGATCGTATTCTGTCCGGGTGTTTGCCGTGTCGATCCATTTTTGGGGGGCAACAGTTTCGCCTGCCTTCCAGCTGGCTTCGTCAGGTCCAAAATAAAATGCAGACCTTTCTTTTTTTAACGGTATTAGTCAGGTGCGCGCCCACTGGCCGGATGGGAATTCGAAATCGATTGTTGGAAGACCTGTGTTCCCTGTGTGTGTTCCCTGTGTTCTTCGCTATTTCGATAGCTTCCCTTATTAGCCGAGGGAAATAGCCGAGGGAGGGAAATCTAGATCCCTGAAATGCAGGTTGGAAGAACATCTAAGAGCAACGGATAAGAAAAATTATCGCCTTTCCGCAGTCGCAGAGCACGCATTTTCGGAACCTGGCCATATAATTAATTTTAACGGGTGTAAGATCATCGCCAGAGAAAATAAGTATTTCCCTCGGCTAATAAGGGAAGCTATCGAAAGAGCGAAGAACACAGGGAACTTTAATAGAGAAGACGGCTGTCCGCTAGCTTCAACGTTTAAACGGCTCTTCCAACAATCGATTTCGAATTCCCATCCGGCCAATGAGCGCCTGACTAATAACGTTAAAAAAAAGAATGATCTGCATTTCATTTAGGACCTGACGAAGCCAGCTGGAAGGCAGGCGAAACTGTTGTCCCCCAAAAATGGATCGACGCGGCAAAAACCCGGACAGAATGCGGTCATTAAATAACCGCGGAAGCCTCCGTACCAATCCAGCGGATCAAACAAATTGCTCCCCTACTTGATGCCCAAGAAAGAGTTCAGCGATATCGGGCAACAAAACCATCAAATATAAATGGATGCGAGGCAGAGTACAGTAGGAGGGCAGAAAAGGGATACATGTCATGGTGGTGGTGAATCGTTAACCTAAAACTCATGCGAAGGACGCCTAAGCCAGAGTTGCGGGCAATGTGGCAGGTGGCTGAAAAACCACAGTATTACTCCATCTGCGTTCATGCCCCAGCTATGCACGTAATGAGAGCAGTTTGACCCGGATTTCCCTTTTTTTCCTACCTTACACCTGTCCCTTTCTCCTCAGACCGTCCGTAACGATTTAATGAGTATAACGGTGGCTATTTTGACCCTAAGCGCCTTTCTCTCCTTACCTGTCCGCAGTGCCGCCTCTTTTTTTCTCTTCTCTCAACCCACACCTATAAAACAGGGAATGATAGGCAGTAAACGACATCCCTATTCAACACTGTATATCGTTTACAATGGATCTTGGCAGTTAATCATTGCCACGAAGATTGATTCTGCCTAGAATTAAATTGCTTAACGTGAAGGTAATTCCTGGTGGCTGTTTAATTCTCGAGATAATGGGAGGGCTAGTGGGGAGAGATATTTGCTAAGGTAGAAGAAAAAACATAGAAGCCCTCCCTGCAAAGAAGCCAGGGAGATTACTGCGGAGTTAATAAAACCGGTAATAACCGGAGATAAGAAAACCGCCATCATACTGGCCAGTGGCCAGACCATTTACATGAAAAGAAATCATAAGCATGTTCTGCATATCACCAAAATTATTATGCTCTCTTGCGAGAAAGCAAAAAAACATTTCATGAATTATTATCGATCGGAGTTTCCAGCGAAATAGAACCCGTGACTGAAGTTCAAATAATATGAAGAATTTGGTTCATTGTATTGATGTACGTTCCAGTGATCTGCTAAGTCACTCGCCGTAAAATACACTTCTGCTCCATTTTATGTCTGCAACATGTATTTTCGGGTATTTAATATGTTACAGCAGTTAGAGGTTTTTCAGTGGGGTCGTGAGCAGTACCTACTTAGTAAAATTGTAAAACGGGGTATACCACGTCCGTCCTTGGGACTGGACGTAGCTTCGGGAGAGATTACTTTTACCGAGAAAGTTAAGGCTGGGTATCCCTCCCCATTTTTTTTCATTTCTCATGCCGTAATTCCCTTGCCGACTTACCAATTTACTTTTTTTCCAATTTTTCAAATGGCCTAATTTTGTCGCCAGTCCCCGACAAACCAGACCAATATTTTACTAGACAAGATTCACCTCAATGACTGAACATACATGAGGAAGGGGTTGCTCAAAAGACAAGGGGTTTGATAGTCAAAGTTATTTATATGTTTGACAATTGCCGGGCGAAGGATTTTTTTGCATTGAGATGGTGAAAAATAGAGCGGGATAGAGTTCTTAGTCGGTCGGACGAGCGGGGTGGAT
The DNA here is from genome assembly GCA_963169105.1 of Ceriagrion tenellum. Lineage (NCBI taxonomy): Eukaryota > Metazoa > Arthropoda > Insecta > Odonata > Coenagrionidae > Ceriagrion > Ceriagrion tenellum. The sequence continues at coordinate 56,145,870 of OY720632.1, read as the reverse complement.
CACGGGGCTGCTGCCGCTTCTGTATTTAGAAAGACTCGTTGGTGAACCGCTATAGACCCGAGAGGGTACATGCTGTAACATCGTGCCATCCCCTAACATCGGATTCGGATGAGAGGCGACAATAAATTTTAATGTAATATTTACCATGCTGTATAATTAGATGCTTATTCTGTTGTTGTTGTTGTTGTTTATGTTGTCGTAAATGAGGTATGCCGTGGGCATCGAGAAATTAAAGCCAACGGGTGTATGTGGCTATTGCTGCATTATATAAAATATTATAAATTAATTAATATTATAAATTGAAGCAGAAAACGTTAAAACGCTGGGTTTAAGGTAATTGGAAGGTACAAATCAGACGATTTTCAGGATGTCATGGAACATAAAAAAGCTTCTATGAAGTGCATTTGTCAAAAAGAGAAGAATGTGGAAACGCGGATGGCTTGAAGGAAAAAGCGCTATGCGGAAAGAGTAAAATGTGCAACAGGCGAATTGGAACAAGTGAAGTGGAGTACGCATTTTATAGAGAATGCATCGGTCCGTACGAATGAAATCTGTTTTTAAAAGATGAGTTCGATGATTTCTCGTCCGCCTTCGCTCGACCCACTTCAAAACCCCATTGGTCAAGAAGGGGTGGATATTGTTTTCTGGAAAGGCTCACATTTGGCACAAAACTCAGCGAAATCAAGGGGATGAGTCCATTCGTCTCGTTCTTAGCACCGTCATCATCATCTGGCGTCATCACCTCGTCTCGTTCAGTCACCGGCGTTAGATTTCGGAGTAAGAGGCCGCTGGGTGGCGAAATTAGAAAAATTACTACCTTTGGAGGTTTCGTGAGTCGAAGGCACAAAATTTAGTCGTGAATAATGTTCAATTTTATACGGTTTTCAACCATTTTTTAGGTCGTAATATTTTTTATATTTTTAACGATGTTGCCTTATATTTCACCGTTTTTTACCACTTCACTCCAACGCCTCCTGGTGACACCCACTTCATTCGTGGCCGCAATTGACAACTGGTTTGTCTACTGACGAGTACCGATCAGATATTAGTTCATTTCCGTCTCCTTATCGAGAACGTGAATGATAAAGTTACTTCCTCCGCTGGCAGCACGAAAATGATTTTCATGTTATTCGCACTCAACTCATCCGCATCTATTCCCTCCTAGACTCAACTCATGAGAATGTTTTTATCTATACCTTTTTATTTCCGACCATTTTCCCGATTTGAATTCTCTAGGTACTCTCACAATCAAAAGCAGCGTTCCCAAAAATCCAGCGAGGGGCCCATATTCGGAGTAAATAAAAACGTCGACGAAATTAATTCAGAGAAGCCTTCATACCCCCATCTGTATTTCCATTTCCCACCACGGGTTTGCCTCTTGGTGACGTCTCGTCGCATTCGAGGCGTGCCGATGAAAAATGGATACTGGACCTGTCTCTCTTCGCTGAGATTATCACCATTTATTCATAAATAAACGAGGATTCCGAATCGGAAGTGATAAATACAAACATTTAAAATTGTATTCATTCCACGCTCTCACTCAAGGCGAAAAAGTGATTACAGCATGGAAATTTAAATCTACTTAGAAATGCAATCACAACAAATTTGTGAAAACGATGTCATCGTAAATTTTCCTGCCGTAATATGGACATTTGAACAATTCAGCGTTTCGAAAAGGAAATCGCAATCAAAATTTTGTACGAAGCCTAATATTTCAATCAATCAAAACAAAGATGAACTAATATAGATTTTTCAGCGGATTGCACTAAGGGCTAGATAGCGAAGCCACGTTATATCACAATATTTTAACCACGATAACAGACAACTGAATTCCCCAACTGGTATAAAGCCATTATTACAAAGCATTTAACTGCAACACCTAATAGATGTATTAATGTACCGAGGCAACTTCGCTGTACTATGAAGATATTTGCTATCAAAGCAGGACTAATGCATAAACGAGAAGTAAGGAAATAGCCCCCACTCAATACCATGCCCGAGTTAGCAATTTATGTACGTCAAACCACTCAAAAAAGTATCAAGAGTGAAACGATCTCAATAGGCGTAAAATGTAAGGGGTAGATTATGTAAGTTTTCCAGATTTTCCTAGTTGTGCAGCAAAAATGGACGAGTAAATTGGAGAAAGCACAAGGAGTACTAGGAAATCCAAAACTAGATATAGACGATAAAAAATATGACAATATATAATAGCAATGTCAGATAGAAAATGGCAATTCAGCGATATAAAGAAGGCGTCTAATGTAAAAAAATTAAGAAAGTGATGAAATACATGAGTTCAATGTTGGGATTAGGAAAATCATTGAGAACAGGAACGAGGAAAAGATGAGTAAGTTAACGGAGGGACAACGTGAATATTTCAGCGGGATTATTACTGGCTACGACATTACTCTCAGGTACCGAAAATTACAAATGGTTGAATTATTACGACTAGAATGGTCTAACTGACAGCGTTGGTTTGAATAGAGCAGATTCAAAATCCTATAAATAAGATTTTACATGTGCAAGACCATCTCGTCACACAATATCTTTATACAGCGGAAAATACGTCATACTTATCTTCCCCCAGTCCACAAATCCTATCAAATTTCTTCCCCTTCCCTGCTAAACCGATTTTCTCCTCCTCTATGACAGCCCTCACCATCCTTTCGCACCAAATTAACTCCTACAGCCACCTATTTTGCCTCTTTCTCATCTCCTTCAGAAGTTTCCTCTCCTGACTCATGACTGATGCAAATTACTACCATGCCCGTAAATTGTCTGTCCACTGACATTATTTCAAGGAAAAAGGAAAAAGTAGGCTAAGGCGTAGAAAGACCAAAAGAGGGGTTATGGATGAAACAAGTTGGAGAGAGCACAGGTGAGATGGAAAGGGACACAACTGGGACGATAGAGGAAAGAGAAAAGAAAAAAGGAAATGATTAAATGAAATGACCATTATGGTGTGGAAGGGGTTCATTGGGATCGCGGTACGGCACGGAGTAGAGAAAGGAACGACTGCGAAGTAGAGAAAGGGAGAGAGACAGAGTATCGCCGGGGAGGCGGTACTGTTTCTCAAAGCGGGAGAGGACTGCAATAGGATTCTGGAGTAGCAAATAACGTGCAGAGATATTTCGATCCCCTTCGGTTGAGGACGCACGGTGCAAGAGAAGACAGGAAAGTAAGGGTGTGGTGAACTCATGGTTGTTTTTTTATGCTGAACAGAGGGCAATAGGTAGGTGGAGTAGAGGAAAATATTACGAAGTATGGTTAAATAGGGATGAAAGGTGGGTGGGGAACTAGAATTAAATTACATTCAGTGACCTCAGCAAAACGGGATGCAGCGGAAAAACGACTGAGAAAAAGGAATTCAAGAGGCAAAAATTGGCTGGGGCCATCGATTTTGAAGTACTGAATGAGTAGTACGTCCAACGAAGAAGAAATTTTACTTTACAGATCGCTCTATTTACTTACAATTATACCGTGAGCTAAAATCATGATTTCCGCTCAGGAATAAATTAATTCACGTTAAAGGAAAGATTATCTAAAAAAAATACCACTGCAACTTGTACCATACCGCAGCTTTGTCCCTTTCAATATCACATATATTAGACTCAACGTGATACTTTCCCCGCAATCACATCTTGATGCCAACAGTAGCCACCATCGAATAAAAATTAGTAACTATATTGCATAAGCAACCAATGATAAAAACTCATGGGTTATCAAGAGTACAAGGCGATAAATAACGGAACCTTAGCATAATCAACAGTCGGTGTAAAGGCTTTAGAAATAATGAATTACGTGATTTTCATGGACGGAGAGGGGCTTGCTGAACTTGGAAGAAGGGAGAAAGGAGAAAGAAAGAAAAAGTAAGATATATAAAAGAGACGTAGACGCCATAAACTGAAAAAGCATAATGGAAAAAAGGAAAAGATGCAATATAGTATGAACAGCCAATGAAAACAAGCTAGGTTAGTTAATGGAGAAGAAAGTAACTATGATGGCTTTTAATTTTAAAAACGATCCAATTTCATTTAAAATGGCCAAACTGAAATCTTTTCCATTTTATGCTTCCAATTCTGTCAACTCGTTTGATGTGAGTTCCAATTACGAGCATTGAACAACACTATTTAAATGTCTATCAATTTGTCAATCTATTTGTCAAAGTAAAGGAAAAATCAACATCCTCCGACTAGATTAATTGAAAGGAATAGAAAATGCTCTGAACTGATAGCAATCTATATCTTTATAAACGCTATATTAAAAAGTGCTTTCAACAACTTACGCAAAGCATGACAATTATATCTCAATAAATTAAAACTCGACCCAATCCTCAAGCCACAATATTATACCATAGATATTTAATTTGCATATAAATTAATAAAAGTTTAAAATTAACTTGGGTTGACGTGATTTTGAATTACAAGAAAAACATTCGTCTGCTCTCATTTAGAAATACAATACAGCAATCCTTCATTCATTAATAAAATAATAAAAGCTTGACAAAAGGGAATATTTTAAATAAAAATATTTTTCCCAAAGTCTCTTCAACAACAGAAGATTCATTAAAAAGTCCTTCCATCAAGCTGACAAAACGAGCCGAAACATCGATCGGATTGGCCGGAGTTTCCCTTGGTAAAAATGTACACTCGAAGGTTCTGAAAGCTTCTTGCCCTCTCTCTTCTGATATCACACAGCTTGATTGCCTTCCCGGGCTGAGTTGTCCAGCAAACAGACATGACTTGGGTTCGCTCAATATTGCTATTCGGTTTGCTTGCTTTGTCGGAAAACCAATCGTTGAAATCAAGTTGGGGTATATGTTTCAGAAGTGTTGCAAGGGGAATTCTACAAAAATGGCCTTTCGAACACATGAGAGACAATGAATCGCGAGAACGAAAATGACGGAGACTCACTATATGCTGCGCATTCCACCGAACAGCGATGAAAAATCGGGAAGTAGACCTAAATGATATTCTGACGTCATTGAACTACTCGTGAGGCACTCTACGAAACAAAAAGTTAAACACATTCCGAATGCAGAGGTGAGTTAACACTTTGAATGGACCCAAGATTCCGCTCAATTAACCATATTTTAATTAGAGTTATCGATTGTAATTAACAAACTACCACTGACGGTGAGCTTAAATTTTGCCCATAAAAATTACGATGACATGTGCTCTTATAAAATGCCACGAGAAAAATTTCACTTGGATTGGGAATCGAGCCACACCTTCATGCACTCTCTAGTAGGGATTTTAAACTTCATCACAATTTTTTGGAAGAATGAACCAACACCCTTATTTAACTAAACGCCGATTTAATGATGGTACTGGTAATAATAATAATAAATTTATTTACCAATAGTTTACACGCTGTAATTTTCCTTTGGATGGGTCACAATAAATTTACAACAACAAGGAATATTTGTACTTATTTTTGGTCATAAATCATTCATAAATATAATAATCACAAATGAAAATTTATATTTACCTTCAAACAAAGATTACTTTTTTATATTATAATATAATAATAATTTAATTCCTTTTCAGGAATTACAGAGTGGTAGTACAATAGATAAATTATCACTTAAGAATAGTATAGAATAATATTATCACTTAAGCCATGAAATGTATCTCATGTGTTGCTGGTTAAGAAATTTTCCCGGGTGTTCGCTTTAAATCGAAGTCATCTCCGCTTCCAATTCCAAAGGCCTTTCGAACAGATGGGAGAGAATGAATCGCGAGAACGAAAATTACGGAGAATCACTATATGCTGCGCATTCCACCGAATGGCGATGAACAATCGGGAAGTAGACCTAAATCATATTCTGGCGTAATTGAACTACTGAATTATTGCTTTTAGCAGGATGATTCAGAAAATGTTCTATAATTTTTCCTTTAGTATTAACTCCAAACGTATATCACTCAGCAAAAATCACGGTCCACACGTTAAGGATTTCAGTCTTAGCGCCAAAGGATCTTGCTGAAACATTACGGCGAACGCGCACAAAAGTCATTAAGTAACATATAATACACAGAAAGTTATTCGACCTTCCTATGCTTATGCTCTTTGGCCTTGGTCCCTACCGAGAGTGACAGTGAATGGCTTGCACCCACAAGGAGAGTCACAGACTTACACGTTGTCAAGAGAACGAGAGTGGTTGAGAAACACTATGACAGCAGGGAACATAAGGTGGGTTGGAGGGACGGGAGAAGGAGATTCAGAAACGTAAGGATGCCTCATGTGGGTGGAAAATAAAGGCATCCCTTAGAATGGAAAAGTGGGGTCGAAGTTAAAGTGCTAGCATTGGCCAAAAGACATTAAGTAATTGAAAGACAAAAAGGAAAAGGGAGTGATTGAATGCCGGGTGTGTCCTTAAGAGGAGTAGAAGATGGTAGTGAAGGGAATTTGAAGAAATGATGAAGACTGAGAGCACGGTTGGAGTTAAAAAAACGGAAGAAGAGATAAGTGATTGGAGATGGTATCGCACACGGAAGACTGCCTATTATCATCAATGCCCTGCGTTCCCACGTATCTACGTAAGTGGCCATAATTGCTGTGGAAATGAACGTCCGTACGTCACCGTGGCTAAGGGAATGGGTTAAAGTAGAAAGATATAGCACGAAAATTAACGGAGAGAGCAAAATATAAGATACACGTAAAAAATGAAATAGAAAAGGAAATTAAGTAAATTTGATCAAGGAACAGACAGAAAAGAGTGGAATCCATTTGTGGGCCACAGTAACCGCGGGAATGTACTCTCATGCACCTGTGTCACGTAATTTCTCTCCCCGTCAACTTCGAGTGGTTGGAGCTGGCGTCACGCGGGTTGGGGGACTGATAAAATGGAGCGTGCAAATCAAACAAGGCCAAAACATTAAGAAAGAAATAATTTAACTCGGTATAATGAAATAAAAGAGAAAAATTTGCTTTCTAAACCATTTAAACTGCAAAAAGTCGCAAGAATGCGGGAATTCTGATTTCGTACGAGATTTCAAGCCTGCTTTTCACTTTGACACCCGTCGATAGGGCAAAACAGGAGTCACACCAAAGTAATAGGAATGCCTGTAGGTTAGTTACGACGGTACATGTTTGTGTGTGTGTGTGTGTGTGTTTAGTGGACACGGAGAGTCTAGAGTAGATCTGGGGCCCAAAGTAGGGTCGAGTGGAAGGGGGTTGGGAGAAATAGCATACCATTTCCCAACGAAAGAACACACACACACCACTTCCTTAGTCTTTTTCTTCACATCTCTCCTGCCTCTTAACTCTCCTCGAACGCCTAAGGCCCGACACCGATGGTTGAAGGGGAAACGGACGCCTCTCTTCTAAGCCGGGTTCTAAATGCTTATTCCTGCTGCTGCTCCAGGATCCATGAAAAATGTTCACGTCGCATTCTACGAACACCCATCTTATTCTATTTCAATCAGAATCGTATCTTCCCATCCAGTTTCCCATCTATGTCCTCATTCTCGGCGCTACTCTTCCAACTCTAACACACACACACTCACCGATCTCGTCTTCCTTGTTCTACACTGCCCCAGTCAGATAACCGAAACTACATGCGAGGACATAAGAGAAAGGAAGCGAAAGGTGGCAAAACCTAACCCTTCCTATCTATCAATGCAAACAGAAGTTAACAGCCGTTTTTCGAGTGACCCAACTATACCAATGTTTTTTTTTACGGATTACTGGGTTTTATCCCGCGGATTTGTGAAAAAAATTTTAAAATAATACCACTAAGGGTCTATCATACGCTTTACAATGCGGTCTCCAGTTTATACGATCCTTTTTCGTAAAGGATCATCATAATATTAGCATATACAGTCTTATCATTTGTTTCATGCCCTGCCAGAAATGTTTGAAGCATAGGGCCCTCTTAGTGGTCTGGCGAAATGATTAAAAAAGTGAATCAAATATCTTTACAACCAGTTTTCTTTTGAACGTAAATCGGCACTCTTTAAGCTTGTAAAGACGCCACTGATTGGTGAAGATATATAAGAAATATTTCAGTGGAAAAACTTTAAATCCGTATGCTAACTGGACGAACCTACCGTAACTGTTTCTTTTTATTCCAAATAATAGGGCTCGTATTTTTCCATCACCTATTAAATTTTTTTTCGGAAAATCCTTCTTCCCATTCCCACAACTGGTTACTTTTGGCAAACACCAACCAGATTGAGATCTATGAATCATCTCCAATGAATGCAAATCTAGTTTTTCATTTAATTCACCGAGTTCGCTTTAGACGGCAACGATGGTGAAAGGTAATTGGTGAGATATGAAACACAGGGAATATATGGGCTTGGTAATGTGTTAGAAAGAGAGATTGAATCGGCGGGATTAAGGGGAACATTGGTGGAGAGGAGGGAGAGAGGAGGCATTCGGAACCGACGGAACGGGACAACAGACAGGTGAGAGGTGCGAAGGGTGTAAGGTCTCGTGGGGGGAGCACATTCAGGCACTCAAAAGCCTGCTGTTTACCTCACACCGACTTTTGTAGCCATTTTGGTCAGGAGAAAGATCTCCGACGACGTTTAAGTATCAGAGGAAGAAAAAGCGTGGTCATTCGGTGCGTGTTTCAACGAAATCGCCAGAAAAAGATCCGGCATGGGAAAGGGAATTGGAACCGTTTGAGCGAAATTTGAGGCAAGGGCACGATAAAATAAACTACGGAGAAAAGGCAAGAGAAGGCGAGAAAACCTAGAGTTATAGACAAATGAAAACTTTGATTCGTTCGTAGAAATAAGAATTCAATATGAAATATTTTACTCGAGGAATATTTAAATTCCATGTTAAAAAAGAACAGACTAGCCCAGGGTTGTACGCACTTAGCTACGCACATTTTATCATGCAGTAAAACACATCACGATTAAATAGAGTAAAAACGTTCGAATATTACGGATAGCTTTTTTCCTCTGAAGAACTTCACAGAGGTGTGAGTAAACCGACTGATTTACCGCTGTTAATTTCAGCGCAGGAGATAAACGGAAAGGGAGACGTGAAATACAAATATCGGACAGAACTACGAGAGTTGATTAGGAAGCAATTTCCACTTCAACATAAAAGAACACCAAAATACATATTTATTTTAATATGCAATTTGGACACAACCCAATTTTAATAGCACAATTCCTTGCAAGATTGAGTCAATTGTCATGTTGGTGAGCGAGATTTTTTTCCCTCTCGTAGTAGAACTCAGGGACTAGAAAGTTAACTTCCTTTAACCTAGCCTGAAAGTTAAGCAATGCGTTGACATTCTCCTTTACTACTGCGTCGCGCCGAGAACAATTACGCCAGTGAGACAACAGTATTTTCAACTTAGAAAAATTACGACTCTCATTTGGGTCCAAATTAGTACCGTTGTAATAATCAAAGAACTTCTATTTGAAATTACCTCTTAGTCTTTCTGTGCTTTTGGTCAAGTGCACTTTGTGGTGAAGCATGGGTTAATTCCTACGTATAAGGGGTCTGAGACGAGGATATTAAAAAATTCATTCACCTGTATTGAACTCTATAAATTGAAGACGTTTTGTCTTCGCGGACTCGAACAGCAGAAGATGTGCAGAAGATACATTTCTCCACCCAACCCGTTTACAATATAAGGTAAATCTTCATATGGGTAGAAGTTTACTTTGTTATTTATTTGGTTGGAAGGAATTTGGTTAGAAAGAATTTGGTTAGAAGGAATTACTTACATACCACTTCCTCACTGAGACACGGCGCATGCGCAGACCACCCGCATTACTCCCCATCGTGTCATTTTTCAAAGCGGGCGCTCGTAGCAGGACATTATATTCGTCCTATCTTTTGTGTATTTGACAAAATAACCCACCAATTTTATTTTTGTTATCAAAAGATAAGTGTTTAAGCTATTGTAATATATATTTTTCAACCAAAAATAAGTTGTCAAACATCGAATTTTTGAGCGCCAAAAGTAGCAACTTTTTCATCTTTCCGTTTTTGTTCCTCAATTGTGCCGTGGTTGCATGCCAAAAATTATAGTTTATGCTCTTAAAGTACAGCATTGTACCCTTGCTGTTCTAAAAAATTAAGTATGACCATATCTTACAATTAATTTAAGAGATATTAGGCCCTAAACATGGATAAAAATTCAAAAAAATAGGAAAAATTTAAGTCATCTAGGAGCTCAGAGTATAAGTTTAGGAAGCCAAAAGTTAATAAAAAACACAGACTATGGTATTTTAATTACAAAAATATCATTATATTTCAAACATGACAGCTAGGTCGTTACATATTTATTGGAGATAGATATTGGAGCTGTGGCGCGCCAATTAGTACTAATTTGTGATATTTGAAGTGCTATAACATTAACATCTATAATAACAGAAGACAAATATTTGGCAAATCATCATTCCTCATTGTATTCTTGCTATGAGCCAAAAATCATGAAAATCGGAGATGATCGAGCCACGACCTTGGTTGAATTTGCGTGGAATCGCCCAGATGAAAGGGTGGATGGGACTTGTGTAATGACACAAATTCAAGCGATTTTTTAACTGCAGCGCAGCGTGGTTCTTTTCTCTTCGTGAAATTATAATATTTTAGCTTTCTAATACTCGTAAGTGATGAAGAAAGCCAATTAATAAAGACACTTACTGAAAAAAGTACCTTACACAAAGCAAGGAGCATAAAAAAACAGCTAGGGCCTAAGGACTTATCTTTCGTTTTCTATCCAACCCTGGAGAAACGTTGAAAACGCAGTTGGAATGCAAATACAAATATTGAAATATCCTTCCCTTGCCGGAACAGATTTAAGGCAAATTATTAGATGAAGTATCCGAAAAAAAGTATGAGTATGCTGTGTATGAGAAGAAAAATGGATGCTATAATGATGCGACTGGGAGAGATTGTCCAGTCAAAGAGTTCAAGATCGGTGAAAAGGGGGATAGTAGGGACGAAGAAGGAATGGAGATTTAAGGGAGAAATAGCTTGAACGAGGATGAACAGAAAGGCTGGAAAATGGCACTGTTTGATTGTATTTTGAGGTCAGAAAGCCTTAGAAGAGAAAGGAAGGTGTCAAGTCGTCCATATGAACGCAGGATTTGGAAGGAGCGAGTGAAGCTGCTCGCGTTCAAGGGTGCGAAGGTGAATGGGAAAGTGGGAGAGCTTCCAAGGAGATGAGGGGAGTGAGGAAAGATGGGAGGAAACGAGGAGAGAAGGAGGACTCACGTTCTGTTCTATCAAAGTTCAGTTCGCATCGGTCCGCGGCCTGGGAGTAAAAGGGACATTTTAGAAAGAAAGATGAGGTTGGTGAAATACAGTACATTAAAAGGTTGGCATAGGATAGAAAGTTAAGTAAGCAAAACGGTAAGAATAGAGTTGGCAGAGAAATACACAAACTGAGAACAATAAAATTTAGCAAATTAACAATGGTACAACATACCTAAGTTTTGTAAGTAAATATGAATGAAATTCTTATTAAACGATTAAAAGCATTTTACTATTTTAAAGACAGCTTGGTTGGCTTAAGGAAAAATGTGAAATAGGGTAACATAGCGCCTATTAAAGTTTGTATACGCAGCACCACTCTATTAACAACATATAGGTGCTGTAAGTAAACAGGAATAAAATTCTTATATAAACGATAATAAAGATTTGACTTACTTAAAATTTGCCTCACTATAAGATGCTAAAAAGCACGATAGGATAATGTAGCATCAGTTTAGTTTTATTTACAAATATATGATGTGACTTAATTCTTGGTTAGGCTAACGAACCAATTTGGGCCTTAAATTTACACCATCAATACCCTTTCCAAGATATTGATGAAGGCTTCCGCGGAGTGGTGGAGTAGACGTGGCCAATTTGTCATAAACAGGCAGCTTCGCTCATCAGCTATTGCCGAACAGGTATGGAGGATACGCACAACTTCGACTTCGAGAATGCTAGACTCATCGCCAATGAGAAGAAGAACCATCCAAGATTCATTCGAGAGGATACCGAAATAGCAAAAACGCCAACATTCAACAGAGGACGGCTATCCGCTCTCAAACCTCTGGAGGTGACTCTTGCTCCGACCGGCCAATCACAGCGCAGCACGGGAAAAACCAAGGCCTATATAAGAAAGGCAGAAACCTGCATCCACGCTATAAACCTGAAGACGCCTGCTGAAACGCCGGCGAAGCAGTCGTACGAAGATGAATCGACGCGGAGGACATCCCGGAAAATAAGCCACGCCTACCCTTTTCCCAGATATTAAATTTCTGAATTTGATGAGCAGACCTGGAAACTAAGCGAATAAAACTAAGAGATTCTTTACACGAAACCTGCAGTCAAGAAGTGGCCATTTGCGTTATCTGAGAAGCAGAATCAACAACTGTGGAAACTGCAGCAAGAAAGACACTGAGAGCAATAACATTTTACCAAAGGTGTAGACAGATGTCGACAGACGGTAAACCATCCTAGAAGTGAAAATAGCTTTGAAATTCATGTAAATATTTGCTCAATAAATAAAATGTATGGCATTGATGCATAGACAAAAACCGCAGTAGAGCAAAATAGATTAAAAGCAATGGAAATGTAGTGAAAACGGAAAATGTTGAAGATTAAATTGGCGGAGATGATAACTAACGAGGAAGTCCCCCAAAGAGCTGGAGAAAAAAATCAATTGAAACTCTGCGAAGTAAGAGAGACAATCTTATTGGACACATTTTACAACACAACGACCTAAGAAAAACAATAAGATGGAGAAACAAATGGAAAAAACTATGATGGGATGCCACGTATGAAATTCAACAAGCAATTCATGAAGAATAAAAAAATATAATAATGAATGAATGAAGAAGTTCGCTGAAATGCAGAGTGGAATGGAGAGCTGCTGAAAGCCAATATTCGCACTGATGATGGAAGTACTTTTCAACACATGGAAAAGTAGTCCAATTTGATTTTCTAATATCATATAATGGAGACCTGACTTTATTTTTTGATGAAATTATTTTCCTAAGATACGTTTGATTTGTATATGAAGTCAAAGATGCTTTTTTGCACTTACATTAATTAAGTCCGCAGTTTTAGATGTGCGGATACCTGAGAGACAAAAACGCCAATAAGACATCGAAACACGGAAGAATAACAGCGGTTGGAAAAAGAGGCATTCGGACCTTGAAACCCTTGCTTGCTCATGTGCGTTTGCTCAATGAAAAGTAACTCTCTTGATCATGGGTGCAATTACTCGATTTCGGCGATCGAAAAATATCCATGTCTATACAATGCCCTGCGAGTTGCCATATGGCTGTGTGGCACCGGTCGTTTGGACATCAGGCGTGTACAGGTGTCAAGAAAAATGTTTCCGGAGGTGAAATGGTGAAGCGTATTTTAGGAGTGTTTTGAGTAGAGCTCAGTATTTATTATGGTCACTTATTGCGCAAGAAGAGAACAAATTTAAGCCTGTGAGCTGCCGCATGGGCGTGAGGCACATTTGGACATCAGGTGTGTAAAGGAGTAAAGAAGAAGGTGAAATGGTGAAGTATATTTTTGGTATTATTGAGTAGAGCTCAGTATCAATTACGGTCACCTAATGTGCAAGAAAAGAACAAATTTAAGCATAAATCTCTTAGGCTAAGTCTCTATCTTATTTTGCCGCATTTGTCAAACCTAGAGATATAGTGTGGCAAAGTGATAGTGGATATAATCCTGAGGAGGTTTGAAGAATTAAGGCATAAATGACTACGATGTGGATGATAAGAGAAGTTTGCCCTGGATAAAGGGGATTAAACGTGGAGGAGTGGAAAGAGGTGGGGGGGGAGATGCGAAATGAAAATTGGGTTCTTCAGAGCCGCTGACTCAAGGAAAAAGAAAGTTGCCGGAGTTTTCGATGGGTGGAGAAGAAGAAAGCCACGCAGGCACGCTCGGATGGAGAAGGCGGCTTAAGAGGGGATGTTCTGCGGTGTCGGCTCCATACTCTACAATAAGGAACAGAGAGATGACTGAGGCCTAAATACGCACACGCAGACACGTTATCATGTATGCATGAGTATGCATATACGAATACACCGTCACCTCCGCCAGATTTTCACGAGCGTAAGTTTAGAGAACCGCAAGTATGTATAAACAAAAGAAAAAAATAAGAGAAAGTAAATGGAGGATGGAGTAAAGTAAGTCAGGAGATGACGCTTGGGAACTAGAGTGCAAATAATAAGTTGGAAAGGAGCGTGGAGGGGGAGAGTAACGGAGGGCTGGAGAGGAGTTACGACCTTTAATAATTAAAATAAAATATAGGAATAAGCTACTTTTTCCGTCGGAATGGTGCAAACATCTCTAGTTTATTCAAGGCCAAAAATCACTAGTTTATTCGTGAATTGCAAAACCCTGAGTGGAGTGATAAATCAATACTTCGTCATCGGATTTCATGAAGCACTACTAAGGAATTCAAATTAAGTGTAATCTATCTTAAGCGATTAGAGCCAATAAGCTTTACCTCGACTATATCCACATTATTTTCTTAAATTTATAAGGAGGAATAAAATAATACTTTTTTGAGAAAATATTTTCAGCATTCTGGAAAAAGTCAATTTAGGTCTCCGCCTGATCTACCGACTTGAAAACCTTACCCAAGCTTTCTTCTAAATACAAAAAAAGTTAATAACAATTTTAGAAACGAAATTTTGATTAGAAAACGTTGTTAGAGATTCTCTAAAGGTAAAAAGTTCAACTGTGAATGAAAGCCACTGAAAGAAAACGATAGCAGGTCTCTACCTATGCATGGACGTTACATCTCTTTTAAAAATTGTGCTATGACGTAAAGATATAATATTACTTAGAAGAGCCATAACGGATGAACGTCGGCATAATAATCCTAACATAGACCGATAAATGACGAATGAGAACTAGGAATACTCCACGACACATACACAAACCATCAATCTTTACAAGTTCGCCAAATTGGTGAGAAAAAATCGAATAAAATGATGGGGATTATTTACCAAGACCACTGAATTACAGATGAACTACGGTAATCTATCACGCTTTGGGTCAATATATTAGAGGGAAGCGACCGAATTATTTCATCTTTTTCTACTTCATTGATTCCCGACATGACTTTCCCGCGATCTCTCATCCTCAGCCTCTCATTTATCCGTCACCATCTCTACACAGCAAACTCCCCAATGTTCTTCCAAAATCGTCTTCTACGCAAGGATAGTAATCACAGATCCCTTCGACTCCTGATGCTGTCAGGAACATAATAAAACATCAGTTGCCCTATGTGAACAATACGAGGCTCTGGGGAAGGCGAAACTTCACCTGCGGCGGTTAAGGATATTTGAAGGCTCAAAGCCCGGAATATTGGAGAAGTCTTGTTTCAGGAAAGCTAGGGTTTCGTAGCGAGTGCGGGTAGAATGAAGGGAAGATGAAAAAAGAGTCCTTAGAGACAATAATTGGCGCTGATGAGGAGAAAGAAGGAAACATTTGCACCAATGCAGCAGATATCTCGTAGGGTGTTTTTAACCATACATAAAAAAGAGCAGTGTATCACCGCAGTGACATACTTCACTTATGCGTACCGCTGAGTTATTTCATAGTAAATAATGATATGTGAAATGTAGAGATTTTAAAGACTGCAGTTTTCCCGTTTTTTTAGCTATTTTTTAGCTCTTGAGTTATGGCGTGGAGTCAAAATAATATCCACCGTGTCACACGTAACGTTATAGTTTGGGATTAAAATAATTCAGTCTCCTACCACCCTCTGAGATATGAATTTCTCAATAAGTACAAGCCTAGCGTATAGCCTTAAAATCTCCAAAGGCACGAAACCAAAACTTTTCCCTAATTTTGTTAGACGTAAACGTTATTGCTCGAAGCAGTTTCCAACCAAGTATTCGTTTTTTTGTGTTTGGGTATTTTCGCGAGCAAAAAATCTTTAGATGTATGATTTTAAAAGCTTAACAGGTAATCTATAATTAGCATAACCAGAGCGAAATAACGTCTCTTTTTTATTTTTCTCATCCCATAACCTTCGTTGTTTTTAATCAGAATTTCTTCGATGCAGCGATACAAATATTTTCCCCAAACGTACTACGTATTTACGTAAAATAAAAGGTTTGGAAGGTAATGAGAAATTAATAAAGTCCAGAGCTAACTCAGAACAAGGAACTAATTAGTTATAAGCTAAATAAAAAGGATAAGCAACCATGTGCGGCAATAAAGGAAGGCGAATAAATTACGCCGGCAAAACTTAAAGGATGCAACTAGACACACTCGAGGATATCTAAAGAGTTAAGTCGGACGACTAAGTGCGAGGCCAAGCTTCTTGGTGAAAAAATGGCTGAATCACCATTTTGCCACCAAGATCAGGTATGGCAAAAACGGCCATTATGAAGCCACAATCTGAAAGGTTCTCGGAGGGCAGACTATCTATTAATCAGGAGAAATGGACATGAAGGTGGCCGAAGTATAGAAAAGTTCGCAAGTACGTTAACGATTCGAGATTATTGGGGAAAAAATGAACCATCCAGAAAATACTAAATTGATGCAAAAGAAGAAATTAAACTATTGAAAAATTGAACATGATGTTGAATTCATTCCCGAATATGCGATCGTCCATCGAAGAATTGAATTGATAATTTCCACTCGTCCAATACATGCTACGCAGTTTCGGGTGTGGAACATGAAATGTCCTCAAAATACACGGCAGAAATGGATGTAATACCTCTCATATTAGACCCTCTGCTATCTTAGTCTACTAGTAGATCTGTCTCATGAAATTTAGCGTTTACTCTCATTATTCTGTATTCCTGTGTTTCCACTTCAATCCATATTTCCCTTACAGATTTATATATAACTCAGCCTAAGCCAGCATTCCTTCGGCAGATAAATAAACACCAATTAATATTCTACAGCCGTCAAATGAATGGAATTAAAGTCGGCTGATTAAGAGTAAATTACAGGCATCTAATCCCAGAATTATATGGACAACAATTGAAGCTGGCTAATGAAAAAAATTCAGACCGACGGCGACGACCGGTGAAATGAATTAGGAAAAAATTATGAAAAACTATAATTTTAGGTTGTATTTTAAATGATTCAACAGTGCAAAAATTCGCATAATTTTACTTGAATTTATTGGACTCAATTATACAGAAAAGGAGAAAGATGAAATAAGTCAATTTAGCTCACTAAAATCGCGAAGATTAACAGATATAACTAGTGAAAATCCATGGGAATTATTCAGATATTTAAACATCTTAAAAGACGACAATTCACAAGATTGGTGAATAGAATAGAATACTAGAAGTTGAACTACTTGAATCAAAGGTAATAAACAAAATATTTACCTTACAACAGAATTTTTCTCATTAGTACAACTGAGTAATCTGCTGGAAAACAGCTGTACCAAGATTTTCCAAAACTCCAGGCCAGGCTTCTTTAATGGAATTATTTAAAAGTATAGGTCGTAAAGATGCATAGTTCAAAATATTGTTAACTCACTTTAACTCTCATTACTCCACAAACGATGAGATTTAGTCTTTTCGTGCTGAATGCGCATCAACAGGTCTTAGACATCAGCTTAGCAGTGTAGGAGGACACTAAGCCCACTCCGGTGACTCACGCACTACAAAAACACTATGCTCCATCAAATGGCTCTTATCTTGGATCGTTGACAGTATTACGACAGGAGCATAAAAATGAATGACTAACGACAAAGATATGAGGATAGTAGAAGGGTAAATAATGGGAGAAAAGTTCATATGGATTGGCATATATTGGCCGCAAAATAACTACTTGCTCTCAACAACTACATAGTTAATTAAGGATAAATTTTATCCTAAACTCAGATGTCATGATGAGGAATGAGGGTGACATAGTGAAAGAAGATTCTGGCCGGAACACGCGTCGAGAAGGGGATTAAATCCAGCGTCTAGGGCTATGCCCCATCCTGATAACTCCCTCTCTCCCTCATCTCTTTAACCCTTTCACCTTTGACTCCGATAGGGGTTGAGCCCGGCGGCCAAAGTGAGGATAAAACGGCAGAGTGGGAGGGGAGGGAGTTGCTGAGAGAAGTGAGAAATAAACCCGCCGAAGCGTGAACACGGAGATAGCGAACGAGTAGAATTCGGAAGAGTCGTTTTTGCTTCGGGCTCGTTCCAGGGACGGTGACTGCGAAGCGAGGAAAGGCGCGAGGTGTGTATGGATGGGTAAGTTTGGGCTGGCCCTGGGGTGTCAGAAAGAGGGATGGAGGAAGATGATGTAGAAGAAGAAGTGATGGGTGTTCTGTGGAGTGGGAGTCAGGGGGCTCACTAACACTGGGATATTTCCTGAAAGGAAGAGGGAAATGGAGGAAGCGAAGAGGTGAAAGAGGAAGGAAGTAGCGAGCGGAAAGGATTGAATGTAGAAAAGGGTGTTGGGAAATGATGACGGGAAGAAAGGAAAGATTTCATCGAGGGTGAAATGTGGGAATGGAAATGTATTCAATTTAAATATAAAATGGTGATGAAAGAGAGAGAACTTACTATGCAGGAGTCGAAAGTGTCCGGGAAGTGCAGAGATAGGGATAACGGTGGCCAGTGTGAAAAGAAATTAAGTGTTGAGTGCCAGAACAACCTACGTGCTACGAAATCGGTAGACTGAGCGACTAGCATAAAATTAACTCCATAACTCCACCAACAAATGAAAGGAGAAATTCAAAAAAGATAAAGATATTTTGCTTTCTTTCTCGGCCAATAGAGTTATTTTAAAACACCAAGCAACTGAATAAAGATAAAATAACAGCGACAGTATAGCGAGCAAATAAGGTCGGAAAGGAGAGTGGAAGGAGGAAACAATGCACATTCCCAGGGTCCCTAGCAATAAAAACGCGAAGCAAGGAAAACCACGAGAAAATTTTATTTAGATTGCAATAAATAAGGTTGTGGGGACAAATATCGTTAGAGGAGAGAAATCAGGCATTTGGCGGAACCATGAATAAGTGCCGGTCAAGAAGTCGAAATCCAAGAACGAGAAATATACCAAGAAAAATTGCGTTAAGGTAAGGATGTTGAGAGAAGAAAAGCCCTAATAGAGACGAGGGTCAGGCTCTCAACAAAGCTTTATTCCACAATTATGGAGATTACACATCTCCACCAAGCTAACCCGTAAACTCTCTACGATGATATTGTCTCTAAATCTTTTTCCTCGATCATTATTAGCCATACAATTACCAAAAAATACACTCGAGAGTTTATTTTTTATACCAGTCACGGTCACTACGCCGCGCAGGTGGAACCAATTTTGCGCATGATATCAATGCTGACAGCAATCAATACCCACTCGCTTCTTGCTACCGATAAATAACCTAAGCTTTTCCGCCCTTTAGATTAGACCGTAATACTAGTCAGCGTGTAAGGAATAATATAAAAGGCAATGAAAGAACCACGATACACTTTCATCTCCGCGACTGGTCCTTTTCTAAATTTTGCGATAAACCATATTCACTTCATCATAATTGAGAATTGCTAGTTAATTAGCACGTGCCGGAGTCGATTCACCGGTCGTGAGGAAACCTCGGGCCCGGATACTCATGGTATCAAAAGGAAATGTCGACAATATTTGTCTCTTCTTCCGCCACCGAACCCACTATCCTGGGATACTTGAATCGCCATTGGAGTACACAGGCGTTCTGCCCCGTTTTCAAAACCTCCATCCTTTTCCCATCCACTTCCCAACATTTCACCTCTGTCACATTATCCCTTGAGGCTACAAATGAGCTCGCTCTCGAGACTCCAAGCTATTCCCCCGGGAGCGCACATCTATTGATTCGGCAGTGGAGAGTAGAATGCGAAAATGGATAAAAATGTGGGCTAAAAAAAGCATAGAATCCGGGATAAAATGGTCCAAAAATCTGTAGGTGCAATTTAATATGCCTAATACAAAGGGATAGGCCCCTTTTTTATTCCGGGGTAAATATTTTCCAGGCATGAAATCCAAACGCATTACGTTCTCCAATCAATAACATAGACTTAGAAATCTTAGTTGGCATAAAGTTAACGAAAAGGCTAAGCCATAAAAGGGTTGGCGTTAGTAAGATATTAAAAACCAGCCTAAGTATGTATCTTTCAATATTATCACTCATTAAGTATTTGTAGATGAGAACAGTAAACATTTAGAATTGACAGCTTGAAAGCTATTGGATACTGCTAAAAGTTTTCAAATGTTTCTCATTAGCATAGCTGAAAGTTTTTCATTCACATCACATAAAATTTGACCGATAAATTTATTTTCCAGTTTCATTTGTAAATAAATGGTTTATTTCCATCGATGCAAATGAGCAAATTGAGCAAGACTGTCAGAAGTATTACGGAGTAGAAAATGCTGATTGCGAATTGTCGAAGAAAATATTTGTACCTACCATTTTTTGCTTGAGAACACTCAATCTTTTTCTCTTTTGTTATTGCGAGCATCCTCATGACATTAGTCGACGTATAAAATCAAATTTATTAAAATATTTTGTTGATACTCAATCGGATGAAAATATGGCTGGTAAGAAATTCTTTCTAATTATCTTTTTTATATCTTACATTTATAAGTACTAACAAAGAAAATTATACTATATTAACCCTTTAATTATTTCTGTGAAAATAATTTTATTTACTAACGTGCTCATTATTCGCACGAAAACTCAACAGAATTTTTTGCCATCGTGAAAGGAGAAAGGCTGCAGAAAATTCAGGTCCTGCAGAATACTAGAGAACCACCCCTATCGGAAGATTCTCCCGTACATGCTACATTTCCACCTCAATCAACGCCTCAAAAAGTGGGTCATCATATTCTTAAATAAATAAGCCTCTCGAGCTCTAGGCAGATATAATTTCATTTTTCTTTGACATTCTCGTAAACTAATCTGATAATGCTATTACAAAAATTCAATCCGCTTCCTTACACTTCCTGCTAAGTTTTCATCTCCCTTGTCTCATTTAATTTCAAGTTCCCTCATTAGGTCTTTGCACTATGTTATTCTACACCTTTAAGCACCATGCTTACTTTACCTATTCAGATATAATTAGCAGGTTGATAACGCCATGATCATAATTTCGAAAAATCTACAGCGGAAAAAAATCTCCACAAAATTTATACGGTAGCTACATAAACCATTAAAATTACGAATACCGTTTACTACACCTTGGATATTGTCGTATGATATTCCACTCTTTCACAATTTCATCTCTCAACCCCTCGCAACAACTTGCCGTCCTACACCTGCTACATAAACACATTTAAATTTTTTTCTCAAACATTATAGAACTTTGTCTCCTTTTTAAGAGCTTCATTATTGGCATCCTTCCAACAAAGCTTCAACGAATAAATAAAAAGCGTAGTGGTAAAAGAATATTTCATAAGAAAAACAAAAGCAACGTTGTGGGCATATCGCTCGTATTTTTCCAAGCAATAAGCTGCTAAAACACAAAGGAGGTGTTTAATTTACGAGCGATAACTTGGAATCAAAATCTAAGAGAAAATATGTTATATTAAATAAAATTATGACCATAATATTAGCTAGTCATATTTTTATCTTCCTAAAAATCGCTCTCAAATATTGAAATTGGTCTTGAATATTGAGTTGGACAAAATATTAATCACTATTCAATTGGGCGAGGAGCCCTGATTAGTATAGATTAAAATTAATTAATAAGTTAAAAATTAATTCAAAAAATTATAAAAGTTAAAAATAAATTTAAAAGCATTTTTAACCAATGCATTTAAGAGATTTACATAATTAACACTACAACTTTTACCATCCAGGAAACATGTCCTCATTTTTTCTAAAAGCGGGACAGGAAATACGTTGGCTCCCTGATTTCCAAAGCATTAAAGCTTGGTCAAACGATTCTCTCCGCATTGTTTGATGGATAATTATTCAACACTAACCAATTTCGTGTAGTATAATTTCCTACGTAGGCAGTTGTCTAAAAGACAAAGACAGAACGTCTTCTCACCTGAAAAAAAAATGAATCAGTGATAAATACCTCTCAACATGAAACTTATTAAATATAATTTAGTTAAATATACTTTTGAGCATGTGAATGCAAAGTGAATAAAACTGTCAGGAATAATTTATAGTCACGGAGTAAGTTTGACCAAAACTAAAATGCGTCAAGAAATCTAAAGGCAATAAAATTACCACCACGAAAGTAGTTACTTAGGTACTCATAGTACTTAGGTACCACTACTTATCATGCTAAGGAATCGACCAAAATGTAAATAAAACTTCAATTGGGCGAGAAGATTTAATATGCGCAGTTCTCAACACCGAACGTGCAAATAAATCATAATTGCAGAATACAATTTCAATAGATAAAAATTTCGATCTCGCACGTAGACAAGAGCCAATTTTCAGACCATATCCCAAACAGATCAAAAAATTATAATATAGGTAAGTCGCCTTACTGATAAATTGAAATGCCAAACTTAACTACCGCAAATAAATCTTTCCGCGAAACACAGAAAAATTTATTGCGACGCTTAAATGGGTATAGTGGCTACTAAATAAATAAATATTTTAATTTAAAAAATTTAACACGTTTATAAAAGGGACTCAAAAGGATGAAATAATTTCTCCTTTAAAAATTAATATTCATAATCCCATATACTAATTGTCCTTAAACTTGCTGTTTGTGAAAATTAAAAAAAATGAAAATATAGGTACAATTCAAAACAAAAAAGTGGGGCACATGCAATAGATAATTTATGTATAAATATTCACCAGAAATTGTATTGCAATGCAATTGATTTGAACTATCATTTGAGTTTCGCTACATGAGTTACTACCTATAATCCTTACTGTTGCATCCATGCAGCAATTATCTATAGATGTTGCATGCGCCCCACGTTTTTTGTTTGAATTTTACAATCATTTGGATTTCTTTTAAAATTCACCAACACCAAGTTTAGGGACAATTATTATATGGGATTATGACTATTACTGTTTAGTTCCATTTAATAACGTGTTTAAAATTTTGAAAAGTTTAATCTTAATTGATTGCTATAATATGATTATTTCATTTCTTAGGACATCCTTTCTTCACATTCTGTCCCTTCTTCTCCAGTGGTCCGATTCCAGGAATAGTAATTTATCCTAGTCTCTTTCGTGTTTCCAGTATTTCTTACTTTAAAGTCCAGATAGTTTCATCTATGGTTTTGTACACTTGTGACTGTAATTGAATTTTGTTAATGAGAGGCCTTGAAGGATAGGATTAAATTGCCTTATTTCCTTGTTGTCTCTCATGCGGTACCATTTTCACATTTCGCATCTTCAGAAAGTACACCTAGGCACGTGAAAGAGAAATTATTTTATGGCTTTCGTTACCAAAACCAGGTCTGGATTTTCGTCTCCCGCTATTAAGTTTTGTCATCGTAGTGCTTGTTATTAGTCCACTCAATACTAGTTTTTCATAATCCGGAAAATATTTTTTAGTAAACGATATTATGTCGAAGATACGGAAAAAAAGAAAAATTTTCTCATCAACCATAGTTTTAACGTAGAAGTAACCCATGGTAGAGCGTAGGGAATTAAGACAGTCAATGTCCATTTCTGCTTCTCTTTGGAAAATATTTTTCGAAAGTATCACACGGAATAAATAAGACCCCCAATGACCCCCCACTAAATCCAGACGTCCTGGCAAAACACACTTGCATGTAGGGATATTAATATATAAGGATACATTATCAATAGTTTTGTGATATAATTATAATTTAGTGCTATATTTATACTATATATTAATGCATAATATTGCATTTTCATTCAATTCTGAACTATGTTCAAAATTTCAAGTCGCTAGACTATCAGAAAGTTAGTTTAAAATCTATTACAAAAGATTTGTGTGCGCAATAGTTTTGTGATACTATTGTTATTTAGTGTTTTACAACATTATATATTATTATTACATATTATTGCATTGTCATCCAGTTCTCAGCTATGTTCAAAATTTCAAGTCTCAAGACCATCAGAAATTTAGTTTAAAATCGATTACAAAATTTGGGTATGAACCCACCAAAGCGAGTCAATAAAAACGTTAAAAAGGAATAAAAACTGGTTCCATTCCAATCTTTTAAATAATTATTGAATATCCTTTATTGGTGGGACTCAGTCTGGTCGTCGCCATTATCGGTTTGGGACTTAACCGGCTGGCATGGAGAGTTAAAAGACTCACAAGGAGTTTCCAGAACAAAATCATATATCCATTTGCATGATTATGTATATTAATATACTAGAGTGAGTGAGTTTTAAAAACTAAAACTAGGCAGATGTGTCATACAATTAATAGAATCCTAGGATGTATGTGGGGTTAAAATAGCAGGAATAGATAAATATATTCGGTGATCTACAAATAATTGTTTCCCTTCATCAGTGTTGAACACTGGTGGCCCGCCCATTGAGAGCCAAAGAGCAGTATCAATATCAAAGAGAAATATGTAAACATAAAGAAATATGAACAGAGCGGATTGCCGACAAAACTTTTAACCTTCAGATGAAACAACTCAAGAATTCGGGCCTTAAAATGCAAAATATGCAATCCAGCCATCTTCCATAGAAATTCATAAACCATCTTTAATTAGCCGCTCTCAGGAGGTATATCAGCGAAGCGATAATATATCCAAATCTGGTACAAAATTGCTAACAAACCTGACATTGATTCTGTAACGTTTCCACATTGCCTAGGCATTTTCGATTGAAACCTACTCTATCAACCACTTTCGTTACAATCCGTAAAGAAATTAGGAAGAGGCAGGATCTCACTCGACAGATCCAATAGCACTCGCTCAAAGATCGATGCCATTCCTTCAGTGGAAATAGCAATTGAAGCCCAATTCTTCCATTAAGTCCTCCTCAAATCCTATCCCATCTTTCTTTTCCCATAATCCTTCCCCGTCTCTCCCTCGTTCCCAGAATAAAATTTCCATTGTCCACTTTCGAGGGAATCCATTATCGATGGAACATGTGATCCAAACCAGCTGCAACAAGTATGAGGGATAGATTTGTGAAAATAAAGGCCGATGAAGGGCTTCAAAAGGGAGGTTTTCATTTATTTAATTGTCAATCGTCAAAAGCACACAATAGGTCCTTCGCACTGGCAGTCGAAAAAGATAAATAATTTGAAAACAATTAATAAAAAACTACAAGTATGACCAATAATAAGTCACACCAACCAAATTAAATAACAACAGCGGAAATATTTCGCTAGATGAGGTTAAAGCAAGTCGTAGGATTGAAAAATCAAGAGAGATATACTAAGCTGCATGTGAATAAAAAGGGTCGAAATGCTGCAGATAATGGATCTCAAGAGATGTGTAAAGCTATGCTTTTGAAAAATAGACTAAAGGGTTAACGCCACAAAAAGATCAAGGAGAATCGTGAAGATAAACGATTGATAGGTTAGGGACTATTAGGTTTCCACCTTAGCTGCTAAATTCGCAGTTATTATGCTTCATACTGGTTTATGACCACATGCGCTAGGTAATACATTTCAAAACCGATCACGAATAGAGAAATTTTGCTAAAAACAATAAAATTCAATCAAATCAAATCACCGCTATAACTGTAATGAGTTAAATTTCACCTAAAGCCCCAAATATGGAAGTTTTAAGCTTATAATAAATCTGCGGAAAAACAAATTGTCTTCATAATTGTGTTCTCCAAACGAACTCAAAAATAATTTACAATTTATTGGCCGTGATCAATGAGTATTTTATGAAGTTACCCACCCGAGGGAAACTCAACCTTTCGTCTGCGCTCATCGTCATTTGAATGCGCTGAAGCGTGCAAGATGTACTTCGATCTGCACTAATTTCACCCGTAAGCAAGCAATTTTGGATGAGATAATTGTCATATAATAATTGAAGGGAGAAAACGAAGAGTGGGGCGAGTGTTAAGGTGACACTCGCTTCTGTGTTCATTATTCCAGAAAATCTGTAAACCTAAATACAGCGTTTTAAACTGACTTGAATACATAATACGGCATCATGGCTAGTTTTACAGTAATTCATCCTTGAAGGGGGAGATTTAAACATGGGCTTCTATGGATATTGCTCATGCTACAGAAGAAAAACATCAGTTTGCATTAAAAAGCATACTTAGTCTCTCAATTCAAACCGCTTGTTTGAAGTGATTAGTCCTAGGAAATGAAATAAAAATACACTGTTTGAAAAGGTTTTTCAAGCGAATTGCAAACGAAGTTGAAGTCAAAATGTGGCAGCTCCATGCAATTGTTGCAGTATTCGGCTCCTATGATTGGAATAATGAGGTATTTAAAGTGATTCATTAAAAATCTGCACATGCTATTAATTACAGTTATCAAAGGTTAACTAATTTCAAGGCTGAAAGCAGAATTGTAATAAAAAAATAAAAATGAGTACAGAAGTATTTGTTTAGACTCACATAGTCAGGCAAGAGTCACTTTAGGGGACTTAAAGAGGAAGAGTCATGGAAGAACCTCGAAGTGAAGGCGCAAAGAAAGGACAAAAGGTTTAACGGGTAAATTTTCATTAGCCGCATATCTTCTTTCTCTCTCTCCCTCAAGTATCTGGCATACCAGCCGCTTTCGATTCAAGGATACATTTTTCCTGAAATGCAGAAATTTATGAATTTGTCTAAGGCATGAACTACCATCATTGAACAACAAGCTACCTTCTAGGTTATTGACCTTTTTGCCCTAAGTTTCTCAATTCTGGAATATATTCCACTTGAATACACATAAATCGCTAGCCATAAGACCTCTTTCTAATATGTTCGGCCTCTCTTCCTTTCCTTATTACGTCAAATATTTGTCTCATTCCTTACTCTTTCTGGTTTTCCTAACGTTCTCCTCTCTACTTTTCTCATCAACGCGCCCTAGTCAGTTAAAATATCCCACATCTACCACTTCTGCCTCATTTTTCTTACCGCTATCCTTATAAGCCTCTATACCCCGCTTCAAATCAACAAATTTAATATTTATAGCTTTTAAACATCCACTCTAAGCAAACATTAAATCCACAAACCTCTGAATATCTGAAGCTATGATGATATTTCTACGCATCTCTCCTTAGGATCCCCGTTATTTCTCTTTTCTCCAGAAATGTATAATATCCACACCTCTAAAGTCATTTTTTCAAGAATACATAGTCCATAAGCAAGCTACTCGAATAAACTGGATAACATTTCTCACTACCCAGCTCCATGTCTCTCAATCCAAATCTCAAATTACTCAAAGCACGTTGCTACCGCAATGATCAAGCTTCCAACACTTTCAGCGTCACGCTCCATATCGTTACATTATAATTCTACATAATATCATGCAAGCCTTCAAATCGTCCGGTTGGTTATGCTATCATTTATCATACATGTAAATGTTAATGGGAGGTTTTAGTATCTTGCTCTATTTAGTAGCCCTAAAATTCTTAGCTAAATATATTTTTTCTTCTCTCCTACATAAAAGTGGGTGACGCCGATATTGGATTTAGTAACACTGTTAGAAACCTTGGCTTTACGTTAACTAATAATCTCTCGTGGAATCATCACATAAATGAAATCTATAATTAGGTCAACAAAACTTTATATCAGTACAATTACACGAACCTCTTCTTCTCATTACCACCCATAAAATGCTTGTCTCAACGCTTATATTTCCATCATTCGATTATTTCGCTTTGGTCTATAATGACCTTCCATTGCAATTAGAAAATAAGCTTCAGCGGCTCCTCAATTCTTAGGCAAGATTTGTCCTTGATCTTCGTAAAGACGAGCATATCTCCCACAACTTGTCATGGCTTTAAAAACCTCTTTTCGGAGGAAATATTTACTTGGGTCATTTCTCTTCACTCTCTTCTGCAATAAATATCCAGTCTATCTTTTTTCCATGTTTAAATCCAAATCAGTCTCTGCTCTTAGAGCCACTAGAATTGACCCCTCCTACCTCTTACCTTGGACAAATACTTACCTAAAATATTTTCTCATCCCTGGTACAAATCTCTGGATTTCTTTGCCATTATTTATTACAAATTGTTCATCCCTGTCTGTTTTTAAGGAAAAACTATTTCATTATCACTATAATGAGCATATACATCCATAACTAAAATGTGTATCCTATTATAAAATTGTTTGTTTACATAATGATCTGAGAAATTATTATTTGTTTCCTATCTCTTTCTGATTGATATTATATTTTCCATTTTGTATTCAGTGTTGATTATCTGAGGCTGTGAAATGTTTGTTTTTCATAACTGTGAAATGTTGGCCAGGTATATTTTTTGTTCATATCGTTAAAAGTATAATTTGATATGTATTCTCTTTTTTGCTCTTATGGAGAAACCCAGGGCATAATAAAACTTATTCTATTCTATTCTGTTTTTATAACAGTCACTCACGGACCGTGGGAAGAAGAAATGATTGTCAATCACCAGTTCGGCAGCGTACGTCTGAAATTATATCGCTCCTATCAACAATTAAGATGTTGTGCGGGATTTACATAATGTCCTCCGTGGCATTCAGAAATTGGTCTCTTCATTTTTTCAAGAAATATAATCCCAACCTACAGCTTCAATAGCATATTTGAAATCAGTAAATATTACATACCTCAAAGCTAGGTCCAAGTGTATGTAAATGAGGGTTCATCTCACAAACATGAACGCTAGACGAAACGCGCACAGAAATCTCGCAAGAGACACTTGCTACTAATTACTTCGGTAGAGAGTCTTTAAATTCCAATGCTGACTAAAACCTCAGTGCACTCTCTCGACCACTCGCTGCCACCAACACGCCACGACGTTTGCCTCGGGACAGCATTCACGTTCGCTACATGGAGGGCACACGAAACCCTTTTGCGCCCATTTAGTGTTTCGACCGTATCCCTTCCACGTCCACCTGTTTCCCCATCCACCTTCTAAATATTCCATCTTCGATGTTTCCATCCAGCCGGAATATTTTCAGCTTGCCAATCATCCAAAAATTTTCCCTTCCCTTTAATCCTCCTCGAAACCTCCAGCCGAACGAAAATAATAACCAACCCACCCTCCCAACCAATCGCCGTGCGATCATTTCCATGCCGCCGCATATTTCATCTCCGCTTTCTCTTTACCGTTAGGATTCGCAAATATTTGAGAAACGCCGGCGGTTCAAGCAGCTCGGAGCACTGCGTATTAGCGAAGCGGGGAACGACTGCTTACATTCTCGTCGTGCGGATTCTGTGCGAACTCGCCAAATTCGTACAAGAAAATATCAAACGTGAGATTCAAGTCCGTGCTTGAGATATCATGCAGGAGAGCATGCTGATGTTTTTTGGGACAAATAGTTTTGGGTGAGTTTGGTCGTTATCTATACTTAAAAATCAAATTACATCCCAAAATGCTATCATGAAAATTGCTACTCTTTCATTGCCAATTCTTATGGACTTTAGTCAGTTAATGGCAGAAGTTGACTCTATAATGACTCACTAGCAACAGAGCTGAGGTTTTAGGGCTTCTTTCATCATTCGCTGATATCGCTTGAGATGTTAATTGCAATTGTTCAACTTTGGAACAGGTGGATAGATATTGTTACCTTGGTATTGTAATAGATGAACATTTTAAATTTCCACACCATATTGGTAAACTAAATAAAAAAATGAGAATTGTTGCATATCAAATTTACATGCTCAAAGATATAGTACCTCCATCCATAAAGCTTTTGATGTACAGCGCAATGGTACAAAGTATTTTGAGATATGGAATAACAGTCTGGGGAATGGCTTCTAATACCATGCTGAACTCAATAATCAGGAACCAGACGAGAATATTAAAATTGGTTGATGAAGAGAGAGGTAAATATTGTGCTAATTCTGAATTAAATTATTTGTGTGGAAAATATAAAGTGTTAACCGCAGACCAATTAATAAAATGGGTAATTATATTGGAAAATTATAACAAAAAAGAGTATAAAATTCCATGTAAAAACACACATTGCATGTCGAAAAGAAATTCCCCTGTATTGGAAACGTACAGATATTGCAATTCATACGGTAAAAGGTTAGCAAAATACTATGTACCACACACTTTTAATTGCATGCCAAAACACCTTGATGATCTTAAAGGTATGGCAGTAGTAAAGAAAAAGGTACATGCATGGTTACTTGATGAAATTAAACATTTTTGATTGGTTACGTTCTATATATTTGACATGAATACCTGTATATTTAAAAATGTGGAATACCTAAATCTGGCTATGTTTTATGTTCTCAAGTTGTAATATTATAAATTGTTGTAACTTGTTTTTTTTGTATACACCATTTTTTTTTATTTGCCGCATTGTATGTATATGTGTTGGATCCTTCTGACAAGCCATATGGCTTAGAGGGACCGTGTTTGTTTACTTATAATTAAATTTTAAAAAAATTCATTGGCCTTTCAATCCTAAGATCGGTTGAAAGAAGCAGGACTGTATCTTCTACGGTGGTTAATGAGGTGGTTTACCCGTTGCCTTCCACATCACAGGAACCCGGCTGATTCCGAGATCTTCACTCTTGCCCAAAGCTGAGGCAGTTGATACCGGTCTGACCTTCTTCATCTGTGCCATCAATGCCTTCTCCTGAGACTGCTTCCTCTCCGCTGTGGGGTCATTTCGTGTAGTAAGTTAATTTATCATGTAAATTACAGGGCTCAACGATATGAAAATCGATCATGGTAGGAACGGAAGATAAAAATGGTAACACTGCAAATGTCGCATAGTATTTTACTGATAACGACTTTGAAGTAGCTTTGTTGCAATGGAACCACGTTTGTAATTATTAAAATACAGTTTCGAAAATTTTGTGTAATTATTAAAGTACAGTTCCGAAAAAAATGTTTCAACATCCATTCCCTTAGTATTGAGAAGAGGCATACGTATTTGGTAATTTTCCGTCACTTTTTGTGAGCACTGTTTTGACAAACCAGCCTAAATGCATTTTTATTGCAGAACCCAAGAACAAACTATCTATTTATAAGCCATTCTAAAAATTATACAAATTCTCATATGAAGTAGGCTTCTTCAGTTATAACATAAAACGGACACACCACAGTTGCAATCGCTACGTTAAGTCGCTTCATCACACCTCGTTCGATCAAATTTGCTTTCATGTATTTTTTATGCATGCCTATCTACGTAACAAAACATAGCGAACCGCTTATCTCTGCTTACTTTGAGTATGAGAGCGGGAACTGCTATAACAGCGGGTCGTTCGGCTGATATGAATGATCTACTACTAACAGAATCGCTTCTTTTGGTGACCCCATTCTCGAATCGCATCGCCGTTTTTTTAAATTGTTTAATGTGATAATTCACCGATATCATACTTGTATTCTTGGTTTATGCAATCTCAATTATTGATCCAACCCTAGAGTTTTCAATATTTATGACTCCCTTTAATATGAATGCCGCTCCTAACTTCCAATTGTTTTAACGGTGTTAAGTAATGTATAAAAAAATACCGGCTGGTCAGTAAATACCTCACTCCCACTCCAGGTTAAAATTAAGAATATGAAACCTAATGAAACATAAAATAAACTAACACTACGGGTTGAAATTTTCCATGAAAAAATCATTTGACTTGACCGGAATTCGAACCCGATCTCTCAATTGCCGATTAGGGGTGTGCTATCCAGGTACACCACTACGCCACCTTCCTTCAAGGCGAATTCCAAGAGGGTTTATGCGAACTGGGCGACATCTTAAATAGTTCTTATAAACCCCAAAAAAATTCGTCTTGAAGGAAGATGGCTCAGTGGTGTAACTGGATAGCGCACCCCTAACCGGCAATTGGAATATCCGAGTTCGATTCCCTGTCAAGTCAAATGATATTTTTCATGGCGAATTTCAACCCCTGGTGTTGTAGCACCCATGTGAGTGACTCTGTACCATATCATTTGTAAATGCGATGGCTCTAAATTCATAAAATAAACTGATCCTCCATTATTTTATTAATTGCTCTATTTTCAACTCTTTAAATTGTATGGCATTCGAGTTTACAATACCTATGAATGAAAATGACAGGGCAAAATACAAATCGAGTTACCGGGTTAACTGCCTTGTCCATAAGACGTAACTATTTCGAATTCGAAAATTAATTCAACAACCCTAGTTTTTAACAAAATATCCATCATAAATAATTTCAAGTGTTTGATGAAGCCCCCAAATATCGGAAACTATAAAACGTTATTCTTGAAACTCTATTTATAAGTGTCATACCTTCTAGAGGTGGGTCGAGGGCCACAGTATGCTGGATCTCAAGGTAGTCCTTTCAGAAAAGATCCTAGCTTGAGCAGAATAGGGAAAGCGGGCCTAGGGTATTACTATGCTTTGGTTTCTCTTGTGGCATACTGGAGAAAATGTGCCAAAACTGACCTGTAGAGCGCCGTAACCGTTAGCAGGGAAAGCTGCACGTGGTGAGGGTACTGCGAAGGTTGGTAACCTTGAATACTCTATTACAATTTTCTGCTAAACGTCAAAATGTTGCCTCGGACATCCGAAGCCACGATGGGCGGCGGAAGCTGAATAACGTTGGCCCATCAAGACACGGACTGGAAACGAATTGGACTCTCGGTACTTGGAATGTGAGAGGAGTGTATGGAAAGGAGCATGAGTAGCTGAATGAAATGAAAGTGAGACGAATGGATGTTTTGTTTGTATGTGAAACTAAGCGTAAGGGGCGGGATGCTGTTACATTAGATGGCGGTAGTCTGACATTTTGGTCAGGAGTTGAAGATAATGTACACGGCAGTCAAGGTGTAGGACTCATTCTTAATGAGAGAGCTAAGTTGCTAGTAAGGAAGTACGAGTTAGTATCCCCTAGATTGCTCTGTGTTCGCATTAAAGTAGGTATAAGGAGAGTTGTGATTATGGTGTGCTATGCACCAGTGGATGGAGAGAGTAACTGTGTGAAAGATGAGTTTTGGGAAAAACTGAGAGAGGTTTTGAATGAATGTGATCCTGGTGAGAGAATAATTTTACTAGGTGACATGAATGGGTGGGTTGGTGTGAGGCGGGATGCATCTGAGAGGGTGGTTGGGCCTTTTGGTGACCCCCGAGTGAATGATAATGGTGAAAACTTGGTGAGCGTGTGCTTGAGAAAAGGATTGTTTGTGTCGAATACATGGTTGAAACATAAGATAATACATATGCATACCTGGCAAATGGGCTATTATAAAAGCATGATTGATTTTATTGTGTATGATGAGAGATTGAGAGAGTTAGTGTGGGACACGCGAGTGATGAGGGGTGCTGAATGTGGAACAGACCACTATTTGGTACTCTCCAAAGTGAATCTGGGCAGAAAGTGGGTACCAAGGAAGAATGTTGCGCGTAAGCAGTTGAGAGTAAAAGTGGAAAGGTTTCTAGACAGCGAGGTAAGAATGTAGTATTGTTGCATGCTTGAGGATGTTCTATCGTTGAAGCAGAGAGAATGGGACGAGCATATCAGAAACGAGAACGTAAATGATGCGTGGGAGTATTTAAAAGGAGTAATTGTGGAATGTGGTGAAAGTATATGTGGAAAAGGAGAGGTAGGAAGAACGAAAGGTGATGCTTGATGGAATAAATAAGTGAAAATTGCAGACAGAGAAAAGAAAGAGGCGTACAAGGATATGACTGCTGCCAAATCTGAGGAAGAGCGTACTAAGGCATGTGAGATTTACAGAAAGAAAAAGAATGAATGCAAAATCGATGTGAATGAGAGCAAATAAGGAATGCGTGCAGATGAAGCTAACAAAATACAGAGTTATTTGGAAGGTAATAAAAAGCTGATTTGGAAGTGGGTAAAAAGGGCTAAGATTGGTGAAGGTATGGAGAATGAATGCGGTAAAGAACAAAAGTGGAGTGATCATGTGGGACGAGAGCAATATCAGGGACTGCTGGAGGGAGTAATTTGAAGAATTGTGCAATAATAAGGATGAGCCTTGTGAAGTGGTATGTGAGAATGTGATGATGGAAAAGGATATCAGTGAGAAGGAGATCACAACGGCAGTGAGAATATTGAAAAATGGGAAGGCTGCAGGTATAGATGGGATATCCAGTGAAATGTTGAAGTGTGGGTGTAAATTACTAATTTGTAGGCTGCGTGAACTATACAGTTTACGCTTACAGGTTTCTGTTGTCCCAGCGGATTGGAAGAATGCTATCATCGTTCCGTCGTACAAAGGGAAGGGAGGAAAGACCGAATGTAATAATTATCGGGCCATTAGTTTTTTGAGTATCCCGGGAAAAGTGTTCTGTAAAATATTAATCTAAAGAGTGAGGAATATTACTTCCGACAGAATATGGGGTGTGCAGTGTGGGTTTATGCTTGGGAGAGGATGTAATGACCAGCTTTTTGCACTTCAGCAAGTGATAGAAAAATGTATGAGTCTCCGAAAGAAAGTGTACAGTGCGTTTGTCGATTTAGAGAAGGCATATGACAGAGTAAATAGAAAGAAGTTGTGGAAGGTTTTGAGAGACTGCAACATCATGCCATCCCCCAATATCGGATTCGGATGAGAGGAGACGATAAATTTTAATTTGTTTACGATGCTGTACACTTAGATGCTGATGTTGTTGTTTATGTTGTCGTACGGAGGTATGCCGTGAGCATCGAGAAATTAAAGCCAACGAGTGTATGTGGCTATCGCTGCATTATAGAAAATATAATTAATTAATTAATATTAAAAATTAAAGCCTACCCCGGATGGGAATGGCGTTATGGGTATGTATGTATGTAACATTTGATGACTTGGCACTTCTTACCTTAATCTTAAAATATTTCAAATTTTTAAGTCATTATTATTTAAAATTTTTAGTCCACAACTATGGTTCACTACGGTATAATTTGGCGCATGTGATGAATTTAAAATGCTAGAATTATCTCTTTCAGGTACACCCTCCCATGAATTCTATTTCATAAGAGATTTTCAGAAGAGAAAGAAACACGGAAACTCACGGAAACGAAAAACTCACTTTCATTGAAAAAATCGAAAGCAAAGGAGTATTTTTTTTGTCTCGCAGACATTTCAATAAAAATTATTTAAGTCAACATTAATGCTACATAACTTTCCCATTAGTTAATAAACTTCATGAACTCTCTTTATGAGCCTATTCTACCTTCCACGGTTTAGATCCAGGGAGGGGGTAATGGCAGGGGAACTGAATCGCTAACACTAAACAGGACATAATGACTCACATAACTTCAGGAGACGATATTTTTCATTTCAACGAGTTCTGTGACGTATTTGGAGTTTTTCTTTCCAGTTTTCGTGTTATAAAACCTGCGAATTTGACACATGACAGCTCCCATTCTAAATACAGGCATGCGAAAATTGGGCCAATTTTTCACAGAGTAAGTCGATGATACTCTACTACAATTCAGAATAATGAGTTCATAATTATCTGTGAATACATGGCCAACCGCTTTGGAAGTTACTTAAAACCATGTTTACATGAAGGTTAGACCATTATATCAAATTTATTTTCCCAATTCATATTTAAACTCTCTTTAAGGCACCATATTTCACGACGTTTCTAGTTCGTTAGTATTCAAGTTAGGAGACCCAGGATGTTCTCAAATTTGGGCGCTGATCTTGTAAAACATGTTCAGCTCTACATGTGATACCTTTGGACGATAGAGCAAAGAAGAATGACAAAACGTATTCCTGCTATATCAAAGCAGAAATTTTATCTAATGGGAAGTTGCCCATAACTACTTCTCCCCAGATCTCATAATGTATGTTTAGCTCATAATTCAGCAACTTGTAGACTGGTAACTATAAAATAATATGTATCCAACTCATTTTCCAATCATTTAGCATTTTAAGACGATCTTCTTTGACACAGTATAATAAAATTCACAAATTTGAACCATAATCGCTGCAATATTGTTTTCTTCCTCTTGGACATTCGGTAATTCCAATATTACGACCAATGATTTGATCTACAAGGCCCTCTGAAACACCAACTTGTATTCTCCTCTGGCCCCTTTTCTCCGGTGCTAACTTAAATTTTATCCCTCACGCCGAACTTCACGGGTAAGCTTCCTTGAAATCAGGCACATTACCAGTTATGCTTACAGCATATGACAAGAAGGGATTCTTGACACTCCACAGATCTAATCTTCTGTTCTCCATGGAAATTGCAGTGATTTGGTCCTTCATATTATTTTCTAAAATGAAACAATATAGGTCATCTTAAACGTACGCACCACATTTTATCAACAAATACATTATTTACCCGTGAATTGGGCACAAATACTACCTTATTTAGCCCTAATAGCTTATACTATAAATCGCTTAGCTATGATTCCTATATAAAATGTTCAATTCCAATTTTAATTCTGAAATAAAGTTGTACTTCATGAATCCAAACCGTTGAAATACAATCCCTGGGATTTTTCGCTCAATTTGTTTTGTTGATAAGCCCCAGAAAGGGTTTAAAAAATCAATGATTCCGATATTATTTTTCCGAAATCTGAATAAGGTTGTACTAGGCGTTGACTTTTATAAAAAGAGCGGTGTAACACAACGCGGGCCTCCATATTCTTTTCCCATCGCGTGGGAGAAATAACAATTAAACTCCCACCATGTTTAACTTTTCGCTGTGAAACAATAGGGAAACGGAGGGCAGAGCCAAAGCCGACAATGAAGAATTGGGGAAGGGGACGAATAGAAAAGCACGAGCGGGGGATTGACAGGAGAGTTCTTGAAGGGAACGGACGTGTGGTGGGGGTTCTGTGCCATATTCCGGAGGAAGCGGACATTCAGCCGCGATACTGGGGCCAGAGAGAGAGAGACCCTGATACAGGACTACCATTCGTGCAGATGCTGTGATCACATTACACCAGGACTACGGGTTCCGGAGGCTGTAAAGCTAGAGTGACACCAGCCACGTATCAACCTGTATTGTCAACAAGAGCGTAAATATGGACTTTAATTCTGTATTTTAAATAAGCCATACAACCCAGTTGGGTACAACCCGGATTAGAGGTTGATGCTAGTTTTGTTTTATTTACATTGGAGTAATGAATGTTTAAAGAAAATATATGGCTTAATTCAAAGAAGTTGATTATCATAAAATGTTTAAAGATAAGTAAATCATTTGAAGTAACTGTATGAGGTGCAGAATATTACAATTGTCTGGGTCATGACCTTAAGTTAAAGGTAAAGATATTATATACTTTGTTTTTGTGTGTCTTGATTCAATGATATGATTTTGTCTGATCAATTAAATTGCTAGTTATCACGTATCGCATGTTGTTTTGTGTTTCTCATGTTATCTACCGCAGAGAAGGCTGGGGCAATTGAAAAAGGTAGGAGACCGTGGTTAATTTATCTCACATTTATTTTCCATTTTTGATACTCACCACGTGGGCATTTTGAGTTAACGATAATAGAGATTGTTTCGATTTCCGACCCACAATGTGGGGCTGTCGGGTTGCATTGTTAATATTTTACAGCGGCCTAATACTTACACTTATTTTATCAAATGTGAAACTATTTATCAAAAGAGTAAACTATGCGCAAGTATCACTACATATTTTTATAGCTCTCAAAATGTGTCCTCTACGTGCTACCTTCAGTGATGGTATGCTTCAATTACGCGACAAACTAGTCCTCGCCTTACATTATTGTTTATTTTAAGTGAAGCCATGCACTGACTTAGGAATTTATGTTCCTCCTACAACTCTTGTTACAGCCACCAGGACACCTTGACAAGTAAATGAACTTCCACAGTTGACAGAGAATGGGTAAAAATATGCTTAGGAAAAATGTTTTCACAGAAAATACTTCCCTCGCATGGAAAAGTATTTCCTTAGAGCAGAAGATGTGAGGTAAAACAGTCTGTGAACAGTAAAGAAATTCACGCAGGATTGTTATTTTTTGTGGAAACATTCACTTGGGAAAATTTTAGCTCAGCGCTTCCACAAAATAAAATTCAAGAAAAAAATTTTACGCGCTGATCCCACGGTGATTTTACTATTTATTTCTCGCAACTATTCAAAATGTTCATTTTATCAAAATAAGGTATAAAAGCAAAGAGAGACATGAATTAATAGTGAAGTAGGATCATTCTCAAATTAATGGCGGACGGAGTTGTG
Organism: Ceriagrion tenellum; assembly: GCA_963169105.1. Classification (NCBI taxonomy): domain Eukaryota; kingdom Metazoa; phylum Arthropoda; class Insecta; order Odonata; family Coenagrionidae; genus Ceriagrion; species Ceriagrion tenellum. The sequence continues at coordinate 56,107,837 of OY720632.1, read as the reverse complement.
TCACACACCGCGCTCAAGAGTAACTCTAGCCCCGTCCGTCTGTGTCTCTTCATGCGCGCGAAGGGAAACCACTTCAGATATATAGAGATGATGGGGTCGCAGTGAGACGGACGGAGAGAGTAGAAACTCCCACAGTCCTCATCTTTATTCCTCTTTTTGTTTAACAAGTAAAACCAATAGAAATGTCACTTTGGCAGGCATTTCTCAAAATATATGCAGCCTTAATTCTGTTCCTTTTTTTTAAATTGCTACAGGTGTGATGAAAAAATACAAGATAATTACAACATTTTTCCACAATGGTGATATTTCACCCAACTATATTGATGCTTTCTCATTCATTAAGTCAGTTGGATTCCTTATATACGACCAAGCTTCCGAAAAAATGCATTTATTTCTAGCTAAGTACTGCCACACCCTTATTTCCTAAATTGGTCGTACGTTTTTTCACGGTTTTGCTTCATACTTAGTAAATCATACTAATATTAAGAAACAAATACAATTTGTAAATCAGTTAACCAGACTGTTAGAAAAAAATATTACTTTTTATGTAAAAATGTTAAATTTTTTTTTGTGAAAGTTAAAATAAAATTAAAAATGTTAAATGTTAGGTAGAATTCCTTTGTACCGCAAAATTATGTTCTGATGCGTTGGTCGCATAACCAATAATCATATCAACTCATATTATGTATTTGCTATAGTAATGCATTTCCTATACAGTCATTTTCTATATAGTCTATATGTCATAGTAATTTATTTTCTATATAAATACAGCTAAGCAGGGAAATTAAAAGCCATTCAAGTTTTTATGAGGTACATTTTATTATGCTAACGCCCAATAGTATTATTAAAATTCTATTGGTTTGCGACGCTGAATTTATTTGAAGGAACCAACCTTTCTAAAATAGCTCATTCAGTGAGGGCGTCATTTACCTCTTCCATAGAGCGGAGCGCGAGATGAATATCACAAATTAATGTTTTTCGCCGATATGTATCCAAAATCTTTCTGAAAAGCAGAATAAGGATCACGTGCTGACACATTATGAATTCTTTTTTATTGAACCATTTCTCAGTTTGGAAGCCCCGGAGAAATTAATAGAGAATAAACTTCATAGACCTTGTAATAACTCTAACTGTAACATTTTGCCTTGATTAGTTTGCAAATGATATTAATAAGTTCATGACACGGAGAAATGGGGTGAATGAGGGAATACAAGCTGAATAAATAAATATCTTCATCTATTTTTTCTCTTTCTTCTCTATTAATTTCATTCAAGTTCAGGAGCTTTTAGTGTATATGTATTACACAATATTATTACGAGGGTATTAGAGATTTGTAAGCTCAATGACGTCAAAAAGGGGCAGATTAGATGCAGGGATGGGTTGGGATAGGCCGAGGGACATCAGGGAAAAGGAAACGTAGAAAGGCCGAATGTCATACCAAAAATATATGAAATTTATTAAGCCTAGAGGATTCAAGAGGTCAAGAGGTTATGGGTAGAGGGTTACAGGCGAGAAAGACGGAGCGAGTAATATTGTCACGTCCTTGGGATTTCCGCCGAAAGAGGCATCCGTGTGTGGGGGGAGGCGCGAGAGATTCCATCCGAACAGCCTTCACGCCTTCCGTTGGGACTTGAATTGTGCTCAGAGAAAATAGGATGGAACAGGTGGGGGTCCAGTTTATCACAGAAGTTCAATTTTCCCATTTAAGGCTTTCCCGTGAGAAAACGTTTACACAAGAGAATTCGGTACACCTCGTGCGTTGCTTGATTTCGGGGAAAGGGGAGAGCGAAAACGATTTCGACTCGAAAGATGGGCCTTTCTGATCGAAGATCTATTTGGAGGGCTCAGCTCTCGCTCGCAATCATCGTCGTTTCATGGAAAGTGCACATTAAAGTTACGTGAGAGTATTTGGTGTTACTATAGGGTCGATTGTTCAGCCACTTTTTCCTGGGAGAGAAAAATATAATGCCTGGCAATAGTGGCCCACCAACATAGAAATCACATAATTTTTTAATAAAAATAATTTTTTCCCAGATGGAATAATATTTTCTGTGAGAATATTTGCCGTAAATTTCAACATTTCAACTGAAAACACCAAAATTGTCAATAATTTTAGTTTGGCAAAAGCTTCTTTTTCGGTAAGGAGATGTCACTTACGATGAAAACTCGAGTTCAAGACTCAGCGCGCCAGTTCTATGCCCTCGAGGGGCTAGGGATGCCTCTTCTAGGACCGGAAAAGGAAACAAAAATTCAGTACAATTAAGCTGTTGTAATTTCTGCTCACTAGGTCAGCTATGCTTGCCGAGCGACCAAACACTTCAGGTCCATACTGGTATTTAGTTTTGGTATCCGGAATAGTTAAGGTTATTAATCCAAGTTCTCGGGTGTCCCGGAATTTTCAATTTTTCGCATTGGTCCAGCTATATCCTCCCTGAGCAGTTGACTAGATCAGTTCCTCAAAAATGCAGGGAAATAAAATACAGGACGCATTGCGAAGATATTGCCATTTCAATCGCATATCCGTTGGGCTCGGTCAGTTTCGCCGAAATTTGACGCTTACAGAACTTTGATATAAACGGCTTCTATCAAACGGCTCCACATCTCAATGACGTTTTAATCAATAAATTATATAAAATACGCTTTTTGTTTTTTTCACTTTTATGACTATCTGGCGAGAACGAAAAAAATGGCACGGCCCCCGGAATTCATTTGGCCGCGGCCTGACATCGCTTCATTGCGACATTACCCCATTGGAACCATTGGAACCATTGGTTCGATGTCTATCGCCACCGTCTCTCTATTAAAAAATTTCCTAGGTAATACAATGTGACTCCTTGGCGCATTGTGACGCACCTGGGTGACACCATAATGCTCTTGGTTTTGGATTTTGGTTCATAATTTTGTTGATTTTGAGCTGAGTTGATTAAGGCCACCACTTGACCCAGCCGAAGCAATTCAATACCCCTTCCATTTCAAATTCCAATTTTACGAAAAGTACATTCATTCCCGGTGTAAGCAGGAAAATTACAAGCCATTCGAATTTTCATGAGGTACATAGGTACATTTTATTATGCTTACGCCCAATATTAGTATTATAATTCCATTGGCTTGCGACGCTGAATTCATTTGAAGGAACCAACCTTTCTAAGATAGCTCATTCAGTGAGAGCGCCATTAACCACTTCCATCTACATCTACATAACACCCTGCGAGCCGCCGCATGGGCGTGTGGCAGGAGGTGCTAGGTCACCAGGCGTGTAAATGTGTAAGTTTTTGGAGATGGGATGGTGACATATATTATAGGAGTGTATTTAGTGGAGCTCAATTTTTATTGTGGTCGCTTATTTTTCGCGGAAAGATCGAGTTCTTGTGCCTATGTTCTTCTGTTTGGCAGTGTATCTCTCTAATTTTATCGCATCTGTCAGACCTAGAGATGAAGTGAGGAGTCATGATAATATTCTATATGTCGCTCTGAAAAAGATCAGCTCTGAATTCATCAAGCAAGTTAAGCCTAGCGTGTAGCCTCATAGTCTCTAAAAGGCTCCCACCTTAATTCCTCCAAAAGTTGTGTGTAATTCCTCTAAAAGTTCCATAGAGCAGAGCGCGATGTGAATATCCCAAATTAATGTTTTAGGACATATTTCCTTAATTACAGTTTCCAGATGATTCAGCTACCTTTAAATTGAAAAATTTTCTCGATACTATTTTATTATGCTTTCCACAGGGAGCCTCATTAAGGTAGTCTGTTTCCATATATTAACCGAAACGACTGACGCGGAGAGAGCAAACACAGCCGTATAGCTCGGGGCTTTTTCGTCTGCTCCACAGCCGTTTCACGTCTGATGAGCAACCGATGAGAGCATCTGGGACCCCCAATCACTGCGACGTCGGAAGGTGTAGTCGTGAGCGTTGCTAAGGTTTGAGGGAAGCAGGCTTAGGAAATCCTTTTCTGCGCAGGTAAAGGGTAAATTGTTGTTTAAATGAGGTAGGAAAGCAAAGGGACAACAACGAATTATAAGTATTCCTCCTCTTAAGAGAGAAAGAGAGAGCACTATTTTTTGCCTCGTCAACTTACCGACTGCCTCTATCAACTAAATCTTCCCTCTCATTGCTTACATTCCCTTCACTGACCATCTTATCTTTTGCGCATGGAGTAAGTGAAGTGATGTATGTTTGTAACATACTTTGAAAAAAAACCTGCAACCTTGGATGTTAATTCATTACACACAGTCTTTTCACGTCATTGCTATAAAATAAACGGCACACAGAGTTAATCTCATACTTGCCGTCATCATTTTTCTGCGAACAGTGCTTATGCTCAATTACAAGAAGTACGACTGCGTATCCATTGTAACGAAATAAATTTCGCAACAAATAATGTAATGAATTATGGTGATTAGTATTAAGAATGTTTGCATGTCGCGCTCGGAGGCCAAGTATTTGTTTCCGACCCATGTAGAGGGTGTGATTCTGAGTGGATTACGTGTGTCGAATGTTTTTTGGTGGGCTATATAATGGGGTGCAGAAGGTGTCTGAGGGGGACGGAGAGACTCTGAGACTCAAAAGTCGAGAGAGAAAATGAGGTGTGAGTGTGTCGAGGAGAACGAGCGCGGAAGTCAAGTCCGCTCTGAATAAGCGCTAGATCCAGCGGATGACCAAGACGAAGTTGGGGCCCGACGTGGAACCATGGCGACGGGCAAGCAATTTCTTAACGTGACATTAGGCTGCTGTGAGAATTTACAGGGAGTACGGAAGTTCCAGCCTGCTATCTGGCCCGACAACCCGCAAGCGTCGCCTGTGCCTGCAAATATCACGCAAGCCTACACAACCTGTAACTGGCGAGCGTCTTGTGGACGTAGGACGTTCAGAGTAAAAGTAGAACGTTTGTTCTACGCTGTGACCATTCAGGTGCCTATTGCCTACTGCAATCACAGCAGATAATTCTCGCTGCTAGAGAGATTGAATGTTCTCGTTCTCCCGTTGTTAAATCCCTCATTTCACTTTACGTACGCAGTGATGTGTTGAATGACTGTGAAAGACAATTTACTTGGTCAAGAATCCGTAATTTGAAACTAAAACCCACCAATTGTTCTAAGAGGAAAGTGAATTAATTATTTGTATGCAAAATAACTTGGCTCATGGTTTCATTTTCTCCTGCTTAAACATTCTTGAGCAGTAACTTGATATGGTAAAATCACCTAGTATTAGCATAAATCATTTTCATTCTTTATCGCTCTTGTTCATATTCACGATCTCTCATATATGTCCATCTCATCCGGTTTTAACGATATATTTCGTACTTCATACCATCCTTCATCTCATCAGGGTCTTATTATATGATGTCAAAATGATTATTAAATTGTGTTTGTGACTATATCAATTCCTTTTATTTGGCTGTCTTCGTTCATGGTCCCGGAGTTAAAAGGGAGGGTCAGTCGTTTTTACTGTCGTCCCGTATTGCACGGCGAGCCAGGAGGAGACCTTGAGCAGAGATCGAGAGGGTTTCTTAGTTGGGGTGCATTTAACTACCTTTTATCGCCCAGTTTCGGAAGAAGTCGAACGTTTTTCCTCTATCAGAGCCTTTTTAGATCTAACTTCAGTGTCTCCTTCAACGGGGGGGTTCCCTTTCGGGGTTGGCCTGGCGTTCGTTCGGACGGTGATGCGGCACTGTTCGACGAATACGTAATTCCTCCGATACGCGAGAAGGGGGGTGGCCCCTCGGAGCAAGATGAACAATTACACTATAGATGCAAAAATCATGCCAAAAATATTCAATGAGCATCACATAAATGTGAATTGATTCCTATAAAGTTATACAATTCAAAAATATAGATTCTAATGGAAAAGGACAGATCAAGAAAATAAAGCAATGCCACCAAATTCAAAGAGGGATCAAACAACCCCTAGTGGTCTACATAGCAAGGTTAAAGTACGAAACTTCAACTTTTGGCAAAACTTTAAATGTACGTAAAACGGAGTTAAAGTTGCTTCCATAGTCATGAATAAAGTTTATGAAGAATTCGATAATAAATGTTTAAAAAAATAATATTTTACATTCCAAAATAGGTTGACAGCCATATTCAAAGTGTTAATAAATCCGGAAAGAAAGACAGGCGGCCTTTTTGGACGGCGATCACTTCCCTTTAAAAGATTTGATCGATCGTTTATGTTCATAAAATTACCATTCACAAGTGTTCCGATCAAAGCTGTTCCTTCCTTTCCAGTAGGCTCATAATTAGATATGAACACCCAGTTACTTCGTTCAATCTCTATTGAGGGCAAGACGGGAAAATTTATGAGCACGCGTCAAAGCTTTGAGGTAAAGGTAGATTTATGACCCGGAAAATAATTAAGGAAGTAAAAAGGGGGAAGTCGTTTCCCTACCAATTTCGAGGGCATATGCTCATTTTGCTACCAAGAAAATATATCTTTGCCATTCGGACGGATACGTTGATTGATGATCGGAGGCGAAAACTTACTGACTGGAAAAACTTTTTGGCATGACAATGTCTTCTTTTATATGCCCGTCAGAAGATTACTTTACTGATTATAAATGCATGAGTTAATTAATATTAGAATACTCTTACGTTAGGTAACACACTTGGATTTAACATTGGATTTAAAAAGGATAAACCGATTTGGTTCTAGCGCTCACAAAATCATGCTTTTGATCTTCGACTACTCCGACGTTTTGCACATTGAATTAACCTTTAATATGCTTCTGTTAAAGAACTCAGTATATTAAAAACGTTTTATATCAAAAAGGAAGAAAATATCCATTTAAAAGGTGCATAATTGCTTCAACATAAATATATAACGATAGCTTGCTGGCATTTTCAATAATCGCCTTATCTCATATATATCCCATGTTGAACCTCTTAAAATCACGCGCGAACTCAAATTTTCAATCAGTCGTACCTCCATTTAACATTATACCAATTCAAGTCATGTTTACATCCAACTTTTTGAAGTTCATATACATCATTAATGTCTATTTCCCCTTTCCCTCCAACTGTTATCGAGTACACTGACCAAGAATAAAAACAGTAGTCATTAAGTAATCGTTACTCTAGCAAAATTATATTTTTACGTTGCAGCTCCTTGGCATGCATCCATTCGTTTAATTGAGTCACTTATGCTAGTTAAATAATAATTCTCGCTGTAATGTTTCATCAATTCCCAGAATATCCCATTTCTCAACGAAATGTCACTTAAAACACCGCTCGTCACAAAAGACATTCACCAGCGTACCGAAATCAGTAATTAATTCATTATATTAGACATTTACTCATTAGAACGAACAAAATTCGAAAGTCGTCTCGATATGGCGTAATTTCTTCATTTCAACAGCTGCCTCGTCCTCTCAGCCAAGTTTCCTCTCCTCAGGCGATATATTACTTTGGGAGATTTTGCTAATGGGGTAGCTTTTTTACGCATCGTGAAATATTTTTTCAAGAGATCAAAACTCCAATAACAACCGCGCATCAAACTTTCCTTATTTGTATCCAAGTTTCTTCATTGACAGAGTTACATTCCTTAGAAATAATTTACCTTGAAGATGCCAACACTTTTCTTTGAAAGTAACGTGTACTCTCTCTAGATCTTGTAAATCGGACAGCTCACAACTGATAGACCTGCATTTACATACATTTTATACCAATAACACTTTCATACGATTGCACAGTTTTCAATTATCAGAGGGAAGACTAAGAGAATATTCACCCTCGCTAACTCATTCCTCACGGATACAAAAAATTCTATCAGATTATCACTTAGTAGGAAATGCACTTTCCATAGTTTCTCATTTCAAGTGGTTCATTTCAGGCTTAACCGCAGACCTAGGATTAGTAGCGGGATAATGGCTGAAAGGAATCAATACCAAAATAAAATATCATCGTCATTTCAATTCAGTTTTAGTAAGCTCTAATTCGGTTTTAGCAGGCCCTAATTTCCCCTGTAACTATCATAAGGTAAGGAGAAAAGTTTAATGATGGCACACTAAGTTTATTACCAACGGTGATAAAGTAAAACAAATATTTTATATAACTAAGGTAAAAAGACTAATTTACATTGACGAATAATAACGGTATAAGAAGTAAGAACCCCTGGCACCCGCCTGAGTATCCGGAGACGAGGAGAAAAGATATTTCCTGGGAACATTGAAAACTGAAGCTGTTGTACTAGATGGTATAAGTAAACGCCTTCCTTAGATTATGAAGAAGCAGCTAAATTTACTGACGAGCAAACCAGGAAAGGTTATATGATTACCCAATAGGATAAACACCAAGAATCAAACGAAGAATACGCCGGTGACAATAAATATCTTCTCAAACGACAAAAAACAGCGATACCGCCACGTAAGAAAGATAAAGGAAACGTTGTGATGCTTGAGAATGATCTCGCTGGGCATTACGCGACGACTATCGTGCCTCAACAACCAGGACCCCTCCAAGGTATTCTCTCGTTCTGCTAGTAACACCCAAGGGACAACGATTAGCAGAGGTATATGAGGGGGTAGAAGAGGGAGAAGGAAGGACAATTAGTAAAAAGCTACGGCGGAAGAGAGGATAAAAGACGGGAATAGTTTCCCAAGAGGAATGAAGGGTTGATATGAGGGGAATGCGTCGACAATGGAACGCATCTTTATTCGCATTTATGAATGGAGGTATAAGAAGAGGGAAGATGGTAAGATAAAATGGGAGAAGGCAGGAAAGAGATTCATCTTTGCTGAGTGTCATCTGTATGGAGTTAAAAAGGGTGATGCAACATATGAGTCGCTTCCTTCCCTTAAGCACTAATCCCGAAATGATTACCTCTACTCAAAGTCTTTTCTTAAAACCCCAAGAGGAAGCCCGCTTACGTCCGCTTAATTGACTGCTGCTCCATAACGTCACCCACCCCTCTTACATCCAAAGAGAACTCTTAAGTTTAACCACCCGGCTGAGACAGCTGCATAAAACCACCTCAATGCTCACAGCCACAGCTCAAATTGATTTAATTCCCCACTGTACTTTGAACATATCGTAAGCAGCATTTTCCTGTCCTAATATTCTGAATCCTGCTCTTCTATCTTGTATCTGCAATCGCTTGTCTCTTGAAGCTCAATACTTTCCATCGATGCTCTTGTTTATTGACTGTTCCGACCAAAGTTCGCTTCGCCGCGCAAAATTCAAGGAAGGTTAACGCGAAATTCCTTAGTTTTAGATAAAAATTTAAAACTATTATAATATCACACTGAGACCGAAGATATGACGTACCTAAAGTTTATTAACAGAAAAGGTCAAACCGAAAGAAGCTTAGTAGACCGCCTGTAGTAGACTGGATGAATAAATTCACTTTTCGTGCGGTCGAAATTATGTTAATAATTTCGGCCGTTTATCTTTTATAGTTTGAGTTACACCTTATACTCTTCCCCATCCTTCTCTCAATCCCTCCTTGTCTTCCACGTCTTTCTCTTCAATATCCCGCAGCACTTCGAAAGTATCCACATCCAAAAGTTACAATATGGACATCTGGAAGTCTCTGAAGTTGCACCACGTCCCACACATTTTTTTCCAATCACTCTACCGATGCACTCCCCCTATACTACTCCCGATCTTTTGTTCCGCTCTCGCAATAATAACTTCCTTCCAACAATACCTCTCTCCCTTGTACACCCGCATCTCTCTGCACTTCAGTCCCCACTATTCCCCCACCTCCAACAATTCCATTCCCATTCTTCTTTCACAATCTCCCCAGGCCCCACCTCATTCCTCTCCACAAAACTGACATCCATTGATTTTCGCTGCACCGCAGAGCGAGCCTCGAGAATCGATGGTCAAACTGCTTCCCGCGATTCCCCCTCGGATTAAACGACTCCTTCCTCCCCGCAAGCACGCAGCCGTTTGTCTCTTCTCCACTTTGATGTACCACCCAACAGTATTCTCTTCTTTTTCCCTGCCTCTCTCCCCACCGAGGGATTAGTAGCGCTGAATGGACAACATCCTAAAATCGACCCTTTTGGAATCAACCGTCCTCCCCCTTTCCCCAATTCCCCATTCCAACGTACAACGATATTCCATTCCATTTTCCATTCTCAGCTCTTTTTGGGCAAGTCTACGTATTACCCTGCGAGCCACCACGAGGGTGTGTGGCAGGGGGTGAAGATCACCAAACATGCACTATTGATATGCAACTAGGATATTTAATGGATACATGCTAGATAATAGGGTCACATGCAGCTAGATGGTTAGTGTCTACATAATAAGAAAGGGATTGTTGGTTGCTATTACATGCATCATGCACTATAGACTACTCTAACTTTATTTCACCTACCTGTCCCTTTGCTACGCTACCTATTGTTCTCTCTTATCGTACGCGGGAAAAATGACATTTTAAATCTATCGGTATGACAATCTATCTCTCTAATCTTGTTAATATGATCAAACCTAGCATAATACGCAGGGGTTCTTGATATATATCTAACGTCATCTGTGAACAAATCGGTTTCGAATTTAATAAAAAGGTTTCACATAAATTTTAACTTACGTGATGATAGTAATTCCCATCCTAGTTTTTCTATTAAACTCGTAACACTTATACAATTATCATAACGGACTTTAACAAACCTAGCGGATCTCCTTTGCACACGCTCTAATTCTTTTATCATACCTTCCTCGTACGAATCCCATATACTAGCGGCATATTCTCAATGAGGCCTGACTAGTATAAAATAGCTTCTTTCTCGTACTCTCTCATCGCATTTGCCTATAACCCTTTTTACGAATCCTAATCTACGGTTTGCTTCACTAGTTATTTCCCTGATGTGTTTCCCCCATGACATGTCTTCAGTGATGGTGACGCCTAAGTATTTAATAGATTCTACGTTAGATATTTTGTTTTCTTTGATGCAATAATTATTCCGGGGAAAGCGATTCTTTTTCCAAAAGTTCATTATCACGCATTTCTTTAAATTTAATTCTAGCTGCCAACTATCACACCAATCATCAATCGCATCTAAATCCTTAGCTAAAGACTGACTGTCCTCTTCATTTCTAATTTCCTTATACACTACTGCATCATCGGCAAAAAGAAGGATCTTGCTATTTTTTACTACTGTATTCAAGTCATTTACGTAGAGAAGAAATAAAATTGGGCCATTCTCGCTTCCCTGGGGAACACCCGATGTAACTTTTACTTCGCCTGAGCTGACAACATCTAATACCACCCTTTGAACGCGTTCATGTAAGAAGTCTCCTATCCAGCATATTACTGTCTATCCCATATAATGCTAACTTCGCAAGTAATTTACAGAGGGGAACCTTGTCAAACGCTTTTCTAAAGTCAAGAAACGCTAGGTCTACTTGTACGTTACCTTCTCCACAAACTAAAATATCATGAACAAAAAGACCTAATTGAGTTTCGCAAGACCGTCCCTTTCTGAACCCATGCCGGTTTGTTTCAATGAATCCTGCCTGCCGAGGTGTCCCATTATTGATGTAACTATTATATGCTCTATAATTTTACATGATAGTGACGTTAAGGATATTGGTCTATAATTACATTGCTGTTCCCTATCGCCACTTTTATAAATTGGGGTCACGTTTGCTGTCTTCCAGTCTTTGGGAACCGCGTGTTCTTCGAGGGATTTGTTAAATATTACTTTAAGATACGGAGCCATTTCGAGAGCTAATTCTTTATACACACGAGCTGGAATTTCATCAAGACCTGAGGACTTGTTCGGGCTAATGTTATTTAGTAAGGATGCGATTCTGCTACAAGATATATCGATTGGGGGCATTGGTTGCTGAAATCGGTCTGGTATGGTTTCGTGCAAACTACGCTTAGATTGTTTAAAAACGCTCTGAAAGAAATAATTCAACAAATTAAACAAGCCTTATCTAAACTGGAAGTTGCTATTTCGATGAGGATGTGGAGGCATGTGGAGGATGGAAGCGAGTGAAAAAAGAAGAGGATCAAAAAATATGACACGAAAATAGGATCTAGTTACGCCTCCTTTTATTCTTCTCTCAAGGAAAATGTTGATAGATAGCTACCAAGGAGTCTCCTCTCACATTTTCCACGATTAAAGGGCTGGGTGAAAATTAAGGATAATTCTCCAATTTGAATATCAATTTATATCTATGGTGCAAAACAAGATAGTATCACGATGGAAAATTAGATATGCGTAACTATCTGCGAAGACGACTATAATTGGCCGACGGTTAAATTGTTACAAGGAGGCAATTTTGAGATTTAACAAGCACACATACATATATACTAATCACGACACACACTCTCTAATCAAGCACAGTAATTAAGCCTGGTTATCGAGGATTAGGCCTGGAGAACTAGAACTATTTAATTTCATCCATTATTCTCAATCCTTTCAAATTTCTATCACTTCTTTCACATCCAAGAATTCTCCCTGATATGTCCTCCTTTTCTTCAGGAATCTAACACTCATTTCTTGAGTCTCTTTCATCACATTCCCCAATGACTTTCTCAGTGACCTCCGTTCCTCAACACCGTTCATTTCTCTATAACAAATCTGCTTCACTTTTCGACTCAAATCCACTCTCTCTTCTTCACCATCTAGTACATCTACCAAATATCGCGAAAGCCACTACTTAGCCTACGAGTAGCACGGGATGATTCCACACCAGGCATTCAGCTCTCGTTCCAGTCCTAATAAGAAGCTCAAACGTTCCCCCGGCCGCTAAGTTCAGACCAAAAAGCAGTCGGAAGAGCAATGCGTAGTCAAATTAGAAATTAAGAGATTTGTAAGTATTCGCTCCTATCGTCGTAGGTTCCTCGGAAGATGGATGGAAGGGAACGGTTGAAAGGAAAACACTCCATTGATAATCAAGGAATATATTCTGCTTCACTTCGCATAAACGTTACCACTTACAAGACTAGACGCCGATTGCCTTTCGTCGCGCGCCATAGTATTCCACACCCTTCACCCATGAGTGTCCCCTCGATCCTCATTGGCTGCCGTCGTAGTCGTATGTTTGAGTCCAAAGTACCTTTAACCTTACTTGGGCATGCAAGCAGCTACGGCGACCGACGTAGTTCAATCACCATATATAATCCTGACCGATTGGTAAAGGGTACCTCGGACTGGGAAAATACACAAATTGCTTCAGGAATTACTCCAGTACAAAGTATTTTTTCCGCGTACCATTCGGGACCATAACAGCTGTGATCGTCGTCATGAATAGTTCGAGTATTGACAATAGGCAGACAGTAAATCTTTCTCATTATATTGTCTACTCTCTTATTTATGCATGATGTAAATATTGATGTTCTTATTTTTGCATGATATTTTGAATCTGTAGTAGTAGTCTTTGTATCCCTTGCATGTTGGAACGATTGAAGATAGAATGTTTCTTGGGTATAAGATTTTTAATTGGCGCTTTGCATGTGTGGCATGCGGGTTTCAATGTAATGTCGGTGTTCAACCATATCATTCATGCATGCCTGGTGTGGAAACACCCCCTGCCACACACCCTTTAGGTGACTTGCAGGGTATGACGTAGATGTAGATGTATTACTCACTGAACCCAAACATTTTTCCTGTTTAATTAATAAGACCTCGATAGACATCCTAATTTTCAGCTAACATAATAGATAACAGAAATAGAGATGGGTGAAATCTTGACCTTAAATCCCGTCAACAGCCCAAATGTCAGAGCTAACGTTACGGCAGTAACTCGAGAACGGAGGTTGCACATTATTACGCCCCAGTCAATATATCTCACAGTCGCTAACACATCCCCTACTTTACCCCTTCCTTTCGCCTCTTTTCTTCATCCATATTCAACACTAAAACCAAACCACCACTCCATTTCTGTCCGAACTAGTTACCAGGATTGAGACCATTCCGCCAAAAGGAACATGCCCTCGTGACTGGAAACCCTCTCATCCCTAAATAAAGGGGCTGATAAACCGCCCAAAATCACATTTCATGCCCGGATCATAAATACGGCGGGACTCAGCGGATTCAGCCCTTCACGTCGAGCGATTCTACCTGGGATTAACGCGCGTTCACCGACTGTTATCCCGGGAGGCCGTTACGTGGGCCGAATGGAAGGACAGAGAAAAAATAGCCGTGTAAACTGTGGTTTGTAGAGCGAAGCAATTGTTTTCCACGAACTCGCAAATAAAGGAAGGAGAAAGAGGCAAGGGATTTTCGCACCGAAACGCCAACACACGCAGTCAGTTGAAAAGTGTCAGCGAAGCCTAGATCTGAATTGTAAAGTATATTTGAAAAAAACTGCTCTTTGTAATTCACACCGATAGGGTATACCCTACCCTGTCTAAATAAAATATGCTTAGTGCAAAAAATAAATGGGATGTTACGGTAAAGATAATGACAATATAATGCCACCGAATTGCAGAGTGATGGATTATTTAGATAAAAAATGTTCACGTAAAAACATACTTCTTGAATGGGATATTTTCCCACTTCAACTTCTTGAATGACATCTATGTTCATCAACCACTAAAACCCATATACCAAGAGATACATTAATATCGTGAGAGCAAGGCGATTGGTAAAAAATATGAAATACGACACGGTCAAAGCGGAACTTTCAAAGACCGTAAAATTTTCAGACAAAGTAGCAACCAAGAGCATTGTAACAATGCTACGTCGGTTTCATCAGTAATAACAGAGTTTTAGTTGAATTCGATAGGATATTATGCGTCACTTAACAGCATTCAAATATCAGAACGTACAGAATTTACTCATAGCATGCAAGCTTATAAACAAATAACCAATGTTTCATTGCTATAGTCAATGTTTTAATAATTAAAGAATTAGCGAAAACTTCGAAATAGTATTAAGAATACAATAAGTCATGGCTACGCTACTTCCATGATTATTACCATTGTTGCTTGTATTGATGTTCTTTTCGGTAATTTCAGCAAAAATATACTCATGCGTTCCACTTATAAAAATGCTATTTTACAATCTATTTTTGATTCCGGACAAGAGATTTACAAGTGAACGTGCTCGTATTTTATTGGTCAAGAACTTTTATGCTGCTCAATGTATCAATTTAAAACTTTGAGAAGTGGAGAGTGTCGGAGAAATTTAATGCGACACAAACCTTTCATTAAAAAAAATTGTGAAATTCAGTCCGTCAGTGAAATCAAGAACGATTGACGGCTCCCCGAAAAAGCGATAGCTAACTTTGCCTTCAGATACGATACCGCAGGAAAAATAGTGTTTATCGAAGCAAATACATAAAAACTGCAAAAATATAAATGAGATCAACCCCTTAGCTGAGCGTCGGTTTCAAAGCATCATTATCGTCATCTCCTTCCCCTCAAAGCTTTCCACAAGAAAAAGAACTCTATGCAACGTCGAAAGTCGATGAGAGAGAGAGTCTCGTAAACTCCAACCTACGTAGCGATACCACGCTTTAAATTTATTCAGCTTGGTGATGGAAACTTCACGTATGGTATTCCATCTTTTTCGAGAGAAAATAAGTTTTACTTCAACTGCAGCAATGAAATGAAATCATGCGGAATGAAAAAGCACCCGGTCCCAAGGAAAGATGCTTCAAGACCACCCAGTGCAGCATCAGCAGTAAATCTAAAAGAAATATTTTTCAATCCCACAATCGAAAGAGACGGAGTGTGTGTGTGTATATATATATATACGAGTAAATGGGTGCTTGCTGTTAGCAAGCAAGGGGGGTTTTTACATTATGATACCTTTTAAGTAACGAAAAATGAATGCATCATCCTCACAAAACCAATGAAAGCTCTCAAGTTTGCGTGCTACATGCAGGAAAAGAAAAATATTATGGAATTCTCGAAATGAATTTCATGGTCTATGAGGTATGGATACCTGACAGTTCTAGTACAAATCATATTATATCTCATCCGGTAATTAAGGACATTTCAAAATACTATAGTCAGTGAAATGAAAGGAATGTGGAACCACTGCAAGTTCAACATAACTTTATTTGATGGCCTTTCTACGTTAGATATTCCTTTCAGTACAGCATAGGTACTTAATAAGGTCTAACATGAAAACATTATAATAGAACTTCGATCCGAATAGACAACTATAATATGCTAATTTTCATGTTCAATTTTTCTTTTTCAATCTTCTACATGAATTGCACATGCTTTTGAATGAAAACTAAAATATCGTGAAGATTGGTTGGTTAAAGTTGGTCATCAGAGCTACGGTAGAGGCCCGGAAACAATTGAAGAAATTATACCCAGTACTTAGCAGCGATGTATTAATAGCACCTGTCCATTAAATGATGCCTATATGGGTGCTTGCAATTTGCAAGCAGGGTGGGGGGGAGTGTTAGATGATGATACTCTTTAAATAAGGAAAAAAATGAAAGCTCTCAAGTCTGCGTGCTACATGCAAGCAAAGAAAAATATAATTCTCGAAAATGCCTCTCGCGCCTCATGAGGTATGGATACCAGACAGTTCTAGTACAAACTTATATTGTATGTTATCCGGTCATTATCGACTTTTCAAAATACTATAGTCAGTATACCGAAACGAACGTGGAACCACTGAAAGATTATCCTAACCTCATTTGGTGGCATATAAGACGCTCTTCTACGTAAGAAATTTTAGTTCAGTATAGCATACTTAATTAGAGCTCACATGAAGTATTTTACTATATAAGTTCGATCGGAATCGATATTTTTAATATACTAATTTTCGTAATCTATTTTTTTTCTCTTCCAATCTTCTACATGAACTGCTCTATTTTTTAATGAAAACGACAATATCATGAAGCTTGGTTGGTGGAAATTGGTCATCAAAGGTACGGTAGAGGCCAGGAAAAATTTGAATAATTATACCCAGTAATTAGCAGTGCGAAAAATGGCATAGAGAAGAGTAAATTACATGCATTTAGGATACCTAACTCATATATGTAAAGCTATCGATTGCAATAATTCGCAGCCGTATCGACTTTTTTAACTTTTCCGATTTTACCCAAAATCAACACATAAATATAACCCTCCCCTGAAACTGGCCCGCCTAGCTTAGTTCCAAACCTGTGTCGACACTCGGCTAGGCGACAATGGAATAAATCTATAGCAACGAAAGTGAAAAAATTTCTAAAATCCCAAATAAAAGTTTAAAAATATCAGTTTTTCCGTAGGTAGGAAAGAATCGATTGGAAGAATTAGATTTTTCAAACATTTAGCCTCATACTTGTGAAAGAATCAGTCCTGTAACTTAATTATTTCATATTTTAATGAACGAAAGAAAAAAGGCCTACACTGAAATTTTTCGTTTTTCCCGTATAATCCGATGTAAAGCTTTCGATTGCAATAAATCGAAGCCTAATCGACTTTTTTAACTTTTTCGATTTTTTCCCAACTTGACACATGACTCCAACTCTATCCTGAAAATTTCACCCACCTAGCTCGTTTAGAAATGCCCAGGAATTTTGATGAGTCAGTCAGTCAGTCAGTCAGTCAGTCAGTCAGTCAGTCAGTCAGTCAGTCAGTCAGTCAGTCAGTTTTGTAGCTTTATATATATTAACGAGTAAATGGGTGCTTGCTGTTAGCAAGGAAGGGGGGTTTATACATTATTTTACACTTTAAGTATCGAAAAATGAATGCATCATCCTTACTATACCAATGAAAGCTCTCAAGTATATGCGCTACATGCAGGCAAAGAAAAATATTATGGAATTCTCGAAATTAATTTCACGGTCCATGAGGTATGGATACCTGACAGTTCTAGTACAAATCATATTATATCTCATCCGGTAATCAACGAAATTTCAAAATACTATAGTCAGTGAAATGAAAGGAACGTGGAACCACTGCAAGTTCAACATAACTTTATTTGATGGCCTTTCTACGTTAGATATTCCTTTCAGTACAGCGTACTTAATGTCTAACATGAACACTTTATAATAGAACTTCGATCCGAATCGACAATTTTAATATGCTAAATTTTGTGTTAAATTTTTCTTTTTCAATCTTCTACATGACTTGCACATGCTTTTGAATGAAAACTAAAATATCATGAAGATATGTTGGTTAAAGTTGGCCATCAAACCTACGGTAGAGGTTAGGAAAAAGTTAAAGAAATTATACCCAGTACTTAGCAGCAATGTATTAATAGCACCTGTCCATTTAATGATGCCTATATGGGTGCTTGAAATTTGCAAGCAAGGGTGGGGGGAG
This sequence comes from Ceriagrion tenellum, assembly GCA_963169105.1. Taxonomy (NCBI): domain Eukaryota; kingdom Metazoa; phylum Arthropoda; class Insecta; order Odonata; family Coenagrionidae; genus Ceriagrion; species Ceriagrion tenellum. The sequence goes on along the minus strand of OY720632.1, from coordinate 56,089,670 downwards.
TGCTAGACGATGATACTCTTTAAATAAGGAAAAAAAATGAAATCTCTCAACTCTGCGGGCTACATGCAAGCAAAGAAAAATATAATTCTCGAAAATGAAATACGCGCCCCATGAGGTATGGATACCAGACAGTTCTAGTACAAACTTATATTGTATGTCATCCGGTAATTAGCGACTTTTCAAAATACTATAATCAGTACACCGAAACGAACGTGGAACCATTGATAGATTATCATAACCTCATTTTACGGCATATAAGACGTTCTTCTACGTTAGATATTTCATTTCAGTACATCATACATAATAAGAGCTCACATGAAGAATTTTACTATATATATTCGATCGGAATCGATATTCTATTATACTAATTTTCATGTTCAATTTTTTTTCTCTTCCAATCTTCTGCATGGACTGCATATTTTTTTAATGAAAACGACAATATCATGAAGCTTGGTTGGTAGAAATTGGCCATCAAAGGTATGGTAGAGGCCAGGAAAAGTTTGAAGAAATTATACCCAGTATTTAGCAGTGCGAAAAATGGCATAGAGAAGAGTAAATTTCATGCATTTAGGATACCTAACTCATATATGTAAAGCTATCGATTGTAATATCTCGAAGCCGTATCGACTTTTTTAACTTTTCCGATTTTACCCAAAATCAACACATAAATATAACCCTTCCCTGAAACTGGCCCGCCTAGCTTAGTTCCAAACCTCGAATCGACACTCGGCTAGGCGACAATGGAATAAATCCATAGCAACGAAAGTGAAAAAATTACTAAAATCCCTAATAAAAGTTTAAAAATATCAGTTTTACGGTAGGTAGGAAAGAATCGATTGCAAGAATTAGATTTTTCAAACATTTATCCTCATACTTGTGAAAAAATCAGTCCTGTAACTTAATTATTTCATATTTTAATGAACGAAAGAAAAATGGTCTACACTTAAATTTTTCGTTTTTTCCATATAATCCCATGTGAAGCTTTCGATTGCAATAAATCGAAGCCTAATCGACTTTTTGAACTTTTTCGATTTTTTCCCAACTCGACACATGACTCCAACTCTATCCTGAAAATTTCACCCACCTAGCTTGTTTAGAAATGCCCAGGAATTTTGATGAGTCAGTCAGTCAGTCAGTCAGTCAGTCAGTCAGTCAGTCAGTCAGTCAGTCAGTCAGTCAGTCAGTCAGTCAGTTTTGTAGCTTTATATATATTAACGAGTAAATGGGTGCTTGCTGTTAGCAAGCAAGGGGGGTTTGTACATTATGATACTCTTAAAGTATCGAAAAATGAATGCATCATCCTCACAAAAGCAATGAAAGCTCTCAAGTATATGTGCTACATGCAGGAAAAGAAAAATATTATGGAATTCTCGAAATGAATTTCACGGTGTATGAGGTATGGATACCTGACAGTTCTAGTACAAATCATATTATATCTCATCCGGTAATTAAGGACATTTCAAAATACTATAGTCAGTGAAATGAAAGGAATGTGGAACCACTGCAAGTTCAACATAACTTTATTTGATGGCCTTTTAGATATTCCTTTCAGTACAGCATACTTAATAAGGTCTAACATGAAAACTTTATAATAGAACTTCGATCCGAATCGACAATTTTAATATGCTAATTTTCATGCTCAATTTTTCTTTTTCATGAAAAGTATCTTCTACATGAATTGCACATGTTTTGAATGAAAACTAAAATATCATGAAGATTGGTTGGTTAAAGTTGGTCATCAAACCAACGGTAGAGGTTAGGAAAAAGTTGAAGAAAATATAACCAGTACTTAGCACCGATGTATTAATAGCACCTGTCCATTTAATGATGCTTATATGGGTGCTTGCAAATTTCAAGCAGGCGGGGAAGTGTATTGTGATGATACTCATTAAATACGGAAAAAAACAATGAAAGCTCTTATGTCTGCGTGTTACATGCAAGCAAAGAAAAATATAATTCTCGAAAATGAAATACGCGCTTCATGAGGTATGGATACCCGACAGTTCTAGTACAAACTTATATTGTATGTCATCCGGTCATTATCGACTTTTCAAAATACTATAATCTGTACACCGAAACGAACGTGGAACCACAGAAAGATTACCATAAAAGCTTGGTTGGTGGAAATTGGTCATCAAAGGTACGGTAGAGGCCATGACAAATTTGAAGAAATTATACACAGTATTTAGCAGTGCGAAAAATGGCATAGAGAAGAGTAAATTACATGCATTTAGGATACCTAATATATATATGTAAAGCTATCGATTGCAATATCTCGAAGCCAAATCGACTTTTTTAACTTTTCCGATTTTACCCAAAATCAACACGTAAATATAACCCTCACCTGAAACTGCCCCGCCTAGCTTAGTTCCAAACCTCGAATCGACACTCGGCTAGGCGACAATGGAATAAATCCATAGCAACGAAAGTGAAAAAATTACTAAAATCCCAAATAAAAGTTTAAAAATATCAGTTTTACGGTAGGTAGGAAAGAATCGATTGCAAGAATAAGATTTTACAAACATTCAGCCTCATATTTGTGAAAGAATCAGTCCTGTAACTTAATTATTTCATATTTTAATGAACGAAAGAAAAAAGGTCTACACTGAAATTTTTCGTTTTTCCCGTATAATCCGATGTAAAGCTATCGATTGCAATAAATCGAAGCCTAATCGACTTTTTTAACTTTTTCGATTTTTTCCCAACTCGACACAAGACTCCAACTCTATCCTGAAAATTTCAGCCACCTAGCTTGTTTAGAAATGCCCAGGAATTTTGATGAGTCAGTCAGTCAGTCAGTCAGTCAGTCAGTCAGTCAGTCAGTCAGTCAGTCAGTCAGTCAGTCAGTTTTGTAGCTTTATATATATTAACGAGTAAATGGGTGCTTGCTGTTAGCAAGCAAGGGGGGTTTATGCATTATTTTACATTTTAAGTATCGAAAAATGAATGCATGATCCTTACAAAACCAATGAAAGCTCTCAAGTCTGCGTGCTACATGCAGGCAAAGAAAAATATTATGGAATTCTCGAAATGAATTTCACGGTCCATGAGGTAAGGATACCTGACAGTTCTAGTGCAAATCATATTACATCTCATCCAGTAATTAACGACATCAAAATACTATAGTCAGTGAAATGAAAGAAACGTGGAACCACTGCAAGTTCAACATCACTTTATTTGATGGCCTTTCTACGTTAGATATTCCTTTCAGTACATAATAGGTACTTAATAAGGTCTAATATGAAAACTTTATAATAGGACTTCGATCCGAATCGAAAATTTTAATATGCTAAATTGTATGTTAAATTTTTCTTTTTCAATCTTCTACATGAATTGCACATTGAATTTTGAATTGCTTTAGAATAAAAACTAAAATATCATGAAGATTGGTTGGTTAAAGTTGGTCATCAAACCTACGGTAGAGGCCAGGAAAAAGTTGAAGAAATTATACCCAGTACTTAGCAGCGATGTACTAATAGCACCTGTCCACTTAATGATGCCTATATGGGTGCTTGCAATTTTCAAGCAAGGGTGGGGGGAGTGCTAGACGATGATACTCTTTAAATAAGGAAAAAAAATGAAAGCTCTCAAGTCTGCGGGCTTCATGCAAGCAAAGAAAAATATAATTCTCGAAAATGAAATACGCGCCTCATGAGGTATGGATACCATACAGTTCTAGTACAAACTTATATTGTATGTCATCCGGTTATTAGCGACTTTTCAAAATACTATAATCAGTACACCGAAACGAACGTGGAACCGCTGAAAATTTTTATCATAACCTCATTTTACGGCATATAAGACGTTCTTCTACGTTAGATATTTCATTTCAGTACATCATACTTAATAAGAGCTCACATGAAGAATTTTACTATATATATTCGATCGGAGTCGAGATTTTTAATATACTCATTTTAATGTTCAATTTTTTTTCTCTTCCAATCTTCTGCATGGACTGCATATTTTTTTAATGAAAACGACAATATCATGAAGCTTGGTTGATGGAAATTGGCCATCAAAGGTATGGTAGAGGCCAGGAAAAGTTTGAAGAAATTATACCCAGTATTTAGCAGTGGGAAAACTGGCATAGAGAAGAGTAAATTACATGCATTTAGGATACCTAACTCATATATGTAAAGCTATCGATTGCAATATCTCGAAGCCGTATCGACTTTTTTAACTTTTCCGATTTTACCCAAAATCAACACATAAATATAACCCTCCCATGAAACTGCCCCGCCTAGCTTAGTTCCAAACCTCGAATCGACACTCGGCTAGGCGACAATGGAATAAATCCATAGCAACGAAAGTGAAAAAATTACTAAAATCCCAAATAAAGCTTTAAAAATATCAGTTTTACGGTAGGTAGGAAAGAATCGATTGAAAGAATAAGATTCTTCAAACATTCAGCCTCATACTTGTGAAAGAATCAGTCCTGTAACTTAATTATTTCATATTTTAATGAACGAAAGAAAAATAGTCTACACTAAAATTTTTCGTTTTTCTCATATGATCCCATGTAAAGCTATCGATTGCGATTAATCGAAGCGTAATCGACTTTTTTAACTTTTTCGATTTTTTCCCAACTCGACACATGACTCCAACTCTATCCTGAAAATTTCACCCACCTAGCTCGTTTAGAAATGCCCAGGAATTTTGATGAGTCAGTCAGTCAGTCAGTCAGTCAGTCAGTCAGTCAGTCAGTCAGTCAGTCAGTCAGTCAGTCAGTCAGTCAGTCAGTTTTGTAGCTTTATATATATTAATATATATATATATATATATATATATATATATATATATATATATATATATATATATATATATATATATATGTGTGTGTGTGTGAAGCGGTGGCAAAAAACCATCCAGAATGTATTCCTCCATATTTCATGAGGGAGGAGTCGAACAAGAGCTGGCTAAAACGCGAGAGCGCGCCAGCTACCATAGCATCGGCCATCTCGAGCCAGAAGAGAGCGTTGGTGGGCGAGGAGTGACGAGGTGCAGGCAAGGGAGGACCAAAGAATGTAAGAGGTGGAAGTAGAATGGAGAAGGACGTGAATAAATGGCGCTAGTTCCAGAGCGAAGAAATAAGACGTACACAGCTTTCCATTTGTTTTAGTGAGCGGCTCACTTCGCAACATAACAGCACAGTCTGTATCAAATCGTTTAACAGCCTGCGCACTTGTTAGCGCACTTCAAAATAGTCCGGTATCCCGGTCAACGGTGCTGATAATACTATTCGCGATAGTTTTAGTACGTATATTTTCAGTTTATGTGTCGAACATGGAAAGGGGGAAGTTTTGAATTGCGCCGCGGTGAAAGGTTTGCTCTTTAAGTACGAATGTACGTAACTTTTAAATAAATTGTGTAATTTAAATAAACTGTAAATTTTATTGTGTAATTTAAGTAAACTGTTATTTTTAATGTAATTTAAATAAACTGTGTAATTTAAATACAATTATGTGTTTTTTTTAAATTAACCAATGTGTAATTGAAGTACGAAAGTGCTTAAATCTGAAAGAATTCGGGGACTGTTTTCAAATATTTAAATGGTCACTCAGCGGTGACCATTGAAAACCTACAGAATTATATCCGTTGGAATTATTCCGTCCCCAGACACTTTCCCAGCGCACATTTTTCCATTTATCGTCCTTGGTTAGCAATTAAATGCGCTATTTTTATCTGATTTACGGAAACAATAACACCATAATTGGAAATTTCCCATCAGCTTCTTAAGCTTGTTTTTCAAATAAGCACCCACTTTCCCTCAATTCAAAAACAAACCCTCCGAAAAACGTCCACTCCCATCTGCTTTCGGATAGTGTTTTTGGTTGGAAGGGTAGAATAAAAAAACGGTAGATCGAGGGGCAGATTGGTGGACCTCGTCTGCTCTATTCATACAAAACGTCTCCTGCCACTCATGGCTCCCGTATTTCTGAGTGACATGAACGATAGACGCCCGGGTCTCATTCTTTCCAGCTACTCCATCTTCACACACACCTCTATAAAACCAGCAGCCGGGAGCTTTATCACGTGCATGCGTCCGTGCGACGCAAAATATATTTGTCTCCCTCCATTTCCATGTCTTTCAACCTTTCTCGCCCCCAGTGTCGGGTCTCTTGCAGTAAATACTCTCTTTAATAGCTCTATTTAAAAAGTACCAGCTCTAGTAAGCTAACGTATGATGAAACTTTCCGTGAGATCATAATTATAGATTACCAGAAATTAGGTAGTAGTAGTAGTAGTAGGTTCATTGAGTCGACAGCTGAGGTCATTTTACACCATGCACAACCTAATTTGTCATTAAAATGTGTAGGAACAAGTAAAATAAACCCAGTATTTATTCGCAAAGAATTAGATTTTACATCGCAGAGAAGCAATAACATATATCATAGTTTCAACTTTAAATAATGCATTTTAAAGGGATTTAAAGACATCTATACATTTAAGAAGTCATCTACGCGACTAAGGGCACTAGGGTTATTACAGAGAACTTGTTCTAGGCCGCCCCTAATGTCATGTCTTTCGCGCAGAGCCCGGTACCTTTCACATTCCGTCAATGTGTGTCTCACACTCAATGGGCTGTCGCACTCATCACAGCGAGGTGGTATCTTCTCTTCGGTGAAGAGGTACGAGTGAGTAAGGGCACAGTGCCCTATTCTCAGTCGCGTGATGACAACTTCCTCTCTCCGACTGCTCCTGACGGAAGAGGCCCACGCATGTGTATCTGCTTTTAAGCAGCGTAGTTTATTCCCTATTTGGCTCCTCCACGAGTCTTTTCACCGCTGTGCACATATATTTTTAGCGTAAACTTTAGGTCCTCTACCGGTACCAGCAGAAATTAGGTACATCGGGTACGACATGGACACCAAAACTCAATAATCACAGCGGAAGACCGAATGTTTGGGTTTCCAAAGACGCAATACTTGCAATATTTCAGTCATGTAAACTCCATTCTTTCAGTCCAATAAGTCGTCCCGCTAGAATTCATTCGTTTTTATGACCTCATAGTTTAGAGACGTGTCTGAAGGAGAATATCAGAAGCTAGACAGGATGAGTTGTAAATAGATGTTACACCACAAAAGTGCTCCTACTCATTTCACCCTAGTTATTAGCAAGTTTTCCATTAACAACGGGATGGCGGTTATTCATTTACCTCCAACCTCAACTTATTTGGCACATGCCGACTTTTATCAGTTTTTCAGGACCCCTCAAGACGCGAAGATTTGTCGCAATCGATAAGATAAAGAAAAACTCGCAGTAGGTACTGAGCAAGGAGGAAAGAGAATACGTTTTTTGAATGGGAAGAGGAAGATTAAGACGTGCGCGGAGATAAAGAGAAAAAATACTCAATGTAGATAGGGCCATGGACGCGTATAAATCTGATGGTCTTCTTTGTCTTCAAGTAAAACTTGCCTATAATAGATTACTACTATGTGATGTAGTATAACGCTATCCCTCCCTTCCGATTACAATTTTAACGCGCGCAGCGCCGCTCGTTATCACCCTCTATCTCACGCCTTTTCCACTAATCACCATGCACTCACCCTCATATGTATGCACTACCTTTCACTGTCTTTCAGCACTCTGAACACCCCTTTTGCCATCCGCACTCCTCGCGTCCCCGTCACTCCGATCCGACTCAACCACCCGCAGCTCGCTGCGAATACACCTCTCGACATCCCGACCGTCTTCTGCATATACATAGGTGTCTGAGCTGTAGCAGAGGGGAAGAGAATAAAACGCGCGTTATCGGGTGCAGTAATTCATGCTCCATCTCTCATTTTCTTCTCTTTCCTTGCGTTTCCCTCACTTCACCTCCTGCCGACGTCTCCCCCTTTTGCCGCCTCTACCGAGCTGATCTCAACCGCCAAATGCCACGGAGCCATACACCTCCGACTACGTGGAGAGTGGGGAGACAGAAGAGGAAATATGAGCACGAGAAAGAAAAGTATAATGAATGGAAGATGGCTAATTGGAATTACAAAAAGAAAGAAAATAACAAAGCGATGAGGAGGATAACGAGGGAAGTAAATGGAAAATTGTGTATAAGGTCTATAGCTAAAGGAAAATAGAAAAAAATTAAAGTGTCAAACGTAAAACGTAAAGTGTAAAGTGTCATTCCTCAAACATGTCACGACATGTTTGAGGAATAAAGGTAATATTATTGAAAAAATACGCAGGTACAGTTATTGCCACTGAAGCGGTTGATGATGCGCGCTCAGTCAATATGAGAGTCATAGTGACTTCACCACTGCGGATTTAAAATGGTAAATACGACCAGTGTGACACAATGCTGGGAATTGGGCTTAATCGGATGAATCTTGACGTGCAAGATCCAAAGGTATGGTGAATTTTCTTTGTTATTAAGCAGGTCAAATTTCTCCATGGAAAAAATCATGAGTCAGCCGTATGATTACGAATAAAAAGCACGTCATCTTGGTAAACGATAAATACTGATCTGCCACCATCTAATATACAATCAGAGCTGCACGTCGTCGTGAAGTGTTAGAGTGAAAGTATTTGAGGGGGGCATGTCAACCTTAACCAGGGTAAATTTGCTCTTCTGCATTTTTCCATTATACGCCATCATTACACATAGGAATTTTTACCTGATTTTCATTGGCGTATTTTCATGCACTTCTTGATTAATCAAAATCATAGAACCTATATGAACAATGGTACACAAAAGGATATCGTACTGTCGGCCTTTTATTATAAAATCGTACTACACGTGTTTCGACGTTCTTGCAGTCATCATCAGGTACGACTGATTAGATTGACAGTATTTGAGTCGTACCTGATGATGACTGCAAGACAGTCGACACACGACAGTGTAGTACGATTTTGTAATAAAATGTAGACAGTGCGATATCCTTTGTTTATCACTGAAAATGTTGTTCTACAACATCTCTCCTGAGAAAGTGGAATCTAAATGAACGATATTAAAGGTATCATTTTTACAAAAGAAAATCTAAGATACTAACACTAAATATTAAATTCCGTCGCTCTACTTTATTTTTAATCCTAAGTTCAATAGATTGAAGGAAAATTGAAAATATTTCACCTAAAGTTAAGGTAAAAATACTTCGACAAATAAAAGCAATAATATTTGTTCTGGAGAAAAAAATACCGATATAATTTGGTCTACATGAAACAGCTACCGCAGATTTTTTTACCATTAACCCGTAAATAGATAATACAGATTATACAGAAGGAGAAAGTTTCGAACGCCCGTAATCAAAGGAAACTTTCATCGACACGAACGAAGCGAAGCGTGTGGAAAAAGCTATTTAAGGAAAGTGTACTTTATCACCTCACGACTAAAAAAAACGGAGGCCTTTAGTGATATAGCGATAGTTCTTTCCACTAAGATGAGAATGAAGAAAAGATGAAAATGACGTAAGGGTTCCGGTCCCAAGATGTCAAGTATTGGGATGCTGGATGTACCAAGGGAAGGAATAAGGGAGAAGTATGAGCTAATCGAGAATTCAGTCCTTTATCCTCGATTCTGCACTGAGCATTAAATCAGCTCTACTATCGGTCCCCTTCGGCGAGGCTAATTGATACTACTAATCTTAACTCAGAGCGTCACTTCCTCAGGGTCAGACGCTCCAAGCACATCTCCACCTCAGTCTTGACCAAAGTTTAAAGGGAGAGTGAAACGGGTTATTCCTTCCGATTGTACGAATGGAAAACTATTTACAAAAGTGGGAACAAAACAATTTCAGAGATAGATAAGTAGTCGCGTACGTTCAGCCTCTCTTACGCGTAGCATCCCATAACCTCGCAACGTCAGCATGACTTTAAATATAATCCTTAATTCTTGATTACTCTTACAGTGCCGCGAGAAATTTAACTAATGATGCTTGAGTTTTAGTGAGTACATGTTACAGTGGATTCATTCCATGCAGCTAAATGTTCATGTCAACGGCATCTATATTCCCCTGCGCTATCGTACGACATTGTTACATTAATTGTGTTCTTTAATCTACGACTTGACGAAGAGGAGCATAGGAACACAAATACATAGTATAAAGCACAAACACACAACCAAACACAAGACTTAAACTTGTTAGACTCAGTTCTTTAAATGGAATTCCATATGAGACAACTAGCGGAGGGATAAAAACCACATCGTCTCCGCAGTGTTTTTCCCACTTGGACGTCAAATTGTGAGGGACTCTTTGATGTCTGTTCATGAATACATACCTCTGCTTGCGATATCGCCACATCAAACGTTGGCCATCATTGGTACAGGGAATGTGTGATCAGGAGCCTTCGCTGTAATTATTTAGATTACCAAGTTTCCTAAAATTGCTGAGTTATCTTCATTAAACTCGACTCTGAGAATTCACCCCGTTTCTAACACGCTTACAAATATCGGAGGACTCAGGAAAAATAAATTCACCATTCTCCTCTCCTATCAGAATCCATCTCAAACAAGTCGGCAGAGGGAATATCGGCAGAATCTCCCATTCCATTCCCATTGCTCTCTCCAACCACTGTCTCTCAGCGACCTCCATTCGGAACGCACACCACCACCGGCTGCAGGACACGACAGAGGGAGAGAGAGAGAGAGGGAGAGAGAGAGAGAGTGACGATGCAAAAGAGAACTCTAATCGTTCTCCGTCCTACCAGTAGACATAACATACAACCCCATGCATTCTTTCTCTCATATGTCGCTGGTGGAGGACGACGATGTCCGCAGGGAAATCAGTTGGTCGGGGGAGACCCTGACGAATGTGGAAAGTGAAAGCTCGAAATAATGAGAGGGGTAAAGTCTGGGAGAGACATATCAGGGAGGGGAGAGGAAAAGGGGAATACACTGAGGTACGTCCTCGGGAGAAAGAAATGAGAAGAAAATATACAGATATAAAACTCTCTTTTCTCTTTCACTGCAGGCAAAGCGAAACCGATGCTCAGTAACATATCAGTGGCGCTGATCCCGCTTCATTAATTTCAACACTGACCTATCCTTACGAGCCTCTTTTGCTCAATTACACTCTTGCATTGTACCATACACATCCTACTGTTCTTTTGACGACCAAAATTCCATCTCTGAAGTATCAACCACCACATTCACTCATGGCTTTCTCCATCGACCCCTTTCTCGCGCACTTTTATGTCCTCAGTAAACCTAATTTGATTTTAACTTTTACCTTTTCTCACGACATTGCAAAGCCAGCAAAGAAGGTTCGTTTAATACCATTCTGGTTTCATGGAAGTTAAAAATATCTTAGATTAAGGAAGTTTAAATTTCTATGATAGGTATCACAAAGCTACTGCGTTAGGCCTACGTAATGAGAAGAAAATGATGGGGGCAAATTTTTCTATGTATCCAGTAGCTAACTCATACACTATGTGAAAACTAAAACATATATCTGTCTCTTTCAGACCAAGTTCCAATAATGTTAGTCTCATGGTTAGCATATCATGAAGATTTAACTGCCACTAAATTCCCGAAATTTAAGGCGTCTTAATTGCTGAACACTTTTAAGAGTTTTTTTTTAAGAAGAAAAACCCTAAAGTTACAGTGAAAGAATTATCTACAATTCGTACCCAGATCCCACGACTTTGCACAGAGTACATCTGCCATTTAGTAAACGGAAAACAGCTATGCGCGCAGAAAAGATTATTTTTACGAAGGCTAATGAAGCTACAATGGGAATGACATCTATACGTTTCATTTCGGAGGAACGGATACCATTCAGAAGTAATCCGGAGGAGAGCAAGAAAAACAAAAGAAGCCATGGCCCAGAAAAGGACCTCCGATGATGCATCTGAAAATAAGCCGAAACCTGCAGCCTTCTCCATCATACCCTATGTTGCCGGCACGAGTGACAAGGTATCCAGGGTGTTTCCAAGACATAACTTTGTCACTAGATTTCACTGAGCCCAAAAGACCACAAACCTCCATTACAAGGCCAAGGACCGCTTACCAGTGAACATCCAAAAAGGTTTCTGCAAACTAACGTGCGAATGTGGAAAATCCTACATAGGACAGACGTCGAGAGCGCTCAACTGCCGACTTTGAGAATGCCAAAGGGATATAAAAATCAGGCAGCTGCACAAATCAGCCAGTCACGGAGAGGACCACGCCACAACATGAACTTGGAAGAGGCCAAATTAATCGCTATTGAGAATTGCTACTTCCCCAGACTGATCAGAGAGGCAATCGCAATCGGTTACATCATTTCTATGTTTTCAGAGGGTTTTCAAGAAGAAGAAAACAACAATCAATGAGAGCTCACCCGACTAAATTGGCGGGAAAAACAGCCCCTGTATAAGGCGGTGACGAACACCATGAGCATTAACATCAAGCATGAAACTGGAAAGATATTACGGCTTTTGGCAGGCTAAACTCCTTATGACCACACAGGTATTAAAGACACCTGCTCACGATTAAACATAACGAACGTCACCGAAACTGTTGAAACATATCGCAACTAATGGCATGAGTGTATTTTGAGGACGTCGAGAAAAAAATTACCCCAGATAATTCTTAAATGCACATCACCAGAAAAAAAAGAGACCGCGGACGACCAAAGAAGCGATGAAAAGACCAGCTTCAAACCTAAAGAGGGACAGACCAAATTGTCCAACTCTTGACAGTTACTGATGATGAAGAAGAGTACATAGAACATACCTTTCACCTGTGAAGAAATACGGTTTAGGTTCCGGTAGAGAAAGAGTAGTGTTATCCATAAGACAATGCCGGCCCTTCTGTATTCTTCTTGTATATGTGTATATCCTTTACCAGTTCCTCCGTTTTCACGAACACTCTTGATCTCACTGTCGCCCGTAACTCAACGCAGAGAACCTCCCAAATGGTTAACCGGACTCTCAAAGGAAACTCTCTCTCTCTCTCTATTATTAACTATTTTCGCATTTTTCTACCGGCACATGCTAGTTGAACAGTTTAATAATAGGTACTGTAAGCTTTCATTCGAAGTTTACCCCTTTCTACCAACTCTTTTTCCCCTCAGTCCTACGTAATAATTCACTACCATCAATTTAATACCTATCACTGGAGCCCACTTATCTTTCCAAGACTCATTTAATCTACTATTCCCCTACCAAAGATCTCTCAGCCATTCCCTGCTTGAAAGTGCCGGCCAGCACTTGAATGACAATGCTCGTCAAGTGCAGCCTGACCAATCATATTTCATTTATATCACTGCCGGATATAACTTTCTGCCATTCCTCTCCCACCACAACAAAATTCATTCAGTGCAGTATTTCCATCCACGAAGGTAAAATTTTCAATGAAAGCACTATTCCTCCACCTTACACCTTGCCAATCCAAATATTTTTTTCTCCAAACGAACAAAAAGATACAGTAAACTTGATAAATGATACTAAGTAGTTGATTTATATGCAACTTGCTCGAAGGTGATGGGGCGATACGTGGTGGAGGATTGCGCGGGGATTATACGAGAGGAGGAAATGGAAGGCGTAGACACCAAGCCGGTCGCTTGCTTAATCAGTCGGAAAAGAGAGAGTGGGGGAGAAAGTAATAAAAACGAGGCGAATAAATACATAGGGTAAATATTGCATACCCAAGTGGGATGAAATATTGCAACTACGCGGCATCCCTCACATCCAGCGGTTCAAAATTCATTTTCTTGAACCAATGTCAAAATCCTTTCGAAGTGTTACGTTTAAACGGGAAGAAAATGAATCTAGACGAAGACTTTTATCTTTGGTCATTTATCCTTAGCCTGATAGGCGGCAGTCTTCATCCTACCCAATTTAATGCTAGTTCCCTGACTTTCTGGTAGCTCTTCTTAAGCATATAACTTTTTATTTAATCTATATATTTATTCCAGGGTCCTCCTTTTGGGTCTGAGAAGTTATTCTGTAGTATTATATCAAGATAAAATTCATAGGTACCTTATCACTGTCTTACACGAAAATCCCCTCTTTCTTAAAATAAAGAGCATGGTGTTAATTTATGTTACACATTAGTGCTGAACAGTTATTAGATATTTTTAACAGCTTTTTTTTATAATAACATTTGAAATTGAGAAAAGAAAAGAAAACATTTAGCCGTACATGTAAGAGAAATAAACGAACTTTTAAAGGGAAGAGAAACTTATACAAACGTGTTGAACGTGAGAGATGGGACAAGGCGAGGGGTCGTAATCGATGCGCGCAGTGCAGTTGCAGCCGCTCTCGGCAAACCGCCCGCCGCCACAGGCAAACAATTTCCACTACAAATCTTCTGCCTTCCCTTGGGGGAGGAGGGGAAGAGAGGGTATTGAACCTGCAGAATTGTAGAGAAGGGACTGAGTGAGAGGGAGGGTTCGGTAGGGGGAGGAGGAGGGATTTTGAGGTCCCTTGGGGTTGAATAGCGTGGTAAGGAATGTGTTATCATAGGGAATGCGGAAGTTTGCAGATATCCCCCTCGCTTTTCCTGCAAATATCCCAGCTGACCGAGAGACCAGCCTCCCGCAGTCACCTCATTCCTCAAAAGTATTCTAAATTATCCCTTTCGACCATACTTACATGAACAGCATCAAAAGAGCATGTTGAACATCATAATAGTGATTCTATCGCCCATTATAATATAGTCCACGAGGGCTCTATCATACTGTTTGCCAACCATCAGGTTCAAGACAGCGTCCTTTCGACAGCATCGTTCAAGACAAGGGTTGGAAACATTTGTTGCGGTTCAAAATACCAACATAGAAAGGAATTGTCTCTCATTTTTGGTTCCTATCCGCCAAAACGAAATTCCTTCACATTAGAGTAATTATCTGTACATCGGAATTAGAATTAAAACTGGTATAACGAGGAAGCCACATCAACAATGGGAAGATGAAATTATGTCGGCTTCATAGCAAAAAACATAATCATGTACCATGAGTCGTGCGATGAAGCTCATATGGCTAGAATACGTTTATGCTATTTGATAAATATGCAACAATTACGACTGATAGCAATACCATACATAAACATGTCCAGGTATCAACACTACAGTTTTTATATTGAAAGACCCCATTAGCGTACCTAGAGGTAATCAAACTATCTGACAAAGGTCAGAACGTCAACGCACTAAGGCATAGTTATCACAAGTATGTCATATCACCGACACCAGGGGAATGTTGTAGTTTCCCATCTCATTATACCATCCCGCTAATCCTAAGTCATGACAAGTGATGAAACGGCATTGCAGGCATCTGGCAGTTTATCACTTTAAGCTGGGGCTAAGAAATAGTACGTATGGCTGGCAGATAAGTCCTGTGCAGATGACTCTTCATTCATCCGCAACACCAAAATACGCTTTATGACTGTCACCACGCTGACCTCAAAACCGGATCACGTAAGAGCAGGATAAGGTAAACGGACTGGTACCATTAATCACATCCCATTGACATGATTACTAACGGTGTGCGAATCCAAAGGCAAGTACTCCACATAGCGAGCAATGCCTCTATGATACCACATCGAGTATAACACAAACACGCACTGCCATAAACAAAAATGAAATTTATTTCCGAATTACACCAGGAGATTGTCTGCATCGCAGACGAAATTCAACTTTTAAAATCTTTAATTTTTAAGCATGAATTGGTACGAACTTAAAATCACAGCCGCACTTCGGTAGCCAGTGACTATAACTACCTATATCTACTATAGCTGGGATACAATACATAGAATGACTATGGAAGAGAAGGATATGTAGAAAACTTAAGAGGAGAAGGAGAAAAAGTAGAAAATACTAGACTATTAAATATCTGTAAAATAGATCGAGCCTGATGATGATTCCAATAAAATAGAAGAAAAAATTATATAGTTCACTTTAAAAAATAAAAGGGTTAACTGGAAGGATTATGTTGGCGGTATTCCATGGATGAGAAAGCATTATAAAATCAATGCTGCAAGAAGAGAGGATTAAAGCCTTTGAAAGTGAAGTGCAGAGAGTTGAAGTGGGAAAAAAGAGGCATAAATATAAAAAAATTACCAAAAACAAAATCTTTTTTGAATGAGAAAGTGGAATGTCATGTTGGCGACAAGCGAGTGTCACTTGAAGGGTCTTTTTTCAATAACCCTGGGAAAATATCACGGAAATGAAAGGACGTAAGCGGGGAATGTGTTTTTAGATGGAATAATAGAAGAAAGAGTAGACGACGTCGGGATCTCATAAAAAATGAAAGCGTGCGAGTAAGGGTGCAAACAAAATTAAGAGAAAATGGAGGAAAAAAACGTACTAATTTTTGCTCCGCGAGAAAATGGTCGGAAAAGGACATTAAAGGGAAACGCGCTAAAAAGAGATAAATCAACGGCGGAGGACCTTTCGATGGGAGATAAATGAAAGAAATATAGTTTTAAGGGGCCAAACGCGAAAACTAAACGCAAATTTGCTAAGGAAATTAAATGAAACTACTCTGAGACCATCAAAAGGCACCGCATTAGTTTCACTCCGCAACCTGTGGAAAACGATTGAAAGCGAAAATTAACTATTACGAATAGATATACGGCTGAGAGAAGTAAATAAGAAGCCCACGTGAATTCCTGCAAAGGACAGCCACAGACAGTGGAGAATTTTGTCCACGCCATCCAGTATAACGAAAGATGTCGCTAAATGACATACGACTGAGGTCTCCCGAAGTGATAGCTCGGGAGATGGATCACTTTCTTCAAAAGTTGGTGGATAGCAAAAGAGTATGTGATAGCAAAAATAGATCATCAAAATCTGCCAGTAGATTGTATTTGACAGAAAATAACTACTATATTGCACATATGCCTGAGAAAAATGGACGCAGGAAGGTGGGTCACAAACTGTAACGTTTGCAATGAAAAAATATACAATGCATAAACGGCGGCGGCGCGGAAATGGAGGGAACGAGAAAGAAGTCGCTTTTTCTATAATTGGAATATAGATGATTTAGACTCTCAGTGGAGCCTAGATTGCCTGAGCGGTACAATGGTTAAACAGCACTTGAAAAAGATACAAAAAAGAGAGAAAAATGGTTAGGTTTTGGGAAGATCAGGGCTCAATTGTGGTAAACAGAATTAAGGAAAGTCATGAAAAGAAAAGATGTGGTTATTGTTGGACGACCAATTAAAAAGTTGAAACTTAAATAGTCCTCCCATGAAATTAAAAATAGTATTAAAATGAAGAGAAAAACATTAAAATGAAGAAATGTCGCAATATGGAAAAGAACGGGATTTAAGCTATACAGAAAAGAGAAAATGTAAGAAATCCTTAGAAGGTTGAAGAGTTAAGCAGACGGTAGACAATAAATATTTTTAAGATTCGAGAAAAACTCTTAGAGGTTATGGAAATGCTATAAAAATGATCGAGAAATCCAATGACTGAAAAAATATATTATCTGCTCAATTTTTTAAAAGCCAATGTTTTAGAGCAATGCGTCAGCAATACGTCGCGCACGGAAGACATAAAAATAGCAAAGCCTCTTGGAAAATTTTCATATCTTGACAAGTATCACGACCTACAAATATTTATGTAAAGGTTAGGTTTAATTTCTTTTAATTTAACTTTTCCAATTCAATAACCTCAACTCCCACTGAAAGATGTCAGCGGTAATACTTTTTTTCTGAAATTGGTCAATTAAAGGCAATATGTCATCTCGCTCAACCAGTTTTCAGCCTGAAAAATAGAAATTTCCTTCGGTTTAATATTAAATCCCTACAAAATCAGTAGATTGAAGTTTAAAAACTTAAGATTTCTAAAATGTTTCCTTTTATATTTTTAAACATACGGAATTAAGCAGCTTTTTTTAAGAGTAGTTCGTATTACTCACTGGAGGTTACAATTTTTACGGTACGTACTGGGGTTACAACTGATAACTACGTTAATTACAAGGGGTTACAAATTTAAAAAGAACGAGAAGCTTGGATCAAAACTGAAAATAATAATAGTAACCCACCGGTGGTGCGGTACAATTGCATCTTAATTATTTCTGTATAAATCACCATTTGCAACAGATGGAAAAATTTTAGTTATCACGGTACACTCTCCGTCACATTTTTTTTTCTAAGTTCCACCAGGATTTCGGATGACCAAATATTATACAAAAGAAAAAGAACCAGATGATTAAGAGTCTTTTGGTAGCTCCATAGTGTTTGGAATGGAATTAAGCGCTTCAGCTTCATTATCTCTTCCTCAACAAATACCTCCACCGGCGGGACGTGAACGGTGCTGATGCAATCGAGAAGAAGAGAGGATAAAATTATTCTACCGCCGCCATCCGCCCTCTCCGCCGTTAAGTACGGCGGAGACACTGAAAAAACGAAAGAAGCAGCTAAATGCAAAAAGTGGATGGACTTATATGAGGTGAGAATCGTTTTCCATGTCCTAGCTTAAAAAGAAGACAAGGATGAGAGTGAAAGTAAATTTTAAAGACAAAAGAACTGAATGGAAATGACAAAAACCCTTTGTTGGAGAATTATCACTTGCGGTTAGCACGTGTATTAATCCAGTAAAGTATTTGCCGATTCGTATAGAGCTGCTGGGACCAAGAAATGGTCCATGAAAAATTAAGCGGGTTGCACTTGGAACCCTATTTCTTTCAAGAAGAACCTGAGCAGATTATTAGGAGTTGCTTTGCTCAGATATGCATTATCGACGAAAAATTATTTTGTAAAAGCGCAAACATTTTCAGAACCGGGTGATTTAAGTAAAAGCAAACTTCACAGCAACGTACTTCTGTGCGATTTATAAAAGGTAGTTTGTAGTAAATACTCTCAATTTCAACTTTTGAGGATAGGATGCATTAAGAAGAGGGCTCTGTACGGGGGAGGGAAGAAAAAGAGGAATGATCAAGGTTCTAGGTGATTTCGGTGTAGGGTTAACAAGAAAGAAGGTCGGGGGAAAGGATGAGACAAGGAAACGGAAGGGAAAGGTCGAAATATATATCCTAAAGCCGCAGACTCTCTCCTCGCCTGATGAATGGCCTTCCCCTTCTCTGTTTTTTCTTTATTCTTGGAGACGGCGTTCCCCGAAAAATGTCCTCCCACCCAATCCCCTGCGAGACCTTTCTAAAAATGAAACCCCCAACCCTTCACTTCCTTCTCTTCCTTTAACCTTCAACCGCACCCAACCATAACCTTCCATTCCTTCTCCTCCCTCTCTCGGCAGACAGCGACGACGTTTCACAGCAACCCCAGACGTCCGTGAAATAAGGAAAATATAAAAAAGTATAGTAAGCATGAAAACGTAGTCCCATTCCGTAATTCCAGAAACATGGAATAGAAATCGGAGGGAGAGAAGTCAGAGAGTGAGAGGAGAGGGAAGAGACGGAGAAAAATGAAAACGATGTCTACCTTTAAATGGTCGTCGCTCATACTTACGGCATGGTTTTCAGGAACGGCTTCACCTCGAATACACCGCGAGCAGTTGAAACAAGGAACAGAAAGATTTAAGTTGCGAAGTAAATGAAATACTGGTGCCACATGCATCCGAAGTATATAAACAATAGCATAGGGTTGTTAAGCGAAGAGAAGTAAATTTTTTTAAACTTTATCTTTCTTGGAAAGTGAAGTTGTCACGGTAGGGCAGGACTGGGCACGGTAAGAAACCTCAAGTCTTGGTGTTCATTTCTTTATGAGTTCAAACAGTCCTTCGGCCCGTTTTGACTGATTGGTTCAAATAATGCCATAATTATTTATTTTTTCAAGGTCAAGTGCTGGGGTACACCACAGAGGTTTTTCTCAGAACCTTCATCAACACAATTAAACATCGCATCACAGAAACCCACTCTTATGGTTTTTTTTTGTCAAAAGTTGGTCATCAGTTAGAGAGACAAAAAGTTCTCTCCCCTCAAGAGAATCAAAACTAAAATAAAAAAGCCACTTACGACAAGTTCTGGATGTAGAAGTTTTCTTGACCTCAGGAGCGTTCATTCTAGCTGAATTATTTTTCAGAAAGAACAGACTGACAGCAAACTTCGCCTACAGAGGTACTGGAATGTCTTACAGACAATTAATCAAACTTGCTCCATATTCAGAGGGAGAGAATGATGCAGCAGATGCCAGGAAACAGGCAAGGTATGTCACAATGGCAGAGTATGGATATTGATGAAGGACTATTAAAAAAAGGAAGAGAGACTGCAAAAACAAGAGAAACTGGAAATGGGGCAGTGGTTTTGTGGGACTCTAGGAATGGTCCGGAAGGATTGAGTGGAAAGCTAATGGGTAGCTTGCGAGAGAATCTGTGGGAGAAGTGGTGGAAGAATAGGGGTAGTTAAGGGGGAGTGCCGAAAGAAGAAATTAAAAGATGGGGGTTGAGCTTAGGGATTCGTGGATACCTTAGTATACTGAGTTCAACAGTGGTAGAGCATAGGACTTCATTTGAAGCCATTTCCGCCAGACTGAGATTGATAATAATAACGTGATTGATGAATGAGATCGTGAATCGGAAAGGATATTCTAACTACGAGTTATATTTTCTGATTTAAAGGGCACCATTTATAAATGTAACTTGTTTACTTGAAAATCGAAAACTGTGGCATAGCACTCAAGAGCAGATGACATGTTTTACAATGCTCCTACATGCCCATTTCCCCTATATTTACGTATTTTGGGATGAAAATACATTTACCAACCGACTTAACCGATATAATCCCAATATATTAGTAATTTTATATTTTATACAGAGCAAAATTTCAGTATGTTCATGTCTATTACACTAAGAAATTAATAAAAGGCACTCAATACGGCGGCAGCGGCTTCACCCTGGCTCACCACAGTGCATAGGCAGTGCCACCTTTGGTACTTTTCAGTAACTCTACGGTGAATAATACAAAGCCATAAAAAAACAACAGGGCTCATGGCATGGGGACCAAGGACCATCATTTTCACGGGAGAGAAGGGCTAATAAACCTTCATGGTAGAATAGATGTTATTTCAAACGAAACAGGCCCATGTTCTCACCTCGGAAGTGGCAGGAATGCTTTGGTAAAACCATGGTCCCCACTTGGGTGCTATATTGTGAGCAACTTAAGTGTAATACTACTTCCCTTGGATGGAATATCAAACTGTGCACTCCTCAGCACCCATTAGGGAAAGCTAATGTATAAACAGAATTTCTCCTTATACTTTTCTCCTTCCTTCGCCTCCCATTCATCCCAGTGATCTTTTCCTCAAATAACTATCATCAATACTTAATGATTCTGATTACCTGAGTTGTCTTAAGTACACTATAAATAACCAAAAAATTGACAGATTCAGCGGATAAAATAAAAAAATTTGGATATAACACAGAATCAGAAAGAAAAGAACAGACAAAATATGGCTCGCCAATGCGGTGGATATAGGAACATTTGACAGAGGAAGACCATGAATGTCATTTCGGAGGATTTTCAATTCTCTAAAAAATTTAGAAAAAAGATTTCAGTGAATTAAGATCGTACAAAGGCCGTGCAACTTCATGGATGCGAAAACTCAGGAGTCAATAATGCTCGATTGGTAAATACCAATACTTTGCAAAGCAAGCAATCGGAAGCCAAAAAAAACGCTGATTCGGAGTAAGAACAATAATTGTAACCACAAGGAAGAGTTTCGATCTACGAGGGTGGGTCAATAAGTCCGTGACTTTTTCAATCAAACATAGGTTTTTGGATTAAAAATTATTTTATTTTTCAACGTAGTCTCCTTTGAGCTCTATACACTTAGTCCAACGTTTTTCCAATATTTTTATACCTTCCAAAAAATAAGATTTGTCGATGTCATGAAAATACGTATTTGTTTGTGAGATGATTTCATCGTTGGAGTCAAATCTCTTTCCGCCGAGCCATTTCTTCAGGTTTGGAAACAAGAAATAGTCACTCGGGGCTAAATCCGGAGAATAGGGTGGATGAGGCAACAATTCGTAGCCCAATTCATGGATTTTTGCCATGGACACTGCACAGGTGTGCACCCTTGCATTGTCTTGGTGGAAAAGAACTTTTTTCTTGGCCAAATGCGGTCGTTTTTTTCAAATCCTCATTAAATTGACCCAATAAGTTGACATAATATTCGCCATTGATTGTTTTACCTTTTTGAAGGTAGTCAATGTGGATTATACCGCGTGCATCCCAAAAAACAGTCGCCATGACTTTATTGGCTGAAAAACCCACCTTGGCCTTCTTTGGCGCCGACTCACCCCGAAAAACCCACTGTTTTGACTGCTGTTTGGTTTCTGGTGTGTTATGGTGGATCCACGTTTCATCCACAGTTACAAAACGGCGCAAAAACTCGTCCATATTGCGGTTAAACAAGGCCAAACACTCCTGCGAAGTTGTCACACGATTGCGTTTGTGGTCGATTGTGAGCAAACGCGGCACCCATCTTGCGGAAAGTTTTCTCATATCCAGGTGATCTTCCAAAATTGAAACCACTGAGCCATGTGAGATGCCTATGGCTCCCACAATCTCTTTCACTTTCATTCTCCGATCGGCCAACACCATATCGTGAATTTTTTCAATTGTTTCGGGTGTAGAGACCTCAACTGGGCGTCCAGAACGTTCGGCATCTTCCGTGCTTATACGGCCACAACGACATTCTGTAAACCACTTCTTAATCATTGAAACTGATGGTGCAGAGTCCCCATAGTATTTATCAAGCTTATCCTTGGTTTGAGTGATGTTTTTTTTCCGCCAAAAAGAATGTTTAATAAGCACACGAAATTCTCTTTTTTCCATTTTCCTCTCAAATCACGAGGTAGTCAGCTATCAATGGGTATTAAACACAAACTAAAAGATGGAACTAGCTCAGAATTTTACAGTTGTTTACTAATAGATGGTAATTAACGAGGGTATTGTTGTAATTATAGCGACTACGCGGGAAATTCAAAAAGTCACGGACTTATTGACCCACCCTCGTACTATCTGTTTTGCCTATTTTAGAAGTTATTCACCTTACAATTAGCTCATTAACCGCCCACGGATTTGCTCTTTCCTAACCCAGAAGTCTAACATCATAAAAATATCCACTAAGAGTATGATAATTAAATTTATGCAACATTTTTGTGCATCAATGGTAAATCTACTGAAATATTACACTGTTCTCTATAATCTATTATTACCGCGCTCTATAAGTTTGGACGGTAATACAGTTTGTGATATACAACACTCCTTAGAGGATATTTTGCGGATGTAACAGGATATACCTCATTCAAAAACTCGTAGCTTATGTCCAATACTGTTTCTTAGTGATTGTATTTTTCCAAACATTTCTATATGTGCACCACACCATTGTGGTTTCCGTAACGAAAAAGAGAACAAATGAAAAGGGGTATCAATTTTCCTCAAGGTAGAAATAGAGTGGAACCGAAAGTTGAGAGATTAATATTAAAAATTGAGGATTGCACATCTAAAAACTTTGAATGAAGAGGAAAAGAGGTGATTAAGTTAAACGCTCATTTCCTAGGTATCACGAGTTGGACTACACTACTTCGCTATTTATTTCACCTTCTGTTTACTCAAGAAAGAACCTCTGCTGAGGGATCCCAAGAACAGTCACACGCCTGAATCGTCTCCTCTGACCTCCATCCTTCTTTGCTCTTGCAATGGTTTCCACTGCAGATACAAGGATAACTAAACCTATGGTTTGATTGTAGAGGAGCGGGAAGATACAAAGGTAATCTAGCGTAGGAATGGGAGAATGTACAGAAATGAGGAAATACATGTAGGCAGCTGGAATAATAAATCCTATACCCTTCTATTAAGCATAAAAGTAGCTTTCTTTTTATTAAAAATATAAAAATCAGGAATTTTTTGCAATGTTTTAGGATAGTTTTATCACGCATTATTGTTCATTTCTAACAACTTCTAATCCTCATGTTTTTCAAATAAAAAATCATGCAACTAATGAACTAAAGCACATACTTTTATTCTTGTAATAGGAATAAAGTCCCTACGACAAAGAAATACATTTTCATTCATTTTTCTTCCTTTACTAGGCCTTTCCACCACAAGAAAAAAAAACAAAATTAGAGAACAGACATCTCTACATTCCACTTCAAAAAGCCCTCTCTCCCCTTCAGCAATGTTTCTTTATTGCTCTGAGTTCCCAAGTCATACATACTTCAAGGCGGGAAACAGAGATGCCAAAAACAGATATATTTTGCGGATTTTGGGATGGGAATCTAGCAAAACGGGACGAGGGTTAGCGAGAACGATAGGCGATTAAAGATGGTGGAGAAGAGACGAATCGAAAAATGGCGGTTTTGTGTCGCTGAGAGAGCGCGAGGAAAGGACGGAACATAAGCATAAGGTAAGAGAGAAGTCAATAAATGAAGAGGACTAGGAGACTGGAAAGAAAGAGTGGCTGTAGAGGACGGAGGGACTGCGGCACCGAGGGGAATACGCGGTGTTTGCGGAGTGGCCCAGTGAAAACGTAAAGGGTCAAAGGTGAAGGAGGGGGAGAGGGTGGGAACCAGGATCAAGCGGAGATGAGTGGTGATACTGAATGAAGTTTCGGCACGGACGATGAATCATTGGGGAGAAAGACTGAAAACGGGAAAAAAACTGGGATTGGAAGGCTTGGTAGAGAAATGGAAGTGTGATTGAATCGAGATCACCAGGAAACACAAAAAAAGTAATATATATTCTGCTAAGACCTAAGACCTTTCGCAAATATTTTTTCGAAGCTTTCGAAGACATAAACCATTTTTATATCAGCAAAAGGTGAAACCCAATCGTGTATCCAATAAATAATAGATTCACGTTAATTAAAAACAAAAATTGAAAAACTTTACTCACAAGGTTTTCGCAAAAAGTCATAACTTATATCATATAATAGAAAAAATATCTGAAAAAATACATTTTGCACTGGTACTGTCATCATTTGGCCATAACTCAACCACCACAAAAAAAGTTGTTGAAGGGCCACAATTAAATATGACAAAAGATAAATATTCAAACAATAAAGCAAGGCAAGACGGAAGCCAGGCAATGATTGGATAGAATATTTGTAATTTATTATTCAACTTGACGCATAGTGACAATTAACAATCATTTGACACCAAGTATATGGTTCACCAAATTAAGAAAACATGATGACGCACCAATATAATCAAACCATGAGGGTACGGATGAATTAGGAGCAAGGACCACAAGAATAGTCGTATACACTTCATCTAGGTTTTAGTTATTAACACTGAGTTCATAGCCTGAGTCGGCCAGAATATTAGGTCTTCATGAGATAAGAGGGAAGTTTTTTGATATAACAATTGATGCTTATACATATTTGAGTTTTTTACACTAATACGGGTGTAGTTAAGCTGCTATACTTTTTATATTTAAAAAAATGTGAAAAAGAGCAAAGGAGATAAACAGCATAGAAAACCAAACTGTCAGAATAGTTGATTATCCAAAATGGTTATACACGCAAAATGCTACAAAATTTGAGAAATTTTGAGGTGGAAAAACTTTATATCAAATATTTATCATAACTATAACGAGTTTATAGCACTCAGAGTTGCGTGATAAGTGATACAAAAAATGTGGAAACCAAGACAATTAAGATGAAATGGAAAATCACACTGATAACGAACGAAAAGATAATTTTATTCCAATTAAACTTAATCAGTGGGCAACCCAAGGAGTAGGAATAGCAGGGGAGAGAAGTCCCTTATCTTTTCTTAGCTCCGGTTGTACATAGAAAACTTATACCCATAGTATCGCCTCATATATGTTCATCAAGACGAGAACAAAGTTCAAACTTCAAATCTGAACGAGGAACATCCAGTCAGTGGCACAAACCTGTCTGGGATCGAGCTAACAATTCGGATCGGTACACACGGATGAACAAATTACCAAAAATATAAATGAAAACTGAAAAATTTTTAAACGGAAGAAATATTCCATTGTAAGCAATGATGTTAAAAAAGCATGAAAATTGGAAGATCAAAGAAAAATTTAAGGTAACACTATACGCAAGCGTGGTCATTGATTATTTTATAACCATTGAAACATTACACAAATCCAGCAGCAGTAGAAATGGAATATTTATTGCATAAAAGGCTACAACCAATTGCGTTGCGATAAACTTATTATAACGTTGATAAGAACACTCAAATATTACATTCTGAATAAAGAAAACGAACAATATTTTTAATATTTACACTGATACCACGGTATCAATTCATAGCACTACGCCCCATGGCCATCTCTGTACATTTTGATGAATAATGGAAGGAGACTGAGTTTCACCTTCAGAAAGGTTTTTGAAAGAAGTGGCAAAGTACATGAAATTCATGACAGGGACATATTTCATTTCCTCTCTGCGCTCACGCGGCTAAGAGAAGCATGTTTAGCAGATTGCCATGTGCGAAACATGAAAGAATGAGGGTACAAGAAATGGAAAATGAAAATTTTTAGGAAGAGTCAATATCTGAGGAAGAGGTGAGGGAGAAGGAGAGAGGTAGGAAAATTAAGCATTTCCCTCTATTGTGGTATAGAAATCGCAGAAAAAAGTCACTTCATATTCAGCAGGAGTATGGTTGAAAGCGGAAGTCTCTCTCATTAACCCTCGACCCTCAGTTTGGCGATTGCCAAATCGGGGCACGAATGGCGGTTATGAGATCAAATGCGCAAGATGGTCGTGGGAATAATGGTACGGTAGGGAGAATGATGAGAACTCGGAGAAGGGCAGCGTCGGGGCTTTACTATTATTCTTGAACGACAAGAGGGCTGCTCATAATGAACTAATGAGGAGAGAGGAGCTCGTGGCGAGTCAGACGGGAAAGAGGGAGGTCCCGCATGAATACTTGGAATGAAGATGATGATGAGTTCCGGGGGCAGGGCCAGCGGCGTCAGAGGGTGATAGGGGCATAATAAGAGTCGGAAGGCATTCTATGGAAATATTTCACGATATGAGGTCCTTGAGAGGAAAGCTTGATGAATTCATTAAACACTGATCCGTGGACTAAAGCCCCCCAGAATGCTCATTAAATTACTGCGTTCGAGAGCATACAGCTACAGTAGGTACATTTTTTTCATTATCTTTTTCTCAAAAATTACATGTATTTTACTTTCACATGACATTATTTTAGTCTAGGCAAGAGTGGTGCAAAAAATTACGAAATGGGTGCTAAAAACCCTTAAGGGTTAAACAATATGAATGGAACAATGATACTCAAACGATATCGCACTGTCTACCAAATTGATTTCATTCCATTCCATTTCTTGCATTATTCATCAAAATGTACAGAGATGGCCATGGGGCGTAGTGCTATGAATTGATACCGTGGTATCAGTGTAAATATTAAAAATATTGTTCGTTTTCTTTATTCAGAATGTAATATTTGAGTGTTCTTATCAACGTTATAATTACGTAATAACTCTTACAACAAGTGTTTCAACTGTCTAGCAGTCATCATCAGGTAAGACAGCAAGTCTACCAAATTGATTTCAAACTCTTACAACACGTGTTTCAACTGTCTAGCAGTCATCATCAGGTAAGACAGTTGAAACACGTGTTGTAAGAGTTTTAAATCAGTTTGGTAGGCTTACTGTCTTACCTGATGATGACTGCTAGACAGTTGAAACACGTGTTGTAAGAGTTTGAAATCAATTTGGTAGACAGTACGATATCGTTTGAGTATCATTGTTCAATATGCTGTTCTACAACATCTCGCCGGAGAAAATGGAGATTATTCAATTTGAATGGGTTATTGTAGCAAGAGACTCTAGTTAAAGAGGTCATCTTGACCTGCCTAATTCGTCTGCAATACAGCTTTTACATGACCTTCAGATGTACATATTCCATAGTAAAGTGACTATTTATGTTAGGATCTAATTTACTATAATTTATATTACTTTGTTAATTTAATAATAAACGTATAGCTACATTAACTCCCTATTCACTTTCTTCAAACTATTCGGTGGTCTAATTACCGATCAATGTTCCAGACAGATAACTGATGACGATTATCTTGGTCCCCAGGTTAAAAAAAATTATACATCACTGAATAGCAATTATTTAAACTGAATGAAAAAACAAGTTTATGCATCGAACGACCGGATCCATTTTATTTGGTAAAACTGGCAACGCGATGCCTTTAAATCTCCTTCAATGTCTGTAATACGCACGTCATAAATGTCAGATATGGTGGCTTGAATGGCAATAGCTTCGAGAGGAATTCTTCATTAATATTTTTTAGGATGCTTTCTTCATATTGTTAATCTTCCACCTTTCCTTAATGCGTAACTACGTAATTCATATATGGCAGTTCAAACTAAACGAAACAATAAAGAGTAACGGTGGCTATTTAACATGCCAATTTGACATTTCCTTTCTATTCCTTCCTATGGGCCTATTGGCCTATTCCTTCCTATTGACGAGTAAACTTCTTAAAAATCATAAATTATGGCTTCCCCTCCGTGAAAAAACTATCATTTCATCGCAAACTAGAAGTCAATCTCATATAATTGAATCTTATGAACTGCGAGACACCGCCCAGTAGGGAGAGTTTGTATGGCAGCAGGGGAGGCAAGGCCTCCGCAGTTGATGCCACAAAATAACTGAAGCTAAGTCAAAATTGCGTACAATGACTACAGCTGAAATGAAGAAGAAAGAGAAGAGTTGTAAAGCATAACAGAGACTTGAAATGATTGGACAATCATTTCAATGAAACAAAGATGTGTTTGGGTTGTGAGAGTTGAGACGGATGGGGAGTGGGGACGTTTGAAGTGGTAGTTATTGGACAATATACTGTGTAGGTGACGCAAATTAACGTTCTCATGCATCATCACAGCTAAAAACATACCTATGTTCTATTTACTCAACAATCACGTTTTCTCTCGGATCATTCATACCCATTTCTTTAACCACGCTTCTATGATTTTGAATCATCTCCCTTGAAACAACCTTGAAGATGCAAACACCAAAGTCGTCCGCTGATCGATATGGGCGAAGTCCCGGGATAAAACCCCGTAGTACGCCTTCCCCAACCCTTTCTCACGTAAGGGAGTGGCGCTTCTATTCCACATATCATCCCATTCCTCCTTCCTCCAACTCCACCTCTCCCTCTTCATTGCATCCCTCTCTTCCTCTAGCATTCCATACCCAGCCTACAAACTTCCACGGTGATGTTTTTACGATCAAGGTATTCCGTCTACGGCAGAAATTCTGTTGTTCCGTCCCATCTGTCCATTCATTCCATAAAAATTACTTCCTTCCTCCGATTCATCACCTTTTTCATTTAAAAAAGAAAGTGAGCTATTTAGTGACAGCGATTTGATAGGAAGAAGGAAATGTTACTGGAAAAAGTGAGTTTCCAATTTAATAGAAAAACGGCCGCTTCATTAATAATTGAATCATTGTTCCGATCTGTTACACATATTTTTACAAATTCTTCAAGAAGTTGACAGTAATCATCGATATTAGCAAAAAAAACATATGCACAGCGGACACATGATCCGACAAACAATGGTTATTTTGGTTGTCCTATAGGCAATAAAATCATATAACGAGTTACACTAGCTGAATTAACAAAATAAAGAAATTCTCCGGTCCGAACTCAATACAACCCCTTCGAACGATCATAGATGGTTTTATTGATAGGTGAATATATTGGCACGTTTTATAGCTACGTAAGGTAGTGATGAATTTCCAGGAAACAATTCATAGCACAATGGAAGTATATAAAACTTCAATATGCCTGTATCCATCAGTTTTGAGTCACGCGCCTTTTTCTAGCCGGAAACTAAATAATCTGTAATCGGAGAGAAAAAGGAAAAAAATTGGCTTTTCTTACTCCAGCCAGACAGCCATTCACTTGATGAAACAAATAACTACTCCTCACCGCTTCCTATTTCCTTCAAGTCCCGAGCTTATTTCCCCGAGGGAATGAAGCAAGGAAACCATTCGCCCTCAAATCCCACATGTCCATAAATGCTTAGAGCCATCTTAGGGGCGCTTCCTTGTTCATCCATTTTCAAAGGCTAACCTCTCCTTCCTTTCCACGCTTCCATTACCGCTTACTAATGTCCCCTTTCTCTTCACCATTCAAGGAAGGGATTACAGATTACGTCCACGACATGGGGTTACTTAACGCTACGATGTTCCCCTGCCATAGTGCGGCTGCCATAACCCCATCCCAGTCATACCCCATCAGCTCCCCACAATCACTCCTCATTCCGTTTCCCCGGTCACTATCCATAACACTTCCCTTACCGTCGACCAAACAATGGTACATCTAAGATGTAAGTAATAATCCTCAGGCGAGAATTTCTTAGCAGGCTCCCTTAACATCATACTGATTCTCCATTCAACCGCTTAGAAGCACATTAACCATTTTCATTAGTTGATATGGAATACTGCACGCTTATACATGGAAAATACAATAATCCTCATTCAATAAACTCCCATATGTAAATTACCGATATTTTCCAAAATTATTATGTGTTTGGATTGCTTTAAGTACATCGTAAGAAGCTTAGCAATAAAACAGTCTCACTCATTAAACCGACCCATTCTATATTAAATAAAATATTCCTCAGCTTACTATACGCAATCAGTCAAGAAGTTCTCAGATAAATTAAAAACAGCTGCTATATTGTTGGCCAATCAACATATCACAATTCGCTAAACAATAAAGTCTAAACTAAATGCTTTTAGATCAGTCCATATTCTCATCTCATTTACTAGCTATTGAAAGAAATGGAGCTAAATTTTACATTAAGCTGTACAGATGTAACACTAAAAGGCAGAAATATGTAGAATTTCAGACATTTTGATTCCTGCCATGCCTAGACCTGTCGGTCTTCGCTTATTACTAATACGCTGGGTATTTTCAAATGCAATCCATTTAAACCCTTCAACATCCACGAGGAAGAATTGGTCTATTATTGCCAAACCCTGAATTATTATACTGTAAAATGAACCGGTTTCGCACAGGCTACAGTAAAGTATTGAGATTAAAATCACTGAGGTAGTGATTGTTTAATAAAAGTTTTGCAAAATCACTCTTAAGTTCACAATTGTTAAAATGGGCTAGTTGATATTCTTCGACTCTAACACTGAAATTGAGGGCAGTTAAAGTGTGAGGACTGCCAAGGTGTGTATGTGGGACAAATTGCCCACAATTTCAGTGTTAGAGTCAAAGAACATTAGTTAGCCTATTTTAACAATTGTGAACATAAGAGTAACTTTGCGAAACAGCAAAGTACTTGTAAGTTTAATTTACTCATTATATTTAGTCATTGTATACTCACTCTTAAAGATTATTATTCGTCAGGCCGAATATTAATTAGATATCGATTTGTCTGTAAAGTTAAAGTGATTCAACATCATTAAGTACGGGCACCTTTAACCCCAAGAGATCGAGACTCTTGGACTATAATGCTCTTCAAATAGTTGTATTATGTGTACTGATTCACAAAATATACGGTCTACAATAGTTTTTAACCCATGAACTCCAAATACGGGACCTTGAGTCCAGTTAGGGGGAGAGAGAGGCTCTTCAGTGATCTTGGATATCTCCTGAGGCATACTATGATCAGTCGCATGCATGCTTCTCTGTACTCATTCGAATTTTACTTCAGATAACTCAAATTGAGATCAAAATAAAATCATGATAATGAATCTCCATCTAACGCGTCAATGGAGCTGATAGAGGCTCGGTCCGCATGAAAATACCCCGTCTTGTTCTTGGGGGCTTCTACCCACTGCAAAAATTTCTTTCAACGACGACGGAGGGCGAAATTCAGCAATGTGCACAAAGCACTCCATAAGGGCCGCAGGGGTTATCAAGAGCTCGGCCCCAAAGTCGCCAATTAAATGTCTTGTACCCCTTGTAACGGTTGCATTCCGTTATCTCCAACAGCAAATCCGTGAGGAGAAATATTATCAAACCAATTTTGCATTCATATTAGGACACAGGGAGTAGTTGAGGGCCTAAAAAACATCTCTTCACCACAGAGAAAAGAAAATCTCAAACATGAAACCAAATGCAAAATTGCTATAATTATTCACAAACAGGAGAATCCTATATTTTGGGATGTGCTGAATTTTTACTTCTGGCTTCCTGACGTCCAGGAATGTGAGTTGTTTATAAATATAAATGACTAATATCTATTTGTGGTTGACGAACATACCACACAATTTCACAAAATTTTACTTTAAAAAATTACCATAATACTATAAAAATATTCAAAACAAACCGGCTAAGGATTTAAAAAAATTGGGTAAAGCAAAAACGAACTCAATAGAAAAATATGAGCGTACCATTGCTAAATTTATTATCAATTAGCACCACTTGATGTGATTGCATTATATGACTTAGGGTTAATAAAAATATAGCCAACACTGGCAGATATTCAGGGTCGGGATATGAGTCACGAGGGCAACCGCTTCCCCATTGCAGCATTAAACTCTCAGAGGAAGTGGGTCATCGATTTGAGCCCAGGTGATGGCTAAGAGTTATGAAAGTCAAACATGATACCCACCTATACAAGTTTTGAAAGGGATCGATAGCAAAAAAGTATAAAAAATGTTTAACTTATATTTAATCAAGGTACTACGAGACCAATGGGATACTCAGGATATAAAACGTTGAAATAATTTTTTAAAATCCAGACGGCTTCTACTCTTGGCTGCATGTGGAGATGTTTTCGAAGAGATTAATTTTCTCTAAGCGATCTTTTAAACCTTCCGTGGTGCGTCAATGGCGATAGATAATTTAGATCCCTTCATTTTATGTAGATATCGGCTTAACTTTAGCCCCTGGGTCAATCTGGATGACAAAATTTGTGGTGAAGGCAAACCGTGGCGTCGTTACGAAACTTTAATAATGTGCGTGAATTAGGAAGACTGTTTGAATTAAATTGACATCAGTAGGTGGTGTAAATTATCTGAAGAGGGCCAAATGACCCAGACGGGTTTGCCTATAGCCGGCCCACCCGAAAGAGCACCAAGCGAACAGGAAGTCATGACCATTGACAAGGCGATTCGTTCTGACCGGCAAATACAACTTCCCACATTGGAGAGCATGTTTCACTTGCTGTACGGTACAGTGTATGACGTGACCATGTTCCAATGAGCTCTCGTTACATTGGTTCTCGGCGGGTGCCTAAAACCTCACAGTCGTTCTTAAGGGACTGTAAACCTGCCTGACTGTAAACCTGCATGCCTGTACCACCTGGCACGGTACGCTAAAGACGGTCTACCTATTACGGAAGGTATCGTCAATCGTGAAGCGCCGTTCGGTCCGGACCTTGCCCCATCTTTCATCATTTTGGTCCAAAGATAAAATTATTCGCATGAAAACACTTCACTTCCCATGTCGTAGTCAAATCTACTGTACGAAGTTAGCTGTACTCTCAAAAGACGAACTTCTCCGCCGAGGGTAGTTGCAAATCATGCCACTGAGAGGGAAATGAGAAACTTATTGAGAAACTAAACGGTTAACTTTATAAATAGGGTAAACATGTTTTACCTATTACATTCTCCGTTACATAAATTGTTGTGCGTTACTTATTGATCCAGCCTTGCCTTAAAAAATATTTCAACATGCATTAAAAACTTCATCACAGCAGTTTCCAAATTTTTATCGGTATGATTCGAAGAAGAGAATTTTAGGGGCAACTTAGTATCCAAACAAGCAAATAGTAAGCAGTAGGTGGAAAAACGTAGACGACAAATAGTAATACAGTCAGCAGTATAATTTAAAAACGATTACATGCGAATAGCGGAGTTTTTGCTTATGTTACAATATGGGCAGGCATAATTGCAATTTTCAACGAGATATTCTACAATTATAATTTTAGCTCGATTGTCGCTGGAGCGTGAAAAGTGTTACATTTTTGTTTCACATCAAGCCGACCATAGTAAAAAATCAACGAAGAACATAACCACTGGACGTCTTAACTAAATAATTAAGGATAACCACCCTAGGGCGGTCAGAGTAAGCAAACGTGACGAGCACAGAGAACGTATCAAACTTGTAAGTATCATAAGCACCCTTAAAAATCTGTTAAATAGATAAATAAAAGTGACGGAGTTCGATCAGTGATCGACTAGAGATAGACTAGCGTTCATAAAGCGACCGTTCTCAATCTACTTGTGTCGTGCGTCCACTCCCTTCATCAACTGCCATTATTCACTTAATCTTTCTCCTTTTCTCCTGAGCCCGCACTCTTTATCTCTAGCCTTCTTCCCACCTACCTCACTCCACTTCCTCACTCTCCGGCTAGCTCTCCTAGGAAGTCACATGGTGCGGGTCTTAGATCGATCCATCCCAAAGGCGTGGCTCCATTCACGTATCCTAAATGGCGTCGGTTTCACCATCTAACAAATAAGCGAGGCCCAAACGGCCTCAATCACAACCAGTCCCTTCATTTCAAAATTGTTTCAGTTTTCCGCCTCATTTATCCATCGCTTCCACGTTCCCGCTTATCCTTTCATGCAGAGGGAATGGAATGATTTGGGCTCAACTATGCGAGGGACCAGATGATATACTTTAATATCACCCCTCTTAAGTAAGAGAATAAGTACTGAGGACTAAGTCAGATCTTTTTGACGTTTCTTCCTCTCGTAATATTTACGGTAACTTTTCCCATGCCCGCTGTAAACTGATGTAAAGGTACTTAGAAAAAGAGAAGAAACATTCTGTATATAACCCAATACGACATATTCGTTTTGGTACTACCATCAGCAGCTTCTCCTTAATACTAAGGTGGTATCGCGGTAAGATGACAACATGTCGTTTTATTCACATTTGACCAATTATGGAAAAAACCGTCCTCGACAAAGACAACAACCAATGCATATAAACAACCAATCGTTATCTTGTCCAGGAATTGTAATTACAACTTGATGTCGGAATTGCACAATGGTGAAATTGAGAATGTAAGAAATACAGAAAAATATTATTTTTATACCCAGCGTAAAATATATAGTTTCGCGATAAACTGTTCAAAAGATTCAAACTCTCCCTAGAAAATAAATGGGGATAATAATTAAGGTCCAGCTGTCATGGGGCCTTTACATTAAGTACCAAACAAAATATACCAGTCATGGTTGGTGTGGGACTAAAATGGAATCTCTGGATGCAACTATGCCAACTATTAGGAATTTTCAATGTCGTATTTTGGCGGAAATTCGTGCAACGTTGCTGACCATCTAAGCCTAAAGCTGGTTTCATATGGGTGCCAAATCTGATGAATATCCGGTCTGCAGAAAGGTATCCAGCTTATCACAGTGCAGTAAGTGGGATCTCTTCTGCAAGGGGCGGGGCTTAAGCACGCGGAGCGTGACAGATAATCTTTATATTTTCTCCTTTACCACAGGCTGAGCGCGACGTCAGACACCTTGAAAACAGCAAAAAAATCAGCCTCGACGAAATGAAAACAACACAATCCCTTCATCCGCAACGCAGCTTCTGATACACTACAACTGAGCATTAATGACCCAGAGAAATTACAGAAGAGGCTGAGGAGGATAGCGTGAATTAATTTTAATGTCTTAGGCTCGTAGTTGGCTTACGCTTTCAGTTGCATTGGGATCTCAAGAACGACGACTCGCAATTAGCGTGAAAAACCTGACCATAATTTGGGCATCGGTGGTGAAGATATAAGACACTGCTAATAGGATTAATTATGAGAACAAATACTGTAATATATTACAGTCCTCCCGTTTATGCTACATGTCCTTTAAATTACTGCATTCCCCTTCTGTCCATATATATCAATCCACTTGAGAAATTTATAGTTGAGAAAATATATCCAACGCAATCTTGCTGAACATTTCCATGACACATCATCTCTGGCACTAATCAATTCCAATCCATTACTTTATGGTCTTCCATACCGATTGTTGAAAGACTGAATATAATGGGCTTTACAATTACTTATTAATCTAGATAGAAACGTAATAAATAATAAGAGTAATGAGTGACACACTCTATGCGGAAATTTAAGACGACTCTGATTTTTAATGCTTAGTCTCGCAGGTTTTCATGTTTTGCATGAAAAAATATCGGCAATGTACATTTTAAAAGAGCACTGGACTTAATAGACTACGCACTGTTTCCCCATTACCGCTATCTCGTAAGAAAAATAATTCTCATAGAGATCTTTGACTTATTACAGCAGATAACAATAGTATTTTCAAGGGAAGTTCATATTCCTGCCACCTTGGGGTACGAATAAGGTTTATAGATTCTCTAAATTCCACAATGTGCTTTCCTTCGAGTTTCTGTCGTCACAGATTATTAAATATGATGATTAGGATAAAAAGTGATGAAGTTTCTGTCCCTTTGAACCGTTTCCGCGCGTTCCGCAGGTTACGCTGGAACTTCCATGTGAATCCCCACCCTGACTTTCCGCATGTTCCGCAGGTTTTCCACAGCCAGCCTGTTTCGTATATCCCGCACACAGCTTTGTGAGCCTAGCTTTAGCAGATGGTCAAGGGGGTAACACTTTAGGTAGGTGTAGGGGCGTGAGTGATAAGGTTGAAGAGAACTCTTTTCCGACCACGGAGAGCACACTGCTGGGAAAAGATCCTGAAGATTTGCGGTCGCTAGCCAGCAAGACGCATTACAGTAGGTTTTCCAAATGTTGAAAGAGAGTCCTATCAGCTATATAATTCCGTCGTTAAAGTTTCCACCATAGATATGGCTTTATGTAAAATCTTTAAATGCTTATATTCAACTGGACCCTCAATATGGGGTAATGAATTATTAAATGAGTATATAAATGAAATTTGACTGACTCAACGGTTATTTTGGGGGAATATATTGCTCCTGACACGACAGAAACCGAAACTCTTTAGTTCAAGGCCACAAGTGAGGAAATGAGGTCAGAATTATGAAGAGTTGAAAAATTAATTCATGCATGGTGACAAGGGCCGGCAGCTATAAAAGGTTATTAACTATATTATATGATTTTAATACTGTCACCACCTCTTCCAGAACTAGAGCATAGGCAAGCCACTCTCACCCACACCCACGTCCTCTTCTCTTTAAAATCACTCACATCCTACATCCTCACAACTATAAAATTGCAATAAATCGGCAGCAGAGACAGCGTAAAAACGCTGAGTTAACTTCTTCCGCACTCTCCACCGTCGTCTGCAATAAACGTTCCACTTCGGCTGACGATTTACTTACTACAAAATAGACCGTACAGCATTTTTCTAACGGCCACCGTTCTGAGGAAATTGATGGAAAGAATGACCGCCCTTTTACCCCAGACTCCATCCCCCACGACCTCCAAACACCGTGGATTGGTCGGGCGGTCGTCCGGTGAAGGACAGCGTCATTGTGTCTCCAATTTGGGGAAAAGGAGAGCAAATCGAACGGAGATGGAACTTAAACTCAATGGAGTAAAAGGGGTCTAACGACATAAAAAAGAGACAGCTTAAACTCAGTTTAGGGACCCAGGGACGAAGGAGGCAAAAAACGAGAGGAATAATAGAGTCATTTTGGGAGCTCAAGACGAGATAATTGACTGCGAGGTAGAACACAATAGGCTCTGTTAGAGACTTGTTTTTAAGTTCAGCCTCAATTGATGGTTAAAAATATCAATGGCGAATCAAATCTCCTACCTTTATTATAAGAAACTGTTGTTTTCCGGAGTGAAATTTTGATAGAGATACTTTTGGAGCACATCCCGAGACTTCTAGACGGTAGATTTTCTTCCATTCATATTAAAAATATAATAGTATATCACGTTGGAAAAGCATAACCCTCCAGCCGTTTAGTACTACTTTAACCGATTTGACTGATCATGGACGGGAAAAGCTTCAAATGTTTAAGTTTCCAAAACACAATTATCTTTACAGATCCTCTCGGAAGTACTTTCTCTGTCACACAAGAAAATGAGAAATGCATATGGCGAATGGAAATTATTGAGTGTTAAGCTATAGGCAAATTTTAAGATACATTAGCTTTTGCCTAAAGGAAGGAGTAAATTAAAGGCGAGAAATACGATATTCATTTTTAATATCCGCACTACACGTTTAAAGAAATTTTCCAAGTTAAAGTGGACTCAGGCCATCTCCGATAATACGGAAGGCTTATTGACTGAAGATTTCTCGTGTTTCACATAAAGGTAATATTGTTGGAAACTATTGACGTTTCGTCGGCTGACTCAATCAACGTCATCAGGATAATGATTCAGAGCAAGGATGCTGGCGATTATATGTAGCTGAAAATTCCCCGTAAACTTCCACAAGTAGAGCCTGAAGAGGTAAGAGGTGATACCTCTTCATTCCTGAAATGGGCTGTCTTGCCTTAGACCTTAGGGAGGAAAGCCGGGCGTTACTCACAACGTTTACGCAAAAACCCTGCTTCACGGTGCTTCCCGCTGACAAGGGTAATACAAGTACCACTGAGTATCACAGGAAAACTAACGAGATCCTGAAAGATCCAGACTACTACATGATTTCCCAAGATTCAATGGACTCGATTGAAAGGAAAAAATTATTCTAGTCAAGAAATCCATTCCATTGCCGGGAGAAAGGAGGAATTTGATACCTCAAGCCCGGATCTCTCCGAGGTGATGGGAATAGCCGAAAATCTATAAAACTGATGCCCCCAGAGTCCAATGGTTAGTGCTATTCGGTCACCAACGAACCATCAGGAGAAACATTTGACCAGCATCCTGGTGCCATCTGTGGAATTGGGCGATCACTCCCGTAACAATTCCGCACATTTTGTCCAAATTTTAAATCCGCCTTGACGAGGGAGACAATGGCAATTTGTGTCGTCATTCACAAGAATACTAATCTGGAATACGACTCAACTTCATCAAACGAGCATAGACCAAAAATTCACCGAACCATTTCATCACATTCTCACTTCAATCTTTTTCCTATCCGCTAGAAATTCTTTCGAGCAGACGGAAAGAGTCCCTATATATTGTCCAATATCACCAGCCATTTTCAATTTCTACATAGAAGATTTTAAGGAACGACTCGTCGAACGAAAAGGCGCATTTAGGTCCTTCAATAACAAGATTTTAGTGGATATGTTTGAACGTCAATTTTTATCAAATCACTGTTAGGAATGTTAAAAAGAGTATTTTGTGGCGTTGGGAAATCCAAAGGTTGGTTGCAACCACTAGTAAGTTAAAATGAGGGTTGGGTTTACGCTGCTTTAACGGCTTCTGCATTTTTTAAGCTTAGTGTATAAGAAGTTTCTTACTTGTGTTGAATAAAACTCCCTCAAACCAAAAATATCCACCTAAAATACGCTTTATGTTTTTTAGATAAATTACATTAATTACTTGACAAGTGCTATTTTCATTTACATCATAAACCATTTAGTCATGCAACTATAGTTATGAAAATGCGCATACGCAACGAATTCTCTCTTACTTCCTCCACCACAAATAAACTTTATCACTAACCGTACGCTGTATAAACATTCCGCTTATTAAAATTGATATTATGCTTAATTTTTCTGATCATGCTAACATAAAATGGCCATTAAGGAGTTAAACAACAATTTTCCGGGTTAAAAACTCGTCACGTATTGCCTATCTTGATTCAGGAACGCAATCCCACCAATGTATTCCATGTTCCCAGTCGATACACTCGAAAAACTTCGATGTCAATTATTACCTCTCCAAGCAATTTCTTTCCGTCATCCATCCAATATGCTTCCTCAAGCCTTCTCCACAGGATCCCCCAATTTCGCGATGAGAAAGACGCTCGAAGCCTCACTTTGCTCCAGTATGATGGCCGGTTTTCTGTTTATTTTTCCTTCCCATCGACCCATTCTCTCTCGTTCCTCCTATTTATTCGAGTCCAAATCTCTCATATCCCCGTTTTGTTCGTTTGCTCAATTCCAACACTTACTTCTTCTCTCTACAGTAATTCCAAGACTCACTTTCGCTCCTAAG
Source organism: Ceriagrion tenellum (assembly GCA_963169105.1). Lineage (NCBI taxonomy): Eukaryota > Metazoa > Arthropoda > Insecta > Odonata > Coenagrionidae > Ceriagrion > Ceriagrion tenellum. The sequence continues at coordinate 56,049,867 of OY720632.1, read as the reverse complement.
CTACACCCTTACTTTTTGTTTAACCTTAGGCCGTTCAAGTATTACGTAAGACGATTTATGCCATTTTTGACCTCTCCCCTCTCCCTATGTAAGACAATGTAAGATTTTCCCAACACTCACCCCCCTCCCTCTCAGTCATACGTAAGACGTTAGATATTTGTATCTAATCTTCGCAAAATGCTCGCATCCTGCTATTTCATCTGTCGATAGACATCGTACAGCTTTGAGCACTGGATATCGTATAATTTTGCAGTGTTGGAGTACCACATTCATTAACATTACGAGTGAAACAATGCTACAGCTGATGAAGTTGTGAACAATGACAGGATACTTGGAAAAGACGCAGGATATTAGGGAACGATTCAATGTTTCAAGACGAACAAAAATCTTACGTAAATTGGTACCAGCTCCCTGCCCCTCTCTTCATAAGGCAGATGATCCCGACCCCCCAATCCCGAAAAACGTCTTAATACTTGAATGACCCCTAAGAGTACAAACAAGCAGGTGCATATGACTTCATCGATTACGATTAGGACAAATATGGAGAAATGAATTAGAATGAATCGTAAAAAGCATGGAACAGATGACAGATGCCATCGCGTAAATTTGCAGCAAAAAATGCATGTGAGGAATATTTATCTTCGTAGCATGAAATTCACATGATGGATAATCATTAACACACCAGACTGAATTTAATGAAGTCAATCGCCAATTACAGTTCATTTTTATAATCAGCATATATATCTTAATATTCCAGCAAAGTTTCGGAAGTAGGTGAAGATTTGGCTAGGAGTCACTGAAAATTAATTAAATGTTTCTTTTCCAAAGAGATGTAGTTTGGCAACTACATTCTCCATGATGCCCATAATGCCAACTAAATATGGATCGCCCAATACTAAAACATTCACTGATATATGCATCTCTTGGTTCCCTATGTTTAATAAATTCCAGTAAATTCAGCTCCCATCCGCCTCCACACCCAATGGTTACTATGTCTGTATTTGTATCTATGTACATCATGTACAAATGCCATCATCATATACCCATGGCATAACTGGAATTTTCACACTGTACCTAATGATGGCCAATAAAGTGCCGAAACACGTGTTGTAAAGTTTTCAGTATTAAAAATAGTGGACAGTACAACATATAGTGCTCATCATTTAAATGGTAGGGCTTGTTAAGATCAATTACTTACGTATCATACAAATAACTCCTGAGTAGGGCACTAAACATACAAAAATTATTTTTAATTGATTAAATTTATACGAACATAGAACCTACAAAAATTATAACCGTACGTGAAATATGAAGAATCGAAACTCACTCGTGCGGAGATATACAAAGGCTTAAAATCATGAGCTGCTGTGAAACAATCATCCAAATCGCAATAAAAAGAAATACGGAAAAAAAGAATAAAACTGAAAGAAAGAAAATACGTACAAAGGAAAATAAAAATTACATAAATCAGGAAGCTAATTGCTGTCAGACGACGAAGCCGTAAGGAACAGATCAATGAGCTAAGAGTATTTCAAGGTCGGAAACAGCCTCGCCGGGGGGAAAACAAGAGAAATATCGACGACAATGTGCACAACCTAAGGATATAACGGCAACTTTAATTCAGAGATAAAATTTCCTGCTCCACCTGGTCCTTCCAAACAGTAAATCTATCGCAGGCTTGCTAACCGATAAAAAATGTAAACATTAGAACATATAAGCTTCCTAAAGATTAATTCAAATTTAATATATCCAAATTTTAAAAATCGTTATTTGAAATGCTGACACTCATTACCTCCTAAGAAAATCACATTTTTTCAACAGAAAATATTAGTAGTAAAAACAATCTAAAAGAAAAATAATTCTTCGGTTATACACAGAATCCTAGTTTTTATTAAACATCGCAATTTCGTCTCTTCGTAGATAACGTGGAGTTTAATGACGTCAGATGACGGAACATGTAGAACTGAAGTAATACAAGACGTAAAGAGGGCAACTTTAACAGAGCGAAAGCATTTCACGGATAGTTTTCCTCGCACTTACCCATATGTACAAGGAGTGGTACGTTAATTTCTGAAAAAGACTAAAGTAAAGAAGAGTAACTCCAGAACTTTATTACGTTTTGGCATCTCAACGGAAAGAAAACCTCAAACTCAGTCGACTGCAACCATTCCTCCTTTTCATACAGATGAGAAGTCCTTCCAAGGAAACTCACCTTGAATAGAAGAAAAAACACAAATTAGAATAAGAAATGAAGATATAGAGGATTCACACACGAAAGAGGAAAAATGTAAGGAATACAGTCTCGTTCAGACAGGAAACGGTGAAAGGGAGCCATCAACGCTACTAGAAACAGCTTGGGTATTAATTCTATTGGACGTTTTAATTGTGGAGATTACATCTCCAGAAAATATACATTGCTTGCGACACTCTAATGAAGCCTTGGGGGATCATTTTGAGAATATTCACAGATAAAGCGTGAAATAGAAAATTTATGAAGCCATATTTTACACATTTACCGATTTCCCCTCTGAGAATTACCATTTGGACATTATGCAACATTTTTAGATGAAAACGAGGAATTCCTACCGCCCTAAAAAGAGTTGCCTAGCTTTAAATATGAAGTTAAGGATGCAAATACAAAATTTGATCATTTTACTAAATATATGTTAAAATTAGATAAACATCACACATTTTCATTTTGAGACAATTTTATGTTATATCAGCATAACTGATATACCATATCACGAATTATTTAATTCATTCTGCCTCCAGAGTACTCCTGCTTCACTCCGGGCTCACAGCTTTCGTCACTTAGGGAAAAGGTATAGTTGAAATACTGCAAATACACCAACTAAGGAATCCCACCGTATCTTAATTATACACTATCGCATTATATTTCTCAATAGTAGGCATGAGATTTTCAGAACTTTGATAGATTTTCCTTCGTTCTAAGAGAAAGAGAATAAATTAACTTGTCCCTATGCCAAACATTTCCACCGATTTGAAAAGTTTTCAACAGCTATGGAACCTAAGCACAAACTCTCGTAATATATCAAAACTTTCAGTCAAAACTAACTCAGTAATGCCAGGTATTCACACAAATAGCTCGAGGTGCCATGGAATTACGTTTTTCTACAGTATATAACCAATTATATTACGTATTTCTTCATTTTAAGGCACATCTACATAAATATAACTTTTCACAGACAGGAATGCAAAAAAATATGAGCTATTTTCAGGACAGATATTTCTTCGTTTGCATCGGAAAAATGGTGTTTCAAAAATATATTTTCACCCGAACTGCCATTTGGAAAGATAGAGATATTGAATAAGTCTTGAAAAAAGTAAGTATTAAGGCAAAAGTAAAATTTTAGGGATTGCTCCTGATAACAAAATATATATGATAAACTTGGCAAGGTTTTTCCACAGTTTAAAGAAAAAGGTGTCAGAACACCGAAGCCTGGAAGATCACAGCGCAAAAGTAGCAGATAAGATAGGATTATTACACCTTTGGATAGGCTTCAAAAGTAATTTTGAGATGAAAAATATTTGTAGGCTGCAGAATTCCAGTGCTGCAACGATCAGATAATAAACATTGATCTTTCCTTTTACAATGAGTCCAGATAGCTGTTTTATAAGGAAACCTCCGATTCCCGATTGTGGTGAAAAAAGCCACTGTTGTCAATTAAAAATCATATGTATCTAGTTCGTGACATATTTGGCATCCACACAATTCATGGGTTGATAACGATACCTATTCGTAGAACTGGAGGAGAAAGGTCGCCATTGATCGATTAACTTGATGCAATGCGATGCAGGACAGGAAATTAAACGTACTGATCAAATATTCCTTCCATCCTTTTGAGGCAATAAATATTTAGAGAAGGAAATTAACAACATTTCCTAATACAGCAATAATTTCACACCATAGAGTAAAAACCTATTCAATAAAAATGAATAGGCTAAAAATATGGCGATAATCAAGACAGCTACAAATTTACCCGCAGAATTCATTGCTGTCCCAAACTTTAATTAATATCGTGGCTTCAAATGTCGAGACGGAAAGAAATCAGCGAGTTAAATATGCATAATGGTGTCGTACCAGCAAATGAGCTGAGTATTTTTGAGAAATAATAACGCCGACATGGGCACTTCAAACTCATGCACATCAGAAAAACGGGAACTGCAGACGCCAATGTAAGCGATTGGCTTATGAGGTACCTGAATAATTTTTAAATTAAATATTTAGCTAAAATATTTAATGCAATAAGTTAGATGAAACATAATGCAGCTGATTACAATTTTCAATATTCTTTTTCACATTTACCAAATCCTTCAACTATCCGAGCCATTCGTAGTATTTTTTCCCTACATCATCTACATTTTTGTGGCTGCAACAATTTCCAGGTCATAAACTCATTCTTACGATTAGGAATACGGTTTTTCCTCTAGCGAGTGTATTTCAGTACATTTTGCATGTCTTTGAGAATCATATATTGCGGACAGCACAAATAATGCAGAAATTTTAAAATTTTGTATCCGAAGACAGATGAGGTTTTTCACACATAAATAGTGGAATTTACGAATGGAATGCCAGTCATATGGCAAAAAAAATCTAACGCATACAAAGAGGGCAATAAATAAACTTAAATAAAATAGCCATATATTCGGAAATGATAAGCAATCGTTATTTTTTCTCTTTCGAGAACCGAAAAAAATTACTTGCAATGTTTTCATTCACTCAATCACAAGGTAAAACTACGTATTATACGTTAATTCTAAAACACATATAATTCTCGCCAATTCAAAATGACTCCAACCGTCATAGGCATTCATTATTAACACTTGGCAATACTTAGTCGGTGTCACAAAAATGTGATTATCAATACCTTTTGCTTTCTAATGTCTTCCGCAAGAATAACTTTTTGTAGCTATGATACCCCAATGAGAGATTAAGAGAAAAAAGAGAAATTAAATGCTGCTCAGACAGGTCAAAATCTGCGCTATCCAATTGAATGAACTGATACACTTCTGAAGTAGAAATGCCACGGTCTTCGGTACGGCTTCCGAACAGAACACAATATGGGCGGACGCATTGGAAGATTTTCAATTATCAAAATGTTACTGATTGTTACATGAAATGTTTTTTCAGGGATTTCCTATGACACACACAACTTCTCTCTCCTTCTCTCTTCTTCCGTATTAAGACCTTCTCGTATAACAAAAACATTTTACATCCCCAAATACCGCACAACAAAATATGAAAATACTTTCCACATCTCATCCTGTAAATTATGGAACTCGTTGCCTGGTAGTATTAAATTTTCTAGGAATGTCTCACAATTTAAAAAGAGTATGGCTGACTTTTTGTCTCCCAAATGTTCTCTCGCCTCTATATGAGAAGACAAAATGATATGAGATGATATTGTTACATGTTACTTGTTCACTATAATCATTTGCTGTTTTTCTGTCTTATAAAATATTCGTTTGTTTGCTTTTCATTTTTTTTCTTATTAATAGGTATTACAGATTGTACATTTTTGGTTTAACATACTATTTCAATCATTGATATTGAGACAGTTTTTTCATTTTCATTTACCTCGCTCATTTTATACCTCTCTGCTGACTTGAAAGTTGTTTGTTTGTTTTCCTTTTTTTGTAAGGCTTTGTATAATGTCTTTGTATTCCACTCCTCATGAAGGCATGTAAACTAATTTTATGTCCTAAGGGACTTTGTCCCAGGACAATAAAATTGTTTTCCATTCTATTTTCTTCACACACCTGATCTCCACCTCCGTCACACATTCCCAAACCAAAATCTTACCTCCCTCGACCCTCACTCCCATCCCACGCAGCATCTTTCCCTTTCCCCAACATTCCACCAACCTGTTCCTCCCACTACCTCCCGAAATCTTTTCCCTACGTTCCTCTCGTGGGAATCCGTGTTCGATCGAACGTGTGATCCGGACTCAGTCCACAAGTAAGAGAGGCTAGTAACAGATTTCGACTCAAGGTGGAAGAGGGGAGAAGAGTTGGGTGACGGAAATGGACGGGAGAGAATTTTTAGAAGAAGTATTTTCAGCGAGGATGTGAAAGGGAGCGGGAGGAGACAAATCGTTTCTTCGGGAGGAGAAGGGTTGAGTGAATGTTTTTTCATGTTTATTGTTAATAGGAGAGAAAGAGGGTTACTCCTACAAGAGGACTAGGCGAAGTACGCAGAAGAAGGGAAGGTTAGGCAAGGGAGAGTGGTGAACGAGTCAAGAGCATTAGAAGGACTACGATTCGAGACCGGCAGTGTTGAGAACTGGAAGCAAAGCCAACAAACAGGACATCAACAACATTGTACGACGATGGCACCGGATCCCACCGCCATAGTTCTCACCTCCATCTCTATTTTCGTCTCCAATCGTCCGCCTAAACTATGTATCATCAATTTCGCTCTACAAGACGGTCAGCATGGGATTTTTTAGGCTTCCATCACTCCCTAGGTAGAATTCCAAGCTATTTAGTATTATACGTAACAATCAGAGTCCAAGAAGAATATTTTATGGATGCACCAAAATGTAATTTTTCCCACATTAATTTCAACAGTGACACATTTATCAGCCTGTCCATAAGGAAGAAATTTTGAATTAAACTAAGGTCCTCGTCTATAGTTTTTACAAAACCCTATTATTAATTAATATCTACATGTAAAATTAATATCCTGCATACATTCGCATGGGAAAAATAAAACCAAAGGGTGGGAATAAAGGTTTTTAGATTTCATTGCCACGGTCCACCTCGCTCACTCTCTTTTGACCCTTCCTTTCTCCCTCCCCGTCTCCTGTCTCTATCCGACTTAGTTCTTCTACTACCATAACAATTTCTTCCACCAAATATAGCTTTCTTGAACAATAATTTATTGTCACCACAGGAAATAGCAATTATAAACAAGGAAAGCGAGTATAAACGCATTCAACTGTCAAGTGCGTAGTTTTAAGCGGCCACGACTTAAAATTTTGTTTCTATCGGTTTTCATAGAGCTCGCGAGAGTTAACAAAAGCTTAAGGACGTTGCCTTGGTGAATCAGGATTAGTTAGCGGCTTGTTTTTAGAATTTTGAGAAATAAGTTGAGTATTATTATGTCAGTTGCTGCCTACCTTTATCCATTCCTATTTTACCTCCTTCCTTCTTCGTCTTTATTCTCCATTTCCACTTCATCCTTCACATAGCTCTCCCACACGTGATTCTCCGAGCAAAAGCTCGGCAAGCTGAGTTATTCTCACAAGATTGCAAAGAAACCCCACACACTTAAATATTATTATTATATCATAAGTTATTGCCTTCCCATCCTATTCCGGGTACAGGCGAAGCCCCCTTCTATTTATACCTTATTTTTCTCCATTATCACCTGAATAATTTTCTTCTCCGGTATCCAACCTTTGCCCCATCTACTGAGCAAACGGGAGGCGACATCACCAAATAGAATTTCCTTGTGTGTAGATCAACATTTGCCAAAGGTTAAAATGCCGATTAACGATCATTCAGACGTAAGTAAATGTGCGGAAAAGAAAGCTCATTAGAATAAATTTGTTCCTAAAAATAGCAGCGTGGGTCATTACAGAAGCTTATTTCAGAAAAACCGCAATGTATGCTCTCAACCAAAGACAAAAAGACAGCTACATCACATATTAGAGTGGTTCTTCATAGCCAATCAGTCCAGTAATTGTTTAATAATAGGGAAAAACAAATACTATAACTAAGTAAATGGCTATGAATCACCATAATTAATTTTCAGCAAACCCTTCCAATCAAGAGGATGTTAAGAATTTATCGCGTAATAGTTGAAGCAAGCCATTTATCACAACATTTATTACGCTAGCACTAATAAGTATTGTTTCGTTCCTCGCCTAAGCTGAACATGAGTCGAAAACATCCAGACCTAACAAATTGTTGGCAGAACTAAATATTCTAGCCAAAATAATCAAGCAGAGTTGCATCCTATAAAAATTTGGCAATGGGAGCAATTGCCAGAAAATAGCCCTCCGCCATGCAAATGCGACGTGCTCGTAATGTTAAATTCTGAAATGTATCCTTTGCCATTCTAAGAGGAAATTTGGCTACCACCAAAACAAGATGAGCCCCTTATGGAGTGTCGGAACTCTGGGTTACGCGAGGTCCTCTGGGTCACGCTAGTTTTAATTGAATACGAGGAAAAGCTCCGTCCAGCGGACGTGTGATAATTTAAATGCTGGCTTTAAAAGATTAAAATGTAACACCATCACACTTTCAAAAACGCTTAGTTCAACGCTTATGAAAGGAGCATATTAAATTGAATAAAATATCTCTAATTTCTTTCTTTCTAAGAATATATTTCTTCATATTTTAATAATATACTTCTTCATATCTTTCTAATAATATATTTCTTCATATCTTTCTAATAATATATTTATTCGTATTCTACGGGAAAGAGAAAGAAAAAAGCAGGAATCATAAAAAGATGACTACACACGGAGAAGGTGACTCAAAGTATCCGGCTGGGCTCGGCACGCCCAGTATCTCGTGCAAGTATCCTCCACATCTCTCCTCTCATATTCTATCGTATTTTTTCTATGATTGTTCTCCAAAAACACTGCTACATGGTTCACAAAAAGTTTCAGACGCTATCTGAGCCAAAGAAAAAAATCGTGTAAGGAGATTAGGAACTTTGCCTGTAGAAGCCTCTAGAGTATTTTCTGGCAGTTCTCTTAACGTATCTATGGAATTTTTCTTGGCAATGGGTTTCTTCCACCCATTTCCTATCTAAGAGCGCAAATTTACATTATCTATAGTCACGTCCTTTAACATTCCTCTTCCATCAACTTAGTTCCAAACTAAAACGGAATTTTCTCTAGTACACCACTGAATGACCTTCAAGTGCGGTTAATGTGTAACGCATTACATTTTAAAACAATACGTCATAGCCATAACAAATGTTTGTCACTCCAGTCCATTTTAATTAAGGTTTTCGATATATTCGATAGGATCTTGGCCAATGAAGAACATGGCGATTTCCTAGACTGAGTTCAGCATCAGAGAAAATTAGCTGCCATAATTTCCAAGTTCAGATTTCGTTATTTGCAGTGGAACAAATTGAAAATAGCTTGCACAAAGGTCCCTATGCACTATTTGTTTCCAAGAGTTTACATGTTGTCACAATCACCTGCACCCTACTTTACCCGATAGCAAACCATCGATTTGTTTTCAACCTCTTTACTCCCATCTGCAGCCGTTACCACGTGCATTCCCCTTACTCAGCGGGGCTCTATCCACCCTATTACCCGCAGCGCAAACCTCTACGGTGCCTCTTATTTGATATTTTTCCTTTTCATGTTCTTTCCACCAAACACACACCCCTGTAAATCTTAGCCTCCCTAACCCTAGCATAATACACTCTATCATCCCCTTTTTCAACCCTACAAGCCACGTCCTCCGTCTTATAACGCTTCAACCCTCTAACACATCCCTCAACCCCAAAACCCCGATGATCCCATCAGACAAAGACAACGATCCCACATTATTGGCCATTTTCTTCTCGCTCTATCCTTTCTTCCTCCTCTTTACCTCTTCCTCATCTACTCCTTCGCCCTCCATCGAACCGATTTCCACCACCTACCTCCTCCGTTCCCTTATCTACTCTTCCTCCTTAAGTCTTCCTCTCGAAATTATTCCCCATTTTATCCTTCACATTAACACCTTTTCATCCTCTTTCTCTCAACTTTTCTTCGTCTCGATATTTATCCCCACTTTTTCTCGTTCTTAAACATTCCTCTCCCACCCTCCTAAAACTAGTGGTCCTATAAATAACGTCGAACATTTAATTCCTTCCTCCAACACGTTCAATCGTCTTCCTTTCCCATGACGTGCGCCTTTATCAAAATTAGGGGTGGGAGAAGAGATTCATTTCCGTGGGAAGGAGGGGTTTGACGGTAAAAAGAAGAAAAAATGATCGAAGAGGGAATTAAAACAGAGAGGAAGGAGAGGGCGGGGGAAGCAAAAGGGAGCAGAAAAGTCTAGAGATGGAGGCGATGAAAAATAAGGAGTAAAAAAGAGAATAGGGAGAGAAAAAGATTTTCCTGCCTTGAACAAGGGATCCGCTACCCGCGGTAAGCCACTGAAAACGAAGAATATATGAACGACGTAATGAGGCCAGAGGGATAGACAAGAGGAAATACTAAGGACACGGAATAATAAATGGACACCGCGTTTATACCCTTTCTGTTATTTTCAGGGTTCCATCCCGGGCATATTTCCTCTCTACAGGGAAGCCGAACAAGTAGGAATTCATCTTCTACACTCTCTATTCTACATCCATTCTCAACTCTCCCTAAAGAGAATTCCGAAGCGTGAGGGGGAGCTGCGGAGCGTGGGAGAGAAATTATGGGCTCTGAATTTTTAGTGAACGATTATGAAAAGTTCTCGAAAATGAGTATAGGTAGGAAATTGATTGCCCAGAAAGTGAGTTCCAAGGAATAAAGATTAGAACTCAAAACGAGATGATGATTTATTCACTGGGTTTATTAAAAGTTTTTTGATGACGCACTTAAAAGGTTTTATAATGGACTCACTCATTTAGAATGAATGATAGTTTCAATTATGATCAGAATGATAAATGATACATCAGAAAATTATTTACTAAAAAACCCCATTACAAAATGACGAATGAACTAGTCTTCCTCAAAGTTTTCCGGACTCTTTCTTTGCTATGCTAGATCGAGAATGAAATTTTTTAAGATATAAGTCACACGGAGTGACAAAAATACAATACCTTCGTCAAAAATTATTCAACCCCAATGACTACTACAGATGCAAAAAAACCATTGCTAAAATACGACTTTTAACGATAGGGACCCTTCCCATGAGCTACAACCTCAACGCAGTGTTTCATTGACCCCCACATCTAGGCTGGTAAGAGGAACATTAAGTGATTCTGGTAGTGGCCCCACATCAAATAAGTTGATGGGTTGGAGCAGGATGAAAGATAGCTCACGTGATGGTGTCAGGCAAACAATACCCTTAGGAAAGGCAACGGTAAAGCCTCTCCTATCATCTATTTCAAAAGAAAAACTGTCAATCATAGACTATTCATTAAAGATAATTATGTGACTCCACCTAATGGAGAGAAAGTCGTGCCCGGGAACGAGGAAGACAAGGCCTCCATGATCGCCGTCAAACGAAAATCTCGCGAAACAAAAGAAACGAAGACAGCTGAAGCAAAGGAAAAGAGCACCAAAAAGAAAAAGAAGAGGAAAGCAGAGGTGAAAATAGGATCTCATAAAGTTAGGGCAATCCGGAGCGTTTGTGCTCGGCTAAGAACTGGGAAAATAGATTAAGTCAAAAAAGAAATGAAAAGAGTAGAAATTAATATTTTTAGCTGTGGTGAAATATATATATAAAATAAAAAAGATGCGCAAAGGTGACTTCCAATCGGATGGATTCAGAGTCATATATAGAGGAATAATAGGAGCCAACTTAAGTGGAGTAGCGCAAAGGTGACTTCCAATCGGATGATTCAGAGTGATGTATAGAGGAATATAAGGAGCCAGCTTAAGTGGAGTAGTTCTGATAGGACTAGGAGACTGGGGAGCCACGGTGCAAAATACTTACAATGTCAATGACAGAATACTTAAGATAGAATTATCTGCCGAACCAATGGACTGATACATAACACAAGCATACTTCCTGACTTCAAGCACGGTAAAGATGGAGGTGTAGTCCACGTATGAAAAAATAGTTCCCACCTTTAAATGCGTTGAAGCGTTTTTCAAGCGACTATTCACAAATAACACTACTCTCCATTCATTTCAATTATGACAAAATAATTTTCCATTTCAATTCGCCACATGGAAGACTTCCAGCTATAAGGCAAATAACACATAATCCCAATGGAAAACATTTTTTGTTATAGTTGAATCGAACAAATGGAAATTATTACCACTATAGATCATGTAGTGATCTCTATTCATGCCTCCATGAACAATGCCATAGAGCGAAAATTACTTCCCACACGGTAGTAGTAAGTTCAGCGAGTTTCGTAGGTATTGAATTGATTCACTGAATGGGAATACTGTAATTGGGCGAGCAGTCGAGCGAGAGGTGATAGGAAGAAATCCACCCTTTCCCCCGCGCAATAATAGCGCTCCGTTCCCAACGGTCGTAAAACATCTTACAGAACGAGGTCGCCCATATATATCCCGAGCATATACTTCCTCCGAAACCCGTACTCCCAAAAAGGGTTTTTCCACCTCTCCCGTAATAATAGCACCATAAGTCGCCTCTATACATAACGCTTTCCTTCTAGAGTTGTGGAGAGAGTTAAGCATTCAGTTAATCGAAAGAGTGGTTAGTGGGAGGGAGAAGTGGAGGCAATCCTAACCCGTCCGTGCGTAACCTTTCGTTCAGTGGACTGGAAGACCATTCATTGGCTCGTTATCTCTCGAGGCCTGCATGCGAACTCATATCCTCCGGAGGAGGGAAAACGGCAGGGTCGTGAGGTAGGGAAGGATGAATGAGAGGAAATGGGTAAAAAGAAATGGTGCGAGGAGTGGCAAAGGAAGGATCTTCTATAGTTCACCTTAAAGAAAAGGGACGGCGGTAGGCAGGGGGTTGAAAGAGATAGGGCCATATGGCCTACAACGGGAATGGGAAACGTGATATTCGCAACCACTGGCGTTAAGTTACTCGGAGGGACTGTTGGAGGAAAGAATAGGAAGTTAGGAAGAGCCACCGGTGAGAACGGATTGGATTGGGCCTGAATCGCCTTTGAATTGGAGATCGGAACGGGTCCCTCGATATCAATGGAAGGTCTTGAGAAGAGACTGGTTATGGAGAGTGGGTCGCATTTGGGGTTTTGGCACAGGTGTGCCGAAACCCTGAAACCCCGTTACGAGGGCTATTTTCACGTTTATGGGCATGGAGCAGGTATGGGAAGGTGGGATAGAGAGGAGTTTTGGAAGATGACTTCGGAACTCAATCGGCGTGGAGAAAGGGTTTAAAAGAGAGATACGGTTTCAATGAAGAAATTGGGGATAGAAAATATTTGTTAAGATACAAGGAGTACGGCTGACAACCTAAAGTAAGTGGACAAGATGGACCAAATTTGAATAGATTGAAGAAAAAGGAGAGGTTGGTGATTATGTGTAAGAGATTGGTTAATTACATTTTTTAAATGAAAAAAGGGAGATGTTAGATATAGAAGTTATTGATGTTGGTTCCCATGTGGCAGATCTTTGTTTAATGAAGTTATTGCTGTTGGTTGTCATGTGGCAGATGGCAGTTTTTAGGGTCACTAAGTAAAGAGACTAGTAGATGACATGACTATTGCACAGTTGATGAAGGATTAAAAGAAATTTACAAGACATCAAGTGATAAGTGTTTGATTAAATCAGCAAAACTAAACAAGCGTCAAGGACTTGGTTGGATTGGGAGAATACAGTTCAGCATAATACTAAACTTCCTATAGATAGATTCAACTCCGAATGACCATGAGGTGGTTAGGAGTTAGGTCGAGAGTATTCTACACGCTATGGTGAAAAGTGGAGAGGAGAACTTGAGATGATTAGTAAAGGCTGGAAAAATGCTTAAAGTAGCGCGCTGGGGCGGAGATACATCGTCATCACGATACGTAACATTTCTAGAAAATGTGGCTAAGACTGAATCCTTCAAATCAACATTGTCTTCTCTTCCGTTTGCCTGAAGTTGCAAACAGTAGTTTGAATCTCTCACGATTTCGACGAACAATACCTGTTATAAGTACCATCACTCTCGATTTCTAAAAACTACAAGACCCGCAATGAAAGAGCAATTGAGTTGTAATCCTAAGGCAATCACACTACGACCATCAGCCGATCCATATCTCCTGCATTACGCTACCAACTCCTGTTGTTCATGATTTCTTTGTATTCCTATAAACAGATAAATCCCCGAAGGCTAGACAACGTCTTGAGTGGTGTTTCTGAGTTAAAGCTCTACTGGTGCAGAGAAATTTATTTCCTATGCTTAATATTGGTCCTGAACCGATTAATTGCTCTAGGGTCTGGCTTTTTATCCCTAATATTATAACATACACAACATAGGTAACTATTCACTGAGCTAAATTACAATGTACACCGATATTATCATTTGTTTTTATAAAAAGTAATATTGTGACGAAAATTAATCGTACACACGTGTAAAGATGGATTGGTTTTTTTACCATGGAGCACTATGCAATTATTTTCTCTAAATTAACCCTAAAAGCTTTTCTGCCATGAAAGTTTGAAGAAAAGAACATCTAAGGATAGGGAAACATACATGGCCTTTTTTGACGTCGAGAAAACCTTGGATTATGTAGCATTGAATAAGCTCTTTGAAGTAGCATAGGGAATAGTTATGAATTTTGGGGAAAGAATGGTGACATGGAACTTATACAGAGCTCAGCAGGCTGTGACAAAGTGCAGAAAATGTGAAGAGGAATTTAGAATAGAGAAATGAATAGGACAAGGGCTCCCACGACCACCAAAATTCATCAATGTATATATACAGAGAGTAATGGACGAACTACTCGAAATAACTCAAGGGGATTACTGGTGCAAGGAAAAAGTATCCCAATACTTCGTTTCGCTGATGATATCCCTAAATTTCAACTCGCGCCATTACAAATATAATGGTTGTAGTTTCCTCTTGCCTTTCTAAAACTGCGATTTTCTCTATTTCCTACATTTTAGATTTATGTACTCACGCAAGGGGAAGAGGATCACTGAATTCGCAAAAACATGTACGAAGAGGACTCTATCAAGAAAAAACGAAGTTTAAAGGCGGACTTTTCAATCTAGCCAGAGAGAAAATAAGCTGTTAAAGGAGATGTGTTAATTGTCTTGACTGTTGAAGGACACAGGAGATAAGACGGGATAGCTAGTGACGTGAGATTTTAAACAAAAAAACAAAATAACGAATAAAAATATTTTTACAATGCCATTTTTTTCTACGGATGGATCCACCAAATTAAAACCTGCAACTTTAAAGCTACGTGCAAAAACTGACCCCACCCTTTAAACCTTGCGCTATTTACCAAATGATTCAATAAAAGTTAAAAGGTTCTTGCGTTACAGAAGCATTACAGAAGTACTTCCCCGGAATAATTATTGCATCAAAGAAAAGAAAATATCTAACGTAGAATCTATTAAATACTTAGGCGTCACCATCACTGAAGACATGTCAAGGGGGAAACACATCAGGGAAATTACTAGTGTAGCAAACCGTAGATTAGGATTCGTAAAAAGGGTTCTAGGCAAATGCGATGAGAGAGTACGAGAAAGAAGCTATTTTACACTAGTCAGGCCTCATTTAGAATATGCCGCTAGTACCTATATGGGATCCGTACGAGGAAGGTATGATAAAAGAATTAGAGCGCGTGCAAAGGAGATCCGCTAGGTTTGTTAAAGGCCGTTATGATAAATGTATAAGTGTTACCAGCTTAATGGAAGAACTCGGATGGGAATTACTATCAAAACGCAGTTTAAAATTTAGGTTAAACCTTTTAAGTAAATTCGAGACCGATTTGTTCACAGATGACGTTAGATATATATTGAGATCCCCTGCGTATTATGCTAGGTTGGATCATATTAACAAGATTAGAGATATAGATTGTCGTACCGATAGATTTAAAATGTCATTTTTCCCGCGTACCATAAGAGAGAACAATAGGCAGCGTAGCAAAGGGATAGGTAGGTGAAATACAGTTAGAGTAGTCTGTAGTGCATGATGCATGTAATAACAACCAATAATCCCTTCCTTATTATGTAGATACTAACCATCTAGCTCCATGTGACCCTATAATCTAGCATTCTCCCTTAAATATCCTACTTGCATGTCAATAGTGCATGTTTGGTGATCTTCACCCCCTGCCACACACCCTCGTGGTGGCACGCAGGGTAATACGTAGACGTAGACATGCCCAAAAAGAGCTGATACGTAGATGTAGATGTACTGCACCGGGGAGATTTCCTTCTCACTCCCATCCCAAAGCACACCGTATAACCTAACACCCTTCTTACGTAGTACTTTCAACGAAAGACTAAGGGAAATAAGGCATTCTTTGGTCCTATTTCCTTCATTTCCCACTCGCTCCTCACGCGACGACAGTGCCCTCACGAAAAGCGGACGGCAAGGCGAGGGAAAGAATATTCCTTTCCCTCCCATAACTTTTTCCACTCTTATACCACCACAGTTAAAAGCAAGCTACGTGCATCGTATGCGTAATTGTCGGCGCGTGACTCCATAACTTGAGCGGCGAGGACTTGACACTCTTTTTCACTTAGGTTCATTTCAGACGCCGTCGTCGCGGGTGAGATGAAATAATTCGCTTCCTCCTCTGAATAAAAAAAACATCCGCTTGAGAATGAAAAATAAAATAAACTAGAGTCAGTCAAAAAAGTTCAGTCCCAATTCAATGGAACCTCTTTCGACGCAGTGATCAATTATTCGGAGGAAATGACGGTTACTGGCTCCACTTGCCTGGCTGGAATATTTACCCTCCCTCCTCTACCCCTATCGCAAAGTTCAATATCAAGGGTTTTCCCGAGATTCAGTTACATTCGGCGGAATTTTCTCGGCGATGTACGAAAGTCAGATTTTATCTGCGATGAATAAGATGAGAATACAGCCAGTTTTGGCCTAGTATACTCAGCAATCTGTTCTTGGTTTATTAAAATACACTCAATACTTGATAACACGCAACTAATTAAGTCCATTAGGCTTGCTCGAATTTTTACCTGGCATCCACTTAATCTGTTTTCAAGCAATTCCGGATTATGGGTTTGGAAAGAGAGAATCAAATAAACATTATACCCATCTTGATTTTGTCGCATTTGAACGCTCCAAAGATGTAATAAGGAGCTCAAGTACCTCAAATATTCTGTATCAAAATACGCGAAATATGAACTTTAGAAACAATCTCTCCCGTGTGTTTGGCCTCCCGAATCTTTAATGGCCCATACCATATTCCTTCCGCCAGCTAACAATATTTATGTCACACAAGTTAATTGCGGGCGTAACTATGTTTAAGAGTAAGAATTACACATTTCAGGAGTAAAACAAACGTAATGAAAGACACCAAATGTTTCAAAATAATTCAATAAGATTTGAGATAGCTTATTTTGATGAGGTGGAAACAAAACTTTCTTAAACTTACAAAAAATCTTAAAAGAATTCGATCCTAGTTAATGGCCACTGAATGGTAGTGTGAGCAAATGAAAGAGAGTATGATTTATGTAAAAAACCATGATCACATAAAAAGATAGAACCAGACAGCGGACGACCACAAACTGAATGAAAAATAATGCTTGGAGTACATTTGCGATCTGACAATATACACATTTGGCTGAAGAAATCTATTCCCATCTCAATACCCCAAAAAGGCTTTCTGCAACCAAAGAGTGATTCCATAACTGAAAAAGTGGGAAGGAGAGAGGAAGGGAAGAGAATGAAAGACGGAGTTATGGACTACTAAGGTGGGAACCGCGTCCCTTAAACCCCAAGCGGGAGACGGCAGCATTACAGGTAGGGAGGCCAACTATTTTTGAAGAAAATAAGGGAGATTTCTATATTTTTGACCAAAAATTAGGGAGATTGAGAACGCGGCAAAATTTTCAAAAAAAAAGAAAAAGGCAATGCAGTGTTTGTAAAAAAAATTAAAAAGAACTTTATTTTTTACTTTAAGAAGATCTAAATAAATTTTGCAAAAGATTTTGCTTCAGACGGTAGTTTGCCATCACTTTTTGCAAGTTCTAAAAATTCAGTGCAAGAATACGTGAAGTTCATGGCAACTTGCAGTTCTGATTTGATCAGCTTTGTACTGCTCCTATACCTAAAATCTGTCCACTTGTAATTTATAAGAGAAAATACTCTCTGTATGATCATTACTACCTGGTTTCCGCGTCGTTCTTGCCATCGCCATGTGCGATGCTAAACTCGCGTTTGTAGATCGAACACTTTGCTTTATAAACATAAGACTGTGCAGGTCCAATCCAGGAGTATACACTTTCCTATTACGAAAGATATGTGCACATATGCTTAATTTTCTTTTTTGGTGGCGTTTTAGCTTCGTCATCACTGTCCATTATTGAACTGTTGCCCCAATACGGCTCACAGGTGATGTAGAGTAACACCACTGAAACCAAATCACGCCAAAGCTCCACCAGCTGAGCAACACAAAAAACGGAAGAAAGAAAGTAAGTAGGTACGCGTCCATTGGTTTGACAGACAAGCACATTTAAACTCATTATACTATATAAACTATATAAATATCGGACCACTCTGGCGGAAAATCATTCACCCTTAAAACGATGGCAGACTACGTCATTGAAACGTCGGCGCAGTTTAACACCATTACCCGACTGGAAACCCGAGAACTCTTCATTTTATACTCATTGGTTGGTCATTTCTAAAAGAGATAAACGATAGAAAATACTCAATATAGAATCAATTGCGTCTGCTCTTGAACATTTAAACGAATTGCGACCGTTTCGCAAATTTTTAATGATTGAAACTGATTGATTTTACTTGAAAAATTACGGGAGAAATTCACCCAAAGAGAGAGAAAATACGGGAGCCGGAAGATCGTGAAAAAATAGGGTCAAATACGGGAGATCTCGGGAAATACGGTAGAGTTGGTCACCCTAATTACAGGAGACTCATAGATCTAGTAAGCGCGCAGTTACGCCCGTTTAACTGCTCCATCTTTCTTACCAGGATGTGAAATGTGCATGACTATTGCCTAATCGACTCACAATAAAGATGTGGAACTTATTCTACCGTGTTTATCGCCACTAACAGAGTTTGGCGATAGAGGTTAAAACAATTCAGCTATCATATTAAAAAGTAACTTTTAAAACAGGATTGAAGCCGTTCTTACCAATATGACTTTCAGCACGGCATTACTGGATTAGACGGTTTTGGGTGAGATGCAGTAATGGGATGGGTGTTGAACATTCACTGACGCGTTGATCGAACCTGAAGACTCATCACCACATAATGACATCGTACAATTACACGAAGGGAATACAGAAGAGTTAAATGACGCAGTATAAAAAGTTCAAGAGGTCCGAGCAAATTTGATGTTCATTTAAATTTCGAACTAAAAATGAGGATCATGCATTATTTTCAAAACCTATTCATTAGTACGTAGGCTTCATATTTTAAGTACATAGGAATAAAAAGCCGAAAACTGACGCAGTTTTAAGAACATATTTCTGATTGGAAATTATGCGCACTTAGCGGGGCCACGTCAATGAGAAACCTACGGATGACGTCAAGAAACAATATCTCTTCGAGCTACCTTGAGCATTTTCATGCTTGATTTAGCTTTCAAATCCTTAATGGATGAAATCAACAGTTTAGAGTAACTCTCAAAATGACAATGGACAACTTTTCTTTTATCTTCGTTGTTTGTGGTGCAGAGATGCAATACTCTGCCCTGAAGTCACGCCATAATGATGCCGTATTGGATCACGTGACTTCATAACATTTTTTCTAGCCTTTCAGAAGTCTCTACATTGCCATTGCTGCTAGCTTCTTAAGAAGAAATTTTTGAGGTGATTAGAAATGTAGCCTTCATGTACACTTGTCAACTATGATGACTAATTTTCAATCGTTTCCCGATTCCGCTCCTGAGGCCACAGTGTATTTCATATGTTCTAAAATATACGAAGAAGCGACAAGCAGAAAAGCTCCGTCTTCACTTCGCCGAATGTCAACAGTGCTTTCAGGGTTTCGACATTATTTACCTTCACTCCTTGCGTATCCCTCCGCCAATACTCTCAGGCCAATTTTCTTTCAGAAAAGAGATAAATTATTTACATTTTGAAAGGGCATTTGTTCTGGCTTTAATCAACATCCCCCTACTAGCACAAGAATACATCCTCCCTGTCAAATGTATTTTCCTTTTCTTTAGCGTCCTTTTCTTCAAATTCCCATCTCGCCTTGATCTTTCAAGCAGTCTCTCCCCCTCTAGCTTGTTTTCATTAACTGAGGGCCAAAGGATCTCCCCGCTGATTCATCCCTTCCACCGGTGCACGCATCAGTCGTTCTTTTCATAAGTGCCCGCCATGATCTTAAATTCTAATTTAACCTAGAATTTTTGCGCTTTAGAAGGCGCTATCTTCCCAGCCTTATTTTCAGATTTAAAACGATTTCCCAGGATCCTTTTCTCAAGTTGTGGCCTTATTTCGTCTCTCCTCCCAAATATTTTCCTTCCTTAGAATACCAAAAAATCTGCTATTTCATCCTGACTATTCTTTATTATTTTTTATTGTAAATGCCGCCCTTAGTTCTGTAAATCATCGAGCATGTAGATACTAAAATGATAGTGCGAAATTCAACAGAGAAAAAATCATCCGCCTTGATCTAGATTCGAACCCGGATCCCTTGATTTCTGGCCGGTCAAGGCGGATGATTTTTTTCTCTGTGAAATTTTACACAATTGTGCATTGCGGGTGACTCCGTAAAAGAGGAACTCCGTGGTTAGTCCCGGATAACTTAAAATCTGACTAAAAGAATACCTACAATTATGTTTTCAAACTACCATTTTTTATGCTTAAGAATTCAGATTCCGATATCGCAAAAAACAGCGTTATTAATGTCTTTTTCATTTTTATTCAGAGTAGTTTAAAATAAATCCTTAAGTTTATGGAAAGCCTTGTGTGAGCACCATGAATAACTAAAAAAAACTTCAAAAATATTTTAGCTGTTAAAAAATGAAATCATAGAGAAAATATCTTTTCCATATTAACATTGGGCAATGACGAGTTATAAAAAGGATAAACTGTAAAATTCTGTTAATAATTTGTTTTTCCTAATTTCGGCGGATTTTGAAATCGCAAATAAGCTGAGATGACTCCAGAGGGATGTGCTGAATTCGGTACATTTGACATGAAAGACACTGCAAATATCTTTATTTATTCGCTGTAATGTTAGAGACGGAAAACAATGGCCGAGTAAAACAAAATCATGTTTAAGCGGATTTAAACGAGAACATTGCCTATTACGATCGGCACATAAAAATGCTTTGTTTACCAATTATAGTCTTAAACCTCTAGATAATTTAACGGCAAAGAGTACATATTGTCTCATATTGCATAAAGTTATGGTTTTAACACGAGCTTTAAAGTTCAACCGTATTTAAAATGGAAAAATAGAAGCAGAGAGACTTCATAAAATGCCCTAAAACGTATTCGCCATCTCTCGGAAAAAATTTAGTTAGTTGTGCGCAGTTTCGCAATGCCCAAGTGAAATTCACAGGCGGTAAATGCTCATCCAGAATCGATTTCAACAAGCTTTCAGATCAATCATACGTTTCGGGGGATGCGGAGAGAGAGGAAGACGGTGGTACATACACGCGTTAATAGGGATTGGAAGTAGGAATCGGCAGCGGTTCGATGTGCGTTGATGAAAGGGAGCGGGCGGGAGTAGAAGTGAGGTGGCTGTTTGTAGAACTGAAATGGGAACAAAATTTAGCGCATGCGAGGGTGCTCCGGCGGGAGCGGCAGAAGGTATCAACCCCAAGCATTCACCACACTCCTCCCTATTACCGCCTCCGTATTTGCTCCTCCGAGCGTGCGTTTACAAGCCCCGCCGCGCTCACCATCCCCTCGTCCTCCTCTTTCTCACTACCATCTCTCTTCTTGCACCCCAACCACTTTCCCGCTCTCGCATCTCTCTTTCACACTCTCTCTCTCTCTCAACTATCCTTCATCCATTCCACCACTCTCATTTCCACGAGGGATTTCATTCCCTGTACACTCAGCCGTCGCGTCACCGCTCTCGATCCGTCTCTCAACAATCCCGTCCCAACCCAACGACAACTCGGTGAAAACGCCTCCCGATTGCCAACATTTTTCTCGATTGCTCTCATATTTTTCACTCTATTATCTGACCTGACCGATTTCAAAAGTCCACCATTTCCCCACATGCCCGCTCACACTTGGTACAAAAACTACGTTACCAGAAAGATAAGAAAAATTAAAAATATAGAATGTTACACCACAATTCTAGGATAAAAAGTGGCACGGTAACCATAGATAAGAAACATTTTCCAGATTATTTAATGACAAAATTTACAATACCACATACTTAAAAAACACACGACCCGAGTTTCAACGCTTAAGCGTCATCTTCAGGCGTTTTTGCCGGGTTTACAATGTCTTATATACAAGCTTGGTGAGGGGTGCTGGTGAGCTATTAAGCTGGTGTGGATGCGGGTTTAAGGTCAGTAGCAGTGATTAGCGGGAAGTTCAGTGGGGAGAGGGCATTTCGGGAGGCAGCTGTGAGAATGGGAGATGAGGACGGGTACAAATACTAATTTAAAAATTTTCAAGTCTAGGTCATGCAATGTCTTTACAATTTCCAGCTGCTCAAGTAATCCTAGCTCACGTCTATGGGTTGAAAAGCATAAAATATGGAGATTAAAATCACTGTGGAGGTCATGGTTTAAAAGATGTTTCGCAAAATTACTCTTAAATTCACAATTGCTAAAATAGATGGGGGATTAAAAACACCAGGCATCTACCACATCCCATGTGAATGCGGGAAGGTGTACATCGGTGAAACTGGCCGCACTATAGAAAAACGCTTAAAAGAACATGATAGGTGCATCAGGCTCTTTCGCCCCGAAAAATCCACATTAGCGGAACAGAGCCTCGAGAATGAACACAGGATCAATTTCAAAGGGACCGAGATCCTTCACCACGCCCCGAGTTGACCGGATTGTGAAGGAGGCTGTGGAAATCAACAACCACAGAGACAACATCAACAGAGACAGAGGTTTTCAGATCAGCAATGCATGGAAACCAATCATGAGTCTCATAAGAAAAAGAGGGCCAATCAGCAGCAAGCTAGCCCATCCACAGAGCATACATAAAGTGATACCCTCCTGGTTAAAATTATCACACCGAGGACGATGGCAGACTACGCCTTCGAAACGTCGGTGCCAAAAACCACCATCACCCGGTTGGAAACCCGAGAGCTAGACATTCTAAGTATTCGCCGGGAAAGCCTTAAATCTTACAATTGTTAAAATAGGCTAGCTGATGTTCTTTGACTCTAGAGTTTGACCCACATACACACATTGGCAGTCACCACACTTTTACGCAGAAATGCCACTCCTCTTATTTGGATTCAACGGGTCTTTACTCTTGTCGAATAGGGTTTTTAAGATACTTGGGGGTCAAAATGACAAGTCATTTATTGCCATTTAGACCCCCAAGTAACTTAAAAACCCTATTCGACAAGAGTAAAGACCCGTTGAGAATCCAAAGAAGAGAAGTGGCATTTATGCGTAAAGGATAGGTGACTGCCAAGGCAGAACATTGTGAACACGGTAAAAACACCTGGAGATGACGCTTAAGCGTTGAAACCGGATCGTGTTTTTTAGTATGATAAATGTTATCATTACATTTTCTGAAATATGGATTGCCACTAAGGACCAAAGGAACTTATTATAAATAAATATATAAATTATTTTTTAAAAATATTATTAAGAGGAGAAGGGAAAACAATCTTTTAAATGGGGTGGGGGTATAAGATGGAGGGAAGAGTATGTGGTCCCCTTAAATATATATCAACTCAAAATGGGAGTTGTTTTTGCCGCTAGGATTAAAAAGAATGGAATCCTGGGTTTCACCGTATACGTCACGAGCAGCTGACGGGGAGAGAAAAACATGTGAGGAGAAAGGGAAAATCCTCGTCGCCACTCCTCCCCCCACATACGCCGCGTATACTTTCCCTTCAAACCCTTTTCTCCCTGTCATTTCCCTTGAATTTCTTTCACCTTTGCCCTTCCTCCCGGAATGCCTACCCTGGATCTAAGTCCCTCGACACATCTCCCTCACCAAGGGACACCGCTCTTCATCTACCCAGCATCCCATCAAAATTGGTCCAAACCAGTCCGTACACCACGATTCATACCTCTTCCTTGGTCTCTCCGTTACAGAAATCAGCGCATCCACTCCCCACAGCCGAATTCTCTCACGCAATCCTCCTTACATGCATAGGGAAATGAAGAGGGAGCTGTGAATGAGATGAAACTCCCTTTACATTTTGGACACACCCAGTTAAGTTCTAGCCTCATCATCATAATTATATTTTAGTATCATTATTGGACCTCCAGCACGTCCCTACCTTTCCTAATGTTTGACATTTTTTCCTCAAATTTCGAATCTGACAGAATAGTTGCTTGTGTTCCCCGTTTCTTGACTTTATCATTCCTCTTAAACAGGATCAAACGGTGATTTGTTTGTAGACCACTGGGATAAATCCAAAATTAGATTATACACTGCCATTGAGAGTCAGCCACCAACAATAGTTTGGGCAACAGTAACTACAATTTTCATTCATTAAAACAAATTAAGTACGAGGGCTATTCGAAAAGTTATGATAAAAACACTCTACAGAAAATAATATTTATTCAGTCTTCGAAATCTACATGCTCTTTTTCGAAGTAAACCCCGTCGCGTCGGTTCTAAAACACTTCTGTCCCAGTTCCTGCCACTTTTTAAACACGAACGCCAAACTATATTTCTCGAGCTCCTTGCACCGCGCCTCCACAGCTTTGAAGAACTCGTCTTGAATTTGCGTCCCCTGAGCGGAAACTTGACTTCCGGGAAGAGCCAAAAGTCAGAAGGGGCCAAATCTGGATTGTACGGTGGGTGGGGTACAGTAGAAATGCCGCGAGCATTCATTAAATCAACTGCAGTGAGAGCGACGTGGGGCCGTTCACGCACGGCCGAGACACGATTGTATTTGCACCGGTGTGAGGAGGCACGACAGCCATCTCCAAGACACGCGTCACATGGCCAAATATCGTGCAAAATCTAAAACGCGCAGCCAACTGAAAAGACATAGACATGAGGCGAGCCCCTTAAGAAAGATTCATCGATGATAGCGGCAGCTGTATTCTTTACAACCTCGGTGTGAGACATTGAAGGGCGCCCCCGTGCGGCTCGTCGGCAATGCTTTCTCTACCCTCCTAGAACGCTATATACCACTTGTAAAAGGTCACATGGTTCCTCATCATCTTCACCATACACCGTAGGTAATAATTCATACGCATCTCTTCGGTTCTTCCCGAGTTTTACAAAAACTTTCGTGGTACAACGTTGCTCTTACTTTTCATCCAAGCTGGACATCGTAGGCGAATATCTAACACACGTTACGCGAATCGTCACATACGTTCACTTACAGCACCGATCGACAAGAACTGGTCGTTGTAGATGTCTAAAAGAATGGGCTAAAAGATGGAATGCAGTATTGCTACCCTTCGCAAAACATTTTCCCTCAAGGTCACTATTATCATTACTTTTTGAACAGCCCTCTTATTTGGAAACATTTCTTAGTTTTTTAGGGGCATAATTGCAATTCATTTTGTAACTATAAACCTCTGATATCGTAACATGGTGAGTATTAAAATAAATCGAACGAGTGAAACACTCAGGTTAGCTTAAATACCTCCTCAGAGGCACAATAAA
This sequence comes from Ceriagrion tenellum, assembly GCA_963169105.1. Lineage (NCBI taxonomy): Eukaryota > Metazoa > Arthropoda > Insecta > Odonata > Coenagrionidae > Ceriagrion > Ceriagrion tenellum. The sequence continues at coordinate 56,024,347 of OY720632.1, read as the reverse complement.
AGTTATAGTAGCAATTAAATCTTTCATATAAGCCCAATAGCTCAAGTCTTTAAAAACACTGACGAGATGACATCGTTCACTGAACTGATAAAACTTAAATACGCAGAGGTCTCCAGTTACAAATGTCCGGGAAACAATGCAGTCATTTGAGGCTTATTTCATAATTAATTCATCAACATACTCTGAATAAAATCAATGGTTGGCGAAGTGTTTTCATTTTTAAGATGAACATACTCTGATTAGCATTTTACAGGAATGGCACTAGCAAAAAAACTAACAATTTTCCAAAAACAAAATAGTTCATTCCACAAATAAAACTTTATCATTGGAAAGCTGATTTTGCTTCTCTAATTATGGAACCTGAATCCGCATTTCATATTCCTCATGAAGTTAATTCATTTTTTCATTATTAAGCAGCACTTACAACAACCATTTGAGGAGTCACAGATGCATCATCTTAAGTGGTTCGTTCTGGAAGACAATATTTTTGTAGCGAGGTAATCCTATTCCATTATACTCGAAGGAGCTTTTATATTTCTCCATCGAAAATTTAGTCTTCGTTTAGAGATGGAAATACAAAATGACGATTCATGACAAAAATGTGACCAATTCCGAAAATGGCAAATCCGGAGAAATATCAGCACATAAAATGCTGAAGCATAGCTTATTAGCGGCATTTCACTTTTTCTCCCATCAGAACTTGAAGGTTCATGGAACCCGGATCCAAAAACTCATGAGAGGAAAAGGAGATAGAATATCAACATTCTGACTCACTGAAATGAGTTGCGGAGCTTTTTATATAGGAGGGTGGGGGGTAAACTAAAGGTGAAAGTGGTGGAGGATTGGCGGAGCAGGGGAATAAGAGGACACGGGGTCCTCGACTACACTCTCTGCAGCTCTACTTCGTCACTCGTCGAAAAATGCTAACGACATCAATCGTTTGTTCGCCTTTCCAAAAGATTAGCTATCGCAATTCTAAAAGATATCCTGTAAGCTCTCCCTCTTTGTAGATCATGTAGACTGTCTCATTTGATTTCATTTTCTGCATGAATTAGTACACCGTTTAGTAAGAAAATAGTAGTATTGGTATTACTAATTAGAAGCAGGATCTTAGCCCACGTACTCCATGTTCACCATTCTCCTGGTTTATGGTGTGACTGGGCATTGTTTTACTGGCAGCTTCTTGTCTTGAGTCTATCACAAAAAGGAGAAATCTTGGTTCACCCTCGTACTTAGACGAGTTTATAGAGCCTGGTGTAGAATTGCTCAATGCTATAAGCCCCAGAGGTAGCGAACACGGTATTATGAAAATGTGGATGAGCTACATTCAACGATTATCATATTTGGAAACACTTAAAATTGGAAGCAACGACTCATGTAGGAATGTTGCCTAAAAAATAAACATTATATTACCACGGTAAATGACGTACGGCTCATTGGTGTCGACAGAGGACAAGAATTTCTAGAAAGTCTTAACATATAACAGAAAGTCACTACTGCTCCAAAATAACACTGCCAATTCCATCGGCCCCTCAGGATTCTGTCCTCACTCACTTCAACTAACTTCAGTCCCTCCACGACGAGTGCGGGACGACTTAGCTGGTACAGAGCGACCAAAAGCGTAAGTATGTGCAATAAATTTTTGCGGAATCCGTCACGTCCTCTATCAGTTCCTGTTTGGTAGTCGATAGTTTAAGAAGTGGCACGTAACATAAAATTTGCTTAATAAGGGAAAAAACTGATTGAAAGTGAAATATAATGTAAGCACCATGTCTCATTTAGACATCGTTGAGTAGAATTCAATTACTCTAGACTCCAAAGCTAGTTTATCAAAGGAAAAAGTGATATGCCTGACATTAAAAAAATATAAATATCACCATGAGTATCATTGTTATATAAATATCAGTGAAAGTGATCAGCACTGCATGAGGATTCGTCATTATCTTAAGCAGACACGTCTTTATCTTTAAGTCAACACGGCAAGAACACCCGGATAGCCTTCATCAGCAGCTCCACACCCCGAAAGCCTTTACTGCAGCATGTTTACAAAAATTGACGATGAAGGCGCGCCAGGTTTTGGAATCTTTCAGAACTGCCGTTCGTTACTCTTTAAAGATTTAAAACGTACCGTTTTATGATCACCAGTACAAGATTGATTAAAACCAATCTATTATCAACTATTTTCATATAGTTTACGCAATTTCCATTTGCTTTCACGACATGAAATAATGATAGTTGTAGTAAAATAATGCCGAATTTGTCGTTATTATTCTACATGAAGATTAGAAAAGTCTAATTTCAGTACTCGAAATTGATCGTTTTACATTTTTTGCAACGCATGTTGGTGAGGCCGCTGCATTGCATTCACTTTTTTAGACATATCGAAAAAGAAGAAGAAAATCTAATAATTTAAAGCAACGTCTCATACATTTGTTCATCCTGGAAAGATACTGTGAAAACATGGCTTCTTCCGTCGAGTACAAAATTGAAGCTAAACACATCTGCTAAAACCGTACCTCAAAATGCACTATGTGAGTCTTCGCGAGTATTCTGTTGGTTACTAATTTATGATATTCTGTTATTAGCTTTGAAGAATCTTCACTTTTAGCTGGTGAAGAAGTCCGATTGCTGCGAACAAGCCAAGTTGTTTTCCTTTAACCTTGGAAATGTTTCCCATGCTCCCCTTCACCCACAAGGGCACATCTGTTGGATTTCATATAGAGACCCAGACAGCAGTAAGAGCCGTCGGCTTCAATAACCGAGGTCTCGTATTCGGAAGAGCGACACTGCAAGATTTGTGAACATTCCCTTGACAAACAACTTTCCACAGGAAGGGATTTTTTTACTCAATGTATACTTTGAATAACAAAATTAAGCAGCTTTTAATGACGAGGCAGAGTAAACACTAACACCTTACGCCATATTACGTAGAAAGGATGAATGACTAACGCTTTAAATCGCTTGTTATATCAAGTACACAATTGGATTCATGTTTTAGGCATTCGATGCGGATATAATTTAGGCGAAGGATTGAGTTTGATCTCATTAAATTGATTGGAATATTTTCCTATCAAAACCGAGATTTAAACGATACTTAAAAAATAATACTGATCGCCATGAACAAGATGAGAACCAGTTACGACATCGTTTGCCCTACTGGCGTCACATTTTGTTACCGTTTCAACGGGTCTTGTTCCCAGTTCAATATATTCATTCCAACTACGCCATGCCAATATCTCTCCATAGCCTCCACATGTACTTAGAGAGAGTTAATTTTGGTAACACCTTTCTTTGGATACTTCCAGCCTCGGCTTCCCTTTGAACTTTAAAGCTGTGGGTTGAAGCAGTGCTGTAACTGTGACATGATTGAATAGGTTAAGAGAATAAAATATTTGGGGGTAACTTTTAATTAATATTTGAAATGGAAATGCCACATAAATGATTCAACTAAGGTTCTTCGAGATTTTGTCCAAAGTGTATTTTATTCGTTATAAATGTCCAATATACCTCCTGTATGACACCCTTGTAGGGTCTATATTAGGTTATGGCTTTATTTGTAGGGGGAACCCATAATAAGTCTTTTATTTCCAGCTATATTGCTGCAGAAAAAGATAATTAGGATTATAACAAAGAGTAAACGATATGAGCATACCAATGCATTATTTATTCGTCTAAATATCCTTCCAAAAAAATACATGTTTATTTTTAAGGTTCAAAAATTACTTTTTTAAGAAGAGGTAACATGCCCACGGTTTCTGGAAGCGAGCATGATTATAATCTACGATGGAAGCATAATACGCCGCTTCCAAAACCGAGTCTCACATTGTATACGTATCTCACATTGTACATATAATCTTTTTTGTATTTGGGGCCAAAAGTATTTCATGCCTTACCGGATTGTATTAAAACCATAAGGAACGAGAGAATTTTTTTGGAATTGTCAAAGGCATAGATAGTGGCACATGGTAGCATTGATGTTTTATGTTAATAATTTGTTCTGATGTTATAAACTTGTACATCAAGTAACAAGCTCGATGAAGTAGTCTGTATTCATTGTTTTTCTGTCCATAATTGGCGCAGAATGAAGTGGATTTATGTTAATTTATTTAATATGCTCTGTATAAAAAGTTTGGTTTCTTAGCAGCAATGCATTTCATGTATTGAAGGCAGCCTCCCCACACGTCTGTGACCTTGAGGATGCCTAAAGCTCCATAAAAAATTGTAAATTAAGTACACAGTACTATATGTAATTGCGGAGTAAAAATATATATTATTATGTTATAAATACTAAAAGGAATCTCAGTAAAAAACAAGTTATAGGGCCTTAATAAAAATATCAACAAAAAGAAAAGAAGCGCAACACTTATCCTTACATAAAAAGAATAATTACACCGATAAATTTATTAATATTAGCATAGAAGAAAAATATAATATTCCTCCTCTGTGAGAAATAAGGCACGTGCCCTGGCACACGTCCAGTTGTCCGGACAAAGAGGCGCTGCTGCTTTCAGCTTCATATTTCTTACAAATCATACCATGCATTCTTCATTCAAGTAACATATAGGAGTCACCTTTCAAAGCAACAAGTAATTTATCTGACTAATGCCCATTCTTTTGGCATAAGTACTACTCTCATTCCCAGCCACCACACCACCACCTTTCAGAACTCATTCCAAATATACTCAATAAAATTTTGGAACTACCTCCCTATATCCTTCAAACAAAGTTCATCAGATAAATCCTTTAAAATGAAATTATACGAATATCTTATGCAACAACAGAGCAACTGCAGTTGATTATTTGGTTATTACACCTAAATATTAGTCATTAGTGTAAAACGGTTATGAAAAATGTGCACTGAAGTCAATAAAAATTATGTATCTAATCAATAAATGGATGAATTAATAAATGGATTAATCGCGTAAGTATTACAATTGCAATAATACGCAAACAACACACCCAAAGAATGAAGCACTTGACACCGAAAACCGCACGAAAGAAGACTCAAGGGAGACTGAAAAGTGAAAGGTATGTGACAACGTTGTCAGGGTCGGTAGGGGGATGGGGTGGTGACGGGGTTCAGCTATTGGCTCTAGGATACGTGAGTCCCGTTATGAGCTCCCTGGCCCCTTCCACTTTTCGAGCTGTCATCGGACTTCTTTCGCCGTGGCGACTGTACACATCTTTATTTACATTATACTCAGCGAGCCACCTCATGGGTGTGCGGCAGTTTTAGGGATATGGCCATCCGCGTCGTGCAAACGCTTGCCTTTCTGATTTGACCTTAGTAAGTAATCTTGGCCAACCCTATAGCCTCCGAGTCTCTAATGGCGCCCTGCCTAATCCTTTTATCAGCTTGGCAACACTTTTGGTTCGCTCCCAAAAGTTTTTTTTTACAGCCGTCTGGCTGCTGTATTAAAGAAATCTCGAGAATCAAACCTTTCTGCGCACGGTTCCAAATAGTCACGGCGTACAAGAGTATTGGTCTAAATAATGTTTACTAATCTTTCGCGAAGAGTGCTCCAGTTTTTGGCAATTTAATGCGAAAATTTGGTGTGAATTTTTTGTAGTGGAATCATTCACTTCGCAAAGAGGCTTATTTATATACATCTACATCGACGAAATACCATGCAAGCCACCACTAAGGTGTGTGGCACGGGGTGATTCCACACCAGGCATGCAGCACTCATCCCAGTTCAAATTAGAACCGCGCAAGTTCCCCCGAATGCCTCGCGCAGGCAAAAGCAGTCAGGACAACGGTATGCAGCCAGATCAGAAACCAGGAGAGTGACACGTAGAAGAACATGCTACCATGCAGTACACTGTATATAGTGGCAATGTTTCCAATATATTGCCGATAAACAGATTCGGGGGATGGACTCGTGGGCCAACTTCATGCCGTCCGCGTTTCAACCTCCCTCCTACCTTCCAATCCTCCAAAAAACCTACCCATCAACTCGTATTTCTTTCCTCTCGCTTCCAAGTCTCTCTCCACTCAGCCGATCTACTCAATTCCCAATCGAATTCCCAGAGTGTTTCACCAAAACTCTCACCCATTTCTCCTATCCACATCTATGTCGTTTCCTTGAGCCCTGCAGCGAATTCTCCCGATTTCCTTCCACATTAATCCTTTCATAATTCGTGTATTTCTCTCCTTTCTGCCTCTCTCCTTTTCGCCTTCTCTCCTACTTCCATCTCCGTCCAAAGTAGCTCGTGCCTACTCGTCTCTGACAGATATGTTTTCGTCTCCTTTCCTCGTTGTCACTCCCTCGACAGCACATTTCTCTTCACATATCCGGTAACATTTAACATTCCATCCAACACCCTAAAAAACGTCCTCTCCACTTCTTATTTCATAAAACTTTTTTATTTCCTTTCAAAGCATTATGCATTTAATTTTCCCAGCATATATATATATATATACAGGTAAAAAAATTACGTTACATTTAATAAGGAATAAGATATTTTTAAGGTCTGTTAAAACATCCTTGTAATAGGCAAGAAAGTTTGACAGTTCACAGAAGTGGTATCTCTTCTGGTAATTCCTCCGTCATGTGAGTTAACCTATAAGCATCTTGTAAAAAAACACACATCGGTGATTTGAACACTGACGTCGAGCTTGTCTAATCTTCGTGTAAAAAAAACACGAAATAATCCATTAAACTTAATTTAAAATATTATAGTTTTACATTGTGGATGTTAATGAATAATGGTTAAACTATGGAAAAATAGTACACGATTAATTATTAATTCCGCTCAGAAAATATGACCAGAAGATGAGCATCTTGATACACCGAGAGTCAACAAATGGTATATTTTAAATCTTGTTAAAATATCAAACAGTGAGGAACCGAACGTATTCAGAAACTAGCTAGCTATTAATGCTAGATTCCACGACTAATATTTTATCTATAAAAACCCAGTTTCTCTTACCATTCGCCACTTCTTAACCACCGAATTGCTGGAGAGGAATAGCCTAAGAATATGGCGGAATGCGGGAAAACTTGTTACAGTCATTGTCGCTTTTAGTCACGCTGTCTTGAATGAACTTTTGTAAAACCGCATTTGAGCTTTTTCAAACGGAGTTGACATCTAACAAGCGGCTTCTTTCTGTCGACGTCTTTAACTTTTAAACCGTTATCACCAATACAATATGTCATCATTGACTGCAGCTCTCCACACATCCCTCACTAATGCTAGTTCCCTTACCTCCTGGAATCTCTTCTTTATGTACTTTATTCTTTATTTGGTCCATGAACTTATTCCTGGGTCTTCCTCTTTGGACTTTTCCCTCTATTTTACCTTCAATTATGTTCCTAACAAATCCATTGTCTCAAGGTGTGTCCAATCCATCTCGTTCTTTTTTCTCTGTGGTGTTCCATATCGTCTTTTCCTCTCCTACTCTTCTGCACACTTCATCATTTCTCATTTTTTCCATCCATTTTATCTCCAGCATCCTCCTCCAGCACCAGGTTTCGAAGGCTTCTAGTCTTTTCTGGTCAGCTTTTTCCACGTTTCCACGAGTGCCACGCTCCAAAAGATGGTTTTCACATACTGTTTCCTGGTTTGTAGTCCTATCTTCTTTGAGCACAGCAGTTGTTTCCTTATAAGCTCTTCTAGCCTCTTCTTCAATATAGCATGGCAGAACACGAATTCAGACTCTTTATTTCGTATCGATTGAGTCACACGAGAAGTGACCATGACCGAAAACTCTTCGAAAATCGCGTACTTCGGCTAGTTTCGTTCCGTTTTTCATACTTGAATCAAACGAATCATACGACACTGCGGAGCGAAATCACACTGTTACTAACCCTCTCAGACTCCGCTTTGCAATTAACTTCCCCCTTTCCTCCAAATTCTCTTTCCCTACCGAATGAAATTTGCAATCAAGGAAGAAAAAGATGATGGAGTTCTTATCATTCCCGAATATGAGAAGGGTCTAAATACTGTTGCCTAACATTTGCGGAAATCGCTACCCAATTGATTGAATGGAACCTAGATTTAGTGGCACACACTCAATCGCGTGATTCAAAGGCGTAATTCATCGCGTAATTCATCCAGTGGACTCACATGTGTTCGTAGGCCTAACACTGAAGTTGGTTGTCAATTGATGAGCCAAAAATAGTTTTAGATATCTCGTCATTAAAATTAAACTTAAGTGCGTCAACATGTAATCACGTTATTTTGCTCAAGCAACCGCTTCAGGTTTCATTACCTCCATATTCACTTCCGCGGGGCAGACATTCGACCAAAAAGACAAAGCAGCCGTTGTCCGAGGCGACTTCTCAGCCTTCCATCCTTGGTCTCTGTCCTAAAGGAACATGGGCGTGGCGACAGAGTACGTAATGGCGCGATGATAAAGCAAGGCCGCGAAGACAGGAAGACCGAGGCAGGGTATAAGTGAAATTAGGGAACACTGGGCAGTAAGGGGGAGTGGATGGCGCAAAGGGAGGAAGCGGGGTGGTGCAGAAAGGGCACCAAGCGACCATTAACACGGACGCAAAAGGCCCAAGTGTTTTTCTTCCACCTCCACTCCCTCCGCCCGCCATCCTTGCTCGTCATTCCAAATGCCACGCTTCCCATCTCTCCCCACCTTCGTCTTTCGCTATTCCCTTTAATTTCCTTCCTCCACCACCTTCCCATATTTCCCCCATCACGACATTCATTCAACGAGGTTTCGGCGGTATTCCCACGCTTCATCAAGTTTTCTTCCCCTTACAATACCCAGCGAAGCTCGACAATCCCCGATCCAGACACTTATATTATGCACCAACGTAACCCATCTGCACGTGTTAGATGAAGAATCCCTTCGCCTTCATCGTAAAATGGTGGCCAAGGCGGCCTGGTCTAGCAGCGTGGGCTGGAGGAGTTGCCTGAGGACGTGCCGTCAAAAGAAGACATAACGTCACCAAAATCTGTACATACATAAGCGATGTCACTACGACACACGAGAGACAGTGTTGAGCTGTTCACGTGTGGACATGTGCCTTCGCGCTAATAAAAACACCGTTTCTTAAGCTGAAATCAGATATTACCATCATCTCTAACACACTCATCACACGACACTGTCGTTACTGTAAGCTGTCCCCTCCATGAGTCGAAGTTAACTTATGCAGAAACGGGCGATTCGTTTCGAACGAAATGAAATGTTCCGCAATCCTTCTAAATTTCGAGTCATTCGGAAAGATTCTAGATGAAAATGACACTCCCCTTTTCTTGTTCATCAAAAATAAAACAAACTTTCTCCATATTTCTGTTCGCCTTTGAATATTGCACTAAATGTTTTCCAGCTTCCTCTCGCTGTATTAGCACCAATCCAACCCACGATGTTATCGTTTGGAATAACCAGAACGATGGTTACAAACGCGGATTAATGAGGAATTTGACGCCAGCGTCCGAGCTAACGACGCGATGCGACTGTGGGTGGCGTGAACGGGGCATACAGGGGAGTCGGAAGATAGCCTTCTTTCCAAACCGCCAGCCCCTTCGACAGAGGACTAAGCCCACCTCCTCATTCTGCCGAAGGAAATCCGGAACACTGCTTTAAAAAAAATCCTTTGGCAGAATTAGTTCAACTCCGAATATTATGATCGACGCATGTTGTAATACCACAGAATAATTGATTTCGTTTCATCCTTGATAATTACGGAAGTGCCCACAACTATTGGAATCAATATAAGCACCATTTTCGGCAGATTGCTGTCATTTAGTTTATTGGCTTTTTGTCCCACACAGCCACCAGTTAAAGTGTAACTATTCAACACTACATTTAGCGATTAATTCATACTCTTTTATTGTTGGAGTCTTCCCCGAATGCTTCACGCTGACAACCAAAATACTTATTTTGCCTGGGCTATTTGGGGAGGCGTCCGAAAACTTAGGTCATTTGCGTTCTTAAAAAAAATGGTGTATTGATTGGCATGGGAAACATTACCCCGGGAATGAATAAAGAAAAGGAAAGAATCATGGAATCGGCATCAGCCTACTCTTCACATCCACTACTCCATGTGCTGTGCCCTTTACGTAACACCCAAGGAAGAATCGGAGTTTTACTGATAGTATTTCCACAATACGAACGCCGAATTCGAACCCAGTCCCTCAGAAAACGCATTCTAGCCACCTAACTACTCTGATCTAAAATATATTCATATTCACTGCGCATAATGCCTGCCCACAACGGCCTCCATTTTCAACATACCAGACCAGATAATGGGCACATACAAAATTGTCGTGCGTTTGCCCAACTGCACCATACTTCGTCGTGCAATTGAACTCAAAGGGGTCGAAGTGTAAGGATAAAAAAACGGCTTAAATCCGTTTGCTTGTGCCGCACAAAATTTTAGCTGCTCTTGAGGCCTCGTGGATGGGTCGACACTCATTTAGTCGGACCCCAACTCCAAATCCGAGCCTCGGCGTCTACCCCTCACCGCGAGTGGGTAATGGCACATACTGACCAGCCGCACCATAGTTTATAACTTTTGAAAGTTAAAAATTAATCCAAGCATTATTTTCTTATTGGTATTGTTTTAGTCACTAAATGATAAATATAGAATGATAAATAGTATAGCTAAATGAGGGTCGACCGGAGCTTGGAGAGCAGGTAAAATTTTATGCGGCCCCAGCAAACGGATTTAAGCCAAAGAAAAAAAAACAATTTTAATCAACTCTCTTGAAGCTTCCAAAGAAGATTTCTGTCGCTACAGTATTCTATAGGAGCTCTAAATCTCGTAGGACATGCAATTTTTTATTTATTCATCTAAATGTTAAATGATTTTACATCAGTCCTTAGCGAGTGATGGATAACAGTAAAAATACGTTTAGTTTAACGCAGAAAAACGCATTTCCAACGTAATTCACAGTATTGCTGAGGATATTTTATTAATTGCATTATTGACCTTCCATTTTTCCAGAATTTATTTTTTCTCGTCACTGCTTACTCCAAAATAGTGAAAGAAATAAAAAAATGGCACTAGCGGAGTGCGTGATATAAATATTCTAATCTAAAGAACGTCCCCTAATTAAATTTTAACATAATTTATTACGAATTCTTAATGATTTTGTTGAATTGAATTGAATTTGACAAATTAATTTTAGCGTTATAAAATGGATGCGTAACAGACAGTAGGCATTTGGTTTAACACATAGATTGATTCGTTTTAAATGCCAGCTCTGCTGTCGTGCTCCATGTGTTCCTGAGACCTTTCCTTAACTAGGGGGATAACAACCGGGCCATACCTCCAATGGCAGAAAAATGTCACTATTTGACCTTTCAAGAAACCATCAACCTTTAGTATTATGCTAGTGTTATTAGAGGTAGCAATTTTTTCTCGAACACGACTCTCGTATCTACCAATACGACGAGAGAGACTTTTTTCTGGTCCTTAAATGAACAGAATGATCAACTGATTATTCGCCAAATTATCTTCGCTACTTTGAGATTCTAGTATCACTTGTCACAAGCTCTCTTAAGAATTAACTAAATAACACCTCAAGCAGATCAATCGTAAATTAAGATTTATTTAAATAATACTAGGAAAATGTGACGAGAAAGTAATGACGCGATATTTTTTTTTCTCAGAAGCGATCGAGATCCTAATGCTAAGCCTAGTATATGGAAATGCTCTCCCTTCCAGAGGAGACAAGCGATCTCTTTTCACCTCATCTAGGGAAGCCTAGTTGCAGTTTGACCATTAAACCAAAAAACTCATTTCCTGCAGTATAAAAATATATAATGGGAAACCCTGTGTCCAGCATCGGCTGGCTTATTTTCAGCATCGGAAACAGAAAGAAATGTAACGCTACCTAATCAGGGAGAGGATTGCAGAATAAAATGTAGGCATTCTCCCACACAAACAATATAGCCTTCCAATTTGATTTTCAGTTTTTATAAATCTCAACATCGAAACACATGACATTTATTCATCCTCCTGCAAAGAAGTAAAAATTCAAGTCGATCAGTCTTTAAATTTAACGCATGAGCAACTATCTCTCCTTAATGCGTTTCGGTCTGAGAAAATTAAAACTTACCTAACCTACCTTATCTAACTTATTTTATTCAAACTATCAAAATAAAGCCTATGGGACTGGTCGTGGAAAAAATGTCATCCGCCAAGTGACTGTGTAAGTATTAAGCGAACTCGACAGGTAGAATAAAAAAATGTAAGTATGCCACCGAAGCAAGGTTTCGCCATCTACTCGATCCAACCGATTACTACTGACTCCAAACACCAAACCGTCAACAACTTCCCTTTTAGGGTAGACTTATGAGTAAGAACAATCCTCCACCATAGTTTAATCGCGTTGGTTATTCAGAAAAAAGAAACTGAAGGTGTTCCACGAGTTTTCGCCAACGTGGTACTGTGAGGAGCTTTTGAGGCTAGGCTCAGTGAGGCTAGTTGCTTTCCCACCATGAACAATTGTTATGCACATTTTCTACATTTTTCTATCAGAACTTTGAGTGGAGTAGTATAAGCGATCCGTATATTGGAGGGATGGGGCGTAAACAATCAATACCAACCAGACCCTAGTGACAACACTCCGGGTCCACATTTCTCTTCCTCACCAAAAGTAAATCATATGCATCAACTCGACAATAAAACTCACTTCTTGCTCCCACGCGTCGCGAAACTGGAGACCTTAACCAATCAGTAACTCTGCCAGGGACAATAAAGAGAGCTCAAACTTTCGAGCAGAGAGAAAATCGGAAATCGTTATTAACAAAGCCTGTCCTTGTCGAAACGAAAATAGAATACGACCAAAAACAGATAATTTGAAATTCAGGAAATCATGTGGCTTCCTCCATTTATTCACAAGATAATTTCGCAATTACAGGAACACAGTTCAATGGCCTTCCAATAAAGCGTCATTTTAAAAGGGCCAAGTTAATTGACTTGCCTTGATCTCGTAAAATACCAGAGTAACGGCGATAAATTAGCACTGCAACACATGGACAGCTTCCCAAACGCAAATCTGCATAAATCAGTTTCAAAATCAACTCGTGTTCCTCGCTTCGCCTTCCCAGAATCCGATAGCGGATAAAGCAGTTGACGCGAAACACGCCATTTTTTCTTGCAGCGACTCAATTTTGAAAGAGTGTACGCTTTAAGCCGGATGGATCATAAGTTTCAAGGACCGCATGAAATTGAGAGGAAAAGGGGAAATACCTTCCTCCTCGATTCATGATTAGCCGCCAACTCTATCTGACTGTCGTGAAAAGCTTAGCCTTACTCTCATAATTATGCTGCAAGCCGCCTTATTTTCTGACGGCATCTGCAAATATTTCACAACGCCCGACCTACTACGGTAAGTCAGACCAAGAGCAATAAATTAGGAAAACAGACCATTGAACGGAGAGGTTTAAATGTTATTTTTTCGCAAACTATAAGAGATCATAATAGCAGCCGTTGGAAATAAATGATAAGATGATTTAATAGGTTGAAAAGTTAATTAGCTAATTATTTGCTTCACATTTCAGAAGTAGTATTACTTTTCAGAAGTAGTATTACTACATTCTCACATTTTCAGAATCACTATGAATAAACGGCGGCAAAATACATAAATTCTCATGGTTGCTATTGAACTTTAAGCATTTAGAACCATAAATGTTGGTGAAAATATACTGCAACAAGCCCCAGAGGCGGGCACTGGTGCTGGGCACCATACCATAGTACTACCATACCGCACTGATACATTTCCACACTAATACCATAAGGTACTTTGTAGAAAAATAATTATCCATATCCAAGCTAGTTCATTTCGTAGTGGACCGTCAATTACCAAGCATCAAGTTTCCCGAAATCCTCTCAAAATTGTATCTGGAATCATTAAGCCAAGGTAGCAGAATAGTCGTTGCAGAAGCCCGTAAGGTCTAAGGCCCAAAGGTCCATAAGATCCTTAGTCTAAGGTCCATTTCTGGACCAGATTGATTTTTCTCCTTAAGAGTTTTACTTACTTGTTTACTTACGGAGAATTTGCAACTGCAACAGCATCACCCTGAAGATATCCAGAGGGATTCGCGGACGGAATTTTTCGCGAAGTTTTTTCAACTCTAAGCCGCTGATGATCATAAATGAGCGATAAAATAGAATAATTGATTGTCCCGCAGCAACTAATGGCGAGCGGTCACACAAAGCGTCTTCATCCGGATCGAAAAAAATGCAGTTCTGGAATGTTTGATAAGTTTCATTAATTTCAGCTCACTGTGTGACAGGTTCTCGAGACCGAATCGGTAGGTGAGAGGTGGCGAACACTAAAAATGAATGAGAAGGGTTAGTTGGCCGGTGGTATTCGCTGACAGGCGGAGATCATGATAGGTTTGGAGGGAAAGCGAAAAGAGAGAAAAGGAATGGTAGAGGCAATTCGTAGGGTACGAAGAGAGTTCATGGAAGAGAGTGATAGAGCAACGAGGGAATCAGGATGAAGCGAGCGCAGATATTGAGTTACCGTGGACGTCGGGTAAACGCGAGGAGAGAGATTGACGGCGGGCAACAAGTGGAAGGAGTGTAATTGGTGAAGACGCGTCATTTAATTACGTCGTGAACAAAATAAACGTGGAAAAAGGAACGATTTCCTCTGGATTACTTCCCTGCTCTAACCGAATCAAATTTCAGAAACTTAGGAGTGCAGAAAAATCATCCGGTCACTATTCAAATCTAATAATTGTCATCAGATTCAGAACGAACTATCAGTGTAAATGGCCGAACAACATAATAGTATGACTGAAAATTGATATTCACCAACTTGGGCAGAGAATATAATGTTTCATTCAAACAAGGAAATCTGAACTGGATTCTACTGTCATCGTCTGTAGGCTCAAATTAGAAAGAATGCTGGGAAAATATGAGAAAACTAAACATGTGAAACAAATAGCAAAAATATTTTAAGTGCCCAATTAGATGAGAACAAATCGAAGATAGAGATCATTCGAAATCAATTCCATCTTATACAAGGGAGGCAAGATCTAAAGAAGCACTTCATGACTGACTTTTGGAAGAACTGCATAGGATTCAATTTCTTTACTATCAGGAAATACGGAAAAGTTACACAAAATTCCACTAACTTATCGTAGGTATTTTACTCTTATATATTCTGATAAATGTTAACCAGGAGTTGGGGCACACGATTTGCAAGCACGAAAAAAGAGCGGATTACGGATTTAAAGGCTCCAAATTTCTATACCAAATAATAAGATTGCATTGATTCAAGCGTTCATTATCGACATGATTTGTAAGGATTAAAATTCGAAGTGAAGTGATTTTAAATTTCAATCGAGGAACAAATGGCATTTATACCCACGTGGTCTGGTTGACTAAAAATAACCGTTATCAAAGTAAAACAAGTTAAACAAAAAAAATAGATAAAGTAAAAAAAAAGCTCAAAATTTGAGAAGTAATTTTATGAACCTTGCCAAAGGGAAACCATTCTTGGTTTAAAAAATAATTAAAATTTGGAAAACGATCAAGAGTGAAAAAACATAATATTGCCACTCTTGGCAAAAACAATGAATGCTCCGGGAGGTGTAACGGGAAATATTTGTTATGTAGGATCCTCTCGAGGTAAATCATAACACCATTTCTAAGAAATATACAATATCGGGGAAATAATTAGGTCAATAATATTCATATGTCGGAAGAGTCTGGCATGAATTAATAAAACGTAAAAAAAAAGCATTCGCAGGGAGAGGGTACACTAGCTTTACTTCCAGATTGGCAGTCACTGTTCCTTGATAGAGAATGAATATCGACGACACCGCGCCACACTGATAGAGAA
The DNA here is from genome assembly GCA_963169105.1 of Ceriagrion tenellum. Lineage (NCBI taxonomy): Eukaryota > Metazoa > Arthropoda > Insecta > Odonata > Coenagrionidae > Ceriagrion > Ceriagrion tenellum. The sequence continues at coordinate 56,008,579 of OY720632.1, read as the reverse complement.
TGAATACGGCGCCATCACGCAATTTTGGGCACCGAACGGCAATATAATCTACTTGGAATACATCCTCCACAAGGGAGCTTTCAAGAAGTATGCTCCGCTTCATTGGATTCGATGAAAGTGCCAAGCGCGCAAATGAAATGCTAAAAGCATCACGGACAAGAGGAATTAGGTCATCTGTCAAGACTACGAGCGAAGCTTTACAGGCTCCCAAAGAGAAGAGTCAAATTCATGAAATGAAGGTGCATTAGAGAGAAAGACAGCGCTGTCATTCTACAAGTGAATAGCTATGAGTGGGAAGCTAACCTCGACTTCAAAATTAACACTTTTACTACGCTCTGGAAAATTGGGTAAAAATTATACAGACCGCAATATTAATCTTTTCGGCCAAGCTTTCGACACCCTAAGCCTTTTAAATGGCTTTAACAGTCAAAACCTTAGAAGGAATTTGTAGAAAGAATTCTTTGCGCACAATACAAAATTAACCTCATTTTCTTAAAAAACGCAATACAGCTTGCGGAGACCTGAAAAATATTTCAACCCATGCTAAAGCCTATCCATCTCGATTATTTCTCTAGAACAATTCAAGCTGAATAGATATCTCGAAAATATTTGCGTTCCAAGAATTTGCATGAAAACAGATCCTTGTTCGCTGCGTTACCATCAGTCACTGTTCTTTTAGTACCCTCGCCAGTATGAAACGATTTCAGCACTGATTTTATATTCTTCAAGTTAGTGTTTAAGCAATTTATCCGGCAAATAAATTCGCAATTTTTAAGCCTATTTACGCCACATTGTCACAGATTTCCATTACAACATCCAAAACATTCCCATAATACACGTCATCATTTCTTCTCCCAAACCTTATCCCTCACATCTTTCCACGGCTAGTAACCTATCACCCCCTGCCGCACGCCCATGCGGCGGCTCGCAGGGTAGTATGTAGATGTAGATGAAGACTTACTATCATGGAGTTCGTGCATGGGATGCGAGAAGTACGGCAAACAGCTTAGAAGTCGATTATAAGAGGAAATTTTAAAATTCGTGCACAAATTAATTTTACAACACCTATACATTCCTGGCAAGAAGAAATATATTTTTATTTAGCTCTTGTCTATCTTATATGCATGTAAATTGAAGCATTAACGGGATGACCCTTTTCCGAGGAGTTCGGATTTAACACCTTTAAGCTGGCCGCCATTCCAGTCTCCTTATCATTCGTTTTTAAAGTTATGGGATTTTTTCATCAATACATTTACTACCGAAAATAAAATAGGTGTTCTACATAGATACGGTACAGGAAATTATGGAAACCTCTTCTATAAGTAGGAGAATCTGCAGATAAATGACTTCTCCCATAGAAAATTGATTTTAGGCAGAATAATATTCACACAAATCAAGAAAGAAGCTTCATGGTAGAACTTCAAAACTTATCATCTCCTCCTTAAGAATAGCATTGAGAATAACAATGTTCCACTTACTCCAACTGGTATAAATTTCCCGCGAAAACCAAGGAAAGTTTCTGTATTTGATTGCAGAACGGAAAACGTGATGCAGGAAGAACATTTGGGCAATTAGCAACTTAATGAAGCCCACTTAGCTTCATCGTGAGCTACGAGGGATCGCGAGTAAAGGGGATTTGGAGTAGGAAGAGAGAGTAAATCACAAGAGAAAGTTGAGTCAGATCCCTTCACCATCCCCTCCAACTCCTCTTGGTCGTTTTTCAACCCAGCTCGTTTCATTCCTGACCGGCACCACTGCTTGCCCGCACCCTAACCTCCAGCCACAACGCCCGCCGTCCCAACCGCATCCGTAATGCATCCCAAGGGAATCTTAGGAATTCAAGAGGCGAGCGAGGAAAGGAATATGACGGCAAAGGGATTCTCGGGTAGATAAATTGAAGAAAATATTAACGGTAGAGGGAGAAAAACCAATAAATTAGTGACAAGAGATATAGGATGAGTGGTAGGAGAGGAAATATGAAGATTCGGATTGAAAAATGTACGGGCTCGCGAGGAGAGTTTGAGTAGCAATTGCCGGGTGGGGTAGACGAGATCGGTTGCGACTGTGGCGAATGGGAATATAAGTTTAAAGAAATTCATTCTGTAGAAGGGAATTAAGTAGATGATAAAATGAAGAGGACCTTGAGGTTAGGGATATTTAAAGCCTGCAGTACCAATAGTCTAATTTCATTTCCGGTCGTTCAATCTTAAGATTGGTTGACTGCAGTCCTCCATCCTTCCCTATCTAATGCTCGCTCCCTAGTAGTTCCTCTTAAGTAACTGTCTCGGTATTTGATTATAAAATTCCAATGCTACAATTTTCAGCGGACAACTATTTATTTACGTTCTTAAATTCAATACAGATGTAAGTACATAAATTAACACAAACTTACAAAGTTTTTACTTATTTCTGAAGGTAATGGAAAAGTTTCACAAAGTTAAGGCTAAAACTATTGAATTCAATTCAGTTGTTACAAAAAAATAGCCTTATCAGCCATTACTTAGAAAAACGTGAAGTAGTTCTAAAATATTTCACTTTAAATTATTTGGGAGAATTGGGATTATTAAAATCAGATCGATCGGCGTACACATAGTCTTCCACAGGTCTCCAACCCAGAGTTTTCAGCAAAAGAACGGGTAAAATTGCGAGCTCAGTCAAAAATTATATTTTTATTCAAAGTGGATAAATAGCAGTCATGATTCTAATTTATGAGGATGTAATTTCCGATTAAGTAAACATCTTCGTGATTCATAAAGATGAAAATCAATCATGTGATTGCAAGGAAATAGTACATACATTTCATGATAATAAAGGAAATTTTTTCATCGACTCAGAAAACTGCTATAAAATCTGTATCCGTTTTAGGAGTAAACTGAGCACTTATTTCATCCTATTTGCATTACAAGTATTACACGTTCGGTAGCGACAATGTCTCATTTAGATGGGATAATGGATTCCCAAAAATGTTAGAATTGTTTTAAAAATTATATAAGAAAGCCGTTATCAGGAAAGGAAACATAAAACAGATGTTAGACTCGCTTTATTCCTCAGGAATTGGAAAAAATATACACCTTGTAATCGAACAAATCCTTGAAGTTTTTCTTAATTTATTGTATTTTTCGATTTTTTACTCACCCTTTGCAAGAAGAAGGGTCAGGGCGACCGTTTCCTGCCAAAAATATGAGGACTATCCACTGCGCTAATTAGTAAGACCAAAGAAATATGCGAAGAAACTGCAAATGTCTCTGATGTGATAGCTCTGCGAAACGACAAAAATAGGCTTGTATGCGCATTGGGAGAGCCCGAACCTAGGTCAGGGCCCCCACACTATATATGCTCCGGTCAAAACCGCCGAGTTATTCAAAGGAGAAGTCGGAGAGTAGTGGTAGTAGTAGTCGGAGTTGAGCAGAAACAATCTCCGCCGGAATCACTCACACCAAGACGCTAGTCAGAGGCTCCTGAGGCCGTCGCCACTGTCGACTGGACCACACGATCCCCCTGCAACACCGAGGCCAACGCCACGACCAAACTTAAGAAGTAACTGTTTTCGAGTAGCCACAACCAATGTAAGAGAGTGCCTATTTATTTCAAATAAATGTAGAATATAAGACTTGTGAGTATTTATTCACCCTCCTTGGTCCTTGCGCGACACGAAGGTCCTGCCAGAGTAACTTTCACCCTGTTTCCTAATTGGGACACGACAATATCTCCATCTCATTTTTCCAAAAAATCTCCCACGCCCAGTCTTCCTATCAGATAGTCTTCTTCCAATGTCTCCATTCACGAGGAACTAAGGGTTGATCGAACGCGTGGTCCGGAGACAACGCAACAAGTGCTAGAGACTTAAATGAGGCTTCCGCCAGAAGGGGGCGGTGGCCTGAGAAGTAAGAGGGCAGGAGATGGAGGGTTTTTTTCTTGCCTTGCGGTAGGCAAGGGTTTTGGGGGAGGAGAAGGAAAGAGTGTCTGGTATGGGTTACGGGACGCTGCAGACGCGACCGCCGGATAGAGGGGAGGAAAACCTGGGAGAGGTGAGTGGGAGGGGAGGTCCTTCTCCTCCTCCGAGAACAGGGGGGAGGGATTGCGAAAGAAAATGGGAGTGGACTGAAAGGAACACGAAGAAATATAGTAAAGAAGGCGGGATAGAAGCGGATTTATTCCGGCACGATCATTTTTCCTCGCTCTTGGCATGCATCTCTCTTCCTTCCCCGTTATGTGTCCACCTAAACGTCACCATATATCTCTTTAATGAATACTGAGTTTTTGGAAACGAAAAGTACAATTATAGGACTTAGAGAATACCTACATCTACTACGCTGCGGACCACCCCAGTGACACGTGGCAGAGGGCGGTAGGACATCAGCTGTAAAAAGTGGAGGGAATGTAGAGGATATTTCGACCATTTACGTACTAAGGTTTTATACATTCCATACCGTTTTGCTCCCTGATGACCTCTTCTCTAACTTTCTAATTTTAAATACGCCAACTAAACCCAGCACGCAATTAAAATACTTTCAGAGAAGCAGTCTTTTACTCAATCTCTTTAGTTCTCCAAAATCTTTACCCATGCACGCTAAGGCTATGGATGATCAGAGAACAAAAAATTCCCATCACCGAATGATTATTCCTTAGTCCCAGTTATTATGCCTACAAAATAATATGATCTCCACGGATCTTAAGCAAGAGGCTCGCTAGAATGTGTCATTAATGGATATTCTCTTTTAACCTTTTCTACCGTCTCTTATCTATCATCAATGCTTGATAATAGCGAGCAAAGCATTAACTCCTTTAAAACACAGCCCAGAGCTGATAACATATCATAATAGATCTACAGGGCAATTTATAATTTCTCAAGTATTAAAAAATGTCCTCGTAAAAGATCGTTCAAAAGTTTAAAAAAATAATATTATTTTCGAGTACTATAAACAGAACTGTTAATTAATAGAGGGATTGAGTCACTCTGAAGTAGCAGAAAGATTAGAATTACCAGGATGAATATAAAAATTCAACCAGTATTTATGCTATTAATGAAAAGCTACAACTACTATAACAATACAAGGAATTTATGCGTCTCAATATATGATAAAAATGAAAATATTACGTCTTTATTTGGGCGAGATAGAAGGGCGTCCCTTCTTCCTTCTAACCACTCGTAAGATAAATTCATTTTTTTGTTTTATTTTTATTAAATTTTATTAAAAAATGTATGCCTTTGTGGGGAACTCGTATGAAAACAAGGAAGCGATACCCTCCTCATTTCCTCACGATTATATCGGACGAAAAGACCCCACAGCAGGACAACACCTATGCATAAAACGGAGAGTGAAAAACCTATGAAAATCTAGAGTCACATAAAGCAAGAGTAACTCTAATAAGTACAAGGCATGAAATATAAATAAAAAAGAAAAGGGTAATATATGCATAATTCTAATATTACATGAAAAAACCAAGTAAATAAAAAATGAAGATAAATGAACAAATAAAAGATATATGAGTGAATAAATACGGAAAAAAAGTTCCTGATACACATACAATAAAAAGAGTTCAAGAGTACTTACGACTTAATAATTCGTTTGAATTAAAAGTAAACTTCAAGATGCGTTAAAGACAGGTGTGGGTGAGTTAGTCTGATTGTACCATTCAAGGACGTTCGGGTCTTAATCGAAATGAGCTCAAAAATCGGCTCTCAATAAAATGATGAACTCACGTTTTGACCCATCAATATAGATCTTTACTCTGATAGCGTTCTACTCTCATGCTGAATTGAATTTGTAACTGAAGGAAGTCTATATGGTTACGCCACCCAAACAACGGATTTACTACAATACTCTCAAAATTTTGGTATAAAATGACAAAACATATTTTTAGATGAAGGATCTCAATATTTTAAAAGTTAACGAGTTTTAACGAGCCCACAAGTATACGTGAGATAGAGAAATCTAATCGAAGAGTACACTGCAGTTACCTATAATATTTAATGCGTATTATTGAGGCATGAAAGCCAATTACACGTCTTTGCCAATTGAATAACTTATTAGTTTCCATTCTGCAGACCTCGATTAATTACATCATTTCCCGCTCTCTCGAAGCAAATATTCCATTTAATAATGGAGTCACGGCCAATGCCCGCGGGTGCTGCGCAGAAAGTGCTCATGTCGATGTTCACTTATCGCTTCACGAGTGCCATTAAGCGGAGTGGAGAGTCTCTGAAAATGCGAATTAAAGTCTACTTAAATGCTAAAGTATCCCGCATTGCAAAAATGGAGATGGTGGATGGGTCAAAGGTCGAGCGGACTGTGTGTCCCTAGCCGGAAAACAGCGACGCCTTCAAGGCAACCCGGTATTTTATCCTCTCTGCGTTCGAAACAAGGAGGAGATATCGGGAGTTTTTTGAACGATTCTTGACTTGATAAAATAATAATAAACCTCGCCTGAGAAATCAAACCCTGTAGCTCAATAAAATATACCCAGGAATTAGCATCGATGAACAATGGAGTCATTTCTACCTTTTGTCATACACAATTAGGGAATAAGCGCTTGACATCAGCAGTCTTAATAACCAGATTAAGAAGGGGTTAAATTTATGCCAGTGAGGCGTAAATGATCTGTAAATGATGCACATTAGATGTAATGGTTGTACTATTGACCTAGAAGAATAAATTAATTTGGTCCCGATGCAAAATTTAGTAGATATAATTCTTTTTGCACTTTGAAACTAACTTGGCAGATATACACATAAGACTTGAAATGGAGAGAATTGTCGATGTAATACAAGAAATTAAAATGAATTGTAAACAAATGTACCATTTTCATCCAAGGCCACCAGGCTTCATCAAGTAGATTCAGCTCTAATTACTGGGTAAGCCTTGCTAGGCAGCAAACAGTGAAATTCCGAATTCAAAAGAGAGATAAATTTGCGAGGAAAATAGAAGTAGAAAGCAGAAAAGGCACCGTCTAATCAAAGTCATAAACCTGTTTGGCCATTCTGCAAGCTGAATTCGGCATTCTGATATGGTCTGCAAATTTGTCTTCAAGTGAGGGAAAGAGATCACTATTTTATTTTCTCGCCCTCTCCTTATGCAAACGTTGGTGATGACAACCAAAAATTATATTAGCCTTTCATTATATCATGATAATTCAGTTACATGATAATGCTTCAGCTTTCGCATGGATTCGGATTCAGTCCTTTAGATCAGTTAATGTTATGAAAAGTAGCGGATTCAGCAGCAGCCGCACGTTAGGCTGGTAGTCTAATGTCACTCCAAAGCGTTCCTGCATGTATCTAGGTGGCGTTGCCATGGGCCACACAGCAATAAGTCAACTCATGACTCGGCAGCAAGAACTTACAAATCGCTCGAGTTCAAAGCATCCGTTGAGCAACGTAATAAGTCCCGTGCAGCGTTAGATCCGAAGTATTTCCCAAAGATAATTGCTGCTAAAACCATCCAGAAAAAATAATTGCATTCAATTGTAAAATTATCAATGGCTGCGCAAAGGTGAGCAGCTACGGCGCAATTGGTGGAGAGTGACCTCCGCACATTGCTTTCATCTAATCGAAGGCTTTCAAATGTATTCTCGAAATACATTCATACTTAATGTCCTGCTCTCAGGCCTGAAAAAACGACTTCAGCAGTATAATCCGTTTGAGTTTTTTCGGTAGTTTTAGAGCCACATCTTTTAAGTCTCATAACACAGAATATGTAAACAGGTACTGTCAACTAAAATACAATAACAAAGTACATCCTTCGTTTTAACATAAGATATTAAAAATCTTTCTCGGCTTAAACGTAGGCTGCTTTTTCACCGGATGCTCATAAAATGGATTTGGCCAAATGTAAAGCTAAAAATTTAACCTTCTAATTTTTAGCTGAGCAAAAAGACCATAAGCCTCGGAGACAGCTCAAATGCCTTAGGATAAAGAAATGTTGTCCAGCAGCATATGAAAAAACTGATATTTGGTATTCATATAATTCTATTTGAATCCGCTGAAATAATCGCGCATTGAACAGTAGGAATTTAGAGAGGTTTTTCCGCTGCTGGTGATTTATCCATCCAGTTCGGCAAACGCGATTTCACGAAAGTTCAATGCCACGATTAGGTAGGTGTTAATTTTTTGGGGCTCAATATAATTTATGATGAGAGATATTTTCATCCATTGCATGTCATTTTGACAAATCCCTTTTAAGTTTTTAAGGAATCTATTTCAACTACTGCATTTTGGTAATCATTTTACGCGTCAAGGGCTTATCCTATAATTTTGCTAATTTCTCCGTTTCCAAACCTATAACAATGGTAGCAGAATTTATCATATTTATCAGATCAGCTGTTGCGCGGTAATTAATCTTTTACGGTGACTAAACCCACGATTCCCTACGACACTATCGCAACAATTGCACCTATCGTATTAAGGGGATCATTTGACATCCATTCCCAACAGAAGCCACTCGGATTTCAATTTTTAATACGAAAACAATTTATTGAACGTTTAAAAAAATACTAATATCAACGGTCCCTCAGGAATAATACCTACAATGCTAAATTATATTATGGGTTAGGAACGATTATTACCTGAATGGATCACACTCTAAATATTACATCATCATAGACCTTCGTCAAGGTGCGCCACCGTAAGATCAATTTTAACTACTCAATCACGTCAATTTGGATTAGGAAAGTGATATAGATAGATAGATATATGTAATATTTTGTTCCTCAGATATTACATCCAATTCGAACAATAATAAACAACACTAATATAAAACTATACAACAAAACAATATTGAAAAATATACGATAATAATACAAAAAACTTTGAATGTATACAGCAGTAATACAGCTCATCTCTTGCTATAAATCATTGAAAAAGGTAAAGACAGCTTTAAAAACATGTGAGCCACGATCAGAAAATTTTAACTCATATTTATCTGTTGACATCTATAACAGCACTTGAGCCTTGGAACAGACCGACTATTTATTCTACCGTAAAGGTGCTATATTTAAAGACATAGCAACAGGTAACGCACTCTTGAATACGGGAGCGGAGTCATAAGTATACACTTCAGTATGTAATCAAGGAAAATAATTGAACAATTGTAGATCAATAGAACGATACATTACGTAAAAAATAAATCAAATATGCAATTACTTTAAACCTTAAACGCCAATACCCCTAAACATATTTGGGATCACCAAAGTACAATGTCTCAATTGCGCAAAAGAGAGTACGCAGTGAAAAAACTAATGCTAAGGGAATGAAGAGCCTCGTATTCGTATATTGTCTCATCGACATCAGCAGTCGTTTTTCTGGTAATACAATTTTTCCTTGGAGCACTTATGATTCTTCTTTTGACATCCACTTAAATAAGTGTTCCCTTAATAATAATTTCTAACGTTTGAAGCGCTGTATGAAATTAAAAACCGCTAAAGTCAGTTAGCGTCAAGCAAATTGTGGGCTAATTTATGATGTGGGCTAATTTATTATATAAGTTCCATTTTGATACTTTTAGGTTTCGTTGTGAAATAAAAATATAGGTCGGCATTTATTGAAAAGTTCTGTTAAAGAACGCTACTCCGTTATTCTAATGAGTGTGACTTCGAGGAAGACCCGAGGACTTGATTATCCTACCCTAATTGGGTTTGAAAATGGCATTTCTAAGTGGGATCGAAAAATGCAAACTTGAACTCGCATAGACAATTCATTTGGTATTCATTTATTTATTTTGCTGGGGCTTCCAGCATTTGTCGAAAAAAATTCATCGAGTTTTTCCACCGATACACTCTCTCTTTATTCAGGCACAAAAGTCGGTTTTTCTGCTCTACCCATATAAATTGATATGCCCACCTCCTTTCAACCTAGCATCAGGAATCATTTAAGCATAACTTTCGGAATCCGTTAATTTGCAAAATGATTTGGGACAGAGAATTTTAAAAATAAGCAATTTTATTGAATGTAAATAAAACTTAAAAACATTTCACAACCTCCACTTAAAAAGAATGCTATCATCATAGCGGAAAATATGAATTGATCCATTGGCAATACGAGTACATCCAATACTTTTCTAATTCATCAGCATTTATTCATCTAAATCTACATACTACCCTACGAGCCGCCGCATGGGTGTGGCACGAGGTGTAAGGTCACCAACCGTGTAAAGATGTAAGGATTTAGCAGGTGAAATGGTGACGTGAATTACGGGAGTGTATACAGTGGAGCTCAGTTTTTATTGTGGTCGCTTACTGTGCGCAGAAAGAACGATTTTTTGTACCTGCATCTGTTCGGCAGGGTATCTCTCTTGTATTATCACTTCTGTCAAACCTAGATATGTAGTGAGGCGTCATGATAATATTCCCTGCGTCTCCCTGAAACACAACAGTTCAGAATTTCTCAAGCAGTCTGAGCCTAGCGAGTAGCCTCCGAGTCTCTAGGGCTCCCACCTTGATCCCTCAAAAAGTTGTGAGACAGTGTATGTTCGCTCGTTGCAGTTTTTAACGAAGCGTGCAGATTTTTCTATGTATTTTATTATTTTTCTGGTTAAAGTTTTATGGCTAGGATCCCAAATGCTCGCGGCGTAATCGAGGTGTGGCCTTACCAGAGCGAAGTAGCATCTCTCTTTTACTTTTTCATCTGAGGACCTTCCCATTATACGCGTAGCAAAACCTAGTTTCATCAATGCTTTGTCGAATGTTTTGTATGAGTGTTCCTCACGATATATCAGGAGGTAAGGTACATCCAAAATATTTTACTATATCTGAAGATTTTATGTTTACTCCACCCACAGTTTAGGAATGGCATTTTTATGATGAATTTCGCAGGACGTGAACTGTGGTGCATTTACTGATAGTTAATTCTAACCCCTTCTCCTGGCACCACGAATGAACGTAGTTAAGGTCCGATAACAGAACTTCAAAGTCTGCGTCTTCGCTTATTTCACTGTAGATAACTGTATCGTCTGTAAATAATCTTAACTTACTGCTAACTCAAGAGCTTAGGTCATTGATATAAATTAATAAATAATAAAAGAGAGCCGATAACGCTTCCTTGAGGAACACCGGATGTGACTTCCACAATATCAGACCTAAAACCATCAATAACTACTTTTTTTCAACCACTGAGAACTTGCCTTGTCCAATCCACCATTTTTATGAACTCCGCATGAATGCAACTTATGAGTTTTTTGTGAGGAACCTAGTTGAATGCCTTTTTGAAATCAAGGAATAACGCGTCGACTTGCTTTTTTGATTCACCTGATTTTAGGATATCATGAAGGAAGAGCGGAACCTGTGTTACGCAGGACCTACCTTTACGGAAGCCGTGCTGACAGCTGTGTAAGAAGTTACGAGTATCAAGGAATGTCATAATATTGCTAACGAAAATTTGTTCGAGGATCATGCATAAAAGTGATGTTAACGATATAGGCAGGTAATTTCCTCGGTCACTGTTATTTCCTTTTTTAAATATCGGTGTATCGTTGGCTATTTTCCAGTCTTGGGGCACCTTGCCTTCGGATAATGATTTTTAAAATATAATTTCTAAGAATGGTGCAATCTGTGGCGCTAACTCCATGAGCGCGCGTGCAGGTATTCCTTCTGGACCTGAGGACCCATTACTTTCATGACACTCTCATGATAGCTTCATACTAAAAATAATTAGAATACTAAATACTCACAAACGCAAATTACCCTCTAATACCCTCTTTGTATATCATTCTCTTTATTTATGATATTTAAAAATACCACTCATTAATATAGATGATCAATATTTATGAAAGAGTACATAAAACTTTCACATAGAAACATCACAAAGCAATGGCCAGACATCGTTTGAAAAACAAAAATTAGGCCACACACGAAAATATCATAAAAATAATTGAAGCAAACCCTTTGCTGTCATGTTATTTGTCGAAATACCGCTTCCACTATTGAGGAGTATCCCTTAAACAAACGAAGAAGCTATTCATAATTTCGGTGACACCAAAACAATCACGGATTTATTATATTCATTACTTCCCCCTATGATGGTACACCTCGGAATAACTATATACGCGACGGCGCGTTCTGATGAGCTCTAGCCTAGAGAGGGTTTATAATATTCGCCCTGATAGGGTAACAGGTAGATGTAAGAATTTTGAAATGGTAGAAAAAAACAGTGCAGCTCAAAATTGTTACGAATATATCTAATAAAATACAAAAAATAATCTTTGAAAACATTCATTTGTATTTCCTTTTAATGAAAAATATGACGTCATAGAGGCTAGAGAAGTTATTTGTGGGGATCGGGTTGGTGTGGTGGCTAGAGTACTGGCTAACCATACGGACGGCCAGGGTTCAAATCCCTGCAGAGGAGGGTGTTTATCAGAGGACACCCGATCCCTAATTGAGTGTCTTTTGGAGGGCACTTCAAGTACAGTACTCCGTCTGTCGGATGAGACGTTAAGACGTGGTCCCATAGGCGCCTTTCGTTAAGAGCAGGCTAATGCCGACGCCGGGTTTCTATCCACCCTTCCTCCCTTACCGATCCCCTATGGCGCAAATGACCTTAGCTGTCGGTCGCCTCCCCAAATATCCAATTCAATCCAAGTTATTTGTTCGAGTAAATAGTATCAAATATATAAACGGATTTAAAAAATCATGGGTGACGTCTGCATTATCCTAATAACATCATAATGCATTATGTTTATATCGCATTGGTATGAGGAAGGTGCGTCATGGTTTAATGTTCTTTACGGGATGGCAGAAATATTATAGAAAACAAGCATTCAAACGAAATATCAACATTATATAAAAGGGATCGGAGACTAATGAGATAGTTGCCTCAGGTCCATTAAGTCTGTTGACGGGACCGTTTATTTCCCCGTTAATCCGGCTCCCCCAATAATTGTCTTTAATTCCGAGAACTGACTCAATCGGAAAATCAGAATTCGATACTCGCCGCCACTTGCTCCCGTGCTGGGTTTATTTACCCGCTGCCGGCAGGTTAGCAAATAGCAACAATATTCCGCATTTCCACTTCTCCGATTGCCTGTTCCCTAATCGGGTGACTAAGCATCGAGGCCAATTAACAACCTCTCGATTGGCAGAGCAATGTCTGTTACTCGCATTCCCATTGCCACAATTGGCTGCCACGGGGACCCCGATTCCCTAATATGTAGTACCATTCTTTTTCTTCTCTAACTTTCAGGCCCAGCTGATCCACGCTGAATGTCACATAAATCTACATATACATCTACATAATACCCTGCGAGCCGCCGCATGGGCGTGTGGCAAGGGATGTTAGGTCACCAGCCGTGTAGAGATGTAAGTTTTTGGGAGGTGAAATGGTGACATATGTTATGGGGGTGTATTTAGTGGCGCTCAGTTTTTATTGCAGTCGCGTATTGTGCGCGGAAAGAACGAGTTTTTGTACCTATCTTTTCGGTAGTGTAGCTCTCTTATTTTATCGCATCTATCAGACCTAGAGATGTAGTGAGACGTCATAATATTCTCTGTGTCTCTCTGAAAAACACCAGTTCTGAATTTCTCAAGCAACCTACACCTAGCGTGTAGCCTCCGAGTCTCTAGGGTCTCCCACCTTAATCCCTCTAAAAGTTGTGAGACAGTAAATGTACGCTCGTAGTAGTTTTTTACTTGATGGATTGGCAGCAGCACATGACGAGAGAAAACATTTTTTTGGAGCAGAGCTTTAAGTTTGGAACATTGTCAAAACGAAAATTTGATGGCATCACTTCGGCGAAGTAACGTTTTCATTGGTTTTTGTAGCATGAAAATAAAATTAAGATATCAATGTCAGACAATATGAACCATAATTGCACAAGAAAAATATGGAAGAAATGTTTTTCCCAGAAAATGAGAGAGGCCAGCCTTGTAGCTATCTCTAATGGATACAAACGATCTCAAAAGGTACCATTCTATATCCGTGACTATTTCAATATAATCAATTGAAAAAAACACAATTAATTCGTCTTTATACACCTCGAAATAAAATTGACAAAAATAGACGAGGTTGTAAGGCAGTGCTGCAGTTTTATAAGGTAGACCTCTGCATATTTCATTGATCGGTGGAGAGGAACATTTTGGGAACGGCCATAAGCTACGTCTTACGATGAAATAGCCAGAGAAAGTAGAGAGAGGAGGAGATTTTTGAAAGAGTGAGAGTATGGGCTTGACAGGAGGCTGCTATTGACGGAAATGCAGAGCTAAGAATTAATAAAAACTCAGAGGGACGTCGGGGCCAAGCCGAGGAAGGAGACGAGTATGTCGGCGACTACCGGCGATTTGAGCAGGCGAGGGGAAGAGGAGAGAGGCTTGATTGCATGGAGACGACAGGAATCAGATTATAAGGAGGAAACCAGGGAGGAGAGCTTATAAATGCGCAAAGCAGGGAATAGACGTTTACTTCGCATGGGCTTTCACTTATTCAGTGACCAACCGGAGCAACCAACCTAACCAGAACGGGATTTCACTTCTGGATAATTAATACGAGCTATATTTAACCATAAATCATGACAATCACAAACTATCACGGAAGTAAACTTATCCTTTCAAAATCGAATTACTTTTGATACAAATACAATTTATAAGCAAATACACTAGTATACTGCGAGTGACCTATGCCTTTAATCGTCCTCTGTTTTGTTAATAATTTTGCTGGTTTTGCGACGGATCCTAAATCGGAGAAGGTCGTAGGAGAAACACGGGCGTTGAAATGTCACCAGGAAAAATATTGCCAATACGACACGGCAGCAAGTAAATTATGAGTACTTATACAACGACATTATCACATGCATTATTCACGCAACAAGCATGTTTTGCTTAAAGTCTAGGAAGCAACGGATGTTGAAAGTATTCCATCTTATGTTACTTTCGTAAAAATGCCTTAAAAACACGTCACAAGGAGAATATTGCCCACAATAGAAGTGCTTTAATTCAGTTTTAACCTCGACTCTCCAACGAAGACAATCTACAAATACATGCCAAGTAGAATTAATTGAGTATAAGCCAGGAGATTGGTTCGGCATGAGAGAAATTATACACAGTACAAGGCTCTCTCGCTACATATGAATGCTGACTACGTTACATTCAAGACTTTCATAGCTATGAAATTCGACTGTCATTTCTCATATCCTGGCGGATTATAATCATCTGGAACGTTCATGATTTTTACTCTTCAAAAGAGCGTGTCGGCGTGTATTTTTTTATTCCAAAGGAAGAAATATAAATAAGAGACCTATAGGAAGAGATTGTCTCAAGTTGGTTAGTCGCTGGCTCAAAATTCCTATTAAAAATATATTGGAAACAAATCTATCCGCCGGTGAACATTTCTCAGAAACTGTTTTGAGGTAATGCTGAGTAAAAAATCAACCAATACATCATCAATTCAACTTAAAATTAAACTCGCCCTTGGATTTATTACAAAATTGTTAACTCAATCTTTTAAAAAAATTAACATTTTATTGGCTAAAACTACATTAAGTAAAAGTGGACTGCTAAAAAACGTTAAATTCATGATAATTGATTCTACAACAGCGGAATCTCCTCTAGGTATGATGAAAACCTCGAAACTACAAATTCAAATTCAAAGCGGGTACGGTCCGAAGCACATTAAAGAGGATAGAACGAATGACAAGAGAGATGTACCCTTTAAGGGAACGCCGTGGAAAGCGATGGGCGAGTCTGCGTGTGTACATGCGTCTGTGATATAGCGACTAAAACGGTATCCGCTGTTTGCCTCGACTGGAGTTAACAGGAAGGGTTGTGAAGTAGGAAGTGTGGGATGAAAGTCTGAATGGCGCGCTGCGATACTCCGGAGAGCGTGACGGAGAAAAAAGCGGCGAGGAAGCGCGAAAGACATATTTCAAGAGTTGTGGGAGGAGGTAGACTAAAACAAGTGGGATTAGGGAGAAGCAGAGATATAGAGATTTCTCTAAAACAGAAAGAGAGATAGAAGCTTGACGTGACACAGTGGGAAGTAACGCGGACGGATAAGACACCACGAGCATAACAGATCGATGACGCCATTGTTTTTCCGAATCAATGCCTGAGGTAAATCTGAAACCTCAAACGTACCGATGCTTCCCTTTCAGCTCTTCTAGCAAGTTCCACTCTTTTTAGACCGAATGTAATAAATATATTACCGGCTGAATGTATAGATTGCAATTTAAACCCGGAAAAAAGTGGTAGAGGACTGAGATTACCTAGGTAAAAGTTCTGATGTAAGGGAGGATTCTGGTAGGTTAAAAGTTGCACCCACGACACTTCATCGAGTTTCAACTAAGGTTTAAAGCGGTGTGTACGAAATGTTTCCCCACTCATAATGGACGTAATATTAGAATATTATTTTATAAATCAGCCAGGAATTTTTATGTAAAAAGAGTAATATAAATTACGCAAAAATTTAATTTTTTACGGCTGAAAGTTGAAACTAATGACACATACTAGTGTGAGGCTTTGACTTGACCTCCTTTACAATGGAAGCATTTTTGGCGATTTAACAAAGAGTACCTATTGCGGTGAGTAATACATTGTTTTGTAATATAATTGAGAACACATACACGAATGTCAGCAACAAGTATTGCGTTCAGTTTTTCCTGAAAACCATTGTTATTAAATTGAAATGTCAAACTGATATTCACACTCACAATTTACGATAATGTAACCAAGATTAGTTGGCCATTGTGAGTGAATTATGAGAAATTAGGATCATAAAACTGAATAAGATTTTTTAGAGCTCGTGAAGCGAACAAAAAAAGGCAAAAATGCCCTTAGTGATAGAAAATTGCATTCTGTTTTATTTGCTATAATTTAGTCGGGGAAAAAGTAGCTTAATTGCAAAAAATAGAGCTTAATTGAAATTCCATGGAATTCACACCGGTTCTGTTGAATAGAAAAAGTAAAATGATTCCATAATCATGAGAGTCTAGAGAAACTATAAAAATAAAATTTTAGAGAGGGATTTCCAAAGAGTTATGAAAATTACGACATCATATTCTTGGAAGTCAAAAGAAAACAATATTTTAGACACAAAGGAAATATTTTTCCTGCACTCATTTTAGTCGAAATTCAATATCATTTTAGATTTATCTATTTTATTCCGAATGTTCGATGAATAAATTATTTTTCAGCTTCCAGAAAAACTATGGTTTAATTCCGTTACCATTTTTATAATATTGCTACATTTATTGTTCCACTGAGGCAATAGCTTCGGCTAGAAGTTTTTGAAACATCAACATGTGTTTTCCTCAAATTTTAAGCTATCCGGGACAAGCCACGGAGTTCCACTTTTACGGAGTCGTGTTTTCCTATTGTTCGTAGGTGCATTTATTTCTACAGCATAGTAGACATTTTGTGTTTGACAGTCATCAAACATTCACAATCACGCTGCAATTGCGTTTTCGCTGCAATAAACGTTTAGTTGAAATTGAATGGCGAATTTACGCAATGTAACACAGGCAGAAGTAAAGAATGGCTTTGGATGAGAAATATTTCAGCGCCGAAAGCAATCGGTAGAGATTGGAGAATATGAGAGGGTAATCAGGAAATCGTTGCATTAAAGATGGTGTGCGAGGGACAGAGATAGGAAGGAAGGATGTGAGGAGAAAGAGTTAAAAGAATAAACAGCAGAGCGAAGACAGTGCCAAGCCACCGATTCACTGTAAATCTACCGTCTCGGGCAAATTACGCATAACAAACTGAGCAACTCGCATTATGAAATACTGCAGAAACTTGAGAAACAAAAACCCAAGGAGAGTATAGTAATATTCTAAATCAAGGAGGGAATAATAGACTCCTTTGGAGAGTGAGCGAGCAAGAGCTGGAAGAATTAACGAAAGAAGTAGGCAATGTAGCGAAACTTAACGTCGCTCGCCTTCAGATGAAACTAAGAAATTTCAGGTAAAAAGACTAGTGGTAGGTCTAAAAAAGTTATGAAGGGTGGATTAGACGAGTTTGTTCTGTAAAAATCACAAAGCAATACTCTGCGCGAAGGTTCCAGGCGATTCGTAGGAATTTAATTCTATAAACTAATGGCCGCGAGGATTGGTCTACCATTGATAATTTTATCATAATCACTGTAGGTACATCATTACTTACCGACTAAAGGGGACCAAATGAGTGCACATTTAATATTAAATTATAAAATGCCATTTTACAAACACTGACCAATTTAAGGAACTAAAGCGCCTATGGTGAAGCCTTAGCACTCTGCAACAGCAAGAGAGTGAGGTAGTATGCTCAATAATAAAGAATTATCTTTTTTCACCATGCCGTGGACAGTTAAGGAACTGTTCTAGTTAGCATGCACTTAGGCTGACTTTCGAGAAGCAGAGACACTTAACTTTAATGCCTTACATGAAGTTCCAGCTTCGGTAGGAATACGAGCTAAGTGATTCAAGGCGGGTACACGTGATTACCCTTTGCCGTAGCTCAATTTTGATTTAGTTACACAGAGGAATTGTAATTCATAAACCAAAGTAATGTATAATTTGCTAATAACCAGACTTTCAAAATTAATAAAACCTGTTAAAACAAGCAATTACCAGATCAAAGTCAAACATTCTCTGCCTCACCAATAAAAACTTTTACTATGGATATTGATAAATTAAAATAATCATTTCAGCAATTTTGGAGGAATCACGGGAACTATACGTTTTTAATTAAAGAAGCTTACTAATGTGAGAGAGGGACACACACGGAACCTCTCTCTTGCCGAGTTGGATACAGGGGGGACACAACAGACGCTCTCCGGCACTGTTAACCGCACACTCTTTATTCACTCTCAGTATTTCAACTGGTTCAACGGCTGCTCGCGGCCAACTCTCTCTGTCTCTGTCTAGACATCACTCCACCTCGAGACGCCTCCGTCTGGGGACAGCACCTCCCGGCGAGTGGGCCCGCAAAATTGTCCAACACCATGTTAACCCAGTAAAAAATTAACACTCACAAAAATATCGAGGGTAGGTAGGTCAGGGAACAATGAAACTGATGATGAAACAATAATATTTCCTTATCTGCTCTCTATATTTTTATAAGTGTTTCTAAATTAATGAGGTCGATAGAAAGATACTGTAAAAAGTTAACCCATGGAACATCACTATCTATATAAAATATAGTTTTTTAAGTTGATGACTTAATTTTCACCACTCCTATTCCTGATTAAAAATTAAACGAAAATATTTCTTCGCCAAAATGTTATAAAGAATTCAGAATTAAAATTTCAGGAAAATTTCATTCCTGAATTCAATGCCCAATGAAGAGCCATGAGGCTCAAATTAATGCAGGTAGTTCCACCAACTAGGTAAAAGTAAACAAAAGGGGAAGCCGGGATTGAAATGAGTTCTTTCTTAGAGATAAAAATAGCCATTCCTCGATAAGTAATAATTTATTAAGACCAAGATCCACGAATTCATTGAAAGAATAAATCGTATGATATTACTATAAGAATAAAATTGCAGCCCTCAACTTAAGGACCACTCAGATAATTTAATGGTAACATTTACAATACCACAGACTTTTAAACACACGACCCGGGTTTCAACGCTTAAGCGTCATCCCGACCTGAAGATGACGCTTAAGTGTTGAAACCCGGGTCGTGAGTTTATAAGTCTGTGGTATTGTAAATGCTACCATTACATTATCTGAAAAATGGAATGCCACAAAGTTACTAAGGGATTTTTATTATTTATTAAAGACCACTATTTTGTATATTGCAATTCGGACGAAGTTACAGGACATCCCTTTAGAGGAGACCACGCGTATTTTAAAACAATGAAAGACATTTTCTATGCAGGTCGAAGCATTCAAATAAATCTATTTGGCCTGATGAATTCCTAGTTCAATCTCGATAAGAGAATTCCTTGCCAAAGAGATTGAAAAATAACTCACCAGATATGATAGTACGCTTCGACCTTCACTATAGCGAGGATATACAAGCGCACTGATTCCCGATTAAGTTTTTTTCACCTTTCACTCGAACATTTCTGCAAGAAACGAGGATACTCAGGCACAGCGCGTGTCCTTCGAATGAAAAATTAAAATTCTCGTATAATCGCGCAAGTCGTCACCGTCTATGGAGGAGGATACCACCGCCGGAGATTTTTCTCTGCGCTCTTTTCATTCTTCCTTCCGCGGTCCATAGACGATGCGCAATTTCATCAAAAGCATATGAAAGGAATAAACTTTGTCCTGACAGTGCCATCGAAGGGTTGGACAACAATGCAAAAGGGGATGAGGAAAATATCGGAAATATGCTGTTCATTTTGTAAAGAAAAATGGAAACGGTTACATGCAATTGGAACCGCAGAACGTTACTAAAATGGAGATGAGGATGGTAGAAGTATGAAAACGTATTCCATTGGAGTAAAAATGAAGAATGAAAGAATCTTGAGAGTTTAAATATGAGAGGGACAGCGAGATTTTTGTGGTGACTTGAAGTACACTGAATACCCCTGGGATGCATTTAAGGCGGGTACAACGTAGGATACAATTGAGAAGTTGAAGAAGATGGCAGGGAAAAAGGATCGAGTTCTTAATGTATAAGGTAGAGAGAGATGACTTAAGCCAAAATGCAGTTTAAGGCAATACGAGGGCTTTTTTAGCGAGTCACGTTGGTGAATCTTAATGTCTTAACAGAAATCTGGAATACATATCCTCTTATAACCCGTGAACACCGCAGTGAAAGTAGAAATAATTAATAATTGACACCTTTGGTAGTCGATTTAAACTACTTGCGTACAATTAGGAGATGGTAATTTTCCGGGATGTCCTCCGCCTTTATTCATCTTCGCACGACAGTTTCGCCGGCGTTTCAGCAGGCGTATTTAGGTTTCACTTCAAACCTGAATAATCCTGCTGAAACGCCGGCGAAACTGTCTTGATAAGATGAATCGACGCGGAGGACATCCCGGGAAATTAATCACGCCCACTCCATCACTCCGCGGAATCCTTCATCAATATCTACTTACGCACAATTTCCTTCATTCTTTCGACTAGTTCTTCAGCGTGAAATATATTGGGTAGTAATTATTAAAAAAGCTGGTCAAAGAAATTGACCACTATCAATTTGGCAGGTTGGATATTGTAAAAGTATTTACCTCCGCCATTTTAAATGGGAGAGAAGAGAAAGAAAATAATTAGTCCCCCATCATACGAATCTCTCTCGAGTAAGGAACAGTCAAAGAGCTAATTTATTGCTGTTAAACCAAGTTATCAGGCATTCTTTTCATTGTCTCCTTCAAAACTCCCAACCCTAGCCTACCTCTTTTGCTTTTAACACATTCACACAGTGCTTCATACGCATTTTTGTCCTTAAAGCCCCGTTCACAACTTAACTTGGCTAAAGCTGTTCCCAAGTGCCAATCGGGGCCTGAAATTTCCAACCAATCATAGCACGCCACTATCAAAGTCGATATTACAATCGATTGATGGCCCTTATCGATATCGTAATCCCCTATTGCAATCGATTACTTCCACACTATCCATAGTAAACCAGGCCTTGCTAATGGCAAGAATTATGAGAAAGTTGAGAAATGCTCAACTCCAAGACTACGCAAAGTCGAGATAAGCCACTTTAAGTTGTTGTGAACCAGTATGTTGCTTTCTCACGGACTCAACACCTAAGTCCCGCAAAGTTAAGCCAAGTTAAGCCAAGTTAAGTCAAGCTAAGTTGATGTGAACGGGGTTTAAGACTTCCAGTATCTACAAACCAGAGAGTCCCACGATATTTTCAACCACCTTTCCCAGTCGACCCCTTCCTCTCGAAACATTCACCTCCCAAAATTATGCCTATTTTAGTATCCGAATCTCATGCATTCTATATCGCTATAGCCAAACCAGAAAATGGTGCTACGTCCATTCATGCCCATCGGTAAAGCAACATAAAAAAGTGAGCGAAGGAAGAAATAGGTGAAAAAAGGAGAAAATGAAAAAGTAGGGATGGCGAAGAAAATGAAAATTGTAAGCCAACAAAAATGAGTGGCAACACGGGCACTCTGTTCTTCCGAAAAGGCTGCTCACATTATATATACATAAATATTCACCAGATTAAATTTCACGGGCATTTGCACTTAAGACCAAGGACTAAAAGTTCCACATAAACGAGTGCGGTGAATGGAAATTTTAGGATGCTCCACCAGTCCTTCCTAACATATTCTCCTCCCATTCTTCAAGGGCCATGCTCCAGAATATTTGGCTTTTAAAAGATGAACCAACATGGAGGCATCAGACACCCAACAACCGAAAAGCGAATGCACGCCGAAAGTAATACTCCCTCAGAATGCTCGCCTCATGTTTTCCGTGTCTTAGAAATGGCGAATGGAGCGATATCATTCTCAATTTGAATTTGAGGTCACTTAACGGTCGATGGGAATATAGAAGGTGCTCATCGTTTTAAGGGCATAAATTAGGTTTCAGAGCCACCTCGAAGAGTGGGCAAGTCGAAGGAAAAATTCGCAGGTGGCCAGTCGTAGGGGCAGCCAGTCTCCTGTTTAATAATGAGTGAGAAAAGGGGAACGAAAGCATGGAAATCTAAACTCGTCGCTAACTTCGATCAAGAATATCCATCCTAATTAACTTTATTAAGTACATGGTAATTGAGTCTGTAAATAATCACGACCTTCTCATAACTGATTTCAATAAACATTACAAACGAACCAACACATTAACGAGTACCACCATTAACATAATTGCCACCAATCTATTGAACTGTGAGTGAAATTGCCCAACAATTCACGGCTGTAATTATATTCGCCCTCAAGAAGCAAGTATAATGTAAATAGTCCAAAAAGAACTTTTCCTCGTACATCTCAAAGCTTGGAGACAACTAATAAGATTAAATATTGATTCCCTCGCGGGATGTGAGGCAAAAATTCCGAGATAAGTGATCTACAACCAAAGAGTACTCCTTAGAGCAAAACGCAGTTTAAGAGATCACAATCGATTAATATACTCTGCGTTAGATGTGGCGGTCTTTATAAAACTAGCCCAAACACAACTTTGTGCCCACATCTAAAATAGCTTGGGCCTATGCTTGAAGGAAGTCAAATTTTCAGTTTTTCCCAGTCTCACGTTGATATACTCAAGTAGGTAGGAAAGAAAGTGGCACGTTGTAATAGTGACAAAATTACACCTCTTATCCTCATGTGCCAACCGTTTCTTTTCTGGCAAATGTTGATCGTAATATCTTTTCGAGTTACACACCAGGTCAGGTCCAACGACGTTTCGAAGTGTGACTCTCTAATCACCTTCCTTTGCCCTGGCGCCCGACGCATCAGGGGCCCTGAAGACGATGAGGGAGCCGTGCGTCGAAATGTCGTCAGAGGAGAACCTGAATGACGGTGAGCAACTCGAGAAGAGTTTATGCGCATACGCTAAGACGTCGACATCATTTGAAGAGCCTAAACGTCGGGACCAGGAAGTTTCTTTTTTAATGTAACATAATAAAAAGTCATCCAAGTTCTCGGTATTAACAAAGCTAAAACTACAACTTGATGAAATATCCCTCAATAAAGTTCAGTTTAATTGATGGTATACTGTTTTGACCTAGATTCATCACGATAAGACTGCAGCGTCCACAGATTATGGCGCTACCATATCATGAACGCAAAGAATTCAAAGGTTTGGCAGATGCCAAGTTGACGTTGACGAGCCTCGTGAACGAATGACCTAATATAAGTTCTCACGTGTATCCAAGCAAGGATTTGAGAGCGACTTCCAATACTGAGATTCAATTGTCCACATAAAAATTTTGTAGCATAAAATATATTTTTAGCGTTTTCCAGTTCGGCTTATAATACTTATTTATATGACCATAGATGTTAGGACCATCAATTTGGTCCTTCCTTGAGTACAAATGCCGTGCGTCAAAAATTTACATTTATAAACAGAATTTGCTATTGAAATTTCGTTTTCAATATTAAATTTACATCTTATTATGCAGTAACAATATCAGTGGGCTCTTAATTTCTCGAAGGACACAGAACCCATATCAAAATTGATTTCCCGAGGTTTTGATAAAGACGACAAATCATTCTGAGTACTTGAGGCTTCGATTTAAAATATTCATCATCACTTAAACAAAATACTCCCAAAACAATCCATTTACGAGAAAGTATCATAAATGTGTGTTATCTTTGCACTATTTACTTCGAAATCGAAAACGAAAAAATCGAAATTAAAATTTACTTCGAAATCACCTGAAAAACGAACAACTTTAATCACACAAGGTACATTAATAGGCGCAACGAATCGAAAATCACTACTTAGTGTGAGTAAAAAGATACTCAAAGTAAGTTACGTAATAAATATCTCATAGCGTCGTAGCGAATGATCTCAGTTATTATTTAAACAGTCATTTATGCCCTGTGCCATGTTCGTAAATGAGAAGGATAGTAAATCTTTCGCCAATTGCCGAAAAATTTGCAACTGAATATCAAACTTCCCTTTTGGCTCCCTAATGATTTGCAGAACCACAAATCAAGTTACACGCCTTCCATCTTTATTTGCAAATTGAAATTCAGTGGTATAAAGGTCCAGATTACGACTGATAATGCAAGCTAACGGCGGAAGGTTGTGAGTGCACTTATGTCCTCCAGAAATATCGCTGTATAAACACGTAAAAAAAGTAATTTGGCAAAACAGGATAAGAATGCATTTCAGCGTTCCACAGGGAATTTGATCCTGAATGTTCTGAGTTCTGTGATTGGCATGCAAGCCATTTAATACCTCCTATAGTGTCCTTTGTTCAAAATACGACTGTTTAGGAGTAAAACGAATCAGAGTGGCTAACATGAAACGCTTTCACCACAGTAATTACTGTGCATTGAGCGATACGCGGGAATGGCTTTCACTTCCCTTTCTCATCGCTCTTTGATTTTCAACTCCTTCCCTATCGTCATCCATCCAACCTTAAAGCGGAGCGTATTTAAACACAGAGACTTCTCTAAATATTAAACTAACGCAGTAAAACACCCTCCGTCAAGCCATTATGCGTAGCTAGACAACGCGTACAACATACAATTGTAAAGAAAAGGAGCACCTATGGCTAAAAGTAACGCGAGGTAGAACAATAGACACTGCAATTCAAGAACGGTGTACTCATTGGAACAGGCACGTCAGAACTTAATAGTATTCTATGAGATAAATCAATTTAAACGACGAAAAATAAACAACGGGCCGACTGTACCATAATATAAACAATAAAGAAATATGGTGGTGAAATAAGTGTCATAAAAATCAGAAAGAACTCATAATTCGTTAGAGATGCATTTTAGGAGAGCAGCCATAGAAATATCTCTTATGGAGAAGGTCAGGAACATCAGATTTCAAGGCCCACATTACATTAACAAGGAAGCAATTACAGTGGCCGGTATCAATACCAGTCCTGTTATGGACTTCAATCGGTAACAGGAAAAGGGGAAGAGCCAATTTGAAGATGCGATAGCCATGATGAGGGAGAGAGGTCTGCAAGAACAACAATGGAGCATGAGAAACGGAAGATTGCGTGTAGCGTTATGAACTGATTTGATATCTGTACATAGATCGGAAAGATACGTAGGAGCAACAACTTCTTATATAATGCACATGTTTAGCATGAGGGATTCAGATATAAAAGGTGACGAACTAAACAAAATTAGACGTGTGAGGAAAGCCTTACGACAAAATCTAATCGCGAAGAATGTTCCCTTTTACACTGAAACGAAATAAAAGCGTGATCAAAGGTAGAATTTGAAATCTCGGTGATTCGAACAAAAGAACATGCACCTGAAAGAGAACCAGTAGGCCAAGTCATCGGGTGCTCGTTTTCAGTATGTATTCCAAATTCTATGCATTTGAAAGATAGATACAGCGAGAATCGGAAACATCTCCCTGAGTTATAAATATTACGTCAAGACTTTTGGTAGAAAACTTCATGATTGCGAAAACAAATTATAAGCTTCAAGGATAAAAAATAAGCAAAAAGCAACTTAGTTCCAATTTGAATCCAAAACACTTTTTCGTCTTTTGATCGGCATATTTGTCTCATAGACAAAGAATATATACGTAGAATGGAAGTGGTCGGCTCTTCTGAATCCAGATGAGAGTTTATAATTTAGTTCTTCCACGTCACTGTCTGGTCGTTGTTATTCTGTCCAATAGCCGACATATCACATCGTAAATCGTGACCTGTATTTCAGACTCCTTTACAAATTCGGAAACATCTATGAGGGCAACGGTAAATATTAAGATGTTATTGTATGAAAATTATATTTTTATTGTAATTATTTCACGTGCGTGCCTAATAAGCCTAAAATGAAACCAGAAGTGAGCAGAGAATGGATGTAAATTTTTAGTTAGGAAGGTCCGCGCAATGAAATGTAATTTTTTCGGAATTGATGCACCCAAAAATGACTACAGGCATCGTTGGAAAAAGCTCCAGGGATATGAATCGTGGAAATATGGAAAATTTAAAAAGAAAAGCATGCCGGCCACAGATTCGAATGGGAAGGATTTATGAGATGCCTAACGCAGGAGAGCTCGATCCCAAGGTTTTTGACTCAATTCATTTAAGTAGAAGTTATTATCTCACACCCTTCTGTTTCTGCTACTCAAGAACCTAGACTCTAGCAGAGGGATGGTAAACGTCTGAAGAAGGAACAGATGCACCCGGGACCCAGATTGGAGACTTAAACCGTAAATGGGCGGCGTTATTTAAAAAATTAACACCAATAGACTTAGGTTTGAACCATAGGGGAGTAAGATTCATAAAAACATAGCTATTTCTTCTAAGAATGAAATAAGGCTTCAAATTTTCATAGAATGAAACAAGCTAATTCGCCTTCCAAGAAACAAGAGTATATTACGTCATTGGGAAGGGAAGTAGGACTCAGCGACCCGCGTCATTTTTCCACAAGAACCGATGGCTCGGGTTGCTTACTTCCTCACCTTGTCCTCTTACGTTACCTATTCTTCTTACCTTTTTATCTTAAAGTCTCACTTTCTTCCCTTGATAAATAGACCATTTTTTTACATACCTTGGAGGAAAGTTCATAAGAATATTCTTCACTTATAACTGTTGTGCATAAGTGTTTATTCTGTCAATACCTCAAGTACGATGTTATAGTTCCCTCGATTAATAATTCTAGCTTGACGTTTCAATTTATCTATTTCCACATGGTAAAACTAAAAAAAAGCGCTACTAGTCGTTGATAGGTAAAATAAGCACGATTTAACGAGAATACGACAAGGTGGAAGAGAAGTGTCACTTTTCTCCCGCAAAACAGAGTGGAAAAAGAAACTTTCCTTTGAGGAGCGGCAAACTTTGACTTTGAAATGACTTTTCGTCCATTCCTTACGAGAATCTATGTATATTATTAGTCAGTCATGATCTATCACGTTTGATAAAAAATCATATATAACCATTCTCAGCAACTTTACTTCCCTCCTTTCACATGTTTATTTATGGAATGGAGTTATTAAAAGGAGTAATTGATCTGTACGATAAACAAATCAGCTCAATGGAAGGTAGACTAATAATGTTCGCCGTGGAATTGGGTGAATAAAAAGCTATTAATTTAAAAACATCGAAATAAATGTCTGGAATAAAATTAATAGCAACAGTCGACAAGACAAAGATTTTTACATTGATGTTGATGATCGCGATTAAATTTCATGTCGATTATGGGTTTTTAAAAACTCGTAATATATATGAATATAAAACGACGTGACTGATTAAATTCTCCCAGTAACGCGTGGGAGCGAAGGCCGTCCATTTGCAAACTGTTTCCTTCTGCTTCCTGTACTGTTGACAGAGAGATTTAGTACTGCAAGCTGTCGTCGAGGGGGGTTTATCATCTTTTTAAAACTGATTTTCTGAGTTGCACTTCCCACAGATTATATCTGTATCGTTTGCTATGCTAAATTTCGCCTGCACAAAACCGTTTCGCTCTCTCTGTCCAGCGACATTTTTATCACCAAATAAAAATCCTGGGTCGCATTGTCCGCCGCTAAAAGCTGTCCATTCCCTGTCATTCCCTCACTACGTTCTCTTTGTCCAAATCCCTTCTGTCATTTCCCTTTGCATTCTCTCTTCTATTTTTCCCTGCGTACCCTAATCTCTCCGCTGGCCTTTCCACATTCATGGTATACTCTCATTCAGCGCAGCGCGACGCCATGCAAAGCGTCACCCTCCACTGAACCGCAGAACATGTTTCGCTCGCCCGTACGGGATGGGCGTCGGCTCTCCGGGATGCGTCGACAATGAGCTCCAAAGAGTATATGTATCAGAGTATGGGTGGGGGCGCAAATGGAAGGTGAGGCGGTACGAAGGATGCGAGATTATAATGTAGAAGTAACGGACAAGTGATTTACATCTGCATGTTACCTTGCAAGTTACCTCAAGGGCGTGTGGACGGGGATGAGTTATCACCAACAAGTAATATAATGTACCAGTAACTTTCACCATCACTCAAAGCTCAATACAGATGCTACCATCATTACAGAAACTATAAATGTATTCACACGAGTATTAATGTATACTACAATCACATATATGAGATGCAAGAGCCATGCAGGAATCACGCGAAACGTGACGTTCGTTCTGCGTTTCAGGTGAGAGACAACATTGACTCTTACAAATCAAAAATCGACGGAATTCGATCTCCAATTATAAAGCCTTCACCGTGATAAAGGACTTTTGTCTGCTCTCCTTAAAAAAACCTTTTCATTAGCCACGACGGTCAACTGAAGTCCCCGACGCAGCAAAAATATAACAAATGAGAATATAGGAGCACAAACTTCATTAAGAAGTAGGTTCCAGCTGACTCATGATGTATAACGATAAAAATGCTGTATAAATAATAAGCACTTGACTCATTTCTTCATTGTAAAATGACGTTTGTTGAGAATACTGGTTGAAAACGAGACACTCGGCGAAAGTGTTAGGGAGCAAATCAACTAGTCAGTTACACTTTGATGATATGGGATGGAGGAGTGAAATGAATGATTTGAATATATTCTTCCCAGGAAATATTTCGACTATCATCCGAATAATTTTCAACAACGCAATATTTATTGAATTAAGGGGAGGCACCCAAGCGTATAAGGCATGTGAATAAAATATAATAACACAATATCAGCCACAGTTTAAGGTTCCAAGTTGCCAGCTATGAACTGAAGTTTAAAAAAGTTATCCGTTGACATATTGGTGTGCTTGACAAATAGGCTTCATAGTTTGACTAAGTAAATTAATCTATTTGAAAAGTCAGCATTGAGGGATCGGGCTGGTGTGGTGGTTAGAGTACCCGCCTACCACACGGAAGGCCAGGATTCAAATCCCTGCAGTGGTGGATGTTATTCAGAGGAACCCGATTCCTACTTGAGTGTCTTGTGGAGGGCACTTCAAGTAGAGTACTCCGTCTGTCGGATGAGACGTAAAACCGTGGTTCCCTTGGTGCCTTAGCCTTCCGTTAGGAGCAGGCTAATGCTTACGCCGGGTTTCTATCCACCCTTCCTCCCCTATGGCGCAAATGCCGTCTACTTAGCCGTCGGTCGCTTCCCCAAATATCCAATCCAAATCAACATTGGGGCGAACGTATCAATTCCAGTGAAATGAAATGAAACATGAAGGCTGCTCTTCAAGGGTATGATTTATCAACCATTCCGATGCAACACTTGTGGGCTATTTCATTTTGATGTACATTACCTAGTCCTGCCTTTCTACCTCCATTCTATTAAATTGCATCATAAGCAGTAGCCTCTTCACACATGAGATTTAAGCCGATTAAGAGCGTCATAAACCAAAAACGTGTTGGGTAGTGTCACCATAAATTTTTCCGGAATCTTACGGCCAACAGTTTTCCATCTAAATTAAGTTTTGAACTCTTACATCTCAAAACAATTTACTAGGCAGTCGCATTTATTGAGAATTCTCGCGAGTTTATTTCATAACAATCTTCAAATTTTTTTCTCGCTTCATCTTTCACACAAAGTTACCTCTTTCATTTTTTTTCTGTCCTCTAACAGAATTCAAGTTCACCTCATACGCTTTAAGAACACGACTAAGCTTTGATAACTTGCTCGAACTTCAGTGCTACGGAGGTAACTTGACGTTCGCCGACTCCTGTGAGTACTGAAAAGAAAGACCCTTATCTGAGGTCGTTTGATTTTTGCAGGAATTTTCTTATTCCTAGACACTTCCAGCTGCTCACCATCATATAAACTGCCACCATCTGGCGACTCTCCAGTTTTAATTACATCTCCATTTATCTTCTCCGTTACTCAAATCTCATCTGTCCTTCACCGTTCCTCTCATTCCTCGAATAACCCTACTCTGCTCGCGTCATCCTGCAGCTGATTTCATTTGTTTTTTCCCATTGCTCAAGTTACTGGAATCTTTCTCGACCTAATCTTCAAGGATTTCCCCGTAATTCACCAATCCCTAAAACACCCAAGAAAGAAGAAGACAAATGGAGTAAGAAGGTAGGGAAAGTAGGAGCTTTCAGCAACCAACAAAGGAAAAAGCGAAAGAAAAAGGAAAATCCCTTCTGATACTAATCTTGGAACACGCAAATGACTCAACTAAGCTTCCTCACACACACTGACACACTTGTGTTCATAGGCGAACAAGTTTTTCCCACTCTGTCCGTCCCCACAATCTTTTATCTTTTTCAACCTTTTCATATCTCAATATCACTATTTCATATTTTCCTTAGTCTCAAAAATAGGGGAGTTTCGACATTTCCACGCCTAGAAATGTCTCTTTTACCGCGCAGGTAAGCAACCATATCTGTTTATCTATCACGCAGACACGGACGCCAGATATTCCCCCACCGTCTCCCATTATCATGGAACCTACCTTACTATAGGCCAGCAACAGGCTAACTACAAAAGGGCCGCTTTTCTTCTTGCAACCATCGTAACGACTTCGAACAAAAAGTATGACTTAATGATAGCAATCTAAACTTCTAAGGAAGAAAAAGGCATTTTTTTTGGAGACCGCGTAGAGTGTTTCCATAAACCACGCTTGCTTCATGTATGTGGAAGACACAAAGTTTGGTTCACTACAATGTTTACGTGACATTTCTTAACAATGAAGTATGAAATATGTTGGCCAATTTGTGTTTATATACTGGGAAAAATATTTTGGAGGTTAATCAAAGCTAATCTATTACACTATACTGAAAATAAATCTTAATCTTTAATAAACTTACCGCAAATAAACTACTTTATTCAACGTAAGTTTTGACTTCAAAGGTTTCTGCATTCTAATTTGCGTAACAAGCCCCAATCTCAAATGTGCTATCATGAAGCTGGATCGATGAAATAACTAGAGCTCTAAAACCATCTTTGCCTCTGAGAGACTACGATTCAAAGAAATTGCGCTAATACGCTTTGAAAAGAGCTAATATTTCACTTTGTGGCCACTTTTTTATGATTATGACCGTCAACTTGGCTTTTCACGGCCGATAAGTTAGGAGATTGCTCATAACTCGAGTCACGGAAAAACTAAGACAAAAATCTTATTAAATTCTATTGAGATGTTGATGAGAATATAAAAAAATAAGGCATGTACTATCAGGGTCAAGGATAACTAACTGAGCCTTCAGACTTTCTACCGTCATCATAAATGCCATAAAAACCATTAGCGACAACATTGCCACTGCAGTAAGCACAACATAAACAGTGGAGTTTTAACGCATTTGGTTTGGAAATATGGCTCCGATTCCTACGTAGGTTGTAATGTACTCACTTCTAGTACCTGTTCCTAGTTTTTATATGTCATATTTGGTACTAGTAATTTTGATAGGCAAAGTTGTATAACCTGGAAATAACCTTCAAAGTTCAGGAGACAACAATAGTTTTAATACTATAAGATAAACAAACCTGAATATTATTGATCACGTGCAGTAGGGCGCTGAGGCGGGTAAAACAATAGAAGCCACGCTTCGGGAGGGGGAAAAGGTTGGGGAACGATGTTCTAACACAATGCGAGTAGGAGAGGTTTTGAAAAGAAAGTGGAAGGA
Organism: Ceriagrion tenellum; assembly: GCA_963169105.1. NCBI lineage: Eukaryota > Metazoa > Arthropoda > Insecta > Odonata > Coenagrionidae > Ceriagrion > Ceriagrion tenellum. The sequence continues at coordinate 55,976,594 of OY720632.1, read as the reverse complement.
GAGACGTATTGGAGGACAGCTAATGGATCTTTTGACGGGGACAGACGCCGAGTTAAGCTGCTCCGTGGTATATTCAAAAGTTTTGTTTCATTAGTGAATATAAGTGGCAGTCATCGTATGATACACCGTAGCACCGTGACATCCGAGAGTTGGCCGTGACAATTTGGACCACACAGACCGGAAAGGGTGCCATATTGGAACTCGCCGGGGAAACATCATCGAAGGATCGTAGATATCCACCTTTTATTTTTAACCTTTGATTTCCAATTTTCCAATTTTGTATTGCCCATTATTTCTTATTTTATCTGGTTTGGAATTTAATGCAAGGCATTTGGGGGACGCCCCATCCAATGGGTAATATCTATTTGTTTTCACTGCCAATCATTCTTAGGTGTCTTAATTTTGTCCTTTGTCTGAACTTGCCATTTTATAACTGATGTCAAGAGATATACATATTTGCATAAGTTTAAGTCACTCATATTTAAGATTTGTAAATTGGACACAAAATTCATCATTCTAAAGCACTCATGAGCGGTGAAACAAATAATTAAATTTTGTTTAATTTGATAAGGAATCGCAGTAATAATTAAAAAATAGACGGTCACGTTAACCCGCATGCTAACTTAGCCTTCATAGCATTAAATTTATAGAATAATAGCGGATCCGCATCCCTAAACGGACTCCACAATGCAAAATGATTCATCTCACTACGTCCCGTCGATTGACGCAGCGATGTAAATAATCTCTCGTTTCCCTCAAATCACAGAATTGTAGGTTAATCGCACTTCGACGCTTGGACAGCTGATATGGTATAGATAATGCGTTCGAGATGTAAACACGCTCCAGTTTCCGAGAAAATGGGGCGGGCCTCCGCTAATGATTTCGGAGTCTGTCGCTGACCTCAAAGAGTATCCCAGCCTCCGTTCCATCCCCCACCCACATTACCCACTCCAATCACACGCTCCATACTGTCCCCGAACAAACATGCCCGCGCACAAGAACGTGAAGACGAATACGCTCGCGCCCCATAACAAGGCTACTCAATCTTCATGGTCGTCGCCCCAAATCCTCCAGCTGTCCGCGTAATCCTAAGCTCTCCACTAGACCAATCTATCAACGCGCCCTGTTTGTTCTCGGGACCCATGGTTACCCTTCTCCGCAAGCATTCAACACACTGTTCACTCAAGCTTGCCACAGCCTATCCCAACCTGTGACATAAGACAACCAGTGGATCCATTCTATCGTTAAATAAAAGCCTCAATAATAATTTGATCGCCACGTACATAAGTGGACGAAACATTAAGCTAGGGATACCTATGTTTAAAGAATAACTATTTTCACTCACAAACAAACAATTTCACAAAATAATGGAAAAAGGAGATTAGTTTTCCACAGCAATCGAACCAATTTGATAAAGATAATTGCTTTTTCCTCCAGTCTTTTCTGTATTACCAAAACAAATTAACAGTCACAAATGCAACGCGAGAAATTTATTTCTTCTTTGCAGTGATTTTATCCTTGGAATTCTAATTAGACTCTGTAAATTTTAAGCAATTTATCATCATCTCTGCGGCATTTCAAGTGCCCTGAAAGAGAGAAATATAAGGCGATAAAAGACATCAAACTTTATGGTATTTTGTGGTCCGAATAACAGGACGAACAGGCCAAAGTTTACGCATGATTCAGAGTGAAACTGAGTGAGCAACTTTGCGCAGCGAGAAAATTTAATTTCCAGTTTTCTGCTCTTTAGATCCATTTTGGTTGGCGATAAAAACAATTTTTGTGATTGATGTATTTACAAGAGTTTTTTTTTATTTCTTTCAACTCCACACCCGGGGTCCGACTACAACTTTGAGAAAATAAATGAATCTGCGAAGGCATTCTCAAAATTCTTTCATTACATTTTTGTGAAAGCAAAAGTGGGTCGTGCACCTAAATCCTCTTTAAGTATCCCATATTAATATAGACAGTAACAAATAAGTCATATTTAGTAATGGAGATAGTGTATGAGGATATATACTAGACTCTTTTCAGGGTGACGGCTCTATAATCGCTGAACAGCACTCGACAACTGTGGCATATAAACTCTGAGCTGCAAACTAGCACAAAATTTTATAATTTCCGCGGATGTGGCTAATTTTTCAAAACTAAGAAATGACTACCTTGAGGAAGATGGTGGATCGGAAAATGAGTTGGTGCATGGATACTACTAAATTATAGTTTATTTCATGCTGACTGATAGGAAGAGGACTGAGTCAGAGGAGGATGTCAGATTTTTTATTGGAATCGTAAATTTAGGGTTTTTTTAAAAATCAATATGAATCATTTTTGCGAGTTTGATAAGTAAGTTCTTGAACCGAAAAGCTATGGTCAATACTAAAAACTCTCTAAACGGTTACTTTGTAAATATAGAAATTGAGGTGATCGATATTTGTAATTATAGAATGCCCCATAAATTGATTTCATATATTTGGAGATAAGGTTTTCCAAAAATATTAACAATTTAAGTCACGAAATATTGAATAAGCTACTGGAAAAAGAAAATTGCTCTTATTTTACCAACGCTAATTCACGCTAGGACCAAGATGTAACTGGCCATCTCTGAAGTTAAAGGGCCTAAGTTTTCGGGGCAGATAAATGACAGTTACAGACTTTAAATTTGAAACTGAAACTCCTGGGATAGGACAATCTTTATTTGTTACAAGTTTATTTACAATTGAGAGTTTCCAAGATAGATTTCCAAGATATGGTCATAAAGTTTCGGGAAAACGAATTATGAGTTCCAGGCTTAAAATTGAAACTTCTGGAAAAGGAAAATCATACTTCCCATTCTCAAATTTACTTGTACCAACAAAACCACATCAAGCGACTTTGATTCATTATGTATCTCACGGCTAGCGGTTATTTTTACTCGATTGTGACTGAAAATGGATTACAAAGATACGACCATGAGGTTTTCCGAGAATATAAATAAACACTCGGAATTTGGCACTTCTAGACTTTATATTTCAAATTTAAAGCTTCTTAGAATTGGAAATACTTTCAATTTTACAGCAAAATTAACTCCGCCTGTTCTTCATTTTGGATGTCATTCCCTCTTTACGCCAATCAAACGCTTTCAACCCTCAGCCAGCTCGTCTATCTTCCCAGCACGTCTTACCCATCTCTCGTTTCCCATAAAAGTTTCTCTCATTTTCTCTCTCCATTTCCATCCCCCCTCTCTCTTGCCTCACCGCTCACACTCACACACATGGTGGACCCAAAGATTTACAAGCGTCTGCAGCCGCCTGCGACTCAACTGATGCTTCATATTTTTTCCTTTTGACTCTTCACTCCTATCAAACACTCACTCTTCCTGGAAGCCACCCACTCCCCTCCCACTCCCAACTCAACACGTCGCATTACCTTTAGCTCTCACTCCCGGGCAGATAAATGACAACTGCCTTTGTCCACTGACAAGGCTAATGATTTCGGAGTAAGAGCATCCTCCGCCGCTGACCTCAAATAGTATCCCAGCCTCTGTTCCATCACCCACCAACATTACCCACTCCAATCACGCGCTCCATACGGTCCCCAAACAAGCGCGCTCGCATACAAGGACGCGAAGCCGAATACCCTCAAGCTTTTCCATTAAAACTTCTGGTGCTTTCACCCCTCAGCCAGAACTTTTCAGAACAGAAAATTGGAGACAAGAAATAGAGATAGGGCGATACGGAGCGCACGAACTAAAGCCTCAATCTTATCTCTCTCTCTCTCATTAGAGTTGGATGGTTCTTTGGCGGGTGGTGCCACTCAGCACCGGCCCATTCCCCACCTTTGCAATACCCCCGACGCAACGCCAGTTATGAAGAGGAATGGGGAACAGTCATCAAATTTCTCATATTTTATGTGGTAAGACGTAAAAGTACTCAAATGTCATTTTATTCTGCCATTCATTCACACAGGAAATTCAATTCCTTATTCTCAGCCCCTTAGAACCTTCAGCTTCCACTTGTAACTCATCCTTTCATCAATCATAGCGTTTCAAGCCGCCCTACTCAACATCCCCCTGAAAGGTTCCTCAACTCTACCATGCTGTGCACTTCAGCCAACCCACTTTCACACCATTCAGCTCCCCCTGCCTTTTTTGAGGCAATAAGATGCTCTCCCTTTATTCGTGATATTGGGCCTGTGGCGTGCAAAACTCAATCTCTTACTAGAGTGGACTGTCTTTTTTATCTCTAACCAGTACGAGAATAGCGACAGTCTGGGAGCCCCACCGATCCACAATCTCCACTCACCTTGCCGACGGGGCTCGTCTTCTCCCTGGGACTTTGCGGCCGCTACAACCATTCACCAAGACGACACACGATGAACTCCCTCGTTCAAGTCCACCACACACAAATCACATCCATACACCAGCGTGCCACACGGCCGCGCGAACAAAACAAAAAAAAGGTGAGCGGCGATTCCGCTCCCGGTAAGGCTCCCGACCATTCGACGTACTGACGCGAACAGGGCCTTAATTTCCATCTCTCCTCCAACCTTATGCACCCCTACGGTGTTCCCACTCGAAAATATTCCATCAAAAATCTCGGTCTCCATTTCTCTCTCCAATTCAAATCTACTCTTTCCCATTTACACCAACGAGATGAAAGGCAATGCAATTTACACAACGCAATGATAGAAAAATTACTCTTTCCCGTCTGCATTATCATCTAATCACTTTCGCTGCCCTCATCCCATTTGGCTACGTTTTCATGCATCCGTTTTCGCGTCGCTTTGCCGCAGTGTTGTGCGTATCTCACAGACTCCGCTTTCATTGCAGCAGTAGCACCGGAATTGCAAGATGACAGTGCTTATCCGAGACTGGTCATTCTTAGGAATTATTCTTGTTTATAGAGCAGCTACCGTAGGAAAATGGGAGTTTGCGATAGTTTATGGCGATGGGGCGGTGCTTTTGGCATTGAGTTGTAAGAAGATGAAGAAAATGACGCGACGGGCGAAAAGGTGGACTCCCTACGCTTCACGCCCTTCTTACCTAACACATAAGTATGGCAATGACGAATTTTTCATTTACTTTCTCCTCGTTTAATGAACAACATTTCCTCAGTAACGAACCATGGGATTATCACGTGGCAGGGAGAAGGTGTCGCGCAATGTGTCGGACCCTCCCCCATTCAACCCTGCCACTATTCCGGCTACGCGGAAGTTAAATCAAGGGCCGAGTTTCATCCTGCAGTCTGCATTGGGGTTCACCTTCATGATTGGCTGCGACGTGAGCGATAAAACGAATGTATGAAATCGTAGTTTAAAGTGACGATGTTAAATCGAAGTTAAGCATGGATGGACTTGGGTCGTATTCGGAGACGTGGTTTTTCTATTAGTTCGCAAGTTTTTTCCCGCGTCTATCAGGGGCAGGAAGGAAGTGCGGAAGGATATTAATCATCGAAGAACGTTAAATTTAAGTGCTACCACTACCATATTAAGGAATTCTACACTAAGAAAAGAGGCTGGATATAAAATCCAATTTTTATTGGATAAGAAATAGTTGGACAGAACATCTCAAATTGATACGGCAGCAAAGAAGCTGGACATGCCATTTACACGGAAACGCGCAGAGTTCTTGCCACATATGCGCATTGATCAGCATCCTCGTACTATGTGCAAAAGCATCTAGGATGAAATGACCAAAGTTTCTTACGCCTGACGCTCCTCTTTTTCGAGAAATATTAATCATCTCTTCTTCTTCATATTCCAGCATATTATTAAATTTGGCTTCCATGATAAAACTAGTCCCTGCCATTGACAATGCTACGGTGCGATTATGAGTAAAAGCTTTCTCGACAGTCACGAAAGATAACCAATATTTTTTATACAATTAATCAGCAATATAAAATATTCTTCTTCATGAATTAACTATGGGGAAAACTACAGAGATAAAAGGAAGGAAATGAGAGGATGAAAATAGCGATATTAAGGGAGTCGCTAATCTCTATCATCGAGTGTCATCGTATATCGCTAATCATGGTGTGTATTTAACATTTTGTTTTCTTGATGCATATATTTAATATCGCAATGATCAGTTCCTCAGATCTTTAAGAGCGGAGATTTCCCTTTTTTTACACTTCAAATAATGGGATAGTGGAATACCTTCGTGAACCGCCGAAATTGACTCAGTTACCTCTAAAAAGATGGACAGGGGAAGATACGACACGAATACAGGAAAACAATGAGGACAGAAATCGCAAGTAGCTGGTCAGCGAAGGAACGAATGGCTAAAGGAAGAGCATGAGTCACGCTGTTGGCATTTTAACGACGTGACGAAGAAATTATGCTTAACCCCCATCCTTTCCCTGAACGGCATGTTCCCCAATTTTTTTCATTCAAGCGCATGCCCAAACGTTCATCCAACTCATCTTCTGCTGAACCGACAGTGTTAAGTCCTCTCGCATGAAATGACGAAGAAAAATTTGTATTTTCGCGAACGTGCCTCAACGGCGAAGGCCATTTTGCATATTATGTCTACCATTTGCAGACCATGGAAACAGCACTCGTGCAAATAGATGACATCGCGTACAAATACATCACACCGCGCACCAGCATCGAGTTAATTTGGGAGCAAAGGTTTTGTAAATAAAAAATCCTGAAGACAGGGTCTCACTAATGTGACAAGGAGAGAGAACAATTTGTAAGAAAAATTCATTAAGGATTTTCCAAGAAATCAAACAATCGCTCAAATCGATAGGCAAAAGACGTACTTTCACCATATCAAAATAAGCCATTACTCAAGACGTTAGTCCTGCTTCATAAGTCCATTGTCTCCGTCTTTTTAGCCTCACTTCAGATAAAAAAAGCTTTTAACATTAAGTTCTAAGTTTTCTCCTTTCTTTCTCAATTGTTCAGCCTTGTCGAGCCTCAAATAGTTTTTTTTTATATGAAACCTATGCATTTCTTCCGTCTTGAATTTTTCGTGCGTCCCAATTAAAACTATTTTCCAGCTGCTCATACAGCTTTATGCTTTGTGATGGGCAGACAAATACATATTATGCCTTCAAAATTTCCCCAGAGTCATCAACATATCTTATATTACAGCTTGGGTACTTCGGTGAAGCCATAAATGTAGATCCACGAATGACCTGGATTGGCAGGAAGCAATTGCTTTGGATATCCCAACATTTATCAAATATTTTACTTAACTCAAGAGTTCTATTCCTTTTCACAGATCTTCGATCTATTTCTTTAGAAATACTTTCTCCTACACCTGGTCCTTAGGTGGAGAGGTCTACCTAATCATCTGGTCTTCCCGGCAGACGGTGACTAGACCTGTGCGCCGATGGAAAAACTATCGGCGGCGGACGCCGGCTGGAAATGGGTCGGCGGCCGGCGGCGCGCCGATCCGATGGTTTTTACCGGCGGCGGCGGCGTGACCGGCGGCGTATTATTAGCCATCATATGTTCACTAGCATTGTAGCACTTAAGCAAATTATAGGAAAAAGAATTCATTTTTTTCTCATTAATAAATAGATTCATGTGTATAATGTCATGTAAAAACTTATATAATCCAATTCCCACATATGTACATATGCGACAAAAATGTCTCACAATTTTAAGCGTTTAGACAAATGACGTAATTAATAGCTTTAATGAGAACTATCACTATACCCGTGTCCTTTATCTCAAATGTGAGAGAAATTTCCTCTTATCGCAAATGCGAGCGAAATCCACGTAATAGTATTTGGGCGTTGGCTGTGCGCAGACTTGAGATGTAGCGAAAGAGTCAATGCATATAGTAATTTTTATATAGATGTGTTAGTTTTGAGTCGTAGGGTGTACGATTTTTGGAATTTTACGTACAAATTAGCAGATGAACGAGATCTAGCAACACGTGATTTATGCATAAAGATTTAGAAGTCGAGAATTTTTATACGTTAGAACGAGGAAATTGCCTTTTTACAAAATATTCATTTAAATAAAGGCGATTAGCGGTTTGTTTTATCTTTCCTTTTGCTTTAAAAAGTGAAAATACAATGTCTTAGAATTTGAATGAGAATGTCGCGTTTCTCTTCAAGTTTTGTTGCCGATTCATTTTTAACATTTTTTGTGCGTGTTTGGGAGTGTTTTTGACAGTTCTTGCGAGATTGTGAGTGCGGAGTAAAGACGAGAACTGGTCAGATGAGTTTTGACGCTTATCCCGCTTTTTAGGTTGTTGACAACGTTGAGAATACGTGACATCAAGAATATCGTACGTGAGGATGACGTGAAGCTGTACTTAATGAGACATGCTCCTGCATTGGTTGATTGTGAGTTACGTCCATGGAGTGATGGAAGGACAGCGGATACTCTTGCAGTGATAGTTACAGGGTAGCCATATATAGTGGCGAGGATGAGAGTCAACGTGGGGTAGCTATAGTATTGAACGCAAAATTGGGGAGGAGGGTAGTAAACATTGAACAGAGCGACAGCATACTAGTGGTTGAAATAAAAGTACGCTCAACAACTTTCGTTATAGCCCAGGTGTACGTGCCCACAAGTAACCACGGGTATTAAGAGGTGAACGGGCTTTATAAACAGCTAGAGGAGATAATCAGAGAGTTCCCGGATAAGAGAAACCTAATAGTAATGGGTGTCTGGAACGCAGTAGTGGGGGAAGGGAGAGATGAGTATGAAGTGGGAGGGTATGAATTAGGAACAAGAAATGATCGCGACGAGAAGGCAGTTGAATTTTGTTTTAATGCAGGCTTGAATCTTAACTTAGTTATCATGATATGTGATCGCAGATTTTAAAAAATAGGTGGAAAAACAGTTGGAACTTTGAAGCTTTGGTAGGGTAAAAAGAAGGGAATACCAAGAGCAAGTGGAATGGAACATAAATGAAGCAAAGGGAATGGAGAAAACATGGGAGAATATACATACAGGCATATTAAGAGAGGCGGAAAAAACGTAAGGGTAAGTGGAAACGAGGGGGTTAAGGAGCGGTGAGTTACGCAAGAAATGATTGGGAAAATAGAGGAGAGAAGGTGAAAAATGCCAACACTGAACTAGGTAAGACAAAGCACAATGAGTATAATCATCAACTTCAGTGAATAACCAATCGGGCGAAGGAAAACTGGTGGTAAAGGCACTGCGAGGAGATGGATAAGCTGCAATAAGATGGGGAAAAGGGTGCGTTTTGCGGTAAAATAAAATTGCTATCGGGAGGGGAGAGAGGAAAAACGGTACCAAATGTTAAGAGCAGAGCAGGTAGGATATTAATCGAGCAAGAAGATATTTAAGGTAGGTAGTGAGAATACGTGGAAGAGCGATAGTAGACAGCGATAGTAGATAAACTAATTTAGATGTGAAGGATCAGGGAACACTAGATGTGGATAACATTGTCCAATGATACTCTACGGTGAAAAATGGTATTGAAAGATATGAAGGCAAATAAAGCTGTAGGAGTGGAGAACATACCTTCGGATTTGCTAATTAATTTAAGTAAAAATGTTAGGCAAGCTTTTTCTAAACTAATTTGTAGGATCTACGAGGAAGGAGTATGGCCAGAGTGATTATTCCTATCCCGAAAATGAAGAAACTTCTGAATGAAATCTGGGATAGGCAGAGTAGATGTTGTGGAAGTGAGTTGCAAAACAGCGTGATAGATGGAAGAATTTTGGGCAAGCAGGGAAAGGTAAAAAAGGAGAGTTGGTTTCTTGGACGGATGGAGAACGGTATATCGTATGCTGTGGCAAAAATGGTAGTACTAGAGGGAGATAGAACCCTAAAAGTGTAGAAAACCAGAAGGAGATTCTCTGGCTGACACCTAAACCTATCTTTTACCGGTAGAATATTTATTAGAAATTACTTTCAAAAGTCACAAACAATGCTGAAACATAGCCGCGTGCAGGAGTTTCTATTGCTCTAGCTCGTTCCATACCTTCCCCCACCTGATGGGTGGGATCGAGCTAGAGGTTCTGAGGGCGACATAAGGTCCAAAACTCTGAGTTCGAAGACATTCAAACTGAGGGCCCACGCTGGATCATGGCCCTTAATGAGCCTCAGCTTTGGCTGAAGTAAAGTGGCGCTATACTTTAAAGCATGGAGTAGAACAAAGGTATTTGACTGTGTATAATTAACATTTTGATATAGTCTACAAATGTTACAATTTCAAGGAGAGAGGATGCTTGAAAATGTTTGAAATAAGAATAAAATACGAATTTTTTATTTAAATACACCGGATACTGCCCTAGCGTGCAAACTAGCGGATAAGCTTAAAAAGATATCTCGAAGTCTTTGAAGATGGTTCCCTCCCTAAACGCACGGATAACAGTGTAATGTTAACATTGTTAATATTGTTGCACGGATATCAGTGTAACTGTCGTGAGTAATGATTGACAAAGTTATGAAATACAATGATTAGGAGTCAGCAAAAATTAGTGTAAAAATTAATACAGAAGCCATGCTCTAGGGGCAATTATTCGTACATGGCCGCATATCACGGCGCGCGCCGCTGCGCCGACATGGCGGACCGGCGGCGCGCCGAGCAAAATCCATCGGCGGCGGCGGGCGGCGCCATTAAACCTATCGGCGGCGCACAGGTCTAACGGTGACCGTCTGGAATTCCGCGATATACAATCTTGGGAATTCTTGAGTCACCCATTCTTTCCATATGGTCTCTTCAAAAGCATCTTCTCTCTCTGCCCCAGCTAACAATAATTTCCACATAGCATTTTTTACAAATCCCTTCATTCCGTATTCTGTCCTGCAGTATTTTCCTACCAACGATCGCAGTGTCTTCGTCTCAGTGATTCTGAGAAAGTTCATGGTTCTGGTGGTCTCTGCTCTAGTTTCGATTCCGTAAGTCATGACGGGTCGGATGCATTTTTAATACATTCTGATTTTGCTTTTCACCAGCATACTTTTATAACTCCAGACAGTATCTTTGAGGCATCCAGAGATGGCTGCCGCTACAGTTGTTTGCTCTTTGGCTTCATTTTAGATCACTGCAGCCTGATATCTCCACGCCCGATATTTTAAGTTCATTACTTGTTCTATTGGCCTACCATAAATGACCAGTTTGCACCTATTAGGTTGTCTAGATATTATGAAGCATTTAGTTTTTTTTAAACTGATATTGTCATAACATACTTCTTAGATGCTAGGTGAAATCCGTGCAACAGTGGTTGCAGATCCTTCTCAGTTGCTGCTAGTATGATTGAATCATCATCTAAATACATTGTCTTTACAATTTTTGCACCCATCTTGTATTTGAAACCAAGAGATGTTGCTTTATCAATAACTTCATGCAAAATTAAACTGAAAAAAGAAGGGACTATAACTGTCTCCTTGATTGATTCCTGTGGTAGTTGGTATCAATTTAGAGAGATCTCCATCTACTTCAATCATCATTTTCCCACTTTTGTTCAAGTTCTGTATTATCTTTAGCATATCATTAGTCCTTCCCCAACAGTAAGCTAATTACATCTTTCAACAGTCAAGGGCTTTCGCCAGACAGAGAAAACGTGCAAAAACTGGTCCATTAAATTTTTATGCTTTTCCTTAAATCAATCAAAATCAATATTGCATCAGCTTTAGATCTATTCCTCCTAAATTACTGATGTTCTTCCCTGTTTGTTATTTTCGGTTCCAGTTTTTTCTCAAGGATTCCGTGCATAAATAGTTTTAGCATTGTTCCGAGTAAGGAAACAACTCTATAACTTTTGGTATATAACTTTTTAAGCCCTTTCTTAAACATAGGTATGGTTACACGTGTGCGCCATTCTTCTAATATTATTGTTGTTTCGATGATTTTAGAAAAAAGTTTCAGGAATTCCGAAGTTAAATTATCTCCTGCATACTTTATAATTTCATTTGAAATATCATCTAAACCAGGTAATTCTCTAGGGCTCGCCACCGGGTAAGAAGTTTATAGACGGCCGAGTTCCGACTCGTTACCCATTCTCAAGACTTGAGAATGGGTAACGAGTCGGAACCCGAAAGGTCGGCTGCCTATAAATTTCTTACCCGTTGGCGAGCCCGAGAGAATTACACAAATATTATTCGCCGGGAAAGTGTAAAATCATACATCTAAACCAGGTGTTTTGCAGGTTTTCACATTCTTGACTACTGTGACGATTTCTTGCATTGTAACACTTTCAGATGAAGTTGCTGTAATATATTGACATTCATGATGTCTCCTGACAGTATAGATCATCAAAGTCTTTGCCCCAGTGTTCGATTTGAATTTTAGTGGTTTGCATGAGTACGTTTACTGGTTTATTTTGGCTCTTGAGCATTTTCCAAATCTTTCTCTGGACTCCATACGGTTCTTGCTCCATTTCCTTAGTAAACTTGATCTATTAGTCCATTTTCATCCTATTTATTTCATTGCTGATCCTATTTTGGGGGTTCAATCAAGTTTTTTCGTCAAGGATACTTCTAACTTCAATCGAATATATGAATTAATAAATATCTTAATAAGTAAGTTGTGTGCCTTTTGAAAACGGGAATAAACCCGGGAATTTACCCAATGATTCAGCCCAACGAACATCTAAGCGCAAATGATGAGACGTCCCAGCCATCTGTCAGATGAAATATTGAGCTAAAATTTCAAATCAGATTCAAGGCAGTATGAATGATATTCACCGACTTTTCCTACGACCTGCGGTGCGCGCTGAGGAAATTAAGTCCGAGGTAGATCATACCTATCCATAATGCTAGAATGCAGATCATCCGGAATTATTACATATCTCATTCCAGAGGGAGAAGTGCGATGAATTACGACTGCCTTTGATACGGCCCCACATTTCTTAAAAGTTGGGGTTTCAGCATGTATTCTTTAGAAGTAAAAGAATATTTTTTAAAGACAGCAAAAAATACCAATTTTTCTCATTTCAAATACCTTCCGTTACTCCGCGCTACGAGTAATTTTCGAGTGGGCGGTAAATCTTACGAGTTCGGGAAACTTCCGGACGTCTACTCCACGTCTGTCTTACGTTACTCACGATCTCTGATCTGCTCCCTCCCTTTTCAAGCTAGCATTTCATGCCCCACTTACTTCAGAAGCAGAGATAAGCATTATTGAAGTCCTTTCCCAATGTTTTAATAAGAGCAAATGAGATGCATAAGTCCCATAACTTCGTCACATTTCCAAAGATTCTGTCTCCTCTTCTGCTTGGCGAATTGTCGTTTGATTTGTCTCCAAGATCTATCTCTCCGACAAAGTTACGATTCCTCCTTGAAGTATCTCCTTCCCTTCAGTGGCACCGTGACTCAAATGCTATTCTAACTTTCCTAACATCATCAATCTTGAAACCGTTCCCAGGTTCCTTCGTGGCCGAAGGTGAAGTCACTTGGTAAAATAATTACATAGTATATAGAATATAATAAGTTACTCTTTATGATTTTCCACACTTTTTAATACGACTAACCGATTCTAATTTGAGAACAGCATCATCTGAGTTCCGAGACCTAAGAGAAAGATGTTTCAACATCGAAACAGGTAAGTTTTATAAAAAAGGGTGAAAAAGTACAAATTTATTCAATCTTAATACCTCCAAGTTTGCTCAATCCAAAAATTGAACATAATCACTATCCGCGCTGAGTAGTAGTAAAACAGACACGAATAGGACACGTGATTTTTAACGCACAATATTCTTTTTTTAAGTCAAAACGTCGGGTATTTAGAATCAAATAATATTCCGTTGGCAATCAGGTACTTACATCTTCTGATTAAAATCAATAATACCTACATAGTTTATTCATGTTAGATAAATTTTAGTACGCATAAATACGAGGGAAAGGATGTTTTATCAGTGATTCACTCGTTGAAGCTCTTTCCTATGTCAACCACAAATAATAATAAAGAAGGAGCAACTACAGAAGAGGTCTCTTCATTTTCGCAAGGTAAGCCTACACCCAGAAAACTATCAGAACAAATTGCGATCAGGAAAAATTAAATGACTTTTTAATTCTGAAAACGGATGAACATGACGGCAAATGCGAAAGAAAATATCTCAAACAAAGGTTCTTTTGAGTTGTTTAAAGATAGAAAAGGCCCATCGATTCTTCTGCTCCAAGCTCAACCTCACCGTCAAAAATCATGGTCGCCTAACAAATAACCTAAGAGGAAAAATACGTAGTTTATTCATTTAAGATAAATGCTGGTACGCATAAATACGAGTGAAAGGGTGTTTTATCAGTAATTCGATTGTTATAGCTCTCTCTTATGCCCATCACCGTTATTCATGCATTATGATAAAACTATCATGATAGCGATTGAAAGGATGAATTAGGGTCCTGCCTAACCTTCAATTCTATGCTCGCTCTCGCTCTTGTGTTCACGTATCTCAGTGTTCACCTCTGTAACTGAGATACTCTCAAGGAAGAAATTACGGCCATTGTAAGAAATAACATTTATTCACGGTTTCACTTTCAGTATTAAGGAAGAAAATGGTCAATTCCGTGGTGGAAAGTGGCCAAATATTCCGACAAAATCATATCCACTCCAGCTGGACGTTCTAGATACTTGGAAGACTGTCGCTCATTGTAAACCAGTGCACACACTCATGTTAACTCTCGTTGCATCAAGTGAAATTCCTCTGCCGTCCCTACAGCATGGCCATTAGGCAGGTAGATAGGCTCCGTGCATCATTCCCCACGGCTTTTGGCGTTGCGAGTAACGCACAGCTAAAAGCGTGTCAGCATCTCTATAAAGCCATCAAATTGTATCGGAATGGGAGGAACTTTTAGGCTATGGGGTAGTAATGAACTAACCCTACACGGGTGGTGGGTAAGAATGGTGGCAGTAAGAAGTAAAAACTCCGCGTTAGGCAAAATAACAGTTTAATATCAAACCAACAAGGAAGAACAAAAACAAATAAGCAACGGCACTCGGACGGAAAACCCGGTGAAGGGTAGGTAAGGATTCAGCTGGGAGAGAAAAAGGAAACACGGGAGGGAAAGGAACCCAAGCTTACGTGAGCTGGTAGAGCGGAGCCGAAGCGACGTCGAGGAGAATCTCTAACTGGTCAGCCATCCACCGGCGTGGCGAGAACCCGAATGCTCCCCCAGTTCCTCTCGCCAGGCCAATATGTAGTTCACCCGACGCATTTTACGGGAAGGACTAACAGCACTCCCTCCGTTTGACAACCAGCCGTTTTGCAATTTCTGCTGGGCCCTCGCTAATATGCGATTCACCCAGTTCCGTAACTGCTGACATCAGTCCACCGCTGCTTGGATGTTTAACCGAAGTTTGGGCAGCACGCTACCTAGGTCGTAGCGCGGCCGATCTAATCCAGTCTGAGCCGCTAAGCAGGGCTCGGTAACAATTACACAATCACCTTAAAGACGGGCATTTAACCCAGAAACAGTCGAACTATAAACTATCTGGCCTTCGACATATCGGGCACGGCTACAATGGGTGGCACAGCTATTAGACTGAGTCATTACTTCACTCACCACTCTGATCACTTTTAGCATACATGCACACCTCTAATAGACTGTGAGGCGGAACTGTTATACGCCAGTCGTTAAAAAGGGAGGACATCAATAAAAAGAACTGAAAGAGTAGAAAGACAGGAGTGAGTAGTATGCTGAGGGAGTGTGCCGCTATATTTTTTTCTTATGGTAACTACAACAGAGGGGGAGGAAGCAATATTTGCGCCCATCAATTCCACGGGATATTTCTCTTATTATTTTTTTCAATTCCATCGGTTCTAGAGATGTGGGGTTAAAATAATACCCTAAGTGCCACCCTGAAGCTCCTATAGAGAGAAATGAAGAGCAAGAGTCGTATGGATGATGTACTTTCAGAAGGCACGTGTGGGGCATAGAGATAGATAATGGAGAGGACATCAATAAAAGAAACTGAAAGAGTGGAAAGACGGGAGTGAGTAGTATGCTGAGGGAGTGTGCCGCTATTTTATTTCTTATGGTAACTACTTTGAGGTGCGAGTGGAGCATGGAGATAGATAATGACAAATTACTTGGGGCATGGTGGGTGGAGCGTTCAGCTTCAACTCCTCCGAAGAGAGCGAATAATAAATACCTTAGTAAACGGGTTAATATCTGATAGGATGTCTGCTCGGAATTATCAATGGGGTGAGAAAATGTATTGGGGCGAGTGTTAAGGTACGTGTGCACGATAACAGTTTTAGCTAGATTTATGCAATGAGAGCATTCTACCAGAAAAGTACAAAACATAAACATCAATGGGAGCGCTACCTCGTGAGCGACTCTTTAGTCTCTTGTAGTACGCATATTTTTTATTTCGTACCCGTTTTTTCTTCTTAATGAGTATGAAAACAACTACTACTGCAGCTAATTGCCGGTCACTAGACATGGTCTCCCATTGAGAATACTGAGAGTATGTTGGCTCATTAGTCGTCAGTGTGAACGGCACATTGACAATTCTCGTTAGAGCTACTGTAAACCTCCAGAGAGTCTCGAGAGAGTAAAACTTCACTTTACTATGAATAATCTCTAGATTAAGTTTCGCAAGAGCAATTAAACTCAAGCTATTTGAGGCTCTCCAGAGTGCGTGTACCTTAAAGCTAAAAAAGCTAGTAAACTTTATGCTTCGCCTCCGTAAAATGGTATACGACGCTATGGTTGCAAATCAATAACAGAAAATGAAACGATGAAAACCCCTAGCCCATGTTAACTTATGGCGCGGAAACGGCATCTCGCCTAGAGTCACGTGGTAAGAGGAACCAACGATTGCACACATGCGCAGAAGCCAAAACTTATATCGTTTCTCCCCATGGCCGCCTCTTGACCGCCTAATATCCCTGGGAGAGACGAGTGAAGCGGGAAAGACTGCGGACTGTGGATAGATTAGCACGGCGTGGTGTTTTCGAAAAGCAGCCAATCAACATAGAAAATAATAGAGAAGTTATATAAACCGATAATATAAACGCAGGTAAGTAAATTGATTTATTTAAAATATGTGTAACTACCAATAAACAAGTGAATGGAATGCAAATGAAAATATCTTCGTGGTTATCGCATTCAATTTGCAAATTGGAAGACCAACTTTAACACTGTCCTTACAATTTGAAGATTAACTTGCAAGACGTGAAGTATTTCAAGTAAAGGTGAACGTATTCGCCATAAGCATTTCTTTTAACAAACCCGAAATACCTTGATTCACTCTTTTTCATACATAATATCTGAGCATTACTAGCAATTGCTGGAGGTCCAACAGCAGTTACCTGCAGATGAAAAAACTCCACACAGAAATATACAGGAAAACTTCCGAGTACCGTCGCAATATTCATTTTACACCACGTTTCAACTTTTCGTTCAAAAACCTTTTTAATGAATCTCTCAGGTTAAAATAAAACCAGCAGATTCACTCCAATGATTTTCAAAAGTACCAGAAAAAATCTCCCGCGGTTTCCACATCATTTCCTGAGACTGAAATTTTCAATGAATTGCAAAACTTTTGGGCATTATCAAACCTTTTCATCGGGGAAATTCAATAAAAGTAGGTATTTTTTCCAGACCATTGGAAAGCTCTTTGTGCTCAACCACTAATATTAACCTCACCCATATCTCGAAAATTTCTCACAGAGAAATAAAAAAAGAAATCTCTTGTTCGCTTTCCCTTCGTACGACCTCTTCCTTTCAACTTTCCTGATTTTTTTCCACAAATGCCTTTCTTTAAAAATGTTCGCTCCCTTTTCCAGGCGATCAACCATCGGCAAATACTAGCTTCTCCGTAATTTATTCTTCCTCCCTCACTTTTTCCCACGCCAACTCCGTGTTAATCGCTACACCACCATATCCTTAGTACCTACTGACTGCAAATACTCCCCCAACACAGTACACTCATACAGCTCGTTGAGATACATAGCTACTGAGCATTTTGGCCGAAATAACTTCGTTTTCAAATTAAAGGAGGAATCAATCCATGCGTGTCAAATGGAATTTATCTGACTCACACACTTACTGCTCACGATATTTCGAGAAATACCGAGCATATCACATTGAAATCTGCCACACAGATGAATAAAAAGATTATACACAAATAAATATTCTGGAAATAATAGTATTCCAACATGGAGCAAAATGGAAAAGTACTGTGAGAATTGCTTGTAAAAATTGCAGGGGCAAGCTATCCCCTCAAATATGGTACATTTACTTTCCTTAGCAAAAGTTTTTCGGATTTTTATAGCACTTGAATATTTGTGGACAGGGAGAAAAACACAACAGAAATGTAAATTCACTATCAAAATGAAATCATTTTGCGATCCAGCTTATCAGCGAACCAAGCAAATCAAACAACAAACAATGGCCTTGTAGGCCATACATCGGTGAATTTGTTTTCTAATCGCTAGCCATTCCGTCCAGATTCTGCCCTCATTCCACACTATCCCGTGATGAAGTTGAAGTCACATTGTATTCTTAATGGGGCTTTCCTACAACACGGCCCAACTCTCTGAAGTAATAACTCAGAACTAACCCAAGCTAAATGACGACCAGAGAAGAGGACACGAAGAATAAACGCACAACAAATCATTTATGCAATTAATGCATTATTAAGATGCATTTCATACACAGAGTAGGGGAGTAATGGGAAAGAAAGCAGTTTCATGCTAAGTTAAGAAGAAGTAATAGGTGGTGAAAGCCACGAGTAGCAGCTAGTTCCATATAAATTATTCCTCATAATCATCTCCTGTTTTTACACTCCTCAGAGTCCGCTTGTCATTCTTCTCTTCATCGCATATTTTTTATAATGGCTCATTTTACGCAGAACATTATTCCATCGTGTCAACACCATTTCATTTTCTACTCTCCACCTCGCTTCCATCGAACTGAAATTTAATCTAGAGGTTACTATACCATTTACCAATCTAGATTATTGCTTAAAGTTATAGACCGATTTACAGTATCATTCTACTTCTCCTCGGCAGTATAAAAAGCCAATATTCATTTTTTTCATTCATAAAGGATTTGGAACTCCATTTTCAACTATTACCTTCTGAATGGGATTCGAGCAAGGTTTCAATATAGAGCAGATGTTAAAACTGAATCAGTCCGGTGGAACTATAGTCGTAAGCTTACCTCTCGATTTCCTCTTTCTACTCCCATTCCTTCCGCCCTCCATCTTCCACACCCCAACCCACAGAACTCCTTTCATCACTTTAAGCCTCACCATTTATCTTTTGACCATTGTAAACCCAGCCTCCCCACGTTCTCCACATAACTTCCTTTTTCCTCCCCATTTCTAACAAACAAATTTGCTCCTCTTCCATACTTTTGCATCACTCATCCCCCATCTCCACTGCTAAAAACAAAAAAGGGCATAATCGTAGATATTGTAAAGGCTAGGTACGCCCTCAGTAGAGAAGTCTTCACAGCATGGTAGAAAAGGAAATTAATACGAAGAAGCCCAAAATATATCCGTAATCTTTGTTTTAAGTGTCATTATTTTTAGCCAAAATGATTATGGTCCCAGGATTTTGACGCGAATGAGTTCGGGTGCGTAAGGAGAGAAAACATAGTTCATCTCCGTATTTTCACTTTATTGTTATTACGCAGTGCAATGGAAAAGTACTTTTCTCACCTTCAGATCGCTGTTCATAATACATACACAAATTTAAAACAAACTTTGTGAACAGCGATAAAGGACCTATTTTTTACTCTGCATTCTTTTCAAAGTTCCCCTTTCCCTACCACCCCCTCGCCCCCCAATAGCATCTCTTCAACGGTTACGATTTCACTTCCTTTCACTCCCATTTCTTCCAACGTACGCCCGCCCCCTTACAAAGACTTCAACACACCCTCTCTTTCCTCTCCCACACCCTACTGTCATCGGTTCCTCATCCCTCTCCTCATTTTCTTCATTTATTTCATTTTTCATATTTTTTTATTTTAATTTTCATATTTATACAACGTCTGTCCTCATCATTTTTCACTATCAACCTTGTGTTGATGGTGTTTTTCCCTTCAGCTCGCCGAAGAGGGCCACCTTGAGGCCAAAAGACGAGTATCCGACGCACACCCTCGTCTTTTAATGTTTTGTTTGCTTTCACCAAGCTCATCTCGAGTCTGATTCTCCCAAAAGTTGGGCCCATTTGATTGTGTGAGCGACTGATTTTTTTGAGTGCTTGTGAGAGTGATTGCTCTATATTTGTCCCTGGCTCTGAATTTATATTCCCTTGAACATTCACAGATTGTGTGTACAACCCAGGCATACTTAACGGAGTCTCTTAAGCCCTGTGTAGGATCCTATTTTGAGTGGAATGTGTGTGTCTGTGAGTGGTCACTGGTGAGGAATTAACGTTCCCGTAAACAGCCAAAGAGGGTTTTCTGGTTTAGATGTTGTGGCTGGTCACTGACGTTTCTGTTAACCCAACACAGTAAATATTTTCTTTTGACGAGTATTGCCAATAATTATGGCAATTGGAGAAAAATTCTTATATAATTCTTTTTATTTTACGAGGCCGTAGAGCTTAAGTTTCCTTGATTTTAAAGACTTCATGAATGCTAATTTTGCTAAAATTTAACTGCTTGGCATTTGACTCCTCTGTGAAATTCCTGGAGAAGTTGGTACAGATATTGAGTATATAGAGAGTTCTGTTCTGTTTCTCAGTAAGCAATTTAACGAAATAACTACAAGATGGCACTTGCTGAATTGGAATGAGATTTTAAATAGATCGTTGGATTAAAATAATCCTCTCAAAATGGCGAGCACTATGTAGCAGTTACTGACCACACGTAGAGAGGTAGGGGTGAAAACTTTCTCGGCTTAAATTTCGCTCTAATTCTGCTCAACCAATCCTTAAACCGAAGCAATGTACCAAAAATAAATAAATATTTAAACTTCATACAGCAGTAGAGTCGTACATATAAATTCTACCGTTAAAAGTGCAAATATTGACACAGAACTAAAACTCACATTTCAGGATAAACAAAGCTTAAAAAACTTATATGTAAGAATGAAATACTTATTATGTTTACAAATTCGATAATAAATATTGCTTTATACCGCCTAAAATATCAAAATAAGACATGACGCTCACGCTGATGATTAGTTCTGATAGTTAATTTCTTTCTTAGTCCTTCTCCTGAACATGTGCTTGTAACATACAGTCTCTCTTCATCACCAAATAAATCCTGGACGTATTCAGTCCAACCCCTTTGGGACAACCTATCATATCACCTCTAAATTCGTTTGGAACAATAACGAAGTTAATCGTATTTTGTCAAAGAGAAGAAAAATAGGAGAGCTAAAAACTGGCATCGTAACCTTCACTGAAGGTAATGGCGCCATTTTGAGCCTTCTAAAAAAAAGTATAAATTTTTATAGAAATTATAGACATTTCTGCTTATGCTACGTGCTAAACGCACCATCAGCTTGCCATTTCAAGTATAAACCCACATTAAGTACCACATATGTACTCTCACCTAGTTCCGCGGAACCATCTTCACACAGAGTCCGTCCCATGTTGAGAATACTCCATTTGTCACTGTTTTCATGGTACCATGTTTAGCAGTCAATACACTGTATCCAATTTTTCTTCCTATGTTAGCCGTAAGAAGATGCACAACATTCACAACACCATTAATCCACCTTATCACCTTACCTCCTCACCATCTCACCTTACCATGGTTAGGCACTTTAGACTATATAGGCGAAGGTTAACGGTTACCGGTAATGGCAATAGATGCATATGACACGATCATGAGGCTATTTAATCGTGCTTCTCATTACACCTCAAATCCTGAAGACTTCTCTCCTGGCTCTCCTCAAACGCCCATGATCACAATCTCTTTCATTCTTTTCTCTCCTCCATAGTCAACATCGCCGTACCATCAATCAACTGTGTCAATGGAATAATAATATCAAATCTATATTCACGTTGTATATTTAATCAGCACATAGCACTGCCGTTCATTTCATTTGCGATAGTATCCGCGGTATATAAATAATTAATGGCGCAAATGACCTTAGCCGTCGGTCGCCTCTCCTAATCCAATCCAATGAATAATTATCTTCCGTCCATTGAAAGTCCAAGGGATTCCATAGCACACACACATTTTCATCACATTCTCTCATTCATTTCATGTCACATTTTCTCCCTAAATGTCTGTCTCCACATCGGCGTAGGCGTCCGGTGCACCTCCATGCAATTTTCGGCCACGACGGATCGCTAATGCTATAATAATGCTAATAACAGACATCCATTCGATTGGAATATATATTTCAATTTCCGTATCGAAAACGTGAATGACGAAATTGCTTCCGCCAATGGCTGATTCGAAAGGCTTTCAGCGTTCCAGCATTCAGCACTTCCTCCTCCATTGTCACGATCGCACATACACTCTCGCTCTAAATGTTTTACATTCATATTTTTCTTCCTTTTTATTTTTACTCTCTTTTTGCTTTTTCATAGTTTTTTTTCGTTCCACTTGCACACACTATCAAACCCCTCACCCGCCAAAATCCCCTCTAGTATCCGCTCTCGTAAATTAAGCTCAGCGTGCTCTCCGCATCCGGAGTCTGAATACATTTCGCGGAACGTGATTCAGTAAGCTTCTCCCTGATCAAACACCATTTTCAATCTTTCGCTGCTACCCCCACCTTCCCTCCACGTGCATCACCCTCGATAACTATTCCCGGCGACTGTAGATAAAAATTTCCAGTGTACTACTCGGCGACACACATGAATATATGCTCAGAAGAGGAAAAGAATCGGATATAGAGGTTTTATTCGATCTATTGAATACACGAATCGTATCAAGCGACCAAAAGTTTCAGAATCACCAAGAGAAAAAAGAATTGTTTCAAGCGTGACTTAGTGGAATATCATAATTAAATCAAAGAAAATGGGCAATTGTCCACAACATAAACTTAGATGCGACAGGTTTCGATGTACTACATCATCATCAGGTCCAATGCGTATTCAACCACACGCCGCTGATGATGATGTAGTACATCAAAACGGGTCGCATTTATGTTTATATTGTGGAAAATTATCAATTTTCTTTGATTTTATCAAAAGGAGAAGTGTCGACAAAATGCAGATTAAACATCACTAAAAATGCAAAATATTAATAGGTATCTTAGGTAAAGTTATAAGAGATAAAAAAGTAATCGATGTCCAAAAATCCACTCATGACTTCGGTCTCAGCAGGGAAAGAAGCTTCGGTATCGGCAGCTGTTTATCGAATAGCGTTTCTCAGATGAAAACCACGAGAAAATCCGATAAGAACTCGGAGGTTTCGTGGAACTGAAACCAAATGTGGCCCCATAATTAGTCAAAGCAATAGACACTGTATTGATGATCTATATCTTTCATCAGAAAATTTAATAGGTTTTCTAGAACAGCTACTATAAAATGTTAGGCGGTGTACGAGCTAATTTCAGTAAAAAGTCAACTAGATTATTTTTTTGCCATTGCTCAAATCAAACACTAAATCGCGAGGCGAACGACGCAAAAAGCGCACCGAAAACTTAGAACATAAATGCCACACTAAAGGACACATTCAAGGACAAGGAAAAATGGCCTCTATCGACAATGTACGAGACTAAACTGTCATGTCGTATGGTTAGTGAGTCACATGTAATTTATAATATTACTAGCTGTGCCCGGCATGCGTTGCATTGCCTCTTTTTCTTTCTTAGCAGGCACACATATAAAAAGTACACACTCAACAAATTCAATAGTTTCAGCCTTAAATTTGTAAACTAAACCGGTCGTGCAATAAATATTCTGAGTAAAACTTACAAAGTATGCTCATTCCTGAACATGAAAAAAGTACACACATTGGCATGTACAAAATTCCTCCAATTGCCTACTTAAATTTGAAAAATAAAATACTCCATCCTGAATTCCCCACTGATTTTTATACTTTTCATGGTTTGACCCACAAATCTTTCCCGGAATCAAAATTGGTCCCTAAACGACTTTTAGACTCAGTAGGTACAATGAATTCCTCGTACCTACACAGAAATTTGTAACGTACAAATGATGCCATGAGTTTCCATTCCATGCCTATGCTGGGGCTTCCAAGTTAATAAAATATTATTTTGCTGAAGCAGTACAAACATTAAAGATTTTCGAGCTAAAATGTACAATTTTAGGAAAAAGCGAAGGATATACGAAAATCGAATGCAAGAATTTAAAATAATCAGACAAAGAGACCACTGCACGAAAATATATTTTACGCAAAAATAAATTACGTACCTTTTCAAACAAATAATGTCTCACTAATATGATTCTGATGCACGTGATTGAGCAACTCGTAAACGATCTGCTTCGCTTGCTTGATTGCCGCTTCTCGCTTTTTTGCGAAGCATGCGTGCCAACACTAATATTTTGAAACGACTAGCGCTCCACCTAATGTAAAATGGATTTAATAATTCAGAAACCTTCAGGGGCGACCGCACAACAATTCAATGGTTTCTCAATTTCTATTGGTTAAAATAAGAACATCTCTCATTGGTTAAAATAAAGATCGTATTTGAAAAATTAGGTTTGGATTATTAGCTTACCCGTCGGGCGTTGTTGCACGAACAGTATTCGAAAGATTAAGAGGGCCTTGGGGGGGGGGAGGGGGGAGCGGCGATATTTAAAACATTTTTATACCTTCAACCTTCGAAACTTTCGCAAGAGTGTACTCAACAACTTCTTAAAGTTTCTTGGCGATTCGTTAATTAAGATTTGATTTGATGTTTATTTTTGTTTGTTTATTTGGTTGTCAAGGAAAATGCGTAAAAAAAATCGATTGAAAAAGAGAGAAACTTCATTCTTTCGGGCATGATACCACTAATTTTAGTAGTATCATGCTTTCGGGTATGAGATAAAATGAATTTCAACTCTCTATCTTTAGTTAAAGTTGTTTTAAAAAGCGAAGTAATTAACCGCTGCACAAATCCCAATGCTTAGCATTCCTAATCGGCTCAACTAAGCAATATGAATTCCAACAGCAATGACGGAAATCTGGTTGACGAGCGAATTTGGTATTGTTGATTTCACAGAAAAATATGTGTTTCTGCAGCTAAAAACGCAATTTTCAGTCAATCACGAAGTGAAAAGGATAATTAATTGAAAACTTCATTCTTTCAGACATTTAATAAAAAAATTCCAACTCTCTATCTTGAGTGGAAATAATATCAAAAAGTAAAAAATGAAACCACTGCACAAAACCCGATACGTACAGCGAGAAAACCTAAGGGCCCCTTTTTGGGCCCTGAGACCATTTTAAAGTAGCCTACAACTTTCCTCCTGCCGTGAACTATTACTCGGAAAAATTTTAGAACGATCGTATTTTTAAATTTAATAGTATTTGAAAAATTAGGTTAGGATTATTAGCTTACCCATCGGGCGTTGTTGCGCGAAAAGTATTCGAAAGATTAAGAGGACCTTGGGGGGGGGGCGAAATTTAAAAAAATTTTATACCTAAAACCTTCGAAACCTTTGAAAGAGTGTACTCAACAACTTCTTAAAGTTTCTTGGCGATCGGATCAACAGTGTAGTAATGCATACAGGACAGACAGACATACATTCGTTTTTATATATATAGATTGTTGCGAATGCACCACGTTCAGAGTTAGTTCTTTCACCGAAAGTCTTGTAAACATTTGCGGTGTGCTTGGTGATTTTTCCGAATTCAATGTTCAAACGGAGAACTGTATAATGTAAGTGGTTTCCGGCGTGACTTCATGGAATTTGTGAAACATTTTGAATAATAGAGTTATCTTTGGTTTTTCCACGTTAAATTGAAATATCTTTTGAACATGGTATCAACGGTTCACGTCATCTTCAAGTTCACTTACAAGTTATACAAGTGTTCCAACAACTATTAACTGCACCGAAAGACGACGTAAATATCGAAACCATGGTCGTCTGGTATCAAAATGTACTGTGGAAAAGTTAAGTGTATCCCTTTTATTTAAAAAAGTGGCGGAGTATGAAACTTTTCAAATTTATTCCTCGCAGACCTAAATCAATGATCAATGGAGTGTCATTCTCATTGAGAAAGTGAGTGATCACATCTGAAATCCCGAAAAAATTTTTGCAACGGCGAAGCATTAATTTCTTGTAAATGTAAGTTTTACGAGAAGGAAATATCGTAAAACAATTTCAGGACCTCATACAGAAACATTTAAAACAAAATAAATATTATTGCCAGATTTCCCTTGTTCTACTAATTGCGGAGTCCAATTCAATAGAAAAATTAAAAACCAGCAAAATGATACGCTTCTTACGTAGGACGTTATTTTCGGTTAACTATTTCTTAATCCAAGAACTCAATGTGTCAGTGATGTGGGTCTTTCTCTTGCCATCGACTGTCTATCTTTTAATGGTGACACTACGACTCATTCGCCCGACACCACTACATAACTTGACCCACCCAGACAGATGAGAGCCAAAATCTTCAAAAGTCACGGAAAATATAGGCAAAGCACCAGGTCAAAGGAATATTGCGTTTTTTATTCCATAAAAATCATACCAACGCAACACCACCTGCTTAAATTCAAAGATTTTCGAAGAAAAACGAGATCGCGCGTGTTTTTGAAAAATTGGTCATGTTTGGGCTACTGTATCTCAGTAACGGGTCGTAATAATGTAAAATGTCATATAAATCTATAATCAGTAATCATTTATAAGTATTTACGCCAAGTTTCAAGTCTCTATCTCAAAGAAAGCCATTTTGGACTTTTGTCCGGCTTTTTCCGATTTCGGACCACTGTGCGTCGCCCTGACTGCTTTTGGCCTGCGCCTGGCATTCGGGGGAACGTGCGCGGCCCTGATTTGAACTGGGATGCGTGCTGCATGCCTGGTGTGGAATCACCCCGTGCCACACACCCTAGTGGTGGCGTGCACGGTATTTCGTAGATGTAGATGTTGATGAAGGTTTGTAAGTTATGAGCATCATTTTACGCAAGCTTGAACGGTATCGTAATCGATTATTTGAAGAATCCATCAGTCATCACACGATTATTCTGTGGGAAGATCGAATCGATCGAATAATCGTAAGATTCATGCGTAGTATCATCAGCAATGCGTATTAGTAAGCGATTATTCACATTGAACCGATTGTAGAGGTGAAAAGACTCCCCTGCGTCGTATATTAATGGTAAAAATCATTGCTTTCAATGATATGTTAACTAGCTGAAGCGGACGATACTGTGAATTGATTCGGGGAGAAGAAATGAGTTAATTTAGTGCATTCATGTTAAATAGTCTAATTAGAAGGATAAGAATCATCGGTTACTGTTGGGGTTATTGAAATGTTGTGTACATTTTGTAGTACACAATGCTTTTTAGAAAGAGAGAGAGAATCTGAATATGGGTGTTTAGAATTCAGTGAACTTCTACATCCGAAAGTTGATATACTTCAGTGAAGAATATATTTTTTACAAGCAGAAATGTCCGTTGATTGTATTCGGTGGTGGGTGAAACTAAGGGACTATGCATCGATGAATTGCACGTCTTTTCGCTTAATGTTGAATATTATATCGCTACATTACAAAAATATGTTTTTGTTCAAAATAGTAAAACTAAACAGGAATTCCAGTTTCGCAAGGTGGCGTGGTGAAGATCTTCATTCACTCGAGCGTATCGTCGGTAAATTGAATTTTGGCGAGCATTTTCCAGTAAAAACTGAAATGGTTAAGTGTTCTATGGGTGTGTTTTAAGTGGAGCTCCGATTTTATTACTATGGTGGCTTATTGTGCGAGGAATAAACAAATTTTTGTACCAGTCTGTTCGGCAATGTATATCTCTTATTTAATGGCATCTGTTGGACCTAGAGGTGTAGTGTGGCGACAAAATGATATCCTTTGTGTCCCCCTGAAACAAGTGTTCTGACTTTAACAAGCAAACTAACTAAATCCAGCGCCCAGCCTCCGGGTCTCCAGTGGCTCCCAACGTATTCCCTCTTAAAGCTGAGAAACACTTAATTTTCGCTCGTGGCTATTATAAACGAAGCGCGAAGCTTTCCTTTGTATTTTATTCATTTCGTCGGTTAAATCTATTAGTCCAGGGTCCCAAATTCTCGCGGCGTATTCGAGGTGTGGCTTAACCAAAGCGAGCGAAGCGAAGTAGCACCTATCTTTTATTTTAGATTTTATAGATATTTTTCATAAGGACCTCCCTATTATACGCTTGTTAAATCCTAGTCTCTTTAATACTGTGCCGCAAAAGTTTTGTGAGTGTGTTCTCCACGATATACCCGAAGTTAAGGTAATTCCAAGGTATCTGACTGGCACTCCTGTGCCGAGAATATCATCGAAATTCACACCATATTAAGTGAAATATGCAATGATGGGGCAGAAAAAAAACGAATTTTACGCAGTTTTCTTCTCTACTTTTTACGGTATTTATCTTTCAGTTTTAAATGAAAATTTGGAATTATTCTCACCCTTCTCTATCTTTCTATATTATTACTAACATTTTTCACGTAAAACATTAATTTAAAGTCATAATTTTTCAAATGGAATAATATATAACGGGACCTACATTCAATTAACTCCTTTCACCGGTAGTGTGTGCCATTCAGCTCTCGAAAATCACTCACCTGAAAATAAATTACAAGTGTCAATAACCAAGAAATTTTAAAATTAATATTATTGACAAAAGCCATGGCACTAAATAATTGAAGTTTTTATTTACGTTTAATAAATTACCAATTCATTTTTACAGGCAAAAACAAATAAGGAAAAGCTTAACTGAGTCAAAGAATGCGTGCATAAAATCCATCTCACTTTCTTCATCAAAACATACTAGAAGTCACTATATATGGCCTAACATTCCATAATGTATCAAATCAACTGTTTTTTTCGAAACAAAGTATTTTGATAGCACATTCTATGACATGTTTTGAAACAGAATGGGCGAACATTAATAAACTGAATATAGAGATGAAAACTGTAATTTCAGGAATACAACGCAGCTTAACTTGCTTTTTAGCTCTTCTTTTTATGAGAGTTAAAAAATATGGTTTTCAAAGTATAAGACTAGATATGTAAGAACATGCAGCACATGAGTATGTAATTTAAATGTATGAAAATAATGACAATTTAATCTAAAATATTAATATGGCTGGGACTAACTAACCTCCAGTTGAATGCGGGTTTCAAAAATTCACCAAAATGCATCCTGGCACCAATCAATGATACGACTTGAAACTTAAGGGATTGTATTAAGAATGTATTACCCCTCACCATAGAGAGATAATACTCTGTGCCCCAACTAATTCCGTTTGCTGATTGGAAAATGTATTTCCCGAAACTTTCAGCTATGAAAGATTTTCCAAACAAAATCCGTTTTCCAATATAATTTTCTCTTCAACGCGCATCTAAAATGAAGGAATTCGCTGGAATGAGTACAAAAGACAGAATTGAATGGCTTTTCATGACTGATAGTCTTTATCCATATGCATCAGGCAAAAAGAAAAAACATAAAACAGTGCCCGTAAAAGTTTAGAACCACTAGTAAAGTTCAGGAATGCCAAGTTCAAGTACATCCACGTGGAATTGTGATCGTGACCGAAACTTGATAGCATCTCTCACCTACGTTCATTTTTACTCAAGTCAGACGTGAAGCTCGGTCTGGTCGTCGGGGCAGGCTCTCAGTTTATTCCTCCAAAGATAAAAGAAGTGCATTCTTCTGGGAAGTTTTGTGAAGAGCTCTGTGCCTTTGCAACCTAGAGAACGTGATTTACACGCAAACAGAAGCCATTGGGCAATTCATTTCGCCTTCCAATGTTCTCTTTTCTTCTCCTTAGTTTATTTGTTCCGTACGATTCTCCTAACTCCATCTCTTACCACTCGACCTCACTCTTCACTCCCAGCTCTGATCAAACAACTGGAGCAGCAAGGAGCGAGGGAAGACAATCTCTTCCTGTTAGGGGTGAGAGAAAGAACTAAACGAAGTAACGTAAACTAGAAGCCAAATTTTAGCGGATCTCTTTAACTGCAGTGTCTAGCTTAAGAGAGGTAGAGGGAAAAAAGATTGGAAGGAGGGGTAATATAGTAAAAAGTAATCCGGAAATTCCTTGTATTGAGTACCAAAGTTTAATTACATATGTATATAACAATCAAGCCATTCCCATCCTAGACCGGCAAAGTCAGTCAAATTAGTTAGTACAATTAGTACTAGAAACTGTACAATTAGTACTATAATAACCATTTTCTTGAACTATTTCCCCATAATTATCCATCCTTGCATACTGCTTATTTATATTACAACTTAGCATTACTTAAAAAAAAACCCTCCTATCCCTCAGATTCCTAAGATCCTGTTCCACCCCATGTGCCCGTGACTTTCTTGGCCAACCTCTTTCTCTTACACAAATCACTCCTAACTTCTTTCAACGCCGATTGTCACAATGATGATGACAATAGTCAACAGTCAAAATGTCAGTCATGAACCCAATAGAGCAGATGGATACCACAAAAATCTTCATCTTACTCAGTTAACTCGGAATACCTGAATTCGTATATGGAGCATTTTATTACTCCCCATTCTTTCTCAACCTCTCCTTATTCCACCTCATGATACCTTTAAATCCTCAAAAAAATTATCATGATTCCTGAGTACAAGAATACTCCTTAACCATCGTCGCTGGTCGATAAACCTCGTTTTTTTGGGCATTCGAAATTCTTAATGTTCAGAGCGTGCGATTGAGCGAAAATAAGCGAAAGAGTAGCTTCATTGGAGCACCAGAAGTAGAAACTTAAACCTTTCAATGCGGGTTGTTAATCTGAGGAAAACCACAAATTGGAGCTTTTTTGGAGCAAAAGTTTTTTTTATTATTCATTTTCATTGATTTTACAGTCTCATACTACTCATATTAACACAGTTAAAAGTTATTTTTTCTATTTCGCATAACTTTGACGAAACGTTGGCACCACACCAATCGACTTGTTCGGTATATTGCTAGTTACTTCATAGTTATTCATAAAGCGGTCTAAGTCAGGATTCAATATTATCGAAATATGCAAGTTGATATTTTAATGAAATTCAGTTTATTTCTTCCTTTGACATAGTTAACCAAGTCGGTGACCAATTTTCAAGTAGAATACAATAGTAATGTAGCGCCGGTTCGCGGGAGAAGTCACGGGTTGGTAAAGAAAACAACCTATTCGTATGGAAGCTCAAGCCAGACTGCTTTATTATCCTTCCTTTACAAAAAGGTTTTCCCCGCAGAGGTCCACCACCTCTCGGGGCCCCCCTACCCTTCATTCAAGCAGGGATTTCCCAAGGCGCCGGCCGCCTTTGGTTCCCTCCGTTTCAGTCAGCTCCAACCGTTACAGTAATGTTTACACTAAGAACTTCACAAAAAAACTGTATTCTTGTCATTCTACACTCGTTTTCATAAAAAAAGAACCATACCGTAAGAAAACCAGAATTCATAAGTGAATGCAGAACATTTATAATAAAGCAAGAAAACATAAAATTTAACAAACTCTTTTACTGACCAAGAGATACGATGGATATCCTGAGGGAATTTTTCCCACTATGCACTTCCTTTATCTCACTCTCAATTCTAAACTTTCCCTTTATTTTATTCGAGGACCCCTCTCATTATTGACATACAACTTGAAGATTAGGAGAAATAATGAAATAATTAATACCATCTCCACCGTTCCGAAATTTCGCTTCTTCCCCTTGCTTTTCTATTTCCGTTACATCATTCACACCTGAAGACAGCGGATAGTACACCTAAGCTGTATCTGATTACGGTGAACCCGACACATTCCTTCCAGTCCAGACGTCCATAGACATCGTACACCGAAGGCTCAACAAGCAAGAGAGGGGTCCGCCTTCTCTTTCTATAAAAAATAGAGAAGGGATATAAAAAGAAAAAAAGGGATATTCCATAGTCTTCCCTTCACGTGGGACCAAGAACCATTTCCGCTCCACACTATCACATTATTTTCATCTTCTTAACGTTGCCTTGGTTTCACCTGAAATTGACCCTATAGAGATGGGGAGTAATAATGAAATAAATAATACTATCTCCACCGCTCCAAACTTTCGCTTCTTCTCCTTTCTTCTATATTTCCAGTATATCATATGCACCTGAAGACAGCGAATAGTAGATAGAGAGTGTAATGCGTCGACATTGCACTCCCTATCTACTCCACCGCTATACTTCTATCCTTGCAGTGGATCAAAAGCTACATGCTGAACCTCGAGCCTTTCAACCTTGGTGACGATGGCGGTGGAAAAATGGAGGGAAAACTGTGAAGAGGCGCGCAACGTCTGAGAGAAGAAGATATTATGCGGGGTTGACGTAATGGGACTTTAGAGGTCCGGGGTGGACAACGATGGAGGCAGGGGGACGAGGACACCTCCAGATTTCTGCTTCTTCTCAAGTTTCCATTACGATGGCATTGGCCATGCATTTCCGACAGAAAATCTTGGTCATGTACACAATTAATTTTATGGAATTAATAAAGACATCCAAAAGAGGAAGATAAGTTGATATAATTATTCCTAATTCAAAAATCACTTTCTAGACTCCAAATGAAAACGATATTTCAAAAACAGAGACAAATTTCCGTGTTGGGCGACTTTTGAGTGGGGAAAGGCATCTGACTGAAATGGGACGGATTTTATTTCCCTTAATTCCGTGAGAGGAAGAGAGAGGAGACGGTAGGAGGAGAAGGGAAAGTTGACCATAGGAAAGGGGAAAGCAGTGGAGAGGAGTAATGGCAGATCAAGACAATAAGGGGGGGGGCGAAAAAGGGAAGGTTAGGAGGGGGTTGCAAAAGCTTGTGTTGCTAAGAGGCCTTTTTGGAAATGACACAGACACTCAAGGAACTTCAAAAAACAACTCGATGAGTTCAGTCACCTTATCATTAATCAGTCACTTTAACATTAATTGAAGATCATTAATCCTTCACCTCGAAGAGGCGAGGGAGCCAATGGTTACGATGAATCTATTACATTCCTTCACTCAACATATTTTTTTTCGGAAGTATAAGGAATATTGCCGAGACAAAAATGTAATTTTTTTATTATTTATTTTATTTAATTAATAAAATTTTAGTCTCTGACGAATCCTTGAACCCGCTGACAAGGTCTTTGGACTAGGCGGGTCCGAAATGAATATATAGTTGAATAAATATGTATGCAGTTAATAAATAAATGTAAAAAATAAATATAACCAGTAATAAATATGGCAGAGTGGTCAATGACAGCAGGATTTAGTCACCATTTTACATTTCTCCTTTGAAATATTTTCTAACATGACGGAGATAAATCATCCCCAAAAATACGGAACAATATGGACTCATTAAGTATCAGTATGTTTGAATTGTACTCAAGGAAATTGAAATTCATTTCATGTTGACACGAAAATTATCCGGATTTAGTTTTAAGGATCGCTTGATGGTGATATTGATACACTGATTTGAATTTGATTGGAATACTTATTGAAATTAAGAATAATGCTTAACCTAGTTATCAAACATCCAAAGGCCATTACCTTTAGGGCTGTACTCTTAATTTGAAATAAAAAACTTTCGCGCATGGCTAATGCGGGAGTGATCGAAACTACTACTCCACCTACAAAAAGCCATCGGCAGCTGCGCTTAAGAAAAAATATCCCTAATAACCGGTTTACACCCACTGTAGCTTACTGAGGTCTAGAGAGGTAGCAATAGCTCCAAAAGATGGCAAGGAAACACAATTACAAGGTAACTAAAGATCACAACTTTCACCACCAACATATCACAAGTGATTTGTTCATGTAAAATGCCTGATAATTTGATGGTCACCTGATGAACTTATTGGTTTCAATTCCTTTTTTCGTTCCCATAAAATTGCTGGCTTAAATTCCAATTCTACACAAGAAACTGTGCTTATACCTCTCCATGGAAATTTCAAAATCTAAACTCTAAATAACAATTTCGAAAAAAACACACGAAACCAGATATCAGTCTTTCCCTGATGCAATCAATTAGAACTTAAATGACCACAACCCAAAACGTGACTTATGAGAAAATCTGGTCGGGTTTGACACTAAGACATTATGATTTGTAAATATTGGTTTTGGTAAGTTAAGAAGGTAGTGGGAAGAGATGTGAGGAAGAATTGATAAGAGCGTTATGCATTGAAGAGGGTGGGTTGAAAAGGAATTGGCGCTATTACTGATAACTGTAGCCACGAGTAAACAATTGGTTTTTAATATTCATTTCTAGTTCTAATGAGTTACATTATAGTTGTAAAAACATTGGGCTTAGATTACTAAGATATAGGCGCTGAATAGTCAATTATAGCCATTAATACTTTGCATTTCATTGTGAACAATAAGAAAAAATATAATCAGAGAGTTTAGAAAATGGCCCAAAAGGTGACGCGTCTGTTTTTACTACATTCAAAAATCTTGCTACCGTCGTTCAAGCCGTTACTTGATGAACTCGGCCAATAATATCTCAAGAATTCAACTAAGCAATATAGTCTTAGTTTTATTTCTTCGAGACACAAAATTACATTATTATTACCTATATAGAAATAATACAACCTGTAACACCTATTCACACTTCATAAAGGAGCGTCTCAAGGGATACTTGACGGAGCAGAGTGAGCCATTGAGATACATCAAGCAAGCATACTCTTCAGAATTATGCATGAAGAAATATAGTGGGATTGGCGTCTATGAAAGCGGACATTAAAAGTATAGCTAATAAACCTCACTTGTATTCCACAAACCCATACATCCCGATTCGCCGTTGCCAAAATAATTTCTGAACCCCGACCGACTCCACACGTTCTCTCGCCGAACCCCATTCTTATCAGCTTCACGTTCCAAAAAAGGGGGCGGTACCGTTTCGGCGAGCTAGGACTTCATGAAGTCATCTGAAGGACAAACAAGATTGACCAAGCTTTGATTATGATTAGAAACCATTAACCCCGGTCAGGTCAGAGGAGTGGTATATTACAGTGTTTCTTTGTCCTCGTAATAGGTAATGAGCCTGTTCCACCAATTTAAGTCACCAACAATTGATAACAATATAAGAACATATTTTTTTCCTGGCGAGATAATAAGAGTAATCCCTTCTCGGGTAACACACCAGGTTAACGTTTCAATTTTCCCTTCCAATTAGCGTCCCACTTAAGACACAGACGCGTCAGACCATCCTGTGTAGACGTGATGGTAAGCGAGATACTCTTAGAAACGTTGGCAAAATGGAAACGTTAACCCGTTGTGTTAACGGAGAAGAGTTTACTAAAATTGCTATCAAGTTTCCGCACCTTCTCAAAGTCGACGAACGCGTGAAAGAGATCCCCATGATGGCTGCAATTACTCATTCACTGGTGTTCCATAGAAGGCGCTGAAACAAATTTTTCGGTATCCTCACGTGTACACCAATTGAGTTCTTTTTATAGCAAAATTTTAGCCCATATCCCGACAAGTATCTTCTAATCTTTGACCCGAGAATGCAGGAACAGGAAAAATGCTGCACTCTTTTTCCCCGATCCCTTTAATTCATCGTCTCGTCGATGTCGAAGAATTTATTGACATCGCGACGTGATCGATGGCAATTATCGAAATCGAGCCATTCCGATGGTTTTTTTCTTAGACCATTGATGAGCAAAACCTTTCCACCCACAAGGCTACTTTCTACCACTGAAGTACCTGGAAGTTCCCGCAACGTCGACTGCCAGGGGACAACGTAAGGCGCCGGGGGAAGGACCCACTCTCTCCCATTGGGACACGGCGAGAGGGAGTATGGAGGAAAGCCGCCCAGAGAGATTCAGCTCAAGCAGAAGAATTTTTGTGCTAACAAACTACCTATGTGAATTCGACACTGAAACAGGAATGGACACAAATGAGGGAATACATAATTGGTAATTCAATCCTATCATCGTTTGACTGCACCTCTCCATCCAACTCTGTAACTTGGTAACTCCTAAATGCCCTTGTAGCTCTTCTGTTTCAAATCCCATTTTACCAGGCAAGCCAATTTGTCTTTGGCCTTCCTCGTGGGACTATTACGTTCCTTACCATTTTTTTTCGTCTCAAAGTGTAGCCACGAGAGACTATAACGTAATGAATAAGGAAAAAGAGTAAGAAAATGGTTCCGAGTATATGTTGAGGGAACCAATTCAAGTGTGAAACAAGGCTGCTCCTAAAGTGAACTTTTATAAAATAAAAAAGACAGAGTTTCGAGGCTTTAGAGATGGACTTTGTGATATGAGGATGAAGGATATGAAGATAAAAGAGAGTTATAAGAGAAAATATGAGAAGAAGAATACAGGCACAGAATAAACCCGAGGAAGAGATTGAGTTAAGAAGACCAAAATTGATTGGGCACGTAATAAGGACGAAAATTCAAAGGCTAAAAATCGCTGGAATGGCAACCATCTTGGAGGACGAAAAGAGGTCAGTTAACAGAAGAATATACGAAACCAGTTACCCAGGACAAAATATAAAGTGAAGTTGGAGAAGAAGGGTGGAAAAATAAAGAGGTTGGAGATGTGGACACGAGAGACATCACTAATATGCACGAACCCGCTGAAAATAAGAGGGAGAATGAGAATTTGAAAAATATTAATCGTCCTAGGGGTTTTACACTAATAGAACAAGGGTGTAAATTCGAGTTATTGTATTTATATCAATCGGAAATAACAACAATTAGCATTCCAATTAAACTACAATCGATACAAATCAGTTTCAAAATTAAGCAACATAAATTGATAACATTCACATACACAATATATGACATTTACACATCTATGAGGCTTCCATAATATAGCATAGCAATTTCTTCAGTTCAATTATGATTTTCTCACACTAATTAATATGTATGATAACTATTATACATACTTAGTACTTTTTTTCCACCAAATCCATGGGTTTCAAAGAAAGGACTTGTTACAAGAAAGAAAGGATTCACGTTACAAGTACGGTGATATGTTATACGGTACTTCGAAAGATATGCATGTAAGTAAGAGGGGCTGCTGCAAAAGCACGTGCCGTGAGAAAAATGTCCGAATGAGACTAAAAGAAGAGAGCGAGGTAGGCGCAAGAACAAGTGAGGAAGAAGTGAGAGCAGCATACCCGTGAATATTCACTCAACGGAGCTGAAAAGCGGATCACAGATTCGTGGCGTAGATTGGTGACCGAATGAGTGAGCAGGCCAGGAGGATCGCCCTAATTCAATAATTATTGCACGCCAGAGTGAGAAATACATGCGCCCGTATTCATAGATTTCAGCTAAAAGGCGCTAGTAAGGCTTAACTAAGTAACTTAGAATAGAATAGAAAACAATTTTATTGTCCTGGGACAAAGTCCCTTAGGACATACAATTAGTTTACATGCCTTCATGAGGAGTGGAATACAAAGAAAAAATACAAAGTCTTACAAAAAAAGGAAAACAAACAACTTTCAAGTCAGCAGAGAGATATAAAATGAGCGAGGTAAATGAAAATGAAAAAACAGTCTCAATATCAATAATCGAAATTGTATGTTAAAACAAAAATGTACAATCTGTAATACCTATTAATAAGAAAAACTGAAAAGCAAACAAACGAATATTTTATAAGACAGAAAAACATCAAATGATTATAGTGAACAAGTAACATGTAACAATATCATCTCAGATCATTTTGTCTTCTCATATAGAGGCGAGAGAACATTTGGGAGACAAAAAGTCAGCCATACTCCTTTTAAATTGTGAGACATTCCTAGAAAATTTAATACTATCAGGGAACGAGTTCCATAATTTACAGGTCATTGACTTAGTCGGCTACTGAGAGCACTTTGTCGCATACTAAAAAATGGTATTCATAGATCCTTTCCGGTGAGCTACTAGGAGCTACTAACTTAGTATGCTGCTATCGCCACTGTCGTAGCGGAGTACATAACTGTAGGTAGCGACTGACCTAAAAACAACGAAGCAACGCTTGGCAACACTGCCACTGGCTTCATATCTCAATACCTATTTGCCCCTTCACGAATCCTTTCAGAGCATTGAATGAAACGAAACTGATTTCACTCACCCACTTGGAAGATAAAACATAAAATAAGAAGCCATAAACTGCTGAAGCACTGGGAGAAATTTTTTTTTCACGCAACGGCAGCAACGAAACCAGGCATAAGTGGAAATTTAATTTGGATGCTGATGAAGGCTTCAAGGGGAAAAATCGAGAATAAAATATAAAAGAAAGACGGTGTGTGGTGTATGGATTCGGAGAGACGAAGGATGGGATTTTTAATGCCCTGTAAAGGCAATAATTTCGCTGATACGTACAATGAAAGGAAGAAGAAGGTGGAGTGCATGAAAAAAAGACAGAGAGACCTGAGTACACGATACAACTGCGGGTGGATAAGTGCTCGCCTGTTCATCCAGGCATCGTCGAGTACGAGTTCCGCCTCGGAGGTTTATTCTCCATCCGGTCCATATGTGATTTTGGCAAGCGCGGTTAGTTCGGCCCCTGCGAAACCTGATAGCAATCCTGGAGAGCCAATTCAGAATCTCTAGGCCTTACGGACCATCAAAATGCACGCAATACGTACAATAAGTGACCATAATAAAACTGAGGTACACTCCAAACATTCCCTAAATATCCTACACCATTTCAACTCCGATTATCCTACCCTTTAAGCCATAAACAGGCCTGTGTCCTAATACCGCCTGCCACAAGTCCATACGGCGGCTCGCAGTGTGGTAATGTAGATCAAAATCATTTTCAAGTACATGGCAGTAGAATTCAATATACTCAAATTGGTTGAGTCATTCATTTGGGGACGCGATCGACACCTAAATTCATTTGTGTGATGGGTAGATGTGCAGGATGATAAAGATACGGACGCTCGGGAAATGAGGAGTTGAAGAAGTTTGAATAGGCCTGATAATCAGAATGGCATCAAGAAATGGCGAAATGCACCACGGGAAATAAGATATGTCATAACGTCCGACTGACGAAGTACAGCACTTGGAATGCTCTCCACAAAGCAGCAGAGATCGGGATTCCACTGGACTATATTCGCCACAACCAGGATTCGAACCCAGGTATTAAAAATGGAAAGATTATGCTCTAACTACCGCATAAACCCGATTCCCGACGTAAAATGAAAAGGAAGGGGGAAGAAAAAGGGTGAAAGTACAAGCGTTCACGGCAATTCAACATAATTTCCCGGTTTCGGGTGTTTATTCCTACCATATTTTCCTCGTTAATGCTTAATTAAATTTCCTTCCACGGAGCAAGAAGAGGAATCTACGACGGAGGGAGGAAGAGGGGTGGAGTAAGGGGCCGCAGGGTGTGGTGAGGAGGGTTCCCTCCCCTCTAAACCCCCACCGGGTGGCATTTTTACGACGAGGCCCCGTAGTGGTTCGCTCATCCTCGTTAAGCCCCTCTGCCTCTCGCCCTCACAGCCCTATCTTCCAATGCCCGCGCCATTGCCATCTTTCCCAACTCTAACGTCCCTAGCACGTCTCATCCCTCAGAAACCGAACCAAGTGGCCCGAAACCCTCTTGGAAGGTAGGCTCTAGGGTGAATAAAGGGCTTGATAAAGGGAAAAAGGTTAAAAAAAGTGGTAGGGTTACCTCAAAAAGCTCTAAGAGGAGTTAAAAAGAGTGTTTAAAAAATGGAATGAAAAGAGGAATGACGAGCCTATCATATATCGCATTGTATGAGAAAATGTTGATAAAAATGAGATGTTTTTCTCTCCGCGTACTTATTCCTGATTTCAGAATATGAAGCAAAACTTAAGCAGCTGTGTCTGTCGATATTTTCTGGTAACGCGGTGACCCTCTTACGTACGTAGATCTACTACGAGAACCATTTGTTTATTCAATGGTGTGAAATTCACAGTGAAAAAATCATTTGCCTGTGGAACAGAACCCAGATCCCTCGATTTCGCGCCGAGTCCTCTTCCACTGTGAATCTCATGGGGGATTTTAAGGAGCAAGTTGTCCTCACAGGTGTCGTGAATGTTACGCCAGAGGTACCCGTATGCGAGCGCTAGGCGCTACAGTCCACGGGGTAAATCCAAGCTTTAATCACAAAGGTGTTTACTTTGGATATTTTCAAAGAACTACGGAACTAGCCGCGCAGTTACTTCAACGGAGTCACCCGCAAGTTTTCATACAATTGTGTGATATTCACAGCTAGTTCCGTGGTTCTTCGAAAACATTTGTTTATTTGTCGGTAATGAACAAAATAAATAACATGGTTTTTAAAGCGTATGGGTGGGAGGTGGAAGATAATTAAATAGGATATCATGGTCTGCGATGAAAAAAGAACACTGGAAACTGGAAAAACTGGAAAGAGTTCATAGCGGAGTCATCTCATGAAAACTACGAAATTTATACGTTGTTCACATGCCATACGTGCTATGCCATACCATGCCATGCGTGCCTTGTCATGCCATGAGTAAATATCGAAATAACATTAGTCGCCATATTTTTCAATTATAAAGAAATATTATTTACCGTGTATTTCCATTTAAATTAACCCTAGTCCAGTTCTTTCTATGTGCAAAAGCAATTTTCGCTACAGCATTTTACTATCAAACATGTAACAAATATTTGCCGAAATCTGAACTTCCAAACCGAATTTGGTGAATAATTACCATTTCACGTTTACTGCTGCGAAGGATTGAGCATGAACGACCACAGTCCCTAGTAAAACTCATGATGCGGAACGGCTGTGAACGAAATACACAATCATTAATAGGAGTGAACTTGTGATTAATTACTGTTGAGAGACAGGAAATAAATACACACAGAAGCAAACATAGGTCTATCCTAGCGTTATATAAGTAATAGCTTTATTCGGATCACACGCCGTAGCTGGAATTATCAAGCAAATAATTTATCACGGGATGATAAATACGCATGGTTCAATGAATATAAGAAAGTGTTACATAAAATAATCAGAAGTAGATACAATCATTCATTCCCACAAAAGGCATGACATTGCCATTTTTGCCATTCGACTTTGGGAGGAGGGGTGGGGGGTAAAATTCCCGAGAATAAGCTGGGCCTTCAACCCATTGAAGGCTAACGTGATCTCTCCGAGACATTTATAATTTCATTTCTGATGCAAATATATATTGTTGACCTCCATCAGCTCTAAAACCAAATTCTAATCAGTTAAGTATGATATACTTTTAGCAATTTGTACAGAAATAAGTTTTCTATTCAAGGAAATTACTAAAACAAACCAAAGGAAAATCGCCTCCTTAGTAATTGAAGGTATAGAATAAATTAACGTGACTCCCATTGACGAACTTTTACATCTACCATAGGAGATGGCTAAATATGAAGTATTAAACATAGATGGGTAAATATGAAGAAATCTTGATGGTATAATATAGAACACCAGACAAAATAATACCAGTTCCCACTCAGACACCGATGTTATTCATCGTCGCGCTCAGCTCAAATTCGGATGGATGACCTTCTGATTTGCTCCGAGTGCTGTTATTCCAGTCTACAAGACGCAGATAGTAAGTGTTAACGAGTTATTTACCATTCTAAATACGTTAAACTTCAGTACTTCTGCCACAAATGACTTCAGTGGATTCTTCTGGGTAAGATTCGACGATCTAAATTTCAATATCCTTGAGAGTAAATTACGACGACAAACTAAACTCAAATGGCCTCTTAATGAGTTCAAATTTTCAACCGTGGCTCTTGGACGCTGTACATCATATGAAAAACAAATTTCCTTTCTAAGAAATTCCTTTCTGCGCATTCACATTCTTGAGGACACCCATCTTATCTTCAGCATTTGTCCCTTAATCTGGGTTTTACACTTCTTTAAGCCACATAGAATACTATTTAGACATTTGATTTCCCGAACATTACGTCTTTATCGCCCTCCTTGTTCACTTATCTTTCTATGATATGCAAGAGCATTATCATCGTTTGAGAAATATGTTATCGAACTTTCTCGTGGTTTCAAGAATTTTAGTAACGTTTGAATCAATATATGAGAAATAAAGTTTCAGAAATGTCCGAAAATTTAATATAACCTTTCAAATTCCATATTTGCTCACCGCCAACAGTTTAATTGTTGATCGGATACGGTCGCAAGATAGCTCACTTTTCAGTGATACATTTTACGGTAATTGCAATCGAAAACAATAAATAAAGGAGTACATAGTGATAATGTGTCTTAGACATACAAAATGTCAGGAAAAATGTCAGGATTTCTTTTGAAAATTATAATTTAAGAAGATCCACCGCAGTGATAAATGCTCTATTACAATCTGCCATTATATATTAAAATACTGGCTGCATCGTCAAATTTACAAATCAGAGGGAAAAATTAATGATGACATTTTCCAAATTTGTTTCTCTAAAATGAAATAGTTCCCAATCCACTCAAATAAAAAAGTCTCGGTTATAAATCTTAACTACACCATATGCCAAACGATGTTGTTTGTGTGAGTTGGATAACCTCATTGCGGCCACATATTTGAATTGCCACATATCCTCTCAGCTTCAACACAGAGAGTAATAAATGAGTAAAGCACACAATTTTTATGGCGTCCCTAAATAGATTGTGTCCCTAGCCAATTAATGCAAACACTTGACGCACACTCGGACGTGCTATTCTACACGCAGCCGCAGAAGGAGTCTTCAAACATGAAAAACACGACAAAACATTCTTTATGAGCTTGTTGGTGCAATGTACTTGACCTAATACACTTAAAAGAGAGAAATTCAAAAGTTTCTACAAAGCCTCAAATGAATAAGTCAAAAAATAAATACCCATCAAACATCTAGCAACAGCTGAAGTCTTTTAAATGGAAATCACAGATTTTATTATCAAAGACACGATGAAATAGTCACTTAAAACCACAGAAAGATAAAATATTTTCACGGGGCAAACGAGTAATACGAGCTCGATGTCAATTTGTTTTTTTTTATAAGAACAAGAAAATTTAACCCGAAAAAATTTTTAAAAAACAGACGCCATATCAATGGCTCTTCTATTATGGGGTGCGAGTCCTCCCACAGGAGGCGCTGCCATTCCAAACGCTCGCATTCTATCAATTCTCATTCCAATATTTCCACATCACTCTTTTTCCCGACTTTCTTCCTCCCAACTTCATCGTTCCCAATTCACATCTCCTCTCTTTCTTTATCGGAATCCACAGTCGATCAAACGTGTGATACGGATCAGCAGCGACAAGTACGAGGGACGTTTCGGAAGACGGGGCGAGGTAAGGAGTAGTCGAATGACGGACGGCGGAAAGGGGGAAAAGGAAACATGTAGAGGTTCTACTAAGGTAAGGGAGCGGTGAAAAACAGGATATGGGAAAAAGAGACGCGATGGGTGAAGCTTGTCGTAAATCGTAAGAACACCACGTGCTGAATAGCTATTTTCTTTCAATACCCTTATACGGAATACAATACGGAAAATTACTCAACAAGAATTTAAAAATTTTCTATCAATTTTCCACAATTGTATTGTTTTAGATGACTTGATTTTTTTCTACTATGAGGAATATTTGTCCACATCATTATCCAACAGCCTACAACCTTTATGATGATATGGAGCATTCGATACCGGTATTTGTGAGAAAAGTAAATACTGTGGAAAAACAGTTCTTCTTTTCCCACGTGACAAGTAATAATCTCATTCCACATAGCTGCGTCGCCGAATATTACTTCTTACGGACAAATTCCACAAGC
The DNA here is from genome assembly GCA_963169105.1 of Ceriagrion tenellum. NCBI lineage: Eukaryota > Metazoa > Arthropoda > Insecta > Odonata > Coenagrionidae > Ceriagrion > Ceriagrion tenellum. The sequence goes on along the minus strand of OY720632.1, from coordinate 55,933,008 downwards.
ATTTCTAAACGGGTCACAGAATAGGCCTATAGGAATGTTTAGAAACACTTGCCTCTTCTCAAACCTCCTAACATTCCGCTCCATAGGACGTAAGATTGCCGTACACTTTCCTGACCACTCAGCTGTGGTCACATTCCAAACATACCTTTCCAAGTTTCCATCTGACTGGAATATTTTCCACCCGCCAATCCTCCAAAACCTTCCCATGCGCCATCTCTTGAACCTTAATTCCTCACACCCCACCACCGCAAATACACGATACCAAAAAAAATTCGCCGCGAGAACATTTCCATGCCGTTGCATATTACCCGTCCACTCCTCTCTTCTTCACACGAAACGTCAAATATTCGGAAAGCCCCGAATATTCTCGTAGCTCTGGGGCTGAGTAATAAGTGAGTGGGGAATACCAATGTAGATGCCCTTTCATTACGAACATTTTGTGAACAGCCGTCATATTCATCTGAATGTAGCGCGAGATTCACGGTTTTGAACCTGATGCTATGGGGTACAGCATGTAAGGTCTGCTCGGGGATATAGAGAGGACCTGTACTTTTCAGCTGTTAATTATTTTGAAGGTAGTATAAATTTCAACCTCAATAACTCGACGAACACCTTTAACAGCATTCATTTCAGTTTTGCGCAATACCGGGTTTTCAACCATTCAACGACGATGATTGAAAATTAAATGATTCCGTAGAATAGAAAATCTAATCGATGCAAATTTTTCGATATATTTCTAACCAGTACAGATCATTTTGAATTCGCCCATCACCTGCTTTCAATACCATCAGGGGGGTTGGAGCAGTCGTGTAGAGGCGTTTTAACAGTCAGTGACCAAGGACACAGCGGTTGCTGACAGAGCAAAAATTGGGTACCTACGTTTATCTGCACAGTGCTTAAATGTTGCAGGCCCGGTACCTCTCGTAATTCAAGTTATGTATGAGATCATTCTGGGTGCCGCGTCCAACTTTCCTACAAACACGGCTCATTATGAAGTAGGAAGGACCTCGTACAGCGTATCAACTCACATTTTTGATGACATTTACAGTCATCATGCTGAGGAATTGTAACGAAATTTGCATAATTTTATAAAGGAAAGTTTTTATAATAGTAAATTCTAAACATCTAATTCTACAAACGACACACGCTTTTTTCGACTAATGATGACTTCAGGATTAGAAAGTGGTGTTCTGGGAGGGAAGCGTCTCGGACTAGTTGTGCCAAAAATTATCCCGCTAAAAATAATGCATGCAATATTGAAGTAAGTGGTTATGTCAAAAGACGATAGCTCGTGTGCTCTCCATATTTATCACCCCAATGTTAACTGAATGTGGGAAATAAATAGTATCGACTTATTGTTGATTGATTCAATATTTATATCAATTACCTACGAGCTAAATACCACGAAGTATGACTTGTTTACTCCATGCACATGATGACATATGCTTTCATTGTAAATACAAACCTGATTGTGAATTACTACCTCTTAGAAGTATAAGTTATAATATAGGTAAGTATTAGAACTCTAATTATGGTTTTAAAAAATGATTGCGTCCAAAAGTTGGTAGGCCAACCCGGAAAATTAGAGTTTCATTAGAGTACATTTGAATTTCATCAATTACAGTAAATTTTTTCTTGGTCTCGAACCTGCGATCCTTGGAACCTGAGTCGAACACGTTTCAACTGGTCCGAACCGGACCCGCATTAATTATATACCCATATTCCCCTTAGCCATCGTGCTTAATTATAGCGTCCATTCTCTCCTTGAATGAAAATCATAGCCAAACCTAAAAACGTCTAATTATTACGTATTTTGGCTATCTGCAGCTTATACAGCACTTCCACAAGCTGGTACTCAATGATGCAGCTAACGTGCGCTACCAAGTTGTATTTACACTCCATCCTCCACTGCCGAGCCTAGGAATCCGCCAAGCCGAAATGCTTCCGGTAATGACCGCTTATGGCGCTGCAGAACGGAATTCAGTAAGCTGCGATCGTATTATTGTTTATTTATTTATCATCTCGTAAAATTTTATAGGAAATGCGGTAATAAACATGCAATCAATAACTGATGATTCCGGGTGATCAAAAAATGGAATATGTTATTTCGCCGTTGATAATTTAACATGAACTTAAATTGATTAATTAATTAAGAGTATTTTGTTTCATCAAAAAAAACGCTAACATTATTTTTTTAACAATAGAACAAGCCGGTACTTTCCATCTGAAATATGGCTCCCATGAAAAGAAAACTAGTTTTAGGGGGCTCCCACCATTAGCTTTAACAACGAAAAAGCTACTTTTCGTATTGCGCATATTAGACGAATTAGATTAAAAAATACAAATAAAACTTTCCAGATTGATTTGATTTTTTAAAATGTGGATTATATCTTGGGTAAAAATAAAAAAGACATTTAAGAAATTCGAATGTAATACTTCAATCGAGTCGTCTCCAACATTATCCCCACTAAAATTAAGATTCATCGTGAATACATTATTAGCAATACAAACCTGTTTTACATTCATATTAAAATAAACAAAAATTTACTCTACTCACGACGCATGGAGTTAAGAGGCCTGGTCTGACGATATGGTTCATACCTAACGTTTTGTAGAAGGCCCAGAAACAACTTTAAGTTTTCCCAAATGACATTCCTGAGTTCCTTAAACAATACGACAAAACACTCGATAAATTTCTAAATTCCGAAGGTATGAGGTACATAAATATATTTCTTCATAGTCGATGGAAAATATCGCGCAAATCATTTGATAATTTTCTTCAGAAGAAATGCGGAGAAAAGTTATGTGAATTATTAAACCTACCTTGGACAAGAGTCACTTTTGCAAGTTTATAAACAGATAGTAATATCCATATGAGATTTGAAAAATCGTCGGAGTGAAAGGTTAGAGGGATAGGTAGGCTGAAGTTGGCATGCGGTGAGGTGTGGAAAGGAAAGGACGGAGACAAGAGGTTAGCGGTGAGGCTGGCGGGGCAACAGAGAGGGAGACGAAAAGACGAAGAAACCACGGCGGCACGGCGCGGGAACAAACCCGAATTCGCGCCCCAGTTAATCTCCACGGCAGCCATTTTATGTCATCTCCAACTACTCGGGTCTCCAGGCTGGTTGCTGCTGCTTCTGCCTGCCTCCTCTCCATGTGGACTAATTTGAGAGTGAACTGTCGGCTTAAGATGGGGGAAGAGAGAGGGAGATGAAGCCCCGGCGGCCATTATATTCTCCCTCACTCCTTCCCACTCCCCATCTTCGGCTTCCCACTCCGTACCCATCTTCTCCACTTGCCCTTCAGTTGCTTTCCCTCCACGCGCATGCGGTAACAGACGGAAGGGAGATAACTAAATTCTTTTCGAGAGTGGTACCCGAAACACCTCCACCTCAAATTTTTTCCAGCATTTTTCTCTATTCCTCCCTCTCGCTCTAATTCCCTCTTTCTCTTGTTCTGTTTGAACTTATTTAAGAGTACGGACGAGAATGTAAGCTAATAATTAGGAAGAGGAACCTAACATATTTATAATAAATATTTTTTCTACTACTAAGAAAAATTGGAGGAGAATATGACCGAGGCAAAAGGTCAGTAAAATAAAATACAGAGAAGGAAACCTCAATAATGAATGACGATCTCCGATCAGGAATAACTGACAACAAAATACAGTAGCTCCAAAGGAAAATTAAGAAAATAAACAAGTCTGAGTAAATAATATCCCGACAGAATTACTGAAAACACTAGGTAATAATGTTATGAAGCAAATTTGGCAAAAGCTTGGGAGTGCATACCTGAAGAGAGTATGAACAAGCGCCTTCGGATGAATTGTTCGATCGTCATCCCGAAAGGGAAGTTAACGTCAAAATGTGTAGAATTTCGAAAAATGGGACAATTTTTTATGTGAAAAAAAGGTTTTACGTGAGATAGAAAACTGGAAATAAGCGACAAGAGCAAACATATGCCAGGATGCAGATGAGTTTGGGTTCAGGAAAGGAAAGGCTACACGGAATGCGACTGTGGTAATGGGAACACTCATAAAAAGGAACATTTACAGTAAGAACGACGTGTTCGCTTGTTTGGTCGATCAAAAAACCGCGCGACGGTGAAAATTGTAAAAAAGTACAATAGATATTAGCAAAAATTGCAGAAAAAGGACTGGATAGCGGGAAGACAAATTCGAATCTCACATACTGCCCAGATGGCCCAAATGAGGATATCTGACGGAGAGCGAGGGTGGACATTCATGGGTCGATGGAATAGAGTCGGTGGCCCGTCGTCATCTTTCCTTTTTAACAACGATGCCGACAATATGGTAATAGAGGTATGAAAAAGAATATAAGTACAAACGCAGTAGGTTAAATTGGGTGACGGCCTGACGCTCTTTAGATAACCATCCTGAGAACTGCAAGAGTATAAGCATGTATTAGAAAATCAGTGCAGTGCACACGTGAAGAGAGTATAAACAGACGCCTTCGTATGAATTGTTTAATCGTCAAAATGTGAATAGTTTCGAACAAAAAGTCAATTTGTTACGCCAAAAAGGTTTAAGGCGTAAGATATCAAGGCATAATAATCAAGAATAATCACCAGAAAGCCGTATAAGCCAATGGGATTTTCTGGGGCAAAGAAGGTGAGGAAAATCTTGAAATTAGGAAGGCATTATCAGGAGCAGTAAGATGAATTAACCTGGGTAGACCCAAATAGTAAAATGGGAATCGTAGTAATTATACCACTCTAATAAATAAACTATCGTGTCTACAATGCATACGTAGGAGACAACGCTGGAGTGAAGAGGAAGACGGCTTGGGTGGTAACATCTCCAACGAGCGAATGACAGTACACAGTACAGCAAATGATATGGGGAAGGGAGTGTTGGTAGCGGGATGAAGGTAAGAACCATGAATACGGAGCCACGAACGAGCCAAACGTAATCCCATACTCTCTTCTCCTACGCCCTTGTCTCCCCTTAGTTACAGCTTCTCCAAGGAGGAGAAGCAGAAAGAAGCACCACGGAGGGAGGAGCCGTGAAAGAGTCAGTAATACCAACTCTATGGTAATACTAAAAAAATATGGGTCCACAGACGCACAGATTTTTCCTCCAAGCAAAGTATGCTCAGATGAAGCAGAACGCACATGGCACCCTGATTTGATCCACAAGGGAGTCGATAAAAGCAGCGCTTCACAATTTCTTTTCTGGAATCTGATTTTTATTCGATTCATTCTTATTTCATTCCGCTTCGATTCGACCGGGGCAAATTCCATTATTTTTTTATTCAACCGCTTTGGGAATCTCTCGCTTCAAGATGCTGGTAGTACAACTCCCCCAACTTAAACCCAAAATGGTGAGTAATTTTATTTGACATCTCAATACAAGATGAACTCGCAAGCTGCGTCACAACTTGATTCTCCCCTTTGAACCGTCCCTTCAAAAGGCAGGAATAATATAGAAAAAGAAAGTAAGTGGGGAGAGGAAACTTGAATCGAAGCAATCAGGAAAAGAAGACGCCCGAATGAGCAGGCAATTTAAAAGGGAGAATTGACACAGATGATACACATTCAAAGTATTTTGAGAATCAGGCGGGCTGCTCTCTCAATTTACGTCAAATCTTCAAGGAGAAAAGAACGAATCCTAATACTTTTTCCCACTCACTCCAAAAGTAGTAAAAAAAGGTTAATTTACATATTTGTCATACATTATTAGCGTCACACATAAGGCGACGTCATTGAAATAAGCTTCCTCATCTTTATATAGCTAACGTTTGGCATTAGAGGATATTTGACGTTAGAGGATTTGGCATATTAAAATAGCATTTCCCTAGTTTTGTTTTCAGTCGATGGCGAGTATATCTTGAAATTCCTAAAGATATACTTTTCCACCTTTGAGGACTCTCAGGAATAATAGGCCGGGTTTAATGACTGAAGTGCTAGCTAAAGTACTTCCCATGCCGACAGTTGAGAGTCGTTAAATCACGGCAATCGTAGACAATACATCACGGGAATCCACCGACTATTTGGGCGTAATATAGAGATGACCTCTCGTATAGAAGCCCGTCAGTCGAATGCGTAAAATAGCATATAACTAAAAACAACCATTTTCCGTTACAATGGAGCTAATTCTGATAAATGAAATGCCTTCTCCCCCTAGGAATCCACAAATAATTGTATCAACACTCGCAAATAAATCCATCACGAATGTCACGCATTAAGTTAGGCCGTAGGTCAGCGACGGTTTTCCTTCGCGAGCGAGATACACAGACCAACTTTGCGTACTACAAGCGTTTTAAGTGCCGTAAGTGTAATACAAGAGGCAAGATGCAATGTTTAGATTAATGGTTACCCATTTCGAGATCCCGGACTCTAATCACTCCGGTGGCAAAATTTTTCCTCTTTCGCGGGAAAATCTCGATCCAATATCGAGTGCTACGAAGAGATCATTTTCTGTCCTATGTCTTCTATGTGCCTATGTATTTTCTGTCCTGAGAACCTTCTGAGAATGGGAAGGATGTCGAAGTGAGGAGGAATGGACCTAGTATAGAGACCTTAAAGGCGGAGAGGATGCACAGAGCTAAAGGGAGCGAGGGTACAAATATAATGTCGGAGAGGACGAGGGAGCTCCTTGACCGGAAAGGTCATTTTCCACTGGGAAGAGGTTAAGGAGGCAGAAGTATGCAAACGAGGACTTTGAAGGTTTGAGTCGGAGATGAAGTTTGGGCGAAAAAGAGATAAAATGTTACGAGGGAAAACAGGAAAACAAATGAATGATGCACACCGATGAGGAATTTACCAGAAATAAAGACATTCGGGTATTGTAATTGAGACTGAAAACACACCATAAAGATTGTCTGACGTATTCACTTCCATTTTTCCGGCAGAGTTGTAATTATTTCAGGTGGAATCTCAAAAAACACTAAAATTCACTTCATTTCAAGTAATTAGGATATATTCTTGTATAAATTACGAGAAAAACACACACAACGCGGATTTTAATGCGGCAAATGTCCTTCACTAAGTCTACTCTATAAATTGATTATTACTTTCAGTCGTTATCATAACTTATAGTGGACCATAAAATTTATTATTACGTATAATTTATGATCGATCACAAATTATGGTAAGACAAATCAAGAGAGTTAAGATTATGAAGTTATGGAAGCGAATACTGACGCCCATAAAAGTCAGCATATTGCCTCCATGGCTGTTCAATGTAATACGTTTTTCTCCAAACATCACTATAGTTTTATGTTCAAATAGGTCCATACGTACAGTGGAGGGTGGTAATTGAAAGATCCCACCGACTAGCTATAACTCCCGCCACTGTTAAGTAGTATCCAACAACTAATCGGTTCACCAGCTTAAGACTAACGATCAACCATTATTGGCCTCTCTCTTTTTATTCCATTGCCCTCTTCTCCACATTCTATCATTATCTTACGGCCAATTCATCCCTTGTCCTACCCTCCACCATATCTCATCACAAGCCCCGACCCCCTCGGGATTACCCGTCCCCCTCCTCTCCTCCTCGAATTACGGTCGATTGGAAGGCAGAGCAGAAAATGAGAGGGAATGAAAATGAGGGAGGGCATTAAACGGATCGATCACATTGGCTTCACAGAAAGTTTCGAGGAATAGAGACTCATTTAAACAAAAACGAACTTATATATTCAAGAAAGATTTTTTTCTAAGAGATGAAAAGGTCAGTGGAAAAAGTTTTGGGAAGAAAAGGAGAAAGGTCTTAGGATTCCAATGGCATAATAAGGTCTGAAAAGAAAAGTGCTTTTGGAATTCAAGGATGCTTAATGGGTAAGGAGTGACATCGATGCGGTCTTTTATCGTTAACTTGGGGTAATAAAATGTTCATGAACAATTAATCAACGCAAATTATACTTTAAAAGAAGTATTCTCAGGAAAACCATCGACGGTTACGATGACACATGGGACGCCCTAAGAATACAGCAAAGCCTTAACGGAAAGGAAATATTCGGTTAGAAATTAACGCTGAGGACAATGGTTCTCAAGTTATAGAAGACTGCTTATGAGAAGAGGGTTAGTTTCGGTGTTCGGTAATAGATCAAATGAGTCGATTAGTTGCTTAGATGATTTGAGAGTACGCGTAAAACAATGTTCGGCTGAGTCATTAGGATTGGTGGAAGAGAGGGTAAGGGAATAAGAGAAAAGATAGACAAAAAGCCGGTATAGGTGTTAACTTTCTCTAAACGATGGGCGCCAAGGGGTCCGCAGTTCGATTCGTATTCGACGGACGGAATTCTGCACTAGAAGTGGAACCCAAAGAGAATCCCAATTGGATTTCAAATTTCAATGAATACCCTCCCATACAACTGGAATTCGAACCTGGGCCCTCAGGGTGGGATGCAAGCGCTCTAATCACCAAGCTATCTCCCCTCAATAAGTAGAGAAACAAAGGAGTTAGTAAAAGAAGTTGGGGAGATTATTTTCAACTAACGGAATGAAGAATTGTGTAGTCAGCGGGGAGGGTGTCAGTAGTCAATAGATAGTCAGGCATCGGAGGTTAAGGGATGAGATGTGCGGGAAGGATTCCGGAAAAAAAACCATTTCAATAGTAATATAATATTATTTATTTCTTCAGCAATCAGATCAGAAATCAACAATTTAATGCCAGGGCATCAGATGCTATGCAATGATAGCGCCACTCCTGAGATACGCCCTCTCGTTGGCTCGGCACGAAAGTTAGAAAGTTTCGAACTCCCAAGGCACGCATGAAAAAATCTTGACCACATCCAGACAGAACAGTGTATGAACGTGCCAACAATCTTCATTAGTACAGAAGATAACCTCCGTGAAACTCTGCTCGTGACGCCCATCGCTAAGTCATCAACTACATCGTGGAGGAATGAGTAGCAAGAGCATACCTTACTTCTTCGGCATCACTCCAATAAACATTCAAAAGAACAGCAGCACTTGACCGTAAAATGTAATATAAATATAATATTTATTCCTTTTACTATACTGTTGGTTTAATCTCTAATATTTAATTTATCTCAATATTTTATATTATCGACCAGTAATTAATCTACGATTATTTATTTTATTTATTTTTCATGTCATACGCAAGATAAAATTGATAAATCCACGCCAAAGAGCATCTTTCGTGGTATCCCTGGGTGGAGTCGAGCGCGCGAAAGAAGGGGCAGCGAGAGAATTCTAGGGTCTGATAAGACAGGAAGAAAGGTAGCGTGGGCGTTGAATTAGATTGTAGGGACGCCGGAGAAGGAATGGGTCTGAAAATGAGTCAGAGTGGGCTCCTATGCCATGCAACGACCAAGCCTATACTGTAATTCCCTATTCCATCCAATTCCCACCACGCCATTCAGCCCGCTCATTCAATCTCCTCCCCCCCCTTTGTCTCTCTCCCTCTTTGAAGACCCATCCGAATCTCTACATATTAACCTTATCTGCTTCACCTCTAGACTGTATTCTCTTTTATATTTCTCCCCATATCGCCAGTATGGTTTGCCTCCTTCACTCAGCGTTGACCTAAGACTTCAACCTCAATGAAAAGACAGAAATGTAAGTACATACATGCAGATGAATAAACTGACGCTCGAAGGCGGGATTGCGAGGCGTACATTTGGGACGACTACGCAACAAAGAGACGTCTTTAGACTTTTTATGAATTATAAGACGCAAATGTCAAAGACATTAGGACGTTAACGGTTTTAAATAGAAACTTTAGTTTTCCCAGCCGTTAAAAAAGAAACCATCATATTGAGATGGCATTCTTAGTCCTTAAACGGCATGTGAAATGAAATAAACAAATATTCAGAATTCTGTCTTACAAATGCGAATGAAATAAAAAAGAGCGTAATTTCCTAGTCCTACTCTTTAGGGCCTTGCGACGATCTTTGTCAATAAAGGATCGGCAGCCCTTTATCTACTTATAACATGGCATTGGAAATCCTGCAGAGAAAATAATGCATGGGAGAGAAAATCCCTCAAAACCTTCAAATTTTATGACAAACTTCGGGAAAGCCTTGATGGCATATCATATAGAGTAGTAAGGTGCTACCAGAAAAAAAATTCAGGATAGGGAAACGTACCGCGGACATTTGGGGTGGAGTGCCAATGCGCCAGCCACTATTCTATGTTTTCTAATTACTCAGGCAATTTTCGGAGTTATCATGGAATTTGAATTTGACACCTTTACGGTTTATCAAGGATGAAAACATAAGAAATAAAGAGAACTTCAATGAAGTCACAAACTCAGAAGTTGTGCTTAGCTGCTGATATATTATTTACCCTCCAGAATTAGGGCAGTTATATTATCGATGATTTTCGCGAGAAGATATCTTTAATACCGGGAATCGGACCATGGACGTTTAGCTTCAGTGGGCCACTGCGCCGAACACTACGCCACCCTGACTTATCGCTTCTCTGAATCCTAATCCTACGTCCTCATTCACTTTCGAACCCTCCATAAACTACCGCTGGAATTAGGAAAACCAAGGTAAGCCCAGCGGTCAGCGTATTGGCCCGGCAAGTTTAAGGTTGGATTCCAGAAATAGTTGGATTGTATACTAGAGGAAATGTTAACCGTGATACTGGAGGGTGGAAACAATTACACTAGACTTAAGTTTGACGCATAGTCGGCGAATATCAATTTAAAAGTTTAGAGGTTGAATTTTTATCAAACATTAAAGATGTAAACATCCTGAAAGTTATTGAAAATTTCTGTTATCTTAAAGTTCCCATAAGAATACAATTACAAGCAAGTTTAGAAAAATGGTAGCATGTTCCCTCAGGATTTAAGCAACAACATTCCCATAGGAATACATTTGTTCACTCTAAACAGTCGGTATACTTAAGGAGGAGAATGCTATGGGCTTATCTAACTTTAATTTTTGAGCAGTAAGCAACTGTTCCCTCCCTTAGATAAAGGTTGATAAACAGCTATGACTTTGTGGTTTCTTCAACTAGAAAAATAACAGTTACCCGTTCGAAACTAAGTACGTAAACAAAAAATGTGAGGATTAATACAAGTGAGATCTTTTTATGAAATTTTTTCCCCGATTTAAGCTTCTTTCTCCTACCCTGGGAGGGATTCGGCAAGCAGTTTTTTCTTGTGAGAGTAAATACTTCTTCAAACCCTGAGCACTTCAAACTCAAAAGTCGCTAAACAGAGCTCATGCACAAGGCAGTGTGTCTGAGAAGAAAAGAACTTTAATATTTCATCTGAAATTCTTCTTTACGCATTGAAAAACAGCCAAATCCCCAAACGTGGATTAGTCAAGTATTTAATACACTGCAAAAATATTGCTCTTTCTAGTCCGTAGCATTCATGAATTTGTCGCCTGTCTATTAAAAACTTTGGCCTTGACAATTAAGTACCTACTGAATCCTTTCAAAAGCCAGATTACAGAATTTCACTTCTGCGCAAAGCGCTCCAACAACCCTGTTTGCGTGCGCTGTAGCGCACAGGTGTAATCCGATCTGCGCTTTTTGGAAGGAGTTCTTTAAGTTAAATGGAGTTCCAAGAATGATAATAACGAGCGGAGGGATACCTATCCGATTGTTTACTGAAGTGTTCGTCCGCCACTGACATTCACGACTCGTCCATTCGCCACGTCCATTGTCACGACTTACTTCCTGTATAGTTGGTAGACAATTCTTCTGTCACCGTAATCCATTCCGAGTTTTTCCAGCAGTCTGAACATCTTGTTCCACTCAACGTTAAAGGAGGCTTTCTCCAGGTCCACGAATGCGACACACAATGCTTTGTTCACATGACGACCACTGGACGAATTATCAACACGCTCATGACTCCTCACAATCCTTCCCTTCCCCTAGAAATCACACTGATGCTCCCGAAAAATCAAAATTAACGATCAAATTATCAATACGTGTGATCTCAGCGGGTTTACTCGAGCTCGCTCGACGAGTGAATCTACCCGGGATTAACCCGCGTTTCCCCCCGCGTTCCCCTAGAGACCGTTACTTTCCACTGATGCGGCCATGAGAAGAGTGAAGGGGAAATGTTAAAAATTGAGGGAAACTGAAGCGAGCAGAGCAGTGGGCGTGATTTCGATGAGTTCAAAAAAAACTGGAGGGGGAGAGGGAAAATAAAAAAGAGAAGGAAAATAAATATGGCAACACCCAGCTACGCAGTCATCTAAAAGGAGTTGTGGAAGCTCGTAAACAATCAAGTTTACATTTTTAAAAAGTCGGCCATTTTGAATTGCCTGCTCTGTGCCGACAGGCTTTTATCCACCAGGTTAAACCAAATACCCACAGCTCTGGATTTATTTGGGGTGACAGAGTGAAGTGAATTAGGAAATACGGTCACAGCACTGTTGCGTAATACATCACGAGTCGAGGAAATTCAAATCATGAATATTCACTTTCGATCGATTTCCACAGGTGTTTTACTACCCGGTAATCGACATCTATCCTTTGCCAACTCACACAATTCTTTATGTATTAAATAGGAATAGGTTTTTTAAGAAGTGACGCGTTGGCAGGACTACCAAGGTTTTTCCCACTCAAAGCAGTCCGGTAAAAAGATAAAATTACTGAAATGTAAAAAACTGAGTATTTAGGTTTATACAAAAGTACAATAATTTCTTGAAACATTTCATATAGAGCAAGATTAAAACCATCTGATAACCAAACTACATCAGAACGTTTCCACCCAATGGCTAAATTTCAATACCAGATGGTGTTTCTCGACTTAAACTCAATTCTAGGAGAGGGATAAGTGTCGCTCCACAGCAATAAACTAAGCAACTAGCAACAATGAATTTGAAAAGATTGCAATATCCTATAAATCGATGATAATAATAGGAACTTCCGTTTCAATAATCATTGTAGTAACGGAAAACAGAATAAATTATCACGCAATTTCAAAGCATTTTCTGAATAAATTCTTACAATACCGTGGAATGCTGCAACTAATACTTATGATTTCGATATGTCGTCTGCACAACTGATCCATTTGGCACTCTCGCTCGCACATGTTAATCGACTGAATACTTCCCTGATCAACTAAACGCAATGGTTTCGTCGTTTCTCTCCTTTAATACATGGTCCCTTCATATCCATCCTCAAATTAATCCATCCAGCTCACATGTCACACGGTTCTAGACGTTTCTTAAGTTTATTTCAACTCTCAAGAGTTAAAGCTAGTACCCTCAATTACATACGCCAATAGTGAGTTCCTACCTGTCAATCCTTGATGGGACAACCGCAACTAACCACATCTACTGCTTTTCTTGAGCTACTCCCAGAGACAGAGTACTCCGAAAGAGAGAAGGAATGCTGAGAAAGCTTCCACAGATTTCTCTACGATTCCCAACTTTTACAAATACCATCTCCAAGGAAAAATGATCCCCTGGCTCTTGTTTGCCACACATTCTTTAAAAAAATGGAACTGATGGAACGTTAAGGACAAAAATTGCTGAAGGATTCACCAAGTCCCAGAGATCAGTTCTTACAGAAGTTTCTGGCAGGGCCAATACCTTCCTCAATCCCTTCACATCGTCACTTTTCTCCTTCAAGCACGGAGCCTTACCGTCACTTACAAGCCGACCCCATACTCTTCTGCCATTGTAGACTACTCCGAAGGATTCACTCTTCGAATCAGCTAATACGTAGAGCTCCCACCCTTTTCAATCTACTAACACCATACGACTCATCAGGGGCTAACGATAATCTCAAATATTTACACACCTGTTTCCAAATTCCCATTTCCTCGTGAGACAGCATGCGTAGAGCCTCTAATACTAGCATTCGTTTAAAGTTTTTGATCAGTCAACGAACGCCCAATCGCAAACTAAATCCCCTAATGGCTGCTAAAACCTCTCGAATGAGAGAATCGAACTTCCAATGTTTCCATTTCAAGAGAATGAAATATTATAGCTAATTAGTTTCAGCTTTAAAGAAGAATGAGGCAGAGACTGCAAGCTAGCATACAGTATGAGTGGATTACATAAGGTAATCAGAGGCATAGCGAAACTTTTCATCGATCGCTTAAAAAAATTTATCATTTTAATTCTGACATAAGACTACTTTTTTTTAGTTCATATGGGTGAATATTCAACTTGGCCTCAAATCATTAACATAAAATTATATTGCTACTACAATTATAAATAAACGAAAACAAGTAAATGAATACTCGCCACGCAAGCTAAATTCTAATGGCAGAGCCTTACAGGGCTAATAATCGAATCCTCCAAAGCACTTTGGTGACCCGGCAAGCAAGCTGAGAGGGAGGGCTTGTACTTTGCTTGCCAGGCATCCTTAAGAGCAGACAATCGTTTATTTAACCCCAAATGCAATCCACCCTCTCGTGTAAACAGGGGCCAGAACGGGTTTCCCACAGTTCCATCCCTTTATTTTTAAGCTGCCTCCTCCTCCATTTTAAGTTAGTAATTCATTTGATTCCATCACTATCACATTACAGATTTTTTCTCTAAATGAGAAAGCTCTAGGCTACCTCCAAGGACAAACCTGTGATGATACAATCCTCATCAATAATGCATGCATTGCAGAACAATAGTGAATCGTAAGATAAAATATATAATAATACAGGTATCAATTGAAAAAATGTATGTAAGAGGGACATAAACATAACTACAAATTTCATTATTTTCACAACGGTTTTTCAACATACTTCTCAGCCAATATCCAAGTCAATTTCAACTCGAATTTCAATCAATTAGACACCATCTTTCACTAAATTTTCCGTTAAAATTTCTGAGAAAATGCTTCAATGAATCATTGACTATGTTACAACCGAAATGGGGAATGGCCTTTTTAAATAAATTAATCAAGTCCCACGTCATTAAGCTTCGCCCTCACGATCAGATCTCGAAGGAGTTTTCCGTTGAAGAACGTAGTTAGCCTTTAACGATTACTTAGAAAGGCGCTGAAGTGAATAAAATAGTCTAATGATGCATCGACGACCCGTTATCAGGCATGAGTTTGGAGATGGGGTCGAAGTAGTGAAGAGCATGAGTTGCTGAGCGTCAATCTGTAAACTCTACTCACATCAGAGGGAAAACTTGGGTACATCTGTGCTCCAGCCGGTAAAAAGACTATTACACGCAGTCATTTCCCAGGAAGAACTCTCCCTATAATTCTCGTCTCGGCATTTGCTCCACCATTCGAGCATTACAGATACATCACGCCGATCCACCTCAACCTCAAGCCACTTGTTCACTCCTATTCTTCGCACAATCTCATACCCCAGATGCATACGACTACCAAATGTTTACCGCTGGAAATGAAAAAAAAATCTGGATGAATAAAGAGGATTTCCAGGATGACTAATTCCGAAAACCTTATGCTATTCTTACACGCAATAAGTACCTAAATTGCGACACATCACTAAGCTGTACTTTCTATTTATATATTTCCCAACTCTCAAGATTATATTCTATTCTCTCGCCTATAGATTAAAGAAAATAGTTAACAGCGTCTTTGAACTAGAATTGGGGACTTATATTTGCAAAAAATAATCGACCTAACGTGGTAACGCCGCACAATTCGTCCATAAATTTTGTGAAAATAATATAGTGTTTTATGGAAATAATTCACTTCATGTTTTATTTTAATTGAACCACTTCGGCATAGCAATAATTCTCATATAAGTGCCCATGATTTCGGCGCACCTATTAATGGCACAACTATTCCATTTAGTATGGTGCACTATAGTGTGGCTTCAGTGTTCCGATGTGTTGTCGCAGCGAATGGTTCCGCATTTTCTATTCTTTCACCCAGGATCAAATGAAAGCCTTTAACCCTAAGATCAACGCAGCAAATAGGTCCAAGGCCGGACTCGATATCTTGACCTTCGCAACTTCGCAAACCCACAGCGAGCATCACGTATCGTAAAGGATACCATTACCGCACTCACCTGACTTAAGCAATGATATTGACGTTTCAAATTTTGGAAAGTCAAAATTCCAGTAAAATGTAAAATCTTCCTGGACACTCCTCGTTGAGAGAGGATATGTCCGAAAAGATGAGAAAGGTCAAGAAGAGACAATATTGGGAATTCCATAATTTTGAATACTACTTATCAAGTGAAGCCTTTATTTAATTAATATCCATTCAGCCCTTTCGCTGCACAATAACGCCATTCGTAAAATAGAGAAACTGATGAAAAATTACTTTCAAAAACAAAATAAATTAAGTGCAAAATATTTAAAGTATTTTAAACTGAAAATAAACTTCTTCCTTCGTCAGCGTGTGCTGAAAGTCATTAGAATTAATTAGGCAATCAAATCAAACGATAAAAAAACTTTGTCAGTGTATTCAGCATCTGGATGTGGCTATGCCGCGTCGTCTTGTAAACTTCAGGTTGAAGATAAAAATCATAAGAAGCAAGCAATACACGCATCAGCAAAATACTACCTTGGCACATATTAGACACTGCAGGATCCCCTTTGATTAATCTAGTTAATACAATTGCACGCAGAAATAGAAAATATTTCGTTCGAATCTTTATCTAATACTTTCCATACTAAAGAAAAGCTACACTTAACAGACTTCAGCAAATATTCCGATTTCTATTTATCTTTAAGACTAAGAAGATTAAAATTTTGTAAATCAATACATATATATATATATATATATATATATATATATATATATATATATATATATATATATATATATATATATATATATATGAAGAGAAAAAGACTAAATTTTATAATGAAGGCAACATGAAACAAAAAGAGAGCGAGTAAATATATCATAGATTAACTGAAGAACATGTGATTGTAAATGGAACACCTCACAAAGAGGGAAAATAGCCATTCCATTCTGCAGCTGATATTAGGGAAAGGGTGCATAACCGGGTAGAAGTACAAATTCGACGCGAATAACTGAGGGGTTGGCTGGAGATAAGGGACGACACGAGGGTCAGGGCAGGGGGAGGAAGGACTGGGACGGTGGAACACACAGCCCTAGATCTCTAATCCTCCAGGTGACCATGCAAACACCGTGCTGGTGGTTCCCCTGGGCGAAGTTCCCAGACCCGTCAGATCTAGTGGCTCCACTACCGCCCCGAGAGCCTCGCCTCTACCTCGGTAATGGCGAACACGATTTACACTCTCAACTCACACGCGAAAAGGGGCGCACAACTCTCCCCACACGTGTCCTCCGTATCTGAATCAAACTCCAACTAGTCAGCGACAGGAAAATTCTCTCCCGTCCACTCTTCCATTATTCTTCCCTCTTCCGCCGTTCGTAATGCACGGTGCCACCGGGAACACAACACGATAGCGAAGGAAGAAGAAACGAAGAGAGAATGTTGCATTCTCGACCCGCACCCTGGCAGCAAGGTGACTCACACACACACATATTCCCCATGTATCCCATCCACCGCCCCTAATATACACATCTAAGTCAGAAAACTACTATAACAATCACCATGAGCAAGTGCGGCCAGGAATTTTGGGACGCCAGTCTTAAAATGGGAGGTATAGGGGAAAGGAATCTGGAGGTGGAAAGGACGGAAATTAAGTATATTTTAACGGAGAGTCCTAGTGTCTCGATCTGTTTTTCCTTTATACATGGGGCGAGCGTTTTGTCGTCCCCCCTTTTTCACAATTTTTCCGAACTTAAAAACAATTCCTCTAACATAGCCTCGTCTCTTAGGGGGTCCAATTTAACCAGCGTTTCCCAAAGGAGGTAATACGCCCCACAGGAGGCGGTGCTTTAATCTATGGGGCGAAAAGAAACAGAGGGTGGCAGGTGGATGATGGAGGCAGAGTTCCGACGGTTCCGACCGAACGATATCATATGTATATGTCCGGGGATGAATAAACTATCTATCCATTGGGTTTTAATTAAATCTTAGAATGATCAAAATTATTCTATTTCATTTCTATAATCTTATTGCCTTTGCTTATTTAGTCTTTGATTTTAACGCTTCCAATTATTGGGTATAGGTTTGTAGAACAAAGGCTCCAAAAAGTTTAAGGAACACCGGTTTAAAAAAGGAGACTAATACGCTAACTTATGATGCGTTAAGACGGCCTTTTTTGCGTTTTGATGCCTTTGTGTAATACTGATCCTAGTTTTTCAAACAGGTTATCTTGGTCAAGCTTGTAGTCTACCAGTCCCCAGCGGCTCCTACTTTCGTCCTCCCATCAGCTGCGTAACTCAGCTCGCTCGCAGCAGTTTTTAACGTTTCTTTATATTTTGTTCATATCTCTTGCATTATATCTTAATGTGCAGGGTTACGAATGCTAGCGGCGTATACAATGTGTCGCTATACTATTCGCATGATTAACCTAATACTCTTGTGGGTTGTTCGAGACCGATTTATCCCTAGCCACAATGGATACCGTAAGGGAATTTTTTGTTTAAATTTCAGCAGCTGTAGGGAGCATTAAGTAAACATTCTAATGTTAATGGTGCAATAATATGCTTCTATATGACAGAAATTCTCAGCGAATAAATAAATAAATCTATAAAAGTGTTTGAGTCTACTCATTTTTGTCACGTGGTACAGTTCATCCTTCACCATGGGAGTTTTTTTATGAAAAAAATTACCAGAGAGAGTACATGATATATTCTTTTTAATAGTTGAAAAAACATCCAAAGTACGGATTGCTAAATTTATGACGGGACATATCTCAGAATCTCCTCCTTTTTTTAATGAAGTCTCTCTGGGGGAATACGCTTGCGGGAGGTCGAAGAGAAAGGTCGCGGTATGGGAGTGAATAGGGATAAAAGGAAGATTGAATACCAGGGGCGGCGAGAGAGTTTGGAGGACACGGACGAAGGTCGAGAGACAGTACGGAGACGAGGGCACAAGATAAAAGGATTACGAGAGGTCCACAAACTTCCTGGGGCGCAGAGTTCTGCTGAGTTGTGAATTCAATTTCACGCGGACACGTTAGCATTGATTGCCACGAAGTGAAGCTGGGTCACCAAGCCAAACCATTCACCGTAAGATTTGGCCGCGACGCGACGCTCGTATATGTCCTCGTAAATATTTCCATTCGGCGACTGCCGAATTCGACCTTACCCCAAGGACTGCTGGAACTTTTCCCCCTGAAGGAACGAGCGAGTACATCATAAAATACTGCAATCCAGTGCTAGGAGTATGTGAGTACAAGGAGCACTGGGAATCAGTCAGAAAACTTCTATAGTTTTTCATTATAAACCTTTTTCTGTTTGACTTGCTCTTGTTTATTCTGCACCGACAAACAAAGCTTGTACATTTTATAAACTGCAAACTAGAGATTATTGGTGGACAATAAGTGGAAGTGCCGATAATTTCATGCGTGCATGATGGCAATAGGTGTTAAAAAATACAGTTGGGTACTCGAGAATAAAACAGCAAAGAGAATCCTCCAACTAAGGAGGATCATGCATTAAGACACACACTAGTCATGAGACATCACAATTTGATTAACTTCCTCGACAAAACATTCGAAATTTAAGTAATAAGGGGGAATAAATGAAAACTCTCAGATCAAATACAAGATAATCATACTATACCAATATAGTAGTGATTATTCAGCCGACATAATTTCATGGCAAGAAGGAATTTTAGTTACGGATGAAGTCATGAAGTAAGCTTTTGCGATTTGATGGAAGAATACTAGCATATGTAGAGAGACACCATTTAAATGAAACAGGAGGTGGAAATAGCTGCCAAGTATGAGAAGGCTAGCGCGCGCCGAAGGAGGGCGAGTGGTCGCTAGTTGTTTTCATCGACCATTATGCCAACTGAAGTCGAGACTGCCCATTCAAGATATTATTTGTGACCAGTAGAAGACCTTGTGCGATTAGGGCCCACGAGTAGCCTAGCGAACTCTTAGAGCTGTAAATGGCTTCTCTCAACATTTCTATTAGTAATAACCACTATCGCGAGAAAAGAGAAAATGAAGTAGTATTTATGCACATTTTATGTATAACGCCGACCTAGATTTCAACGGGTACTAGTCATTTTCGATTTGAAATCTAAGTCGGTGTAAGAAAATGGTGACGATAATTACATTACGATTTTTCTTTTTGTAAAAAGATGAAATACTTCTGCGTGATTATGGCGGAGACAGTTCGTTCTAATACCAGATCCTTTAGAATTCTCAAATGCCTGCAATTTTATTAAAGAGGACTAGTTACGATAGAATCTTTGGTGCAACTTAACCTTTAACCTTTAACGGGAACTATATTCAAGACAATCACATCGTCGAAATCGTTCAGTCAAGGATTCGACCAAACATTCGCACCAGCGTCAAGTTTAAAATTTACAGCTTAGGATGAAGTTATAACCGTTACCAAATGTCATGTGAATTGTGGCTCTAGCTTCAGAATAGCACCAGATACACACCGTAGGTTACACCGTATTTGGAAAGTCTCTATTTTTTCATTTTATGTATAAAATTCTCAAACAAATTACCATAGATACATTAAACACTTTACTCTATTGATCCTTCATTTTTGTATACAGTTGCAGTCAACACAAATTTATTTGAAATAGTTATGCTCTTTGTTTTTCGAATCTTAATTTCTTTCATAGAAATGAGTTCAATGTTTATTATTTTCTGGGCACAATCACATTTGATGATGTAATCGCATATCATATACAAACTAGAAAACTTGATTGTTAGGTTTGATTAAAGCTTTTTCACTCTGGAAAATGTTGATTGGAAGGAAGTAGGGAAATTAATACGTAGTTACAAGGCCTAGACAAAAATCGGCGAACGCTCATTTCATAAGACTCAATACGATGAAAAGCAGAGGCAAAAACAGAAGTATTTGCCATTTCAATGGGGAAACACGAGCATATGGCGACGAGTACGTCCGCCCGTACCATTTATGTGCCGGGTCGAAGAGTAAGGTTACCACCGGGCATCGACCTCATTAAAACTTCGTTAGCATGCATGCACTTGATGCAACAACTCTAGCGCGTGCAATGAGCTCATTGTGGATGTCTGACCTCGATTTCTAGTTTACCTGATTGCCGACAGTTAAATGCACTTGCCAACTGGCGGCTGCGGATGGTGTGTCACCCAACCGAATAGAGTTAACCGCGCTCCCAGACGACCAAAATTCAAGCACCACACAATTTCGACGCCCATACGGTAGATGGGTTTCCAGGGGAAGAGAGGCTAGGTGGAACTGCAGGCATATGAATTACTTCCGGTTATCCGAGCAGTTCGGTAAATTGACCCAGCGTGACGTATTGTGTCTTCCAGCAATGTAGCCTCGCTTTCTATTGCAACAGAGGAATCCAGGTGTCATATGACAAAATGGTATGAGAAAGCTAAAATAATTACTAAGGAATTTAATACTTTTATTGAGCCAAGTTGGGACCATATAATTCTTCGAAATATCTCGCGGCCTTTATGAGCATAAACATTGAACGCTAGCAAAAGAAACACGTCGCTTCAACATGATGGGAAGTTGCTTAATATTAATAATAATAATAAACTCGTTTATTGTTCTAGGAGTGAACCCCTTAGGAACATAGAAATAATATACAGTGGTGTGCAAGACAATTAATATGTGAATAAGCCAATCAGGAAACAAAAAAGGGAAGTTATCATATGAATTGCTAACAATAGACATATACAACATTACCATTTAGCAATGTAGAGAAAGAACTGATTTCTTCTTCTAACAGAAAAACGAACATTAAACTTATGAATAAACAAATAACACAACTTTTAAAAAGGAAATTTAGCTCAACAAATGAAAAGGAAAAAAAATCACATCAATGAACTGATAAAATCATCAATGGACATTAATCACATCAATTAACTGATGAGTTACATGGTCAGCATTCCGGAAAGTAAGTGTATGATAATCTTTCTCTTAAATATTACCAGTGATGCACTGTCTTATGATGGCATTGTCTATTATGGCATTGCAGTGTGCAGTGTCTATTATGGCATGGCAGTGATGCACTGTCTTATGATGGTCTCTGTCTATTATGGCATTGAATATAAGCTAAAGTGCATTTTTCATGTGTTCTAATGACAATTTCACCACTTTCATTTCAGAAATGGCAACGAGGGGAAAAACAATAAGAAATATAGACAACAGACCTGTACCAACGCTAACGATGGATATCCCACAGATAAAATTCTTTGCAAATGATAAGAAGAATCTGCAACAAGAACCATTTAAAAGAAAGCGGCCGGGGAGGAATATTGCAAATTCTCAAGAAACCCTTAATATTAATAAGAACCTCGACCAGTCGAGGCGATATTGAAGAAGAACGGACATACTCAGGACTTGGAGGCCCTTCCATATGATAACTGAATCCGATTTACTTGATACATTATAATGACTGGGACTGTGTATATTCATGTGTATATTAATATATATTTTGTATGTATTGAGTTTGCCCTTTAATTATGCTGTTGGGCAAACTATAAAATCAATAAATAAACAAATATGTCCGTCAATTCAGAAAAAAGATGTACAGGTATATCAATCATGCCTTTATCTTTCAGGGTAGGCAGAGACAAAAAACTGTCATTCTCTATAGTATGCCAGGTAAGCTGGCTCTAATTTAACTATTACCCCCAAACTTCCCCATTCTCACACATCTCTTATGCGTGCGTGCATTAACGCTTGGCCTCATACAAGGCTTAATTCTCCTTGGACTACATATCTTTCCTCATCAGCATCTTTCATCACCATTTACCTTAAACTCTTTCGGTATACCCATTCCTCTCAAATCATTATCTCTGCTTTCATATACGATTCCTTTTTCGACTGTCATTTGCTCTCTAAACGTGGCCAAACCAGTAAGCACGCTCTGGTAATTATGTCCATTAGCTCCACTCCATTACACATATTGTAATGATCCACTAATTACATACCCGTCACCTTCTACCGTTGCCCAAAACACTTCATAGATAGGTATCATATCCACGGTATTTAGCCAACATCGATGGGTTACCCAAGTTTTACCGTCATGAAATAAAGTGAGAGGGAGTAATAAACATTTAGGGAACTTTACCTTTCCTAGACAAAAATTCATTCATTGATTCTCTGTATTGACTACCAACGAATTTCCTCTCCGCCCAAATTCTTTTAACTCATCATATTTCAAACCATCGTTCGGTCAAAGAAACACTCGACAAAGTTACGACAAATTACCAAAGTGCTCGATTATTTCCAGGTAAAAGACGTCGGTAAAAATAGACAAAAGAAACTGTAACCTTCATCAATTAATACCCATTGACCTCGGTACTAGAGAGACATCTGGTATGTTCACCGAGAAAAAGAAAGACGTGGGAAATCACTTGAAGGCGTGGGATGCTATCAGACTCAGTTTTATCTCGTCAACGGCAGAATGTGAGAATTCCTCCGTTTCCGACGAGCGGAGGAAGAAGTGAGGCAAGATAGTGATGACGATGAGTGCTTTCGAGCGATAGCATAAGTCGATCATGCATCTGGGATTACGGTAGTGGCACAGACACGTGCATATCCAAAAACAATATATCCTCCACAAAGCCAAGGAATGGATTCGGAAGTAGGTCAACGCGCGACATTTGCTAGAGGCCATGAGAATTTTTTTCGGTAATTTTTTTTCTCCGCGTCATCGAAGCAATCCCATTTCAATCGAATGACTCGCTTCGTTTCACTGAAGTATCTCATCGCGTCCATTCCACCCACACAGACAACTCCCCTTTTCATCTCGCTCCCCTTCATATTGGGCCGAGAAAGGAGAGACCACCACGTGCAGATAAGCACCGGTGGAATCTTCATAACTGTTCTGTAAAATTGAGCCTCATTCGAGGATGTCCTCTCTAGTATCTGCCCTCGTTAGAGAATGAGGAGCAATGAAATCGATAATTACGCTATCACTTTTACTTGCCATTTCAAAGGGGCTCTCCCTGGTATTTCGTTGACACCCCAGACGGTTAAGGCAACATTTCATAAGGCTGCGACAACCTTGGCAACATTTCCAATCTTGGTCTAATGCTGCGGCAGCGTTAAAATAGCAAGTTTGCCTTCACAAGGTTAATTCATATTTCAGGGAGGTTGTTTCTGCAAATTTTCTCCCGTGCGTATTTGGGGAAACCCGTTAAAATTTTTGTGCATGCGCCAAACTTCAACCTTCTTCAGTAAAAGCTGCCTTAATGCTGCAGCAGCGTTGAATAAAACATGCTGTTTTTGCAAGGTTAAATAAGGTTTCAACAAGGTTGTTTCTGCAATGTGTCTCAGGTGAGTGTTAGGAGAGAACCATTACTGTGTATGGCGTATACGCGAAACACGGCGACGCGGGAGTGGGACATAACCTATAAGGTGCAGAATTTCGAAGAATGCACACATTTCATCTTGATTGAGCTGCAGTGACTCATTTTCCTTATATGCAGCGAAATGGACACTGAATCTAACCATTGTATCCAAAACCTCTCTATTACGAAAAACATGGAGGATATCGAAAGGCGGATCACTCTTCGAGATAGTTTCGGCATTTTTGTGACAAATATGAGCATTTGGCCAAGTATGAGAATGCAAGTCACCAGATTCCCCTTCCCTCACAGTTGGCTTTGATTTTTTACTGCATCTTGTCGTCGGATTAAGTTACTACTTTCGTCGGTATACTTTTAAATGAAGAGTCTTAATTTTCATCACACCCAACACCGTTATCCGTGTCTACAACAGCCAACTACGCTTCTGCCTGGAGTTGGCGCTTATTGAAACTGCCAGGGTTATTGTATTTTTCATCCCCAGAATCTTCAGTACCGTCATTACCGTCGTTTGGAGCGCTGATACAAACTTCTGCACAAGAAAGAGGAATATGGGCGTCGTACGGTTCCGATGCTCCTATCACATCGCAAGCTTCCATATGGACTGTACTGTGATTATGAAATCTAATTATAGATACAAATTCATAATATATCTCACTTATAATGACGCTTTTGTCTCTGAATGAGGCTCAAATCAGTTAGAAATGTAAATAAAAGCAAATGGGTGGAAATTATAACTTAAGTTTAAGATTGCATCGAAATATAATTGTAATGAAAAAATATCATAGATAGCTTTTAAATATGTACTCATGGATATTACTAGACCGTTCGGGGTATTCAACCATAAAAATGGAAAAAATGCACAACGCGGATTTCTGCCGAAAGAGTCGATACCGATCCACTATTTGTATCATAAGCAGTAAATCTGCCACAAATCAAAATGCTACGATTCATACGAAATTTCACACACGTATACCATCATATATTATAAATATTTATAAGTGATAAAAATTCATGTATAATCGTTACATATTACGATTTAGCGTGACGAGAACACTGCACATTTTCCATGCTGATTGTGATCGTCCATATCAGAGACCATAGTTAAAATGAATGTTATCCAAGCATACGAATCCCTCAGCAAATGACTGGTGATTACTCTTACTCAATGAAGCTTAGGCCGTGAAGGTTTTTATTTACCTTTGTTAAAAATTTCCATGAGTAATTATATTGATCAATTCATCAACTTTCACGGTAAAAATATGCATGAGAAGGCCTTCATAATAATTCATTGATATATATATATATATATATATATATATATATATATATATATATATATATATATATATATATATATATATATATATATATAATATACAGACTAGGACATCATAAATATGATTACCTGTCACATAAAAATACAATTTTTTTGCCTAATATGTAAGTACAACTTCATAAATTGCAAACACACTCGTATAATACCAAAACACAGAAACAGGTTAATCATCAAGAAAATATATCTCCCATTGTTGTTCGAATTTAAATGAAGAAATTAGGAATCCAAAACTCAACTGCAAATATGTACCACCAATAGCAACACATTTCCTATTAAGACCACCCTATAGGTTGGTACAAATAAAAGTGAGAAAAAATCCTTAAAAATTTTTACTTTCATTGCTTGATTTACCAACACAATTCCTTACTTCATCTCACCATACGTCCTAAATTCATCCACTCCATGAAACCGATTCTCGTTCTTCATCACCCTCGCTTGTCCACTATACTCTGTCTTTCTTACCGTCCACTGCACTTTCTCCGTCCTCCGACAAGCTCTGATCTTGAATACCTGCACCCTATTCCTGTCTTTCTCCATTGAAGTCCATGTTTCCGCTTATTAATATGCTACTCTCCATTTTAAAATCTTCGCAAGGCACTTTTTTATATTCTTTCCCAAGGCCCCCTTCATCAACTCCCTCTTGTTGGTGGTCAATTGATATTTAGATAATGTTTAAGCCAGTGGTTCCCAATTGTTTTTTCAGCCACGGAGCTCTTTTCAAAGCAAAAGTTTCCCATTGAGTCCCATGAAATATATTAGTGCTTAGTTCTATCTTTGATTGTGAGGTATAGTACACACTTTGCGGTATACGGACGTACGAATAATTCGATACATCTATATATTGAGAAAAAATTGGTAAAAAACGCTCTATTGAAGCAGTAATAGAACTTTAGCGATTTATGCCGTCTTCGTGACTGCTGCGGACGAAGCCCATGAGAGTCACTCGCAAAGCCATACGGGGTTTGCGGACTACAGTTTATAAAAAGCTGGTTCAATGTATATTGTTTAAATATTCGACATTTACTGGTCATATTTCGACGTTTGCTTCTTTAATAATCAAACTTTTTTACATCACTCATAACAATTTGTAATTGGACTTCAGTAAGAAAGAAGGTATACTCCTCACCAGATTACCCCTTTGCATGCCATCTCGTCATTCAAACGGTTCCCATCCTGTTATGCACGCTAGGTTTTTTAGGAATGCACCAGTAAAGCTTATAAATGGAGGAAGTAGGACAGCTTGAGACGTTGCCTCCCGATTGGTCGTGGATCTGAAGGTCGAAGGAACACTGATGACACCACTCCAAGTGGGCAGCCCTAAGGGAGAGAGAGGAATAAACAGGAAGGGGATAGGGAGGCACAGAGTCGAGTTTCTGCATTAATTTATATTTCCTAAAGCCAAGAATTAATTTTCTTAGCAGTAATATGTCAACCCATGTAGGTACTGCAAGTAAGCAAGTGTGTATACGTAGCACACCTTCGATTCCTGGTATGCTCGCATTTGTTCTTCTGGCTGCTTCCCTGTCCTCGCCTTGCGGCCGGGGTAGCATGAGAGGTTCTAATTCAAACTGGGACGAGTATTGCATGCCTGGTGTGGAATCATCCCGTACCACACAACTTAGTGACATGCACGGCATTTCGAAGATGTAGGTGAAAAAACTAAGGGCAAAGACATTTACTCAAAAAACTTGAACGACACGCCTCTGAATACAACGAGGAGTACACATAAGATACATAAGAGCGTTATGCACGCACCTCTATAAGAGGCGGATTAAAGCGGACTTCGGTTGCCAAAAAGCAAATACCAGGTCTCATGGTTCAATATGCGGTCAAACTAATTGTGACCGAGTTTTGAATCCACCCTTTCCTAGAACCCCGTCCTTAACCTTTCCCTATTGGTACAGAGCCATTCCTTCCTTCGCCTATGAACCGTATCACGGGATAAAGTGCTCGGCAAAGGTGCCCGGGGATTCGTCCGGTGAATCCCTTTCCACTGGCATTAACTTCTATATGGTACTAGAACAAATTCTTTTTTCGTGTCACCATTCAAGTTACTGCGGAATGGTTTATGCGGTCCATCGCTTTATACGGGTCAACTCGTCTCGCACCGATTCCCGCACAAAAACTTGCTCAATATGCATCATCGCGTATAAAACGACGCTAATTCAAAGTAACGGAACGTGAGGTGAGATGAGGCGGGAGTGCCGGTGGTCGCAAATCAATGTGCGGAGTGCGGTTCCAATCGATCCGTTGGACCGCCACCGGCAAACAATTCTCAGTGCAACGAAAAAGGACTGAATTCCTCTAGGGTGGGGCATCACTGAGAGAAGGGCATCGACCTAGAAACGTGTCTGGGGCTGGAGGGAAGGGTACGGATGGGGTTGGAGGGGAGTACTATAAGACTAGGAAGAAGGAAAAAGAACTTGAGGAATTAGAGGAATGAGGTAGAGAAGAGGAAGTTTGCAAATGATCATCTCCCACTCCCACAATGCTGGGCAAGAGCCAAAACTCTCCGCAACTATCTTCTCTCTATCTCTCCTCGCCTCCGCTTCTGTGACCAGCGTTCACAGCACTTTCGACCTCCCGGAATCGCCATCCACACGCTTCCCCACATCTCCCTCGCCAACTCTCTCAATTAAATTTCGTCTTCGCTGTACCTCAACTACTATCCATGTTATGTGTTCCATGATCGATCAAAGACCTCCGGGACCATAACTAGGTATTTTGATAGTTGGACTAAGTAGTAGATTTACATCTACACCAGCAAAGTACCACGCAAGCCACCTCCAGGGTCCGTCCGTCACTTAGAAAATTTTCAAACGATGGTTGACACTTCGTACACTCCAATCTCAAGCAAGCACATTATTTCCTCATCTTTCATTCGGTTTTTTAAATCGGTTTAAAGATAATTCAACGCTGAGAATAAGGTTTCACAAAATTACGTGGAAAAAATATTGTGATGTAAGTCATTACTTTATTTATCTGGCAAGAGCGACCTGTAATCGTACTAGACAAATTGCCGTTTATAGAGGTGTAGCCGCAATGCAATTTATTCCTTTCTTTCATCCTAACTTTTTTTCAAGAGCTGAAATCGATTATTTTCATTAAGTGTATTGATACTACTCGTTCGGCTGTACCGTAATATACCGTCAATGTATCTTGAAAGGGTCGGCTCATCCTAAAACCAATTCCTTTAATATTTTAGCTTACTTTTTTGCCGGACTTGCAGAATGTCTCGTCGAGAAGTGTCTCTGTCTCTTCTACCCTGTTCCTGAGTGATGACCGTTGGGTGTCACCAAAAATGTCTAGGCGTCTCAACTCTGATATGCGCCATAGGTTTGCCATCACTGACATAGATGTTAATTTATCATTGCCGTAGTTGCCACCGTCAACTATGTAGCTCGAAGATATCATAATCAATAGTATAAATACAAAATGGCGCTCAAAAATTATTAGAATAACTGAACTACATACTGGAGTAATTGACATCACATTAGGCGCTAACTTGAAGCGAGGATATGTAATAATAATTGTGAATAATTATAAATTTAAAGCAGTATTGTGGGGCAGTAAGGCTCTTCCCCACCTTCCCCTCCATTGGTATTTGGTAACCTTCCCTTCAAATCCCATACCAACCCCCTGAGACCTTCACGTGCTTCCAAATTTTGCCGCTAGAGTCACTCTTCGTCGGAGCGTTTATAGTGGATTCTAATTTTTATAATAACCTTATAAGTACTCAGCGCTTTATTTTTAGTAGATATTATATAAAGAAAAGAGGGACTTGTTCTGCTAGTATTCGTTTTTTTTTCGTTAAAACTCACTAATGTGTTCAATGTTAAACAATGCAATGCAATCATTTGAAATACAAGTAAATGATTTTAACTGTTACCGAGAAAAATTATTTGCAAGTATCTCAATTCCTCTAACTGTAAGTTGCACAACCGTTTACAGGGCAATCGCATTCCACCTTAATAAAAAAATCGAATACAGATAAATCAATATAAATTATTATACTACAAGTTTCTGGTAGACGAGCTTATAATGAGTCGGCATATCTTCACCTATAATATTTTCAGGTGACCAGAGGAATCGGCACCTTTAACGCATAAAGATTTATTTTATACGGCAGTGAATGGGTAGAGGAGGTATATTTTGCAAAACATAAAACAGAGAATCTCGGGATTTTCGAGAAAGAGGGATGGAAAAACAATTGAGGTGAGGACTTTAAAGGAGGCTGGCATAATGTGATGTTCATGGAGTGTTGCTGTGATATAAAAAGAGAGAGAAGACAAAGGGAGCAGGGCGAGCCCAGAGCCCGGGAAGAAGAGGTCACACTTCGAAGCAAGCGACAGATAGGAGACGAGGGAAAGATTAATAGAAAGGTGCCGAGAAAGAGCGGAGACATAAACAAGTCCTTAACGCCAGGAAAGACTGACT
This sequence comes from Ceriagrion tenellum, assembly GCA_963169105.1. NCBI lineage: Eukaryota > Metazoa > Arthropoda > Insecta > Odonata > Coenagrionidae > Ceriagrion > Ceriagrion tenellum. The sequence continues at coordinate 55,903,020 of OY720632.1, read as the reverse complement.
GGCAGAAAAAATATACACAAAAACACTGCCAATGCACAAAAACATTGTTCATATCCAAGGTTCTTAGTATCTATAAAGACTAATGAAGAGAACTGCCACGCACATGAATAACAATGGAGAGTAAGAGGGGAACGCAAGTCACTCACCACTGTCACGATTTATTTTTCTCTTTTGACCTATTTTTCATCCCTGTGATTTAAGGCGAGAAACCTTCCATTTGTATCATTGCAATCGCATTGCAAGTAAAGAATTGATAAATCTTACTTATCATTCTCATTGAATCCACAGAGTGGTGTTGATTTGTCTTACCATCAGTGTTTTAATGAATTACTAAAATTTGTATAAAATTCATAGTAAGAAAGGATAAAAAGTCGACGACCGTCATCCTAAAAATCTATCTGGATGATAAAAAAATCTAAATTGTATTCCATCATTTAGTTACTATAACACTTAATAAGTTATGGAACCCCTGAATTTCTTTTTTGTTTCAAGACTAAGAAAATAAGAGGGCGAATTTTGCCTTCCCTGCATATCCGCTAAGGAATGCTCGTAGTTAACATGCATATTGCTCCTTCATACATTGCTTCTATTTTTTCTCACACAGGGTCCCATAAACTCATGTGTCTCATGGTGGCTCATGACTGTGGCTCATGGTGTCTTTACAGGAAGCTAGAACTCAGTCTTATCCAAAGTAAAGACATCACATGAATGCTAAGACGATAAGCTGTGGAAGTAAATACAAAATTTTAGAATTAGATGAATCAATTACCACCGAATCACTGTTTATTCAGGTATGCGAAACATTTACTTTAGAAATTTAGACAATATATGAAACATTACCCTGCATTACGCAGACTAGGAATCTTCAGAGTTCGGAGCTAGTTCAAAATTTTTTTGGTGCACTATCAGGCTCATCCATTGTAATTTTTTCTACAAAGCAACCCCATCTTTAGAAACGTAAAACAAGAATGTTTTATGCCTAGCCAAACAATATCACAAACAAAGTAAACACAAAAATTAACCCACGTACATTAAAATCTTAAATGACTATTTAGCAGACAGGATTTTTCTGCTCCACAAATACATTCCGGTGTATCACGACGTATTGAACCATCTAATACATACGCAAAATGTCCTTTTGCTTAGGAAGTAACTTTCGCAGGAAGTGAACTGTGGTGCATTTGCTGATATTCAATTCTAACCCAACCTCCTGGCACCACGAATGAACGTTGCTAAGGTCCGATGACAGAGCTTAAAGAGTCCGTTTCTTCGTTTATTTTACGGTAGATAACCTTAACGCCTGCAAATAATCTTAATTTACTGCTAACCCGAGAACACATATCATTAATATAAATAATGAATAAAAGAGGGCCGATTACACTTCCTTGAGGGACTCCGGATGTGACTTCGACCATATCAGAGCTAAAACCATCAATAACTACTTTTTGTTTTCGATCACTGAGAAAGTCCCTTATCCAATTCACTATTTTTCTATTAACTCCACATGATTGCAATTTATATGAGTTTTCTGTCAGGAACCTTGTCGAATGCCTACTTGAAATCAAAGAATATCGCGTCGACTTACTGTTTCGATTCGCCTGATTTTATGATATCATGAAGGAAGAGCACAAGCCGTGCTTCACAGGACCAGCCCTTACCGAAGTCGTGATGACTGCTATGTAAGAAGTTACGATTATCCAGGAATGTCATAATATTACTAACGAAAATGTGTTCGAGGATCTAGCATAATAGTAATGTTAGCGATATAGGCCGGTAATTCCCTGGGTCACTTTTATTTCCTTTTTTTAAATATCGGAGTGGCGTTGGCTATTTTCCAGTCTTGGGGCACCTTACCTTCGGATAATGATTTGTTAAATGTAATTTCTAAGAATGGTGCAATATGTGGAGCTAACTTCTCGAGAACGCGTGCAGGTATTCCATCTGGACCTGGGAACTTGTTACTTTTAATCTAACGCAGTTGTTTAATTATTCCATCACGTTGAATTTTTATGTCAGCAATCGGCTCGTTAAAGTCAGGAATGTATAAATTGGGTATAGTGTCATCTTTAAAGAATTGACTTTCGAAGTAGCGGTTTTATAATTTGGCTTCGTCGATACCGTTGGTGACCACTCTGCCGTTTGTGTCCAACAAAGACTACTGTCGAGGTACTACCCAGGAGCTCTCTCGCGTAAGACCAGAATGACTTGGGGTTTTCATCTAGTAATTCACTGAGGATTTTTTTCTTCAAGTTTCGTAGAGTAGCGCGCATTACTTTCTACGTTTTTGAGCGTTGAGCATCGTATATTTCTCTCCCCCCAAGCTCCGTTGTTTTGTTACCGGACTAAATAGAATTTTCATATAGATTGTGTAGTTGCCTTTGTCTCCTGAGCTCCCGCCTAATTTAGTGGTAATACCAACGAGGTTCTCTCCTCTCCCGTTTGAATTTGTATGGAATATATTCATCGATTCCTTTACGTAGTATTTCCAAAAAATTTCTCCATGATACTTTGGTGCTCCCGTTCTTCATTGCGGCTACGAATTTCGTGAATGAAGATTCTAACGTTTCTCCGAATTTTACCTAATCGCATTTTTCAAATAAGTACACTTTACGTTTGGTTTTTACAGTGGAAGCTACTTTTGTTTTCAAAGTCGTAAAAATTACTTGAAAATCACTCATGCCTTCGAGGATATCGAAGTTTTTAATCATTGTAGGCTGATTACCCGCTAAAAGGTCTAATATTTTACTACCTGTCGGAGGTTCGTTTACTACCTGTCGTAGGTTCGTTTACTACTTGAGTAAGAGAGAAGGGTGAAAGTGTATTAAGTAAGGTCTCGCATATATCAAGCTTCGTTAAACTTGGTTCAACGCTATTGGTTTTCCAATTTATTGCCGGGAGGTTGAAATCTCCACCGATAATGATCACGATTTCGTTATCTTTCGGGATAAATTATGTTAATTGAGTTTCTGATTTGTACAAAACGTGAATTTTGGAATCTGGTGGCCTGTAAAATGAGCATAAATGCATATTTCCTTTGTTTTGCTGCTTACAAGTACACCATACGCTCTCTATTCCATTGTCGTCTAATGTGTATGCTGTACTATTCAAACACGAGTTAACTGCTATGAATACTCAATCGCCAGTCCTATCTGGTCGATCACGTCTATAGATTTAATTTCTATACATATACAGTTGATCACGCCCTTGAGACGAAAGGGCACTTCGATATTGGAAAAGTGTGGGTCAGGGTGATTTTAAGGAATAAAGTGGAAAGAGAAGGAGAGAAGCCGAGGGTCGAGTAAGACTGCAACGATTATATTTGGAAATATGCAGTCAGACACGGTTTAAGTGGGATTTAGAGTGTAGAGCAAAATTCGGAAAATGTTACATTATATATATAAAACCTTAAGTCAAAGACAGAGAGACGAGGGTTACGGTTAGTTGGAAACGACAGGGAGGAGCTATTCTGTGATAGGGAGTCGGGGAGGGGGGTGGAGCTGGAAAAAGAGGGGAGAGGCCAGGAAGAGAAAACAGGGCATCCACCATCTATCACGAGAAGTGGAAGGCAAGGTCAAATAGGAACAAATCACGCTAACGACCTCTGCAGAGTTGGAGATAATGGACTTTTCCGTCCCTCTTCCTGTAATTCCTCATATATTTCTATATCGCGTCCTGTGGCCACTGTCTCAATTCATCACCAATTTCTCCATTGGTTGTCCAGATAGAATAGGTGAAATAAATACAACGCAATGGAAAGCCGTAAGCTACGCTAAAACTGCTACGATCGAAAGAGTGTCATACAGCTAATGGAAGGACCAGATTAAAGGCCGCTTGAGACTCGGAGGCTGCACGCTAGGTTTAGATCCCTAGAAAAACTCAGATCTGGCGAGTTTCAGATGGACACGACGGATGCTTCTATTTGACACAGCGAGATACCTCAATAACTGTAAGAAGCGACCCAGTAAGAGTGATACGATTCCGAAATGACAGTTACGATTATTCGTGCTTTCCACGCACCACCAGTGGCCACAACAAAACAGATCGGAAAATTAAGACGATTCTTATTATACAATCCACTTCATCCTCTTCCTTTTCCCTATTCCACTTACTTTTCATAGATAGTCTCTCAATACAACCTGCTGAATATCCAAGAGGCAATTCGAACGGCATTATGTCGATGAAATGGCGTATTTTACAAGTTAACAATTGAAGAGGGTGTGGGAATGTCGGCAGGAATATGAAAGAGAGAGGGGGGAGATATGAGGGTGGGGAAGAGACCAGTTAAAACCATTGTCGTAGTAAATCGATCTCAGTAGGAAGAGAGGGATAAAATGGGGCAGAGGATGTATCAGTTTATTGGGAAGGAAAGACGAGGACTAAGCCTTCGCATCAAGATAGCTCAAGGTTAGGGTTGCAATTTCCTGCAGAGTCGAATCCTGGATAAATCCGTTTACAGGAGTAAGACATTCTGGAAGATTAAGGAAAATTATTGGTTCAAAATACCGTATAATGTGGATTCCTCACCAATGATCAACGTAAGTAAGGCAAAATTACAATTCGACTAGATTTACCCATTTCCATATTAAGTTCAATTTCAAAGCTAAGGCAATCATGATCAATTTGTACCATTAACATCGTGCAGCTGTCCCAAAATAGGGATCTAAGAGAGAGAAATTTTCAAAGAGAAAAATCACTCGTCACTTTGACTTTTTCACGACATATTTTATCCCCTGAGTGCACCCGATCGTGTGATTGCGTTCAGCACCATTTGTGCATTTTCGCAGTGATTAGGAACAAAATACCAAGTGCTCCTATACACTTCGCGACATTAAAAATAATTTAAATGAGAAGAAAATTTTTGATTTTACGTTAGTCGTAATAAGGAGAAGAATATTTCATAAATTTTTATTCCAACTAAAACATGGAGGAAAAACGACTAGGTCTGAGGGCCGGGAGAGTTGAAAATATTTTGTCGCAAGGACCAAAACAACGCTTAATCTTGATGCAAGAGTTTTTACGCCCCAACAACCTTCGCATTTCGTAGGTTCACTGTTCACAGTTCCCACCGTCCACGAATGGAAAGGCAGCGGCAAGATGGAGGATCGTAATGACAAGAATCAAAAACATTCAAAGCACATAACACTCGGGAAAAGACAACTGTCCCAGGATTCCGCAATTTCTCGTCGGCACTTTCTTTCCTGCTTGGATGTAGTCCATTCTTTTCAACACAGAGGCCATAATTCACATATGTCAGAGAAGCGACAGATATAAAGAGAAGTACATTCCTTTCTGTGCGCCAAAAGTATTCAACTACTGAAAGGACACTTTGGACTGGAAGGCATATATCCCTCAGGTGCTCCTATCAACTCAAGTTTTCATTTTCCTACAACACTATTTTAATTACAAGCGCATGATGTCACTAGACATTGAACGTGGAGGCAATCATAAGTCTCTAGGTCCATTAATCACTCACGTTCAATTGTCTCTGTGAGAGGAATAGAAGGATGTAAGCTGTCTGTCTGGCATGGCTGGAATGAATGGAGAGATTAACGAGAGGCATGCCCAGCGAAGGAGAGTGGATAGTGGGAGAGAGAATGGAAGGAGATGCGATGACGTTAAGAGAGGAGGAAAGGTGGAGACAGGGGAGAGGATATTAGCATTGGCAGGGTAAGGCCGTGAGAAGAAAAGGGGGATGGTAGGAGGGGATATTTTGAGAGGGATGAGACGAGCGAACTGAATATGAAGAGGTGAAGGAAAGTTTAGCAGTGCTTGTGCATTCATGTCTCGCCTGAAATATGATACCATGATAATTAAAAAGGGGTATCCGTAAGAGACATACGGGCAGATGACAAAATTATCCGTGAAGGGGAGAAGTAATAACTGATGTAGAATTGAAGGACTAAATCCTTTGTATAAACCATAATATCCATCATATTTTAGCACATCCTACACAAACACATTTTGCATAACATTTTGAAGATATTTAGGTCCAGAGTTCTTAACTCAATCAAAGGCATACATTCTCCCACTGAGTTATTTACCTAGGATATGTAACGTTTTTCTTCAGCAAAAGCGCCAATATCGATCCAATTCACAGCTATCTACAGCTGAAAACCCAAAAAAGCAAAAACCGATAAGAACTAACTCTCCTCCTCAGTAGAATAAATGGCTTACCAGCGAGGCATATATCACTCCAATAACGACAAAATCTGAAACATTTCACTATCATACGTGAGCGCTGTCTCTCAGTTGAAATGCATTGCAAATGAACGTATTCTGAGATTCGTCGACTATCACATGATATAAGACATCGCCACAAAGCAAGTTTGCGATTTGGTAATTCCTAATTCTCAGGTTTATGCCCCAAATCAGCCCCTCTCAATTTAAATGATACGTAAATAGTGTTGGATCGCACGCCGATATAAAAACACCGTCCCCCAAGCCTATAATGCCACAAAACTGGGATGAAATAGAAATTATGAAGACACATATAAATTAATTTCTTCCTTAAAATGAAAGTTACCATCGAAAATTTTCAATATGGTGCAGCCAAGGTATTTATCTACATACCTAATACGATATCAAGAATGATCAAAAATTGCTTCTTCTTTAAAATGAACGTTTTTGCTTTGAAGAAACGATTTCAAGTCTAGAGATTACGAAGGAAAACCAAACAAGTTTAAGTAAAGCTCAATTTATGATTCTTCTGTGACTTGGCAAAGTCAACAATATTGTGAAACGGAATACGTCCGGCAGATTTGGTCGAAACCAGAGAGGTCAAGGGTATTTTCGGTCGTTTCTACATGAAAACACCCAAATATATAATTTTCATAAATGGTTGATCAATTACTATCAATTTAAAATTTCAAGGGAATTTGAATAATTTTAAGAAATGGCCTTTCAATACAGTGTCAGACGCAGGAAAAAAACAGAGCGCGCGACTGAGGTTCGTTTCATTAATTACAGTAGTGGACACTCCCTCTATGAAAACTTCATAGCCTTCTTTTACCCAGGGTTTGAAGCAAGTGAGAATGAATTCCACATGATTCATTATCATATTTTGGGATATTGTCGCAATTACGCATATTCAACATGTTTTTATCTCTTCAAGCGAACCAAACGACGATTCCACTCTTCCTTGATTTAAATCCAACTTGTTTGGCCGAACTGCTAGACTAGAAGCGTAACGAGAATCATACGGCCTTACATGCATCGTGAAGAAAATTCATCGCGAAATACCTGATTCCCGAAGGCTAATGGTATCATAGCATGCAGAAACGAATATCATCGTATCGATACATTCAGTAACTTATGGGACTACGTATAACATATATAAAGTAAAAAGTTATCCAAATCCAATAAAATTTAAATTCCGCATGTATCATAAGCTTAAATTACGCATTACTACAATTCAAACTCTCAAACTGTAAAATGCATTAAATCTAAACGCTCAAAAGACTCCTAAACAACAACCCCTGACCAACAGGGCGAAACGTAACGAGAAACGTATCTCCCAACACTAAAACCTCACGCTCCAGGTAAGAGTGTTTTCTTGGGAAATTGGGATTTTATTTTGAGATATGCCAAGTTCGTGATTTTTTACATTGAAGGGGGTGAATAAACTTCAGCTTGAAATTGCAGACATGCGTCACAAAAATTTTGATGTGATAAATTTCACTGAATAAATCATGCTTCAAATTACTTTAAGGGCTGGACCACCATAGGAAAAATACCGCTTCCTATCCTTCGGCAATGCTCGTCAGATGGCCTTCCATGATCACTCACCTAAAAATAAAAATAAAGCTGAGTTTGATAAAAATAAAATTTAGATACACTGTAATATTTACGTTCAAATGCCTATGAAAAGGCATAACTTAGGGCCCAGAGTATTGAGGGGGTTTTTCGTGTATTGGAATGGTTTTAGGGTTTGATATCCATGTATTGCAACATCCTTCGGGATACTGACATGAAATTGTAGTATAGGATTTGAGAATTTTATCTCGTAATTCCCCCGGTAACTGCGCCTTACTGTAAAGTAGGATCTACTTTCAAACACATCAGAGCGAGGTCTTATTATTGGCCGGTATGACTTCTATAATAACCTGTCTGTACCATTGTTGCATCTATCTTCTTTCTTCTATATATATAAAAACGAATGTATGTCTGTGTGTCCTGTATGTTGCACTACTACACCGTTGATCCGATCGCCATGAAACTTTAAGAAGTTGTTGAGTACACTCCCGCGAAGGTTTCGAAGGTTTTAGGTATAATTTTTTTTTTAATTTCGCCCCACAAGGCCCTCTCAATCTTTTGAGTAGTTTTTGCGCAACAACGCCCGACGGGTAAGCTAATAATCCTAACCTCAGTTTTAATCCTATCGTGCTGAAATTTTGCCGAGTAATAGTTCAAGGCAGGAGGAAAGTTATAGGCTACTTTAAAATGATTTCAGGGCCCATAAAAGTCCCATGGCCCTTAGGTGGGCCCTTTAGGCGGGAGTCTCAGGGCCCTTGGGTGGTTCGCGGTACGTATCGGGTTTTGTGCAGTGGTTTCATTTTTTACTTTTTAAAATTATTTCCGCTCAAGATAGAGAGTTGGTATTTTTTTAATTAAATGTCTGTAAGAATGAAGTTTTTAATTCTTTCAATTAATTATGCTTTTCACTTCGTAACTGACTGAAAATTGCGTTTTTAGCTGCATAAACACATTTTTCTGTGAAATCAACAATACCATATTCGCTTGACAACCAGATTTCGGTCATTGCTGTTGGAATTCATATTGCTTAGTTGAGCCGATTAGGAATTCCAAGCATTGGAATTTGTGCAGCGGTTAATTATTTCCCTTTTAAAAACAACTTGAACTAAAGATAGAGAGTTGAAATTCATTTTATCGCATACCCGAAAGCATGATACTACTAAAATTAGTGGTATCATGCCCGAAAGAATGAAGTTTCTCTCTTTTTCAATCGATTTTCTTATACGCATTTTCCTTGACAACCAAATAAATAAACAAAAATAAAATCTTAATTAACGAATCGCCAAGAAACTTTAAGAAGTTGTTGAGTACACTCTTGCGAAGGTTTCGAAAGGTTGAAGGTATAAAAAATTTTTAAAGGCCCTCTTAATCTTTCGAATAATTTTCGTGCAACAACGCCCGACGGGTAAGCTAATAATCCTAACCTAATTTTCCAAATACTAGTAAATTTAAAAATACGATCTTTATTTTAACCAATGAGAGAGGTTCTTATTTTAACCAATAGAAATTGAGAAACCATTGAATTGTTATGCGCTCGCCCCAGAAGGTTTCTGAATTATTAAATCCATTTTACATTAGGTGGAGCGCCAGTCGTTTCAAAATATTAGTGTTGGCACGCGAGCTTCGCAAAAAAGCGAGGAGCGGCAATCAAGCAATTGAAGCAGATCGTTTACGAGTTGCTCAATCACGTGCATCAGAATCATATTAGTGAGACATAATTTGTTTTAAAAGTTACGTAATTTATTTTTGCGTAATATGTTTTGGTGCAGTGGGATCTTTGTTTGATTATTTTTAATTCTTGCATTCGATTTTCGTATATCCTTCGCTTTTTCCTAAAATTGTGCAATTTAGCTCGAAAATCTTTAATGTTTGTACTGCTTCAGCAAAAGAATATTTTATTTACTTGGAAGTTCCAGCATAGGCATGGAATGGAAACTCATGGCATCATTTGTACGTTACAAATTTCTTTGTAGGTACGAGGAATTCATTGGACTGAGTCTAATAGTCGTTAAGGGACCAATTTTGATTCCGGAAAATATTTGTTGGTCAAACCATGAAAAGTATACAAATCAGTGGGGAATTCAGGATGGAGTATTTTATTTTTCAAATTTAGAATATAATAATATGTACTGAAATCAATGAGGTTTTGAAGTAAATTATGGGCTATAAAAGTAGGCAATTGGAGGATTTTTTTACATGTCAATGTGTGTACTTTTTTCATGTTCAGGAATCAGCATACTTTGTAAGTTTTACTCAGAATATTTATTGCACGACCGGTTTAGTTTACAAATTTAAGGCTAAAACTATTGAATTTGTTGAGTGTGTACTTTTTATGTGTGTGCCTGCTAAGAAAGAAAAAGAGGCAATGCAACGCATGCCGGGCACAGCTAGTTTAATATAAAATGTACTTCATAATTATATTGCCAGTGGAAAATAATGAACGTGCATTACCAATTTACCATGAAAACATGCTTTTGATACGTATTTATTTATGGTAATACAGTGATCCATGGTAGATGCACCAGTGCCACTGCAACATTTCATATATTTCATAACCGTCTCATAAAATAGTGCAACTGGTATGTGACTGCTTCTGGGATGACAATAGAACATTCTGTTTAAAATAGGTAGATCGCGAGATGCATTAACTTTTAAGCCATGTTTTAGCTGACAAAATGTTGAGCATTCAGTTAAAGAAAACTTCCTTAAAATATATAAATAAGTATACATAAAATATATATAAAAAAGTATAAATTAGTATAAGAAATGCACACCTCTCCGTGTAAAGCCAGATTCTAGGGCTATTTTGCAATATATTTCATACCCCAAAGGAACTTTGAATGAAACTTAAAGGAAAACGTAGATGGATCAGATTGAAATAGTAATGCTTTTAAATACTTTGTAAATAATAGTAGAGATGGTAAGTAAGGGGGGAATGGATAATTTTCACAATAATAAACACGATTATCAAGGATTCCTAAGCCATAGTTCGAGAATCGAACAATTCAGTACAGCAGGCAAATTAAAACTTCACTCATTACGCTTGCGACGTTCGACTCGTCCACCGTCACCAAGATTGAATGTCTGTCAATTGTGCCGGTAAATGAACACTAGAACATGGGTCAGGTGCCGTCCAGTTGGATGGTAGCTTCCCGCCTATTATCCTTGGATACCTAGTTCTAGGACAGGAATTGCTGAGGAGTTTCCCAAGTCTCGGTGGGTGATATCTCAATGGATGATTACAGCAGGTCCCGGTTGCGGCAGGGTATAGTCCTTGCCTGCTAAACCAAGGGCCGCGGGTCCGAAGTCCCCCTGGGAAAGATTTTCACCTTCCACGTAATGACATAGTTCGTTTTCTCCTTGCTACAAATCAACGTGCCATAAAGTCCAAAAGACATTATTCACAGCAATACAAATTAAACAAATATAAAAACTGGGCTTTTACGGCGATGTTCTCGACGGACAAATGCCTAAAACGACATACTACCTCGAGAGACAGCTGGATGTTTCCATTTCCTAAATGAAAGATAACACTGATATTTATGAAAATAAACATGAGTTCGAAACATTGCGCTTACACCTAATCCTGGTAGAAGTTGAGGGGGACTGTAATCCCTTGCTGCGCTCCGGGAGGACACTCAGGGTTACTCAAAAAAGTGGTAAAGAGGGAGGGTGGGAAGAGATAAAATCCCAAGGTAACAAAGGAAACAAGCCGAAGCGTGGGACTCGGAAAGACAAACTTGGAGGATTTTTCGGGCCACACAATGACGGAGGGAATTAGAAGACAGAGGGGGTGGATGGCTGAGAGACTGAAGACGTTTTTGTCCCATCTTTGTAGTTTGTACCCTCCCACATGAACTATTCTGGTTTTTCTCTACATTATTGTTCCTCTTTCCCCTCTCCATGGAAATCGCTCGCCTTAGAGGCTAATAAACTTATGTGAAGGAAAAGAAGATACGCGGTTGGGCCACAAAAGAAAGCAAAAACAATCTAAAGTCATTATAGGCCAAGTGGATACGTAAAAGTTGAAAATAGTTATCAGAGAGCTTGTGAAAGGACTTCTCAGTTTGCATTCCTCTCGATGAGGTACTCCAGAAAGTGAAAGTGAACACGGGGAAGAAATGGAAGTGACCATTGGATGAAGGAACTCGATATTGTAATCTGGTACATTTGATGGAATGGAGTGAACGATACCTAGCGTATTCTTTCTCGCCAATGAGTCATCGTTTCAGCGGCATTACCCTCGAGGAGATATTTCGCCAAATGGAGGAGGCCACTAAGTCTATATCTATCGTGTGCTTTTTCGTCCATGAGCCATCGATTATACAAGGAAAACTTCTTCAGAATAAAGTGTATCTTGAATGTGACTCTCCATATTTATATCACGTGACTCCTTTTCTCCATACCACAAACCAACAAACTGCCCATTTATTTTGCAGACATACTGCGAGCCAAATTTCTAAACTCTTACCTCACCCTTTGAAAGTTATTTGGGACGGAAATGGGACATAAATACTGCGGAAACTCATGTAATTAATAAAAAGACTTCCAGGGGAGAAAAACTACGAACATGGAATAAACCTCACGCTATGGGCTTATTTTAAAGGTATCTGGAACGCTTTTCTCCGTCATTTGTCCAACTTTACCTCAGATATTCTATCAGAGCTCATTGTGGACCATCCGTTTTCAACCTGTGGTATGCGTTTCTTGAGAGGTACGTTCGTGGAGACTTTGAGTACATAGAAAAACTATAGAAAAGGCGGACTTAAGGTTTGAATGTAAGAACTGACGTGAGTAATATAGGCTGGGTAAAATAATGGGTATATTTGGAATGAGCAGCTAAGTGATACAACAACCAAAAAAGGTAGTAGTAGTAGTAGAAGTAGTAGTAAGTTTATTTATAGTTCTTGAGAACTAATCTTTCAAAACACGATAATTGGTACAACATATATACTATAAATGTGTGGATAAAATCACTTACTACAATACAAATGTTATAAAATAATCATATAATTTAGACTTGAAAAAAGACAACCAACATCACTGAGATCATACAAGATCCCATAATTCATTTTTCTCTCGAATATTGCCCACAGACCCTCTTGTTAATGTATATAATAATATATGTAAAATGTATATATAATACATAATTGCACTGAAGTCCTTTCACTCTAAGGGGTAGGGAACGGCTGTCTTCTGTCTGGTTACACAAAAATTTAGCAAGGGAATAGATAGTTTTAAGATCTATAAAGTTATACAACTAACTGTTTTTTCCAGGTTTTCTCCGATAGCCATGGATGAAGATCAAAATCCTGGTGTGCGGAAGAGAGAAGCTGAATTCAGAATTCACACTGAGAGGAGAGAAGTTGGAGCCAGCGGATTCCTTCACCCACTTCGGAAGTACCATCACCTGGGACGGAAGAGGCACGATGGACATCAAGCAAAGAATAGCCCAAGCTAAGAAAGCATTCATGATGAAAATACAACCGCTTTCTTCAAAGAACACAGGGCTACAAACGAGGAAACATGTGAAAACATCCGTGAGGAGCAAGGCACCATATGGATCGGAAGTCTGGACCGTTGGGAAAACAGACCAGATGAGACTAAAAGCATTCGAAACATGGTGTTGGAATAGGATGCGGAAGATCAAGTAGACGGATAAATAAGAAATGAAAAAGTATGCAGAAGAGTAAAAGAGGAAATTACCCTACGGAGAACTATGCAGAAAAAAAAAGAATTAGATGGATTGGGCACACCCCTGGCATAATGGGTTTGTGAGGAATATGATTTAAGGAAAAATAGAGGGAAAAGTCCCAAGAGTAAGACCAAGTTATAAATCTATAGGACAAATACACAAGAAAGTGCACAAGGAGAACCACCACCAAGTATGCGAACTAGCATTAGATAGAGAAGGATTTAGGGTTGATAAAACCACTCTCAGAATGGAACTACCAATGATGATAACTCTGATTGCCATTACTTCGATAATTTGAATTTCTCTCAAGCATTAACTAGGTGAAAGCATTTAAAGGCACTTTATGTATACATTTACAAGCGCATATTTAAAGTGGTCACTATGAAGTCACATGAATAAACACGATATTCGTGTCATAACACTATTTCCTCAAAAATTATACGTAAGCAGTTTATATTTTACCTATCATATTGGTTTCTAATAAAACTGATAATTATGTGGTACCATCTATCGATCGCCATTAGTAATGAGGCGTTTTATGGAACCCATACATCATCAACCATCTTTGAAACATAATGGATGAAAGCTCAGAGTTGTGGATCTCATACATATAACCCATGTGCATACGCGTCGTTTCCACAACCGGCCATTAGGAGACAAAAACAACCGAAATTGAGTAACGCACAAGCAAATGATTTTCGCAAAGCATGTCACTCCTCTGCTATCAACCAACCATTACTTCGATCTCAATGGTTTCAGGCTCAACTTTGTGGAAGTTCACTGTAAGTAATGAAAAAGAAAACTTTGTTTTATTCCACCCATTTATTTTCAGGTACTATTAATACCATTATTTCTCCTATTTCCCAACTCAGAATTCACGAAATGGTCGGCTTCAATATGATAGGAAGTGAGCGCGAGGATATCTCTTTCCTCTTATCCGAAAAATCATTCCGGCGTCGGATTTTTTAGACTTCCTCCGAGGTTAGAGTTGAGGGCGAGAGTCGAATGAAAGGAATGCGGAATCCCGGAGTCATCCCTTGTTTGCAAACTGGAGCCATTCCGAGCCCCTTCTTCTCAACGTCCCATTACCTTCTTTCTCTTGTATGTCCTTCCAAACACGGGTATTTTCATTTCGGGATGTCTTATCCTCAATGGGCCAGCGTAACGCACCCAAGGAACAAGCCAGTAACTTTTCCAGGGACTCAGCACGGACTATGGAGCCATCACATCCTTATCCTCCCTCTTATCATTTCCCGTATTATGGAAAAAAAGAAAAAGGGGATCGAGACGGGACATGCAGCGAAGGCATGGCCGAGGGAGAATGAAGTGGATGGAGATCAGGAGAGGGAAAAGGAAGATGAGCCCATAAGGTAGGCACCCAAAGATCTCCGCAGTTCCCACCACATGTTATTTACAATCCCAGAGAGATGCAGCCATTCGTGGCTGGAGGCGTATTTTTATAATTCTCACTCTTCCCTCCCATTACCTTCATGACACATGTAACTAAGAACACATGGACTTTGAAAAAGGGAAAAGAAAATTATTACCATACGTGCGCTTAAGATGTAAATAATACCAGGGAAAGGTCATCAACATTATGATGGTAGATGACATTATTGCACGTTTCTAAAATAAAAATCCTTAACAAATTTTAAACAAACTAATACATAAGAAATTTTTGTCTATTAAAGTTATTTACTGCCGCATGTATCCACAAGCGAATGTCTTCGGTGTCAATTCAAGAATGCATAAATACCCATCATTATTGCAAACACTGGGCATAGTTTTTGAACTCCGATGATTACTATTCAATATCAACTTTAAATTAATATAGCAAACTCCGCACGGGAAAAAAACAATTCTACGATGGAAAACAGGAGAAAGGGGTAATTACTCGATTTACTAACGGGCAAGAGGTAGGATTCAGAAAGGGATCTACGTCTCGTCAGCAAAACTGATCCAAGAAAGTAGGTGTGGAGAGGGGGGATGCAGTAGGACATAGGGCGATACAGGGAGGAAAATGTAGCTGTAGCTGCGGTATTTAATCTGAAATAGGAAGCAATAGTAAAATCCCAAATGTTTCAAATCAACAATACTCAACTTATCAAATAAAGAAATTAATTTAAACTAGAAGAAACAGAACCTTAACAATGAATGACCAGTCTAAAGAGATGTATATTTTTGAGACGAGGCATGCCAACGAAACTAGTTTTGAAGTATAGACATGATTGATAAAGATGGCTTTAAATTTCCCACAAGGCATTTGAATAGTAACAAAGACTACCGCAGAGGCAGCGCATTAGGAGGGGGCACCATTTACCGTGAGCCGGCGAAAACATACACTGGGTGCCCCCAGTGTGCATCCTCCGCTATTAAAATTTTACAGCATTTAGCATTTGCAAGGATCTAGGACATATGGTATCGAGTAAAGATCCTGAGTAAATTTGAGGCTTTACTACTTCGAACACATCGAAAACTCAAAGCTTCTGATACAGGTTCGATCAAGTGCATAAAATTAGAGAGATGGATTGTAGGAAGGACATGTTTACATATCACTTTTCCACATAAGATCAGGGCAACTATACCTATGATGAATGCTTCCAAAATTTCTCTTGGCAACAACACTTAGCGATTTATACGCTAATTTTTATTCAAATGATTTCAAGTTTCAAGAATTAACTATTTTTAGTTTTATGGTTTAAAAGTATGTAATTTCATTATAATATTTTTAAACGTCAGCATTGGCGGACAGCAACAAGATTTCTCAGGGTTGTATGAATGCGGTGCATGAATAGATTTATGTCTAGGGGCCGTTTTGTGAGAGTAATTCCACGTAGGTGTACATTTAACATAAAATCATTGAAGTTAATCATAACTATTCTGATGGTGTGTTTGAAGGTAAGCGCAAGTCGCAGGTGGAACCACACGCTGTCACACACCCATTAGATGCTTTGGAGGTTACGGCGTTGCGTGGACATACACAGGATGTATTTGAAAATGTGAAAATATGACGTATGGAAATAGGTAGTAAATTTCATAAACACGTTCCTACATAGATATATTAAATAAATGAAAATTACTCATCTAACGACGGAAACATGGTCTACTTCCCGAAGTGAATGCCAATCACCAGTAGGATTTCCATTTCAATCCACGTTTGGGGCTACACACATCTCAAACCTAAAACGTCTATGCCCCCTATCTTTGTCCCTTCAACGAGGATATACTGGTTCATCCTTCCCAGGGCATCAATTGAAACAGGTACTGTTACTCTCGTGGGGAAGGGGACGAGAAAATGGGACACAGATTGAGGGATGGTCTGGGATACCTCGGTCGTATATTCAACATTTAGGACAGAATGTTTGCACCCGTCGCTGAACTAATCCCACGTTCCGTACCAAAAGAGTAGAGGCATTGAGGGACGAAGGCAAAACGGGATGTATCGAGGGCAGGTGGATTGGAGTTGGCGTCTTCCATTTTCTTTTTTTGCTATTTCCGCCGGTGGGATAGTAGAGCTCCGACGGTCGTACGTCTTTTCAATTTCCCCAGGCGACTCTCCTCATCCCCATCGGCGATAATTTAGGCATCGCGCGACGTCCCCGTCTGGAAACTTGTTGCGTCGAATTTGATTTATCGGATTCACAAGAGGATTGCTTGTTAGAATCCTTTCACGGAGACGTACGTACATTTCCGCTACACAATACAAGGTAAAACTAAGAAAATTGATTCGTTCTGTCAAAAAAGGTCCTCCGAGATAATGGATGTCGGATTTAATAAGTAACATCATTCATCAGCACTAATGAGACAATTTCCAGCCCACGGAGCAAAAAGATGTTCCACTGCGTATATATTTACAAAAAACCAAGTGTCATCGAAGGAACTGACATTCTGTTTTTTCATCAGCTTAAGTCCTCTATATTTTCAGTAAACGTCAATTCAAGAAATAACATTAAAGCAGATGCGCTGGCAACCAACTAATGGCATTATCGTGTTAATTTTAAGCAAAGACAATATGAGAAAATTGACGCTTAGCAAGTAAAGGCCTCCACTCAAGCTAAAAATAAGCTCACTAACCTCACGTGTCCTAAAAGCCTGGACCATGTTAACTCCTCGCCAAAAAGTGTTGCCAAGAATTCCGCACGAAAACAAAATAACTATCTTCATCGATTATTGCGCCTCAATTCCGGTACTATGGAGGTAATCCGGTGGCTCAAAGGGAAATGCAGACAATAGAACATAAACTATCACTATCTGCCAGCCGGTAACCATAAGTATAAAGCAAAATAAGTATAGAATAAAATATAGAACAAAAGCACTCTGCCAAAATTCCAAAATAAGCAAAGAAAAAACATTTTATAATCTAAATCTATGATTGTTATTATTGTTTACTAATGTTGTTCACCAATACTCTATCATTAATACTCATAATATATGTACCAGCGTCAATGACCTTTGAAATGTATGATTATATTTAATTTTAAATATGTGATGGGGGAAAAGCTTCCGTATATCTTAGGAATTCATTAAACATTCACAGATTGTACATGCAAACGCGACTGTGTTAGCTGAATAACTTGAGGTTTCACTTTCACATGACACGTTAACGAGGGAAACATCGGATTTTAAAAGATGCCAGAAAATTTTTGCGCCATCCCAAATAAACACCAATTGTTGGCATTAACAGTTGGTCGTTTTGAATGAGTCGAATACTAGGAGTTTTAGACTTTATCGACTTATTTTACTCAAATCAAGCGAATATTTGGAAATTACTAATCCTATCCAATCTCTCCAGACACCACTAATGAAAATATAAATCTACCAAAGAAAGACAAACCAGTAAATTTGAATAGTCTTCTTATACCGTCGCCTCGAAAAGATTCATCTTGTTCAACTGAGTTTGGTATTTTCGGTCATCGTTTGCTGGCACCCTGTTTTCCAGCCTGGTTTTCCAGGTACTAAACAATATCTGTATAGAGAAGGGATTGTAAAATATTGAATAATGCCGGACACACTTAAGTTTGATTCGATATCCGACGACCATCGACGTGGGCTCACGATGGAAGCTTTATCCGTCATTTGCTCACTTACTATAGCAGATCATTCCTCCCTCACAGCCACTAAGTTACTCTGAGATGTCAAAAATAATTTTCTGTAACCTAAAACTTCATGCTGTTTGTATCTCTTCAACTGCTAAGTTGTAACCATCTCCAGCTCACGACTAACAGCGGTCATCAATGAGTCGACGGTAGTAACCACTTCTACGACAGCGCCGACGTCTGTGTGACTCTCGCTCTGCATGTCTCCATTTCCCGCTATCAGCACTTAGCGATCTCGCTGTTCTCCAGCACAACCTCTCCCATCCTCTCGCCTCCCCATGCATTTACAGTGAACACTCATTCAGTGCAGCACAGCGCGCCGTCTAGTGCAACAACTTTTATTGACCCCCGGAGCATGTTTGGCCCGTCGCATTGCCCGGAAACCCAGAGTCCGCAGCACCAAAGGGTCCGATGACATCGTTTTTTTAGTATCCGGGGGCAACAGGGCCTAATGGATGGTGGGGGATGATAGGAGAGGGACGAGGAAATTGTGTTGGTATGAGGAGAAGAGTGGGGAGAGGGAAATACCTGTGCCCTCGTCGAAAGAGTGAACGAGGTGCCTGGGAATGCATTCAGGCCGAGGTGGTGCCGCCGCCGACGCGACGGCTGCTGTCATAATAAGGATTTCAGTAGTACGTTATTTTCACTTTGAGAAAAATACGGGCACAAACAAAATGACCACACCCCCAGGGAGAATTCTCGATGAGCTATATCCAATCACTGCATGGATTGAGGATTTCTGACAAACAGAACTTAATCGTCGTTTAAACTGCCCCATTTAGAGAGAATTCAACCATATATTCATTATTCGAATCCATATAAAAAATTAGCGTTGTACTTTTCAACAGTTATTTATTGTAATCGTACAACGCATTTCGCAGCTTTTTGCATCTTCAGGTACAATTGTTTACGTCACTGATGACGCAACACGTACCTTCTACCTCAATGAACCCGACTGTCATGGTAGGTACCTTCTTCATTGAGGCAAAGAGAACTCGAGGAGAATTTGGGAATGGGCTGAGCGATTCTTCAGGTACTGAATGCTGAAGACGCAGCAAGCTGCTAAACGCGTTGTACGATTACAATAAATAACTGAGGAAAAGTACAATACTTACTTTCAATATGGATTCGAATATAAAATACTTCCACGAAGAGATGCCTGAAGGAGTAAAGTTTATGCATCCATTCTTTAAACAAGTGTGAGCAATTAAAATACTTTTCTTCATAAAGTAATGAAATTAAGGATGGAGCCAACTAAGGAAGAGGGAAGCGTGCTCGTGGAAAGCCATCACGAAGATGGGGTGAGCTTCTTACGGCTAGACAATGAAATAAAGAGAGAAAATCTCCAAAAGCCGTAAACAATTGGCACCCTTCGTCAACAAACACCAAATTTGCTGTCTTGGTATGCTGGGAAAACCACAGCAGAGACCAACCACAGCCTCTCAACCAAGAATACCCCCGTGTTGGTTTACGGGAATGTTACTTCCTCGCCAGGGACCAAACACAGACGCACACACACAACCAAATAGGATCCTTTGCAAGGGCTAATGGGACCCCGCTAAGGATGTTTGGGTTATAACCTGGGATCCTTCACAGGGCTAATGAGACCCCGCTAAGGATGCCCGGTTATTTACGCAAGCACACTCACAAGCACACAAAATCACTCACACACACAAATGGGCCCAACTTCTGGGAGAATCAGCTCAAAAAGAGCGTGGTCAAATCAACACAACAGGACGAGGGTGGGGGTGGAATACGCGTATTTCGGCTACAAAGTAGCCCTCTTCAGCGAACCGAAGGTAACGCGTCACTTCAACGCAGGGTTGAAGTGAGGATGGGTCAAGACATCCGAGTTGTAAATAAAGGTAAACTGAGGAGGAGGGGGGGAAAGAAATAACCAATTGGGAAACAGAGAGAGGGGGAAGGGCAAAAAACAAAACGCGAATGAAAACAACCAAAGAAAATGATTGGGGAAGGGGGAGGGGGAAAGCGAATGGGGAGGTGTAAAAGAGACTGGGGGTTGCAACGGACGTAAAGTAGAACGTTGGAGGAAGGGGGGAGGAAAGGGAAAGGAAGTGATCGGTTAACGGCGTCCGTTAAGAGACGTAACGAATTATTTCAAGTTCAAAACTGAGTAGAGGGAGGAATGAGGGATGGGTCCAGCGTCGCTGTTTAGGAGTTTGGCTTTATTTATAAATATAAAGATACTCTCGTAAACGTCTACTAGGTTATTGCTTGTATGCTTTACGAGTTTCAAATTATCTTTTGTTACGTCGTGCCAGGTCATGATTAGATGCTGCGCTACACTAGACTTTTCGGGATTGTGATTTCTGAAGTGAGAGTAGTGTTCTTTGAAACTGGTTTGTAAAGTACGTCGTGTCTGTCCTATGTAGGCTAAATGGCATTAGAAAAATTAGGCATTTATAAAATCAACTGTAACACTATGTAGATTACCTAAATGATAATTATAATAATCGAAATCCAAAAAAACTGATAAGTAATCGAAGGAGAAACTAATAAAAAAAACGATGAAACAGGGTTCTTGGCCCTGTAAACATTTTTTTCCTTTCAAATATAGCATTGAAATGATTTATAAAAAAACAGCGCTTTTATTACCTACGTGAAGTATCCATGGCCTAAAGGATACAAAAACATACGAATCGAAATTACATATTTACTCTCCTCTTCCTTTAAAGTATCATTCTTCCAAGTAATTTAAGTCTCCTCACTTAAAACACTCTTTTTTCAGTTCTTAAAATAAAATGATGATAATTTTCTCGCGCAGTTAATATTCGCACATCCATTTCCGACTGCACAGCATTCCCTCTTCTCTCCCCAACCCATGCATTTCATCAGTTCGCTCTCTTCTTTTTTAATTACCCCGTCCCATATCTTCTCTCTCCATTTGCAAACAACGCCTTCCCATCATTCCCTTCTCTCGCCTCCCACCCTCTCTCTCTCTCTCTCAACCTTCCCATCCTCACTCACATCACTATACCTTCCAGTCTCACTCCATCGCTCTCCCGGCACTTTTTACATCCCTCCACTCATTATCATTCACCAAACCCACCGCCTCTTCGCTCCGTCACCAGAGCCTCCTAGGTTGCTTTCCCTTCCGTCCTCTTCATAGATTAAATACGAGAGCACATTATGTCTTGACGAACAAAATTGAAGCAAAATTTTTTCGTGAAAAATGCCTCACCTCATATGGTCATCGCGTGCTTTTTATCCATTTGGAAGTTAATTTACATTCTTCTTCTTCTTCGGTTATCATCCCATGGGTTGGTTGGCAACAGCACGCCATTCTGCTCTTTGCTCAGCTTTCCTCTTCATTTCACCGTATGGGACGCATTCAGAGTCATTGATGATCTGCTTCATATAGCTTAATCTAGGGCGTCCTCTACGATTTTGCCCTTCAATAAAACCTCCAGCTATTATTTTTATAAGATCATTGCGTCGTAGAATGGTGACCTATTAGTTGAAGTCTCCTTGTCTGTATATGTTTCCAAAGACTTCTATTTTCTTGTACTCTTCTCAGCACTTCCTCATTGGTGATCCTGTCTCGCCACCTGATTTTCTGCATCCTTCGATAGCACCATATTTCTAGGGCCTCTAATTTGCTCTTTCCATGTTTCCCGATAGTCCAGCTTTCACACCCGTAAAGGGTAACACTCCAAACATAAGCTTTCATAACCCTCTCTTACTTCCAAACTAACATTTTTACAAGTCAGTGGAGTCTTTTTATCATTAAAAGCTGTTTTTGCTAGTTGTATTCTGTTCACAATTTCTCGTTTACTCCTTTCATCTTCTGTTATCTTACTGCCATAGCAGCGGAATTTGTAATTTGTCCTAGTTCTTCATCATTTATTCTTATCCTTACAGGTTCACAGCAGTCTTTAACACCGCATACCATCACTTTAGTCTTTTGTTTATTTATCTTCATTCCATATTGGTCTCTAAGAATTCTTTCCATCTCGTTTAGTATAATTTCTAAATCTCTCTTTTCCGCAACTATGGCAATATCATCAGCATATCGTAACAGATCTATTTTCTTCCTATTTACTTTGATTCCTACATCAACATTTTCCCAAACCTTATCGATCGCTTCTTGGATGTATGCATTGAACATTATTGGTGATAGAGGACAGCCTTGTCTAACTCCTTTCCTTATTATAGCTGTATCTTCTTTATTTTTATTTCTAATTACAGCTGTTTCATTCTGGTATGTTTTAAATATTATTCTTCTATCGTTGTATTTCAGCCCAACTTTTTCCAAAATCCTGAACATTTTTGGCCATACAACATTATCAAATGCTTTCTCAAGGTCAACAAAAGCAACATAAGTTTGTTTATTTATAGACATTTGTTTTTCAATGAGAAGCCTTAGAGAGAGTATTGCCACTCTAGTTCCCACTCCTCTTCTAAATCCAAATTGGCCCTCACTTAAAGTACTTTCTAACTTTCTTTCAACTCGTTTAAGGATTAATCTTATAATTATTTTTGAGGCGTGTGATAATAGACTGAGTGTGCGATATTGCTCACATTTCGTAGCAGAGGATTTCATTGGTATAGGAACCATAACACATTTTTGGAAGTCTTCAGGAACTTCACCTGTCTTGTATATTTTCCTTTTAAGTTGTAGTAAAGAAGCTTTCATTTTGTCATCAGCTTTTTCATCAGCTCAGAGGGAATGTCATCACAGCCTACTGCTTTTAAGGATTTTACTAGGCTCGCAAGCAAGCGAAATAATTTCCATTCATGCCCGCATTTAATAATTCATCATCAGTAATTGAACTTGAGACTGAGGAATAAATTAAATTTTTCTGTTTAAAATCTCCACGACTAACTTGTGTTTCGCAAAAAATTCAATTAGCCTGCGGCCTCTTTCATTCTTACATCCTAGTCCAAACTTTCCTACAATTCCATCAACTTGTTCTTCCCCTACGCTTGCATTCCAGTCTCCTATTAGTATTAAGTTCTCCTCACCTTTTACATACTTTATTACATTATTTATATCTTCATATATAATTTCTATCGCTTCATCTTCTTCTGCGGATGCTGGCATGTAGACTTTTACTATTACAGTATCCTTTGGTTTGGTTTCAAGTTTGACTTGTATGATCCTAGAATTATATTGCACATACCCTTTTACAAGATTTCCAAGTTTCTTGTTAAAAATTATTCCGACGCCTCCGATTACAGGAGTATCCTGGTTCGTACCCATATAAATGATTTACATCATGAGTTATTATATAGAAACCATTACGGCACCGCAAAATGTCTGCTACAATTCCTAATCTTCCGGCGGATAAACTGAATAACTCTCATACCTCCAATATTTGTAGCTTATTCCCTGTCACTGCTCGCCCACCAATTGCCAACATGAGCAGCTCATTAACACGTATTTTCCAATTCACCAGGAAGGCGAAGTGAAGGAGGGAGAAGTATAACACTGAGAGACATAAACACGGGTTTTCAAAATAAGAGTTTATCTCTCAATTATTGACTTCGCAACTAGCAACAGTAGCCTGAGGTGGGATTACGGTTTCTTCTTCTGCTAGGACTTTATCGTTAACCGAAAAGCAAAATGATCAATGGAAGGGTAATGCTTTCAGTTACTATCCTAAGAACGAAGTTCAACAATTACAACTATTGATTTAAATCATCTCACAAAGTTTGAAGAATGACGATCGCCTTTTCGTTTCAATGGGGGAAATCGAAAAATAATGATATTGCGAGAGCGTGCGTTATGGAGAGCTGTGATTGCGCCCAAGATCATTATCATTAGAAAGAGACAAATGAGAATTCATTTCAGAGTACTTCAGTTACGGTTTAGTTAATGGTTACCTCTCTTGGTAGTGGCAATGTTGAAGCATGGGGAAGATTATGACCCTCAAATACTGTATTACCTTATTTCCCCAGAGAAGGCCTCTATTTACCAACTGGGTTCTTTTAAATATAAAACCATGAATACTCAACTACAAGAGAGGGAGCGGAGTCTAGCATGCAGTCCAGAGAATTCTGCATCACATCACATATCCTCCTCAACGTCTTTACGCACGGGTTTCACGACGTTGCGCATTCTTGGCCAGGCGATGAAATTATGAAAAGCAGCAATCTCCACAAACCTTTTTCACACGCTTCCTATTAGAAATAATAAATTATTAAGGAACCGTGGAGTATTTTAAAAAGATTATTAAAGCTTTAAAGATCAAAGATTATGTTACGTGCTATTCAGATGTCCTAAAGCGATACCATTCAAATTGCTTTTCAGAGTACTTTGCTTGCAGGGCCTCATTAACTGGTTAAAACTTTCACAGAAAATTGCTTTCACTACAGTTTTTTTTCATATTTTTTTCACCCAAGAAACGGAACTTGCGTTCCAGTATTATTTCTTCCTTCTTCCTGCTTTCGGGTTTACGTTAATGATCTTCCAAATCAACTATCTGGGATTCCAGGAGTGATGCCAATTATACATGCTGATGATACTAATGTAATAATATCATCAAGCTCACAGGATTGCCTTGTAAAAACTTCTAAATTAGCATGTGAATTAATTAGTATATGGTGCTGTGGTAATCTATTAAATCTTAATATG
Source organism: Ceriagrion tenellum (assembly GCA_963169105.1). Classification (NCBI taxonomy): domain Eukaryota; kingdom Metazoa; phylum Arthropoda; class Insecta; order Odonata; family Coenagrionidae; genus Ceriagrion; species Ceriagrion tenellum. The sequence goes on along the minus strand of OY720632.1, from coordinate 55,877,879 downwards.
CACAAAAGTAAAATAGTCTATTTTTCACATAAAAAGAAAGATGAAAGTATGTTAATAAAAGTTAATGGTAAATCTATAGAACAGGTCTCTTTAGTGAGGTTCTTAGGTGTCCACCTAAGCTCAAACATCTCATGGGAAGAACATATCCAACACTTATGTAATAAATTATCTACAACGTGCTACCTTCTAAGACAGCTATGATACTCAACAAGCAAAAAAGTTTTGCTAAATCTTTATTATGGCGAATTTTATTCGCATATTAACTATAGCATCTTATTTTGGGGCTCTTCACATTTATCACTAAATGTCTTTAAGATCCAAAAGAGAGCTGTAAGAATAATAGCTGGAAAACCGCATTCTTCACCATCAAGACCAATTTTTACAAACCTGAACCTACTTCCTCTTCCTTGCATATACATAATGAACCTAATTATCTATGTAAAAGCTAATCTACATAGTTTTGCCCGTAACTGTGACATTCACGATCACCATACAAGAAGGGGAAATGACATTCACTACCAAACAGTCAGAACTAAGTTGCTAAAAATTGGCCCTAAAGAAATGGGTATTAAATTATTTAATAATTTGCCCATAGAGTTAAAATTCATAAAAAGTATGGGCTGTTTCAAATCCAAATTAAAAGAGTACTTACAACAGAAAATGTATTATTCTGTGCAAGAGTATTTGAATAAAGGGTAATTTAATGTAGTAAACTGGAGAACTGAAGGAAATCTATTATTGGTTATAAGATATTTAATTTAATAAGATTCTATAATATGGAGTTAATTGTGATGTGCATATAAAGTGATATGATATTTGTTGGTATTTTTATCGTATGTACCTAAAATGACGTGCCTTATATCATGTGCATTAATTGTATCCTGATCTCTGGGCAAATAAATTTGTATTGTATTGTATTGTATTGTATTTGTCAACATCGTGAAATAACACGTGACTGGATTATGTCGATTGCTGCAAGATTCGCAACCACGGTGGACAAAAAATGACGAATCCTTTACTTAAGTTCACTGGCGTAAGACCTACACAGCTTAGGAAGAACTCTAACAAAACTAAACTCAACTATCCAGAAAGATACTACCCCCACTCGTGGTTGCGGATCTTCCCCAAGGATCACCAAAGAGAAATGGGAGGCAATAAAACTCACCCTGACGTTGTAAAAATGGCCCCAACGTCCTCTTCCCACATCCCGCCCACTCCCGACATCAACTTCTCTCTCTCTCTCCTCATCCTCCTTTATTTTTCTCTTCTTCGACCGCACTTTCCTTTCTCTCCCTCCTTCAACTCCCCACCTCATCCCTACTGCCCCCACCCCTTTCCTTTCGAGCTCTCGGAGTCCAACCCCCTCGATGCGGGTCCTAGATCGATCCTTCCATCGGAAGCCCTCCACTCTCCAGTCCTAGATGGCGTCTGTTTGCCGTCTCCCGAAAAAAGCAAGGCCTAGCGTTCACCACCGACGTCGCTTTCATTCCGAAATCGCTCCCATTTTCCGCCTCACGTGCCCCACCACCCATCGCTCCGCCCGGCCCGGTATCTTTCCAAACCGAGGGAATTGAGTGATGTGGGTTCATCCACGCGAGGCGACTTTTGGTGTTCCTCTTGTTTTCCTCCTGGAAGAGGAGACGAGATGTGGTACATTGACGGATTATACACAGTGAGTTTTCCAGATGATGCACTTTCACCAATCCTTATTGCTACCCTCTCTCATTTTCCATAATCGTCTTCATCATTGCATCGTGTACACAGACATTTAAAGAATTACCTGTCAGATTTGCTCGTTCCTCTGCTTCTGTAAGAGTTAATTACCAGCGAATACTCTTACAAGAGTAATTATGTCTGGGAGATTGATTTCAAATGATGATTAACACTTGGATATGCAGAAAATGCCTTCTCAATAAATAGACAACACGGGCTGAACAGTTGACTCACAAGTGAGCGCTACTAAGAACTAAAGTGCCTTCCACGTTTTCACTTTGCTATGAGCTGTTATGGAGTTATCCTTCCCATGTATTTTCATAGGCCGTCAGATAAATCAAATAGTTTAATCGCAGGAGCTGGCCATGGAGACAATACTTGCCAGTTAAGTTAATTAAGTAGGTAATATTGAAGGAATTAGGTGTTTCTCTCTAAAGCGAGGAGAGAAGCGTTCTAAAGCGAAAATTTCATAAATGTGCGTCTATTTGACAAAAAATGCATACCGTGACACTAGCCAAACTCTTTCTACGCTGATTAACGTGGCTCTGTATTTGTAAGCACCAAAATTGGATTTCTTCACATACTTTTTTCTTTCTGATTTGGTCAACACGACGTTTTTATTTGCAAGCACACTCGTAGCACCGCAGGGAATCTATCTCATCATCCGAGTTTATTCCCGCTTTCGTCTCTGAAAGACGCAGTTTTCCGTTTACCTTTGATTTCTCCTCTTCGAATCTAAGAAGGACTAGTTTCAGAAATAGCTCGAATAAGGTGAGAGCAGCAAGATCTACAAATTATTACGGTGGGAACCTCTATCTGATCGCAGAGAAAAATAACACAAAAAGGTTTGAAGCAAGGGTGATGAAGACTGTTTTTTGTGGGACGTTCAAAAAATGTTGCTAGAGCCAAACTATTATGGTAGCAACGATCACAGGCGTAAGATTAAGGAAATAGACTGCAGAACCGATAGTTATGCATATACGCGAAACTATAAGCGAAGGAAAAGTGGAAAAAAATTATGGCTCGCCGCAAACGATGATGATGGAAGGAGCATTTTATCAATCATTATTTGCATTACTTACAGCAAGAAATTCCGTGAGATTAAGAAAAATTCATGCTGGTTACGAAAACGACGGAATTAGATGTCTGCAATAATGATCAAGACGTTATCACCATTCAACTATCTACACGAAGATCTGTGATCAACTAGCATGGTTAAGGATTATCCACAAATCATTAAATCAGTTGGATTGACACAATCAGCACATTTTCTGATATTATCAACAAACATGTTAAATATAACCATCAGTTTCTAACAGCAATAATAAGGGAAGGAGGGATTATGAATCATTTTTAGAACTTAACTTTGGAGGAAAGTGCCAATTCGCGGGGCAGGAGATTTTAAAACTCTTAGACCGATTCCTGCAGTCTCTCAGACAGTTATGGCAACTCTTGCCTGGAGATCACGGCTATCTACCATCTATTTTAGGTGCCGGTTCCACCTAGTAAAGCACAAAGGGAGCAGAAACGGCCGTGAAACTGAATTCCAAATTGTTTTCAGCTGGCTTTTCGGGTACATTTTACTAAGTTCCCCGACCGAACCGAACTTCACGTTCGTGTGCTGGTGGAATGTGTTCCAGCAGTACTATGGATCGATTTCAAATAGTTCCTCCCTACCGTCCGACCTCCCTTTTCCTCCGTTTCAGGGTCACTTTAACCCATTAATAAATCAATCCCTTCGCTTTCAATTACCTTCCCGTAACGAAGACCTCCTTTCTCTCACCTAACCCCTTTGTCAGAAGGAGATGACCCGGATGACCCAAGGCCATTTTCATCACCCTGGAGCGTCGAAATAGAACCGCATAGGGCGCTCGAGGCCCCACTCCTGGTACTGGGGTGTGGGAGGAATAGGATTGCAATCCTACCCTCCCCGATCGATCCCTTTGACCAAAACGTAGAAATGAAAATAGGTTTTAATGTTCAACTTCTCGACTTCGGGTTATTTACTATCCACAGATTTTTTACACGTATATATACCTGATAATAAATGAGATGCATTTATTCAACTGTACCCAGGTATTTAAGAAACTCCACAGTACCTTGTATTCAGGCGCAATACGACGAGAATAACTACAACCGTTCAACTATTTAAAGATATTGAATTGAATTCGACGTTTTTCATCAAGGAAATTTGACCGTCATAACTACTCTCTGAGAAGCAGGTGGACAGCTATATAACATTTAAAGGATTCTACTTCGTCATTTTTGCGCGCATATTTAAGTTTGGGCCTAAATAAAACCGTTCGTCAAAAATTCTCTGGATGCACTAACTGTGGAAGCACTAAAAAATAAAGATTCAGGTTTTCATCTCGGAACACCGCGCGCTTCGGCATTGCTTCGCCAGGCAAGGTCTCTGCCTTCCGGGTTGTCTGTCATAATGTACTGTTCATAACAGGGACCATTGCGGGAATGGAAAATTAAATACAACTTTTCATTTATAAGTATTCACACTTCTGATTGCATATCCTCGATTAAAGATAGCGCTCAACATGAAGTCAATTACTTACAGTCCGTAGTTTCAGAAATTCAAGTGATAGTGAGAGTGAAACTTTTTACTGATCGTGTTCATTACGATATCTTGAAGCCTCATAATTGGTAGTAGCACATCCGGCAATAAAAAATTAACATTTAAGTCAGTGACGGCAAACCTATGACTCGCTTATCCGAGATGACACGCCAAGAAATTTTAGTAGACACGCATTATTTACGAACGGTCATCGCCCAGGAACATCAAACAAATGCTGCGATACTATTGTAGCATAAAAATTATATTTTGAGCATGTTAAAGTACATTGTTTTAAAAAAGTAATCAACTACAGATTAATTATACCAGATAATATTCCTCCCGATCTAAAAATTCTGATTTCAAGCGCCTCTCATTTCTATCGGGAGAGAGGAGGGTGAGATGCAGATGATACAGAGACATTGATCGACGAGACATTCTGCGAGTCAGGCAAAAATAACAAGATAAAATTATGAAGGCATTGGTAGTAGAATGACACGATACCCTAATGATAAATTGACCGAGTTATATGGCCTTGGGGACAGAAACAACAGACCATTTCGCACACTGAAATGGAACGGTTGTTAGGAGGGAGAGGAATATAAATACACATTTAGAAGCTAATCAATGCAAGCTCTCGTAAAAAGTGAGGATGAAAGAAATTCATACAATTCAAGACAGCTACACCCCTTTAAAAGGCAAACTAAGACCATTCTGTTCACATAACGCTTTTGCCAAGCGACGGATTCCATCAAAGTAATTCCCTCAACGTACTTATGTAATACATTATTATAAATATTAAATATTATTTACACCAATTAAAAAACAGACGGTGAAATGAGGAAAGATACGCTTGCTTGGGGTTAAAGCGTATGAAATGCCAACCTTCTTTGAAGATTTTCAGCCTTCATTAGAATGAAATTCAGCTACTAACTAATTTAAAGAATTGCAAGTTTACTAATTACATAAATACGTCACAAATACTTTTTTACTAAAGATACGCATGTCACTAAATTAGGTAAATATCTGGGGGTGATGCGGCATCCGTGTCAAGCTTTAATTTTCTTCACGAATTTTAACTCATCTAACTCAAAAAGATCGACATCGATTCCGTAAATGGGAAGGGGTCGCTGTTCTTATGGAATATAAGTATTTGTATGTCACTTACACTCTATTAATAACAAATACAGCTTTTGAATGCAAACATTTAAAAGAGTACGTGATATTAATTATTTCAGAACTGTCTAGCGAAAAAGTTAATAATTTTCCTGACTGATATAGTTCGGGAACTGTTTGGAGAGACGAGGAAACGGAGCAATTATTATAGCGGAAGAATGTACTGCTGTTCCTTGGCTCTCACCGGAAATTGAACTTAATGCCAACTACGTAATTTATACGGAGGGGTTTTAGGTGTTTTTGGCAAAAACATTGCCGAGTCATCGCCGTAAACCCATCTCAGAAACATTGAGTGTCGTCTTCTCCCCAGATTTTGTTCCCTGGTCACGCTAGTGGTTCCATCAAAAATGGGGGAGAGTTGAGCTTCCAAATGCCAGTAAAGACTCGAGAGATGGAAAGCCATCACGAAGATGGGGTGAGCTTCTTACGGCTAGACAATGAAATAAAAGAGAGAAAATCTCCAAAAGCCGTAAACAATTGGCACCCTTCGTCAACAAACACCAAATTTGCTGTCTTGGTATGCTGGGAAAACCACAGCAGAGACCAACCACAGCCTCTCAACCAAGAATACCCCCGTGTTGGTTTACGGGAATGTTACTTCCTCGCCAGGGACCAAACACAGACGCACACACACAACCAAATAGGATCCTTTGCAAGGGCTAATGGGACCCCGCTAAGGATGTTTGGGTTATAACCTGGGATCCTTCACAGGGCTAATGAGACCCCGCTAAGGATGCCCGGTTATTTACGCAAGCACACAAAATCACTCACACACACAAATGGGCCCAACTTCAGGGAGAATCAGCTCAAAAAGAGCGTGGTCAAATCAACACAACAGGACAAGGGTGGGGGTCGAATTAATAATAAAAATAAATTTGGTGTTTGTTGACGAAGGGTGTTAATTGTTTAAGGCTTTTGGAGATTTTCTCTCTTTTATTACTCGAGAGATATTTTCATCTCATTAGTGATAGTTATGGCAGATATATCTTCAAATACATTAATTTCCAATCACCAAAGAAAATAATTATTTTTAGTTTTTAAGATTTCAGTGCATATATATACCCGCCACACATATGCCGTTCCCTTTTCAAAAGACAAAGTAAAAGAGAGACGAAATTGACCGGTAAGTCAGACTACTCAAATGAGATCTTCCGTTCTTCCCAATCCTCGCACACCTTTTTTGCTGTACTTACTTTGATATCCGCACTCCTATTTTTAAGGCTCCAAATAATTCTTCAGTCAAGTTTCTATTCAACAAATTCAGCCATGACTTCCTGGTTTCACTCCTTTTCTCACATATTTCACCGTACTCCCAACTATTGATATTATTATTCGACTCTCACATACTACCTCGGTATGGTCAAACCAAAGTTGCGCTCACTTCCCACATGTCCAATACTGGAGCATCCAGCCCATTCTTTCATGACCTTGTCATTTCTAAACTGCGTGGCAACAGATAAACACATGAATTTCCATGGGTAGGACGGAAGTGTCTAGATTTCCTGAGAAGATATCACTTCGTCAGTGACTCTGACAAGTGATATTTATAACATAGCTCTTAAATTGTAACCAGATATTGCCGGCTCATCTACCGAGTAGCACAGCTGTAATGATATCGGGTTTCCCTAGGGGACTGGAGACTTTTGAAGGGAGGGAAATTCATGTGCTTCATAGTAATTTCCGGAACATGCTTAGGAGATAGCGCTTGCGGTTGCGACCGTCTTCCCATCTTACAAGGCAGATTCACTCCAACTCTCCGAGGAATTTGACCATAATCAATGGTTTTGGGACCAATCACTCGTAACTTGACGATTTTTGGCGCTTTTCGACCCTCCCCATGTTTCAGGCAACTCAAGATTTCATGAACTTCCATCCCATACCACACAGCTTACGTAAGATATAATTGACAATTGAATGGATAATCGAGGATTAACTTTTACATTGGCTATTCTTTGAGCATTTGAGACTGTACACAACAGTCGAACATAGTATTTAAGGGCATAGCGATGGAATTAGTGGTGGGCTGATATCGCAATGTGGCTGACGGGAGTGCACACTCAACTCATGATTCCGGTGCAAAAGTATTTTGTTTTACATCTTATGCTATTTATTAACATAGATTTCTATTACTGAAAAAATGCAATTGCCTGCATAATTCCTTACTACAGACATCCTCAATGAATCGAAAAATTAGTAATCGCAGCAACACTTTTGGTAAAATGCAGTTTACCAAATCTTTTTAATCAAAAGTATTCCAACAACCCTCTCTACAGAACTGCTGCAAAAAGGAGGGAAAGAGTAAACACCTGGGCATGACTGCATAATAACAAAGAAAACTGAGAGGTTGCCGCCAAATGAATCTTCTTAAGTATCCAAAAGAAAAGATATTAGAAAGCTGAATATGCATTACCCAATCAGAAAATTTCAGCTCATTTCACTTTGTCCATCGACCTCTTCATTGGGCTACTTCCCATAAAGTTCACTCCTCTCCAACTCCCATGAAGATTCTTCAGACCAAATGGTGATTTATGCCCCAAGGGCAATAATATTATTCCTATTTTAAAAGCACTTGAAAAGACAGATGCCCTTATTATATCAAAGTACGCTGTCCAGGATAAGGTGCCAAATCATTTGAATGAACAAATCAACGTCTTTCTTCACGACCACAGCTTTGGAAACGAAACATATAGTATTTAGGAAAAAACCAGTGTAGATAGTTCCAGGGAAAATATCTACCGGGATGTGCAAGATCACCATTAGGTAGTTACATATCAGGAAATCCTGAAACTTCCTTTCAAGCGTCACGCCACACTCTTCTTAAAACTTAAAAACGACTTTACCAAACGCGGGCACCATGGCGTGCAAATTATATCAATTACTTGCAGTCCTCATTTACCTATAAGCGCAACGATCATTTTTACCTTCTTTTTCCCGTTTCCCTGACGTTCCTTCCAAAAATTTCATCCATGATTTAGCCCGGCACTCATTTGCTCCGCCACTGAGAAACCATATAAATTCCTCCTCCACCATCATCCACTGACCCTCCTGTCCTAACTTAATCGAATTCCTAAAATTCCCTCACCCCCCAGTTCCACAATAGACCCCTTACCTCTGATATTTTTTTCAGGTATCCATCGCTCCGTCTGCCCTCTCATATCTCTCTCACTCCTCACCCACCCGACCTCTCGCTCCACCCACTCTGCCCCCATCTCCGGCGCTAGCGAAAGGACTTCCTCTTGACTCGAACTTTCTCCGTATCTCCGAGTTCACGCCTCAGCGAATTCTTCAACACCCTCCCCATCCGCCCGTCACAGCCTCCTCTTCCCCTTCCAGACGTCGACACATTCACTCTTCACGGTAGAGGTGCGAACACTTTCTTCAATTATCGACTACATGTAATTGAAAGTAATCGGAAAGTTTTTAATTCATTGGAGCAATTATCGGGCCCCAAATAGCATATTGTTTTCATTTTGTTTTTCATCATTAAATGGCTACCAAGTGAATTTGAAGTTTTTTATTTAGAGCCTTTTGAGTTGTTTTCATGGTTACAATAGATTTACCTCGTTGAAATTCTTCATTACTGGAAAAGTGAGTTTTTAAAAATCACTGTCATATGTTTATTGGGGATGGTCAATAAGTTAAAATTTGAAAGAGTTTAACAGAGCGCAAGGGATGATGTCATGAAATTCAGTCCGTATTTAACTAAAACTGAAGAAAAACAGTAAAGTCAATTATCTAGTAAGCAATACAAAAAAGTCAAACTTTTTCAGAGGAAAGTCGTTCAAAATACTACAGAAGCAAAAACGGGTTATATTATGCCATCGAAGTTGGTATACAAGAAATGGGCAACGTTAGTTTGAAGAGGAGCCACAAATGCGGAGTAATTGACAACTATAATCAATAGCTTATAATCTATAATTAGTTATAATTAAATTCTATTATAATTTATCAGAACAAATTACTTATGGGAGAATTATCGGATTATTGACTCAATTACAAGGATACCTAATTCGCAGGGAGAGATGAGATCTTGGGAATTTAGTATGAAAAATTGCGAGTTCCAAAGAGAGGACCAAAGCAAACGCTGTTGTTCCTACGTGCTTGCTAATTTCATTAGCCTCCTATTCTCTTCAGATCTAATTATCCACCATCTAAATCCTGAGAATTTTAATTTTACCCCGACAAATGGGGTAAAATGGAGATGGAAAGACGTAAATATGAATATAATTAACATGGGTGGAGTTTCAGGAGCAGGTAGATATTTACACCGAAGGGAGAGGAAGTAAACTTATGCTAATACAGGATTTCGTAATACATTTGTAACACTTACCTGTAACAGAACAATCAATGATAACGGTGAAACGTGTATGCAAATTTACACTTAAGGGGCCTCCTCCCTCGGCTTTGCCGGTCCGTGATTTGGACCATTTTTCGAAGAGATTTTCTGGTCAACCTCATAAGCTAATCGAATTTGGTCTTCAACTTTTGAAAGAAGGCTCTTTTTACTATGCATTGCCTTTGGCAAAACTTGGATATTCCTCCCACATTTGCCAAAAAAACCCTGTAAATTAGAGCTGGCACATTTCTATTTTACTCCCGTTTGGTCATGATAATCAGAAAGATGTAAACTGCCAAGCATAGATTGATTCTTTGGTATTAAATTCTCGCATAAATTTGACCTTCAATGCAAAGCGTTTTCCTAATAATTTCTTAGTTTTATAGGCGTGCAGAACTATATTTTTCCCTGCTTGGCGGGCCATAGAAGACCATGTAGTTCGCAGTTTGTTCGCAGTCGTCCAGTGGCGCTCCATGTCACTCTACGACACCGAGCTGGCAACGCTGCCGCGTAGCCGCCTAGGGGAAGGTAGATTGGAGGTAGTTGGAAGGGGTTCGAGGCGAAAGACTGAAGGTTCTGCCGGCGGCTCTCAGGATTGGTATCCACCAAGGTTATTAAAAGTAAGGTCAGCACTGTCCAACTGGTATAGCAGAACCCTCTCCGAGCGCCAGTAACTCCACCTATAAATGTGGTAAATCTGACTATGGCGCTATGTACAGTGGCGGAAAAAATTAACGCAAAACTCATTGGCGTTTGAATGCGGCGTAAACGGGAACTAATTGAAATCGCTTTTCCTTCGACAACTTGACAACAATGAGACAGCATATGGAAACCGGGAATATTCAAACTCTCTACGAATGGATATCGATTTTACGCGTCATGTAAATAGTCATACTAATAAGGTTTATGTTCGCGAGATCGTCTAGGAGTTATAAACGTGATGAGCTTGCTTCGACCCTCACCCAGTTGAGGTTCCGAAGTCGTAGTTGATTATGTAGAGATGCTTACCATATTTTTTTTAAGCTTTGGACCGTTTAAAAAAAATTTCTTCATTGAAACTTATGATACAATACGATGAAAGCATTATTTGTTGGGATATAAAACTTTTTTACTCTCCAGATCAAATTCACTGACAATAAAACGTATTTCCTCGTGCAGGGAATAGCTGTGGATGAACATCGTTTTTATAGGCCTCAAACTACTTCCGAGAAATATGATGCATTACAATTAACATTTCGGCGTAATATCCTGTGAATTTCAAGTAAAAGTATGGGAAATCTGGTTGAATAGAATGGTTTCCATGTGGAGAATAGTTTTATTTACGAGAATTTCCAATACCTTGAAACCCTACGTAAGTTTCCGCCCTCGTGCATACAGGTCGTCTCAAACACTTACATTTCTTAATTACTCCTAACGTAATATTATTTACTTTCTGAAAACTACTTTCAAAAATCCAGAACATTTTATTTGGTCCAGTTTTTAAAGGAAACATTAAAATTCCCTTTTTTCGTTGCATAGTAAGAACCACTGGACGCGGATTTCGCTTGGTCGATGAAGTGGCCTAGAGGGAGAGTGTTCGTCTGCGACCAAGAATGCCTGGGGTTCAAATCCTGGCGTGGCCTCTTTTAGTGCCTTTATAATTAATCTACGCGATGTGACTTTATTGCAGCCAAAACTTCGCAGGAATCCGCGGAAGGCCCAAGGAATGGATATTGACCTCAACCATGAGCGTGTGAGTTTTACGCATATTCGGGCTTAGTAAAAGAATCAGAGCGGTCTCCTTGGTCGTCGAATGAGACGTTTACTTCCCATTCTAGGGTACTCGGCCCCACTTGATTTCTACGTCCTGTCTGTCGTGTGATGCTCATACCTACTCATTCGCCAATTTACCACTCAATGAACAGCTATTCATGAAGGAGGGAATAGACCGGATCTCTGATTGTGTCAGTTACTCGATTTAGTGACCTTACCTGATGCTACATTCACCTTTAAATTACTTTGAAATGATTTAGTAAAGAGGGCAATTATTTTTATTAGGAATTAGAGTTTGGTCTATCTGCCGAACTTGTAAATACCGATTACTTATCTGAGTGAGAGACCAAACAAGGGTGGAATTTTCTTCAAAATATCTTTAAAACGGTATTTGAAGCTTTCCCAGCATTGTTTTCTAGGTTTGCTATGAGCAATACATTAACCGTGTAGTTCAACAGTTCAACTTAGAAGATGGAGGATAATACTTAGAGGAGAAGATTAATTAATGAATCACTTCAATACCTTTTGACATATTCGCAGTGAAAAATGTTTGGCTAAAATTACGCAGTTAAATTTTATGAGGAGCATTTTTATACCCACGCGTTAGTAATACTCCGACAAAAATGCATCGCCTATCTTCCCCTGTGAAAGTGATAAAATACTCAAAATCATCTTTTCCATGTAGCGACTAAGCAATAATTAGATATTCTTCCTATGGTCATTTGTATACTCCTCATAAATCCGCAGAGTAATCAATGGAGTGAAAATTAGGAATGTGCACCATCAAAGATTATACGATTGATACGTTCCTAAAGAATCTATTCCTCTTCAAATGCGTCGTAATATTATTGCTTCAATGGAAGTTAAAGTTGTGAGTGCCCCCACATGAAGATATTTGCAGACTTTTTACAGGGTCATAAATTTTATCTCTTAGTGGTAATGTATTTTAACGGATGTTGAAAAGGGACACTATAATGCTTTATTTAGAACGAGTGGAAAAGGTTAAAATGAATGCGTAATTCTCTCAATTTGAGCTATGTGTGCTCATAATCACAGCAAAGGATCATTGAGAAATATGCTGGTATTTACATAAAGAATGTGGATGTTTATTAGCCTTATAATCAATCAATCCCCCTCCATTTTCGATTTCCTGATCAAGTATTTGTGACATGGAGTTGCCCTCATTTCGGTATCATTTATCTGGGTTCATTTCCCATTCTTCCCCCACGATTTTCCTCAATGCATCTTAATTTGGGGTTGTTTCGTTTGAGGGGGTAGAAAAGCGTTTGTTTCTTGCATCTTTCTCATAATGAACGCTGCGCTCCGTACAGCCCGCTCCATCTATGTTTCATGATTGATTTTGAACCATCGCCTAGAATTTTGACATTTGTGAACTCGTAAGTATTCCTAGTTGCGGACGAAAAATGAATATTGATTAAAATTTGAATAAACATAGTTCTTATTATAGCGGACATGAATTTAATGGATTTCGTTTGATAGTAGTAAGAAATTGTTTTTTTTTTTAACTTTTAAACACCAAATAAAAGTTCAGTGGGTGAAAGTCAAAGGCGGAACACCTCTTTGGGTAATTTTTCGACAGATGTTTTTGCCTTTTACAAACCTACTATCCGATTCCTCCGCCTGGGAGAAAAATGAGGCATACTCAAAGGCTAATAAGATCTTTTTTTCCTCCAAGAATTGTAGGAGAGGCCGCTAAAACTTTGTACTGTATGTCTGCTTGCGCTGTCCGCTCTGCTTGTTCGTCTATCGACGCTCGTCTCAATGAAGTAGTCATCAGTAAACCTTGGCCAAGTTCCGGGTGGTGATGGTCGGGGTGGTTTGTTGTTGTGAGTAACGCACAGGTTTCAAATACTTGCTGCACCAGAAAGAAAAGGCTCGTCGCGCTTCGAAAAAATTGGAAGCCCCCGTCGAATACTTTTAAGGGCGTAAGACAAGTCAAATACCACTTCTTTCCTGTGAGCTAAACGCCTGGCGTTCAAGACATTATCTATGGCAGAAAAGGTATCCCCCGCAACACAAGGGGAAAGTAAGCTCTTATTTAAGGCATACTATTTTCCAAATCAATATAATGCGCCCTTCATACATTCCGATTTTTTATGGATTAGTATTGGTGGAGCTTTGTATCGACACGGGGAAACCACTAGGGATCCTCAAGAGTCCTCCACGATTGCTCGTTGCTTTAACTCAGACTTAAGGAGCTGGCCTCCAAACCCATGCATGAGGGGAACTTATGGCGTTTGATTGGAATGGTCTGGGCTGATGAGGTAAAATCGAGAACTACTTCTTTCTGTTTGTATTCCCGGGAGAGTAGTATGCTTTTTCCTATCCTTTGGTTATTTTAAACGTTCGTAGACAATACCACCACTCATTTTAAAAGTAACTTAGTTCACATTAACGCATTCGGACGCAAATAAATTCACCGAAAGGATACGAAACATCATCATAAATTCGCCTTGTCATGAGAAAGTCTAGTAGTTGTTATTGGGTAGCAAAACTGAATCGCAATCATGGTTCTTCATAATAACATTGTTCGAGTACGCTCATGATTTCGAAAACGTGATCGTCATTAAGAAAGATCGGGTGCTACATAGCAATTGGGTGCGCTTCCAGGACCTTGTGCATTGCCCTACCAATGCGGCTTGCCTTTTGGATGACAATAACGACCATAAGAAGAAAATAACCGAAATCCCACCCCTGGTCGAGACATTTTTGGGTTTCTCGTTCTATTTCTGGTCGAGCAAAATTATTTTTATTCGGCAAATTTTATCTCTTTTATATTTAAAAAATTTCATATTATCAGCCAGTCATTGCAGCTACACACTACAATCATTCATATCGCCAATATGAGGAAATTTATATAAACACTCATTTGCGTTCATTACAAATCGAACACGGACCACTCTTTAGCTAGCCAAATACATCTGACAGCTACAACATTAACCGTTACCTATTAATTTATCTCATTAATGATATTTTACTCCAAACTGAAGTCATTTAAAAGGCTTTTTGTTAATTTTATATGTGCGGCGAATTTATAGCTAAGCATATAAGATAGTTTGCAATCAGACGTAATAGAGTTGTTTATCCATAACTACACCTAATTTGGGTAAACTTTTCTGAATGCTTATTCGTATATCCTATATTTACAAGATAAAACTTAACAGCGGACAGCTCGTCACCAAGCTTCCTGTGATAAGATGAAAGAAATATCGGGAAAATATGCCTAGATTATTCGGTATCGATGCGAGCACATTTATTTATATTTCGCGAAATCATATATGTTTACGTATGTTTTCATAGTTCAATCCCATTCTGACGAACTAAAGATGGATTTATATTGGGTCAAGAATGATTCATTAATAAATATGACTTTTCAATTTAATCAATATCCGTTTAAGGAACTTCGTCAATTAACAAATGGAAAATCATGAAAAATTACATTACGTAGACAATACTTATTTTAATTAAATCTTGTTTTTATCGACATTTGGTGAGGATAAATCTCGATTTATATTATTTCGGTGAAACAGACACAGTACGCATCATTCTAAAAGATCCTCGGAAAGTCGACCACAATAAATATCCCTTGGTGGTAGAAGATGAATATATTAGCGTATAGTATACTGAATTGGGGGGGATAGTGAATATTTTTTATCATCAGTCTTTCTGTATAAATTACCATTCGACCTAAGAACCACGTTGAAACAAACAGCGATGCGCTGCGACTGAATGTGCAAGTAAAATGAGACGAAAGCTCAAAAATGAGGCGATTGATGACCAAGTTCTAGGCTCCGACAAATGTGAGTTCCATTGCGGATTTCAAATATTTGCGGTAGACGATGTTTTCCTCAGTGTTGCCAGTCTTTCCAGTGTGTACTGCTCCTAGAAGTTCCCAAAAATTCCGCATTCTGGCGCGCGAAAAATTTTGCGTTAATTTCTTCCGTCACTGTACAGTGGCGGAAACAACGCAAAACTCATTGGCGTCTGAATGCGGCGTACACGGAAACTAATTGAAATCGCTTTTCCTTCGACAACTTGACAACAATGAGACAGCATATGGAAACCGGGAATATTCAAACTCTCTATGAATGGATATCGATTTTACGCGTCACGTAAATAGTCATACTAATAAGGTTTACGTTCGCGACATCGTCTAGGAGTTATAAACGTGATGAGCTTGTTTCGACCCGCACTCAGTCGAGGTTCCGAAGTCGTAGTTGATTATGTAGAGATGCTTACCATATTATTTTTAGAGCTTTGGACCGTTAAAAAAAATTTTCTTGATTGAAGAAATATTACGATGAAAGCATTATTCGTTGGGACATAAAATTTTTTTATTCTCCAGAACAAATTCACTTACAATAAAACGTATTTCCGCATGCAGGGAATAGCTGTGGATGAACATCGTTTTAATAGGCCTTAAACTACTTCCGAGAAATATGATGCATTACAATTAACATATCCTGAGAATTTCAAGTTAAGTATAGGAAATCTGGTTGGATAGAATGGTTTTCATTTGGAGAAAATTTTTCTCTAAAAGTATTTCCAATACCTTAAAACCCTACGTAAGTTTCCGCCCTCGTGCATACAGGTCGTCTCAAACACTTACATTTCTTAATTACTCCTAACGTAATATTATTTACTTTCTGAAAAATACTTTCAAAAATCCAGAACATTTTATTTGATCCAGTTTTTACAGGAAACATAAGAATTCCCTTTTTTCGTTTTCTAGTAAGAACCACTGGACGCGGATTCCTCTTGATCGATGAAATAGCATAGAGGGAGAGCGTTCGACTGCGACCAAGAATGCCTGGGGTTCAAATCCCGGCGTGGCCTCTTTTAGTGCCTTTATAATTAACCTTCGCGATGTGAATTCATTGCAGCCAAAACTTCGCAGGAATCCGCGAAAGGCCCAAGGAATGGAGATTCACCTCATCCATGAGTGTGTGAGTTTTACACATATTCGGGCTTTGCAAAAGAATCAGAGCGGTCTCCTTGGTCGTCGAATGAGATGTTTACTTCCCATTCTCGGGTACTCGGCCCCACTTGATTTCTACGTCCTGTCAGTCGTATGATGATCATATCCACTCATTCGCCAATTCACCACTCAATGAAAAGCTATTCATGAAGGAGGGAATAGACCGGTTCTCTGATTGTGTCAGTTACTCGATTTAGTGACCTTACCTGATGCTACATTCACCTTTAAATTACTTTGAAATGATTTAGTAAAGAGGGCAATTATTTTTATTAGGAATTAGAGTTTGGTTCTATCTGCCAAACTTGTAAATACCGATTACTTATCTGTGTGAGAGACCAAACAAGTGTGGAATTTTCTTCAAAATATCTTTAAAACGGTATTTGAAGCTTTCCCAGTATTGTTTTCTAGGTTTGCTATAAGCAATACATTAACCGTGTAGTTCAACAGTCCAACTTATAGGATGGAGGATAATACTTAAAGAATTAGGTAAATTAATGAATCACTTAAATACCTTGTGACATTCACAGTGAAAAATGTTTGGTTAAAATTATGCAGTTAAATTTTATGAGGAGCATTTTTATACCCATGCGTAAGTAATACTCCGACAAAAATGCATCGCGTATCTTCCCCTGTGAAAGTGATAAAATACTAAAAATCATCTTTTTCATGTAGCGACTAAGCAGTGATTAGATATTTTCCCTACGGTCATTTGTATACTCCTAATAAATCCGCAGAGTAGTCAATGGAGTGCAAATTAGGAATGTGCACCATCAAATATTATACAATTGCTACGTTCCTAAAGAGTCTATTCCTCTTCTAATGTGTCGTAATATTATTGCTTCAATGGAAGTTAAAGTTGTGAGTGCTCCCACATGAAGATATTAATAGACTTTGTACAGGATCATAAATTTCATCTTTTAGTGGAAATGTATTTTAACGGATGTTGAAAAGGGACACTATAATGCTTTATTTAGAACGAGTGGAAAAGGTTAAAATGTATGCGTAATTCTCTCAATTTGAGTTATGTGTGCACATGATCACAGGAATTGATCATCGAGAAATATGCTGGTATTTACATAAAGAATGTGGATGTTAATTAGCCATATAATCAATCCATACCCCTCCATTCTCGATTTCCTGACTAAGTCTCTGTGACATGGAGTTGTCCGCATTTTGGTATCATCTTACTGGGTTCATTTTCCATTCTTCCTCCACGATTTTCCTCATTGCATCATAATTTGGGGTTGTTTCGTTTGAGGGGGTCGAAAAACGTTTGTTTCTCGCATTTTTCTCATACTGAACTCTGCGCTCCGAGCAGCCCGCTCCATCTATGTTACATGATTTGTTTTGAACCATCTCCTAGATTTTTGACATTTGTGAACTCGTAAGTATTCCTAGTTGCGGGCGAAAAATGAATATTGATATACATTTGATTAAGCATAGTTCTTATTATAGCGGACATGAATTTAATGAATTTCGTTTGATAGTAGTAAGAAATAGGCTTTTTTTACTTTTAAACACCAAATAAAAGATCAGTGGGTGAAAGTTGAAGGCGCAACGCCTCTTCGGGTAATTTTTCGACTAATGTTTTTGTCTTTTACAAACCTACTATCCGATTCCTCCGCCTGGGAGAAAAATGAGGCATACTTAAAGGCTAATAAGATCTTTCTTTCCTCCAAGAATTTTGGGAGAGGCCGCTAAAACTTTGAACAATATCTCGGCTTGCGCTGTCCGCTCTGCTTGTTCGTCTATCGACGCTCGTCTCAATGAAGTAGTCATGAGTAAACCTTGGCCAAGTTCCGGGTGGTGATGGTCGGGGTGGTTTGTTGTTGTGAATAACGCACAGGTTTCAAATACCTGCTGCACAAGAAAGAAAAGGCTCGTCGCGCTTCGAAAAAATCGGAAGCCCTCGTCGAATATTTTTAAGGACGTAAGAGAAGTCAAATACCTCTTCTTTCCTGTGAGTTAAACGCCTGGCGTCCGAAACATTATCTATGGCAGAAAAGGTATCGCCCGCCACACAAAGGGAAAGTAAGCTCTTACTAAAGGCATGCTATTTCCCAAATCAATATAATGCGCCCTTCATACATTCCGATTTTGAATGGATTAGTATTGGTGAAGCTTTGTATCGACACGGGGAAACCTCTAAGGATCCTCAAGAGTCCCCCAAGATTTCTCGTTGCTTTAAATCAGACTTAAGGTAGCTGGCCTCCAAACCCATGCATGATGGGAACTAATGGCGTTTGATTGGAATGGTCTGGGCTGATAACGTGAAATTCTAGAACTACTTCTTTCTGTTTGTATTCCCGAGAGTGTAGTATGCTTTTTCCTATCCTATAGTTATTTTAAACGTTCGTAAACAATACCACCACTCATTTTAAAAGTAACTTAGTTCACAGTAACACATGCGGACGCAAAAAAATTCACCGAAGGATACGAAACATCATCTTAAAGTCGCCTTGACATAAGAAAGCTCAGTAGCTGTTACTGGGTTGCAAACCTGAATCTCAATCATGGTTCTTCATAATAACATTGTTCGAGTACGCTCATGATTTCGAAAACGTGATCGTCATCAAGAAAGATCGGGTGCTACATAGCAGTGGAGTGCGCTCCCAGGACCTTGTGCATTGCCCTACCAATGCGGCTTGCCTTTTGGATGACAATAATGACCATAAGAAGAAAAGAACCGTGATCCCACCCCTAGTCGAGACATTTTTGAGTTTTTCATTCAATTTCTGGTCAAGTCAAATTATTTTTATTCGGCAAATTTTATCTCTTTTGTATTTAAAAAATTTCATATTATCAGCCAGTCATTGCAGCTACACATTACATTCATTCATATCGCCAATATGAGGAAATTTATATAAACTCATTTGCGTTCATTAAAAATCGAACACGGACCACTCTTTAGCTATCCAAATACATCTGACAGCTACAACATTAACGTTACCTATTAATTTATTTCATTAATGATATTCTACTCCAAACTGAAGTCTTTTAAAAGGCTCTAGGTTAATGTCATATGTGCGGCGAATTTATAGCTAAGCATATAAGATATTATGCAATCATCCATAGGTTATCCATAACTACACCTAATTTGGGTAAACTTTTCTGAATTTTTATTCGTATATCCTGCATTTACTAGATAAAGCTTAACAGTGGACAGCTTGTCATCAAGCTTCCTGTGTTAAAATGAAAGAAATATCGGGTAAATATGCCTAGATTATTCGGTATCGATGTGAGCACATTTATTTTGATTTCGTGAAATTATATACATTTACGTATGTTTTCATAGTTTAATCCCATTCTGACGAGCTAAGGACGGATTTATATTGGGACAAGAACGATTCATTAATAAATATCATTTTTGAATTTAATAAATATCCGTTAAAGGAACTTCGTCAGTCTACAAATGTAAAGTCGTGAAAAATTATATCACGTAGGCTATACTATTTTCACTTAAATCTTTTTTGTATCGACATTTGGTGCGGATAAATGTCGATTTATATCATTTCGGTGAAACAGATGCAGTACGCGTCATTCAAAAAGACCCACAGAAAGTCGACCGCAATAAATATCCCTTGGTGGTAGAAGATGAAGATTTTAGCATATAGTATATTGAATTGGGTGGGATAGTGAATATTTTTTATAATCAGTCTTTCTGTATAAATGATATCATTCGACGTAAGAACCATGCTGAAACATACAGCGATGCACCGCGACTGAATGTGCGAATCACATGAGACGAAAGCTCAAAAATGAGGCGATTGATGACTAAGTTCTAGGCTCCGACAAATGTGGGTTCCATTGCGGATTTCAAATATTTGCGGTAGACGATGTTTTCCTCAGTGTTGCCAGTCTTTCGAGTGTGTACTGCTGAAAATGCCGCATTCTGGCGCGCGAAAAATGTTGCGTTAATTTCTTCCGCCACTGTACATACAAGCATGTGTAATAAAAATACATTTATATTATGTTAATTACTAACTCTATTTCTGACCCTTGCTCCTCAGTTAAACTCATCATTGAGCTTCCGTGGGTCCAAAAATTCTTCCATAAGCTACTCGTTAAGCTCGAAACACATTAAATAACTTTTTTGAAGGCCTTGCACAAAACATTCTCCGAATCTTCAGTTTTATCAATAAATGAAATATTTCTACTGACATTTTGGGTGAGTTTCAATAAGTTATGGAACAATGCCGAAAAAGAAATAACTGCGAGCGTTCCTATTAGTACAGAAGCTAGATGGAAAAAGAGGATGCTTGCTTGGGAAAGCTCACCAAGTTTTGCTCAAAATTAAATTTGATAGCTATGGTTTATTATTGGAATTATCTTGTTCTATAATATGACAATGTTTATGTGTTTATGTGTATGTGTGCTTGTGTGCTCTTGTGGGGTCATTGCAGATGATGAAGTCCTCTGATGAAGTCATTGACCTATAATGGGGTCATTGACCTCTGGTGGGGTCATTGACCTCAGGCGGGGTCGTTGACCTCTGGTGTGGCCAATGACCTCTGGTGGGGTCAATGACCTCTGGAGGGGTCATTGGCCTCTGGTGGGGTCCAGGACATCTGGAGGGTCATTGACCTCTGGTGGGGTCAATAACCTCTGGAGGGGTCATTGGCCTCTGGTGGGGTCCAGGACATCTGGAGGGGTCATTGACCTCTGGTGGGGTCAATGACCTCTGGAGGGGTCATTAACCTCTGGAGGAGTCATCGATCTCTGGTGGGGTCATTGACCTCTGGTGGGGTCGTTGACATCTGGTGTGGCCAATGACCTCAGGAGGGGTCATTAACCTCTGGAGGAGTCATCGATCTCTGGTGGGGTCATTGACTTTTGGAGGTGTCATTGACCTCTGAATGGGGTCATTTACCTTTAGTGGGGTTATTGACCTCCTTGGGTGTCAATTACATCTGAATGGGGTCATTGACCTATGGTGGGGTCCAGCACATCTGGAGGGGTCATTGACCTCTGGTGGGGTCAATGACCTCTGGAGGGGTCATTAACCTCTGGAGGGGTCATCGATCTCTGGTGGGGTCATTGACCTATGAATGGGGTCATTGACCTTTAGTGGGGTTATTGACCTCCTTGGGTGTCAATTACATCTGAATGGGGTCATTGACCTATGGTGGGGTCCAGCACATCTGGAGGGGTCATTGACCTCTGGTGGGGTCAATGACCTCTGGAGGGGTCATTAACCTCTGGAGGGGTCATCGATCTCTGGTGGGGTCATTGACCTATGAATGGGGTCATTTACCTTTAGTGGGGTTATTGACCTCCTTGGGGGTCAATGACCTCTGGTGGGGTCAATGACCTCTGGTGGGGTCGTTGACATCTGGTGTGGCCAATGACCTCAGGAGGGGACATTGACCTCTGAATGGGGTCATTGACCTCTGAATGGGGTCATTGACCTATAGTGGGGTCATTGACCTCCTGGGGAGTCAATGACCTCTGGTGGGGTCAATGATCTCCTTTGGGGTCGATGACCTCTGGTGGGGTCATTGACCTCTGGAGTTGTCATTGACCTCTGAATGGGGTCATTGACCTTTGGTGGGGTTATTGACCTCCTTGGGGGTCAATGACCTCTGGTGGGGTCAAAGACCTCTTGAGGGGTCATTGACCTCTGAATGGGGTTATTGACCTCTGGTGGGGTCCAGGACATCTGGAGGGGTCATTGACCTCTGAATGGGGTTATTGACCTCTGGTGGGGTCCAGGACATCTGGTGTGGCCAATGACTTCAGGAGGGGTCATTGACCTCTGAATGGGGTCATTGACCTATGAATGGGGTCATTTACCTTTAGTGGGGTTATTGACCTCCTTGGGGGTCAATGACCTCTGGTGGGGTCAATGACCTCTGGTGGGGTCAATGACCTCTGGTGGGGTCAATGACCTCTGGTGGGGTCAATGACCTCTGGTGGGGTCATTGACCTCTGGTGGGGTCGTTGACATCTGGTGTGGCCAATGACCTCAGGAGGGGTCATTGATCTCTGAATGGGGTCATTGACCTATAGTGGCGTCATTGACCTCCTGGGGGCTCAATGACCTCTGGTGGGGTCAATGATCTCCTTTTGGGTCAATGACCTCTGGTGGGGTCATTGACCTCTGGAGGTGTCATTGACCTCTGAATGGGGTTATTGACCTTTAGTGTGGTTATTGACCTCCTTGGGGGTCAATTACCTCTGGTGGGGTCAATGAACTCTGGTGGGGTCAAAGACCTCTTGAGGGGTCATTGACCTCTGAATGGGGTCATTGACCTCTGGTGGGGTCCATGACATCTGGAGGGGTCAATGATCTCTGGTGGGGTCATTGACCTCTGGTGGGGGTCAGTGACCTTTAATGGGGTCATTGACGTCCTGGGAGGTAAATGATCTCTGGTGGGTTCATGACCTATGGTGGGGTCATTGACCTCTGGTGGGATCATTGATCTCAGTAGGCGTCAATGACCTCTGGTGGCGTCATTGACTTCTGGTGGGGTCAATGAGCTCTGGCAGGCTTATTTACTTCTGAGTGGCGGTAATTGACCTCTGAATGGTGTTCATTGACATCTGACCCAAATTAAGTTTCTATGTTATAATATCGACCACAGAGATTACCGAACTCATAATGCCATCTTTATCAAGAATAGATGCGCAATGGTAGCAAATCAAACAAAAAAAACCCTGACGTGGGGTCCAAATGGAAATAGCTATCCTGTTTGCGTAATTTCGTTGGATTCAATTTTGAGATCTCACAAGTTATATAATAACCATCTACGGCTGTATAATGAATAATATGACAAGATATAAGTATTTATCATTAGGCACGATGCGGAATATTGTAAACATATTTCCGAGTTACAATACATGTGAATTGCTTAAACGCGGATGCACTAATACGAGGGGTCATTTGGATATCTCGCTAGGAGAATAGAACAACAATCAAAGTAATGGCGAGAATAAAGTTTCTAAAACGCTAATATTTATTACTAGGCATATGACTAAATGTTTTAAAAATATTTCCGAGTTCGATATAATATCCATTGCTGAGATTGAGAGTATTTCTGACAAGGGATCATTTCCGAAATATCGCTGAGCATATAAAACTACTATATTCAAATTAATGGTGATGAATAATACCACACAAACGCAAACGCTTTATATTAGGAACATTTTAAAATGTTCTTAAAATATTTCCGCCTTGAAAATCATGTTTATCGCTGGACTAGAGTATTAATGACGATAGATTATTTCGGAGATCTCACTAAGGCGGCTATTCTGAATAAAATAGCTGTACTGCTTATGCCAAAAATAGCTAACGTGACGCTTTCGGTTCAAAGAATAGCGTCAATTCCGATATTTACGATTCTGAACGCAGACCGACGCCTGGGAGCGACGCTATTTTAGGCGACGATCTGATCCCCACGTTATTCTAAGAGCGTCAAGCTATTCTCGAGTGAAACGGACACCTGATTCTTTATCACACGTTATCTAACGAGGATTCGGCAAAATATGAATTGAAAAGTGTTCCTAAATGCATTAAAATATTAGCAGGATTGACTTGTCATTACGTATAGTCCAGTAAACATAAAAAAATTCTTCTCATTAAAAGTAGGAAAATGTGTCAAGCTGGACAGGAAGGAAAAGTGAGCAAACTTATTTAAAACTGAACTAAGTTGAGTTTAAGCATGAAATTGGAAACCTTCCTTGACTTTGCCTTTTTCCGTACCTCATTGTAGACTGGTATTTTTTCCGATCGAGTCTCATTGCTTTATTCTTGCATTGCAAAATTTTTCCCTTCTCTCAGCCGGGGATAACAAGTTTGGTAAAATAGAAGAACCTGATCTACACGCATCGGATGAGTAGTCACTCTCTCCGTAAAGAATTGTATCTAGCATTTCCGTTGTATTTTTTAAACAAGTCGGCTCGAACTATAGCTTACCATATTCACATTCACTTCCAACCTCACATTTCCCAACGGTCCCACAAGATTTTCAAGAGGCTAATTCCGATGTCTAACCATCTTATTAAGCCCACGGGCTATTTGCAATAATAGATTTCAAATATCCAATGATAAAATAATTGATATTTACCATCACATCACTTTCGTTGATACACTTATATAATATTATTCCCACTTCGTATGTATCCAAACGTCGTCTGCTCAGCCGGATGGACAAAAGTGGTGAAAATAAAATAAGCAACCCAACAGATACACAAAAACAATATGCTTTGTTACAATTTTAAGCTAAACTGTGATTATACGCGTTTAAATTGTTCTCTCAGCATGGTAATCCGTTATTTGTCAATATTTAACAACCGTTGCAAGAATTTTCTGAACTGAATTTCCGTTCACCGCACAGGTTCTCCGAAAGTTTTCTATCAGTTGATGAATTTAATAGAATACTAGATTATTTTAGATAACAAATCCAATGATAACTTCAAATGAAAGTATACTTTGAAGATAATGCTGGATCATGCAAGTCTCATGTATCCAAACGTCGTCCGCTCCCTCCAATAAATTGTAAAAGTTAAAATATTCAAAAATTAACCTAAAATATACATGAAAACAATATGATTTTTTACGATGGTGAGGTGAACTATCATTATAGAAATTAAAATTGTTTTCCCAGCACGGGTAGCTGTTATATGTCCATACAGGTACGCAAAACAAACATTGCCAGCCATTCCTAAACTGAAATACCGTTCACAAATTCTAAAATTATCAGAGATTTATCTACCAGCTGATAAAATCAGAACAAAATAGAGAAAAATAATAGTATCCGAAGACAGCATTGAATGAATTTGGTTAGATTATTTATTGAAAATATTCTTTCATGCACTCACGTAACCATGGCGAAGGTCTCAGCTGTTTGTGAAAAACTTAAACATCGATCGTCATTGGCTGCCTGAATTTCCAATTACTGTACCAGAAGGTTTTCATACACAAAGGGACGGAATTAATAATAGCATTACGGAACCGACGCCTTGGATAGCTGCATCGTGTTCATCGTGTTCTGACGCTATTCTGGAGCAAGAAATAGCATTAGCCAGAAATAGCGTCGCTCGATTCAGAATAGCAGCCTAAGTACGTTGACAATAGGAATAATCATTATAATTAGGAAACATAACGCAAAAAAACTCAACATTTTATAAATAGGCAAATTTTTAAATGTTATTAAAACATTTTCGAGTTAAATTTCAAATGAATTGTTGAGACTTATGTATTAATAACGAGGTATAATTCCGGACGTCTTACTTGGTAGGTATACATAAACGCAATATTTAATATAATGGTAAGAATAACGCAAAAAAACACAATCCTTTAATAATAGGCATAAATTCACGAAAGTAGCTACTACGATGTATAAAAAATGATACAATACTTCATTCAAGTGATAATTATTGATAAAAGTATTCACTACCCTTCATTAGACTAAAAATTATGGTTTGTTTACATCCACGACGGCCGTCGCTAAGAGATAGTCATTTGTCTAGTGTTTTTCACTTTTCGTTGATAATAACGTTTCATTCTTTGGTCCATAATTCCGCATATGAAAAACGAGGACTTCGTTGGCCGATGTGAATTCTGAGGTACTTGTACAGACTTGAACGAAGAACTTGCCAAACACTGTCAATTTTGATAACGTCCCCTTTCATTATTTGTACCTTTAGTTCCCAAATTGCTAGGGTAGCTATATACGGCCGAAGCGAGACGCTTTTAACGCCGTCGTTATTTAAACCCCTGAGTTAGGTTATAGCCCCCCTTGGTAGAGTAACTGTGAACCCCAGAAGTCAAGGGGTCTAAGTGACATTTTTGGAATAAATAAGTTACGTACAGGAATAGGATGGGAACATATTAATCTATTATGTGGCAAAGGGATCCAAGTGATTTTCTTCACGGGTGCTGCTATCTAGGGTAATGACTCTTAGCTAATAAGTGGGTTGTACTAAACATTTTCACCTTTGACATAAGTTTTCTCTAAACAATGGCATTGTTACTTAGACGCCAGCAGAGGTCATTGTCCACACCAGTGGTCAACGACCCCACCAGGGGTCTATGACCCCACCAGAGGTCGATGACCCCACCAGAGGTCATTGACCCTACCAAAGGTAATTGACCCCACAAGAGGTCATTGACCCCACCAGAGGTCATTGACGCCATCAGAGGTCATTGACCCCCCAGATGTCAATGAACCCATTACAGGATAATGACCCCGCCAGAGGTCATTGTCCCCTCCAGAGGTCATTGACCCCTCCAGAGGTTAATGGCCCCTCGAGAGGTCATTGACCCCACCAGAGGTCAATGACCCAACCAGAGGTCAATGACAACCCCAGAGGTCATTCACGCCACCAGAGGTCATTGACCCCACCAGAGGTCAATGACCCCACCAGAGGTCATCGACCCCTCCAGATGTCATGGACCCCACCAGAGGCCAATGACCCCTCCAGAGGTCATTGACCCCATCAGAGGTCATTGGCCACACCAAAAGTCAACGACCCTACCTGAGGTCAATGACCTAACCAGAGGTCAATCGCCCCACCAGAGATCATTTGCCCCAACTGAGGTCAACGACCCCACCAGAGGTAATTGACCCCACCAGAGGTCAATGACCCCACCAGAGGTCAATACCCCATTCGAGGTCAATTACCGCCACTCATAGGTAAATAAGGCTGCCAGAGGTCATTGACCCCACCAGAGGTCATTGACGCCTACTGTGATCAATGATCCCACCAGAAGTCAATGACTCCAACAAAGGTCATTGACCCCTCTAGAGGTCAATGACCCCACCAGAGGTTAATGACCCCTCCAGAGGTCATTGACCCCACCAGAGTCATTGACCCCCCAGGAGGTCAATGACCCCACTAAAGGTCAATGACCCCACCAGAGGTCAATGACCCCACCAGAGGTCATTGACCCCTCCAGATGTCATTGACCCCACCAGAGGTCAGTGACCCCTCCTGAGGTCATTGGCCACACCAGATGTCAACGACCCCACCAGAGGTCAATGACCCCTCCAGAGGTCGATGACCCCTCCAGAGGTTAATGACCCCTCCAGAGGTCATTGACCCCACCAGAGGTCAATGACCCCTCCAGATGTCCTGGACCCCACCAGAGGCCAATGACCCCTCCAGAGGTCATTGACCCCACCAGAGGTCATTGGCCACACCAGAGGTCAACGACCCCGCCTGAGGTCAATGACCCCGCCAGAGGTCATTAACCCCACCAGAGGTCTTTGACCCCACCAGAGGTCATTGTACCCACCATTGGTCAATGACCCCACCAGAGGTCAATGACCCCATTATAGGTCAATGACTTCATCAGAGGACTTCATCATCTGCAATGACCCCACAAGAGCACACAAGCACACATACACATAAACACATAAACATTGTCATATTATAGAACAAGATAATTCCAATAATAAACCATAGCTATCAAATTTAATTTTGAGCAAAACTTGGTGAGCCTTCCCAAGCAAGCATCCTCTTTTTCCATCTAGCTTCTGTACTAATAGGAACGCTCGCAGTTATTTCTTTTTCGGCATTGTTCCATAACTTATTGAAACTCACCCAAAATGTCAGTAGAAATATTTCATTTATTGATAAAACTGAAGATTCGGAGAATGTTTTGTGCAAGGCCTTCAAAAAAGTTATTTAATGTGTTTCGAGCTTAACGAGTAGCTTATGGAAGAATTTTTGGACCCACGTTTCAACGTGGTTCTTAGGTCGAATGGTATCATTTATACAGAAAGACTGATGATAAAAAATATTCACTATCCCCCCCAATTCAGTATACTATACGCTAATATATTCATCTTCTACCACCAAGGGATATTTATTGTGGTCGACTTTCCGAGGATCTTTTAGAATGATGCGTACTGTGTCTGTTTCACCGAAATAATATAAATCGAGATTTATCCTCACCAAATGTCGATAAAAAAAAGATTTAATTAAAATAAGTATTGTCTACGTAATGTAATTTTTCATGATTTTCCATTTGTTAATTGACGAAGTTCCTTAAACGGATATTGATTAAATTGAAAACTCATATTTATTAATGAATCATTCTTGACCCAATATAAATCCATCTTTAGTTCGTCAGAATGGGATTGAACTATGAAAACATACGTAAACATATATGATTTCGCGAAATATAAATAAATGTGCTCGCATCGATACCGAATAATCTAGGCATATTTTCCCGATATTTCTTTCATCTTATCACAGGAAGCTTGGTGACGAGCTGTCCGCTGTTAAGTTTTATCTTGTAAATATAGGATATACGAATAAGCATTCAGAAAAGTTTACCCAAATTAGGTGTAGTTATGGATAAACAACTCTATTACGTCTGATTGCAAACTATCTTATATGCTTAGCTATAAATTCGCCGCACATATAAAATTAACAAAAAGCCTTTTAAATGACTTCAGTTTGGAGTAAAATATCATTAATGAGATAAATTAATAGGTAACGGTTAATGTTGTAGCTGTCAGATGTATTTGGCTAGCTAAAGAGTGGTCCGTGTTCGATTTGTAATGAACGCAAATGAGTGTTTATATAAATTTCCTCATATTGGCGATATGAATGATTGTAGTGTGTAGCTGCAATGACTGGCTGATAATATGAAATTTTTTAAATATAAAAGAGATAAAATTTGCCGAATAAAAATAATTTTGCTCGACCAGAAATAGAACGAGAAACCCAAAAATGTCTCGACCAGGGGTGGGATTTCGGTTCTTTTCTTCTTATGGTCGTTATTGTCATCCAAAAGGCATGCCGCATTGGTAGGGCAATGCACAAGGTCCTGGAAGCGCACTCCATTGCTATGTAGCACCCGATCTTTCTTAATGACGATCACGTTTTCGAAATCATGAGCGTACTCGAACAATGTTATTATGAAGAACCATGATTGCGATTCAGTTTTGCTACCCAATAACAACTACTAGACTTTCTCATGACAAGGCGAATTTATGATGATGTTTCGTATCCTTTCGGTGAATTTAATTTCGTCCGAATGCGTTAATGTGAACTAAGTTACTTTTAAAATGAGTGGTGGTATTGTCTACGAACGTTTAAAATAACCAAAGGATAGGAAAAAGCATACTACTCTCCCGGGAATACAAACAGAAAGAAGTAGTTCTCGATTTTACCTTATCAGCCCAGACCATTCCAATCAAACGCCATAAGTTCCCCTCATGCATGGGTTTGGAGGCCAGCTCCTTAAGTCTGAGTTAAAGCAACGAGCAATCGTGGAGGACTCTTGAGGATCCCTAGAGGTTTCCCCGTGTCGATACAAAGCTCCACCAATACTAATCCATAAAAAATCGGAATGTATGAAGGGCGCATTATATTGATTTGGAAAATAGTATGCCTTTAATAAGAGCTTACTTTCCCCTTGTGTTGCGGGGGATACCTTTTCTGCCATAGATAATGTCTTGAACGCCAGGCGTTTAGCTCACAGGAAAGAAGTGGTATTTGACTTGTCTTACGCCCTTAAAAGTATTCGACGGGGGCTTCCAATTTTTTCGAAGCGCGACGAGCCTTTTCTTTCTGGTGCAGCAAGTATTTGAAACCTGTGCGTTACTCACAACAACAAACCACCCCGACCATCACCACCCGGAACTTGGCCAAGGTTTACTGATGACTACTTCATTGAGACGAGCGTCGATAGACGAACAAGCAGAGCGGACAGCGCAAGCAGACATACAGTACAAAGTTTTAGCGGCCTCTCCCACAATTCTTGGAGGAAAAAAAGATCTTATTAGCCTTTGAGTGTGCCTCATTTTTCTCCCAGGCGGAGGAATCGGATAGTAGGTTTGTAAAAGGCAAAAACATCTGTCGAAAAATTACCCAAAGAGGTGTTCCGCCTTTGACTTTCACCCACTGAACTTTTATTTGGTGTTTAAAAGTTAAAAAAAAAAACAATTTCTTACTACTATCAAACGAAATCCATTAAATTCATGTCCGCTATAATAAGAACTATGTTTATTCAAATTTTAATCAATATTCATTTTTCGTCCGCAACTAGGAATACTTACGAGTTCACAAATGTCAAAATTCTAGGCGATGGTTCAAAATCAATCATGAAACATAGATGGAGCGGGCTGTACGGAGCGCAGCGTTCATTATGAGAAAGATGCAAGAAACAAACGCTTTCCTACCCCCTCAAACGAAACAACCCCAAATTAAGATGCATTGAGGAAATTCGTGGGGGAAGAATGGGACATGAACCCAGATAAATGATACCGAAATGAGGGCAACTCCATGTCACAAATACTTGGTCAGGAAATCGAAAATGGAGGGGGATTGATTGATTATAAGGCTAATAAACATCCACATTCTTTATGTAAATACCAGCATATTTCTCAATGATCCTTTGCTGTGATTATGAGCACACATAGCTCAAATTGAGAGAATTACGCATTCATTTTAACCTTTTCCACTCGTTCTAAATAAAGCATTATAGTGTCCCTTTTCAACATCCGTTAAAATACATTACCACTAAGAGATGAAATTTATGACCCTGTAAAAAGTCTTTTAATATCTTCATGTGGCGGTACTCACAACTTTAACTTCCATTGAAGCAATTATATTACGACACATTTGAAGAGAAATAGATTCTTTAGTGACGTAGCAATCGTATAATCTTTGATGGTGCACATTACTAATTTGTACTCCATTGACTACTCTGCGGATTTATGAGGAGTATACAAATGACCATAGGGGAAATATGTAATTACTGCTTAGTCGCTACATGGAAAAAGATTATTTATAGTATTTTATCACTTTCATAGGGGAATATACGCGATGCATTTTTGTCGGAGTATTACTTACGCGTGGGTATAAAATCATCCTCCTCCTGTGCTCCTCATAAAATTTAACTGCGTAATTTTAGCCAAACATTTTTCACTGCGAATATGTCAAAAGGTATATAAGTGATTCATTAATTTAACTTATCCTCTAAGTATTATCCTCCATCCTATAAGTTGAACTGTTGAACTACACGGCTAATATATTGTTCATAGCAAACCTAGAAAACAATGCTGGGAAAGCTTCAAAAACCGTTTTAAAGATATTTTGAAGAGAATTCCTCACTTGTTTGGTCTTTCACTCAAATAAGTAATCGGTATTTACAAGTTCGGCAGTTAGAAACAAACTCTAATTCCTAATAAAAATAATTTCCCTCTTTACTAAATCATTTCAAAGTAATTTAAATGTGAATGTAGCATCAGGTAAGATCACTAAATCGAGTAACTGACACAATCAGAGATCCGGTCTGTTCCCTCCTTCATGAATAGCTTTTCATTGAGTGATAAATTGGGAAATGAGTGGATATGAGCACCATACGACAGGCAGGATGTAGAAATCAAGTGGGGTCGAGTACCCGAGAATGGGAAGTAAACTTCTCATTCGACGCCCAAGGAGACCGCTCTGATTCTTTTACAAAGCCCGAATATGCGTAAAATCACACACTCATGGTTGAGGTCAATATCCATTCCCTGGGCCTTCCGCGGATTCCTGCGAAGTTTCGGCTGCAATAAAGTCACATCACGTAGATTAATTATAAAGACACTAAAAGAGGCCACGCCAGGATTTGAACCCCAGGCATTCCTAACCGCAGACGAACGCTCTCCCTCTAGGCTACTTCATCGATCAAGAGAAAACAGCGGCCAGTGGTTCCTACTATACAAAGTAAAATGGGAACTCTAATGTTTCCTTAAAAACTGGACCAAATAAAATGCTCTGGATTTTTAAAAGTAGTTTTCAGAAAGTAAATGCTATTACGTTTGGAGGAATTAAGAAATTTAAGTGTTTGGGATGACCTGAATGCACAAGGGCGGAAACTTACGTAGGGTTTTAAGGTATTGGAAATGCTTGTAAAGAAAAATTTTCTCCTCATGGAAACCATTCTATTCTACCAGATTTCCCATACTTTAACTTGAAATTCACAGGATATTACGCCAAAATGTTAATTGTAATGCATCATATTTCTCGGAAGTAGTTTGAGGCCTATTAAAACGATGTTCATCCACAGCTATTCCCTGCACGCGGAAATACATTTTATTGTTAGAGAATTTGATCTGGAGGAAAAAAATTTTGTCCCAACAAATTATGCTTTCATCGTATTGTTTCTTAAGTTTCAACCAAGAAATTTGTTTAAACGGTAAAAATATGGTAAGAATCTCTATATAATCAACTACGAATTCGGAACCTCGACTGGGTGCGGGTCGATGGAAGCTCATCACGTTTATAACTCCCAGACGATCTCGCGAACGTAAATCTTATTAGTATGACTATTTACATGACGGGTAAAATCGATATCAATTCATAGAGAGTTTGAATATTCCCGGTTTCCATATGCTGTCTCAATGTTGTCAAGTTGTCGAAGGAAAAGCGATTTCAATTAGTTCCCGTGTACGCCGCATTCAGACGCCAATGAGTTTTGCGTTAATTTTTTCCGCCACTGTACATTCATTCCAATCACACCGTTCCTTTCCAGGGTAGGTAGAGTCAACAAGTTTCACTCATAAATACATATTTGTACACCTAACTCTGCTTCAATAATTTCCTCCATACTGACCTACCCTCGCAAACCTCTTTTGCTTCTTTTACCCCCATATACTGCTTCATACATGCCCTCCTGTTTCTGAGACCCCTAATATTCCTCCTAAGAATTTGTTTCCCAGATTCGTGACTATTTAAGTTATTCACTTATTTGATTACTGGTTTTTGCTTCACTCATGAATTTGTGGTGGTAATGTTTTTCTATTGTTACTTTAGGTGAAATGTTACAAATTTTTCATTGGAGTTCATTAATCTGTCAGAATTTGGTGGTTGTTTACGTTAAAAAACCTCATCTTCTTCAGCTATTGGAATATATAATTGTGGCAATGGTGATTCTTTCATAATGACATTTAGATTAACTGTCTTCTGAGTCAAAATTTATTAAAAATGCTTCAAGTACTTAATGCCATTATTAGATTGTTCCAGTGGCATTAATATTGTGTTACTAAGGTGTAGTACATGTGTGTATTTCAATTTCCATATTTAACTTTTAATGGGATTCCTCTATTACTGCAATGTTTTGTATTATTTTCCATATATTTGGGTTTCCACAGTTTAATTTAGCACACTCCTTGGAACAGTGGTTGGTAATTTTACAGCAGAAAATAATTTTCATTTCAAATTCTACCTATTCTTTCTAGTTTCTCTGGTGTCTGTGTACCAGGAGCAAACCTATTTTGGCTATTTAATTTCATGCCTCTCGATTGCATTTGCCATATATCTTAAATTAATGCTGCAAATATTTTTTCAGAGGCAGTCGAGGATGTACCATTGATGGGGAAAATTTTGAATGCTTATTGCTACAGCCATTATATCACTTCCTCATGTATTTATGTGTATTTGACTATCTATTAATTTACTTTTTATGCAATAAATTTTATTTTTTATAATAACAGTAATTAAATTTCTTTACCCTACGTTTCTTCATCATTGAAATCATGAGAATTTAGGATTTGTAGGTGTTTCAGGCATTCATTTGGGATCAAGTTACCAGGTATTTCTTCCAATTCTTGATGATAAAAGGATTTTTATCTTAAATATGCAGTATATAAAGCTATTTTCAGAATATTTTTTGCTATACCATAATTCAATGTCATGGAGATTAATCAGGGACGTTTAAAATGGTCAAAAAAATATAAAACTTAAAATATACAGTAGTGAACCTCCCGGATTTGAATTTCGCGGTGACAAGTAACGCCATCTATTATTGTGGTAAGCAGTTAGCACCCCAATCAAAGAAATATAACGTTAAGTTGGCACTCCCTGGTAAGGTTGTCTCACACACTACTGCGCAAGCTCCAGCTGCTCGCGGGTGACGTCACTGACGTCTTGTCGCGGATGATGTCACTACGTCTCGGATAATTCTGCTAGGCTTGCCATTCGCGTGTTCGCTACAATTTGATGTTTACTTAAATATCGCTAAATTCAGTTTTGAGCTAATTGTAACATGCTGGCTATGTAGTTGTGGCCTGTGTGAATACCTGTGGAAGTGGCAACCAGGGTCTATGGAAGGAGCTAGGGCTATCCTTTCACAATAACACTGTTATGCAATTCATTTGCTCGCCCTGAGACTGGAGGGAATATTTATTTTTTTCCAGATGCTCCACATCTGTTGAAACTGATTCGAAATTGGCTTTTGGATTCAGGATTTGTGCTAGGGAGCGGAGTTAAAATAAGTAAAGAATAAGTGTGATGAAGAGTACATTTTGGCAAAAGCCCTTAAGAAAACTAAATTGAGCAGGAAGGTTGAAGGTGATGGGGTTATTTTGAATCACCCTTACTGGAAATTCCAAGTGAAATAGAATGTAATGGCGACTCATTGCTCACTTCATCCTCACCTGAAATCTCAGTGTGTGATGTACCCGAGGTCTCTACTGACGCCCTTAGTTACTTAGGGCTGGGTAGCCAAAAATTTCATGGTAACGCATCCTAATCTTGAAACTTGTACACATGAAATATCTGGTAGCCTGCAAGCAACGCCTTGTCTGCTACCATGGGTAATTCATTTATCATATGGAGGTCTAGAGCAGCCATATGATGAGTTCATCTCAGAATTGGGTGTTTTGGAGGGTGCATTTAATATATATTTAATATACCAAAAGGTAGGGGGCTTGTCGAAAAAATTGTTAGGCATTTTTGCAGATACTCACAAATGGACAAGACAATTTTTAAAGCTTTTGTTCAGCAGAGGATATTTGTGCGGATTAAGTATTTAAATGAGAGGTTCATAACAGAAGAAAACAAAGCACCAAGACGTTCCTGTAACAAAATGAGAAAAATTGTTAAATAAAAGGCATTTAACTGGTTAACTGCATGTTACTCATTCCATTTTTTTCTAGGAACTTGAAAGAAGGAAATCATCTTTAGCTGTTGAACCAGAACCTGCCGATTATTTTTCACTGAAACATTTATTTCTATACAAATATTTGATTTATTTAGAATATATATGGCTTGCCATGGACTGTTAACATTCATGTATAGCGTGGTATTTTGGGTAAATATATTACCTACTTAGGGAGTACACTAAGTTTTTCCAGGGTTAGTATAAATGTTGGCAGAATATTATGAGTATAATCATTGGCGGTGTATGAGGAAAACGGAGAGGAATGATTAGGTCATGAGAGAATGTGAATCTGGTAATAGACTGATATGAAAGGATTTTGTTTTTTTTCGGTTATTTAGAAATAATGAGCCAAATTACCTATGTACATACTATAGCATCCTGAATGGACTGAGAGGAGAGGTAGGCCATGAAAGTCATATCAGAATATGATACTAGAAGCTCCCCAGAGAAGTATTCGAAATCACAAGTAGCTAGAAAGAAGTGTAAGTAACAAAGTATGAAAGTGACTAAAACGATATACATATGCAAGAGACGGGCAGTAATGTAGACATTAATGAAAGTTTTCAAAAATTAGAACCTGTCTTAAATACGGGAAAGGCGCAAAGGCGGCTTGTTAAACTTGTATTTTCCGTCAGTGCCGAAATTTTCGTATGCCACGTTTATGTCTGTTGTGACACGAAAATCGGTGATAAGAACTCATTCTCTCGATTAATCTCTTGATCCCCGTACACAACTGTGCGCTTGTGTTGTGTTTATATTGCCCACCCCGTCGTGTACCCACTCTTTCGAAGTTTACCGCGTTCCCGCGCGTCCCCGACTTACAGGCGTTGTTCGCGGCGCGCGCAATACGTCTAGTAAGCGATTTTAATTAGCTATAGACTTTTTCCTTTGTCCGAATGTCCTCCTTAAGTTCCAATTAATTTTATCTTTCGCCTGAATGCCATTTATGTCACAAGGAGTAAAATATGCGCTATTTATCCCTATAA
The DNA here is from genome assembly GCA_963169105.1 of Ceriagrion tenellum. Taxonomy (NCBI): domain Eukaryota; kingdom Metazoa; phylum Arthropoda; class Insecta; order Odonata; family Coenagrionidae; genus Ceriagrion; species Ceriagrion tenellum. Next base: position 55,841,468 of record OY720632.1, on the reverse strand, counting down.
TTATGGAGCCTTTGAGATACATTCATTCGTCCGACCGTTTTTCGTATGACTGATCGCTATCAATATGCATGATTCAAAGTTTTGGACTATTAAACCTATGTCACGAATACGTAAAGCATTTAAAAGGAAATAGTCCTCTGAAAATCGGAATGCATTTCTGATAAAAGTCGGTCACCCCGTAGCGTGTAAGCAACGGAACGGAGATATTCAAAGAGTGCGGGGCTTTGGGTCCTCAGGACGTCAAGCCAATAGGAGCCTGAGCCGTGAGTGAGACAACCTTATCCTTTACAGATATTGCACGCTATGTCTCATTGTTGTGTCTTCGCTGCTAGAGGTACATAATTTTTCCAAGCGTAATATCGAGCTATTTACTCTCCCCGCCCGTAGATAGACTTTGCAGACCTTGAGTAACCACTAGGGCCGTAAGAAGCTTCGCGACGAAATCTATTTTGCAGCGGGATAAAGATTACTTCCTCCTGAAGAACAGTTTAAAATTTCTCTCATTATTTTGCGATTCCCTGCAAATATCCGATTTCCCACTGCGATTCTCGTATCCTCGGAAACTGCGGTAAAGGCTGAGGCGGAACTTGCCGTAGTCAAGGGTGAGATTGATAGTGATGGCACCCCCTTATTAACCGTTATTGCCGACGGAAGCTGGTGCAAGAGGTCCTACCGGACGAACTATAACTCCTCCGGATTGGTTAGTTGATTTTTGTTTCAAAGTTTTAGAATAAGTACATTGATAAATTATGTTTGATATTAATCCTCGAATTTAAATTTTCAGGGCGCAAACATTGGATACTATATGAAGAGGCTGATCTCCCTCAGAGTGAAAAACCGGTACTGCGTTATTTGCATGAGATCCGCCGCAAATAATAAAGAACCTCCGAAACATATCTGCTTCAATAATTGGGGAAATACACAAAGTTCTACGAGTATGGAGGCAGCTGTAATTGTTGAGGGGTTTAGAAAAAGCGAGGAACTGTACGGCGTAAGGTTTGCGAAATTGATAGCTGATGATGACAACAATGTTTAAAAGAATGTCCTCGATTCTCGTCCGTATAGGACCCTGACGATAGAAAAAATACAGTGACGGAATCACCTGCTGAGGAATTTTTGTGCAAAGTAAAGGGATGTCACAGTAGCAGGTGACAAACCGGAGCAGAAAAGTACCATTCTCTTGCGAAAGTATCTGGGAAGTAGTGTTCTTCGTCTGAGGAGAGGTATTATCAAAGCCATAAAATTTAGGAAATATCAGCCAGGATCCTTTCAATCTAGAATAGAATCTTTGAAATTGGACATTGAGAATAGCATAAACCATGTTTTTGGCGAAAATTCCGGTTGTGCAACTTACTTCTGCGCAGGAACAAATGAGGAAGAAAAATCAAACCTTTATCCTGATCTCAGAGAAAGTGCAATATTCAACAAATGGTGATTTTCATGCATTGAGTCGCAACAGCAGAAGTTTATTGTACGATGTTGACAATAGATCCGTTCAACTCAATTGTGGCGAAAATGATCGGAGGAAAAAGTGTCAAATTTGCTCTTCATAGATCTTACCAGGGGAGATGTGCTGGAGCCGCATTTCGTCACAAAACCAAGAATCTAGCCTACAAGACCAACAAAACAACGTTTTTTTCGAGTCCGGGGTTATTCTGTAAAAGAATGGAGCAAAGAAGGATAAAAAAACTGCAGTTTTCGACCACGAGAAAGCAAGGCAAGCCAAGATGCCGAAAATCATTATGTGACAGTGCTTACGGACCGAATGCACAACGGCCAGATATGTCAGTGAATGAATGCTGTGAAGCTGAGAGGGATTTTTTGACCAGCTTACCTGCTTTAGAGGAAGATAGGAGAAGAATTGAAAGAGCCACAGTTACGCAGGGGGAGAGTGGCGAATGGAGAGAGATTAGAAGGAAATTACTGACGGCATCTTTTTTCGGAAAGGTTCGCAACATGCTTCCCCACACCAGCTGTAAAAATTTGGTGAAACAAATAATTTACGGCTTCATGGACAATGAAGCGTGTGCATATGGACGGGAAAAAGAAATTGTCGCCAAAGCAGAGATTAGAGAAAGATTTGGCTGGAAAATCGACGATTGTGGATTCTTCGTCGACAGAGAGCAATTGTGTTTTGCCGCATCCCCTGATGGTTTCATTGGAAACGATGGTCTAGTGGAAATTAAGTGCCCATATTCTGCTAGAAATTTAACTCCAAATGAGGTAATTGAATCCAAGAAATTTACATTTTGGCTAATGGATAAAAGTAAGAAAGTGATTGGCATTCAAAAACGGCACATATTCCATTACCAAATCCAAGGGCAGCTCCATATCACTGAACGAAAATATTTTAATCTTGTTTTGTGGACACCGAAAGGGATGAAATATGAAAAAGTGCTCAGAGACGATGATTTCTGGTTGATGGAAATGTTTCCAAAATTAGAAAATTTTTATAAAAGTTGCCTACAGCCAAAAATAATTGATCCTCGACGCAGTAGGTCTATGGAAATACGTGATCCTGAATGTATCATACAAGCTCAAAGGGACTTTATAAATAAAAAGGAATCTCGAAGGAAAATCTGAAGAAAATGCTGCCAATAATTTAATTTTTCGTGAGTAAACATCTTTTTAGTAAATGGTACTCCATGATGATTTCATTTGTTTAGCACGTTTGCCATAAACCTACCTCAACTAACTTTCTGAAGACGGTAATACACCGCTGCGCTGTATAGTGGTCGGAATTCAGAAATAATGCGGCCAAAAATCACGTTCCAGACTTACTTTGAACTCGCCTTGATCATGATGTTTGAGTAGGGTATTGTTTTGAAGCATCCTGTTGTTTACTAAGTTTTTTTCTGGAAATTATCACTAAGGTTAGCACATTGATTCAATGCACTCTAAATGAAAAAAATAAGTTTTATTAAGTCATCGAGAAAAAATTATGTCACTTTAACATTTTTATGATTCCACTAGGTAACGAAAATCGGAAAAATAACGATGCACCGCATAATAATGGGCGTTGGGCACATGGCAAAAGTAGGTTTCATTCTTCCTCCTATCGCTTCTCCCTGTTCTGTGATCCGCTTCATACGTCCCCACAGCAGCGAGTGGGGCACCGTAGACACACTTCCTAAAATTTCCCAAAGCCCGCGACCTTCTAGACTGTGCCTCAACCACCTCCCCGTCCCGCCGCCTGTAATCTAATCCTGCCGCCTGTAATCTAATCCCATCGCCAGTAACATCTCCGAGCACCCCTCGCTCAGCAGCGTTGCAACGCGCTCCAGGTACAGTGAGCTTGACGCGACACTCGGATTCCTAATGATTGACATTGTGGCCAACAGGGTCTCCACTGTAGATACGCACCAGCGACAACTGGCGGATTTTGGGAGGCACTATACGTACGGGCGCGAGGAAAGCAGGGCTTTAACATGAACGTAAACATCCCGGCCCTTTTCCGGCCATCGGATTCAAATGCTTCACAACTGTCGTTTCCAAATGACGGCCAGCAGCACTAAGTTGATGCTGAAGCAGGCGATGAGGTGACGGAACCGAGGACAGTTCCGCTAAGGATGAGGTACTCAGTACTCAACACGTAAACTCCTAAATCATCAGACCCAGATACAAAACATCTAAAACCAGACTAGACTTGGATTAAACTTTAATGGTTGGTCAAATATACGGTAAGCGAGTGGGCTTTGGCACATGTAACATCAACTGTACTTCTCGCAGCTTTAAAAGCTGGAACTATATCTGCTGAGGAATCTAGCGACATAAAATCTGCTTATATCGTGGCAAAGAGCAAAAAAGGCCCCACAGAGACATAAAACTGTCATATTGAGATAGTTTCATCGCAAGTCATACCTACCCACCGAAATATATAGTCGCTTTAACCGAACTAAAATTAATGACAATTTCCGCGTTTTCAGTCAAAATTTCGAAACTTTGAGGCAAAAATTCTCACAGAAGATATGATCGGATTTGGAAAAAAACTATATTTTTTACTTCCATGCGGGTGGGCCACTTTTTCCGGGTATTAAATTTCGCTCCGTGAAAATTCAGTGGCATATGGACCCACATACCTAATGATACAAGCACATGGCGTCGCATGCCTAGTGAAATGTTTGCGGAAATAAAGGAAATATAATAACAATTGGGCGAAGAAAGGACTGGATTCTAAACAATGTTAATAGAAAAACAAACAAAAGATACGCGCACAACCTCACAGCGAGAAATTGTACAAATTACATTAGAATGAATGTGACGCAAGTGACCCATCTCGACGTTTAAATAGAGGGTCAAGTAAAAATAGGCGCACACCGAATAGCGTAACGGGTAATAAGTTCTACGTGCATTCCTATTCTTCCGTGTAATCGTAGCTCATCACTAGCTCGCAGCTGCTTTACACAGTACATTTTATTGCACAAACTAATGTTCCACAGGTTGTACAAGAAAATGAATGGAATTAGAGCAGGTTCTATTCAGTCGTTCAAACAATTAAACAGTTGTCCGCTTTACACCGTACATTTTTCCTCATGAAAGAGTCCACACATTCGTTAGTACAAGAGCATTTTAGTCGCCATTGCCTTTCTGATAACCAAAACTTTAGGAGTAATCTTCTATCGATCAACACAAGCTTGACTGACATTTGAAGGTTAAGGAGAAATTTAATCGTTGTGTAACCCTATCCTTGGGCGTAACCTTAGCCTCGACCTCGATCTTAGCTTTCGGCGTAACCTAAACCAAATGAGCAACCCTAGCCATGCTTCTAATATTTCCGTACACTCTTTTCCTTGTCTCAGGTCACTGAAATCATCGGAAGTTTTCATTCCTTGTAAATTCTTATTTTTTCCTTAACCCCGCTTCCTTAGTGCCTATCTTACAATTTAGACTAAGCCTCATCCTAAAGTGCGTAGATTTTTTATTTTAGTCTTCATTCCATTATTTTAAACCCCAAAATGTGCCTCAGAAGTGGCAGGGAATCAATATTTTGTTTTTTAAACATCGTTGGGAACCTAAGTAGCGAATTTTAGCACAATAGATGCAAGGAAAGGAAGGTAATAGTCGATTATATGGTCATTCAAATTATACGCAATTGCCACTCAATAAATATGACTGCGAGCGGATATAAACTGTACATTTGAGAACAAAAATATCAGAATTATTACCGTAACGCATCAGTTACCATTATGCATTTTTATCTTTTGAGCTTACTTAATCTTTCAATTCAGAGCAGAGTCGAAAAATACCCTGCCCATTCCGCCGAAATCAAATGGCTTAGTAAGTAAAATCATTGTCTGCAATGCCAACGTAGCTTTCTCGTGGTCAAGAACCCAATTCCATTGGACTTCACTTCAACCCAAAGTGATTGTACCACTGAAATACCTTACCAGAAAAACTCTCCCGATGCTTTTAAGAATTTGAGTAAAAATATATGCGTGAAATGTTTTCATTACAGGAACGACAACTACAGGTGGAGGAGACACGAGATGGTTCCTGCTGCAATGATACGATACATGTAGCTGCAAAATCGGAAAATTGGTACAATTTATCGAAACTTATAAATCGAAAATATAAAATAATTTGCAGATAGTGTAAAAGATATTGAGCAAACATTAGAATTAGTTGAATGTAAGCAGAACCAGTGAACTACTTTACATTACACTTGTTGCAGTAAGATGATGAGAAAATTATGTGACTCCGATAACGAAACATTGCACGACGAATTATCCATCCGCCAAGGCAACTGAGAACCAATGTATTTGAGATAGTGGTCATAGTAATGGAGGGATATAGATGGATAAGAGTGTTTTCATGAAGCATAAACGCAAACTCTTTTCACACACAAATACACTGGTAATTCATCCTTGCGTGATCCAGGCTCAGGCATCAAGCAGAGAAGTAATAATAACTAAAAATCTAAAAACCTAACTAGAATCCTTGAAAACATGAATTATATGAAGAAGGCTATCATATCTGTCAAACGCCATACGTCCGAGGTCGGGAGAAGAAAAATATTGACAACTTACGATAAATTGATACCGTCCAAATATTTACAGTTATTACTCTTGAAATTCATTACTCGGTAAAATCGAACGCAGTATTTATGATAAAATGCAAAACACTATTTAACTAAAATCAAAGGGTCCCCTACTCTTTTACCGATAACATATTCATAACAAATAAACAAAGGTATGAACAACAAATGAAGTCACAAACTAAGACGAAAACGAATTTAGTCATAAAAAAACACACTTCAGTTTAAGACTAAAAATATCATCTTTAAATGCGATCCTACGTTACAAAACGTAAATAATTTCAAACAAAATGTGGAGAAACCATTTTCCAGTAAAATCCTGCCAATACGAGAGAATGATTTTTTAAGGGTCACATTTCTAACATTGTCATAAATGCTCATTGATACCGGACAAGGGACACCGCTCTAACACTTCTTTCACCGAAAATAAGATATCCCTGAGTGAGAGAGCACGATGAGGAGCACCACCTTTTGCACTCCGGATATTACATGGTGTATTTACCTGTGGCAAACACCTGAATGAGACAAGGACAATTCCACCCTCGTTGCAGCACAAAAATTACTCTGCAATATTTTGATTAAAGCTGCCTCCCCGGGAGCCACCCGGGTCGGATCCCCCCTACGCGGGCGTAAACGGAAGAGGGCATTGACGGAAAATACAATGTGAGCAATTGTCGTAAGGCTAGAGAGAGGTTATCTCTGCATTTGTGTGAAGTGCAAGTGATTCTATTTGTACGCCAGTGGCAGATGATAGACGAATATGTACCGCTGATTGTAAATAAAAATAATAACTAAGCAATGGAAGCGTATTGATCTAGAGAGAAAAAACTTAGGTCCTCACATCCTCCTCATTTCCGAAGGTCTCAGGCGAGGACGTTCATTATTGATGAAAGGAAAAAAGGGACATAGAGAGCAAATATAAGACCTGAGGAGTAGCACAAATAAGAGAACAGGAGTAAGAGGAATAGTTTACACGGCAAAATTTACACCGTACTCGGTAGACAAAAAATAACTCTCGTGCAATTTTTATGACTTAAAATCTCCCCGTTCCATGAGGCGAGGGATAGATTTAATTCATGTTGGGCACAGGCGTTTTTTTAAGGCTAAAAAGAACAGGATGACAAAATTCGACGCCGTAAGTTATATCCGGTACAATGGCACTCGCATCGTTAAAGCAAATTGATTTTTTTAGGGAAAGCTTCAAACAGGCCACCCATATTTTCTCGTATCAGCATAAATAAAAGAATATTGAAGTCCAACACAAATTTTATGGCGGCTAATGGTCCAGAATATGAAATAATTTAACACTAGGAAGCCGGTCTCCCGTCATTTGACGGTTTATGATTTTAGTGATCGATTATAATGACATTTTGTTTTTTTATCGTGATATTTCTCGACTTTTCCTTAAGTATTCTAAAGATTTTATTTTATCATTTTCCTCACTATTTTCTCGAGTAGTTTTTACTTTTAGCGTAATTTTCCTTCTACAACTGCGACCCGTCAATTGACGGGTATTTCCTTCAAGTACGTTATCTCCCAAATGTGGAGTGTTTTACTGCGGGCAACGAAGGACATGAGGGTGGTACCCCCTTACAAAAAAGAATTTCTTTCAGTTACAATGGGCCTTCATCAGCCGGTGAAGAGACAAGAAACGAATCATTAGGCACTACCAATTTGGAGGAAAAAGTCAGCATAAAACAAAAAAATTACAATGAAGCCAGCACACTCAGCATAAGCATATATCGAACACTTTGTATACACTTTGAAAATAATAGAGAAATTTAGATAGAGAGAACATACATAGAATAGGAGGCGAAATTTTCCCCCATACTTTCCTTCCCTCGCCCAGCCGCAGGTTTGATCGATTGTACGCTGGATTTTATTACATTCTCAAACGCTAACGTTGTATTACTAAGCTCGGTGGCATAGCTATTGTGAGATCTCTTTTACTCTGTGAGATGTTTCATAAGCGAGGACATTCTGAAAATGAAATCCTGCTTTTACTTAGGGACTTATCTCCAACGCAGTCGGAAAGCGAAGATGAATCTGAAAGTGCTTCTAGCAGTGACAAGAAGTCTAGCTCAGGAGAAGAATATACTCCGCAGCCTTCTAGTGAAGAGAGTGATTCCGAAGATCCATGGGGCTCAAGTAAGTTATTCTTTGTTCTCTCAATCCTGTGAATACATGCCAGCGTAACGTGAAAAAATGATATTATTTTCATTTTATATAGGTAGTGCAATGGCAGCGAGAGAGCGGTGTGTACGGAGAGGGCGTTTTGGCAGTACTTGTGGACGTGGGAGAGCAGCGATTGAAAATGATCAAGGTTTGGAACTTGAAACTTGCACTAGCATATTTCAACTATGCAGGACTGACGTGTTCTCAAAATTTTCTCGTATGCTTTCCAGGTCAAGTACCAGACATCATTCAAATTGCCGTACGCGAAAGAGAAAATATCGAAGATGAGGAGCAAAGCAAAGATGGGACAACCTGGGTGAGGATTGAACCTGGAGATACTGCCGGTAGGCATGATCAACATAATATTCTACGGGAAAGGGATGGTCTGACTGGTTACGCCAAGCGATATATGGTAGAAAATTCTCCGGTTAGTAGCTGGAGGTTATTTATAAGTGAACCGATCCTTAGGCTAATCCAAAACTGCACGGAAAAGGAATCACGTAGAGTAACAGGCAAAAATTCATGGTCTTTACCACTGGGAGAATTGGACGCATTCATTTCAATTTTATATGCCCGAGGCGCTTACGGGGCAAGAAATGCCTGTCTTAATTCACTAAGGGACACAATATGGGGTCCATATTTCTTTGCTAGGACAAGGGCAAGAGACAGATTAAAGGAAATAATTAAATTTCTCCGCTTTGACGACAAGGAAACGAGACATGCTAAAAAGCCAACAGATAATTTTGTCTTGCATCTGAGATGTGGAATAACTTTATCGAAAATTGTATTATGTGTTACATACCCTCTCAAAACATCACAGTTGACGAACAATTATATCCTTCAAAATGCAGATGTCCTTTCACACAATTCATGCGTAATAAGCCTGACAAGTATGGGGTAAAGTATTGGATGGCTACTGATGTAAAAGAGAGGTATGTGATCAATGCTTACCCCTACCTAGGAAAAGTGGAATCAATTCCGTCAGGACAGAGTGTAGGAGAGAAAGTGGTGCTGCGCCTTCTGATGCCGTACTCAGGGAAGGGAAGGAACGTCACGACAGACAGCTTTTTTACATCCCTGTCTTTGGCCAGAGAGCTTAAAACTAGGAGTACCAGCATTGTGGGAACTCTAAATAGAGCGAGAAAAGAAGTGCCTCCTTCAGTTCAGAAAGCCAAGGACCCTTTGCACAGCTCTGTAATCTACAAAACTGGAGATATTACCCTCACCTCATATCAAAGAAAGGTATCTAAGAATGTTCTTATTCTAAGTAGTTTGCACGCTTGTGTATCTGTAGACCAGAGCACAGAAAAAAAGAAGCCGGAGACAGTTATATTTTACAATGAAGCTAAGTGTGGTGTGGACAGTATAGACCAAATGTGCCGCAAATACAGCGTCCGATCGATGACTCGACGATGGCCAGTGCATGCATGTGTTTTCCAACATGTTAGACTTGACCATGATAAATGGGCATACTCTATATAGAATACAGTATCAGACCAAACTATCCAGACGTTCATATATCCTTCGAGATGTCGAACAATTAGCACTTCCATACGCTTCAAAAAGGACAGTTGCCAAGGCATCGCGCGAAAGCGAAAGGCGAAAGCCAGAATCTCTCAGAACTGAAACAACGCGCAAGCAGTGTCAGGTGGGTCTATGTAATATAAACAGAACAAAGAAAATATGTGCGAAATGCAGCAAGTACATGTGTGGACCGTGTGAAAGTGACGCGAAGGTTTGTCAAAAATGCGAACATGAGTAAATATTATTAACCGCGAGGAACGCTATCTGTTTTATTCCAGCTCGCTGCAGCTACAAATATTTACATAGTATGCCATTGAAATAACATTTAAACCTTTTAGGATGCAATCTGTAATCTATAGAATTCCCTCTAAAGAATTGGGTTCTATGTGCAAAAAGTTTTATTGTTCTTTTTAATCTCATTGTACATTATCTCTTTGTACTTCGTACGCAAATCAAAATATGAATAAAGAAAAAAATATTTATCATATTGTGTCATTTTTGTAGTTTCAAATACCTATTGCGACTAATGATGACAATAGTTTTAGTTGGATTTAAAAGTCGGAAATTCCTTGATATTCGGGCTGCTAGGTAGCTTTTGATAAAAGAAAAAAACACATGCCGTCAATTGACGGTTGGCCGCCTTCGGTGGGGAACAATGTGCCCCAGTCTTTCTAGTGTTGAGCCAGCGGACCTATTCGTGAATTTGCCACACGAACGTTGTAGCAAAGTCAGGCCATAAAGGACAACCCATGCATTTACTCCAGTAGGTAACATTGATGTTGCAATAGTAGAAATTCTTCACTCAAGACTACGCTCCGCGGATTCCATTTCCAGAAGAATTATACCAAAATATGACCGGCCGTTGGGAATGCTGGAAATTTAAACTCGCCCTCTAAATGGACATATTTCAACGGAAACTGAGTAGTCACTTAGCTTGATTTCGAAGAAAATTAGATAACTTTATCAATGACATGAGTTACCTCAAGGAAAAACACCAGCCATCTCTCACCGTTAAACACTTAAGGCATCTCGAAGTAGTGAAATTGCTAGAAATAGGTAACTCGCAACTTATGTTAGCTAATCAAATTGCATCGACGGGAGCTAACTCAATGGTAAGCCAACACAAAGACAAATAGCTTTAATCTATTAGCGTCGTTACAGCATTGACTGTCTGAAACTCTAGTTCATTGAGTTTAAGAAGCCGAGTCTTAAAGTTGAATTCAAGTTGAGACGTTCATTTCAACGTTCATTCATACGCGTTCAGATATTTTTCTTGGCGAAGTTGTACTTTTACGTCATTAAATCGCAATAAATACTTACCTAATGATTATGAAGGTACTGAAAATATAAAATACATAAATATGCAATGGATTATGGTCGAGTAAGTACAAATAATGGTAGGTGGAAAAAACCAGAAGGTAAAATTACTTAATGAACATCGATACTTGCATCAAGAAGACATGTGACATGTGGAATCTGTCCGTTGTATCGACAGTGATCAAAATGAAAAGGAAATTGTGAGTCGAATAGACAGCAAAGACGTCATTCCAAAAGAAAATGCAGGCACCTCTTTCCGACTAAAAATTTAGGCTCCATGTATGAAGGGACCTATTGACAGCTTAAGCATTTGGATTCTAATTATTATTGCAGCTGAGTGCTTGAATGTGGAAGAAACAACTTTAAGATACGTGTTCTGAGAAATAAATCCTTTAAAATCACTAATCGAGAGAGAAGATGGAAAAGACCATTGAACGAATAAGAAGGATAGAACGCATTCACACACTGAACTCATCCATGTCATTAAATCTTTAAATGTATCTTTTTCTACCTTAGGAGATTGATTCCGAGGGAGAGATTAATTTCTCAGCAATCTTATTTTTAACGCTCTTTCAAAGCCTACCCTTGACGACGTCTCAAAAACAAAGCAGAAAATTTTCATTTAAAAAAGTTGAGCCCGAAAATGCTTTTGACCGAGTACCTGTCTCTTCCGATCTTTCTCTACAGAGACGCAGGTGTCTTTATAGGAATCAGACCCACCGTCGCTCTCAAATTAATCTCTCGAGCCAGGCGTTAAAACGCGTCAAATTCTAACTTCCTGCGAAAGCACCGAGTTCTTTGATAGAGCTTTTCATTCGACCGATGTGCCAAAGTCGTTATATATGCAAGAGAGACTCAACCAGAGACGATGAGGGAAAGGTCATGGGAGGAGCGAACGAGTAGTAGGAGGGTGAGTAAATAGGGAGGAGAAGTAGAGGAGAAAATAGAGGGGGAGGGAAAGCGAGGAGACACTTGGAAGTGGAATGGGAGGGGATGCGAGGGAAAAGGAAAAGGAAATACGGTTGAAAGCGAAGATCACAGGCCCGGTTGAAAGAGGCTGTTACGAGATCTTTAAAGAGGCATCCCACGGAGCTTTTAATTGTAAGATCCTGCACTCCATTTTGGAAACGGGGTCCTGGACCGAAGTGGGGCGTCGGTGGGCGGGGCCAACAGGAAGTACTTATGGACTTATGGGGTAAGGAAGCAGAGGGGAGGTGAAAAGGCTTAGTGAGTGGTGTGTGTCTCCCAATCGTGGAGAGGGGAAGGTAGGAGAGGGGGAAAGCAAACGGGAGTGTGGGGGTATGGAAAGGAGAGGACATCTGCAGCCATCAAAATTTTAGATGGAGAGGCAGAGAGCGAGGGAAAGGAACCGTTTTCACGGAAGTATGAGGACCCTAATTTTATAAAGACGGAAAACTGGTCGAAAAAATTAACTGAGGTCCCCATCGCTTTCGACGTGTATACGTCTTTAAAATCTGTCCGGTAATTAGGTACTATGAATAAAACGGTATTGTAATGCTTGCAAGGTGATGGATCTAACAATACAGCTTCAAAAATATGGATACGAATAAAACATATGTGCACTCGTTCTATCCCATATATAAATGAAACACGTTCGTTACCTTGACTACTTGCCGCACAAGCACGAAAGGTGTCCCATTGCATTCTCAACTGACGGAAAATAATTTCATTTCGACTGCAATGTGCTGGTTCGCTGACTGCGAAAGGAAACAAAAGATCTAATCTCTACGAGTCGAGTAAAGCCAAAATCCTGACTATGTATGTACCATCTTTCGAGACAATAAATAAAATTAAGCTACGGTATTTCTAGATAAATTCCATACTTACGGGTAGTTTAACAATTTCCTTACGCGAGTTTGTAGCGTCATTTCTTACAAGACGTTTTAATAAACCACCTAGACTATTTCCGTAATCTCGAATCAAATTTTAGTTTATTTAGGAGTAAAAATGCCGGAAATTTGTCATGTATCTCTGCCCTAAGTTCCCGGGTTCGTGAGAAAAATGGCAATAAACAATTTCGTCCCAAGCAAATACTTAAGATTACGAGCCCTGCGACAGCAGCCGAAATAGCCGAGGTAATTGTGATAATTGCTAGAAATTGTGCTCCAAGGCGGATATTTTTTACTCAACTTTTCCTTCAATCGCGAAGAGTTTACTGCCAGAAAAGAGATTAAAACAGGTGCCAAGAGTATGGATAAGAGGCTTGAGAGGAGCTAATATGGGACAACGTATTTAATGAAGCGACTTTGGGCGGGGGGTGGGAGTTGAGCGGGGGGGAAAAAACTTCCATTTCAGTAAAAAATATCCGCCTTGGAGCACAATTTCTAGGAAATTTTAAGCAATCAGATCGCTTAAAGGTAAACATTAACATTTTTGTCCTCCATTTATGGCCTCCAAAAAGTCCCTCGACTAATCGGAGTTACGCCTGTCTCAAAAAGTATTTCAAAATCGGAAATACTCGTCCAACGACGCTCCTTTCTGCTGCAACTCTTTCCGAGCAAATGGTAGAAACTCCGCAATTTCCTTCAACACTCTGGGCAATTGAAATTGCAGGAAGTAGTTTTAAAACGAAAAAAACCGTAGATACTGTCGTATACGTTCGGAATCGGGCATTTTTCGTGGTTTCCGAAGTATATTCGAGCGAAAAAAATTCAACGCCGTTATCCACGAACCCTCGTCGTCCCGCTACAACCTAATGAACTCGGACCTAGTGCCTTAAGCACCTCGGCTATCTCGGCTGCTGTCGGAGGGCGCGTAATCTTAAGTATTTGGTTGGGACGAAATTGTTAATTGGCAATTTTCTCACGAACCCGGGAACTCAGGGCAGAGATACATGACAAATTTCCGGTATTTTTACTCCACTTTAAGATAGCATTTGTCTTGTCTGCGTCCTCGATTACTTTTACGCGATGTCTCCTTGTCAGTATAAAACGTATGCCTTTCACTGATAGCTTCGTCTCATGCTTCACTGATCTTGTCACATGCTTCACGATCTTAGTTGTGACTTGGAAGGTGTGTCAGGCGATCAGTATACATAAAATATAAGATTTCATTCTTTGGAAAATGATTTCAAGAATGCAGACAGTTCTTCGGCGAATACTCAAGGAAGGATAGCACTTCAAAAACAACATGTACCATGTGAGTTTGCTTTATATGTGCGTAACGGTTACTCATCGCGAGTTACGACAGTCAAAATACGTTAAATATGTTACAATACTTTCATTGGGTATATGTGAAGTATTTTTTACTAAGTATATAATTAAGCCATTAGAGATGTAGCAATTAACAGTGAAAATTCGAAGCAAGACTACATATTGCAGTTGTTCCATATACTTCAATCGTAGTATTGATGGATTTTTTAAACAATTATAGTGAAATGTTTCTAAAGGTCACATATTTTACCCATTATGACCATAAACAAACATAAGTGCATCGTATATAGATCGACGAAGTTGCACATTTCCTTCCCACTTTTATCCTATGCGTGTAGGCAGACCCGGTGTGTATACTGGATAAGTGGGTTGCATACTATAATTATCTAATACTTTTGGGCATGGTGCACCTAATGACGGGAGAACGAGGTTCGAGCGGGGAAATGCAGTTATGGATGTACCGAGGGGTAGATGAAGATGCGCTCGAAAGGGTCATGTAGGGAAGGAAGCCATACGACAGATGGCATCACAAGCAAGCTAAAAGCAGAGTCATCTACATGCCGACACCACAACTAACAAGTAACTGTAGTGGCGGCATGCAGTTGACTGCCAAAAGCTTGTCATTTAAGCAATTCTTGAGCAGAATTGAGTCCGTAATTACATTCTGAGCGGGCAGCTTTAGATGAACTGGCATTGAGGTGTTAAACTGCTGTATGATTAGAATTCAGATCATTATTTTTAAAACTTAGATTAGAAGCTCAGCTAGACCGTTAAGGGTTAATACGATTCTCAATCCCTGGAGAATGAAAACTTATCCGCGACACCCTACATAATTTCTTTTTCATGATTATCTCATTCAGCTTCAGCATTCGTTCATTTTACTTAAAGCAATTCCCGGGAGGTTGAGGTTAAATGATCTAAAGAATACTCCCATCACGATGATTCAATATTCGTCATGAATGACGAGCAGTAGAAGCAAAAATAACAAACTAAAGTGTTGCATTTTCTACGTGAATATAGAGAGACTATTTAAAACAGCTTGTAAGTCTTGTATCAATTCTTTAGAGGCAAATAAACACTGAGAAAAAATTGATCCGATTCAGAAGCACTTCTAAAATAAGGGAAAAAATACAGCACCTCTACAAGGAGGAAGTTGAGCGGCGATAAAATATAAACCATTGCCATGAAATACCCTACAATATTATATCAATTTATGTTAGTATTTTACGGAATTTTGTGCTTTGTTTGTGCGTTTTGTATGGTGTGGAATAACATTTTCTGTGCCATCGCAATTAACAGGTGCACAGACATTTAAAATCAAAGCAACCGATTATAATGAACAGAATACTTCATGCTCTGTTTTTTTCAACGCGGGAGGAAAGCATTATTATCCTTTAGGTCGGAGATTCAAATATTATTGGATGCTTTCCATTTACTCTACCGCGCCGCTCAATTAACAAAGAAAACAGTAAAGTTGCCTTCCATTCGTTTCAGACCCTTTGCACCACAATATTGAACGGAAACGGAGTTGATACGCGCTGAATTTTTTTTTCTAGATGTATGAATATCAATTACAACCACATCCGCAATCTTGTTCATTAACTTTCAGAAAATCCATCAAGCATAAAAAATGCAAAATTTTTACCTGCTATATGAAAAATGTGACTTTTTAAACTTGCAGCATGAAGGAATTCTTAAATTAGTTACAAAACGTTCTGGCGTGAATGAGAATCTCCCATCGTCCATTTTCCGGGAGTGTCCCGGAGAATGAGGGAGAGTTTGTAACCCTAGTCACTGCATTGCCCTGCTCCCTTTCATCCTCCTCTTCCCTTCATTAAAATCGGCGATGGCACCCAACCACTCACCCTTGCTCGCAACGTGCGCGACTACAGTGCCCTCTCGGAAAATGGACGGCAAGAATAAAAGAAAGAATATTGCCATCCAAACCCTTTCTTCCCTCCGCCGCCAAAGTTAAAAGCATTCTACGCGCAACGCATACGTAATGAGAAACGCCCGACTCCATTACTGGAGCAGCGAACAATCGCCACTCTCTTTTTACGGCGCGGGTTCATTTCGGATGCCATCGGTGCGCGTCGGATGAAATAATGCGCTCCTTGCTCCGAATGTAAAAACTTTGTTGGGAAAAGAAGGAGTGAAAAAGAAGAAAATTAACTCAAGATTCAATCGCCATGATATCGATCCTCTTTCGGAGCTTTCTTCTTGTTTTTGTTGGACGACTGGGTTACTTGTTCTGCGCTCCCCGAATGAGGGTTGCGATGTTTATTTCTATCCCTCCCTTCAACCTACAAGTTCAATATCACGTGTATTTTTCCTCCAGACGACGTTTCATCATCCAGAATGTTCCCGTATTGATACTAAAGGTAAATTAAGCTTCGAAAAATGAGTTGACAAAAAAGCTACTACATACTATATAATCGTTTTACTTACCGACATTGGTCTGAATAAAACTCCCTTTAGGTATTTTTCCCTTACCGACTTTTATTAAATACCAGATAAAAACCATAAGGTCAAATTCATGAATTTTCAAAATCATCTCCAGTCGCATTAATGAACAAACCCTAACATTTTTTCATATAAGAAAGGAACAGCTCTATGTTATTAGAACGAAACAAAATAATTAAATGAGCAAAATTACAATTTTTGAAAATAAAATCTAGACACAAAAAAACCTGTGCGAGACAAATGTGCTTTAACTTATTTTTAACGAGGAACCGATTTGGTGCACAACGTTACCACTTAATGGTTCACTGCATTCTAATAGAGCTGTTGGACGGGGAAAATTTACCAACTGAACAGTCCCATTAAGAAGACACACTCGAATGTTCTTCGTTAGGCAGTTAAGTTGTAGATGAGGATAATCTCAATCATATTGGTAACAAATAGGGCAGTCTCTAAAATGGAAATGCAAATGGAAGAATTATATGGATGTTAAGCCAAGAATCGAAGGCGTTTACATGCCGTGCCAGTATATAATAAACAGTAAGCAATAAATTAACGGAAAATTAGACGGAACAAGTATTTCGGGCGTTACGCAAACTATTTTCAAGGAAAATAAAACTTTAACCACCCCAAAGTCATGAAGTTCAATTCCGTTATTTTTACTACCTGCCAAGCTTCTCTCCTTTCATTAAGTGTACTTTGAGATGACAACTCATATACTTCTAAGTTTATGACACGTCTTTTTTGTAATCGTTTGACCACACGGGGCTCGCAAACGGCGGGAGACATTAACGTGAATGTGGAGTAATTTCAAGATTGAACACACATCGATAAAGCAAGCGTCCACGATGAGACTGGAAAAGACGACGAAACTAGGTACTTAAGCACTTAATGTACCTGCGGAGGGAGGCTTGAAAGGGAGATTAAAGAACATAGTGGATAAAAGGGGTTGTTATGAGGAGCTAGCAGTAAGGGTCGGTTTTATGATGTCTGCTTAACGCTAACCACCAGATGACGTGGCTTTTAAGTTAGACTTGAATTCAACTGACAGAGAGTTTGGGCTTTGCGGGTTAGATTAGTTTTTCGGTCATTAGGCATCATTGCAATCTTTGAGAGATCGTATCAGCTTCAGTTTTCATTCCAGAAAATAATAAGCCAAATATTACAAAACTGGTCTAAAATTGTAGATGGAGACATAGAGAGACAATGAAGGAACTTTTTTGGAAATTTTAGAAACTGCAACGCACCATGCCCTAGCGCACGGAGTCGAAAGAGGGACAGAGTCTCGTAGGGGAAGGGAATGGTGATGGTTATACCACACTGGTGCAGTGCTGCTGGGTGGCACTCTTCGAGGGTGGCTCGAACTGCGCAGGACCGTATCTCAGTAATACAAAAAGATACATGAAAACAGTTGAAATTTAGGCCCTAAAGGACTTTACAATAGCATTGTACAAAGAGAGCTTTTCTCGCATATAAAACACATACTTAGTTTCAAAGTATTTAGGAGCCCTGGAGCACGGGTTTCCGATATCTAAGAGCGACGAAACTTAAGCACGATAATTAACATTTCACAGCGATCATTTTTAGAGGTGAAAAACATACTTTCAATTATGAAAACTAAGTTCCACTCTTATGCTGAGGCACACGGGTAATATCACATGATATATGGATGAAATTAATACCGATCGTTATTGACAAAACATTAACGATTTGTAGCATTAAATGCATTGTAGTCTCTGGCAACATATATTACATATGACCGCTATAAATTAATCCAGGAAAATAATTTAAAGTTTAAAGAGACTTAAAATATCAAATAAAAGCTGCTGGAAAAGGAATTCAAAGAAAGCTGTCTTTAACCTTTCACAACAGGATTTCCACCGCCCATTCCTCCCGCAGGGCGGATTTTTTTCCCTCTATCATCCCAGCACATCCACGTCACAGTTCACCCCTCTCTCCCAGTCCTCTCCCCCCCCAGCGCTCGTTCTCCAGGAATTTTCCCACTCTTATCTTTCCTTTTCCATCTCTCTGTCTCACTTGCCACGCCACTCTCACACAAGGCGTTCCCAAACGGTTATAAACGTCTGCTCCCAAACGATGCTCATTCCGCGATTCTTCCCCTCGAGTTCCCCTGCCATTCAACCCACGTTCCTACTTCTCCTAAACCCCAATCCATTACTCACACTTCGAAATATCTTCGGTCTCGCTGCTAAGGCAAAAAACAGGGAGCGCAAGGAACACAATAACCCAAATACACAAACCCTTACCTTATCTTCTTCACTCGCAAAAGACGACGCAACCCGTTCCCTTCTCATTTAACGCCGAGGCTTCCTCCGCCTTTTCAACACCCCAATCGCTAAATGTAATGATTTGTGATCACAATATTCGTGTATGACAGTTTTAAAATACGTACATAAACACTAAAGACTAAAGCTAGGTTTGAAAATTCATTCATGATAATTTCCACTGTTTATTTAGTTTTATCTCCCATTTATGTGAAACATTACACATAGTTTCATCTTTTATCGTTACTAATTAGCTATATTTGTATAATAATCACCTTCACAAAAATCCAGGACTAATTTCTTCGACTGCAAGTAAGCTTGTCATTGATTGAGCCCGTTATTAACACATACCGACTCATCCACTTTCCTAAATATTCATGATCAATCCGGTAAAACACATGTAATTAACTATAAAGTTTTATTGCACCCTCCAATCAAAACGTACCAGTAAATGCAGCCATAGCAGTTTTCTCACGAACTATAGCTCTTCCGTATCAGAAAAATAAAACTCTCTAGTTCGTTATTTTTATATCTAAAGTGCTTTAAGGGTTTACAACCTTTTCGCGAATCCTGTCCATCTCGCACTCTGAGATTAGTGCAACAGCACTAAGTCGAGTTGGAGGAAATATACTACCCGAACGCTAAGATACTTAATTTCGATGATCGATAAGAAACTACTGCTTCCCTCACGGAAGGCCATGAAAAACTTAGTGTTTATCATCACACTGCCCCAAGCGTCAAAGTATTTATTCAGTCCTCCCTCTCAAATTAAATCAGAACTAGTCCACACGTGGACCTCAAACCTTTTTACACGAGACTCAAATAATCCTCTCTTCCACTCTCCTTTCATCGTAAACTGGAAAAACCACACTCTACTCCCGTCCTCTTTGCCGCCTTTCAACTTGTAGAACGGCAACTTCATAAATAATGGAAAATCATGGGTTTTGGGGAAAACTCAACTTATAGTAATGCGCTGGTACCCGAATAAATAAAGAGCGAGTTATTTCGAACATTATAATTGGTGACACTTGAAAGCTTACTCCTAATTTGCGCAGTTATGTGTTTGCACCTGTAAAATAGGCAATTCTTTATTTAATTATTTTTATCGAACTTTGTTTATTTTTTCCCTCCTTAAATAGACCATTCTGCACACATTCTGTTTCATGAAATTTTCTGTCCGACCGATATTTCGGTCCCTGACAGCGCATCATCGCTCTCATTTCTATGATTAATTAGGTTAAATATTCTAGCGCCGTGCGGGACCTTTTACCGTGGTCTGATCGGGTCGACCCGGGTATCAAAATTCTTGTCTCGCGCCGTAGCACCGAATAAGACCTACCCGACTCGAAAATTTTGACTTTTACCTTTTTTGGTCCGCTCTAACCCACCATGGCATCACCCAGTAACACACCCTGGAAATGGTTTGCACGCTACTTTGTAGATGGGTAAAGAGACATAGCTGTATTTTCGATGATGCACTGAAGGCAATCCATAAAACCCTCAAATTTCATTGCCAGAGCGAAGCGGAAAGGTAAATCTCCGAGGGCGTCCCTAGGTTATATCTCACTTACGAAGGAAATCGGCGCCATAATAGAATCATGAAGCATACAAGAGGACGAGAAACGGAAGTCGGAGAGTTATACCTTTCCCTCGCCTAAGTCTCTTCTGAGCCAAGATAATGACACGAATACGCCCAGAATATTGTAACCATCTAATCGAAAATCTCAAAGGACATCTATGGCCGAAAACTTCTTAATTGGAAAAGTTTTACATGATAGCGGATGGGATTTCATTTCGAGCAACCATTACAAGGAGCTCATTTTGCGAATCCAAAATTCAAATAACAATCGGTCTAACTAAGCATGCACTCACGCTCAACGGAAACTCTTGAGACAGTATGAGATTTACTTCAGTGCAGTTCAATGTTCCAGATTAGTTTACGAAACGGCTGGCTTCAGATAAGGGCCATGTTAGTTTTCCATTACTTAGCTATTTTTTAAAATGCTTATTTCCTGTGATCCTATTTCTACCAAGAGAATCGAACGACTAGCCATTACTTCCGAGGCTCATTAAATTGGCAGGCCATTTTCTATTTCAAGGCCCACTAAATTCTTGCTTCTGCTTATTTCCAGCAGAGAAAGAACCAGCGCAAACACCATTACTCTAAAAGAGGAATCTGCGGGAAAAAATCCGCAGCAAGAATGCAATTGATATTAAAATACAATACGGTCAATTTTTAGTATTTGAATACATTTTATTCTGCTATTAAAACAGAGCTTAACATTTTACTCGTTTTTCTCTTAAATCCCTTTCAAAAATTTCAAATAGTTTTTAAACTTCGCAAAACCATGTTGTCCAAAAAATTTTTAAAGAACTCTTTTCTGTAGATCAATCATCAAAATGTTGTTCTTCCTTCCCTCCATCCCATGCCGCTCTTAAGCCTCGTCGATTTTCTAATCATTTCGCCAAATGCAAGTCCTGCGTGCTCAAGAATTACTTTTTGCCAAGAAATAAGGGATCTACTGCATTTAAGATTCCACACAGCCTGTCATTACAGAAGGATAGCGTCAACGACCGAAATACAGTGTGCTGTTGATCGATACGGACGTGAAACTGCAAAATAGCCTCTTTCTGGCGCAACTCCAACTTCCCTTTTAACACGTAAATTCTTTCAGATATTTCATATGAAGATAAGGTATTAGATATTTACGGGATAACATAAACCTACGGATGAAAATCAAATAAATTCAATATAGTCAGAAGCGAGTTCAACTCACTTTTCAACTTCGTTTGATTAAACGAACTTATCAAAGGGTTATGAAAGATCTCAAAGGGTCATAAGGCATACCACGTTAAACATACATACCAAAAATCCAGTGGCCTATCTCAGCTACCTCAACCGTTCAAAATTAAAAAATAAATTCTACTCCAAAGTGTAGAAATGAAAATTTGGACCTCTGACGTTTACCTCGGATGATGAAGTTAGGTTTAATTCCTCAAGGTTCTTGAATTTTCTCTTCATATGATGTAGTAATTAAGAGACATCCGGGATGGTAACAGCGGACTTTCAAGTCCCCAGCCAGCTAGGAAAAAATAAACACAAAAATTCCATGCCCAGCACGTAATTAAGTCTCCCTTCCTAGCTTCCCTCACCGAGAGTATTATTTGACTCTATCCTCAACTCAAGATTATTTGTAGTATATTGAGATAAAGTATGAAGCTAACCTCGGTTCAAAGGATTTTCTCTGGGATTAAAGAAACGTCCAGCAAAGAAAGTAACCAAGGGTCTTGCTACGTTTAACTTTATATCCGATTCCATTCATATAGAGAGAAATAACTAGTATCGCCCTTCCTCTAAAGCGTTTCTTTTCACCGAAACCCCCGGCCGTCCGCGCGGACCAATCCGCAATTTCACGCTCTTTCCTCTCATCACTTCCACCGACCCCGGGCCGCTCCCAGCTTCCGACGCTATCACTCCTGCTTTTCATTTCCCTACCAACTGGTTGACTTGACTGTTTTTTCGTTCGTCATTCCTCTTACTTTACGATATTCATTCCTCTTTACTCCACCTATCCCTTGATTGTAACCCCCCTTCATTCGTTTTAATCCCCTACTCCACAAGTATTTCCTCTCCTCTAAGCACGAAAATACAACACAAAAACTTAAAAAAAGCATTTTAGCCTCCTGTACTGTCTTTCATTTCTACCCACGTCCTTTTTTGAAGTCCTTGGCTACCTCTATCCACCTTCTTTTGGAATTTCTCGCTGCCACCTGACCAACACTTGACAATGGAAATACTATTCTTAGTTGACTAAGTGAAAATTACTCCTCCCCCTCGTGAAAATTACTCCTTTATCCCTCTCTCCATCGCTTCTCCTCTCTCAATATCTTCGCCTCGTGCCCAGGCCAATTAAGCATGCCACACCCGCCAATCCTTACCCCACCATTAGATACTTTATTCTCCTTCTTCATAGTTCCCTGAGAGCTACTTCAAGATAAGGGGCATGGGGTCGGTAATCTTCAACAGGCTCCACGCAATATTTAACCACTTTGTCGGGCGGGCACATCTGGGTCACAGGCATAGGGTTTTCCATGCCTTTAATGAGAGATGAAGAGCTTTATTCGAAACCCAACGACTCATCCTCTGCACTTATCTATCCTTTATCCCGATTACCCTGTCTCCTCTGTACCGTAAGTGTCTTTCTCACTCTACAACATTCATTAAAGTTCAAGGGTGTGTTAGTACCCATACTCAGAGCATTGCTTGGTTCAATAGAAAGAATTTTAATGTGGATAGAGAGGACGCGTTGGCTATAATGCATACACGGGAGGGTTAGTACACAACGAGAGCTAGAAAGGAGAATGTAGTGCGTCAGACAGGAGGAAATTAAAACGGGGACAATGTGGAGTCAAAGCGAGGAGTGGAATAGAGATGGACGTTTTTCTTACGGCGTTTACTGCAATGCTGAATGCAATTGAAAGATTGAGGAGCTAAAAGGAAGAATTGAGAACAAAAAGATGGTATTTACTGCTATCGACAAATATTTGGACGGAACAATAAAATGAAGAAATTGAAAAAGGAGAAATGATATAGGTACCTGGTATAGAAAATTTGGATAAGCTAAACGCTTGTGCCACTTTACATATATTTCGATATCATTTAACTAAATATGCATCGATTTTTCCATAAATAATTGGTTTCATTTTATTGTAACTGTGGCAAACAAGTATTGAGGTATCATGCCGAGAAAAAAACACGTATCTATGATTCCCGTTCAAATTTAAAATTTTGCACCGCAAACCCAAGTTATGACAATGCTTTAATTGAGGCAAAAAAGTATATGACTCTCGCTTAATTTTTACTACGACGTGAATTTAGATGTGGTCTAAGACATATTTTCGACTTCATTTAAAAGTTATTACAATGTGCACTCAATGACTCATTAATGTGTAACTCAAAATATATTCTAAATACCAATGAACCACTTCCACTGGGTCACTAACGCATTTTCTGGAATACAGTTCCCACAATTCCTTCGAAGTTTATTTTGGTTAAGTTCCAGCCCCACCACCGGCATTCTCTTAGAACACTTGGCTCGCTTGCTTGCCTGTGATCCATCGCTGGATCAACTAGCCGGCTGGAAAATAATTCACGTTCTTTTTTTTTAGTATTGATACTCGAATTTTTTCAGAACTGATCAGCAATTACTATTAATTTATCGAGTACAATAGCAACTTTCATACGGTGCGATGTTTGATAAATGAAAGCAGTTCGGTTTTCACCACTGAAGTAAGCAAGTATCGTGTACAATAAGTCTTTAAGTACAAGTCTTTAAGGGATGGTTAAGGTTTGTCAATGGAATGATGAGAGAGAGAGAGAGACAGGGAAAGAGAGATACGTAGGGGGAATCGTCTAGCTCAAAGCCTAGTGAATGATACTTGCATAACAATGGCCGTACTGGCGATCAGTTGAAGCGAAATCTGCATTTACATAGTTCCCATTGCTTACCGTTGCTACCCGAAATCTCAGACCAGCTCTCTACAGCTCTCTCTCTCCTTCTGTCGCAGCTACTCGCCCCACTCGCTGGCCATCAACACAGGCTTCCTCAGCTAAGAATTTAAGGTAAGGCATCCATTCAACCATACACAGTATTTTCCTAAGTATAATCTTCAGAAGTACCACTCACCCAGCCGTTTCCAACGCTCCCACCTTTAACCCTTAGTCGCCCGTGTCAATTTTATGGAACACTCGCCTGACAGACCCTGGTTGTAAATAAGTTGATGATAAAAAGGCAAACGCCTAAATGTGCTTTATTTAATAATATAATAGGTGATATACTATATTAAAGATATGCCTTTCCATCTTTCATTGGAGATGGAAATCAACCCTACTTTTTGCGATACTTTACCAACTTTTTTATTTTGAATTCTTTTACCGCTCAATTTCCGAAAAACCTAAGTTACATTTTAATAAACAATATAGCGTCGAAACAATTGTGATGTTATCGTTACTACGCAAGGTGATAGAAAACATAATCGGCCGTATTCATAGATTTCAGCCAAAAGGCGCTAGTAGGCGACTAACTTAGTCAGCTACTAAGAGCACTTAGTCGCATACTAAAAATGGTATTCATAGATCCTTTCCAGTGAGCTACTAGGAGCTACTAACCTAGTATGCTACTATCGCCGCTATCGTAGCGGAGTACATAATTGTCGGTAGCGACTAGCCTAGAAAAAATGAAGCAACGCTTGGCAACACTGCAACTGGCTTCATTGTACGAGAATTCGTATGTCACACATCAATATTGCTACAGTGAGGCCATCGTTAAATGCTCTAATTTCCCCATATTTTAGCATTACCATCATAATTCCGACAAATCTTCCATAAAATTTTATTGTTATTGTATATAAAAATCGGGAATACATGCTTGTCATAAACTTTATTTTTTGCCACACGTATTAATACACCACAAACTTGCACAGATCGTTCATAAAGTCATTTGGTAACACTAGAGCTTCACCACATCAAAGTTGAACTAACTCCATCCAATCGTACCATATTAAGGTATCAGTTATATTTAAACAAATACAGGACTATCTTTCGAGGTATCCACCGTTCCATCAATATAAAAACACTCAAAATAGATGTTGCTTGCCTTTAGTTAACGGATAATTTCTGGTATTAACATAGAAAATGTAACATTACTCACATCCGCACACTAACCATCATTTTGTAAACGAAAAACGAACATGCACACGGTACAGCGGACATTGTCACTATTTAATCTGAATATCTATATGTCCCTTCACGAATCCTTTCTGAGCATTAAATAAAACGAAACTGATTTAACTTATCCACGTAGAAGATAAAGCATAAAATATGATGCGATGAAATGACTGCTGAAGCACTGCGGGGCGATTATGTAACTGTGAGAGCGATGACGGCGGGCGATAGCTATCACGGCCTCCTATGACGGTCGGCGTCATCGAGCGATCATGTAAGGCACCGTCATAGCACCGTGATAGCACGTATGACGGTCATGGGCTTCCTGTAGGTTGGTAGCAACAGAAAAATTGAACAGCCAATGAAAATCATCGACACATTCCAAGCAAACAGTTGCGGCGTGTTGAGCAGCTGAAACGATGTCGGCGGCACTAGAGTTTAAGTACTCCACATTATTCATTTTTGTATGTTTAGGAATTAAATATTGTGTTAAATATGTTATAACGTACCTAACACATCATATTAATTTTAGTGGAAGTGAATCATGTTGTTATCGTTATGAGTTCGTTTGTAATATAAGGTTACAATGTCTTGCAAATACATCGCAGATTTGTTATGAATTCAAACCTCTCCGTCGCATTATCAATTTCATTGAAAATTACTTCAATGCACATTAAACGGTATTAGTTCCGTTTACGTTATATGTATGAGATGACGTGCTGGTTATTCATTACACCTAAGGTACCTAGGTATTAACATAATGCAAACTTGTGTAACTTTTTAAGTTCCTTTCTATATTGGAACTCTTTCGAAATTGTCATATACATGAGCCATCAAAAAGTTCGCAGAGTTATTCAAGTGTGCCTTTGAAAGTATCAGTCGAGTGGGCTGTGCAGCTGAACGGCAGCTGAAGTTTTATACGTCCACCTACAGTACATTGCCACAGTAGAGTGCGTAAATTGCATAGGATTATAACAGCAAATCCTAAAACGACCAGAACACTTTATCATCGCAACTCTTACCGTCATTCACGGTTGTCTTAGCAAACAAATATATAAAGAGCGAAACTAACACACGTCAATAAACCTACCGTCTATTATATGAAGGCGTACATTCATGGCTATCATACTGTCTAGGTAACTCAAGTTACAATAATGACAATTGTGAATTGTTAACAATAAGCATTTTTTAGAATTTATATTAAATTCGTGTGCGATAAAAATTCTATAATGCTTTAAACAGTGAAAATATAAGTAAATAATCGAATTTATCTTCTTTAAA
This sequence comes from Ceriagrion tenellum, assembly GCA_963169105.1. Classification (NCBI taxonomy): domain Eukaryota; kingdom Metazoa; phylum Arthropoda; class Insecta; order Odonata; family Coenagrionidae; genus Ceriagrion; species Ceriagrion tenellum. The sequence goes on along the minus strand of OY720632.1, from coordinate 55,814,495 downwards.
GAACTAAGATAATTTATTCTCCTGTAATAATTAATCGTACTGCTTTGTGAAAGTCATTCATAAACTCAAAGTTAGTAAATTGGGCATGGACTACTGTAATTAAATATTTATTCAACGTATTCGCACGTATATCCGATACCTTATGACGCCTATCACCTTCAATTTCGAGCGTGATACGCTATGACGGCGGGAAGGTGATAAAAAGTGCTATCACGGTTACATAATCGCTGCTATCGCCCTCCGTCATACGTATGACGTTGCCCCTGGCAACGACGTCGCTCTCACCCCTATCACAGTTACATAATCGCCCCGCTGGAAGAAGTTTCTATCACTGTGTGAACCACCTTGGTGTGAACCATAACAATGTTCTGCTACCAAAACAAAAACGAAACGAAATATAAATTTACGGCAGAATGTAAACAAACCAGCGCTATGATGTGAACAGACTCATTACTACAATTATTACCTGTGCGAAATCATTATAATTCATTTAGATAACAATTGTGCGTCTTTATACCAATGTAAAACATATTTATACGACAACAATCGTAATATGCTCGAGTTAATTACTCTGAAGCACCTCACGTGATGCAGTAGTCACGAAAACTAATATGCACTAGTAAATTGTTGACGAGGCTTCCTGCTGGACACATTCTTTAAAATGGGCTGTATTCTCATCGAGTAATCATCTAAACCCACATGAACAGTACTAAGGCCAGAGGAATTTAAAAATGCAATTGTTACCCTCAAAAACAGTCAATACACACACAACGATTTATGCACTTTATAAAGCTGTGAGGCGTAGCATTGATGAAACGAGATGAAGAAGAGATGATAACTACCTTACGACGCTCGAAACCACAGTAATCATCTCACTAACTCTTCCTTTTTCGTTGAATAAAACACTCATGAAGCATTACGGAGTACCACAACACGGTGTCGTGGACTTAGAACAAATAATAAAAATGCTCAGTTTGATCCAGCAACAGTACGACACGTCGCATCCGCCAGCATTGAGAAAAGCAATTCCACAAGTATCTTTGGTATTTTCGCCTAAAATCTCCGTAATGGCTTCAGGTTATCACCCGAGGTGAGCCTCTTGTGACAGACCGCCATATTTAGTAGCGCCTATAAACAAGGCGAGAGTGTTTAAGAATCAGCTACTAAAATAGTGGCTCACTTGGCGCTGCTGAGCTTAGTAGCAGTCTATGAATACGATTTTCTTAGTTGGCGACTAGTTTGTGCGCTACTAAGCCGATAGTAGCTCACTAAGGAATCTATGAATACGGCCGTATGAGATTAGTCGCTTTGAATCTGAAACCCAAGTACTTGCTACTCTATCTATCAGACTAAAATATTAAGAAATTATCAAAGAAAATTACTTTTTGTAACTACACTGAATAATATGAAAAACTAGAAGGGATATTTCAAATACGAAGGTAGATGAATGTATAGGGCTTAGAGTCCAAAACGACTATAGGAAATGACCAGATAAAGCTGCCGGACGCCCACCATCCACTACGCGAGTGATGAAGAGTTACATTAGTGAGTGACAGGCATTAACCGAAATCCTTATGTACCTACGGTCAAATCTGGAACACAGTGAATGAGTGAATTTACCTGGGTCCTCTACATGGGATAAAATCGCCTTGAGTTATCGTCATTCCAGATGGCCGTGTTACAATCCATGGGAAGATAACATGTCACATGAAAACATGTGAGCGTGAGATGCACGCATGAAATAAAGCAGAACTATCCTTGCAGAAAGGCACTCGTACTTTAGGCTGAGTCTTAAATAAACGGAGAAAAAGAGGAAAAATGGTTTTTATACCTCACGCGTATTCATGCTCCCAACCTACGATGGTGCAGTAACTCTTGAATTGATCATCGATGGGATAATGGTAAAATAACACAAGGTAATTTTTCATATCCAACTGGCAAGGCTTGAATCGTTCCACTTGCAGTCCATGTCTACGTAATAAAAAGAATATCTCATGCAGTCAACAAAACAAGTAATAAGTAAATACGTAATTCACATCACGCACTTCTGATATCCATCCAAATTTTAGTGATAAATATTCATAATCCCTTTTGGGAAATACGTGAAAATAATAAATAGAGTCACTTCAGCTCCTGACGTAGCACACACCAGAACAGCAAAAAAAAGACCACAAACCATTAAGGTACATATACCACCATGCATATTATCACTGATCGATTAAAATACTATTCCCTCAATCAGCAAGCATACTCAACTATAAAAACTAAAATATGGTATCATAATTGCTATGTATTGCATTTTTTAAAAGTTTCTCAACGAAATATAGACGGCACCTGTAATGAATGAGATTGAGATGAATTATCGATAGTTTAAAATAAATATTCAGTACATTATTACGTACATTTTTTATTTCAACTATTCACGAATAATGGATTGATTGACATTTTAGTGTTTGTATATTAAAGCCACCCTTTTAGGTGAAAATTATTTTTCCTCCTGTTATTATCCTATTAATGAAACATATCCTTGGAATGGAGTCGTACTGATTTAAGAGCAACTCTAAAATTTGGTAATTCCATAAAGGGAGCATTCCCATTAATCTTGATTGTTTTTAGGTGTTTAGCGGTTTGACGGAGTAAATTGGGAAAAAAATATTTCAGATACTTGGTAATATGGGGATATATTGGTGAGACAGGAGACTAATCCAAAACTTATACATTGTCCATAGGGCACAGGTGAGGGTGGCTGACAATAATCAGGGTGGGCAACTATAGGACGCGGGGGCAAGGCAAGTTTGTCTGTTGTCCACTTTGATTTTTAACATTTACGCTCATGAAGTGGTAAGACAGGCCGAGGAGAGAACTTGATGAGGGAATCAAATTAGTAGGGCAGCTGATAAAGTCTGTTAGATTCGCGGATGGTCAGGTGTTGGTGAGTGGATCTTCGAAGGGACTACAGGCATTGGTAGATGGTTTAGAAATGCAGAGCGGGATATTCGGAATGAAGATCAATTACTTATATAAAAAAAGTTATGAGATTCTCTAGGACAAAGAAAGTGAGGCTGGTTATTAGAGCACGAGGGAACAAACTAGAGTAAGTAGATCACTTTAATTACTTGGGTAGAACGCTAGAAGAAAATGGACATAGTAGCTGAGACATAAGGAGGAGAACGACGCTATGGAAGCGTATAGTAATGAAGAGAGCTGATGACGTGGCTCTTGGGTAAGGATGAGAAGAAGAGGCTGGTGAAGAGCTTGATCTGGAATTTAGCGTTGTAACGTGGTGAAACCTGGATCCTCAGAAAGGAGGACGAGAGTAGACAGCAGACGTTCGAGATATGGGTAATGAGAAGGATGGAGAAGGTGCGGTGGATGGAGAAAAACTAACGAGGAAGATCTTGGGAATGTGGGCGAGGATAAGAAACTTCTGCGTGAAACCAGACAGTAGTGGAATTAGGCAGTAGAGAAAGTAGGCAGAGTTGGTGGATGGAGAAATTTATTAGAGACGATGGGTAGCACAAGACAGACAGACGGAAGCATGTTAGATAAGCGAGGAAGGGGAAGAAAGTGAACAGGAGTTATGGACGGAATGATGAAGGGTAGACCCCTCAGGCGAAAAAAGAAACACTACGAATACAGGACCCTGAGAGAGTAGAAAACCGGGAGGAGTTTCTCTGACTTTCAATAAAACCTACGTTTTACCGGTAGAATACTTTTAAGGAAAATTGGTCAGAAGTTGGAAATATTTACACACAGGACAATAAATTAATCCGCTAGTATTTCTCTTGTCTCATCTGATTAGACTTCTTTCGCGCAATGAAATACTATACTTGACTCAGGGAGGCTTACAGATTTATCAGCCTCAATCCCCTTCGGTAAACAGCACGCATAAAGCGCTGAAGAGCGAGAAATCACGCTCAAAGGCACGAAAGTCAGAGAGGAGTCGGGAGGTAGATGACGAGGAGAAGCAGGAGAGAGGTGGTAGTATTGCGAGGCGTAGGGCGTGCAAGCGAGGCATGAACTCCTCATACATCCAACTCATTTGCGATGTGAAACACGCACCCCTCACTACTGCAAATAAAAAAAATCACGATTACCTTCCATCCCCTTCCTATTGAGCTTTCGTCCGGCCGCGAGTGTTCAGGGTGAAGTGTGAGGCAGTGAGCACTGGGTGGAGGGTTAAGGAGAGGAGGGCGAGGGGTAAGCTAGTCGTCAAGTGCCTTCTCGAGCCACCCTCAGCCGCTCTATGTATATATACTATGTGCCTAGATTCCAGTGTTTATTCCACGGTCCTCTGAACTCCTCCCCACGGCTCCCTCTTTGGATACTGAAGCAGTTACAGCCATGCGCTCCATAGCGCTCCCCTGTCGATCCATATTCCTATTCCCCTCACTACAACTTCTTCATCTTCGCCATTACAGCAGTTTGAGCGAGATTTATCACTTAACTTTTCTTGCCATGATCAAGAAATTGTTCAAAATTTAATTTATAATCTAAGCAGCTTAAAAAGTGATAGGTAAACATTATTGTCAAAATTTTATTTTAAGGCTAAAATTTTCAGACAAAATGACATTTATTTAAGATTTTCCCTTTACTTGATGTATTTTTTCAAGCTGTACACTGAAAATGACTTCGTCAGGATTTTTGTATTTTCATACAAACAACGGGATTTTACTGTTTTATGAAAAGAACTTTGGCAAGTCAGAATAAATTATATTTTACAAAAATAATTAATAAAACATACGGTCTTCGAAACGTTAAATTTTCAGGTACGTACGATCAGTACGTTCGAACTTCTTGATTAAAAAAGTAAAACCTTTTTAGCTCACACAGCTTCAGCATATCCTCAGGAAAATATTTTTTCATCGTAATTATAATAATTTGTCTTTATTTTTGAGCGAATTTAGGACTCTACCGTCCTCTTTCATACAATTAACTCGACTTTGACTAAAACACAAATCCATGTCCTGGGCAGCGAATAAACTACCCAGGCGGGATTCGAACCCGCGACCCGCAGGCGATGACTTTACCCCACCGCCACCGGCGCCATATATACCATACTGTTGAACAGTAAAGGTCTAATATTTTGGTATCATAGGATAAATAAGATTTTTTTACGAGACTAAATTCTATAGATTTCATGATGAACTGCAGAAGTTCCTGAAACAATTTAATGGACAAATCGCCGCCGTAACCTTTACAATGGAAATGGAAAGGACCAATCGCCTACCTTTTCAGGACATCCTGGTTGAGAAGAAAGAAGATGGGTCTTTGGGACATTCAGTATTCCGCAAAAACACCCATACTGACCAAAGTCTTCACGCAGACTCCCATCATCATCCTCAACAGAAGACCGCAGTCATAAAAACATTGTTCCACCGAGCATGCTCTCTATTTGACGCTGCTTCCATAGACAAAGAAAAACAGCATCTGTTGAAAACCTTTCAGATGAATGGCTTCCGGCGAGAAACTAGACTCATTACAACGAAAAATGACGAGCAGAAGAAACTGACAGCCCTTGAAAGGACCGCCGACAACTCAGGCGACGAGAGCCCTAAAGGGAAAAACCTAGAGGATACGCTATCATGCCGTACGTCGCCGGAACCATAGTAAAGAAGATTCGAGAGCCCTCCGCAATTACAATGTCACGACGAGGTTCAAATGCGTAACGAAAACAGCAGACATCCTCCTCAATTCCAAGGACCGCATCCCCGCAGAAATACCGAGACATTCGGAGGAATATACAAAATTAAGTGCAGATGCGTCCACTCCTACAGCGGCTAGACCTCAAGAGCACTGAAATTCCGGCTTCAAGAACATATGGGAGCCGTGAAAAATCGACAACTCCGCCATTCGGCGAGCAGAACATCAGTTGAGTGAGCCCACACATAACACTGACTTGGACAATACCACATTAATGAGATAAGGAGGCCGCTATTTCCCTAGAATCATACGGGTAGCAATAAAAATAGCAAAAAGGCCGAAAAAAACTTCAACTGAGAGGACGGCTACACTCTCGCTACCGCGTGGAAACGGGTCTTCAGTAGAATGGATCAATCAGGACACAACCTCTACCCGAAGCCGCCAGAATGGATTATTATTAGCATTAAAGTAGTTCAAAGTAGTATTAAAGGACGGTTCAAACCCTGCGTCGATACTTCAGCGGACCTGAAGATGCCAACTGGAACGCTGGCGAAATATTATCCATAAAAATGGATGGAAGCGGAAGAAGACCGGGAAAACTATCCTCTTCATCTCAAATACTCTGCGGAAGCCTTCGCGGAAAATATAAAAATATGTGCCAGAAATATTACTATTCATAATTCTTTAAATTTGTTGAAACTAAATTATGTGATTTCAAGCAATTATTATTAATCTCATTAATATGCAGGTCACAAGTAGGAAGGTAACTTGGTGAAACAACGAATCGCCTTTTCTTGAAGAAAATCCTGGACTCAACTATTGGCATCAGCGGGCGAGCCGTTGAGAAGAAGCTTATCAATTACAAAAGTCCTTTCAAGGATAATTCATATGCATCCGGTGCAATTCTTCCTGATGATGATGCTTAGGTGTCAACTCTCGCTGGATTAAAAAAGTAATGACTTTTTAAAAAAGTATTGTCTTTCCTTAGCTGTCCTCGAGAGAAACTACTCTTTTACATGCTACATTTATTCTACGAGAAAGGCAATCTCAATAGCAGTTCAAAAAGCATAAAAGATTGATATTAAGTATTAAACACTCACTTACCTCGCTTCGAGAGTAACCTTGAATATTTGAAATATTTGAAAGACTTACTTGTTTAGAAACAACTGAATAGGTCGCGGAACCTCCCCATATACAATGATTAAGTAAGTAAAACTCTATATCCTTGAAAAGCGCATTAGGCCCCAATCAATGAACCCTCAAACCTGAGAAAACCACTGAGAAGTACCTTGAAACACACTTGAAGTACACTTAAAATCATACAATTTAGTTTCGAACCACTGAGTAAGGTAGTATGCAGTGAATTTTCTAACTCTAATCCAATGCAAAAAAATGCAGTATACCATACGCATAAGAGACGGCTAGAGATATTCCACTAAGCTGAATATTTTAGACTCGCATATACACTTCACTTCCCCAAGCACATCTTCGAAATGGAATGTGATTCTTCCTCTCGCGGCGCCATCAGTCCGCCTCGAAGTCACCTCATGAAAATATTTCCTAGTAACCGAACCATCGAACATCGCGCCACCTCTTCCTACTCGCCCAATACCCTGTGATACAGCTTCAGACTTTTTCCACTCACTATTGCGAACGTATTAGAAAACACATTTTAAACTCGATGGCTTCCACTGAGTCGCAGAGACGGTAGTGAAGGTTAATCGGGCTCTGATCCGCGTAGTTTCGGTGTCGTAGACCACAGTTTCGACAGCATTACAGCTACTTTCTTCAGATATCTTCAGATACCTTCTTCAGATATCTGTAATGCTACCGAAACTGTCGTCTACGACAATGGAACTACGCGGAAGAGAGCCCAAAAACCTTCACTGCTATCATATTTTAGTCTCGCCCTACGAAGCAAAAAGAAATTACTCGTTCAGTGAAAATAATTCGTCCATGATAGAAAGCAAACTCTTTCCGATATCCAACAGATAATGCATTTTTCCTGCAGTATTTTAGTAGCTACATAACATTCCGCTATATTTACCGAGTATCGCAGGCCACCTAAAACTCATTAACACGATCTTAAGGCCTAAAGAATGACGCCTACCCCAATAAAGCTTGTCGATGGAGTGGAAGTTAACTAACGATGGGGAAATCTGGGACGTGAGTTACGACGAAATGGAAATAAGAATCGCGCGGAAGTAGAGAGCCTGCAAGAACCGCACCTAGTTAATTTTTCATATTATACTTCGCACCGACATTTCCTCCGCAGGTTTCAACGGCCTGATTAAAGTCTGCTTTATCCACTCCTGTGCGATTGACAAAGCTTTTTTTAATAAAAAAGTGGTCGTCGAGAGAATATTGGAACATAACATAAATGGCATTACGTCCAAATGATACACAATTTCGAATCAATCCTCTCCCAATGCAGTAGAATTATAAGCTTTTGGAGCAATAAAATGTAAACGATGCCTTAAGCTAAGCGTGTTGTATTTTTATTACTACTGTTTGAATTTCATACGAGTACATACAATAGTTCTAATATGCAGATAAGAATTTCAAGTCGCTCCGATTCACACGACCACTCCCTTAGGACCCGCTCCCATCCGCGGGCTTTTCCCTAAAACCAAAAATCTCCACCGTGCTGAAAAATCTTTCCTTCTTTCAATTCCCACCCACCTCCACCCTTATCACCTTTCACAACATTTGAATAATTTTGAATCGGGGAAAAAAAGGCTCCCTCGGAAACGTTTCGCCTGAGAACAATAGTTTTAGAGATGCAATAAAACATAACAAGAGACGACATTTAAAACACAGCTTGCCAACAATATTATGCGAGTGCCATCGATCCATAAATTTCACCATCAAGAGTTAAAGGGAATATACGTCGAGGTATCAATTCCTATAAATTACTCCAATTTTTAAAAATAATAATAATAATAATTTTATTACAAAGTTTACAAGTTTTACCAAAGTAATAACAAATATATAAGGAATAAGACGGTTTGGTCCTGCTAAACCTTTAAAGGCTACTCAGCAGGTGCCATATTTTAAATTCAGTGACCGGATATAAGTTCAACGAAATGAATAACATGAAATAACGTTCATAACATTTTTTAACAATAGTTATCCAAAAGCAACTCAAAAATAGTTTGCAATACAAAGTTTGTTTACAATCCAAAACATACAAAGTTTTAAAAATATAATTTATATCTTTTCTTGAACAATACCAGTAGCAGTAAAGCGAAAAAAATATAGATATATATATTTAAAAATACAGGAAATATATCTCAATTACATTGCATGTGTTTTACTACGTACAAGAAATATTGTCCTAATTATATAAACATAATGTCGCAATTATATACATATTATGTCCCAATTATATAATTATTATAATCCCAAGTATTTCATATATCATTTTCATTATAATTTCATACAACCAATGTCTTAATTGTAACTTTAACACTGAGATTTTTTCTATCGATTGTATTGACTGAGGTAGGTGATTTAACAACTTGGGAACTGTATGTTCTCAAGTTCTCTTACCGTGGACATTGTTGCATTTGGGTACCTTATATTTCTCAGATTTTCGGAGTCCTATATCATGTTGAGCATTCCTTACTGTTTTAAACCTATTGCTGAAGTGGTTATCACATATTACAACATATTGAAATAAATTAGTTAAGGGAAGTATGTTTAGGTTTTTATAAATTGTATACACATTATTCTCTGATGGATCCAACTGAATTACCATCTTATTTTGAATTTTTCCCACATTTGTCAATAAATATTTGTTTGTTGTACCCCAGATTGTTATTCCATACTGCAATAAGGATTCAGCAAGACCCTGTTAATCATTTTTTTCAAGGGAATGGGCAGGGTGTATTTCAGATATGATAACTGATATAAAATGTATCTTAACTTGTCACACAAGGAATTTAAATGTGATCTAAATTCAAACTTTTCATCTAGTGTCAACCCTAAATATTTAAAATTGTTAACTTGAGAAATTAAGATCTTAGTAATACAAGTTCTAACAAATAAGTATTTTTAAAATTCAGGGGATGAAGAGGATGTGCCAAATATCATTATTATATACTAACAAAAGGGTAAACTATTACACTATTTACAATAGAACACCCAAATGAACGTTGCTGCCCATCATTTTCCTTGAACCATTTTCCCAAAAAGCGAAAAGTTCTCTTTATTCTCAAAATACCATTTCCATGAGGTTATCTCTACTATCGATCACGCATGCCCTTAAAAAAACAGCGCACGGATCGCCTCCGCTCCATTCATATCCACGATTGGGCGCCGCTTTCTCTTCCAACCGACACTGATTAGATTGAATTTCATTTCAGTTTTCATGCCGACGAAGTGAATGATGAAATTACTTCCTACGTCGTCGGCTCGGGGTTTCCCGCGTCCCCATGCATTCAACACTCTCTTCCTCTATTATCACGCCCGCACAAACCTCTCCATTGAATTTTTCCTATATTTTTAAGTTACACTCACAAAACACACTTCACCCGGATCCCATCTCCCTTTCTGTTTCCACGCTCGCAATTACGCGCGGCGCGGCCCCGAATCGGGGTTCTCTGGAATTTATATTATTACATTTTATTCAAAGATGCCACAACATACAATTTTCCCTTCCCTCTGCCATTATTTGTCTTTCGTGAATGTCGCTTCCGAAGTCAGCGGTGGAAAAATGGTTTTTAACTTTCTTTCATCTCACTGAGTTTATCATCATCTGTCCGGAAATGAATGAGAATGACGGTCTAGCTATAATAAACACGTGCTCTCGAAGTTTTATCAACACTCCACCCGGTCTGAAAATTTTATAAAGTTAATTCCAGGTACACCTAAATACATATTTTTAAATTTCAGACGTATTTGGTTTAAAAAAGCATCACGCATCCAGGTTGATTAAGCCAAGTAGATGGCTGGAATCCACATCACCCATCATAATTTTACGCAGGAGGATTGCATCTGAAACCCTCCTTCTCACTCCAAGTGGAGTGAGCGTAAAAAATTTACATAAATTGGGGTATTTGGATGTTGTATAGACAGGACCATTATCCAGAGAACACAGCATCTGTATTTATTCAAGTGTCCTCTCTAACGTGACATGGTGTGGATTCAAGATCATGCTACCGTATCATAAAACAGGTCGGACGATTGTACGGTATGCTCGCACAATAGTTTTAGTAGAAAAATTGGGAATGATGAAATATCAGTCCGTTGAATATCAAAGGAGTGGCTAAAAAGTAAAAAAAAAGAGCAGAGAGACAATTGAGTGGAGGAATGCAGGAGAAAAAAGTAAGATCAATGGAAAATGTCATAGAAAACATGGAAAGAATTGAATTTTATGTTTTATTAAGCTCTTATGGATACTTAAAACCAGAAGAACGTTAATACCGGCCGATATATTAATGGATCCAATCAGTAGTCCAACTTTTTTTCGTAATGTGGGCTAATTCACCATATAAAATTCTGGGAAAATGCAAGTAGCAAAGGAAAAGAAATTTTGAGACCCATTCTCACAAAATCTACTCCTAGGATGTAGCGTTCGAACCTCAGGCGTCTACCGTTCTAGTTCTACAATTCAGACTCTTCGTTCCGTCATTATAGTTCTTAACGAAGTGTGCGATCACTCTGCATTTTATTACCTTCATCCGCACGAATTCTTTCTTTGCTCTCTTTCACAAAGATTTTGCATTCATTCTTTTTCTTTCTGTAAATCTCACATGCCTTAGTACGCCCCTCCTCAGATTTGGCAGCAATCATATCCTTGTACGCCTCTTTCTTTTCTCTGACTGCAATTTTCACTTCTTAATTCCACCAAGCATCACCTTTTGTTCTTCCTACCACTCCTTTTCCACATACACTTTCAGCACATTCCACAATCACTCCTTTTAAACACTTCCACGCATCATTTACGTTATTCTTTCTGATATACTCCTCCCATTCTCTCTGCTTCAACGATAGAGCATCCTCAAACTTGCATTCATACCGCATTCTTACCTCGCTGTCTAGCAACCTTTCCACTTTTACTCTCAACTGCTTACGCGCAACATTCTTCCTTGGCACCCACTTTCTGCCCAGATTCACTTTGGAGAGTACCAAATAGTGGTCTGTTCCACATTCAGCACCCCTCATCACTCGCGTGTCCCACACTAACTCTCTCAATCTGTCAATATACACAATAAAATCAATCATGCTTTTACAATCGCCCCTTTGCCAAGTATTCATATGCATTCTCTTATGTTTAAACCATGTATTCGCCACAAGCAAACCTTTTTCCAAGCACACACTCACCAAGTTTTCACCATTATCATTCACTCGGGGGTCACCAAATGGTCCAACCACTCTCTCAGATGCATCCCGCCTCACACCAACCCACCCATTCATGTCACCTAGTAAAATTATTCTATCGCCAGGATCACAATCATTCAAAACCTCTCTCAGTTTTTCCCAAAACTCATCTTTCACACAGTCACTCTCTCCATCCACTGGTGCATAGGACGCCACAATCACAGCTCTCCTAATACCTACTTTCATGCGAACCCAGAGCAATTTAGCGGATACTAACTCGTACTTCCTTACCAGCAACTTAGCTCTCTCATTAAGAATGAGTCCTACACCTTGACTGCCCTGTACATTATCTTTAACTCCTGACCACAATGCCAGACTACCGCCATCTAATGTAACAGCATCCCGCCCCTTACGCTTAGTTTCACATACACACAAAACATCCATTCGTCTCACTTTCATTTCATTCAGCAACTCATGCTCCTTTCCATACACTCCTCTCACATTCCAAGTACCGAGAGTCCAATTTGTTTCCTGTCTGTATCTTGATGGGCCAACCTTATTCAGCTTCCGTCGCCCATCGTGGCTTCGGCTGTCCGAGGCAACATTTTGACGTTTAGCAGTAAGTTGTAATAGAGTATGCAAGGTTACCAGCCTTCGCAGTACCCGCACCACGCGCAGCTTTCCCTGCTAACGGTTACGGCGCTCTACCGGTCAGTTTTGGCACATTTTCGCCATTATGCCACAAGAGAAACCAAAGCATAGTAATACCCTAGGCCCGCTTTCCCTATTCTGCTTAAGCTAGGATTCCTTCTGAAAGGACTACCTTGAGAGCCAGCATACTGTTGCCCGCGACCCACCACTAGGAGGTATATGCGGTGTACTGACACACCGGGTCACTATGAAATGTAATCATCATTTCAAGTTCCATACTTCCTATCTTTAGCGACCGTGGTTTCATAACGTCAACGACCTTTGCAAACAATCCAATGGCTCTATGACATTGAGTTCATACGTCAAAACCACAGTCGCTGACATTAACCATGCGTGTAAGTAACACACCGATAAATCATTTCATGTGACTTCTGCTAATTCAAAAGAGTAAATTACATGCCGTGGAATCTTCTACACTTCCCGTGCGTTGCCCCAGAGCTTAAAGGTCTTTTCGGGTTGAGTTGTTCGGCAAACAGAGGAGGTTGGATACGCACTTCAATTCTCTCCTTGCGTCGGATGTGTATTCTTTAAATTTAAGGTTGGGTACGTGTTTCACGGGTGAAGTACGGTGATTAGATGCGTCGCTTCGTTGCTGATATTTCTGGTCTCTTGGATCACCTATCCCTGTACCTCTTCTCCCACTCTCTGCATCAAGGGAAAAGAATTTAAGGACGTTGAGGGAGCGACGGGAAGAGGGGCGTTGACGGGAAATGGATGAGTAAGCTAGCATTCCAATTGAGAGAGTATCGGATGGGCGTCCAGAGAATGCGATGCCTGAATGAATTTTTTGCGGCAGCGGAAAAGTTGGTGAAAGACGATAAGGAGGGTTGTCTATCTTCTCCTCACCGCTACAGGAGTCTGGAGAGTGGTTTGGAAGGGCGAGGGAGTAGAAGGTAATCGTGTAAAGGGGAGTAGTGGATGGATACGAAAGGAAGAGAAGAAAGGTGTGAGAAGTGACGCATTTGAGCGTGTTTCAAACAGTAATTTACTCTCCTACCCTCCTCTTCTTCTTTGGGCGTTACATCTCTCCATGGGTTTTGAACTTTTTAACATTGAACGCCTGTCATCTTGTACCTTTTGCAAGATCCTTCGAGTTGGATATATCATAAACCAAACCGAACAGGTGACGGTACAAACACGAAAATTTCGAACATGGAAGGAATTTGGGGGATAACGGGAGAGAGAGATAGACGACGGCGATTGGTCCATGCACTGGACGATTATTGGCATAATCAATCTATGCTTATATCGCTAACAATATTTTTTTCGTCCCACCCTACGGTAAGATAAACTTAACAGTACTTAAACGAGCACCTGAATGTCGAATTATGCGCGATTTCTGCATTGTTTATTTTGAACCAGAAAAAAAACATACTTTCATGCGAGCAGAAAAGGACGACAAACAATGAAACTAAACTCTAATCAAATTAAACCAGAATAAACATTGCATATACAGCACAACTGCAAACGATGTTTGTATCTTCCGCTTAGAGGCAATGGAATTGAGCCCCAAATGGCGAACACTCGACTGGATGCGGTTACCAATTTCTTAAAATCCAAGGGCTCCGTCCCAAGATGCCGAAGAGATGTGTGATAATTGGTGAGGTAAGGGAGGCAAGATAGCCTTGAGACTTAGTCGAAAATGAGAAAAGTTTGATGAGTCGGGCGGAATTGAGATAGGCGAGGAAGGAGAGAAGGGCAGCTGCTGGTAAAAGAGAGGATTGAAGAGGGAGAATACGAGAAGTTGATAGATATTTTGGAAGGAGAGAATCAAGTTAAGAACTGAGGCGAGGAAAACAAGAAGGACGGAAGCATTGAGGAGCCTTCAATTCACCGCAGGCCGACTGTTCGGGCACTTCCGGATGAGTGAACGAAAGCTGGGAACGTCCAAAAGGCAGCAGCTGGGGAAAAAAGGCCAGAAAGAATTTCGTGAGAGCGATATTGTGCAGAAGTAACAGGATGTTTTTACAACTTGAGTAAAGAATGAAAAGAAAGAGACTAAGGCTGTAAATATAGAAACGTAAAGATTCCTTCCTTCGCGAAAAGTATACTAACATTCAGCGGTCGAGTCATCTTTGTAGCAAATGAAACACGTTGACATGAAATAACGAAAATGAAACAATGGAATATGGGCAACAAATATGAACCTTGAATGAGGGACGTAAAAAAATTTTAGAGTCTTCAGCATTTCTCCAAGATTCACTCTAGAAATACATTTTTTTAAATTAGCATTCAGTAAACCAATTCGTTTGACTCAAATGGCTAATAATAAGTATTATTGAAATTGTGGTCTGTGAGACATCAAAAGGCTAATGTCATCAAAATAATACATATTGTCAAGTAAAAATAATTCGTACATGAAGCCATTTTTCCCCAAAAAACAAAAGCCAATTTTACCGCCAACAAACAGTACTCTGACGATGAATGATTAATATATGACATTAAAGCTGCCCAAAAATGAATATTTGTCTAATCATAGCCGTTTCTATTAGACAAGAAATTTAGATCAAATGGAAGACAGCACATCCCTTGCTAATATTTGCTCATCAAATGCGATCACATACTAGCGATTGAATATACATGTATGTTCAGGGCCGGCTCTAGGCTTTTTGGCGCCCTAGGCGAAAACAAATTCTGCGCCCTCATTAAAGAGAATTCCGGAGGGTCTGGGGGGTATGGAATTTTGGAAAAATGTTTTTTTTTTATATTGGTATTAGAAAGAATTTTATTTTTTTAACCTTTGATTAATGACTGGGATATGTAAACAAAATTAATGTCAACGTTACATAAAATACATATACTTTAATGTCCACAATGTATTATGTTAGTTGAAAAACTATTTCTAACAATGGCTTTGCATTTTGTCTTTTGTTTTGACGACTTATAGGTTAATAATTATAAATCTAAATTAGTATTAGAAAAGCTACATAACACGCAGTTTTACATTAGGTAAATATTATTATAGATAAATATTAGGTAAATACGTCTACAGCATTATGTACAGTTCACTCAATAACAAACAGAAACTCACAGTTACGTTACAGATAGTTTTTCTGTTTTTATAGCACTTAAAAAATACACAAAGGGTACTTGATGTCGGTTGATGTTAGATTATTGCTTTCTTAACTACGGTCTCAAAGTCACTTTGAAAATCTGATTAACAGTATTTATACTCCTAATGGTACTTTTCTTACTTTCTGCTTAGCAAATTCTTGTATGAGGGCTTCCGAGTCTGTCTTGCTATCTCGCTTTCAGTAGAAATTGTCGCCAGACCCAGAAGTCTCTCCTGGCACATTGTACTACGCAGATAGGTTTTAATTAGCTTAAGTTTTGAAAAACTTGTATTTTGTAATGACAATTTAAATAAAATAAAATAAAATACCCTTCACCTTTCACTACCTACTAATTCTTCTGCCTAAGCAAGTGGGGCGCTGAAGTACTAAATTTTTATTTATTTTATGTTTTGAAATCCTCAAATAAATAAAAAAATCCTCAATTTTCCGCCCCCCAAAATTTTGCGCCCTAGGCGGCCGCCCAGGTTGCCTATATGGACGAGCCGGCCCTGTGTATGTTTCACCTTTACTTATACTGAGTTCTCGTTTTAGGGGAATTAAGGTAAAGCCCAAAATGATGCAAGTAGGAAAAGTTGCTACACAAGAGCTTTCACCCAGTGTTAAAACATCACTCCAATTACATTAGCTCTCAATTAAGAGTTCTTGATGAGTAGTAACTCAAAGGTGGGACATTCATTTTGCTCGATTCCGGTTATTTTTCTAGGTTGACATTTGACGTAGTATTTAAATTTCACCATTAGATGTCTCAGGACAGATACTTTGACGTAGTCTTAGTGCCTTAGTGAGGGGTTGCCATTGCTCTTATTACTTCCAATTTCCACTCGTAGGTCTCGGAAGAAGTACTACAGTCAAATACAAAGGCTAAAATATCCATAAGGACTTTAACTTTCTCAATTGAAAATTTCCTTTTCGTAATACAATAATTCACACTCTGACAAAATACGGTATTTTCCGCTTATCGCCTTACAGTAACTTTCCGTCCACTCCACCCGAGAGAGAAAAATACAAAAAAGAATGTACGAACAAAGAATATCATTCTGACAATAAGCTGTAATCGATTTTCTAGGCCAAAAAAATATAACCCTTCTGCAGGATGTATCCGACGATAAGTTAAGATTTGACCCCTTACGTATGCACATGATGTGGATAGCAGAATGTTCAACACAAAAGTTCAAGAAGAAACCTTTAATAAATCACCATCAAAAGAAGAAAGAATTAAAAAGAGAGCAGTGGGAGGCTGCATACTTCCCGTCACCCCCTAAACACACTCTCCGGAAGAAACCCATGAGTGAATGTTACCTCGTAAGTGACAAACGATTGGAAAGGGAATGAAGAGAAGGCATGTAGAGGGAGTTAACCTTCCCAGCAGGACTGCCATCAATGGGAAATTGAATTCAAGACAGTAAATGACCCTTAGTCATTCGTTCATAGAAACGGACAAGGAAGCTCAGGAAATACTTTTGTATCACAAGAACATAGGTATAATAGCTTTCTTCAATAAGGTAAGATGGGAAAGAAAGGTTAGAAAAAGAATCCCACTTAAAGAAAGATTTTTTTTTCAAAAATACATTTGAAAGGCAAATAAAATAAACACAGAAGAAGCCACAAATTCAAACATTAATACAATATCTGGATGTTATCAAGTCGGATTCACTTGTTCTGCTCTTTAGTTAGACTTAAATTTGGCTTAGTGAAGTTTATGAGAACTAGAAACAGATTCTAGAACGGTTTATTTTGGTTCTTAACACAAGGAAAATAAAATAGAAATAACATTAGCTACCAATTCAACAAAGCCGAAAAACATCTGAGGGTAATCATATCGGATTACATTTTTTTGCCAATTATCTCACACACTGTGTTTTCCTGGCAGGAGAAACTGGGGCATTTCAGCCTATCTCAAAGCACATCCCCAGGACAACATCCTCTCCTCTGGCTGATCAGGTGCTTTCCAGCCAAATGACATGTGTGAGGTGTTTTTCCGCTACTTCCGTTTAACGTCACACCTGGCACTCCATTCACCTCAAAGAGCCCTATCTGACTAACTCATGGGAACTCAGGACGGCTGACGCATATTCGACTGTTGACATTTCAGTGAGGCTTAGGCGACGAGCTGTATTCAATTGATCAGCCTAGTTCGCCGTGAGCGATGAGAATCAAGGTGAATTTCTATCTATACAAATTGGAACGAAACGACATCATGTCGTTTAACACCGGCAATTCTGAACGGCTTCGCCTATTCCCGATGGCCAATTCGATCGTTCACGGCAGCTGTTCTCGAATTATTCTTAGCTTTTCAAGAGATGTACAAATACGTCAAGAGCACACTTATTTTCGTTTTAACACGTGCGAAAGAGTGAAGCGCGTTTTATTTAAATAACACATTTCAGAATACTAGAATACTAGAATCGAATCAATTTTGTTTATATCTTTAGCTTCATATTGTGTTCCCAGCAGTAATAGAAACATTCCATTCACGACAAGTCATTCACCAGACAGGTGGATTGGATATTTGGGGAGGCGACCGACGGCTAAGGCCATTTGCGCCATAGGGGATAGGTAAGGGTGGATAGAAACCCGGCCTTGGCCTGCTCTTAACGAAAGGCGCCAAGGGGACCATAGTTTAACGTCTCATCCAACAAACGGAATACTGTACTTGAAGTGCCCTCCACAAGACACCCAAGTAGGGATCGGGTTACCCCTGAAAAACATCCGCCTCTGCAGGGATTTGAACCCTGGCCGCCCATGTGGTAGGCGAGCACTCTAGCCACCACACCAACCCGATCCCCACAGGTGGTTGGAGCGCGAATCTGGAGTCAATGAGAGCAAATTTTAGTAACTTTTCAAGAAGTCGAAAAAAAGTCTTGGGCCACACTTTACTTAAGAACATCTATTTGTTAGTGGGAAATAGTCATAAATTTTGTAATATAATTGACACAATAACTATACTTTAAAATTATCATCTATTTAAGGCATTGTTATGACTCGGATTTATGGCGAAGAATTCGAAATTAAAGCTAAAATTGTACGAAAATATGTATTATTCATTCGGTGTGATACCTTCATATTTAATAGGAACCATTACAACAATACAAAACGTATGTTTTCTCGTTTGAGGGAAAATCTTTACAAATGCCATCGAATTATTTCGAAATGCATGGAGTGTGTCACAAGGCTACGTGTTAACGTACATACGTACCGTTCCCATACGCACCTACACATGCCGTTCCCTTTTCCAGAAGGCACAGCTTAAAGGTTTAATTCTTAGTGGCAAACCCGTTAAGCTGTCTTGAATATGATATTTCCATTCTGCTCAATCCTAGCCCACATCTTTTGCTACATTTACCCTCATACCCTTGCACCCGCACTCCCACTGGTGAGACCCGTAATAATCCTCTAAAGACCCTCAGCAACAAATTAATCCATGACTTTCTCTGTTAACTTCTCCCTCTTATGTCTTTCCCTCCATTCTCACGTATCAGTTTCATAGTTCGACTCTCATCTACTGCCTCGGTATTGCAAAACAAATAAAGCGCTATACTTCTAACTTGTTCATTACTGTAGCTTTAAACCCATAATCTTTCACGACCCACTCATTTCTAACATACTTGCCACCTGATAAGCAAATGAACTCGAATGGCTAAGTGGGAAGTGAGAAGATTTCCAGGTAAGATATCCCTTTCACAATGATCCTGACAAGTAAGATTTATAGCATAGCTTGTAAATTGTAACCTGATATTCTGTTTTCAGAAAGAAATTGCCAGCTCATCCATCGAGAAGCAAAGCTGCCATGATATCGGGTTTCACTCGGGAACTGGAGACTTGAGATGGAGGGTGAGAGGGATTCATGTTCTTTGCTTCGTATTAGTTACCGAAATATTCCTAGGAGGTCGCACTCGCCTGCCTTCCCATTTTGAACGAGATTCCCACTAACTCTCCGTCCTATTTGGCATTAAATAGATGGCAAAATTAGTGGGAAGACGCGCGACTTCAACAAACGCGTGATAAGACGCAACAGGTAACTTTCTGAGGGTCGACACTCAGTCTCCAGCGAAAAGCCTCGAGTTTCACTTCGAAAACGTCCGACATGAATTTATTTCAACGGCATAGTATATGCAGGAATTCCCAATACCGATCAATTGAATTATTCTGAAACCTGACGTACTTCGTTCAAGATTCCCATTGGCTAATGCGCCTTAATGATGAATACATGAACGTTTATGAATATTACACTTGATTCGCGAGTGTAATACACCACCGAGAATTTCTTCCATAATCCAACAGACATAATGCTCATGTAGTAAATGCAAAAACACGCAGACTCAATTACAATCTTCTTCGAATGCTGAAATACTATCCCAATAAATACACACTGACCACGTACCAAGAAACGTGTAAATTGCCTTATCAATCCCTCACAAATTCACCCACACGCAGTAATTTCGTATGACCACGACGTTGACAATATGGTTGACAATATGGCACACAACTTGCTGTAATTTGCAATAACATATTTGCAGTAATACTCTAGTTCCCCATGCGTCGTATTATGGCCCAGCAGAACTTTAGCAGTAATGCTTAAGAACTATTAACAGTACAACACTTCATACAAAATTATCTTCAGGTGAGAGGTAGATATGAAATCTTTAGCGAATCCCTTCAGTAGCAGCTATTGCTTTGAAACACATTGGAGTTTGATTCCAAAGAGTTAAAAACGATACAATGGCAAATGCGTTTCGCACGGCATAAGCTTCCCAAATAATAATGACAAAACACCTGGAAAGCTCCACACCAGAATGAACAACGAAAATCACAATACACTAGATGATACTTCACTAACCAGAGTTAGAAGCGATGAAGACCCAGCTCAGGAACAAACATCCCAACACAAACGACATGGCTGCAAGTTGATGACAGTCAAAGGGGGCCTCAGCTCAAGGTTGGTGCACAGCTTCTAGATGATCCCAACGCAACAGACAAATTCATAAGAATGATCTGCGTGTCTAAAATACGACGTCCTCCGAATAGAGCACTTCTGATCGAGATACCACCCGCGCACAGTCAAAGCCCCAAACAGTAATCACTACCGAAAGGTCAGCGACACAATCACTGATAGAAGGGCCTTGCTCAAGTCAACCCAAGTTGTCCACGTTTCCCCACCTACCCCACCCCACCGTACCCCTGCGTTCGCTCCTTGGCGGCCACGCATGCGCACAAGGCGAAGCAGACGGGGAGTTTTGAATGACTGCGATTGAGCAGGACGCCCTCGAGTGCCGGAGGCCGTAGGTTTTTTGCGCGTGAAACAAAAAGAACGGTCATATTACGATGAAGGCTGTCATTCATTCAGTAGAAAATTCGAGTGATGAGGAGACAAACAGACATTTTTTTAAAGAATGATCCTTGGCAAAGTACGAATGATTTGATCAAAAGTAGGTATGCATTTAAGACAAATAATAACCTATGCCAAAATTCTTACCAGAAAGTGAGATATTCATACTTCACCATTAATTTCTCCGTAAATTTATCATTACCCACATAAATAACTCTCAGTTAACAGGGATAATTATCCCTGTTCATAGTACCATTAGACGATTTATACATCGTAAAAGACTAGGATCTATAACGAATTCATTGTATGGTCCTTCATTTGTTCCGTCTTTAGGGTGCAGGGTATTCGTGAGTCTTTACACACGAATTTTCAAAATTATGTTTTAAAATTTAATCCTAATTGTTTATCATTGAAGTACAACAATGATGGTATTTATTAAAGCTTTAACAAGCAATTAAAAGGAAAATATTATATATATATATATATATATATATATATATATATATATATATATATATATATATATATATATATATATATATATATAGGAAACAAGGAAAATTAAAACAAAAAAGAAAAGTTTTGTGTAGAAATAGAATGACGAGGAAAAATGTAGCACGTTGATGAACTTCATGAAATACTGGAGGGATAGCTAAATTATGAGTAACTGATTCAAGACAGCGCAAGTAAGCGAAAATAAGGGAAAATCAGGATGGTCCTTGATGTGGAGGTTGAGGCAAGGTTCTCCTGTAATAATCGATAATGCCGATCAGCCAAGAGTTTGCACTGGTTGATGCATAGGTTGAGAAATAAGAGCAAAAGGATGTGAAACGAAACTTCATCACATAAAAGTAAAAAAATCAGATTTTCGAGACGATTGCAGAAGAATCAAATTTAATATGAAGAATCAAGATGCAATCTCAGCATGCTCCAAATCATTAGGCGAAAAGTTTCAACTACTTGCATGGTATTATGGGTGAAAATGAGCAGTGAACTAAATATACGATGAGGATAATTATGCAAGATAAAAGATACGGTCGTCAATGAGTTAACAGTAAACAGTGACTTGGACCCTTGATAAAAGGGAAAATACTGAAAAAAGCACTACACTTTCAGTTTTCCACACACAATAGATTTCATTAGACTGATTATGATGTTACTACATCATCTTCAACAGAATGCAGTGACATCGAATCATCATACTTGAAGATGATGAAGTAGCATAAAACTAGTAAAATAAAATCTTTTATGTGCGTAATCTTAAACTATTAAACTAGCAATATTTGTATACAAGTAGGTATGCATGTTCATATGTCGGTATGTGAATGTTATCGCAAAAACTATCGAAACGATTCTCCTGAGAGTCGGTGTCGATGACTTTCAAGTACGAGGAATCCATTGAACCAAAGACCCCAGGGCTGCAAGGTCCCCAAAGCCTCCAAAATGTTGCCCAATTTTGCTTGGAATCAGTACAGAGGTTTCTTTTTTGCTTTTTCAAATTACTTACAACCAAGATATAGGGTTTATATTTCCACCATCGGACGTCAGTAAGAATGATGTATTTAATTTTTGCAGTCCTTTTTGTAATACACATATTTTTCGCTTAAAAATTACATTTTCAGTGGCAAAATTGTAAATTTGTCTCCGATTTCAACAATAGCAGTGCATAGCTCGGAAAACTGAGCACAATGGAAATTTTCGCCACAGCTTGTCTTCACATAAGGGTTTGCAATCATTTCCTCGAAACTACCGAACCTAATCTCTATGATAGTGAATATTTTAGGGATTTTAGGGTATGAGGAATCCATTGGGCCGAGTTTAATTATTGTGAAAATCGCGCCGTTGGCTCAGAAAATATCAATGGTATCAATGACGACGAACGTTATAGGTATTAGTATGAAAATTAATTTATTACCATAACGACATTATTATGATAACGGGCTATTAAGGAGTTAACTGTGATAATGAAACCAGCGTTTAGTACAAAAGTGTCTCACTGGAGGGGGGCTTTTATCACCCAGTATAAAATCCACCCACTCTTTGTCTAAATGTAGGTTTTTATGTAATGATTTAATCAAAATCGTAATCCGGTCTACTCGAATGTTGGCATTTAAGGCTTTCACGGAACGAGAAATCGATAGGCCCCGTGTCCACAAAAAAAAAGTTATATGCTGATATACAAGGGTCAAACTTCCCATTACAGATGCATAGACTGCTGCTTCGGTTACTTTACTTTGACTCCTCTGCCACGTTTGATTTATTTATTCGTTCATCTACCTCTTCAAAGACTTCAGGGATGACCTCCGGAAGGACACAACTCTTATTTTAGCAGACAGTCACGATAAAATAATAATTCTGTACCCTTTTAATTTTCGAATAAACTTATTTAGGCCATTATTAATGATATGTTTAAAATTAAAGATACAATGAATAAAATGGTATATAAAATTGATTTCACTGTATAAATTTCCATAAATATTAAAAATAAACAATACAAATAGTGCACCGATAAATACTCGGTCCCTGGTACAATATGTAAAACTGCAAGTGCTCTGCTTCGGTCCAGTACCACCACACACCACTATATCGGTAACAGCACCACCACATACCACCTGAATCTTTTTTGGGAAAAACAATTTTTATGATTGGTATTGATTGAATGAATTTTTGTTATAGGTATGAATTTGTAATGGCGAGATATCTTGCAATATGGTTTCAAAATTTTGACCGAACGACCACGCTGGCGGGGTTATTTTGCCATTTCGCCATTTCGCCAGTTCAATTACTCTTTTCTACATGCCGTTTTACACGAGGAACTTTAAAGCACAGGTTGAGGCGCAGAAATCGCAAGAACGTGGGCACGTGATCAGAGTAGGGGCTATTTCCCCATCCGTCGATTATGCATTTTCGCTTGCATTATTGCAATACACCGCTTTATACGATGCAATATTCAATTCACATCTGAGCATACATCATATTATGCAATTACATACCTAGTATAAAAAAAATCTTGAAGACGGGAGAGCTTTTCGCTATCCAAAAGATTTATACGAGATATTTGTTCATTATTTCAGAAATTTCCGCCCATCCCTCCCTTTATTCAAAACGGTTTAATCTGGAGGTATGTAGAAATTGTGTTGGGTTAGAAAGGGGTAGAAAATCCCAAGAAATATTCGACATCATGAGGCTCTAGGCAAGCCATCACTGAGCCAAGACGCGAGGGCAAACTTCTTTGCAGGCTGGACTTACACTACGCTTTCATCTTTCCATAATTTGGCAGCGACCTCCGATCAGTTCGGGAGCTTCCGATTCAACTTTCGAGGTTTAGAGTTTTCCCTGATCATCATTTATTTCAGAGTTGCTTTGTAATTCAACATCTCCAGCTTTTATTTTCATTTAACTTTTAATTACTTTATAAGGCGTGATTTTAAAATGGCATTTCAATGACAAATTTACTCTACTAATGATAATTTCAATTAAATTTTTATCTTTTATATCACACATATTTTTGGCATACCTTAAGGCCACCATCAGGGTGGCCTCAGGTGGCCTCGGGGTCATCCATTCCTGAAAACTTCAATACCGAGTCTTTGAAGGGCGTTTTATGAAAGTGAAGATTTTTACATAGGCTCCCGTGGAGTTTGCTCAGATTACAACAGGAAACGTCTATTTTAACGGGGAAGAAAATTCAACCTTTTAATTAAAACTGTACACAAGAAGCGAAAAGTATGGGGAAATTGAATAAAAATTAACTGAATTTATGCTGCCACCCGCTTTGTTTTTAGTAATTAGCGAATTACTCCTGTAATTGAAGTCAAAATGCTGTTGTTCCAAACAAATGGCGCAACAGTCGGCACCTATGGCTGAACAAATGTAATCAATTAGAATATTTTCGTGGAATCATTGGCATACTTTGTACCTTTACTTTGGTTTTCAACGGGTAACCCATTTAATCATAAAAGTAGGATTTTTTAAACCGAATAAAGAAAAAAAATGTTTAACTTAGTATTTATCTTGACCCACATAGTCAAGCCAGAACAGCATTAACTGCGGTGGCAAAAACACGGAAATTTCTAATCTAGAAAGAATTGGCTGACTTTCGAATAAGGGCGGTAGATGACGACGGTTAGTCCATGTACTGGGCACTAAGTGACATTACAAGACAGGGCTTAAACAAAGATTCTGAGTTTCACCTCCAGTTGGTTATATTTTAACTTTGTCTTCCGTGCCATGTAGCGATCACAACAACATCCCCAAACGATTGCAGGTGAGTTCAAGACACCTAAAAACAGATAAACTGCACCGGCTTCACCTCGGTGTACGGTACGTAGCTACCTGTGTGTTTTCTGGCTTTCACAGATCTTACTCGAGTAATTTTTGAGGGAGATCGATTTCACGTTTCACTAAACTGTTACAGGGTGTTACTTTTCTCGAACATTTTTATACATTTTGGAACGTTTATGGCAGCTTTTTCTGGATTCGCCCTTTTTTCTTAGCATTTAACTTCTCATTCTTTCACTTTTCTTCTTATATAGCCCTTTATTTCAAATCCGTTATCGCAGTTGAAAGCAGGGTGGTGCTTTAAATTCTCCTTCATAATTTAAGTGAATCATTAGTTTGTTTTTTCATTCAGTTAAACAAATTTCTGATGAATTTCTTTGCAGCACTCCAATACGTTTACAGAGCAATAACATGTTAGATGACTTTGAATTCCTTTGATTTCTTGTCCAGGAGTAATTACACAATGGATGCCCCAATTTTTGCGGCGATTGTACCCCAAGAACACATTGTCAAAATACCAACCAATCATTTAAAACCTTTCTAAATTTTTATTTACCTTTATTTCATTAAAGCATTTAGTAATTAATTCCGCGGAAATTTTCTGCCTTATCCCATTTCCCGACAAACGCTTCATTTGGTGAGAAACACAGACAGCAACAAACGCTGACTGTGCCAAGTCACAGGCAATGATTTGTCTTGACAGTGTGAGTGATGTAAAGTTGAGTTTCCATCCATGTTTCCGATGTTTTACATAAAATTTGTCCATCTAAGATTTTTAAAGAGGACTTTTGTGGGCTTATTTAAATATAAATAATACTATCTACTTTGTAAACATGACTTTTAGATGAAATATAATCATCGTAAGCATAAATTTTTATTACAACCATAAGTGAGTGAAGAACAATATTTTCTAAATTTTCAACTTTTTAATGGAGAACATAAGGAAATTTCATTTGAGTGCCACTGTTTTATGAATAGTGTGTATTTTAGGCAATGCCTCCGCTTAGGTTTCCGTCAAAAAATAGATTATTGTAATAAGATTGACCAAAACTTACTTAACAAAGTACTTTAAATTATAATGCAATGTTAATCAAATTGGATTTATTTATTACCCCAAAAAACACTTGCCCGCCTGGAATTAATAATTCTCCTGTAAGTGAATTGCGTTTCTCCAGCGTATCGGGGAATTTATATTACATCGATAATTTGAATTGACTCATAACCAAAATATATAATAATAATTCTTTATTCCATTCATATGTATGTACATTTGGTTATTTACACAAAGTATAGGAACATAGGTACCCCAGAGGAACTACCTGATTTTGGGTTACCATCATCTGAATGTTTTTGTGACAGAGCTAGTGGTTATCAATTATCAAACACATTATCTCAAAATTGTCTAGTGCTTCTATACCTTATTGTGCATTCATATTTAAAAAAAGAAAAACTAAAGTTATTACGCGTTCACTATAACTTGAGTTTTTACAATAACTTGGGCAATGACAATCATTTACACAATTCAACAAAAAACTCTTATATTTAGGAACCAAAAAATGCATATACCACATATAATAGATGAATTAACTTGACAGTAAACGATCTGAAATCAAACACAACCCCATTTTAGTTATTAGTATTCCTAGTACATTTTTTATAAAATCTTTTGAAACAAAGACTCAACTTCCTCGTGACACATTAGCCATTTTTTGACAGCTGAAGTAAATCCCGATTCTGTGTCTTTCTTTGCCACATCCTTAGGTAGAGTACGAAATAGTTTTGGCCCCAGGTATAGATACAAATGACGAAAAATTTCGTTCTTTGGTCTAGGTATTTTAAAGCCTGTCTCAAGTCTAATGTAATATGTTTTTGGTTTGGCCTTTTCGCCGCCACGATTGTAAGAGACTCTTAGTATTTTATACATGAATAAGTGCCTTAATGGCAGTATATTTAGTTTTCTAAAAAGAGGGAATGAGTGGCTTTTTCTCGACGACCGCGTAATAACTGACAACCCTTTTTTGCGCCACCAGTAAAGGTTTAATGGTGGTTGAGTATATGCTCCACCCCAGCAAGTAATTCCATATTGCAGTCTAGAGTTGACAGAGCATAATACACCATCCTCAAAACTGTTTCAGGGCAAATGTATCTGAGGAAGTAGAAAATCAGGTAAACAAAATTTTTACGACAGAATAGCCGCCAAAACATGACCCCTTCCTTTCTTCTGGGCTCCGGTGACGAGGGAAGGCCTCATCTTCCCCAACACAAACTTCTCATCTTTCCCTCTATTCCTGCTCGCCGACAGTGTTTTCAGCACGGAGTAGGATCCTACTCCGTGGTTTTCAGGCGGGATGAGGAGGGTATTGGGTAAGCAGAGGGGAGGGATCCTATCAAGTTCAGGCTGGCGGCCTTGAGTGGGGGAGGGGGGAGAGATTCTAGCAACAGGGCTGGGCGAGGGATAGCCTGAGCAGCGGCGAAGCCTGAATTAAAAGGGCGTTTTCGGAAGTGGTATACACCCCCGTGACATTAAGGGGGCAAAATACGAAGCCACGACTAAGTCACCAGAGTTAAGTTTATTAACTTACATGTTGCAAGCCGATACTTCTGAGCACACGGGAGCCCTTGAGGATGACAGTCGGATGGGAGGCACGGTGTACGGTGGAGAATTCACTGACTGACTCAAGAGGGCGCTGCTCGCAAGTTGTAAACATTCGGTCGAGTGAGATGGGAAAAATTCGAACTGAAAATCTACGCTTAAGGCTAGATGAAAAATTTTCAAAGTTATCCAGTATATGCGGATTCGCGGTAACGCATTCAGCGGCAGAGCCACAGAGACGTGATCGCGCGACACATAAGGTTTGACTCTCCGTCCACGCATTAAGATGACTAGTGATCCTCAAGCATTTCAAGAAATTACTAGCGGAAGATTCGTCGTCCCCGCTGAAACTTGGGATAAGACATACTTGACTCCCTATAGTAGAGGAGGGGTGGTGAACCCCTGCGCTTTGAGCGTGTTCGCCGGTGGCAGCGGGCTGTGTAGTGCCGGTGATGTGGCTAACGGTGGGTGTAAACTCGACAAATGGGTTCTGGTGTACTGGGTAGGCTGAGAAAAGAGGTAAATCTGAGAGAAAAGGGTTGTAAGAAGCCATGACAGCAAATGTTTCTACCACAACAGACACGAATGTTATCATGTACTTATAATGATGAGGGAACATAAAAGGTTGTCTGATTCTGCTGCGCGCGAGGCATGATTTTACTCACGGATGAGGAAGGATTGCGTCATTATGGGGAAAAAATAGCTAAGGTGAAAGATCTAACATTGAAATTCGGTTCTGAGTGCGGTCCGTACGCATGTTGAATGTAATACTTTGAAAAGTTCGTTCCTCAAACACACCTGACACCAATTAATGTCGTAGTGACATTAAGGGGGCAAAATACAAAGCAACGGCTAAGTCACCAGAGTTAAGTTTATTAACTTACATGTTACAAGCCGATACTTCTGAGCACACGGGAGCCCCTGAGGACGATAGTCGGATGGGAGCCACGGTGCGAGCGTTTTAAGGCAGACCGCAGCGGGATAGGGAGGGCGCGGGTCAAGCGTAAGTGCAGACCGGCAAGGGTTAGGTTATGGCAAGGACTGCCCCCAGGTTGGCCGGACCTTCTCTACTTATACCCGAATTAGGGCGCAAAGGTCGATCCGTGGACGGTGCTGGGGAAGGGGACGAGGGCGCTAGAGCAGGATTATCTAAGAAGCGTCCGTTACCGCTCACTTTAAGGACTCCCATACGACATTGGAAGAGAAATTCCTACCTCTCTTCGTTCCATCGACATGCCGATTCTGTCCCTACCCTTCTGCCTTTCACGTTCGAATGCCTTAATTCATCCCTTTCCTCCCCTGAAATGTCGAGTGCTTTTTGCCTACCTTCTTCTTGGTCTATCGGATAACCGATGTCGACAAAATACCAGTTAATGTTCCGCAATATCAGCCCTATCAGCTTGTCTTTCAAAATGTTCGAGGAACACACTAATACTTTCACTATGAGGGTCAAATTTACCCATACGTCGAGTTACGTCTGTCCTAAATGACTCCCTCTGAAAAGTTCCCCTTCCGATCCATCGAATTTGTGGTTTCAATTGGTTTGTGATATTTTCAGCCTTTCAATTTCTAACTAGAAACTTCATGGTCGTTTGGAATCGTCCAATTTTCTCTCTCTTGCCAATCATTCTTCTTAGCTTCTCGTTCCATTGTTTCTCCTGTTTTTCGCTCCAGTC
This sequence comes from Ceriagrion tenellum, assembly GCA_963169105.1. NCBI lineage: Eukaryota > Metazoa > Arthropoda > Insecta > Odonata > Coenagrionidae > Ceriagrion > Ceriagrion tenellum. The sequence goes on along the minus strand of OY720632.1, from coordinate 55,784,867 downwards.
TTTTCTCCTTAGTCAAAAACTTAAGCAATCTTTTATTAATTCCTCATCATTACTTTCACTATCTTATATCGCCCTATTGTACTCCACGGCTCTAGCATTCTCTACTACGCTAGCCCCTACCTCATATACGATCTTGCGTTGCATACATGTCCTTTGTGGCTCCAGCCATATATGCCATTATGAAGGATTATTTTTTTCACAATTCTAAGACATAGCGCTCTTATCTGTGGAAGTATAGACCAGCACTCAGAATGTGCAAATCATCCGGCAGGGGGCACTCATCTATTATTCAGTCGCACAACGCAGCCGCAACTCGTCTTCAGCCGCCGACTGACGAAACCAAGACTCGGTGCTCCTCAAATATAGGACTCGTATTCCATTACGCGTTGTCTTGTCGCAACACTATCCCGTATCACTTCTTCCATCAAATGCTGCGTGTAGCAACTTCCCCGTACTAGCGACCGAAGATGCAACTGGTCCAATCCGGAAGAGATGCTGCACGTTGAATCCGTTCTGCGAACGCTCTCGAATCTTCTCGTGGACTACAGCGATTCAATTCCGTAATGCACATTCCTCCGCTGCCACTAGAAAATAGAATTCGCGTCCAGGTCTGTAACGTCGGACCACTTTTGAGTAAATCCTTTAGATTTTAAAATAAAGTATTACATTCTTACGGGAATCTGCGACAGACCCTCCCCCTCCAATATGTCCTCTCTCCCAGAATCCCCCATCAAACTCCTTTTCAACCTTAATACCTAAAGACATTTCAATGAATAAACAGACAATAAACAAACAAGAACTCATATGAAAAAATAAAAATTAAAAAAGAATATTGAGAACAAGTAATAATAAAAATAATAATCATTGGGTATTCCAATGGAAATTCTGAGAAAATGTAATCCATAGTTTTCACAGGCTCTGGACAAACATTTTTTATACTATTCTGAACATACATTTGCAGTTTCAGGCTCTTATCATCACCTCCAGGTAAAAATGCATGAAAGTCAGAAGCTGAAGAGTTGAGCTACAGCCCTCTGACCTACAGACACTCTACCCTACAGACACCCTACCGACACCCTACAGACCTCCTTTGGCCCATCTGTAGATCTGCCACTGCTTCTATTGGACGTATATGTGGTATGGTGTCAAAAAATTTTAATTTTTGTCCCACTGAAACATATGTTCTGCATTTCTGAAGCAATCTAAGCCTAGCTTAGAGGCTCTGAGACTCTAAACCCAACCTAATCTCTCTACAAGCCTTGAAACAGCGCATGTTCACTCGTAGCAGTTATTAATGAAGCATGCACCTTTCTTTCGTATTCTATATGTGGACCCCAGAAGTCAAGGGGTCTAATTGACATTTTAGAAAAAAATAAGTTAGGTACAGGAATGGGATGTGAAAATATTAATCTTTTAGGTGGTAAAGGGATCCAAGTGATTTTCTTGACAGGTGCTGCTATCTAGGGTAATGCCTCTTAACTTCTTAGTGGGTTGTACCAAACATTTTCAACTTTGACTTAAGTTTTCTCTAAACAATGGTTTTGTTACTTAGACCCCTTGACTTCTGAGGTCCTCATATATAATTGAAGCAAACATTTCTTAAATGCTCTCAACATATTCGAGATGTGGACTAACTGGAATAAAGTAGCACCTTTCACTTTTTCATCCAAGGCTCATTTACACTCAATAAACCCTTGTTTCTTCATGGCTGTGCTGCATATGCTTTGAATTTTGGAGCAAAACAAACCGGAGTCGAGATAAAAACACAGACTTCAAGTAATATTTGTTTGTGAAAAATTAAAAAGAAGCAATAAAATGCTTTTGTTGTAATTCTTCTCTAAATTGTTATTTCTCCTCTACCAAAATACATAGTAATAAAAAAACCTACCTCCCTTGTACCTATCCCACCATATTTTTAGTTTAATAAAGCACCCTTATTTTCTGTGCAGACCAACTTATCCTCCATACCATACATTAAGGAACAATAGCATACTATTGAAATATTATTATCTTTCACTGTAGTAAAAAGGTCCCCATCATGCTGCATCCATTCTCTTCAATAACCTACCCCTGAGCATTAAAGCTTTTCTTCCCATCTCAAAATTCAATAGTAAAATTGAAAAAAAAAGCTGAGAAAAGGCAGTGTAGATTTTGAAGGCAGTAAAAAGCTGTTTTGGAATGGGTAGCAAAGGGCAAAGAAAGGATAAGGTTTAAGAAAAATGCATTAAAAAGCTGAAGTCCCAGAGCTGCGTGGCATGAAAGCATTGTCAGAGACTTTTGGAGAGAGTACTTTGAAGATTTCAAAGATAATGATGAAGATATTGACGGCAAGCCTTACAAATTACGATGAGGGAATGCTAGTAAGGAAGTCAAGATAAGTAAGAATGAGGTAGTAATGCCAGAGAGGATACTGAAAATGGGAAGACTGAGGGCATGCATGAGATTTCAAGTGAAATGTTTAACAGTGGTTTTTATTTACATATTAATCATGAGTGTGGATAGATTCATCTATGTTCATAGAAAAAATGTAATTAAAAACCTTGGTCAAAAAGATGAGAGCCTCTCATACAACAAAGTCTTCCATATAATTATAGTTGACTCCTGAGAAACGACATTATTCCTCTTTGAAAATTATCACATAACCCTTTGTTAATACTTCTTCCCTGGCACTTTTAAAAAGCTCTGAAAAAACTGATCAGACGAAAGCAATTGCAACCGTTTCTTACATTGTGTGTGAATGATTTCTTGTTTGATGAGCTAGAATACCCACTTTGAATACTTAAGCTTGGTCACTGATATATGGGTATACTTCTAAACTCTAAACATATAAAATAAAAACTATCCAAAAACCTGCAAATCAGCTGTTAGAATACTAAAACGACTGAATACATTAATATGTCTGAATCTAAACAAGTAATACCCAAGGCTGTGATCTTGAAAAGTACCAGTAATCAAAAAGAGGAATGGGAAGCCGCATGGAAATGTGTGCAATCGGTGTGAAAATGGAGCATAAAATGACAAAATACATGGGAAGGTGACACCATAAATCAGGTCTACACCATAAAAAAGTGCACAAAACAAACATTTGTTAAAAAAACATTTCTGGATGACCATTTTTCTTTTCTTACCAACAGTAAAGGAACTAAATTGGTTCTCAATTTTTTCACTAATTCTAAAGCTCAAACCTGACAATATACATTAAGAATCTTTGATTACATGGTCTAATAGAACTTGAATTGAAATCTCCATCTGTCCCTATCTAGTACTGATTCCCCTTCTTCCAGCTAAGTAGTTCTTCTACTACTATATACTTTATTCTCTGTTTGCCTGTCTTTTTACCTTGGCTTGGCTATCCTCTTGTGACTTTTCCCTCTATTTTAACTTCAAATACAATCTTTACTAACTCAGTTTGCCTTAGGATGTGACCAATGCATCTGGTTCTTCTGTTTGTGTTCCATAAGGTCCTTTCTTCTTCTGTATGCTTCATTTCTTATTTGTTCATCTATTTTATTCTCAGCATCTTCCTCCAGCACCAGTGTTTTCTAGTCTGTTTTTCTAATACATAGTCCTTGCTCCAAATCCATAGAGTACTATGCTCCTCACAACTGTTTTCATATACTGTTTCCTCATTCGATCTTCTTTGAACACAGCAGTTGTCTTTTCACCCTGAAAGCTTTCTTAACTTGGGCCATTAGTTGCTTTATGTTCATTGTACTTCTTTTATCCAATGTTTTGGTACTTCCAAGATATGTGAAGGAATCCACTTGCCCTGATTCCTCTCCTCTCAGAGTGACTTTTGCACTCAGCAGCTCCTTTCAATTCAATTTTTTGTGCTTCATTTATTGCCTCCTCCAAGTACACGTTGAGTAGTGCTGGTAAGAGGTTGCATCCTTTTCTTAATCTCTTTTATTAATTTTACCTTCTATTAGTTTTCCATCTCTTATTCCCATTGTGATAAACTGGTTCTTGTATAGTGGGAGATTATTCTTCCATACTTGTAATCCATTCTGAGTTTTTTTAGTAGCCTGAGCATCTTGTTCCACTCAAGGCTTTCCCTAAGTCCATGAATGCCACATATAGCAGCTTGTCCACATGCATCATTATCCCCATCATTAGTCTCAGGCTAGGTATTGCTTCCCTGATTCCTTAATCCAAATTGGTTTTCCAAGTGGTTGTCTTCAAATTTCTTTTCCACTCAGTGTTCCTTGAATTTCTCAGTCTTTGTCTAACTTAGTATTGCAATTACTTTTAGCTCTTTTTCCCACCAGTTGCTCTTCTGCTACTTATGTGATTGCCCTCTTCAGCTTATCCCAATTTACTTCAGTGCCCATTTCTCCTCCATTATCTATTTGCCTGTCAATGGATTTGACACATCTTTATTTGATCTCTTTTTTCCACCTAGCATTACATAGTTCCAAAATTAAGGCGTTCCCCTTAGTGACAAAGCTGAAAAAAGATGTATGAGATCAAGAGGTGCTGGAAGAGTATTTGGTGAAGTTAGAATGAAAGAGTGAAAGCGATAAAAGAATGGAAAAAAAGAGCATCAGAAATAAAGCTATTAAAATGAGGGATGACCATATAAACAGGATGTAAACTCTACACTCAGTGTTAATGTGAAGGAATGGAAGAATTTATACTGAAGTATGAAAGTGAAAATATAGAAATAAGAAAGGTGGGTAAGTGTCAACTCCACTTTGAGGATCTACTCACATCCAGGATCATGTTCCTATGTATAAATGCCTCCCCCTTCACAACCAGTTTTCAGTGGATCCAGCGAATGTCTCCTATGAGCGGTTTCATTGTATTTCAATGCTAGCTAAATACCCAAGGTTTGAGATGTTGAAGTTTTCAAGTTCACCACAGACAATTGCTTTTTCTGCTAAGAAATTGAGAATGATTTGGAAAGAAATGGTTTGATATTTATTGTGATAAGGGATGTATGGCACCTCATATACTTTAAATAACATCGTAAAGGCTGAAAACTTTCTGTAGAACTTCCTTGAAAACTACATGTTTCAATCAACACACTAGCAACAGAATTATGGGAGAAACTTCATCTTCAGTTGTGAATCCAACAGGATTGTTTGATAACAGCCCTCAACCTCTCTCTATCCTCTTCATTTCCAAAATCCGTTCACATCCCATGTCCTCCATTGCCTGCATACAATATCCCAACCTAGATTTTCCTCTATATCTTTGGCCACCTTTCATCCCTTATAAAATTGTCTTCACCAATCCCTCATGCCACTCTAGAAAACCTATCCATCCTGTCTCCTTTTTACAGTTCTCCACAGGTTCCACTTTTCTCAATATGTACCTCCTGATTTGTCACCTCCTTAGTCCACCTATCTTGCATGTCCTTCTATACTGCATCTCATAAGCTTCTATTTGTTCCCTCTTTCTGTCCAAAATAAGATCTAAACCAACAGTTACCCAGTATTATATTGACTAAGTTGGAAGAGTCTAGTCTTCTTTTAGTGTCAAAGGCATTCATTTTGTATGTACTCTAAATCTGTATTTCTTTTGTACTCCTTCCACCAGAAGTTATTTAGCTTCCTAAGTTAACTCTCACCTTTTTAGGAATTATCGGTCAAACATACTTCTCTAAACAACCTCCACAACATTTTCTTTTTAGATACTAGGACTTTCATGTGATGCCGACTCATAAAAAGATTGCAATTGCTGTTTAAAATGAGAGAAAGAGCCATTCCTTAAATCCACATCAGCTTCTTTCAAAGATTGCCTTCGAGCTTCATTTATCATTGTGACGCACACATAGACCGGAACTGCAGTAATTTGAACTGAAAGAGGTAGCTGGATCGAGTCCAAGGAATGTGGGGTTTGAAAACTCTCTCTCCCACACCACATCCCCTAAAGATGATTGTTTCAATCACGCTCCCATAGAAAAACTTAAATTGCAGTCTGGTACCATCAAAAAGCTTAGGAAGCATCAGATTCTGTAGCAGAATTATTTGGACTCTCAATTTTCATACAGACTGTGAAGTGGAATCTCAGGTGGAAATGAAGTGGTAAAATACTCTCTTGGTGGTTTTCCCTAAGTTTTGAAGGCTCTGCCAACAGAAAAAACATGAGCATGACAGCAAAATGATTTAAACATATCAATGAACAATTCTGTTTCAATAATGTCATTGAAATTATGTGAAAAGAAACTACAAATATATTTTCACATGTAAGTGCAATAAAAAGATCCTTTATATGGAACTTTTGCCTGTGGCAACCAGGAAGTGTTAAAAACATCAGTTCACATGTATTAGGTGAGTATAAATGTGATGATCTTTTGAAGATTCAAAGCGGAGTTTTAAAGAAAATGCTTAATATACCGTCCAATCTCTATCACCCAAACAATTATTAGCTGTGTATATTGAGTCTTTCATTTCTGCAGAGGTCACCTCATTGCTTATACTTCCTCATTTTAATACCCTTTGAATTGTGATGAATACATTTTCAGTGGCTGAATTAGACAATAGGAAGGGCATTACATTCAATAAGCAGGATTATGAAGTGACTAAAAGTGAAGATCAACATCTGAACATAAAAGAAAACGAGTGAATAATAATGCAAAAAATATTGAAGTTACTCAACTAGGTGAATATTACCAATCTATTTTAGTACAACCTTCTTCCAAAAATGTAGTTTTAAAACATGTTCTAAGGATTTCGAGAAAACACTTCTCTAATGCAAAAAAGCTTACTTCAGCATTAGACATAAAATAAGAGGGATATTTTTTCCATAGTTCTAGCATTATTTTAGTAAAAAGAGGCAGATCAGTCAGCCAAACCATCACAAGAAGCAATAACAGTTTAAAATAATTTTCTTCATTCTATTTATTCAACAATTATATGCAGTAATGCAATTATAATGATTCAAAGAACTCATAAATAAAGACATCTAAATCTTGCATTCCCAAATATCATGTGCCGAGAGAAAGTGTGATGCATGCCATCATTTGCTCTCAGCATTTCCTGCACATCTGAAGATACTTACCTTTTTAAACCCAATGAAAGCTTTGCACTGCCAGGTATTGACACACTCCACTAAGCAGTAGTATTCATTTATACTTTGTAAAAATAGAAGACTCACTCTTCACTAGAATTATATGCACACAAAACTAGGATTATTGATTAGATAAGGTGAAAAAGGAAATCTTCACGTACTGAGATATCACCAAGTGAGAATTAGAAGCAGAGATAAATGTATGAAAATTAAAAGTATCGAGACTTAATTAATTGCATTACATGGTTGCTATTCTACTAATGTTTACATCAGGGTCCAAATACAATGATGAGTCATTATAAACTTTGACATACTCTGTGGTCATTTGGGCTAGATTTTAGAAAAAATAATGAATACAGCCCCTGCCCTTAAGGTACAGGCCAATTTAGATCAAATTTTCAAGCCAAAGAAGTGCATCATATAGGCCAGGAAATTCTGTATTTCTGCTTGCCTTCAAAAACTACATCTCACATTACACAGGTTATGCTTGGAATGAGGATGACACATCAAGAAATAAGTTTTTCAATAGTTTCTGAAGATGCATAGCATTTTTCATGTACGATATATCAAAAAAATATGAATTTTGTCGCTTCCAACACTGATTCAAGCTTTGCTACCTCTAAATATTTTATTTAACATCTCATTCATTCATTGAAGCAGATGCAACCAATTTTCAGTAAGTAAAAGGTTCTAAAACACTACTCTGGCCATTTGAAATAAAATATTTCTTGGTTGATCATGAAATAATTTTATAGTACAATATGCATGAGAAATTGAGACTAGTATCTCAACCTGATAGATTACAAGTTAAGGTAAAGAAGTACTTCTTTTAACAGATCTGAACTGGAAGCAGTCTTAAAACAATGAAAGCAAAGGTTTTAAGATCTGTAATGCATATTATTATGATCTCATCCAATCACAATACTGCTTCAGAAACTCTTAACACTTCTTTTGAGTTATGATGATTGCTAGCATTATTTTCTATGTGACGGTTAAAAAGACTACCACTTTAAAAGAATTAAAACCTGACACATGCTGATTATCATTCAACTATGCTCTCAGTGATGGAGGAGATAGCATCAGCTGAAAGTATCTGCCTCCATTGATTTCTGGGTAAAGTGTACATATAACTTTTTAAACATCTCCACTATGAGAAAACAAGATCCAGTGGACAACATATAAATGTAACCACCAATGATTCATATCTCCACAATTGATATGGCAAAAATTCATTACTTATTCATAGAATTTATCTGATCAAGTTCCAACATTAGCACTCATTGGAGAACATACCTATGCTAACAAGAATGTTGTATTTGGCTAGAATACATTGACCCTGCATAATGTTGAGTGAATATATCTGATTCGCTTCATACATACATAATCAAATTTCAGGTTTAGCCAAACAATTCCTGATCATATATTACAAGATTATGACCTTACAGACTCCAGCAAAGAGATGGAGCTGCAATACATTGATGCATGTTTACCTCTGAAGGCCACCAAATTATACTTGGGCAAAAAAGAAGGCAACAAAAGGTGAATTCTGCAGTATATTGTAATGAGGATGGTCATTATTCTTACACAGCTGAAATATCATTTCCCTGAAGAAATCAGAAAAAAATGTATACTTTCAACCAACAAGAAATCATTGTCATGAAGAAAATTTTATGAACTTCATCAAATGCTTGGCACTAAGCAATCAAGGGAAGGGGATTAAATCCATATGATACTTTTGGAGGTATTTACTTTTTTAATGTCTCCCTACTTGTTTAATACAGTTCAGCTATGACTTCGCACACCTAACGCATTCTATCCATTTACCTTAGCCGCAGTAGGGATCTAGCCATCTAAATCTTAAGGTGGTTGGAGTGCTAATCGTGAGTCATTTGGAGACATTGTAATAGCTTTTCAAGTATGACAAAAAAAACTTGGACCACACTTCAGATAAGCTCATCTGTTCACACATAGGAAATAACCTTGCCTGTACCAATATAAATGATGCAAGGGTTATATGTTAAAGTTTTTGTCTTAATTTATGCATTGCCATGACTCAGGTTTACAGGTCTAAATAATAGATAAGTGAAAATCACATGCAAATACATGTTTTTTTGCTCAGCATGATACTTTGATATTTGTTAACCACCATTATAATGATATGAAACGTATAATTTAGCATTATGATGAAACCTGTACACATTAAATTATTTCAAAATACATGTTAAGTGGCATCAGGTCGTGTATAAATAGTCAAATTGCCAAGAAACCAAATTGTTAACGATCAATTTTTTTCACTCTTGTCAATTAACACAACAAATAATTACATGTAAGCAAAGGTTCACTCAAATCTGTAAATAAAAAAAACTCACTCCAACCACCTTGAATCATATTTTTGTTTCCTGTCACTTGGTAACCTGAGTGTTGGATCACAGAAACTATTTAACACAGGATGTTAGATTGCCTTGATATTAAAGAGAAGCCACATGAGAAGTAAATGGATATTACATTTTATGCAGCTTTAATGCCATTATTGATAGCTAATATTTAAGAACTTCAGGGTGATGGAATAATACACAATAAACTCTCATTTCACACATTTATTTTAGTAAAATTATTGCTCTGCTTAGAGATGGTAAGGTGCAAGGGTTTTCAATAAAAATGTTGACTGCTCAAAATAAATATAATTGAGCCATTAACTCACAATGAAGCAACAAACATGGTGTTTTCACCACTGAACGAGACAAATACTAGTAAAAAAAAAAGAAAGTAGAATAATGCAGCTATTCTCTTAGCAATAATCACATTACCCTGGCCTTTTGATCTAAATACACACATTTTCAATGCGAGCCTTCTCAGTTCAGAATAGGGCAGTGAGTTTTCTATTTTATTTTATACATAGTTAACTCTACTACCAGACTTTTGGACCAAATGCATTAATTGGACATTAGAGTACCAAGGAACATATTAGCTTCCTATCCACCAGCTTCAGGCAGTTGACATTCATTCACTCACTTCATCTATCTCACTATGTCAAAAAAATTTTATGAGCAAGTTAGTTGTCCTTCCTTCAGAAACCGTTTTCTTACGAATATTATACAATTATACAAAGGCACAAAAAACCTGCTCGTGGGGACTAGTCATTCAAAAAATGTCCTTTTTAAATTATTAGCTCTCCTGAGAATAAGATAGGTCACACACAGCAAGTAGTCATCAAATGTTCAAAGTTCTCTATTTCAGCCATTCACTCTCACACGCAAATACATGAACGATGCAGAAATATTCCAGGAGACCTTTATCCCTGGATCCAACTAGCACAAGTCATTAAAGCCAAAACAAGGCATGATTAATTCTGTCTCTTGCTTGCTTATAGACATTTTTGTCCAATATGAATTAAGTGACCCTAACTCACTGTCATTTACACATCACAAGTCAGTTTCACATTCAATCCCATAATCACCTATGTTTTGAGGACTTCCCTTTCTTCTTTTTCCCCTTCCCACCACCCCCACTTTTACCCTCATCTTTTTTACGATGCTTCCTCCTGCTCCGTCTCTCATATTCAGATTCTGAACTGGATTCTGACTGACTCTCACTACTGCTGGATGATGATGATGAACTGGAACTTGATGGTGAACTAGAAGAGGAACTACTACTACTGCTTGAGCTGCTAACCTTGCGACTTTTCTTCCCACTGCCTTTGCGCCTACTTGCTTTCTGCTTCTTCTTCACAGCAGCCCCTGAAGAAGATCCATGCTTTCGACTCTCTCTGTTGTCAGACGTTGAATCATTGTCATCAGAGGAACTCTCTTCCCCTTCTAACTGTGGAGACTGGACCCGCTTCTTTGAACCTTTAGTCCCCCTGGCTTTCTTGGATGTTTCCACTTCACTCGACTTACCCCCTTCCACCTTTGCCCGCTTCTTTTTGGTTTCTTGAACACCAGCACTTGGAGACCTCTCTCTCTTTCGAGCCTCCAAACCCTTGTCATTCCCGCCACTTCCCCCCCCTGATCTCTTACTCTCATCCCCAAACTTTTTGCTCTCCTCCTCATCCTTGCTTCGGGCTTTCTCATCATCATCCTTGGCTGTGTCACCCCTGGCCTCTGGGTTCATGCATTCACCAGGAATATTCAGCATTGGGTCCTTCCCTTCACTCTCCAGAGTACCAACTCCTCCTACAGTTTCCTCGTCATCATCAGATGACAGGGCATCATAATCAGGTTCAAAGTTGGCTTCATCGAGTGTAGGCCTTTTCCGGTCACTAGTGAGTCTCAGATTTTTACGATCCTTCAACCTTTCATCTTCTTCTCCATACTCCTTCTTCCCTTCACTACCAGACAAGCCACTGCCATTGCTATCATTTTTGTTCCTATCCTTGGCATCATCTTTATTCTTGGAGCCATCAACTTCATTTTTAGATGTACCCTTTTTCTCACCAAGGCTGAAACTTGATTTCTCTTCCTGTTCATCATCACTGCTCTTTCTATCCATAAGCTCACTATCGGCATCTCTTGATTTACCCTTCTGGCGGCTGTGTTTAGAATCCTGTTTGTGCTTCTTGCTCTTTTCTTTACGATGTTTTTTCCTTCTATTTTTCTTACTTGCCTCTTTATCGGAACTAGCAGCCACACTTTTTTTATGTGAACGACTTCCACTCCTTGACCTCTTCCTAGTGCTCCCACTTTCAACTTTGCTTTTCCTTTTCTCCTCCTTTTTCTTTTTTAATTCCTTACTCTTGTGCTTACTTTTTGGCTTTTCTGAAGACTCCTTGGGCTGCTCCACTTTCTTTGCAACTTCTGGTTCATCTCGGTACATTTTTGTTTCCACTCTCTCCTCCCTCTCAACCATTCTTATGCGCATCATATCAGCCTCAGAGTATTCCTTCACGTGACGGAAAGCTCTCTCCTCCATTCTCCTCCTCTCACGACTGTCCACGAGATCAATGTCTCTCCTCTTGGAAATAGGAGGCTGAGCAGTGACAGAAGCCAGAGGGCGCTGATGAGGGGACCGAGAGCGTGCCGGTGATGGAGTTCTCTTTCTCTCCACTGCACTTCGGATTGGAATGCTGCGGCCTCCCTTGGGGGCAGATTTCTCCCGACTGGCACTCCGACTTCTACCTCCGGCCACATGAGGCTTGCGGGACAGAGGCACACCTCTCTCCCTGCTTGGATTTCTGCCTGTGCCCCTCCTCTCGCGACTGTGCTCCCTTCCATGTCTCACTGGCTCATCCCTGCCACTCACACCACTCCGAGAGAGCCTCTCTCTCTCATCCCTCTCATCTCGATTCTGCCGCCTTTTCCTTTGATGGTCATCTTCATCACCCTCCACACGAGCCCCCAATCGCTCCTTCACAGAACGCCTAGGTGGGGTCAAACTTTCTTCTTGCCCCTGCAAAACCTGGCGCACATTACTACTAACCCTACTGCCCCCACTATGTGGCTCCAAACCTTCTCGTAATCCCCCTATTGCCCCAACATTCACATCAGAGGTGCGTATGGAAGAAGGAATAGTGATTTGTAGCGAGTTTCCAGCTTTCCTAGCCTCTCTCTCCACTCCCCTCCTCAACTCCCCAGATGTCTCTGCCAACACCTCACTACGTCCCCTCTCTCTCTCAGTGCTTCTGTCACCTGTCCCTGTAGGACAGTAGACCCTCCTTTCTGCATTCCCACCTGAAGTGGTGGAAGCAGCTTTCTTTGCTTCTATTGGCCTAATGGCATTGATTGCCTTCTGAAATATAGCATTTTCAGCTCTTTTTAAGACTTCTGATGTCACTACTTTACCCTGCTGCTTATCTCTATCTACAGATGAACGTTCAGGTTCTCCACTGCTCCTCTTTGAGTCTTGACCAACAACACCACTACCAACAGACTTAGGAGCATCACTAGAATTACCAAACTCCTCATCTCTCTCCCACCTAGATGGTTCTGGTAGAGGAGCCAACATAACATCTCTTTGAGGAGGTGCTTCCGTCCTTGAAACAGGGCTCCTAGACTCCCTGGCTTCCCAGTCATCCTTGTCTTCCCTTTCGCTCCTCTGTTCAGGCAATTCACCCAATTCTTCTTTGTCAGAAACTTCGTCTGTTTCTTCAGGGACTCCATCACTTCTCACTGCTTTCCCATAAGTAGCAATAACCGAATCATCAATGCAAGCATCTTCTATATCTCCATAAAGATCTCCAGTAGCTATCTGAGGATCCTCCTTTTCTTTGGAAGGAGAATTCATCACCAGCTGCTGATCTAAGTGTGATACACCAGACTTGGGAATACTAGCAGCAGCTCTAACTTCCTCACTCCTCTCTAAAGTTTCAACAGACTTTTTGAAGACCCTTTCAGTATTCTCCTCAGGGCACAAAGTATTCTCTTCCACATTCTCCTCATTATTTTCCTCATAATGCATAGGAGACAATGGCATTTTTTCAGGGCATGAACTTTCCTTAACTTTCACATCCTCCTTCGAGCCAACACTACTTAACACCACATTCTTTTCCACCTTCATTTCCTCTCCTTCCCACTCATCACCACTCTCTATGTTCTTCAAATCCTTCTGTGTTTCAGCCGCTGGATTCACAACCTTAGACCTCTTTGCACTCTCTCTTTCCTCTTTCTTTGAAATCTCCTTCTCTTCTTTCTTCACCTCCTTCTTCCCCAACTTCTCCTCTCGCTTCTCCTTCTTCTTCTTCTTGCTCTTCACCTTCTCCCCATCCACCTCTTTCTTCTTTTTCTTCTTCTCTTTGTTCTTCTTATCCTTTCCAGCTGGTTTGACGGGCACACTTTCATCGACTACCTGCTTGACTGGGGCACTCTCCTTTTTGGTTCTGCTTTCAGGCACATTACCTCCTTTGCTAGTGACAGTTCTTTCCTTGGATTTTTCTTCATCTGACAGATCTCGAGAGCTTTGCATACCTCCAATTCTATCTCGGGACATACCCACTGCATCCCTTTCCCTATCCCTAAAATCTCGCTCACGGTCCCTCTCCCTATCACGTTCCATGACAGAAGTCATCCCCAAATGGTCTGAACCACCACCGATGTCCATTCCTTTGGCCATACCTCCTTCCCTGCCTCCTAACCTGCCAACTGAGCCTTGAGAGGAACTTCGTCCTCCACCTCCAGCTCTTCTGCGGCTGGAAGAAAGTGGAGAGGACATTATATGCTGCTGCTGGGAATCAGTAACATTTCTGTGATCTCTGATTCCAGGGGGAGATACTCCACCACGGTGGTGGTGATGATGGTGATGGTGGGGTGGTAGGTATCCACCATGCTGTGATCCACTCTCGCCTCTTTGGTGCCTATCATACTGATCACCATCATCATATGGGTCTCTAGATGTATCTTTACTGGATGACATGCCATATCCCAGAGGATCCCGCCTGTGGTCCGAATTATAATCTGCTAGACTGCTACTGGTTCCAGAAACTGACCCCTTATCATAACGTCGCTCATAGTCAGGGTAGTCTCGCAAGCCACCACCAGATGAAGTCCCAACAGAACCACTAGTTCCACTGGCATGGCCTTCATACTGATCATATCTTCGGTAACTCGAGTCAAACCGGCCACTGGAATGTGAACTGCTAGCTGGATACCTCTCTGATGGGTACCTAGAATTATAAGAAGGAACATCGCAGCATAATAAATATAAACAAGCATTGAAGTACTTGCCTGATTCAATGAATTTTGTAGTCCAAATCCGGGAACGATATATACAATTTTCCTTTGTTTTTGGAACTACTACATTTACCTTCACCACACAAACCTTCACCAAACTTTTTAAGAGCTTATAATGAATGCAAGTTACTTGGATGGAAGGACCATAAGGTCACAGTAGAATATCATTATCTATCAATATGAAGACATCTGTAAAATTATACTTCATTTTATAACAACAATAGTTGCTGTGAACACCAATTTACCATTTCCTTTTATAACCTGACAAAACACAACACTTCAAATAAACAATTCGAGGTCTGAGGTAAGATGAAAAGAGTCACTATAACACCTTAGTACAGTAATATTAAATGCACATTTGACATTTCAGCACCTATTACTGACCTGGAAAGGAATTATGACAGTTTTCTGGAAACAAAAATGTAGTGTACAGCTAAATCTGTTACAGTACATCCATTTCAGCACATAGTCAAATAAAAGAACAATTTTGACTTGTACATTTTTAGCATGATGTAAAATATTCATGCTTATGTGAAATGTTTATGAGCAAAGCAGACATTAATGGATAAGCATTAAATTAATCAGCATCACAATTTAAAATACACATAACTCAATCAACTGGCAATGGAAATGTAACAACAAAAGCCATGACAACAATAGGTCTAAGATAAAATTTGATCTCAATTGAATAATTGTTTTGTTGGTGATCTTCACACCTGAAGATCAATATTAAAACTTCGCCAACACAAATGAGAAGTCAATTCAATATTAACTACAAAATAAAAATGCAGAGTGAAATAACTTAAGAGAGATGATGGTTTTCTGGAAAACATTAGTAACAAAATTAGTACAGGCTATTCTAGAACAGAGATGACCTCAGTGACAACTTTTCCACTAAACAGATAAGACATTGGTGACAATTGTTTTTCATTGATAAGTTAACAACTAAAACATTAAATTTAAACAATAGCTTAAGAACTACAAATCTTTCTCTTTATAAAAGGGAAAGTCATGATTGAATGAAGTAGAAGAGATAATATGACAAGAGGAATTTCACAGAAAAATGAAAAAACAGGGAAAACACATGACACAATGGAGGCTTTAAATTGAGTGATACTGAGAAGAATATACAAAGTAGTTGATCCTTCAATCAATAACCTGAAGTTAGTATGAACCCTGAAATTCACAAACTGAGGTCTGCATCTGCCCAATGTCACATCTAGCCTTTAATCAATCATGACTGAACTTATATTTCATCACAAATAACAAAACCACAGAGATACGAGGCTCCTAACATAAAGGTCTATATGATGTGGTTGCCTAATCATTGGGGCCAGCAAGAGTGCCTCAACTGAGCTGTTACCATGGACAAAATGGTACAACTCTGGCATTATATCACAATTATCAAAGAATGAATAATTGCAGAAATATTAGAACCATAATTATAATTGATGCAGTCACTTTTTTACTCAACCTCAAGAGATGCTAGAGGAGTAAGAAGGGAGTAGAAAGAGAAAGGTAAGGTTAACAGTAGTTTAGGGATGAATTAGCTCATGGACAAAAATTGGTCATGCAACCATAACTTAAAGTGAAAAAACGTGATTTCATGCGCAAACCTCAAGATTGTTCACACCAGTCCCGAGTGCATTCCACCCCAACCTTTTCACCCCTGATTCTCCTCTAATCTCTCCACCCCCTAATATTTCCCCAAGCCTTGCTCCTTATATATTTGTGTACCCCTATAGCCACATACAGAGAGGCTATAGTTGGACAATAGAGAAACATGTAAGGCCACCCTATTAATAAACCAGAGAGAATACTAATTTCTCTCACTCTTGCAATTAATGATTAAAAAAAGCTATTACCTTCTGATTCACCACCACTGATTATATAAATAGATATGACATAATCATGCAAGAGCTGCAATTCTGCCAATAGAATTCTTTTCAGAATTATGTAATAAATCAAAGAGGAGATTTAATGAAAACATTCAGCACAATGACACAGGGGAATACTGAAGCTAATAAAATGCACAAATGGCCAATGGGCTTATGAGGATGGATCGTAACCACACCCTGATGGTGTCACATATATGTAGAGCAATTAATCAACAAAAATACACAGCACTGAATATAGCTACACATCAAAATTTCATCATCATCTTGATGAGTGTCTGTTTTCAAAGAGATTGAGAGAGAACAAAACAGCTTTATGTATCAGCTTCAAGGCACAATTTGTCTTCTACTTTAATTATATGAATATAATTGTAATGAATATAATGACTAGCAGAATACGTATTTCACTGAATGCATGCAATAGCACACTCCGGAGTAAGTTCTCAGAACTAAAAAAAATTAATAGCCTTTACCTCAAGTGGAAAACTACTCCCTAGTAACCCATCACTTAACCTAAATCTGCCATTGTTTCATTATCTTCGAGCAAACCTAGGTTCTATTTTGCAAATTGCAGCAAGCCAGTCCTACACTTCAGTGACACAAAACTGATTTCATCTAATTTTTGAAGCAGAATAACTTGCGAGTTCAACACAAGGGAATACCAAACAAGAGCACCCAACATACCCTAAAGAACATTAGTAACCCTTCTATCAACAGCTTGTCACAAGCAATTACTATTCTTTGCATTTTCAAGGTAATAAGATATTAATAATGACTTCACTGTCCTAATTTCAGAAACACACTAATCATACTGAGGTTGTCATCATAAAAATGTTATTTTATTGCAAGAAAACTTGTCAATGAATTCATAAATGAACATATATTATGAATGATAAGCAAGCTATTATTAAGTAGTAATCGTATGATATCATAAACGTGATGGGTTGTGGTTCAGTAACCATAATCTGACTCTGCTCAAGTAAAAATCATTACATGATTGTAGCTAACATAATTTACTTTGTCAACAATCAATCTCCATTAAAATATATAATTAAAACTAAAAATTTCACTTTTTTAATATTGTTCATGACACACTAACATTTTGCAATAGAAAATGGTACAAGACATTTAAGTAAAAACACATGAGCACATACATACATAAACCTTGAAAATCATTAACAGGAACAGAACAAAAACGGCCAGGTATATAGGTGAATCTGAGCATATTTAAGAGTGCCACCATTGTTAGAGTTACTAGAGCATATAACGTAGACACATCCATTGGAAAAAATAATTATTATCAACGGGATTCATTCCTTATGTGCATTACTTATTCCAGTTATGTTGAAACCTATTTCTAAAATACATAATGACTCACTTTTCAATGTTCATTAGAACACAATTATGGCTAAGCAGAGTTAATTCTGAAACTGGACTTTGCCTTTACCTGCCTGGACTTTAGCCCAATTGATTTTGACATTAAATAGTGGAAGGTATTCATCATGGAGAGCAATTATAGCAATAGTGCATTTCCATGAGGAGAACATAATTGCACAACACAAATTTCAACTCGGAGAGCAATCACTAGATGCAAGACATTTACATCATATTTAAAGCTACATGTTTTATCTATCTTGCACCTGATGAAGACTTTTTAAGATGAAAAAAATGAAGTGCAATAAAATCCTTCCAAAGTGGGAAAGTGATATTGCTTCAATTATTTTCCTACATGTTTTGGATTGTATATTTTAGCTGGAAATCAAAATGAACTAACAAACTATGTACCTAAAAAACACCGGGGTCTTGATGGTTAACATGAAGTTTCAGGAAAACTTCTCTGCCCAACCACTGTCCTTCAAGCTTGATATTCACCCATGCCAATAAAAATGTTGCATATATGGTAGATATTAATTCATTAACTAAGAGTTTTTTCTTGACAAGGATCAAATTACACCAGAGTGATAGTCATGATTCTACATTTACGTACTACCCGGCGAGCCGCCGCATGGGCTTGTGGCAGGGGATGGTAGGTCACCAGCCATGTAAAGATGCAAGTTTTTGGGAGGTGAAATGGTGACATGTACAAGTACATGTGACACTAAATGGTGATATGTACATACCCTTGTATTATGGGAGTGTATTTAGAGGAGCTCAGTTTTTATTGTAGCCATTTATTGAGCACGGAAAGAACAAGTTTGATTTTCACCCATTTAACCCCAACCCCACCCAAACATTTCATTGATTGAAACAATCAATGAAATATAATGTGAGACATAAGGAGGAAATATTAATGAGAATCCTATAGCGGATGGTAAAAGACTGCATAGAAAAGTCACAACAAAAATGAATGTTGTGCAGCCAATGACGTAATGGAAAACATTAAGTTAGAAATGAATTCAAGGTGACAGAGAAGCAATGAGTCTTAATAAGAAGAAAGCAGAGAGAGGGCAATAAATTTGGGCATCTCCCATTGCATAATGGTTACTTTGATGACCAAACCCCAGTAAACAATACATATTATTGCATTAAAAATCCACATTTGATTCTGACTGACAGCTGACAAGAGTTGCTGCACTGAATTAACATGGGTAAAAAGCCATATTGATATTATTACCTATGGAGTTCAAAGAATTGCTTTGACTATTAAGATACAGCTGCATGAGGTATTTTGAATTTAGTTCAGAAGACAGGAGAAAAGATCACAATTCAAACACACAAATCAAGCATTAATGTGCAGAGGTGATACCACCAGATGCTGATGAACAGTGACCTCCATATAGCAAGCATATCCCAGACAATAGATCTATTAGCCCATAAGGCACTGCTTTTTTAGGCTACAGTTAAGAAAAAAATATGACTGTTAACATGAAAAAATAGCAACTGCATTTCTAAGTTTTCACAGTATACCCCCAGAAATGAATGATGGCCAGACCACCTATAGCTCCCTGCTGCAAAGCAATCTGCAATGTAAGAGAAAATGGCATCTCCTACATCAACGCAAAATGGGACGCATTAAAACACAGCTTTACCATGGGCCCATAAGATGCAGGCCAATTTTGGAATACATTTTCGAGAACAAAGTGGATCTTGAGAGCTGGGAAATACAGTTATTAGGTTGGTTCTTCATTGAAATAGAATATGAAGCAGAGAGAAAAGGTTAAAAACATATAAGAGGAGACAAATGAATTATTTGGCCATTGAATTTTACCTGGAGCAATACAATGTATCTAAATTATGAATAAATTATTCACTAAACTGTGAATAAATTTTATCTGATTACTCAGTTATTCAAATTTCAATCAGCATTTGGCCCAGTATCATGGTAAAATAGCAGTGATAATATACGTCAATAATATGCATTACGTGATTATGTTACGTCATTCCCTCATGAATTGAAATAATATTATCAAACAGCTAGCTACCAATGGTGAAAACTTCTGTCATCCAGAGACCTCATCAGAATATACAATCCATTTTCCGTTTTGAAAAAAAAACAACAAAATAGCTATATTTATGTGCTACTGTTCAAAATCTCACCTCGGAATTTGAACACCTTTCACTACCAAAAAGTTGTGTGAAAACTCATTATCTAATGTGTTCATGGGCAGAGATTTTTATGGCTATTAATGTCATAGTTTCATTAAAGTTTCGGGGCATAGGCACTTCATCCTCACACCCTCCCAATGCATCATTTTCAAAGCCAACGCACAACCCACAGTCCATTATGCTTGTCATTTTTACGTGTTCCACATATACACCAAACATATTTCCTTTGCATCTTTCAAAAATAATGCTTGGAGCTGTAGAAAAATATATGCCCACTTCACTATGCTAAAAGGTATAGTGAAGCATCACTCTTCTCATGCCACGGAATTTGCAACATTTTCACTGAGCCATTTTTGTTGCTCCATCATGCCATGGTTTCACTTTTGTAAAGTCATACAGTAAAGCGTCAATAATCCAGACGTCAAAAATCCGGACCATCGCTAATCTGGATTCACATCCGGCGAAAAATAAGTTGAAGTGAATACAATGTACATATTTGTCAAAAGCGTAGATGCGTGACTCAGCAGGGTCATCAACAGCTACAATGTTTTTATTTGTCATCTCTAATTATTTAACTACAGCACTAAATTGCATTACTGTTTTTAGCTAAGTTTCTATATGTTTAAGGCATCAAACGGCCTTTTTATGGTTCTTTACGAAAATCCAGACTTCTTGATAATCCGGACTGGGTCCGGTAACAATTGATCCAGATTATCGAAGCTCTACTGTGCATATTATACAGACTCCTACATTATAACAGTTCAGTAATTAAACCTGGACCTTTCCAATCAGTAATTTGGTTCCAAACATGGATTAAATTTAAAAAAGGGAAAATTACTCTGTGCTTAGAGATGGGAATAGATGTTTATGTGGCTAAATGTAAAAATATAAATGAGATTGGTATCTCTAATCACGTCATTAAATTAAAAAACCAGTCATTACATAGAAATTTATAAGTCACAGTATGAATCCTCATTGTACCATTTTGTGCAAAATTCAGATATTCCAATCGCTCTATAATCGACATTCATAAATATCTAGAGCTGATATATTACTCTTCTTTATAACACTCATCTAATGCTATTCATGCTGAATCGCCCATTGGCCAAAGTTTTTCACATAACATGCCATTCATTAAATCCCAATTTTTGTCAATTGCAGCAATAATAAACAACAAGAAGGCATCTCAACAGCCACTAATGCATTATGGAGGCTTGTTATCAAAGTTTCAGTTTCAGCCTATGAAGAATCAAAAGCTGGCCATTTAACCCAAATATTATCATAAAAAGGTTATGAAATGCCCTAGCATCAGTAGTTTCAAAGAGTCCTTAGCACATTGAAGAAACAGATATGATTCTGGAGGCTAAGAATGCTCCATTTCGTAAGCAAAAATTAATAAGTTACTTAGGTTCACTTACCTCCATTTTATTTATTTTTAAAATATTAATAATTAGGTTTTGTTTGAGGGAAAACTTATAGCTACTTATGATCTCATAAATTTGTGAGAATATTCAAAATGGATTAAAATATTATATCTGAGAATCAATTTAAAAAAAAGAGAGATTGGGATTCAGAATTCAGATTTGATAACTTATGGATTTGACCCAGCAATAGTACAATTGTATCTGATCTATGATGAGATAGTTTCTTCCTTAGTCAAAGCTCAGTTAGGAGATTCCAAAAAGTACAATAATGATTAAAAATAATCTTTGACGTTCTATATCCTAAGTGCAGTATCATCTTGAGTTCTGCATTACATTTAGGAGGGATTTTACAGGAATTTGAAATTGACAAATCGCACAGAGTGATGAATTTTGAAGTCTATTTCAACACTATGTTTCAGCAAGAGAGTGTAATTTGATGGAGTTTAAGTAAATGAGTAGCAATACAATTTTGGTGATATATGTATTGTCACATGAACAGCACCATTTTTTTATATTTACTACACTAGTCCAGGGACCAGACAAAGGGCAAAATTAAAGATTGGCTTGAAGATCATCTGCCCACATTTTTTATCAGACATGAATTCCACAAAAATAAGATGAATGTGAAAATTTTACTTTTTTTTTCAATTTGAACATGGAGGAGATATGACTCACTCTTGCATCAAAATATATAACTAATTATAAATTAACTGCACCAGAAAACATTAACCCATGTTCACCATATGTTAATTAAGTGGATTATAAAATTGAATTATCAAGATAATACAGATATGACAGCAAATATAAGTATAATTAAATAGAAACACTATTTAACCACCCATACCCTTCAAGTTCATAGTAAAAAAATTACTGCATTGTTTCTGAGAAATTCTGTCGATGTGACACGAATACATATATATTTCAGAAGGAAAATAACTATTTAAAACAGGAAGTTTTAATGATTAATTAGTTTCCCGTAGGTAAATTTTCATTAAGAAGGCATAAAAAATCAGACTATCAACAATTTTTTAGCAAAAAAGAAACACATGACATTCTTACTTATAGCAGGGAGGTAAATATAATTTCAGGAAGACATACACTGGCTCCCAAAACAAAAAAAATGGCCATCACAGAATAGAGCAAAACTGGATAGCACTCACCAGCAGAAAGGTTGAGGTCAGAGAGGGTTAACTCATTGTGAAGGAGAGGGCTGAGGAACTTAAGGGCTACCACTGTGACCTTTGAATGCCTAGTCACTTGGCCCCACCTGTCTTAACGGCTGTCCTCCTCCAGATGCCACAATATTCACAAGCAAATGTCATCAAGTATTTCAATGCTATGTGATGGCAAATTTTTTGTTTTGGGAGCTAATTTATGTTTATCTTGTTTCTCAAGAAAGTTGGGGCACATGATTTTTAAGATCAGGAAAAATATCCAAATTTTATCAGATTACAGAGGATCTCTGTTTAACACAAACAGTTGTATGAAACTATAAACAAACATTAAAAGGCTGCCTGGAACCAAAGTGAAGATAAGGTGCATACAAAAAGATTCAGTTATGTCAAGAAACAGATTATTGGTAAAACACAGTTATTGAATCAAATGATGTATTTAAAGTAACATTAAAAAATAACAGTTGTATGCATTTTGACCAAATTATCCTATTAATATCAACCATTGGTTAACCAAAAAGTGAGTTGTATGAAACTGCTCTCCACCCTTTATCTCAGTTAAGCGAGGTTCTACTGTATTCCCAAGGAATAAATAAAATGACATTCCTGATTATTAAGTTAAGTGATATCTTAGGTTTTCCTGGCGTATCTGCTGGATGTTTCTCAGGTGTTCCACCGGGTAAGCAGGTCCATAGGTCCCGATGTTTCAGAGAACGACTTGCTCTACATCTTCAAGGGTTCTGTTTCAGAAAATTTCATAAGTAGTAGTTTCAGCAGAAGAAGTTTCAGAACTTCTGAATATGGAGAGCAAATCATTCTCAAAAACGCCGGCACCTATGGACCTGCTTACCCAGTGGAACACCCAAGAAACATACAGTAATATCTGTTAAAATAGAATCAAATGCATTGGAAAAATACACAGTGAAAGAACTGAAATTCATTATGATTACAATCCAGATAATGTCAGCTGTAATTGAACATTCTAATACCAAAAACATTGAGAGTCACTTTAACCCAATTTCTAGACAACAATATATTTAAGAAGCCTACATTTTATAGAATTCACTGAGGACAATTGGACGAAAACTTCTATAGTTTTCCAGGTTTCCCGAACACTTCACTAAATGAAGAAAAAGAATCAAAATGGAAAATGTATCCCATATAAAGCTATGAGAATCCTTTTGGATGAATCCCACTTTGAAATTAGTTAACTAACTACTAACAATGAATAATCCAAATCAGTGCTCAACACTTAAAGGACATAATATCATTTCATTTCTAATAACATTTGAATTCATGTTGGCAGTGCTATATTTCCAAGATCTACTAATAACATGGTGGATGACAAAGAATGATTAGTCAAAGAAAACATTTGGAGAGCCACTGATTTTTAAGCCCAAAAAATATTATCAACAATGCATGATAACCGAGTCATCGGTTGAGACACATCTCAAGCTAAATTTTACTGAGGACAATCAAGTGAAATTATTTTTCTACTCATGAAGGTATTTTATGGAGTCTAAAGTAACTCCAAAACAAACATGTTTTTTTCAATGTATTTCCACATCCTCCATAAAGGACAAAATGAACATTTAAGAAAACACTGGTAACATGTATACATTATCAACAAAATATGAATCATTGTAGAAAGATGTAAACCAGTGTACCAGGGTAATATAATGCATTGGTGTAGTGTTAAAAATTGTGAGTGATGTCCATTAATGGACAACATACATACAAAATGAAACAAAACTAAATGAGTATTAGACATACCATACGAGAGATTTCAAAACTTTAACATTGGCATGATATAAGCATCACTTTCTTCTGTTACGGCCCACCATCAATGAAATATTATCGTTAATGAAGTTATCACTGACAAGTTTAAATTTACTATAAACAGAATAATGCACATGACAACAAAAAACCTCAGCTATTTTCACAAACGATCAATTAGATGCACATCAGTTGGAAAAATTACAAGATACGTTCAATTTTCCAGCCTTATGGCTGGTATAGTCATCTTTTGTCAGGAAATATTATTTCACATAAGTGTACAATTATCTGGGTTAAAAGGTTTGATACAAAAATCCAGTGCCAGTCTATTCAACTATATGACATGGACTGTATGTGCAACTAATTATTTAAGGAATTATAGTCTCTGAGTATTACCTATCTCTATTAAAAATGTCTTTCTTGTATTTATTTCCTCATTAGATGCCAGGATAAAGAAATAAGGGTATTTTCCATACACACCATCATGGGTGGACATCATGGATGGGCCACTGGAAACCCAATTTTCATGCAATGTTTTTCTAACAGCTGGCATGATATGCTAGTTGCAGGGGTGGATTCAATGGTGCATTAAGAGGGGGAAGGTAGGGAGAAGCCACCCTCACCCCACCTCTTAATCCACCACAGGCTTGTTGGTTTGATGAGTGATCATTGACCAGGACACCTGAGTTCAAATCTGAAATAAGCCTCCTCAGGCATGATCAGCATACTCAAAGTTGTGTAATTTTCTGGAGTAAGATGTTTCAAGGAAACAAATGGAGGCACTGAGAAAGAAATGGGTGCCTTAGCAATGTGAGGACGTCTTCCATACCACAAGACTCAAAACTTGATAAGGTCAATATTAATCTATATCATCGATATTTGGGTTGAAGACTGACTTTGCAGTTATCGTATTATGGTTCCCACGATTCAAATAACCTTTTCTACACTCATTTCATTTCATCCCTACAGCTTAAAGACAATTTAAGGAAATATCCTAACATTGAAACAAATATTTTTCCTGAACAAGTTTCCAGATGGTTATCAGATCTACTATCCCTTCAACCATCATTGTTTAAATCTTTGTAACAGCCTGCATACCCCATGTCCTTCCAAGTATTGACAATAATGGAAATTGAGGAAAAGCCAATAAGTTTCCATTAGCTTTAGCCATTAGCATGCTTGCAAATTTTTGAGATATGCCATTAAAAAAATTTGCATATTACAATTCTGAGATCTCCCAAATTTTAGGCTCATCCTATTATAATCATTGATTTATTAATTAACAAAATCAGAAAAAAATATTATTGCACCAAACCCCTACCCGGCCCTGTTCCTGAGAGCAGTGATCTCATCCCCAATTCTCCTTCATTGACCAAGCTACGCTATGATTAGAACAGATGAGTTGGCACTCTAATGGGTTAGTTTAATCAGTCTAGCTCAACTTATTATCTATTACACTTTAAAAATAGATGAACAAGCAGTATGTAAGGGCATTACAGTTAAAAGGCTGCTGAAAAAATTATTGGCGATTACATAATGCGTGGTCAGCAGCCAAATTGAAGGTGCAGATATAATGCATAGGGAATCCATTTTTCTAACAACATAACTGCTATGTTGTTGCATATTTCTAAATTTATGCATCATTTTTGTGGCAGTGACGATAATTTAACACAAATGTTGGAACAATCAAATTAAAATGGAAATAAGAGATAAATACCCATTCTGATTATTATTCTAGCAATTTACCACTATGATTGGCAGTTAAAGTTTTCCAAGCTCTCTTCCATTGGAATAGTGCCAGAAAAACCTTTACTGCTGTTTCAATGACTGCAGAGGTCTTCAAGTTCGTACTACTATGATTTCTATTAACTCTGGCAAAGGCCAATACAACATACAAAATACTGTAATGTTAAAAACAATAGATGGCTATAAAAACTGAAAAGTTAATAAGAAACATCCATTCAGGACTCCAACCTGTGATCTCCAAACTAGCAGGCAATGATTATTACCCCACCACCATCAAAACAATTTAAGTTCATCAGACTATATCATGTATAAAATTCATGATAAGATCATCAAAAACTTGGGAGTGGTGCAATATGTTGAAATTAGTATTTTAATTGAAATATGGGGATTATATAGCATGATCAACCATGAATATATCAGTTGATATCTATAAAATGTACATAAGTATCTGAGAGTAGCAGAGCGAAACTTTCTCATTTGTAATGATTTTTGGTCAATACTTCGCACTCCCATTGTGAATAATTTCAGGGATACATCAACTGTAAGAAAATATATCAACTGAAGTTAGCACAGTAATGAAGCAGACCAATACACATTGCATAGACACGAATACACATAGATCGTATAAAAAAATTTCAAATCAATAATGCAGATGGATATTTTAAAATGAGGTAGCTCACTTCTTCAAAAAATTTAGAACCAGTAAAATCATAAGTGCTAATATATTTCCAAGTTAGCAGCACCAAAAAAAAACACAAATGCAGCCCCAGGAATCAACAGTAAAGAGGAGAATGACTAAAAGCAACAAGCTCATGGCTGGATGTTTCAGCTCAAAAATATTACTTAAAAAACAGAGCTCAATATACCGAATGTAAATATTGAAGTCCAGGTAAAATTTGGGGTAGGTAATTCAAATATAACACAGTAGAAACACTATACCCAGGGCATTTTTTCTGGAAAAAAGGTGGTGGAACTCAGTTATTCAAAAGTTGTAATAAAATCCAAATGGTCTTAGATTGATATATATGAGTTTGGGCAATTTACTTAGACCAAAAAAGGTGCCGGAACACATCTCCATCGCGTACCGCCCAAAAAAAAGCTCTGACTATACCTAATACGTGTTCAATAAGTCCTTAATTCACACAAACACTCAATTCATTTATCTTCTTCCAAGATTTAAAATTCAGTCTCATTCCCAGAATACAGACTTTGACGACTTTCAGCAATTAAGATCGTTTCCCCGAATTACACTCAAATGAGTCACCTCCGTAATCATAGCACAGCACATAAATGAAACCCAGAGCACTAAAGGATACTGAAAAAATCTGTGTAGAAGCATTTATCTGGATCAGGTATAGGGCATTGAAATTATCATTAATAATGCAGAGTCATTTAAAATTTATGAACTACCATTACTAGCACATAAAATTCAAACCACCTCAGACAGATATTTTTCACCTTTTCATATTAGCATATAAAAATGTAATACTGTTTTGCTCTCTGTACACTCCTACTCCACATAAGCACACACTGAATTTAACATGATATTTCATAAAAATTCACAGCAATTTCTGCACCCAATAAGGCAATATGTAGCTCAGTAGCCAGATTAGCTACAGCAACCAGTCCTTGAACATATACTATAATTGATACTCCTCACTTTTCTCTTAATTTACTACATAAACCTTATACATAAAAGGTGAATAACTTTTTCTCCTACCTCTGCTCATAGTTCAGGATGACTGCAAGGGTTAAAGTGGAGAATGAATGGGCATAAGATAATCGAGTGGCACATGCATAGACCACCCTCATGACCACCCAAGGCATTATGTTCAACCCAGTATACACATTACGGACCATTATTTTTACCCTAAAAAATTTAGAATTTTATTTTTGCTTTTTTTAGATAAGTTTAGAATTGTCACCAAATACATTCCTCAATGTAAAATGATTTGTCGAACATGGTTTTCTTCACATTTCAGAAGTTGTTAAACTATTATCTTTCAATTGTTGTTCATTCATTGAGCTGAGTTTGTGTTCCACAAATAAAACCTCATCTGTCCAACACACATTCCAGTATAACAACTTTTCAGCAAAATTATGGCTGGTCTGTTCTAAGGATAAGTAAAAGCAAATTAGAGAAATCGTGCAATTAAAGTCACAGAGTTCCAGACAGATGACTAAGAGGCCAGCAATTGATATAAACCCAGGTTGTTGTCATATTATTGAGAAAATGTAAATATATTCAAATTCTGACCATTCGATCAGAGTATTTATCACATATTTAATGGAATCACAGTTTGAAGCTGCTGGCACCATTTTTTGTCACCTTATTATTCAAAGCACAATGCCACTAGCATGGATTAATAGTATGGGCTAATAGTAAGCAAAAGATCTTTTACTATCGTAGTGGTTCCTTACAGCAATAACCATAACAATCAAATATGGTTTAAGTAATAGCCATGATTGAGTTGGAGTGGAGTTGCCCTTAATATTAGTATTCATACAGTTTCAAATCAATTAACAGAACCTCAGCAACAAAAAAAGTTATTAGCAATTCACTATAGCTGCAAAATGTTATTATTACACAGAAAAATTTACCATTTACAATATCATTTAATTAATGAACTTATCAATTTTCAAATCATGAATAACACAAAATTCTAATTCCATGAAAGGAACTCTTGACTTAAATACATTTCTCTAGTTTATATCAGATCAATGTGCTCACTCCAATGGCACTGTTAAGAAGACTATCCACAACAGGCCAAATATGTTGTTTTATTTTTAAAGTGAGACTTCGTCTCCACTCTCACGGCTTTCGGAGAAACAGTTTGGACTGTTGTAAAATTATGATTACGTTTCAAGCACAAGGAAGTAAATTTGTACCTCACAGCAATTTTTACATCATGATTAAGCCAGTGTTTAGTGAGTATTACACTGAGGAGGCAGGCTCTCAAACTCACTTTCACCTCCATTCACTCATGCTGAGTAGCCAGCTTCAGAGGGGGAATAGGCAGATACGAAATCCCAGAAACACAAAAACCAGATGGTAAATATGTACTGTGTATGCTTATGTATAGTCCAACATTTTGAGACCAAAGTTTCGGTCTAAAAATTGGAGGGTCGGACTAAGCACAAGTCAAATTTTTTAACTGCTTAAATCTAGGCATGAAAAAAAAGATTTATCTTTCCCAGACCACAGAGGGTCACCACAGCGCAACATACCAATCTCCAAATCCACCTCAACAACTGTGAGGAACAATGAGTATATTACATCTAGTTATCAATTATTCAGTCTAAAGTTGATGCTCATAACTTGTATTTAATAATTTATTAGTAATGCACGCCTGTTTTTTTTGCATTCTGGGATAACAACCAAAATAGCTGACATCTGGAGGTCTTAAGAACTGAGGTTCATAACAGAAGGCTGAATTAAGTATGGATTCTGGTATTTGTGATACATCATCAGAAAATCATGCCACAATTCTTCAGCAAGGAAGAGGACAATTTTATTTATTTATATTCACTACCCCGAATACAGTACAATGTGCCAATTTACGTCGGGTGGATAACAGTAACAATGGACGTGACTCAACACCCATGTCCTGGGCAGATAATATTCTACCCAGGCGGGACTCGAACCCGCGACCCTCGGGTTAGCAGGCGAGGACTTTACCCCACCGCCACTGGTTCAGACTGTTTTGAGATATTTATGACAAGGAAGAACAATTAACTGACAAATACATCACCCAATGAAGAAAATTAGAAATGCTACTATTTCAAGGTGGCAGATAGTGAAAAAATTCTTCTTCGATTCACTTCTGAGGCATGATGCATTCCTAATACGCAAATAATTGCCTAATTGCCATAGTAAAATGTACAGTAGAATGGTCATTGGGGTGGCAATTATTTTTCAGAATTGAGAAAAGTAATGCTTTCCATCTCCAAAAATGATTGCTGTGGAGTGTTAATTAACATGCAAAAGTTTCATCGCTCTTCATTTTTGGGAAACTTTGATACTAATATGCATTTTTCAGGTGGGAAACGCTCTCTCCCTCATAATATGAAATAGTCAAATCCTCTAGGGCCGAAATTTCACCTGTTTTCATGTATCTTTCAGTGTTACTAACATAAGGTCCTGGACAGTTCGAGCTCCACCTCCAATGGGAACACCCCAACACCACTGTGGACTAGACCACAATATCTCCTTCCCCTCCAAGACCCTACCCCATGATCCCCTACCTGTAGCAGTGCATGGTATTGCCCCTTCCCCTCCGTTCAGAGGAATGAGAGTCTATCACTGCCTCTTGACCTCCTATATGAGGTGCCATAACCTGAGAAATTTTGACTAATACTCAGACGTTCAAAATTATACAAATGAGATACTATGCACATTATCACTCTTAATAGCCAAATGCTTCCATTTCAAATTCAAGACAGTCGTTCTGGATGTACAATGATGTTAAAACTGTTTTGAACATTCCTTATAAGCATTACTTGGAGCAAATTTGCTCATTGGCTTTTGGCTAATTGCCAACTTTTAATGCCAAATTTGAGATAAGGGTAAAGTATTGGGAAAAAGAGATAAGAAGAAATGATGTTGAGGCCAACAGGAGTCTTGTGTGGATAGCTTGTGTGTTTTTATGGGGTCAGGGAAGGGGAGTAGGTTCCACATATAGACCTCTACCCTTAGAAATAACTTCAGCATCTTACAAAGTGTTTCATTTGTATCAGGGTTACAAATGTTAAGTTCAACAAAGTAGCCAGAGACTAGTTAGTTAAATTGGTGACCCAACAAAGGGTATTACAAAGACAGAAAAGCAACCAGTATAAACTAAGATATTAAAAAAGCCAGACAGCTCCAAAAATCATTAAATTAATGGACTCGGGTGCCTTTCTTTCTTGGGCCACTATGGTGCAATTGTTTGGGTGAGAAACAGTTTCTTTAAATCCACTGTCATTTTAAACTCCAAAATCTTACCTCAGAAAACAGTTCCCTTGCTCAACCCCATAAGAACACAAATGTCACCCTTGGACAACATTACTGTTTCTTCTTTGTTCCCTCTTCCCAACTGGATTTTCCCTGGTTTCAAATTTCAAGAGCCCTAGAGCTAATGCATGCCAAGCATTGCTTATATAGAGGACATTGAAAGCAGTTTTTTTTTCAACTGCACATCAACAATATACATTGGCAATACACAATGCAATGCAATTTAATATTACAAATGTTGCCACTTATGTGTTTGGGAAAAAATGTCAATTTGTGTACACAGAGAAATGCCCAACAAAAAAAATTCACATCCAGATGAGGCTAACTTAACACTTGCATGGTTGTAAACTTCCATAAGAAGCCTTGTGGCACTTGAATCTGAAAACAAGTGGCGTAAATAACAGGGGTGAAACTAAGCAAAGTATCGTCTTGGTATTAACTGTGAACATTTAAGTATTAGTCAACATTTCACAGACACCTCATACGTGAGTTCAAGAGAGAATGCATAAATTCACTCCTCTGAATAGAGGGGGAGGGGCAACGCACCATACACAAGTACGGGTATGGGGAAGAGGGGTAGGATTCTATAGGGGAAGGGAATGGTGCAGGGTACTCCACAGTGGTGTACCAATTGGAGGTGGCTTGAACTGCACAGGACCATATCTCAGTAATGCAGAAAGATACATGAAAACAAGAGAAACTTTTGCCCTAAAGTACTTAAAGGATGCATTTTACATAGAAAGATCATTTATGGGCCTCGAAACACATACCAAGTTTCTAAATATTAAGGGCCCTTGGGGCACAGGTAATTGATAACTATGGGTGATGAAACACTTTAATTAACATGGCACAAGGACTTTTTAAGAGGCCAAAAGCATTACTTTACTCAAATCTGAAAAATATGAGCCACCCTAATACATATGGTGCGCAGAAAAGGAGGGCAAAATTTTGTTTAGAGAGACTATTCTAAGTAGGTTCCATATTTATCGCACAAGTGAAACTCACGTGCACTTTTACCAGGTCGAACTGGACACAAGTCATAAGGAAAGTACAGCTTTTGGTTGAAAAATCAGGGGTTGGACTATACATGAGATTGGTTTATACACGATAATATATGGTAAATAAATAAAACTCCATATTTTGTCACTTGGTGATATTCCATGATTCACAAATTTTATTCACAAAACTTTTACAATACCGCGTTAATAAATAAAACAGACATGACCCAGGTTTCGATGAATGATCTTCATCATCAGGATCAGAATCAAAGGACTTGGTGATGAAGATCAATTGTTGAAACCTAGGTCATGTCTGTTTTAATTATTGACGTGGTATTATAAAAGTTTTACGAATAAAATTTGTCACACGGTAAATGCTTCATTGGTATCAATGGCTTATCACAATTGGATTAATGAAAATTCTTTGTAAGAGCCAAAAGAACATCAGTCAATGAAAGAATGAACCCACAGCTTGGGTAAAACATCTCTAGAGTACTTCCTCCGAGCAACATGTTGATTGTGGCTAATTTCTACGTACCCATCAATATACTCATAACAGGTACTGTCAAAGGAAAAGATTTCTAATGATTTTTCTTCTGCCTTGATCCATATACTTTGACATAAGTTTTAACAGCATTCCAGCTAGCCTCTCTGGGCATTGAATTACCTGTGCATTTTTGTCTGCCTAAAATTAGCCCATATTTCAGTTTCTAATTGAATACTTTGGCTTTGCGCATGGAAACCCATTTCAAAGCATTGGAAACAAGTATCCAGCTACCCTGTTCATGTTGTTCTTCATTTTTGTCATTCCACAAACCTCTCTTACCAACTTTGGGAACTCTTTCACAATTAATTTGGATTCTTCAAATTCAATGACATGAGATGGTCCACTCTGTATGGGTTCTGTAATTACTGATTTGAAAAGCTGTCTATTTTTGATTGCCCTTTGATGCTCTTTCAAATGGCAGTTTGCAATAATGCACATTTATCCTATTTCAGACTGGCTATGTTTGCATTCTACTTCATAGACCCTTCTTGAATGTTTTCTGACATGCTATTCTTGGATTTGGATGGGAGGTTAAATATTTTGCTGACAAGGTAATACCTTGTGATCACACTATGCATGGAAAGCTCTCCAGATCTCTTATCACTGGTGTAACATACTATATAATGGTGTAGCCTCAGGTTTTGGTCTCAAGTACGACACATCCTCACAAGTTGTTTTTATGGCCATCACCTCCTCTGCCCTTTGTGCTATTTGTGAGATATTGGGAGAATGAAATCATTCCTCTGGAAAGTTTTGAACAGGTGTAACCACTCTTGGACATGAGAAGATTCTTCTGCCAATACTTGATAGTTTTTCTAATGACTCCTATCTGCAATTGAGCATGCTGCTGAAAGAAGAATATTGGCTCATCTTTTGCTTCAGGATATGGATCAAAGTAGAAGAAAGCCCAAGAAATCATCACCTAAACGAATCTGTAAAATGTGACACACCATCATGAGATTCAAACCATGGAACTCATGACAACCGACTCCTAAAGTAAACATTAGTTTGTTGGGAGATTATTATGAGTAATGAAGTCAAGAGTAAAATTACCACACGTTTGAGCTTGAGGATATCATATTATTTCAGTGCTATCTGTTTTTTAGCTTTTGTCAGTAGCAGCAAAATGAACAACCAAAACATTTTGCCCTATTGAACAAAAAACATGGCTTTAGTGTCCTATTTTGTATGAAGAAAGAAATGCATACATTTCCTGTTTTATTCATGTGCCTTTGTTTTTAGTATCCTAGCATTTAATAACTCACATTGCTGAAAGTCTAGCCAAAATAGATAAATTCAAACCTCAATTTAGTTTTACCAATAAATTAACTAGATCCAAAAATACATTCATCAGATGATTCTAGGGAGAGTAATGGGAGCAGTCGAAGGATATTTCTGACTTTGGTTAGGATGCTTGCTGTATTTTAGATATTCAAAAAATATTCATTGTTTATATCAGTACTGTATCATTATTCACTCAGTCAATGCTTCGCGTGTGATTCAAACTTGATTTACAACAATCTAATTTAAAAAGTCATAAATGATCATGATTTATGATACAGTAGATAATTTTTTATTGAAAAAAGAAATCCCACATCTGTCAAGGACAACTATATTTTACCTCCATTATATGTAAATTGTTGTCAAAGAGTATAATGATACATTAAAGTTACAAACTAAGAATATTTTTGCCAACTTTCCATTCAAATGGGGAAAAAATCATGTGTCTAATAGAGGAGAGAAGTTGGATATAACGACTCATGTTTTTGCCACTCAAGCTAAAGGCAAGGGTGGCAATATTACATGGGTAGCAAAGTTATTCTTCCCTTCATAGTTATGTAATATTCTATTACATTACCATGATCCTAAACATTGGCATTTTTGGAATGATAAATGAAGCTAAAACTGCATTCTTCTTGCAAAAAATTACTTCACTTTACAATCAAATAACCAAAATGCTTCAGCATAGAATTCACCAGGAGAGAGATAGCAGTATACAGCACAAATCTCACACTTCTTCCTCAATTTAGCTAATTATAACCCATCGGTTGGCGTTTTAATGCAGAAGATGTTCTCCATGAGCAATGAAAAATGATAAGAGTTTTCAGAGGTTAATAAGTAAGCAACGTGAATCAGTAATTACTCAAGAGCCCAGAGTCAGGTTTTAATAATTTTTATCACTCAATGAAGCCCACCCAAAATACTAGAGATTCCCTGGATATTGAAAAATATAATCCAGTCGAATAACTCCCTCAATATCTTATGGGAAAGAATTTTAGGACAAAAAATAATTATGAATCATAAAGCTGTTGAAAAAAGAATAATATGTAGCCCAGTAAAATCACAACTACTTCCCCAAACTATAAAACGGAATGATACTGTGAATGGCAAATAATCCAAACCATCGTAAATGCAAAAACATTTCCAATTCCAACCTATATTGAACCTTGAGTCATGACTCTAAATTCCTCTATATTCCCATTCAGAAATGATGCATACAACAATTCTGGTGAGACTGTT
Source organism: Ceriagrion tenellum (assembly GCA_963169105.1). NCBI lineage: Eukaryota > Metazoa > Arthropoda > Insecta > Odonata > Coenagrionidae > Ceriagrion > Ceriagrion tenellum. The sequence continues at coordinate 55,749,575 of OY720632.1, read as the reverse complement.
TTTAAATAATCTCCAAACACAGAACAGAGAAATAACTACCACCACAGACTTTCGAAAACACCAAGCAAAATAATGCCACATAAATCTATGATTGCATGGTACATTACTTGAGGAAGTATGCCAGCAATATATAATATGAATCTGTGACTAAATACATAATATGAGAAGTGGAAGTGTACCATAGACCTTTAAAAATCATATTAATTTCTATATAATTCTAAAAAATAACAATAATAACACTACACAAGCAATATTAGAATAATAAATTCTAGCCAATATTTTTAGTAGTCTTATCCTTAAGCAATATTAGAATAATAAATTCTAGCCAATATTTTTAGTGGTCTTATCCTTAAAATTTCAAATAAGAATATCACACAATTTCATCTCCCTTATTTCCCCAAGTTACATGGGAGGGAGAGAACATCACCTAACAACCAGATGAGTACTTATTTGGAAAAAGACATTTTGCGAGACAATCTTGACATAAGAAAGGTCGCAGTTGAATGGTTGCAGTTGTTCCCGCATCACAAACAAAACAAACTCAAAAAATCACATCCTACATAAAATATTATCATGTTGAATTCTGATACCAGCAGATACATTTAACTCATATAAAATTAAAACTCATTCATAATGTATCTCTTGAAGTGACTGATGTTCTGAATACAGCATGAATTGAAATTAGTTTTAGTTTGAAGGTAGTCCAGATGATTTCATAGTTACAATTTTATTGAAGTTTAAAATTCATATAACAATTACTTAATTTCATCAAATTCATGACAGAAAAATCGATAATGACTGATGAAATCACATTAAAAAGCATAAAACAATTAACAATGATAGCACAATTAATTCATAGCTTTACTGTAAAAATTGTTAAGCCGCCATCTACCCAAGTATCACCAAAATCTGGGACACATCAAATACGTCATAATTCTGCCATTGTCAACAATTTTTTATCATAAAATATTTGCAGAAATACTTTCAATAGATTTAACAAAGAGCATACTCTCAATAGTTGGCATCCATAAGTAGACCATATTCCCAGAGAGTCTTTCACATGCCAGAAAATATGTAAATCATGAGGAATACAAGAAAAATAATTTCCAAATGAGCTAAGAACATAGGTAAAATTGAACAAGCATCATCTGGTGTTTGAAAAATATAACTTAGTTAACTCTAGGATAAAGACTTGTTCATTAAGTCATACTTTTAGCACATACTGCAATCACCGCATTAAAGTGGGTCACATACTGTCCAAGGGCATTTAACAGAATTAAAATTTTTAACTTTTTTGTACTTGTTTACTTAAGTATACTGACACACAAGCAAAAATAGCAACTTCAATTATTGAATTTGGGTAAAATCAAAACACAAATGACCTGATAGTGATATTAATCATTTACATAATGTTCAGCAGTCAATACCAATGAAATCACTTTTAAGCGCATTTTTTGAGCTCACCAACCTCAAATGCTGGGGGAATCACTGAATGCCTTCATCCGTTACGCATGCAACGTCCAAAAGGTTAGTACATCCACAGTAGCAGGCAAATTGTTCTTCAAAACCAATGTCTAAATAAATGAGAGCACACTGCACTGGATGGTCACTTCTGAAGCCTAATCACTGGCATGGTGGAATGATGGAATGTCTCTGTGTGGACACATTACAACAAACTTTGTTGCCAAGGAATAAACATTTCTCCAGATGATCCTGTGAGTACTGGTGGTCAAACACGATAAGCACTCGAGTTCTTTTACAGACACACTGAAAATTAACTTCATTGCCTCTAACTCTAATACTTCATTTCTTGTCCATATTTTATGACACCGATGGATCAAGACCACTTAACCATGCAACAGTCAACCACAAGAAATTCTGTATTTAAAAAGACCACAGTTTTTCTGCCATGACAACAACATTGTAAATGCTATTAGAATCAAATCATCCATTTAAGCATAAAGAAATAGCACAAAATTAGGACTTGTCCAATGTCCAATTATAGAGATAGAAAGGGGCAAAATTAGTACTTGAAAGTGACATAAGCCTCACACTGAAGACAAAAATTGATGGTAAAGCTAAAAATATTTTCTCTGACAATTGACAAAAATTTGAACAAACTGCATAACAACCCATATTACAAACCTGAAACCACAGGGAGAAACTCTGAATCTTACTGCAAAGCAATTAGACTGATAGAGGTGATTACACATCTGAAAAGCCTTCAGAATCATGGAACTCAAGTTACTCAACTATTTGGCTGCACAAAATACACACACTGTTAAACAATTTGCAGTTTTATGAGTCAAGTATGAGTCCATAGTGAATAATGACACAGAAACCAAGTGCATAAGCAGTGCATTTAAGCTTACACAACTCAATAGGTATCAGCATCGGGGCACATTTCCGTTGGCATGACATTTCCGTTGGCCATGACAACTGCACACCAAACAGTCATTTTTACTTTCACCAAACTAACCTCAAGTCCTGACTTTTTTCAGTAATCTAGATAGTTCATGCACTAACTTCACCACATAGAAATATTTCACATACCATAATTATGGAAAACAACAGATAACAATGACAAAATGTAAATTTAGAAAACTTCTGATAAACGTGACATTCAAGAATCCATTCACTGATTAATTATATTGAACAATAAGGCTAGCCAAAAATGGATTTATGTAAATAGATACAAAAAACAACTTGAATAATGTAATAACCAAATAAGAACAATGAAAAATGGACCCTTGTCACACAAAATGAACACATCATTAATAAGAACAATCCAAACAATTAAATTGAGAGATTCATGCAACAGTAATGCAGTTTACCCTTCTCATAAGTCAGGTATGCTTAAAACAGTTTTGAGTTACCTTCTCTTTCAACAACAACAAGCACATACTTCAACATATGTCACATTTTCATGTCAGTCACTTAAGGCAAAATCTGTTCTTATTTATGCAATTCCACCTTTAAATAACTAGGCAATCAAGTTAATTTACACAACATAATAAAGAATAAAAGAAATCTAGAGAGTATAAATTTCACTAAAACAAGGAAAATATTTATCACTCAGTTCCTAAGTTGATGGCTTGACTCTATCAAAATATTACTAGCCTCATTTACAACATGTCATGAGGATACCGAGGTCTTTGGAATCAAAACATGGTGAATGAAATTTTTTAGAATTCACAAGCAAAAGACAGTAAAGCAAACCAACACTCCAATGGCACAATTTTGGCTTGATTGATGGAAAATACATCATCAACTTAAAGATACTTATTTTTTTAGCGAATAGGCTAAACTTCAGCCAGCTCAAATGCAGTGGACTCTTGGGTAGCTTATTAATTAAGAATGTTTAAGTCTAAACACCATAATATGGAAATGATTTTATCAGGAGCTTATCCTCCGAAGGGAAATGTCATAACTGGGGATTTTATTACTTCAAGAAATACAATTATCAAATGAACACTAATTTCTGTGAATTGCTTTCATTTATATGATTATATGAACTGGCATTGAAGATGCTTAGACAGTAACAGAATCCAGGCAGAACTTCATGATATGCATTCCTTTAAAAATTTTTGTTTTTACAACCTATCACATTAGCATCCATAACGAAGTAAAATACTTTGAACTTTTCTACATAATTTTATTTGTACAACACGTTTCACAGTTTTATGGCATCATTGGAGTGCACCATCATACAATGTCATCTTACACATAAAACCGAGTAGAAAAGAACATTCTTTTACTTCATTATGGCTACTGATGTAAAATACTTTATGAAATGACGCCTGATGCAGTTAAGTTTAACCTAACACAATTTAATCAGCTTTGTTTAGACAAATAGCTTCAAAAACATGTGCAATGTGCATTCCTTAAGTCAAGCAGCAGTTAAAAGTGACGTATGAAGGAACTTACTCAAGCCTTCTTGAACAGAAATCTAGATTTTGCTCAGCTTGGATAACGCAGCCGATAAAATTTGTTAACATAATCAAGTATGAAAGTTAAAAAAATCATTGTGATACTAAGGTAAACTATACCCCTCAATGAAAGTAAGCTCTTTCTACTGCAACATAGCATTCTGTATTATCCGTTTAGCATCAAATGCATATCATCTACATTGACATGGTGGATTAATTTATTATTGGTGTTCATAAGACTATGTAGCTCTATGATTGGATGCCTGTTGACTTATACAGGAATATATGGATATACTTCAAGGGAAAATGCATAACAAATGATTGCCTGTCAAGAGTCCACTATTAAGAGATGCCAATATGCCAAAAACTTTCAAACATTCCTTAAATGTGTTATGTAAGTATCACAACAATATCTAGGCAAAATGACAATTTCATGAGTACACAAATGTCAGAGTTATAGACACAGGAACTATAAATAAAGCAACAAATTTTTGTTATTTAAGATGATGATCAGTTGCTGATACTGAGATGCTGACTGGATCATGAGTATTTACAAAGAATAATATTGTTAGCTCTAAGTTAAAAAAAATTTCTCCATCAAAGATTTTGTACAGGAATTTGATTTACCTTATGAACAAAAAAATACCATAATGCTGCCATATTTTAATTTAGTTGAGTAACTGTAGTTAAAAAATTATCCCAGAGTAAATGGTAATCAACCCGCTTCCTACTTGGCAATTTTGATCACATTTTCAAGATTAGTCTCAAGGCTTTCCATGGGTCTACAGCATGGCTACTGCAAGTGATGAGGATCTATTTAGAGCATTGAACAAACAGTAAAGTCTCTTCATAGTGAAATTGTCGGGACTAAAAACTTTCCCATTTCCTAATACATATCAAGTTCCACTACACAGAATACTATGCATGGTGGCCTTTTTCTTATCATAAGTACCTTTCATGAATTAGGCCCAATGATTTCTACATCTATATACTACCCGGCAAGCTGCCTCATGGGGGTGTGGCAGGGGGTGTTAGGACACCAGCCGTGTAAAGATGTATGGGATAAGGTTTTGGGAGGTGAAATGGTGATGTGTTTTATGGGAATGTATTTAGTGGAGCTCAGTTTTTATCATGGTCACTTCGATGGAGAGATTTCCAGCAAAAAGGCTTTATAAGTGACGATGCACCAACAGAAATCCTTTCCAAATATTGCCGACACTGTTAGGGATACTAGTTGTCAAAAAAATCACAAATAGATTGTATAAACATTATAACAAGTGAAAATAAACTTGCTGCAATGAGGTGATGCAAAAGAAATTGATGAAACTGTGGATAAAAATTAGTTTTGAAACAATTACTAGCAGTTTCGCATCTATGCAATCTCTGAAAAATATCAGAAAATACCATTATGTATATATCATCAAATCTCCTTTTGAGTAATGTGCCGCTTGGTTAAAGTGAGCTATAGACCCTAACATTTTCCACTGATGGCTAAAAAACGAACGACTAGCAGCTGTCGAGAATCTTCGGGCGTGAGGAGAAAAAGCTTTCAAGCTTGCCTGAGTATACTTGGAAGCTTTTCGAGCTTGCCCGAGTATACTTGGGCGCGTCAGAATTGGCTCGTCTTCGATGCCAGAGTTTTCTCGGGCGTGTCTGGGAAGCAGTTTAACTGATAGTATTTAACTCTTCTCAGTGACTCACATTTCCTCCTTTCTCGTCAGTTTCCTTCATCTTATTCAACTTTTTGTATAAAATAACATTGGTCCTCTAGCTTCGATGCTTTATTCAAATCTAATCCATGGAAAAATATTAATGGCACAAAAGTAGTTGACATTAGGCATTAGCCATGCCATTATGGGGCTCTAACAACACTGACAAGAAGTAAACTTTATGAGATTATATTAAGTTAATACATACACTCTTCTTCCAAAAATAAAAAGGGAATTCTTGAAACTATAGTGGGATACATGAACAAAGTTGTTTATCTCTTTTCAAAGGGCATTTCAGATGTTCCCATGAGTTGGAAAACACCTATGATGCCAATGCATTGGTGATTGCATGCATTCTGTACAGAAGTCCTACACAGCTGTAACAACATCACTATGATGAGGGTGAATAATTATTACTTAGTGATCTACTGGTTAAGGTAGGTTCTCCATCGTCTTTATCACCCACATCTGGAATGCATGTGCCTTATACTCATCCTCCTTCTTGAGAGCCACATTCCTGTCCCATACAGTACAACACTCCATAAATTCACTAGCCTATTCTTTACATCCTTACCAAAGGCCCCAGTCATCAGATCCAATCTATTACTGAGTGCTTCCCTTTCTAGTGCCATTCTACTCCTAATATCTTTGCTACCAAGCACCTTTTCTTCCAAGGCACAATCCACATAACTAAATTTATTCACCACTCTAGTTTTGCCCAATTACTTTCATGATTAGCCTTGCTTTCTCTGTAAGAGAAAATCTGTACTTTATTCGCTGGCCCCTACTGTGATTCCTACATCTATCTCTTCCAAAGCCTCTCTAACCATTTCCACAACATAAATGTAAGAAATCAAAGGCAACAGCTGCCACTCTTGCTAAACCCCATGAACTCCAACTGTCCAGCCTGATACTTTATTTGCTACCCTCACCTGTGCTCTCTGGGCTACATATAAGTTTAGGATGAGTCTCCTATTAAACCAATACACTCCACATCTCCTAAGTATCTGCACTAGTCTTCCCCAATCACCTCTGTAAAATGCCTTTCAATAAAGAAATACACTTTTGAAATTCTTAAAATAAACTAAAGACTCATTTAAGTACAACTAGTCCATGATTTCATATTTTTCTACATTATTTTGTAACATTGGCCATGGAATTCTGAGTGATTTACTCTCTTCAAAATTCAAATAGCTCAGCACTTTTGACAAACAATATTTTGCCAACAATATGGAGCTTATCTTAGGACGTAACTACGGAGTCAAGCAGAAGATTAAGTTCTATTGGAAGCACCTCATATATTATACTACTATTTAATACTCAAATAACAGTTTAATTTGACAAATACTTTTCAACATGCATCTCTCATTGGGCTTTAAATTATCAAAGACATATATAAGCTGTACGAGGTGCATTACGGTATATGTAAATGATAAAATATTTCTGATGATGAAAGGGAAACAAAGACAATCTCTCACCTTGCAATATGGGATAACTTCCATTTGTGTATTTCGGATTTAATGTAATCATCGTCTAACCATTGCTGCTCTGCTTAATATGTACTTTTGAATCATTGATTGTTGGCACAACAAAAATTAAATGGGCAAATATTCATCTACATAATACCCTACAAGCCGCTGCATGGGTGTGTGGCATGGGGTGTTAGGTCACCAGCTGTGTAAAGGTGTAGGTTTTTTGGAGATGAAATGGTGACATGTATTATAGGAGTGTATTTAGTGGAGCTCAATTTTAATTGTGGCTGCTTATTGTTCGCGGAAAGAACGAGTTTTTGTACCTGTCTGTTCAGCAGTGTGTCTCTCTTTTTTATCACATCTGTCAGACCTAGAGATGTAGTGAGGAGTCATGATAATATTCTCTAAGTCACTCTGAAAAATATGTTCTGAATTTATCAAGCAACCTAAGCCTAGCGTGTATCCTCCGAGTCTCTAGGGGCTCCTACCTTAATCCCTCTAACAGTTGTGAGACAATCTGTATGCTCGTAGCAGTTTTTAACTGCTGCTTTCCTTTGTATAGCATTAATTTTTTTGGTTAAACCTATCTGATCAGGGTCCCAAATGCTCTAGGCATATTCGAGTTGTGGCCTAATTAGAGCGAAGTAGCATCTCTCTTTTACTTTTTCATCCGAGGACCTTCCTATTATATGTTTAACAAAACCTAGTTTCTTTAATGCTGTGCCACATATGTTTTGTATGTGTAATCCCCACGATATATCAGAAGTTAAGGTAATTCCAAAATATTTTACTGTATCTGAAGACTTAATGTTTACTCCACTCACAGTATAGGTATGGCATTTTTGTGATGACTTTCGCAGGAAGTGAACTGTGGTGCATTTGCTGATATTTAATTCTAACCCTCACTCCTGCCACCACAAATGAACGTAGTTAAGGTCCTATGACAGAGCTTCAAAGTCTGCGTCTTCACTCATTTCACGGTAGATAACTGTCTCGCCTGCAAATTATCTTAATTTACTGCAAACTCTAGAACTTAGGTCATTAATATAAATAATGAATAAAAGATGGCCGATCACACTTCCTTGAGGAACACCAGATGTGACTTCGACCATATCAGAGCTAAAACCATCAATAACTACTTTTTGTTTTCAATCACTGAGAAAGTCACTTATCCAGTTCACCATTTATCTATTAACTCCGCATGATTGCAATATTTATACAGTAGAAACTCGATAATACGAAGCATGAAAATACGAAGTTCCGATTTTACGAAGCAAAACTGTCGGTCCTGACGAAACACCTATACTAAATACATAGCGCTGTTCGAAAATACGAAGTTTCGAATATACAAAATTTTCAAAATTACGAACCTCGGACGCAGTCCCAACAGAGAATCTGAGTTCGTTTTTATGAACCTTGGGAGTAAACGCATCAGGAAAGCCGATGTAGACTCCTAACAAATCAGCGTTGCAAAATATAATCTATCAATTGTATAAAATTGGTGAATTTTAGTTCATTCATCTCTCACAAATGCTTGAGTCACACAATAATTTATCAAATTTAAGTCGTGGATGATTTAGATTTCGATTGATGGGGAAAATGGTTGCTTGAGGCAATTTTCCCTTGGTTATTTTTGTTTTAACTGTTAGCTGCATTTCCTTAATGTAAACAATTCTCTTTTGGTTATAACTCATGTGTAGCACCACGTACCGACTCACTGCCATGCACTATTAGCAGTAATTTTAATTTATTGAGCACGCGGAACGGAAAAATGACACGATAAAATGATGGGAAATAGGACTGGGATACCTGTCACAGACAATAGAAAAAAACAGTTTCCAAGATTTTGCTAGGGTATAGCCGTCCCCACGATTGATATAGTTTTGCATTTAAATCAGATTATTTCAAATTTTGAAACAGATGACCCGATCGGGAGAGTGGCTCAACTATATAACATTATAATGTACTTGCTGTGCCCGGAATGTATTGCTATGCCTTTTTCTGGGTTCCAAATCGGTCCCTAAACGAATTCGAGACCTAATTCAATGAATTCCTCGTACCTACACAGGAATTTATAAAGCATAAATGATGGCATAAGTTTCCATCCCATGCCTATGCTGCGCTTTCCAAGTAAATAAAATATTATATTTTTGAAGTAGTGTAAAATTTTAAGATTTTCGAGCTTTAAAATCCAATTTAAGGAAAATGCAAAGTTTATACGAATATGGAATGCATGAATAAAAAAAGCAAACAAAGAGACCACTGCACCAAATCTTATTCTATGTACAAATATATTCCGTACCTTTTAACGAAATAATTTCTCACTGATGTGATTCTGATGCACGCGATTTTATGCGTCACTGATACCTACGATTCTGATGCACATGACTGAGCAACAGGTAAATGATCTGCTTCGTTGCTTGCTTGTCGTTCCACGCTTGTTTGAGAAGCTCGCGTGCCAACACTCATTTGTTGAAACGACTCACGAGCCACCTATTGTACAATGGATTGAATGATTCAGAAACCTTCACAGGCACTTGCACAACAACTCACCTAAGTTTCATCGTAATCCAATGAATGGTATTGGAACACATGGAACGCAAAAAAACATTAATTTTTATATATTAGATGATAAGACCTGTGATAAACCGCTAAGATACTTCAACCTGAAGAAACCATTGTCCACGAAATATCATCCTACGAAATATAGTTGATCGCATGAGTAAACCAGGAAACTGAAATCTTTAAAATAAAATCACTACGGCTCTTTAACTTAATTCCAAGATGTTCTCGGGGTAACTCCATGAAATTTTTCTGGAAGCAACTTTCGTCCATGAATTACTACAGTGAACTCGTTGAGTAATTAGGCCCTGATACATTACATTTGATCTATCATCACTGCTATTCCTGATTTTCACAACATAAATGACCAATTGAATCAGATTTCATTGTGATGGCATGAGTAACTTTGAGTCCTAGGCATATTAATACGCGGATATGACAAAACATGGGCATAAAATTGGATCCTGATGTGCTCTATTTCAAAACAACCTGATGTTTAGAAGGATCTAAGTACGAAAATACTATTCTGCAAGAAACTTATTGTTGTTATCAGGATTTTACTACAGAGAGGAGTTAGGTTTCAGTCTCAGCTGCGGCAGATTTTTTCCGTGACCCCCAACTCTTTCTAAGTTCCCCTTGAATTAACATTACAATCTAACCCTTCAAAAGTTAATCTTATTTCATTTTCGTGTTTCTCCACAGTGCAGCCAAGTATAGAAGGCGTAAGTTGCATCGGGGAAAGAAAATGACTAAATAATGGAATGGAGAATGCTGGATCTGGAATATCTCCGCTATGTCCATTTAGGATGAAGTTTCTCTTTCACGCTATCATGAATAAAAGTTCTGAAAATCGTGGAGTGATTCGGATATCACTGTTTAAATACGATGTATTTCATTAGCTTCTATATTTTAGCTTAACAAAGTTAGCATATAAGATCGCCATTGGGTAAAATGAGGCGAAGAGATTATGCATAGAAGGATAAAAATTAATCACTTCATTTATTTACTGGTTTAATGTTTTGCAGAATAAGAAGTATAAGCACAAATCATCAAATAGAAAAGAGACATGGTCACTGAGTTGATGTATCTTACTTGAAATTCAATAGGCGGTGAAACCGTTTGGGTTGGAACGAAATAATATTTCCTCCAAGTTCATATATCCTACAGGCGATATGGAAGAAACCACAAATAATGACCTGAGAAGGATTTTTTTAAATAAACTGAGTCCTTTGGTCATTTTATCTACGATTAAGCGATAGAGAGAGGATGATTGGAAGCATGGTTGGGCCAGCTATCATCTTAACTGAGTGTATGTTAGAAACAAATGCCTCTTTTAAATGCCAATACCATTTGCTCATCCTGATTAGCCACAGATTAGGAAAGCTAGTTTTTCATACAAAAGCAGAACTTGCTTTACGTAAGTCTTCTAAACTGGACGAAGATTTTGCAAAGAAAATTATCGCATAGTTATGTCACGAACGTTTGTAACATTTAACTTATAATATACAGGCATTTTTTCCAATACTTTCACGAATAACAACTATAAATCGTTTTAACATGTTTCCATAGACCAGAGAAGTCAGGCGGGAAGGGAGAAATATTTTTCGCTATTTATTAAAAAGGTTCAAAAATACGAAACTCGAAAATACGAACTGCCGATTGTTTGGTTCCGCAAACTTCGTATTATTGTTTTGATACTGTATGAGATTTTTGTGAGGAACCTTGTCGAATACCTTCTTGAAATTAGGGAATACAGCATCATCTTGCCAAATCAATTCACCTGGTTTTAGGATATCATGAAGGAAGAGCGCAAACTGGGTTTCGCAGGACCTGCCCTTACGGAAGCCAGGCTGACTGCTATGTAAGAAGTTACGATTATCCAGGAATGTCATAATATTACTAATGACAATGTATTCAAGGACCTTGCATAAAAGTGATGTTAGCGATATAGGTCAGTAATTTCCTCGGTCACTCTTATTTTCTTTTTTGAATATCAGAGTAATGTTGGCTATTTTCCAGTCTTGGGGCACCTCTCCTTCGGATAATTTGTTATATATAATTTCTTAGAATGGTGCAATCTGTGGTGCTAACTCCTTCAGCACGTGTGCAGGTATTCCTTCTGGACCTAGGGACTTGTTACTTTTAATCGAACACACTTGCTTGCAGAGTACCTATTAGAGCTCCCAGCCTTGTCCTTCCATCACCTGTGTCACAATCTCCTCTTGCCTGAAGAAATTTTCAAAAAATATGAGGCTTTCCTTGGTATTTTATTCCTTTGGCCGATCAATTCTTCCCAGGCAGGATTCCAAATGCCCATATATATTCAAAATGTGGCCTTACTTGAGCGAACAAGCTTCTCTCTTTCACTTTGCCACCTAAAGAACTTCCTGCTATTTGCTTGATAAATCCTTGTCCCTTCATGCAGTGCCCCAAATGTTTCACTTGTGTATCACCTACTCTCGGTCTGAAGTTTTGGCGATTTACAAATACTTCATCAGACACATTTATATCTACTATCTCCCTTCATAGATATGGCACTGTCATTTCTTCAGTATTACAAGTTCTGCAGTATATTAAGAAATATTAAATTCCTGCCCCTCATCCTGTAGACCATGAATTGACATATTAAAAATCTGATGAGAGAGTTTTTAAGATAGCCCTCTTAAGTTTCTTAGTGATTATGAAATCCTATTTTTCTTTCAGGGTAAAAAATCAGAAAATATATTCTCTCGAGTTGCTGACAACACAGATGGAGATTACCAAAACTGCTGCAACAACCACCATCTTCCTCAGTAAGAAATTTAGTACATCTACATACTACCTTGTGATCCGCCACATGGGCATATGGCAGGGGGCGTTAGGACACCAGCTGTGTACAGATGTAAGGGATAAGGTTTTGGGAGGTGAAATGGTGACGTGTATAATGGGAGTGTATTTAGTGGAGCTTAGTTTTTATTATGGTTGCTTATTGTGCAAGGAAAGAACAAGTTTTGGTACCTATCTGTTCGGCAGTGTATCTCTCTGATTTTATCGCTTCTGTCAGACCTAGAGATGTAGTGAGGAGTCATGATAATATTGTGTTGTTCTGAAACACACCAGTTCTGAATTTCTCAAGCAAGCTAAGCCTAGCATGAAGCCTCCGAGTCTCTAGGAGCTCCCTCCTTAAAGTTATGAAACAATCTTTTTCACTCATAGCAGTTTTTTATGAACTTTCCTTTGTATTTTATTATTTTTTTTTGGTTAAATTTTTCTGCCCAGGGTCCCAAATGCTCGTGGAGTATTCGGGGTGTGGCCTAACCAGAGCGAAGTAGCATCTCTCTTTTACTTTTTCATCCCAGGATCTTCCTATTATACGCTTAACAAAACCTAGTTTCTTTAATGCTGCGCCAAATATTTTTGTATGTGTGTTCCCCATGATATATCAGAAGCTAAGATAAATCCAAGATATTTAACTGTAACAGAAGATTTTATGTTTACTCCACCCATGGAGTAGAATTGACATTTGTGTGATGACTTTTGCAAAAAAATGTACAGTGGTGCATTTACAAAGATTTAATTCTAGCCCCCACTCCTGCCACCACTATCTTTACCAATAAATAATTTGACAAGCCATGATTGATTATCACAGCCTTTGACACATTCCACATTCATTCATCAAATACTATGATAACATACCATAAATATGACAGCAGTTATGGCCTGTGGTGTGCTGAGGTACACCAATAAATATAAAGATTACATTTAAAACACCACCACTAAATCAAAATTGACAGAGCTAGAAGAGTGATGAATACCTTCTTAATTATTAATCAACACGTTAGCACCTATTAACTTGGCATCTAATAATTCCATTTTATTTTGCACTATCTCAATCAGTTCTCTCTAGATAAATTACGACTCAAGAGACATTTTGTGTTTCAGTATCAAGACCTCATTTGATATTAGATTCATGAAACAATACACATAAAATACTATACTTTATTCCATGGTCATACAACACCACAATAAAATATAGAATAAAAAAACCAGAGCAGCATTTGTAATATGACAAATGATACGAAACAGCAGAAATACTCTTACTCCAAGCCAATAAATTCAATTGCTATGAGTAATGTGTTGAAAAAAACTTTTTAATAGCTAGCAAAACAAATAGATGGAAAAAACTACCAAAAAGTTAGTAATAGCCTTCAGTATCATACACATTTAATTCTTAGCATTCCAAATGAAAATACACACTTTTCGTCAGGAAGAGTGAGGCACTCTGTTAGATATGCCTTTAGATGGGAAATCTAAATCTTCTATACACTTTACGAGGTTCACACACTTCACTGATAATTACAGTAAGTGGAGTTTAAGTTGAAGACGAGTTGAAGGAATTTCTTATAAAAAACAGCTGAATTCAAAAGAAGGAACATGAAAATATAATAATGAACTTTTGACACTTGAATTTTTCAATTTCAGCATTCAGGAGAAGTATCTCCTACCATTTAGATGACATCGAATCAGAGTTTTATGACTCCTCGAAATACACTGAAATCAATCATGTTGCCACTAAGAGGTTCTTCGAATAATTTTGAATAAATCCTAACCCATAACCTAAACTTGGTAGATAGCTGTGGAGTCAACTCATAGTTAACAAACAGCTGATTTCCAAAGAGCTTTTTTTTTGTCATTCGGTAATTTTATGATGAATTCACTCTCATGATATATGAGCAAAAACGATATTGGAAAAAATCTGCCAGGATATTCTGGAGAGAGAGAATAATGATGACACTATCCTTCACACCATCATATGAAGTGATAAAACATGCAAAAAGTACACCGAGTAGACCAAAAGTTAACCTACATCAGTGTCGCCAGTCTCGATCAAATTTCAAGGTCATAGGGAGTTGTTTTCCACAAACTCCTCCAACAAAGACAAACCACCAATTAGCTTTATTAGCCAGTTGTTTTAAGAGAGGTGCATGAAAGTGTCCCAAGGATGACACAAGAACTTTGACGAAGAGTTGAAAAAGTACTGCACCCAGAAAATGCTCTAGCTTATTGATAATTTATATTGGTTAGTTTCGCTCAAGTATGGGATGACAATTCTACCTCATCCCCCACACTCCTCTGATTTGGCTCCAGCCAGCTTTTCTATATTTCTAAGGCTCAGGTCCTTCCTCAACAGATCAAAATTTGGTACAGTGATATACAGTGATTTGGTAAAGGGGGGATAAATCAAATTTGCAAGAGCAGACATAGAGGATGCTGAAAAGCCCATTTTCTCATTGCTTCCAGCAGTGTAAGCACCTTAGAGATGTATGTGGTTAGGCAGAAAGACTATTTTGAAGGGGATGATATTTAATGAGTAATAATGTTTCTAAGGGTCAGGTCCTTCCTCAACAGATCAAAATTTGGTAGTGGGAGGGATAAATCAAATTTGCAAGAGCAGACATAGAAGATGCTGAAAAGCCCATTTTCTCATTGCTTCCAGCAGCGCAAGCACCTTAGAGATGTATGTGGCTAGGCAGAAAGACTATTTTGAAGGGGATAATATTTAATGAGCAATAATGTTTTTCATAAATTTATAAAAACTCAGTCTTGGAACCTTCTGATCAGACCTCACAAGCAGTCACTTTACAAAAGTAGACATCAAATACAGCCTGAGGTGATTCACCATGTAACAACTATGATATTTGTTTATGCAAACTAAGTCTCCTCCTACGTTCATTTAAAAGTAAGAAATGACTAATCGTACTCTGTACTCATTAATATCATTAGTTAAAGCTCAGCAATTTTCATTTCATCAGAGTGAACTCCTATCTTGTTAACTCATAATTAATAACTCACTAATTTTTGGAGTTATTTATGATGTTTGGAAATCTACTTTGAAAAACTAACAAACACCTAGTTTCAGATTCTATACCTAGGTTTCAATGCTTGATTGCTACAAATAAGCAGAATAATTCACAAGCCAAGAGCATGGGAATTCTTAGGACACCAAATTTAATCAGAGAAAACTTAATTTTAAAGACTTCACATGAGAGACAGTAAAATTCTGTGGGAAAGACATGAAGCTAAAAAATGCTTTCTACCTTACACCCAAAACATAATATACACCGCAAATAAAAACTAATAAAATAATTAAGAACATCAAATATTTCATTAATTCAGGAATTTGTAGAAAGCCAGTGGTCACCTTACTGATAAAAAGATTCCTAAACATTCAACAAAAATGGTGTATACTGAGTTTAGTTATGAACACTAAGTCCTAAACTAAAAATTACCTCTCCTGACATTAGATACAACATGACTGACTAAAAAGGTACACCGCAGTTACATAATGACAAGTAAAAATTACCTCTCCTGACATTAGATTCAACATGAATGACTAGAAAGGTACCCCGCAGTTACACAATGACAACAAGAATTCATCATATACAGAAAATATGCAACAAAAGTAATATATCAACAAGAGGAACAAAGATGTTGACAGACAATACAATAAATATCGCTTTCATACACCTCTGGAGACACGAAAAAGGGGAATAAAAACCATCAACAATAAATATCATTGTCACAGTTTAAATTGGGAACTCTCAAAAGAGTAAATATTAAAAAAAAATAACAGCCTAAATATTCATAAAAAATGAATTGGTGGAATTCAAATACATAAGACATATTTCACCTCTGTATAAAGGTTGAAGAGTCAAAAAAATATATTTCTTCTGATGTATCACACAAGAACTTGAGATACGACACACATAATTGACTGTTGGTTCAATGTTCAGACTTAGGGCACATCACAGCTGATTAAATTTCGAATATTATCACTTAAGGATATCACTGATGAAGCACAGGTGTCACGACAAATAGGCTACAGTCGAAAAACTAGCCATTGCACAAATTAAAAATAAATATTTGCTCTATGTATAGAAAAAGTTAACTTTACAATTGAGTAAAAATTATAAAACTAATCACTTGCTTATGAATTTGTACTATAGACATGGAAGACTAGACTGCATACCACATATGCCGATTCGTCAATATAATTCATGAAATTATTAATACAAGACCATAGAAAATATTTCACATTCAGTGCCAAAGTGTATTGGAATGTGGACAGAAATAAATTTGTAGAATACCAAGATTATATAAAAACTAACAATTTCTTTACAGACTGTTAGATACCTGTAATTATCACCAAAATATTCTTTCCCATAATCCTTCCTCTGGGAATATCTCGATCTTCCACCATACTGGTATTCTGGTTCATAATAAGATCCAGATTCATAATCTTGACGACCATCCTTGTAGCTACGCTGATATCTATAAATTAAAAAAATTAGTTCAGAAAGACTTACAAATCATTATCATCCAGCGTTTTAAAGAATTCATCATAATCAAAGGGTGCATTTAAACAATAATTTGTAACAAATTAACAGCTATAGTTGTTTGCCTCTTCCCCAATACCTTCACCATCTTTTGAGTGATGTTATGCACTTTGAATCTGTCACCGTAAATATAAAATAAATTATAACAGCATGCGGTCACAAGTATGAGTAGAAGAAATAATACCCTAGCATAAAAACTCATCAAGAAGAATCAGGTCACTTGAGTCAGATCCAAAAACGGATCTCCAAGGCAGACCTAAGTGTGTAACTTGTTCAAGACAACTAACTATTCTATGGTTATTTCTAAGCATTGTTTCATAACTAGAAGATCATGACTGCAACTACTATGCCTTCCTTGAATCAACATCCTAGGGTGTCCAAATGTGGGCTATTCCTTTGGATGCAGAAAAACCCAGAATCATGTTCTTCATCAAAAAGAAAGGGGACATGAGGGTGGGTACACAGCCCCTTCCCCAAACCATGATCTCAAACCCCCACCTCCCAGGTTTGCCAGCTTGAAAGCAGCATTTTCATGAGTGACTAGATGTTTTTGAAGGTCTACTGACTCATATTATCATAAGCAGTGTATTGCACTTGGGGCAATTGAGGTTTACACAATTAGGCAATACAAAACATGATGCACACATGACTACAACGTTTTTGGCCGATGAATCAATTCAAATTGCAAACCAGCACTCAAAACCTTATTTGTTAGTACATATGTAGAAGGAAAACTATAGTCAAATGTATTTCTTATTTAGATTGTGAGTCTCATTCCATAAATTAACGAACAGCTAAAAAATGATGAATTTTCATAAAATTTACAGCCTTAAGTGTTAACATTTTGCTTTACAAAAAGAAAATTCACACCAACCTGGGTGGAGTTCTTGAAGCGGCACGGTAGCGGGAAGTTGAAGTACTTGGCGGTGGAGGTCGCCTGGGAGAATAATCCCTGGGTGAAGTAACTCTTGGTGAAGGAGACCTGAATGTAAAGTGAAATCAGGGGGTACAATAAGAGGGTAAGCTTATTTAAAAATATTGGAGGATGTAATTCACACATAATTTGCCCATGATTATTTTTTAAAATTAGCGTGATATATTAATACAATAAATGTTCTAGTAATAATTCATATACTCTTTTAAAGATGGTTTCTTATTTAAGTCTGCATGCATGGGTTTGGAGTTAGGGTAAAGATAAGGGTTAGCACACTGCAATATTGCACTGCAGCATATTCTCAAATATACCCTACGTTTCACGTTGATGTCATGTCCTTACAGCCATTTGGCAACTCAATGAAGACATTATACATCCACAATGCATTGAGAGTTAAAAATATTTTTTCATTAGAAATGAGGAACCAGGCATAAATAGACAAAATTGGCTCATATATTGAATAATTGTTTAAGAATTAATGAACCACTCTCATCATCTCATTACTTTTTCATCATGACGATGTTTCTACAGCATACAACACTGCAGAAAAGTCCATTCATGCAACCCACATTAGAACAGCATGATGAATTTTTCCAACCATTAGATCTAGGAAAACAAAGAAAAACAACCAACATCATTTGTTATTTAAAGAAGATTAACATGAAGGAAATTCATGGTACAAGAGTATATACGAGCATAAATTAGGTATGAAACTTGAGATGAAAAGTATGAGGGAAGGAGTGGGTCTTGCACTCAGAGGGGGCTATATTTGGACCAGGACAATGTAAATTGACTCCAGTATTGTTCATTACAACAATACTGGTAATAAATAATTATACTTATGGAAGGGCTGGGAGGTACAGACAGCATGGGGTGAAAAATGCCCTCAGTAGCAAGTGTTGAGGATGAATGCAGGAGTGGCTTTCACATCTTAGACAAAGGGGGTAATTTTCCAATGAATATTTTGGGGACAGAGAAGAATTTATAGGCCATCAAATAGGGAAATTCACATTGAATTCAACATGACTTATTATAAATAGTTTCCATGATGAGACCTGAAAAGTTTTATAATATCAAGAGTTTTTATCAACCACTGATTTTACATATTGCCACTTCTTTTGGTCCCTATAACTACATAAAATCAAGGTTTCACTGAAGTTCCTTTTTTTTAATTTTCAAATCAGCTGCTGCTTCTTTTGCATTTTGCTAGTAGAGCCTCTTAAAATCTATGAATCATTTTATGGTCAGTTACGGATTAATTTTATTTTACCTTGCTACTATTTCAGAAAAAAATTGGGAAATTCACAAATTTTTCTTGTGATTTTCCCAAATGTTATAATAATAGATTCCAGTTCTTAAACTGTTTTAAGCCTGAATTTTGAAATTGTTTTTTGGCACCACCATACCCAAATTTTTTTGTATTTTTCTTTGCCACATATTGAGCCAACATATAGCTTAAAATACAAAAAAAATGTCTTGGATCTCTGAAGACAAAGTATCGTCTAGTGTCGAGGATGAATGTAGCTAGCATGAGAAGTGGCTTTCACATCTTCGACAAAGGTAATTTTCCGGAGAATATTTTAGGGACAAAGAAGAATCTTATAGGCCACCAAATAGGGTACTTCACATTATTAAAAGTTATATTCAATGATCACTCACCTGCTAATGGATGTGGAACTGTACATGGAATATTTAATGATCACTCACCTGCTAATAGTAAAAGACCTAGATCTTGTCCTCGATCGAGTTCTGGATCTCGTCCTCGACCTGGAGCGTGGAGATCTGGAAAAATATAAATAATCCATAAAATAGAAGCAGTTGACTACAAAATGTCAAAAGTAACCTTTTTATTTAAATTAACCATAGCTGAAACAAGAAATTTGGAAAGAGTAGAATGTTTCTCTCAAATAATCTATTTAATGTACATCTGCCAATACCAGCCTACGGTGAAAAAGATTAGAGTGAAAAACAATTTTTAAAGATTAAGGCCACCTTAACAAGGAGGGTGTTTCTCTGGAACAGGAATTCCTTAATTTTTCAAAAACAAATACAGTAAAACCTCATCATTGTTGTTGGGACCAGAAAAAAAAGTTGGTTGCACGAAGGCTTGCAGTATGGATTTTTCTTGTGGGCTGCATTGCCATTGGAGAATGCCTAGGTTATGTTATCATCAGGACATTACTTTGAGATGCAGGGCAGATGAATGAATGGCAAGCAAGTTAAACTGGAGAAATATGCAATGCAATTATGATGACCATCATGTCATCCAAGCAGAGAAAATAAGATGAAGTTATGAGCACCTATGCATTCATTTCATTAACAAGTGTATAACTCCTCAACCTTATCTCAATCGCTGTGTTCACACATCAACCCAAATGCAAAAATTAAATCTGGAGTGTGCATGAGCACCTGGCCCTGTATATTTTTGTCATTTGCAATTCATCCCCATAAATTGCTAGTGAGCACTAGAAGCATGCATGGTAGCAACTCAAAACCTTTCAAGGCATTAAGACCTTATGGTGGGAATTACTTCTCTAACAATTGTTACCACAGGGTGGCTACTGATATCCAATTTTTGAATTCCCTGACCTTTCCCTGACTTTTCCCTGATGGATTTACCAGTTTCCCGGGCCAATCGCCAAAAGGTAAGTGACCCTTTGGCGGAATATTTTTTCTGCTGAATTAAATTTTCTAATCAGTCTCATATTTTTAGAACTGCAAGCATGTATTTACTACAAGCGAGTTTGCTCCACCTACTTCTCAACCTGAGTTTCAGAAGTTAAAAAAAAAGCGAAGTCAAGTTTTCCGAACAACATAGCCTCGGATTCCTTGGGATGAGCATAATACAATGTGATCATGATTTTAAACACAACTCGGCAAATATCGCATTAAGGATACACAAAAGGGATATATTGCACATCTGATTCACAACTAAATAACTAAGATTCACAACTAATAAGATTCACCACTGAATATTCCACGAATTGATGGTGCATATTCCATGCACATCAGTGACGGACGTTAGTTTTAGTTGGTGAAATAGAGGGCGGGAAAGATGCCAATAAACATAATGGTAGAAAAATAATGAGGGTTCCTATTCAAGTTTCTCCCCGACTGTTACGAGAATTCCCTGACTTTTCCAGTGCCCATGAAACTCCTACAAAGCTGATTTTTTTATAACTTCAACATAAAAAGGAGGTCTACTTATGTCTTAGAGCCCTAGAGGGGAATTCCTACAATAGAGGTTTTGTATTTATGGAGGTTGGTTGACAGGATGTAATTTAAAATGAGCCATACATGAAAAGGTCACAAGACCAGGACATGACTTATTTATTATTAAGTCATATCCTAGTCATTTAAGGAGATTCAATGTAGATGTTTTACAGTACACACTTCCTCACTTTAAGTTTTGTCCACTATCAGTAATAGTATATGGAAATGGCTGTTCCTTAGATTTTGATGTTAAGAAAACTTATTCCCAGCTCTAACAGTGGATTCCCATTAAAGATCTCGGCATATCCATAATTATTATGTAAAAGAGAAAAATGGAATGAGTACCTGAGCTGCATTAACAGCATTCGTGAAAGATTAAGATTCACCGTTTATGTATTTCAAAAATATTAATGTATTTACTATATTTCACCTCATTTTAGGTTGTTTTTTACATCATTAAAGCTTTGTGAAACATGAAATGCAACTTCGTCTCCTTTAAATTGAATCCATCTCATTGCAAGCATATTTGAACAGCAATGACTATTTGAAATTCACTCCCTGTGCTAAACAAGGTAAGACTGTAATGTCATTATTCACCTCATCAGTCACATCAATATTAGTCCTTAACTACAATAAGAGTAGTAACAAACGAGCCTAATTCAGAATATTTACACCCATTTCAACAACTGTTTAACAGATGAAATACAAACCTCGTTCTTGATCTTGTATATGATGAGCGTGATGTAGAGCGTGAAGAAGGTGATCGACTGTGAGAACGACTATATGATCTCGACCGATGCCTTCCACCCATTCTTCCTCTAAGTTTACGGTCCCTCTCTTCCTTTTCTCTGAGCATACGCTCAAATACTTCCAAGGGATCATCAATAACCCTGAAACAAAAATTATGTCATTGAAAACAAAGTCTGTTCCCAAAGATGAAGTGGAAGCAAAACATGCATACCACTTTGGATGAGTCAGCTGTGAATAAAATTCTAGTCACACAAACTTTGCATAGTTACCATTCTGCATTAGAAAGAGTAGTTTAGTATCTGCATGTTGTGATACTAAATACATAAGCATAAAATCATAGGTCATATAGTGCAATACTATTTTGCACAGAAAATTTTTCAATTTTGACCCAGCTTTAGAATAATAACAGGAATTCCATCTGAACTAATCCTGAATACAAGCAGGCAAACCCAAGGGATAACTATTTTAGTGATGGCATTCTCTGATCAATTCTTGAATGGCGCAAACAATACTGAATAAAAAGTGCTGTGAATCTCTTAGGTAAATTAAAATCTGAAGTTAAGATTGTTAAGAGTCTTTTATTAAGTTTAAATCATTCCACAATAAAATTTCAAAAATGGTCACTGAATGGACATATGAATAATGAACAAGAATCACAAAGTGTTTGGTTAAGTTTAGTACATGTTTGGAAACCAAGTACATTGTAATTCTGGTGAAAAGACGTCAATCAGGGTAAGTTTCACTGTATGTTATAAAAAATAATTAACTTAATCACAGTGATCTTAGCTCCTTAAAGTTATTGACTGCCCACAAGATATTAAGAATGACAAGACATTAACTTTGGTCATTCCTTCACCAACAACTCCTAGCTTGAAAGATTTTACTCACTCTCCTAAGGTTTGTACAATTTCAATCCTACCTACTGCATTACACCATTAATGCATATGTATCAGTAAATGTCATGAAATAGAATTTCATGATCTTGTAATATGTTAATTACTAGTACCTAACCCCTGCCCTCATGCTGGTGCTAATGTCAAGGATTCTTTCATGCTTGAGCATAAATATAGTCCACCAAATAACTTACCCCATATATGCTTCTGCGATAATGGATGGCATATATGTGAAGAAATAGGGTACCATATTTTTGGAAATAAATAAAACATCATTTCAATAAAAGATTTTCCTACACTGTACAGTTCCACTACATAAGTAGGACCAATAGCTTTGGTTTGAAACTAAATGGAATGGTATTCAAAAATATATATTTATAACAAAAACCACTCCATACAAATTTTCTATGCATGTCAATATTTTGCTTCCTTTACATATTAGACTGAAAAAATTGATACCTACCCTTGTTGACTACCATTGTGCAGAGGTGGCCTCCCTAAACCAGGAGGGGGAGGCTGCTGATGACTTATCATGTGCCCACCTCTGAAACCTGGTCCTCCTAAATATGAATAAAAATTTGATGCGAGACTTATTAAACAAACTATTGCACCTCAAAAATAGCTTGGTGAGCTCTAAAGCTCCATTCAGTAAGAGGGGGAATGTTTTGACAATTGAATAAGACTATTTTAATAATTTTATCTCCACTTGTTTTCTTTAGACATCATTTTTCCAATTTGGCATACGTGAACTTCTGAGATATTTTGTTCACTACATCTTTCATATCCCTAGTACTACTTTCAAAAGAGAAATGAAATGGAAACCATATTATAGTAGACAATATCAAACATTATTAACATCACATTAAACATAATTTAATAAATAATAAAATATTTAAAAACAAATTAAAATCCATTATTGCATTTTCCTGTAAATTTATGAGCCCATGAGTTGGCCAAGGTTTCCCCTTAATTTGAAATCTAATTACATATCTAGCTTAAAAAATTATAAAATTGACCATTAATTTGTTTCACCATAAACTCTATTACTTTCTCAATGAGGAATACAGAAATGTACGTGAAACAGCCGAATTTTTTAAACGTATTCTTATGCATTCTTACTTATTTTCCGATTGGGGTTTTTCTAAACCTTTCAAGTAATTGTTGCTGAACTGCAGGCTTTTGCTTTTTTCCTGGCTAAAATTGAACGCTTTTGTGTGAATTGCCATAGTATATTTATAGCTTTGGAGAGACAACCGTGGGATATTGCATCAGAATGGAGCAAAAAAATTGGTGCAACAAAGTTTCAAACCCTGACTCCAATTAATGTCAATCCAATGGTTATCTTTTGAAAACGAAGACCTGAAGCAGGGTGGCTACTGATAGCTAATTTTTAAATTCCCTGATTTTTCCCTGATGGATTGACCAATTCCCCAGACCAATCACCAAAAGGTCACCTATTATTGGAATATTTTTTTTCTAAATCTTCTGCAGCAGCTTTAAATTTTCGAATCATCGTCTCGTATTTTTAGAACTGTAAGCATGTATTTACTATAAGCTAGTGTGCTCCAGCTACCTTACGACCTGAGTTTCAGAAGTTAAAATAAAACTCGAAGTAAAATTTTCCGAATAACTTAGCCCTGGATTCCTTGTATTCAGCATTGTGATCATGAATTTTAACACTACTAGGCAAATATCGCAATAAGAATGTACAAAAGGGATACATTGCACTTCTGATTCACAACTGAATATTTCACGAACTGATGGGGCTTATTCCATGCAAGTCAGCGACGGACTTTAGTTTCAATTGGTATAATAAAGGACTGGAAAGACTGGCCGATAAACATAATGGTAGAAAATTCCCTGACTGTCACAAGAATTCCCTGACTTTTCCCTGACATTTCCAGAAATTCAAAATTCCCTGACAATTCCAGATTTTCCCTGACGATCACCACCCTGTGAAAGTGAGATGGAGAGGATTACCTCTCTTTCCTTTCAACATTTGGCCTCATGATTATATAATTCCATATCTTTACACATTTTAATTTTTATCCATGTCAATGTTTTATGGGTATTTAGAACCAAATTACTCCTCAATCCTTAAAAAGAATCACCTAAATAAATGTAGTGCATATGTCACCCACACAACTGCATTCAAATTCGATCGAATCTTGAATCCATGGATTCGATATGTACATTTTCATATCACTGCTTGAAATTCACCTAAATTTCATTGAAGAAAGCATCAATGCCGTTGCAGCAAACAATGCAAAAATGTCGGGGCACAGGATTAAGTAAACCTAAGTGAACGCTTCTTAGATTTCCGCCAATTACATGGTTCAATTCAGTAATCATCATACCATTATGTTAACAATTTACCTTTATTGGTTAGTAAAAAGCATTACAGGGTGGCTACTGATATCCAATTTTCAAATTCCCTGACCTTTTCCTCACTTTTCCTTGACCGATCGCCAAAAGGTCACCTATTATTGGAATATTTTTTCAGCTGAATTAAATCTTCTACGACAGCTTGAAATTTTCTAACCATCATCTCGTATCTTTAGAACTGCAAGCCTGTATTTACTATAAGCTAGTGTGCTCCAGCTACTTCTCGACCTGAGTTTCGGAAGTTAAAAAAAAAGTGAGGTAAAACTTTCCGAACAATATAGCCTCAGATTCCTTGTGATGAGAGTACTACGTTGATCATGATTTTAACACAACTAGGCAAATATCGCAATAAGGATATACAAAAGGGATACGTTGTATGTCTGATTCACAACTGAACATTTCACGAATTGATGGTGCTTATTCCATTCACGTCAGCGACGCACGTTAGTTTCAGTTGGTGAAATACAGGGCGGGAAAGACTGGCTGATAAGAGTAATGGTAGAAAAATAACGAGGATTCCTATTCCAGTTTCTCCCTGACTGTTATGGGAATTCCCCAACTTCTAGAAAATCAAAATTCCCTGACAATTCCAGGTTTTCCCTAATGATCGCCACCCTGCATTAACTCTTGAAAACTCTTGCTCTCCTTTACGTCACTATGGAAAAAACTTCAGGTGGTGGTCTGTTACTCTGTCGCAGCCAAACTGCGAGTGCTAATAGACATTTTACGTTTGATAAGTGGTGATATTCTCCTTGCGCACGCAGACAGAGGCGGGGCGGGCACCAGTTGAAACAATGAGGAGCATCCATCAGTGGCTCTATTGTGACGTGCCAAAAACTCTGATGTAGCATTTATCCATCGCCAGCTTCGACCTGAGCACTGCCGACGCCAGAAATTATGCAGTCCTAGCTGCCGAAGAGGGGTCTATTTGCAATTGATGCCATGCCACAACCGGAGTCAAATTATAAAACTTTGATTTATTAAGAATTTGCGGGGAACTTTCAAAAGCATTAAATAGTGATACTCGAGGGCAAAATGAATGAAAAAATTGCATTTTACAGATCTGATTTTCTGACAATCCAAAGCTATTTGAACATATATTCTTAGAATGCATCTTAAACTGTAACCGGTCCCGTTTAGATGGTACATAATAAGAGGAGAGTTGAGTGGGATATGCCAAGGGCTAAGGAGAACCTGGGTGATTTTTGTGTTTGAGTGAATGATGGGAACGCCACTGGGTAAAGGTGACCTTGTGTGAACAATTGAGTGAGTGAGCGATATGATGTTCCCCTCTCCCATTTTTTTCTATCCCATCAAATGTGACCAGTGATATGGCTCTACTAAGTGATCTCCGCCCTTTCCATTCCACCCCCTCAATGAAGAGGAAGTGTTGCCCTTCCCCCCCTCCCTCTCTCCAACACCATATAAAAGATGTGCACCGGACAGAAGGTTTTTTTTCTTATTTTGGGTGGCTACGTGAAGTGTGGCGAAGCAAGGCTGACAGGAGAAGTCGCAAAAGGCGGGTTGATTCCCCAAGAGGACGGAGAGCCAGGTGAAAGAAGTTTAGGCAGCCGGAAAGTCTCTGCCATCTGGAAAGTTACCCTCCGTGATCGTGCAGCTGCAGCCACAAGCCACAGCCACCACCAGAAGAACCATCGTCACCATCGGCGACGACATAAGAAAGTGACCTGATAAGCACTGCACCCTGCCCACAAATGCCCCCCATTTCCTGCGTGAAGGAGACATAACTGGAGAGAAGAGACGACATCCATATCATTTGGTCCATATTGTTTTTGTGTCCTTTCTTCCCCTCAAAATGTCGTGTGGGGTGTGTGTGCTAGTAGAATTTGTGAGAATTAGTTGGACGTTTTTGATTTATTTCCATTCTGGGTAAAATCTCATTTTGGGACGTACTAAATATTGTTTCCACCTGGGGAAAGTTGGAAGAACGATACAACCAGTGTTGAAAGTCCTTTTTGTTTATCATTTTTTTTTAACTTCCACATCTCCCCAGTGTCTAAAATGATTGTGTTAATGTGTATTTTCTCGTTTTTCCTCCATAATCTCATTAAAACATTGTGCAAATCTGATCGCTGTGTCTAAGGCTCTATTTACCCGACGCATTCCTCCTCTCTTATTGCCCTCCACACGTCCTTTTTTTCGTTTGTTTCCCAGGTGCACGGGATTTCCCCCTCACCCCTTTTTACCACTTGACCTGTGTACCTCAAACCCTCCCACTTCCTTTCTACCCCTGGTTGTGACCTCCCCCCCTACAATATATATTGCATAATAACTCAATGAAGTCCGAATTTTTTCATTTCTCAACACAAAAAAATGCATTTCATTTTAATGTAATGGTTCATTACAAATTTCAGGCGATCACGCCTTGTCCAATACACGATTAATTCATTTAAATATAACCTTAAGTGTTACTTTCGATGACCACGCCAAAAATACACATTGTGACACACTTTAATTAAGGCCAAAGATGTTAAATATAACTATTTCACCATTTCTATTACTTCATATGTGGTAAGTCCCAACAAGTAACTATCTACTTACGTGAAATGTGATTATAAGCGTTTTTTCAACTAACTGGAAAATTATTAAAATGTGCACTCAATGAACCACGATTATCACTTCTGGCACCTTAAAATATCATTTGATCTACATATTTGTAACTCACTTTCAACAGTGCTCTCGCATTGATATCACAATTAAAAAATTCTGCATTATACTTTTTGCACAATGACGCCACATTATTTTTTGCAGATACAGAAACACAGTCGAAATGCCAGCATGTCCATGGCCATGGTTAAAATTTACCAACGGGTTTTAAAAAGCATTAACGCCACAGAGGTGTAAACATGTTGGCGCATTGGATTCAGAGCAGTGTTACGAACACATCTAACTTTACCACTGATTACATAGTTCAATTTGGTAATGATCATACCATGAAGGTTACAATTTACCAAAATTGGAGAGTTGAAAGCAATTATGTTGTTGCGGTATTATTTGCAAACTGCATTGGGTTCAGAGCAATGTTAGAAACTCGGCTAATCAGGTGCCGTGGCGCTTTGTTCCGTACACTGATGAACTTAACACCTAAGATACACAGCGAGATCCGTGACGACAAACCTGTCTGGTTAATAAGACTAGTTTCATAGTTTCATTCATACACCATTACATACATACAAATCATGCCATTCCCTTCCGGGGTAGGCATATTCACAAAGTTTCACTCAGAATAACATATTTGTACACCTAACTCTGCTTCAATAATTTCCTCCATACTGACCTATCCTTGCAAACCTCTTTTGCCTCATTTACCCCCATACACTGCTTCATACACGCCCTCCTGTTTTTAAGACTCCTAATATTTCTCCTCCTAAGAATTTTCTCAACCACATTCAACCACAACTTTCTCGGCCTACCTCTACCTCTCGCTCATAAAAATGAATTAATGAATTGATTGCTTTCTTAATTCCACCAAACTACTA
The DNA here is from genome assembly GCA_963169105.1 of Ceriagrion tenellum. Taxonomy (NCBI): domain Eukaryota; kingdom Metazoa; phylum Arthropoda; class Insecta; order Odonata; family Coenagrionidae; genus Ceriagrion; species Ceriagrion tenellum. Next base: position 55,720,852 of record OY720632.1, on the reverse strand, counting down.
TTAAAGAGAATCTCATCACTGAGCTAAAATAAACCAGTCTACGCTTGTCATGAAACTGAATTAAAGAAATCCAGTACACATCGTTGGTGGTTACTGCTTGCTGCAAGTTACGTTAATGAATAAAAGCTTTCATTTGGCTATATACTACCCTAACTAATTTAGCAAAAATACAAATTGTGTTCTTTCTATCAAATCTGGAATAGTTTCACTATAGGCTAACGAATTTTGCATGCATATTTCTGAGAGGTTATGCCGGGCAAACTACCTTGCTATTTTACAATGACCTAGAGGCATAGCGAGTCAAGTTTTTACCTTGTAATACAATTACAATGGTTCATTCTGCCGAGCCTGTAGTCAATTTAGTGGTTTCATTTCATCTGGAAAATTCATTATTTCATTGTTACTACTTCAGAGTTTTTTAGTGGATGGACCGCAAACTTTTATCAAAACCGTTTTTGTTGCTCCGTCGTGTCGTGGTTTAGCACAGCAAATAGTAGGAAAATTTAGCCTGGTTCTTTCTTAGAAATGTGAGAGAGAACTAACGTTGGCCTGCCAAGGCCGACTTAAATAAGCTCCCAAGGAGAAAACTATGCACTACGACAGTGTTTTAACGTTTTGACCAATGGTATTAGAGTATTTGCGAGGTTTAAGTTCTGTTTGGAAAACAACAAATCCTTTGTCTATATGAATGAGGTCTCTATTTTTTGCTTATGTGCCTAAACATGAGCATGATATCAGTACTCTCTTGTTTAGAATTGGAAGAATGATGATGGCACATACGTCTAATACGTTCTCTCTTGTATTTCTTTGTATGTCCTCTGAGTATGTGACTGCTTATCTATCATATTTCCACTACTCATACAAGATAAAGAAGTCATCAGTACACTTGCTCCACAGACAAATGGAAGGCATTTTTGTAGCTACACTTGTTGCACTTTTTTTTCCAAACTGCATGCTGATTGAACTCAAATTTCAGTTTTATCGTTGCCACATAAGTTTGATGCTTACATAATCCTAATCATTGTATCTACTAGAATAACTCGAGCACCTCGACAGGTGGTTAGAATATGTTGAAACATTTCCATGGGATAAAGGAACCATTACTTGATGTTTCAAATAAAATTTTTTTGATAGTTTCACTAACAGAATGACACTAGTGTGATATGTAATTGTTGAAGTAAGCGCCTATAAACTTGCAGACGTCATCAGTTGAAGTTGCTTTTTGTTTCTCAATTGTTTTTCTTCTGTAAATAAGCCATATACATCTCTACTGACTACCCCCATATACCTTTCTGCCGCTAGATATGTCATGTTACTGTCTTCCGCTAAGTTTTTTTTCTTCGAGAAAGCTTGAGACCACTTGGGACGTATATGACGTTACAATATATTTGCTGGCAAGATATGTGCCTTTGTTATTCACGTTATCCTAACCTTAATAGTAATCCTGAAAATTTAAGTGAAAATCATCAGAAACTTTCCTTTTAAAAACTGTGTGTTTTACAATGTGTCATTACTGTAGTAAGGCACAGGATATTTCATACGAACTGTTCTAAGTGTGTTTAACGTTTGATCGGATTGTTTACTTGAACATAGGATGCAACTTGTGAAATATCTTGTGAATTAGATATACTTGTCAAGTGGTGATGCTGATTTAAGCTATTGAAACATTGTGCAACCAATAGCTAATATTGTTTTCTATCTTCTCAATCATACATTTTTCATGCAAGTCACCCATTTATTAATGCATTCAATAATTGCATTCCAGTGTTAATAATTATTCAGGATTTTATCTATTGTCCACTGTTGAGACTAATGCTATTCTAATGAAGTTTGCCCAGAGTGTGATGCTTTCTCTCTCTGCTGAGTTGATTCATGGTGTTGATGAGTGCAATTGGTGGGTTGGATGATACTTTTGAAATACCAAATTACAGTTGAGCACCCCTAATCCGGAAATCCCTAATCCGGGAACACCCGTAATCCGGCAATATTTCTGAGGCGTACTTAGCGTAAAACAAACTTTTTTGCCGAATCATTTACTTCGTAATTACTGAAACTGTAACCCATTCTAACAAAAATTCTCCCATTCAAGAACGAGTATCGGAAGATTTTTTGCATACAATGTTGTCTATATTACTTATTGTGCGCAATGAAGGTGTTTATTCAGCAAATTGAAGACATCACTACAATGTACGTCGTTGCCGAGACGCGAGTGTGTGACGTCACGGAATGGACAGTGTCTTACCTTGCATGGCGCGTGCATGTTTGCTTTGTACCGAGCGTTGATGGCGCGACGTAGACAGCTCATTGAATCGTATTAAACACAGTGGAATAAGGATTGCAAGGAAAATTGGAAGCGATGAAAAATTTTTACTTATCTACTGTATATACTCTTTGATGTCCAGCAACACGTTAATATGTTATACGCATTCCTTTCACTCAGCCGTTTTGCGAGACTGCCGGCTGACTGATTTTGTTTTCGTGAATTTAGAAGAAGTTTATTTCTTTTTTTTCGAATTACTTGTCGAATTATACAGAATTTATTCAAACTTAATTGAAGTTGTTATAATTTATCGAATTCCCACATTAAAAATATCGCGGACCCCATAATTACGCTGGTTACTACCACAGCACCCGTAGTCCGGCAAAATCCCTAATCCGGCATCGCTCGAGTCCCGACTGTGCCGGATTAAAGGTGCTCAACTGTAATGTGTAGTTAAGTGGTTAGGCAGATTAACATCTGTGAAATGCTGCGCAACTAATGGCTATTGCCCTATGTTCATTCTTCTCTGTCATCCACGTATCAAGCAACACCTTAAAGAATGTGTTAATCAATCACACTGCATTTTATCCAATTATTCAGTAGTGTTATTTCCATGATTGCTGTTTTGACAAACGCCATAGTCAGGCTGGGATAAATGTTAGTGAAACATCAAGCAACATCTATTACTGTGTTCAATCTTCTCAGTCATCCACTTATCATGTGAGTAACCCATTAAAGGAGTGTATTCATTAATCACATTGCACTGTCCATAATTATTCTGAACAATAACTAAGTATTGCCGTTTCAACAAATGCAATTCCAATGCAGCTTACCCTGCAAGTGTGAAGAGTACATCTTTCTGCTGAGATGATTCAATGATAGGTGCTATCAGTGAGATATAAATCATGATAAAGAGTAACAGAAATTGGAGAGTACAATTGCCATTACTTATATGACTCAGGGAAACTTTTCAGTTGCAGAAATGAAGCAATATCAAAAACATTTGTCTTCAGACTATTTGTAAACAAAGCAAAATGACCACAGTGCTCCAGCCAGCATGAAAAGGTATGGGAAATTTCATTGGCTCTCAGAAGTAGATCACAGAAATTTTGCTCAAAATCAGCTTTGGCTTCCCAATTCTTCACACCCTGACTTTTCTCCATCTGGTTCAATGGGCTGAGTATTCTATACCCATTTAAAGACTTGGGATGGGAGAAAACTAAAGGAGAGAACTCTTTCTCCCATCCGAGGCACCCAAAGTTATAGACTTGGGACTCAGGAGCTAACCCCGACTAAAATAAAAAATGGGCAAAATTAAACAATGCTAAGATTTAGGAAAAGATGTTTGTTAAGACAAAGGTGAAAGAAAAGAGGTAGTTCTCTTCACGTCATGAAAACGTCATAACATTTAAACAGGGTGGCCACTCAAGTATCAAGCTGAAATTCCCTGACTTTTCCACATTTTCCGGACTACTTTCACAATTTTCCAGACTGTTTGATAATATGTATTTTACAGAATATTTATGTATTTACACATGATAAAAATATGATTAAAAGCTGATAAAGATTAACCCCAAAGTAAATTAAGTAAAATTATGATATAAAATGAATTTTAACAGTTATGGAGCAACATCAGAAAGACATAACATTGAACATACTCGCAAATATTTGATGAATTTTATGACAAGCATATAACTTCAGGAAGCGAGTTGAAACATTTGAGATGAGAGCTCTTCTAGCACTGCATGTATTTTCTCAAATTTCACTCTGTCGAGCGAGTGATAAAGCTGAAATTTCATTTGTATATATTTTTGTGTTACTGCATAAGGCCATTGTTACACACACCGGTAAAGCCAGAGATGAGGCCGGCACTGGTTTCAATGTTACTTAAATGCACACTTGCCCACATGTCTAGTTTTCCAGTGTCGGAAAATAAAGTTTTGCTATTTCATCCAGTCCTCTCGTTGCTCTATTAACTTGCAGTGCCGAAATCCCTTCTAGTTGTTACTTTGCTCCATTCCTGAAGATTAGCAGTATTAAGTATGATGTTTACGTCGATTGAATTATTTGAGAGTAGGCCTTCCTTATGGAACAAGACTACGATCCGTTTAAAAGACAAACTGGCAGACAAAAGGAATGGAGACAAGTTTATACGTTTCTGGAAGAAGATTTACTTGAATTGGATCAGAATTGTCTCCTGTATTTCCGCTTAAGGGGGCTGTACACCTCAGCCAAAAACGCTCCTGCGGACATCTACTTTGCCTTCTATCAGTACTCTGCATTGCAAATTTCACCAAATTATTTTGTGCAAGCACCTACAATAAGGATAGATGTCTCCTTTGAGCTTTGTAATTTGTCGTCGACGGAATCTTTTACTGCTATTTCAGCAGACAAAAAACCCAAATTTAACAAAAATGAGCTGCTCTGCCTGACATTTAGGACGGATATTTGTAAAAATATTTATGCTCACAACGTAGCGGCCATCAAATTTTGCCATACCTATAGTCAGGGTTTGCACTAGCTTGGCAGCAGATCTAACGATTGTTTTTTTCTTCTGCATAGTTTGTAAGCCCCCACTGGTTTCTTCACACCACTACTGGATTGACGGCAATGACAAAAATGTTGCATCAGTAAAATCCGCCCAGTGTATAACAGGCCATATGCACCTCTTCGGTTGAGGTGAGCATTTCCTGCAAATGCATGGTTGCTCAACTTGGATTGAGATTGGACTAGCTCTATGTTAACTCAATGATTGTGTGTATCAAAATGGCTATCAGCAAAGCGTGGGATGTTCAAATATCAAAGATATACCTATGCGTAAAGGATGAAGAAAAATCATAATTTGAATTACAACATTTGATGATTTTTCCAGGTTTATTTTTCATTTTCCCTGACATTCCATGACTTTCCAGACACAATGAAATTCTCTGACTTTCCAGGTTTTCCAGTAGTGTGGCCACCCTGTAGAAATACAGTCATTTGATTGATATTAAAAAGGAGTCAAAGTTTGAAATTCCACTGCATCATTTTGCACTAAATTCTGACACTAACATCCCTGGGTGGCATCTCCAGAGCCATAACAAATTGCAGAAATACCCATAAAATTTCAATTTCAGCCAGTGAAACAGCAAAAGCCTAAAATCAAGTCCGAAAATAATACCTCATTGGAAAATGACTAAGAATGCTCAAGTATACATAAAAATTAATTAGTTACTCTGGTTAACTTCCCTTACTTTCTTCATTCTATCTGAGGAAGTTATAGACATCATTGTGAAACAAATTTTGATGGCTTTTTTGAAGCTAATTGATTAATTTAACATCGAGGGAAAACCAAGCAAATTACATAGGTTCATAAATTGGCAACAAAATGTAAAAATGAATTTGAATTTGATTTTAAATATGCTATATTTATAAAGGTATTGGTAATAATACCAAATTGGGATTCGTAATTTAGTGAAAGCGGATTCGAGATTGAGTACTAGAGATTCTCGAGAAAAAAAACAGATTCGAATTCCTGATTTGATGAATTTTGGATACGACCCATCCCAGGTAACAATACTACAATTTTGAACAAATTTGCAATGCAAGAAGAAGATATGTATGCATAAATTTACAGCTCTTACTGTATGATTTGGAATGGATATTTTGACCTTGAAAATACACTAAACAGGTAATGATAATGTTACTCAATACTTTTCATTACTCACCATGCATCATTCTACCTCGTCCTCCTCGATATGGACCTCGAAAAGGAGGGCCACCCCTTGGTGGCATACCTAAAATATAAGGCAAATTAATAAATCACTCCTGGCTGTACTTAGTTATACTGAAGAATTCACAGGAAATAATAAGCAAAATCTTAATTGGATTATGAACGCCATTGAATACTTAAATAGTCAATGATTGAAAGAGAACTTTAGTACCACATACTTCTTTCAAAATATGTTTTTATTTGAGGTGAAAATGCAGATAAAATTGTTCACTAGGCAGCCTATACTCAGCAACATAAATCAGGGCATTTCTAATAGGTGGCCTCTACACACACATTCAAAACAGATTCTAGACATAAAGAGTTCTTAAGCATATGCCTAGTTTCATGTCATTACATAGCACTCAAGCTTCAAAATTAACAACCGAATATACTCATCTGGAAAGGCTAATTCCATGACTCGGGCAATTTTTACATAAGAATATTATTTAGCATTTCTCAAACAGAATTTAGCCATATTTTCGGTGACACTTTGCCCCTTAAAAACACCTTTATCTTACAGCCATAATAATTTAAGACTGTAAGTAGTGGTTTCAAATTTAAAGCCAGTCTTGTATGATTACTGTGTGATTGCACTTTGCATGATGCTACATGTAAGAAGCCATGAAATTTAAAATCCCAGATCCAAGTTGGATAATACAGCATGCATTTAAAGCCAATGATGGGGTGGCTTAAAATAAAACATGTGAGGTATTCAGACAAAACATGTGATCCATCTGTAATGGCAAAATGAGCTACATTACATGGTGTACAAAAAGCAATGCATTATAGTAGAAACTGTCATTATTTCACGGGCATGGATTTACAATTTTTTAGTATCCTTACAATAAAATACCATGCTGAATTACGATGGCTGCACATTTTGGGTAATTATGTTACATTGAACTTAAGCAAACTATTCAAAGCTCCGCAAAACACAAAGAGAATATAAGTCAGCATCACCCAAAATTTATAAGATAATCCATGAAAATTAACAATAGTAATCATAATATCGTCAACATCCAATTCTATGTGTTCACATTTAAATTTAGCTTAGAAGTTCGCACCCAGGAATGTTCCTATGACATCTAAAAAGTCCATGATATTTTTATGGCTTCAGATATCTTCACTGACAAGGATTCATCACTGAATAGATGATTACAGCAGTATTAGAAAATTTTTATAAGCAGCAGAGAGCAACCCAGTAGCTAAAATTTCAAATGAAGCCATATCGCTTATGGATACCTTGATGGAAAGAAGATTGTTTTGAATTGAGCATATACAACAATCTTCACATCCTACTAACCACAACCAAAGACATAAGAGTGTTAAAATATTAACATTTCTCTTGAGTGATATCTGTACCTAGTCTCTGCAATGACCAGCCACATGTAAAGAAACTGGAATTGAGCACTAGATGATTTTATTCATTACCTTCAGTAATACAAAGAGCTCCCATTCGATAACGACTTTTATTTTTAACTTTTAAGAGTACACTAAATATTCAGCCTCAACAGTAAGTGATATCAAGTAACTCCGCGGCAATGAAGATGATTCATCAAGCATGTAAAAAGGATAAGAGAGGTCTTACTGATGAGTGATTTGTGATATACTTAATCCTCAACAAGTGATCACCTCACACAAACATCCAAATAACAAGGTAAGACAAAGGAGCCCAAAAGCTGCTATTGCAGACTTAAATTTCTCTTATTCTGGTAGCCTAACACTATTGTAACCATATATAGCATCAGAAATATGACTTGACTGTGCAGCCACACTTACCCATATGAGGACGTTCTTGGTGGAATCCAGGAGGTGGGCGATCAAACATGGCTCCTCTGGGACCCATACCCCTAAAAACAAAACCACATCCAATTATTTCACATACACGCAGCTGTTTTTCCCACAAAAGCAGTAACACAAGCTTAATCACAAATTTGAAGCCGTCAAGACAAACACAGGTCCATTCGCTAAACTTCTTGGATAGTCCAAATTATGTTGAGCCACAAACTTGCAAATTTCTTTTGAAAAGTGACTTCAATTTTACTGTTTAGACAAAATTCGTAAATCTATACAGTAGAGAAATGGGGCAGGAAAAAACCTTAACACTATCACAAATTATGACACAACACTTTCCGGCAAGATATCCTTAAGGCATGGAAGTACCAGCAGGGGTATCCAACTAGTTAAGAAAGGTCATAATGAAATACCAGGAAAATGTTAACAATAAATGGGCTTAACTGAAAACCTATTCATCTTATTGTTACTTACCCTACTATTTCATTTTTCCTTTGACTTTTATGACATCTAAGTCACTGATCCCTTCTTTTATACCTACACACTAACAAAATATTTTCCCTTGAATCATGGTCTTCAATATTCATCATCTCTCGTTACTTCCACCAACAGCCTGCGACTGAATTGCATAAGTAACTTCCTCTTCCTCTAACTTTTCTAAGCTTCCTTCCTCTAACATTTCTAATACACCTCAGGTCATCATTCTCTTTTCCACCTTACCTTCTCTTAAACAAAGTCTTATTGGCCTCCAATCTTAAGGCAACATCAGGATAATATAAAGTTTCAAAAATCATGCACTGAAGCTAACAAAAAAATAATTCTTCTATTATTTAATTATTTATTTAAAGAAAGAAAACCAATATAGCTTTGGTGCCATTTTATAGTGGCCATGTAACAATACACAAAGTTAAGGACATACACAAGTAAACTTAAAATTTTTTTTTCATTAATTTTACTTTAAATTACTTATGTTAAATAATAATTTAATTGTTCGGATTTCAAAATATTCAGCAATGGGATAAATAAAAATGATAACAAAATAATATAAATAATTTGAATATGAACATCAACAGCAAAATGAAAATTAAAAATATTTCTTCAACAATCAAATGATTAAATTAAACAATTCTTCAACAAAAACTAACTTGACCTCTCTAAAGTGCTTTCTTTGTGAATAAGTAAGGACTGTTGCACCAAGCTCCGATTTTGAGTCTCATTCCCTTCCCAAGACCTTTACCTCAATCTGAGGCCATATGCCAATAGTAGTAGTAGTAGCATATACATTAACATTGTAATGCGTAAAGTGCGTCCGGGAAGGTTGGAGGTCGAAGAGCAGGTGGGAGAAGTTAATGTATACAAAAAAAAAAAAATATATATATATATATATTATGTATTGAAATAATGTAAAGAGATTATTAATTGTAACTATGTATATGTATGTTCTTTTTGGGACTTCAATCCACTAACTTTGTTTCTTTTGTTCTTCGGTATCGTCTCGCGTGTCCCAAAAGGGGGGAGCATTGAGGCCAGATAGCCACTTACGTTACGTGTGTGTTGTGTGCTAATGTGTTTTCTTTGTTTTCTTGTATGTGTTTGTGGAGTATGAATGTTGAGAGGAGAGGGAGATGAATTGGAAGTTGACAGGCATGCCGCAGGACTGCAGCGAAGAGATTGGTCCTCTCTGAGGGCAGTCTTGAAGAAGATCGCCACTTTACTTCCGCGGCTGACCACGGCGGAGTAACTTGGACGGCGGGCGGCCAGCGGTCCAACTGCGATGCCAGTTTAAAGACCCGCGCGTATGGAGAGGAGCACGCGCGGGCCGAGCAGACGACAAATTGTGTCGTCTGCTACGCGGTGTTGAGAAAAACGGCAACACTGTGGGTGCTAGGTAGTCGGCGAGGCGAAAGAGATCGCTCTCTCGGTCCGCAACCTTCCCGCTGGACGCACCTAACTTGAACTCTCCTGACGTGAATTAATTCTCAGTGTTGAAGCATGGACTTCGGAGTATGTGGGTTGTATGATTGTGTGTGTGTTAGCGTAAGGTATGTGGCTGTTGGTTTTATTTTGGTTTAAGGGGAAAGATCAATTTATTGTTGTAATTTTGGGGGCACCCATATTTGGGACTATTCAGTGGACATTTGTCTCCAATTTATTTATTCATGTGTGTGAGGTTCATCGAGTGAAGGGGTATTTGTGGTGTTTTGGGGGTCAGTGGATTGGAGTCGTTAGTGTGGATCAGGGAAAATCTTATTTTGTTTAATGGAATTGTCATTTTGTAGAAAACCCAAAAGGTGCAATTGTCAAATAAATGCCCAAGTTGTGGTACGATTTGTTTTATAGAACTGATTATCTTTGTTTTTGGTTTATTGATCCCTTGAGTGAGGTGTCCCGGACGAATCCTCGTGGTTCTTTTAGTTTTAAAGAGATGATTTCTCCACTGCTAGCTAGTCGCGAGCAAAATTTATGTAACACGGTACTAACCTCGTCTTTTGGGTTCTGAGATTTAGCATGGGTAATTGTTAGAGGGGTACAAATGGCGTTACAACATATGCAGTAAATACCTTCATAGTTGCTCTTTAAAACTGAACATGTATATTAAAACCTCAATTTTACATAGTGAACGTGAGGTCCAGCTGGGCACTATGGGGAATTTCAATGGTAAATATTTGATTCTACCTAGTGTCTAGATTTTACGTTTTTTCTTCACTTACTTTCACCATAGCAGTACGACTTCAGTCCATAGGATAATACATTCTTGATTTTACGAGGAATTTCCAGCATTTCAATAGATATCATTTGCAGAAATTTGGAACAAGAGAGCCAATTCCATCAAGCAAACATACATATCCAACCATTCCATTTCCCTGCCACCTGGAAGCCAATAACAGCACTAACTGTCAGATTTCGACAGGAGGCCCATTAAAGGGCAAGACTATGGCACATGAAAGAGCATAGCCAGCATTGGCTTGGTCACGGAGCCACATCAAATTCTCGTGAAATAATAATAATATCAATTGTCATTCTACCAACAGTTTTTCCAGAGATCTTTCTATATTGGGGATATGAACAGTGATGCTTTCCAGTGCTTGCAAGGAAATCTTCATAATGACTTGGTTGACCTTGAGTCGAGCAATCTCCAGCTAACTACATGGCAATGCTCCCTTATACTTTTGTTCAAACTGCCATTAGTCATCAATAATTGCATGATTGCATTTTTTTAAAACTATTTTTCAGTTTATTCTCTCTTCTTTCTAATAATAACAAATAAATGTCACTTAGATTTAGATAAATGTGAATATTACATCAATTTTTTTTTAAATGAGCATGTTGCAATATTTGTACAAAGAAATAGTCAGCTAGCAAGAAAATCTTCTCGTAATGGAGATACTCTGAAACAAGCAATGAGGCAATTTCTCGGCAAACATTTTATTTATTTTTAATGAAAACCCTGTTGCATTTTGGATGTGAAGTGAGAGAGATAGGGCTTTCCAGACTTTGGTGACACTGGAAACAACTGGCCAGCACAGGAAATAGTCGTCGGAATGGTTGCTCACAGGATTATCACCAGATAAAGCATTTAAGTTTATTAAGCGTAAGTATTAAGAAGCGGCTAATTGTGGGTTAAGTTAGCAAGGTATGTAATACAGAAGGAAATCTGGGTTTTTCTCTACAGCGATGTAAGAAATTTCATAAATTGCATCTATTTGACTAAAATTCATCCCATTACATAAGCAAAACCTTTTCTAAAATTTTCATGTAGCCCAGTTTCTGTCAGCACAGCAAGCGAGCAAACAATACACGGGCTCATGCAGACCTTCATATTTCCCAACAACAAGTACAAGTAAATATTTCTACAAAAAAATACTTGTACCTGAGTTCAACTCTATCATGCATGAAATCATTTGAGGAAGTTCGTCTCTGATGGGAATGACCTGTGAGTGTTTCTGGTGTACCTGGTTATATAGTCTTTTTTTTACTATTAGTGCATGCAGTAATGCAATTTAGTGCTTCAAAGTATTGTATTTTTCCTAAATTCAACTATAGTAAAAATTGTAGGTAGATTTGAATTGGGCCATATTCCCTGTGCCTCACAACTTTAGCGCCATCCACTCAGAACTTGGAAACTGATTCCGCATATGCAATAATGAAATAATTGCATCTAATTGTGCCTCTTTGGCTTTATCCTATTAAATTGCATTAAATTTTATCTGACAACAAGATTTTTACATACACTAAAAGGGTTTTCATTGGTTCCCTCCACAAATGACGTAATTTAAAATTTGATGTCACAGCAAGTTCAATAACAACAATATTCTACTGTAGTAGAGATAAGTCTTAAAAGATAAATTTTGAGATAACCATGACTAACGATGATAATACCTTTACAGAGTCAGCCCCAAGGGTACATGAATGCAAAATTTCATACAGGAAAAATCATTCGCATTGACCTGGCCTCAAACCCATACCCATCAATTTAAAACTGAGTGCTTTAGCCAGTTAAGCTACTGAGGAATCCTCTCTTCCACCATGCATTTTCATGGGCTATAAGGAACACTGGCAATGATTATTTCAAAGAGGAATTTACCACTTATTTGAACTTATGGGTGACTGCATAAAGATTGTACAGTGAATAGTCCTAGTATCCTGAAAATTTGTCAAAAAAGCAAACACTTCATTGAGTTCAAAATTTGGCTTAAACCTCCCAGAATGTGGTGCCTAGTTCATGCCTTGGACTGCCTACATGCATAATATGCCCAGCGGCCTATGATACCTTGTTCCTATTAAGCCCACAAAACTCTGCAAGGGAAAAGGATGCCTCCATAGCTAAATGGGCTAAAACACTCTGCTCAAAATCAATGAACATGGGTTCCAAGTCCAGGTCAAGGCAAATGACTATTCCTCAGAGTATTTTGCAATAATAAAAAAAGAGTAACAGCTCATTACAATACCTCTCTGATCACAAAATATGTATTTTTACAGATATCATCTTTAATTTAGACCAGCTACCTCAATAGCCAGGACCTACTGAGCCATAATACGACATGGTGATCATTTGAAAAGATGCAACCCAGAAATCAACAGAAAAATTTTAACAGATGTACTCCGTGTGAATCCCTACGCAGCACATGAAAAAAAATATCATCACTACCTCACCTCACAGTTGAGCCATAAGGATATAATGCAGAAGTACAGGAGGGAAGAATTAGGAACTAGAAGAGTTGCCACATAAATCTATATTCACCCATGCATTATACTGCCTCTTAAGGTTGTTAACATCACACAATAAGAAAGTAAGAAGAGATTTCTTTAGTTTCCTATTTTTGAAATTGTATAAATCTCTGGAAATTTATTAGCAATTCCCATACACCACAAAATCTCAAATGAAAAAGAGGAAATCCAGGGAAGTCCATTCCACAGGGTTAATAATAACTAAGCTTTCATCATTGTATTAGTTAAGCATTACAGGATAATGGAGAAACAATCAGCAAGCTATGCTTAGCTGATGGTTATAGCAACTCTAGGATATAAGTATAATCTCATGGAAACATTGCACTTCACAAAAAAATATGCTGACAGGCAAATTTAAGATTACAATGGAACCTCGCTTAACGAGCACCTCTCATAACGAGTAATTCGCATAACGAGCAAAATAAATTGTAAACAAATGATTCGCAGAATGAGGGACGTTTCGCATAACGAGTGACGAGGAGAGGGCAAGTCCCGGATTGTGCGCCTTCAACAGCGAGGGCCAGAAGGCTAGGGGGATTGGACAGAGCGGCGAGAGGGGCTCTATATAGGGCCAGCACCGCAGAGCGCTGCTGACTCCTGACGTCTCGAAATCAGCCAATCCAAGGAACAGATGCATTAGCTGCAAGCCTGTTGCAATTCAGTCTGTGTCAAGCACTTGTTCTGCTTGGATCTTAGTGTTGCTTGTAGTCACACATTTTCCCAAACTTGTGTTCAGACATACTTTTTGTGATGTTTTTGTGCAAAGTTTAATAACCCTTGCAAATATGTCCCCGAAGAAAAAGCCGCAAGGAGATAGCTATAAGAGAATAAAAATTACTGTCGAAATGAAACATAAAACCATTGAAAAGCGAGAACGAGGTGTGAGTGTGGCTGATCTAGGACGCACATACAATCGGTCAACATCAACGATTTTCACTATTCTCAAGAAAAAGGACAAGATTAAGAAGATAGATGCTTCAGAGTGAGTGACAAGAATATATACGCAATGGTTATGTATTCTAGGTGATGTTGAGAGGTTGCTTCTCATATGGATAAACGAAAAGCAACTGCAAGGCGACACTATTAATGAGAACATCATTTGTGAGAAGGCAAAAGTGATTTTTGCCGACCTCATTAAGAAGACTTTAAAATCACCAACAGCTGAAGAAGTATTTAATGGAAGTCGTGGGTGGTTTGAGAAGTTAAAGAGAAGAACCGGCATCCACAGCGTTGTGAGGCACAGTGAAGCAGCAAGCTCCGACACAAAGGCAGCAGAGAACTTCATTGGCGACATCAAGAAGCTCGTAGATTCTGAGGATTACCTGCCGCAACAGGTTTTCAATTGTGACGAAATGGGTCTCTTCTAGAAAAATATGACAAAGTGAACCTATATATCAGCAGAGGAGAATGCATTACCCGAACACAAGCCAATGAAAGACTGTCTCACGCTGCTATTTTGTGCTGATGCAAGCGGCGATTTGAAAATTAAACCACTGCTTGTTTACCATTCCGAAACTCTGCGAGCCTTCAAGAAGTGTAAAGTACAGAAGAGCAGGCTAAATGTGATGTGATCCAACAACAAGGTTTGGGTGACATGTGACCTTTTTACTGATTAGATCAGTTAAGTGTTTGGTCCTACTGTGAAAAAATATTTGCTTGAGATGAATCTACCACTCCAAATCTTGCTTGTTATGGACAACACTCCTGCCCATCCTCCAGGGCTACAAGATTTTTACTGATTAGATCAATGAAGTGTTTGGTCCTTCTGTGAAAAAATATTTGCTTGAGATGAATCTACCACTCCAAATCTAGCTTTTTATGGACAACGCTCCTGCCCATCCTCCAGGACTTCAAGATATCCTCCTCGAAGAATTTAAATTCATCAAGATCCTGTCTCTGCTTCCCAACACTACTCCGTTACACCCGCCTATGGACCAGCAAGTTATTTCTAATTTTAACAAGCTCTACACTAAAGCGCTCTTTTTGGAAATATCACTTCCACATCTTTGCCTGCCCCAAGATGATCGAAACAGCATGGGAAGGGGTTACCAAGAGAATCCTCACTTCTGCTTGGAAGATGCTTTGGCCGGAGAGCATTGTCTAATGTGACTTTGAGTGGTTTGAGACAGTACCTGTGGATCCTGTAGTCAACGAGATTGTCTTTTTGGTTAAGATCATGTGACTGGAGGTGGATAACGAAGATTTCGATGAGCTTGTAAAAGAGCACAGCCAAGAGCTGACCACCGAAGAGCTTAGGAGTTGCATTGTGTTTCACAGCAAGAAGTTGTGGAGGAGAATTTGTCCGAGGAGGAGGAAGAGGTAACAGCAAACCAATTATCTTCAGGTGCAATAAGAGAAATGCTGAAAGCAAAGGAAACTGTTGAATCGTACATTGAGAAGCATCACCCTAATAAAGTAGTGGCTATGCGCACTACTAATTTATTTAATGATAATGCTGTCACATTTCCATCAAATTCTGAAGCGTCAGCAAAAACAAATGTCTCTAAACAGCTTTCTAGTAAAAAAGGGTTAGGTGTGTATCACAAATAGTAAATTAATTATTTCGATTTTATTTGTTTTCTACAAATGGAATTCTCATTACAGATTCATTCTTTCCGTGATAGAAGAAAAGAGGAAGATGAATCATGCTCCTTTACAATGTATACATAATTTTCTTTGAATAAATGTTATACATAAATTATTTTGAGTATTTTTTCGGCATGGAACGCATTATCGAATTTTACATTAATTGGTATGGGAAAAACTGTTTTGTTTAACGAGTGTTTCGCATTACGAGTAAGACTCTGGAACTAATTATGCCCGTTAAACTAGGTTCCACTGTACTGTACTTTAATATGTGCCTATTACTAAATAATAGTTAGTAGAAAAAATGAATACAAAATCACCATGAGGCTCAGGCAACTAAACAGACAAGTTTCCAAAAATGCCCAATAAGCAAAAATAGGCGATGCACTTCCTAAACCAGGTAGCCATTAGCATATAAGAGATAATGGTTTCTAAAACTAAGCAGCAGAGAAGCCAAAGCATAGAGTCCAAAAATGGTAATAATTTAAGAGGCATTATTTTCATCCACCAATTCTTGCTTCACCACATATCCTTAAACAATTTTTTTCTAAATTAATACAAGTTATCTGACAAATTTTAAGCTATCCGGGACTAGCCACGGAGTTCCCCCGTCCCGGTCCCGTAAAGGTCATAAAAATCCACAAATCGGACGGAAATCAAGGGATCCGGGTTCGAATCCCGGTCAAGGCGGATGATTTTTTCTCTGTGGAAATTTGCACATTAATACAAGTTATATTTTTACTACACCCTCTGAGGTATCAGGCAGTTAAAAAAAAGAAACAAGGAGAAAAGTCTTTCATTACTATGTTCTATGATTCATCAGTCTCATGATCATTTCAAACACAGGTTGGTTTTACATTCAATTTCAAATGATTTCTCACAATTAACATTGGCAGCAGGAGTGATTTAGTAGCAAAGGAATGCATGGGTGTTCTAGTACTGATGAATAACTTTATATTGAGATGCATAACTGTCGAGAATAATTGCCAAGAAGGCTTGTGATAAAAGGGGATGGAGTATCTGTATTCCATCATAAATTTAGAACTTAATTACAACAAATTGAATGTGAATGACATTTGTGAGGAGTACAATGACTTATTATCCAAATACAGTAAGCCCTTGATTTTCCATAGTTGGAAGGACCAAAAAATGGGTTCTATGTGAAAGCAAGAGCTGGCGAAGAGGTGACAACAATACAAAGAGTATATACCTTAACTTTCTCAGCCTACCTCTACCTTTCGCACCATTCATTTCACACACACATATCAGTTCTGTTATTTGACTCTCATCCATTCTCTCAACATGGCCAAACCAACGAAGCACACTCCTTTCATATACGTCCATTACTGGAGCATCTAACCCACTCATTCCTGACCCTATCCATCCTCCTCTGGCCGCAAACACTCCTCAGATAACTCATACCCACGGTGTTTAGTCTACTCTTATGTCTATTCGGACATACCCATGTTTCACTACCATACAATCAAATGGGGAGAAGTACACTTTTGTACAAGGTGATTTTCTCTTCCTTAGACAGGCACTCATTCCTTGATATGCTCCACATGCTACCCACCACTTTCCTTCCAGCATTCACACCTCACTTTATCTCCTCATCTATCCGTCCACCTTTCACCAACATCTTACCTAAGTAATTGAGGAATAATTAAAAAAGACTCCTTTATAATATTTATGAACTCATTTTTGGTGAGAATAGTTTATTTAATTTGCTGCATCTCATTGTCAACATTTTTACAAACTACTCTCTCTTAATTATTCAGGCTTTCAAAGCAACCATGATGCTTCATTCCTATTCGTGCATTTTTCTGCTTCATTCCTAACTGTGCATTTTTCTGCTTCATTCCTATTTGTGCATTTTTCTGTCAGGGAGAGCTTTTGAAAATAAGTCTGGTCCATGAGTTTAAAAGTGAAGTATGATGATTATTACTGTAATTGCATAAGGGAAGGTCATGCCAAATCACACCTCAAGTTTTCAAATTTTGCTTGGTGTGCAAAAATGGTGAGTTTACATATAATCAAGTGTTTACTATTGTGATTCCCTGAAGTTCCCAGCCAGACTTCACTGTCAATACAAAAAATCAAGATGCATTAGATGGAGACTTTGTATACCATTCGAACAGTAACTCTCCATCAAGACTGAGCATAGGTAAATGCCCCAATTACCTAAACTGAGTTTGGAAGCAGCCACCAATACTCTGAAATTGGTAGACAACTAGGGTTTCCAATTTGATCCAGGTCTCAGCACACCCTATACCCTCTAACTCTCATTATAAAATAATGGTGATACGCAAGAATCCTGAGAGCAAAATGCAAGATGATGAATTGGGATATATTTATAAATGATCATGAAAGCATAAGGTTATTATAAAATATATAGAATTAATATTGCAAGAAAATTGTTAGTACTTTAATTTAGATGATAAGTCTTCTTTTGAGTAAACTTTAGAAACATCATGTCATATTCAGAAAACAGTGACCCTTTCAGGAGTGAAGGTACAATAGTTTATATGAGCTCCATGGGATCATCAGGAAAAGAGCTAACATTGGACTTACACAGCTCTGGTTGAAATAAAAGCTGATAGATTGAATGTGATCATATCACTATGCCACAGGATATCAGATAAGAATTTATAATTTGCAAATAATATTTTTGAAGCATTATGTTCTACCACTTAATGGCATGGACATTGAAAAAATTGCAGCAGCTTAACCAAAATTCCACAAAATCACTCTTTTTGTAGAGGAGACATACATCAAGTCTAAAATAAAAAGTTTACAATGGCATTTTCTATTGGTAAAAGAAATATAACACCTGATCCAGAAGCATAAAGTTATAAAACCTGACCAACACATTTCATATTTCCAGAAAAATAACCTATCACAAGGCACCAGCAGCAATAAGTGGAGAAAATAAAGAATTAACCTTCAGGAGCAAATACAATAAGCCCTATTTTACGATGGGCTCACTTTACAGTCAATTCCATTCTATGATCTGCATGCTGTTGCCCATGCCTTTTAAAATTACTAATCCTGACAATATTTTACATCAATAATTTATCACATATTCCATCAGAATCTCCAGCCTCATTTGTAAATGTACAGCATTATTATGATAGCAATATTTACATATTCAATGGTACAGGTAAGTATGAAATTTTCACAGTAAGAGCTTATGTTGTGATGATTAGGGCCAGAAAGCTCCAACAAGATAAAGCAACATTTGTTACATAATCTGGATCACATCTAACATACCTAATTTGAATTAAGGCTTTCATTGGTCATTATAGGCATAATTTTCTTCACAGACTTAGAAAAATATGAGCACTTTCCCCCAATTTTAACTAAGTATTAACTAAGCACATTACCTGCCCACAAAGTGATACAATCCCTTATTCCTACCTAGGCTACGGCCAGATTAAAAATTACATTGGTGAAACAAAATTAATTAAAACATAATATTTCTCAGTGAGTTACAATAATGTAATGGCATACCTAAATTTGCACTGAAATGTACGCTGCCCCTCAAGACAGATTCTGAGAAAATCTGCATTGCTCTGACATCTCAGTCGCTGATGGCTCTACCATTGAGTAAAGATCAGTCTTTGATTGTCTTCCATGCAAAGTGGTATTGTCTAAGACGGGCTTGTGACGTGAGGAGAAGATTATACAAATGGGAAAAATATTTTGTTTGGAAAATACGATTATATATGAAGTTGCTGACAGTACGAGGGCAATGTGGTACATTTTGCTTATTCATGCAAGGAAATTCAATGTGTTGACAGTTTGCCATACATTAATTTTTTTTAAATGACATATTGAATTATTTGATTCCACCATATACCAAGCCTATACTTCTTAGTGTACCAATGAATACACTACAGTTGATCTAGTTAAAACCAATCTCACACCCAGTAATATACTAGTTCATTTATGGACATAAGAATTCACATTATGAACGGTCCAGTGGAATGGATTGCCTAATTGGGGGATCTTCTTTATTGATTTGGAAGTAAATGAATCACTAACCCCAACATCATCAATGTCTGAAGAACTTCAAGAAAGAGAATGCAACCAAGACTTAGGTAACTATCAAAGCTATTCCTAAGTTGGAAAGATTATTAACAATATGTACATCTAAGAGATAATGCACCATTAATTAGAAAACAATAATTTCAGCAGACAATATTTCAGGGTTCAGAATCCACCATATCCTTCCACATGAAACAAAGAGTCGCGTAATTCTTGTGGTATTCATGGAATCATTATCTGGAAAGCTCACGACAAATTTTACACCTACCCCTATTCTTAAAGTAACATCTTATGTAACCAAAATGAGGAGCTAATCACTTTCAAGTCACAACTACATATACAACAACCTGCTCAGGAATGAAAATGAATGTAATGCCTGGTAAAACTACTCTTTTAATTTCAGACAATATGCTAATGAAAGCAGAATGCTACTAGATGGATATGTGAATTTAAAAAAATCCCTCATCACTTTTAAGTCACACAAATTTCAGTACTTCAGGAAATTACCAGAAAGAGGTGACATCATCAGCATGGTAAAACTGATTGTAGATGGCATCAGTGGGCAGGTGAATTGTTTCAGATTTGATAGGCCAAGGGATGGGGGCAATGACTTTAGGATAATTTTAATTTTGAGTGGAAAGGCTAGCAAAACTTGTACCTTCATCATATGTAAGAGAATCCAACAAAAAATTTTAACTTGATTACCAACTCCTCCAAGGTGGATATGGGCAATGGAGAGATTGAAGGAATTGAGAGAGTCACATTGAGAGTTAAAATATTATCAGTTACAAGTATAGGAAAAACTAGTAACTAACAGATATCACACGCCAAGAAAATAGCTGCTAATACTGATTATGTCACTCATAAAAGACATCTACATTCAAATGTGTTGAGGGCTAAAATTAATGCACCCAAACCATAATATGGAAGTCGAACAAGAAATCATGGATTACACTTTCAGACAAAGGAGCAATTTACACATGCTAAAAAAATGCAAACATTTTTATTAGACCAAAAAGAACTAGTAATTTTTGATGATCTCCACATATCAGTCTGACCTTGATGAGTTAAGTGAACACGTGAAAGTAATTTTACTTCCTGAAAGTTTTTACATAGTTATCAACACAGAAGGCATTTTAGATGCCTCTACACACCTCAAGGAAGCAATCAGCACCTATCACACAGGTGTAAGAAAATAATTAGAAGTCTGAGGGAGATACCGTAAGCATTGGAGCAATACAAGCAGGGGCTCTTATCAAAGATAAAAATGTCACATATGCCTAATTATTTTCCAATCCAATAGATTATTAATTTTTGACCAGAGGTCTTCAGCACATACATTGTCATTTAACTGGTTAAGGATTTCAATTTTAGTTAATGAGTAATAGATTACTGATTAAATAATGGATAACTGATAAATAATCAACTTCTAGGTTTTGTAGGCTAACAATTTACCATGCACAGATATACTGCAAAATAATTCCATGAAAAGTATTCAAGTATGAATTTTTAGGGAACATATCTACCATTTTAACATATGAATAGTAGTTGTGAAATGACCTTTTGCCCAATGAAATGTTATGAAGAATGTAATATGGTCATTAGGCAAGACATGCTTGCATTTCAACCATGGCACGACATTCAACTTATCATTTGGGAAATTAGGACATTCCTCTAAAAGGGGATTTAAAATTTTGAAACATGCCCACCAGTAGCCAACTTGAACTGATCCCACAATGTTGGATTACAAAGTATTCACAAAGTCAGCACTTCTAAGGCAAAACCACAAAGAATCATGAAAAACTATTAATAATTTCCTTTGACCTTGGAACTTTTAACTACATTTAACAATGAGATGTGTTCCACTCCTTTCCATTAACAACATTCCATTAAGTGAATTACTTTCATGGTATAGAAATTCCCTAAATTTTCATGTGACTTCTATTCATTCTATACAAAAACATCTCATGAAACTCTTTTTAGGTTTTCTTAGCTTTACATTTATATGAAACATCATGAAAATAGCTTTATCTCTCAGAACCAAACACCAACAGTGGAAACAACACAAGCCAGCCACTTACCCAGGCAGAGGCTGTGATTGCAGCACCCGAACACCTGCTCCCCCCTGGTCACTAGGTGTCGAGAGGGGCAGAGCCAGGGGTGAAGTGGATGACAGAGAAAGAGGGGGGTGTACACAAGTGGGCTGCTCCTTGCCCCCCACCATCCTAACCCAGTCATGATCAAATATATGGAGCACATGTTAAAAAGTCCAAATTTCTCTCAATTAGTTGCACTATGACTGCAACAGCCACCGAAAACTTCTCCAAAGAGAGTACACAGACATCTAATATTACGAGTCAAGTGGACCAAAACCAATCTTTCCAGCCATTTATAAAGCTCAATAAGTTTGAAAGGTGCCCCAGAGGAATACTTTAATAAATCTGCATGAAAGACAACTCTTAGGGGAATAACAGTGTCTTATGGAGGATTTCATACATCATAAACCATTTACAGAAAATCAGAAAAAGTTGGAATAGTTTTTCTAATGGCTTAAACCTATGACCAACTATGAAATGAAAACAATGGAGACTGCTACAAAATTAAGGTGATAGAACATGAAATTCTTGAAATGCAAGTGTCCCCTTCCACTGATGCCCCCCACATACAACCTTCTCATAAAAAATTTAGCATGTTTTAACATGCATGACACAGCTAGCAGAAGGAAGGGCCAAAGAAAATGCACATGATTTATTAGGAAAGTTAAACAAGCACTTATGAAACAAGGTGTAGCCATCAGCATCGTTACAAGGTCAACTTATTTAACCCATTCGCGTAAAGAGCCGGTGAATCGCCGGGCTGTCTTTCTTTGCTTTAAGGTAAAGAGCCGGCGAGTCGCCGGTCACGTTAGAAACGTATTTATTCCTAATTTGTTTATAATTAATGTGTAACTAATAAATGTGAGCAATTACACCATTTTTAATCCTTTTAAAAATACGAGTTATATAATTCAACCACTGAAGAAATTTTATTCTGAAAGGTGCTCTTCAGCCTGAGATAAAAAATGAAAATGAAATGCAAATTTTGAGAAAATTAAATAGGAACTTATGGCCAGAAATTGCTAGGAAAATTAAGAGGCGAATGGGTTAACTATCCAATTTAAACAAAGGCAACACCTAAAGGAACGCAAATATGTACATCCAAATGCAATTAAAAGCTCAGACTATAGTAAAAAATAGCATCAAACAATCATCAAAAGGCAGTTATTCCTCTAATCATGAAGGAAAATGAAGAGTATTCACATATGTAGCAATGAGTGCATTCTCAGCCAATGTTCTCTAACAAAGAGATGTATCAAAATAGACGTTACTGACACCACCTCCAGGTAAAATTGTGCTAAAATTCAAGCCCATAAGAGGGCATAAGAGGGAGAAGCCCATAAAAAGCCTTCCTCTTAATTTTAATGAAAAAGAATATCAAGCCAGCAATAATCATCAATTGTCAAAATTTAACGCATTGAAATCTTCTACTAAAATTATGAATCTGCAATTATTCCCAGATCATGGCATTAATTTGATAATCAAAAGTGAATCACAAAAATATAACTTTTTTACTTTGCAGTCATATTATAGATATGCTATGTTAATATTCATTTCACAACATGGATTTTTAATAGCTTATATGTAACGCACACCATCTTGTTAAAAAAATTCACTTATAAAAGTACTTTCATTGCAATCATTGAAATTTTGAGAGGATTAAAACAAAAAAAATAAATTTAGTGTAATATGGCCCAGCCAAATGTTTTAGTTTACTGTTTTAATGCCTAATATTTTGGATGATAGCATTTATGTTAAAGAAGAAATGGCAAAAATGGTGACCTCCATGGAAAAAATATGGAGATAGACAAGAAGAAAAAGAAAAGACAATAGTGGCTCTGAATTCCCAATTGCAGATCCTCCACGACTTTATGGGTGTGAGGCACAACCACCAAACTTGTTCAGCTTCCCAGCACAAGTTAATCAAGATGCAATGCTGTGACAGGTCAACAATACAAACAAGGTGATGCATTTAGGCATTACTTTCTTTGTATTTTATTGAACACCATGAACTTTCACCAGTATTGTTCATAGTAGATACTGGTAAGAGTATTATCAAAGCATAAAGGCAGCCTCCCACCTGATGTCTCATAGGAACAGGCACAGAGCCACCTCTTTCAAGACTTCATTCATGTGAGGGTGAGAACAAAAGGATGACTATTTCTCCCTAACAATTGTTTCCAAAGGCGAGATTTTCCATTGCATAGTGAATACAAAATTTAGATTAAGGTAATTTTGAGCTAACATCCTGTACACCATCTTGAGAGCAGATGCTGAATAGCCAAGGCCAGACACCATGGCTACATAAATTATTAGTATTTCTCAATGTAATAATGGTTGAAGATCAAAACATTCAGGTTTAACAAAAATAGGGCTCATTCTTTACATTTCTAACACAGCACTACCCCTGGTGACATCATCTTGTAGGGATGCAAGTAATACTGTACACAGTACTGATGAACTACATGTATGTACAGCATGCAAAGATGGAAAGCATGGAATGTGTGACATCACATAATTTAGAAACATATAATAAATAAATTTCAACCATAGAAAGAAATTTGCTGAATATATATACTTTTGCAATTGCATACAAGTAATTTTTTGCATATAACGTAGGAGTATGTAAATATTCACCATCATTTTTTGGTTACAATGTAGAAGCTCAATTATGAGATACATAACCATGCATCTATAGACAAGCAAACCAATATTTAAAAAGACAATCATCACATAAATTTGTAATGATTCATACAAAGTAAAATCAATAAAATAATACCTAGATAGAAGGAATGGCAAAGAAAACTCGAGAATTGCACGTAATGCCAGGAGGGATCAAAGGACCCTTATTTGTCCTTCTACGTGTGACTTGTAAAAGGTTTTACAATAAAGATAACTGTATTTGAACCTCGTCAAAATGTTAATAAAAATAAACAAAGTCAAGGAATTTCATACGAATTAAATGAAAAACATAAGTACTAAAAATTAGCTCAAATTCCAAAAACTGGCCAAATGACCTAATCCTTCTGGTGTTAATTAATGTTAGGCAGAGGACAAAGCTTCAGGTGTGATCTTAATTACTTTCAGAACTGATATGGTCAAGCATGATGACAAAAAAGTGAAGAAATCATCAGCAGCTAAGTTTCACCAGTAACACCTGGAAAATAGGGGGTTTGTTTGGCCAAAACCAGTTAGTGGACAAAACATTAAGAAGTATAAGTCAAAAGTAGACTTAAACAGCAAAAACTGTTAAGTAAAAAAATTATTAAACTGGGATCATCAGTATTGGAAAAATCATGGCATACAGTAAGCCAAGAAGTCTAAACAAAGGTTATATTCTATTAGAATATTAGTCCACAAATAGCCATCAACACAAGCTTGAAGGTTAGGAGGCACTCTATTCAAATATACAAATAATGTGAGCATGCTCTTTTAAGACAATAGTGCTTCAACAACAACAGTCACAGAAAACAGGTGATTTTCAGCAATAGAAATGTGGTGTTACCAAGGAATGATACAAATAACATAAATGGAGACAATTACCAAGGAATAAGTCCTGAAAAGGGTTAGGGAGAAAAGACAATTGATGAAAAGTATGCTAAGAAGATGGGAAAAACTCAAAACACTAGGCAATAAAACAGCTTATAAAAACCACTGGTGGCAGGAAAAATGAATAAGAAGAATTAATAATTAAGAACAGGGTGGTGTACCATGAAAATCCTGATGGGTGCTATATAAAAACTAAAGAAAGAATGAAATGGCTGGCAGAGAGGAAGATAAAGCAGAGGGCATCAACAAACCCTTTCTTTGGATTGACGACTCCTCATCCTGATCATTATATTTCCATCCTAATCAACTTGGGAATTTTTTTAACTGTCAAGGCTATTGAGTTAATGGAGACCACTGACACTAGAAGTCTCCTAAAGACACTGGTGCCTTTCCAAGAGAAACTTGTCACCTGAGAGGGTGAATCAATTCCATGGTTTGCGAATGTTCTGACCTTCATCCATGTTATTTGCATTAATCTGTATGTGATGTAATATATCTCAAAATAACAAAAATTACACCTTTCTCTCGCATTTAATAATGCCTCCCCGACATACTGGATTAACGGTACTAATCCTTGAACCCCATGATTGCCACAAATTAACTCAATGAATTAATTCAGCCTACCTGCAAAACAACTATGTACACTTACATGTTGGTAATTATAGCTCTCAATAATCCCGGCTGATTTCATGTTGCTAGTATTGAGATTAATGAAGCAATACATCCTAACATTTTCAATAATTTTAACTGAGTCAATTTGTTGGACTTCCCTTAGTCGCATTACATAATTTTTCCTGAGGAATCATTTGCAAAATTAATTGGAGCATGAAGTGAACTAATGTATCATAAAATGATTCAACAGAACTCACAAGGGCAATAAAATCTCCTAATAATGGATGACAAACAGATATAAAACAAACACAATCAATAATGTAAGGGAGGAAAAATATGATTTTGAAGGATCAACTGTGAATCATCTTACGTCATCATCCCCTATGCTGGTTGACTATCTCAATGGTCCAACTCAGTGATACATAACTTAGCCCAAACTGATAGAGATAATTTGCTTGAACTGATAATACAAACACAAGTAGTAAGAAGGCCATAAGATGATGTATAATTCCCGATCACCCATTCAATATACCACTTCCCCAAATACAGAACAATGCCCATATAATGTACACCAATGTACAGCAATCAACAGCTTTGAGTACCTTTATTGGAGTCGGATACTTACAGCCAAGGGCACTTTAAAAGAGAAACATGAATAACACTTTAAGATGCACTACCAACAAAAATGAGAACCCTCAGGTATTTATAGAAACAGAGTGGAAACAAAGAACTTGAGTTTCTTGCAAAAATGTGATGGCTGGCAAATTAACTTAGTAGAATTATGACATCATTCAACAATAATAACTTTTCAATTTTCCACACTTTAATTACAATATGACTGACTGATTTTGATATTCTTACATCATCTTGTTCAGTTTTCAGCCAACCACAGGTGACGAATATATCATATTTACTAAGGATACAACAAAGTAGAGTGCTGGGTTAAGAATAGACAATTACTGCATTAATTAGTAGAGTGAATACTATATAAAAGCTACTGCACCTCACAGTGTGACAGATAGCCATGTTCACTGTTTCACGAAACTGAGTAAAATGAATTGATGTACAAATAAAGCTATTCATATGCCCAGCCAATTCATATAAAGTCATTTAGCTACAAAAAATAATTGAAGTCACTGCTCTGTGAGTTTAGAAAACTGTGATGGAGGTCTCAGGGATATTCGATTATCAATATCCAATATGGCAGCCCTAGACCACATATAACATATCATATGGCCTCAAAAAGGTAGCTATTTACTTGAAAATAAAAGTAACAGGGTTTTAAAGATTACTAATATCTTTCTGCAACAAAGCAATTGCAACTGATATAAAAATGCAGGTTTTAAGGTCACAAATTATGATTCTGCCATCAGAATTCAGCAAATTAATGACAGATCTAATATAGTGGCCATTTATCCTACATATCTCACCTCATCGCCACGAAACAAATCCAGTGGACTAGAAAGTTGAAAGGGAATGTTAAGATCACTTATTTCGATTCATTCATCAGAGCTCAAAAATTAAATATTGGAAGATCCAAGAATGACATTTATTAAATAAAAGTCCCATACATTCTGTCAAAATCTTGCCTATTTGTGGACTTCTGCAATGAGTATCCATCTACAATAATTATACTGCTAAAAGACCTCCACATAACATTTAAAAAGTAAAGAAAAGAAAATGGCTTATACAATATGACATATTCAAATATTGTATTATTAAAAAAATGTCAAGTAAATTCTGTCAAGTTATATATAAATGAGCATTAATCACTTGCCATTCAAATTATGCACCAAAAATACTACATCCTGATAAACAAGATTATAACCAATAATCACAAAGATAAACCCTACCTGTGAGGTGGTGGTCCAAAATGGTGTTCTTGGGGCATCTCATTTGGTCCTCTGGGTCCTGTTGATATTTAAATATTCATGTAAATATTTTTCTCACATACACATAAAATTAATACTGAAGAAAATTTTCTAGGGTATTACTTCCAGTATATTAGCAACTGCCAGTATATTAGCAATTTATGAAAAATTTCTGTTAAATTACCATATGGTGGTGAAGGGCCCGGCATCATTCCACGGGGACGAACACGTGTGGAACCAATTGTTTCAATCTGAAAGCCCTCTTGTTGAGGCGGTCGCGCTGGCTCAGGTGCAACAAATGGCACAGTGGTTACACTCGTAACAGTAGACACAGCAGAAACACTTGTGGTAGAAGAATCCTCAACATAATTAGGAGGAGGAATGGAAGTGTCAGGCAAGGTGGATATAGGAATAACAGCATCCAAATTCCGTTCATCAACAGTTGGCGTTCCTGGCCTTTCTTCAATAGGACGCCTAAAAAGTGGGGATGAATTAAAAACATGAAAATACAAATAATAAATGCTACCTACTACAGTAATAATACAAACTACACAGTGCGATTGAAACTTCGTGGCCCACGCGCAGACGCTGGTTTTGGGGCTGGGTGAGTCTATTTTGAAGAAATGCAGTTAGACAGGGGTGTAGGTGAAAGTTGCCATTCTCTCTCGGGACTTTGACTAATACCTTGTGTGCACTTGCCTCTGTTCGAAGCGCTTTGCCTCCCCTCCAAGGTTCCTCACCAGAGGCACTTTCCCCTCCACTTGCTGCCGCTCAGCGCATTCAGGGGCCACGGAAGTTTCAACCGGGCTGTACAATACCATAACATAATACAACAAGATTACTTGTGCGTAGTCCTGCTTTTTAAGACCAACTATTTTATCAAAAACTTGGGGGACTGTGTACGAGTCATACTTTCGATTGCTTAAAATCTTAGCATGAAAGAAATGTTTATCATATGTACAGTAGAAGGCCATTATTATGAGGGCAGCTTATAGTGATAAGGCCATTATAGGGAGTGATTATTTCACGATTGTTGGTCACAATGTTAAATGTATACGAGTTTACTGGTTATTAAGAGTGGCCATTTCTGACGGACCGCCAAAAGGAGTCTGTTTCGCCGTGATTGTGTTCTGGAATGCATGCCCTGCAGGAGACAATTGTCACACATGAAACTGGGACAGGTATAAAAAGTTTCAGTTATTCGCGATAACCTTTTACTTGGAATGAAAAAACAAAACTTGAAAGGAAGAACCCCAAAGTTTTCTTTTGTATGGGCTCACACATAACGTAATAACGACTCCCGGGTCTTTGAGGGGAATAAGTAGGAGAGCGGGGAGTAGGAGGAGGGAGAATAGTAAAGAAAAAGGGTTTTGCTTCACGCCATTCTAACAGAAAACGCGGCCAGAAGTGCTTCGCAACAGTTATTTTGGAAAGCTTGATCCTGATCTACTTCCTGAAGTTTGCTCTGCCTTTAATTACGAGTTACTATGGAAAAGAAAAGAGTGTCACTGGATTTGCCTGAGAAATTCGAAACCATTCAGGAATGTGACAGAAACAACTCCAGTACAATGGAAATCGGCCGACAACCTGATTTAAATTCGTCCACCCTGTATACACTTCTAGAAAACATCAACCACTTCCAAGTGGCATCTTCGACCATTATATACATGTATGTTCGATACTATTTGACCGTGATATGCCATATTTCCCCAGTGATAGTTCAACGGGAATTTCCCACTAAATGTCACCAGAGATTTAGCAGTGCATGGAAAATTCAGAATACAAATAAATCAGATACAAGTTGACGATTTTACCCTGGTAAACTTTGAATTTTGTAAGCGTTTTGACACATTTACAATAACATTGCACCAAATGCCCATTAGCTCAGTTTTGCCTGAATTTGATGCAAGGATTAAGGCGTTTAGCATTGCAAAAATAGCTGGATGGCTATAACAAGGGCGCATCATAATGAGCAATTTTTTGAATTTTGTGCAAACTCGCGGCCTTCTACTGTATATGGAAAATCCCTGGCCATAGGACCTCAACTCAGAACAGTTTACCGAACTTTGAATCCACAAAATCATGTGCAAATCAAAGGTTTCCAGCAAACACACAGAGTTCTTTACATCATATTTAGTTACCCATCATAGCTTATAATTAATGATTTATGAGTAGGTCTGTTATGTGTTTTGCAATTTAAATTAAAGTAGCAGACATATGGTGATTATCTTATGAACAGAAGTTCAAAACAAACGTACGGATATACTGGAGTAATTAGAGAAGGCATTGGTGATAAAAATGAATTCAAGATTGTAACATAACGCTGGCTTCGCCAATTTTTCTTTTACCACCTCATGGTTTATAATAACAATAACGGACCCACCCTATTGTGAATTTTGAGAATAAACAATAGACCTAAGGAGTGGAAGCGTCGGCAACAAAAGGGGATTGTAGAGGAAACCGTCGGAGTGTACGGTCGTGCAAAGACAGCACGCAAATATTTTTGAAGATAAAAACCCTCGCAGTGAACGGACGTGCAAAGAGAGAGCACGCAAGTTTTTGGTAGAGGGAAGTTCCAGAGTGTGGCATCGTGCGAGACATAGGCCATGCAGAAAAGGAGAATTGACAAAGGAGCTGGAATTAAGGAGAGGAACGGGAGATTTTACAACAGGACGAGACCCAAAAAGCTGAGGGCCCGCCAAGGACGAACACCACGCAGGCTGAGAGGATTTTCCAGACCACAGAGGGACAAACCAACCTGTGTTGTTGAATAATTGGGTTGTAACTATAAACTTTTATTTTCATATAAGATACAAGAAGCCATAAGGCAAGAGGTTTTAACTGGCCAAGAATTAAGTTTGCGACTTGTATCCCTTTGTATCAAGTAATTGGATTTTGTGAAAAGTTTAAGTGATGAAGTGTGGCAAATAATTAGACAATATACTTAAAAGAAGGAATAATTATTCATATACCAAATTTGTGTCTAAATTAGAATATACAGTTGGTCACGACCTAAGGGTATAAGGAATTATTTTGATTATTTAAATTGTCTGTAAATTGAATATTTCATTTTGTCAAGTAAATTGCAACCATATCTCTAAACCTGCAATGTTTCATGTATTTTCTTTCCCGACGAGCAAGCTGGGGCAAAGTAATTAAAATATAAGGTACGAGAAGATATCGCAATCGTGGTTTCTTTCCAGGTAAAAGAATCATTAGTTTTTCGTGTTCCATGTTTATCCACAACGTGTGGCATTTCGCATATTAATTTGTATTAATACCTTTTACATTTTTGGTTCCCATAACGTGGGGCATAATACAAAGTAGAAAAACAACAAAGAAATTACTTGTTACAAGATGAAAGTAGTAGATATAGTGAAATTTATAAGGGGTAAAACGTTGTTTGTAACAAGGGAAAAAGTGAAATTCAATATCCTGGACGGCTTGCATCTTCATTTGTTCCTATGCTGAAGGCTCATCAGACAGCTGATAACACATTTAGAAAAGAATCATGTAATGCACACGGGTAACAGCAAATGGTAGATTTTGATATACTGGAGTAATTAGAGAAGGCATTGCTGATTAAAATGAATTTAATACAAAATTAGTACATAGAGTGAAATTTTTAAGTTGTCAAAAACTGTAGTATTTCAGATTTTGATGCAATATTTTAGAGTTGCATTCTTTGTGACAAGGGAAATAGGATGTTGTAGAGATGGAGGAAAAGATAAAGATTGCTGCGTGTTAAGTCTATTATTAGAGGTCAGATGTGCAATAAAATTAATGAAATTCAGAAATAAAATTCATCTGGAGTTTAGTTCCTTTTTAAGCCAAATGTGGATCCTGAATACTCAGTGAGATACCACGAGGAAACCTACGAGAGAATAGAGAAATACCAAAATTTAAAAAAAAGATGGCTGCCATGATGAAATGACTCAAGGAGCTGAATAAAAGTGACAATATCAGAACAAAACTGACAAGGATGGGATTGGCCACATCAGGCAATAAATGGGAGATGAAAGAAAGGCTATGATTAGCATTAGAGGAGAAAGGAGTAGACATGATAGCTTGAACATAAAAAATTGTGCAGGAGAATCAGGTGTCAAGGCATTCTTGAGGGATGAGGGAGAGAGCAAAAGAAGAAGGGAGGGAGAGAGCAGAAGAAAGAGGGGAGGAGAGGAAGAAAATAGACAAAGAGTGGAAGAAACAGATGGAGCAAATTAGAAGCAGCAGACATACGTTCAGGTAAGAATGACGAGAAGGGGTTGAGGGATTGAAAAAAAAATAGAAGAGGGGCACAAATGGAAGAAGATAAGAGGGCCATGAGCTGACAAAGAAGACTGAATAAAGAGATGGACTGGTGACACAGTTAAAAGACAACAAAGAAAAAAAGTGAATTTTCAAGGAAGAAGATAAGTAAGAGATAATGGGCAATGAGGTATTCCAAGGTCAATACTGAAGCGAAGAACAATGACTGAAGGTCCAATGAGCATTGGACATGGTAGGGTACAGTGAAAAGGGATACCCGAGTAGAATGAAATATGCAACAAGAAAGGAGAGAGAGGTGGTATCCATCTGTTTTACAGCTACAAAAGGAAATTTACCCAAAAATGTATACATTCTGCTCTTTTGACGCTGTTGAAAAAAATTAACTCAATGAAATTCAGGTAAATATGTTTTGAAGCTATAAGAAGAATGCGAAACTGGGTGACTTTTTCAATTGAATAACCAACTGTCAAAAACAGTTCAAGCATTTATTTCAGTCCTGAATAACCTCTGTTACTGAGCTTTGGTGTAGTTTGGGTGTGGCAAGGGGTACATGTTGTCCTCCCAACATTTTAAATGGAAAAAAATTCTTTTTGCATTAGTGATTATTCTGTAAATTTTTAACAGTTTTTCCTTTAATAGATTTTACAATTTATAAAGTTTTCAAACCTCTGGCCCTTGAAAAACCCCATAACAGGGTTCCACTGAGTTCATTTTAGCATTATTCCTTATGCAGTTTTATGCTTGGAAAAGCACTGTTTCAATGATCACTCGAATTTCCTGGCACAAATCAAGTGTGTAAATTGGGGACCAATTAAGGACACTATGTATAGCGAAGCATATGAAGATGAACCAATCACAAGCATATTTGTGTAAGATTAAGCTGATGAACCACTTGATCAGGGCTACAAATTGTATCTACACAATTGGTACACTTGCCCAGCACTAGTTGACACACTTTATGCTAGAAAAATGGATGTCATATGAACTATTAAGTTCCACTAGGAAGGAGTATCTCCACTGTGTGAAAGTGAGTATGTTGAAGAATGGGTAAGAAGTCCTCAGGGTAGTAGAAGGAGAAAGACAACCTCATCATCCTGGAAGACTGGAACACAGCTGAAGGAGAGGGTGAAGAAGGAAACACGGAATGACATTTTGGACTGGGCAAAAGAAATCCCAAAGTGGAAAGACTGATCGAGTTCTGCAATGAGAAGGATATGGTAGTAGCTAACACTCTCTTTGAGCAACATTGGCATAGGAGGTACATATGGAAGATGCCATGTGATATTGCCAGATACCAAATAGACTACATACTTGTTAAGAGTTGTATAAGAGACCTAACCAAAGCAATTTATTTTTGTGTGTAGAGAAGGCACGCGCTCAATTATCTACACTCATTAAATTTTGAGCGTAGCTGGAGAAGAGCTATCCTGGAGGACAGGAAATCAGGGCAAAGTACACAGAGGTAGAGGATATAAGGAATTAAACAGCTGTTTAATGGCAAGCAATCTATGGAAAGGAAAGTAGATGAAAGCCTAGAAATAGTAATGTTATGCTAAGCACAGTCCAAAAGCCTATCATTCAGCTGGTAGAATACCCCAATGAATAACATTTCAAAACAAACATTGCAAAACAATGAATAAATTGCTGTCACAATATCAGAAGATTTTATATTAATTAAAACTGAACTTGAAATGAATTTTAAAACAATAGAGATAATTTCTAATGGCTACACAATAATTATAAGAAAAAATGTTACCTTGGCTGATATCCATGCGCAGGAACAACTGGTGTTATGTTAGATGTTGAATGCTGTGCCACAGGTACAGATTGAATGGCTCCCTTATGAGGTAATCCCACTGAAGACACACTTGACACAATAGGCTGCTGAGAACTCATTTGAGAAACAGGGTGGGTAGGTACTACCCTGGTATTATTTGGAGCAGGAGCTGTTGCTGGAGTTTGGGAGGAAGGGTAATCTCTGTTACTGGAAGGGTATGCAGAAAGTTGAGGGCGTGACCCCGAAGCCCCTGAGGAGTAACTCCCAGCCTTTGGAGCAACCTGAACAACAGGGGCTCCAAGGACTGGTATGACAGATGATGACATAGATGTGATCACCTCAGGTGCCGCACATTCGCTTTCACCTTTAATTTCAGAGAAAATTAGAAACTTGTCACTTTATCCTGCACTTTGCATTGCAATTAAGAAATGAAATGATCAACTGCCAATTAATACAGCTCATTCCAACTGACTATCTAATGCCTTCTACCCACAGCATGCCAAAATTATATGCAGGCTTTACAATGGCACAGTAGCAATTGCCATAAAAATTAAGGTACTCAAGGTGATTACATACTTCCAAGGACAGGAAAGCAAATGAAAACATGCTTATCATAGAGAATCCCATTCAATGATACAGAATATGATGCTTACAATGGCGTAAATGAACATGTAGCCACTCCATATCATTCTGAAAGAAAGAGATCCTCACTATCTCATTAGTGATGCTTGCAATAACTTACAAGAGTATTTCTACACGTAGCTACAACAAAAAAGGCAGGTAATGCATGCTAGAGGGGGTTATTTCCTTCACATAGAGTATGTTCTAGAGAAAAATGATGAAGCTGAAGCACCTACAGGATCATTAGTTTAACGGGAGTCATCTTAATATCAATAAGTTTTAATGACAAGCTCAAAAATTGCAAATTGCAGAAATCATCAAAATGTTATATAGGATATACCAAAACGAAAATAAGTTCAAAGATTCTAAACTAGCTATTTCCCATACATCTCAAAGCATTAAGTAAATAAATGAGGATTTTTATAGACACTCCAGTCCTGGGGTAAGCTTTGATACTGTAATCTATATCCATACATGATGAGTAGACCCTGCCTAGCAATCAAGTGATCATTCAATTGTTAATTTTCTGCCCTCAGCAGTGCTTGCTCTGCTATAAATAGTGCAGCCACTTATTACTTTTTGGTAAATGCAATAATTTTGATCAAAATAAGTATGAGCAAAATAAAACTTCTGACTTCAGCATCGCTGATTTACTTTCAAAATCACATGCACTGTTAGACTGATCACACATACTACAGTGACACTGTGCTGCTACCACTGAGACTAAGCATTGTAAATAAAGGGGGAAATAAGGTACATTCTGTTACCATATGTGACAAAATTACTAAACAGTTACTTCTATGCTAATTTTCCTGTTCTCCAACCATGGGCAATTTAATTGTGGTTCTGAAAGTTGCTGAAGAACCCAGGGTAATTGCATAACATGGGCCAATGAGCTAGCCTTAGTATCAATTCCAAAACTCATGTTAAAAAGCACTGCTGTAACACATGCTGAATATAAATAATAAAAAAATATCCACTGATTAGAATAATATTTTAGCAAAACTTTGCATTACACTGCATGCCACCAACTAAGGGCCAGATCCTACAATGGCCAACACTCAGTTACTAGAGCCATACACCTAATGGGACTTTCAAATCAAATAGATACCTGTTTCAGGTACTGCAGGTATGGAAGACTGATCTGCAGCAGCAGAAATACTTGGGGTGGATTTTTGGGCTACAGACTCCACAGAACTTGTATTTTGTTCATCATTCTGTGAAACAGATGCCACAGGAATAGCCACATTAGAAGAAACTGATGATGATGCAACATCTTTCGACACAGGTTGCCTTGTTATTTGCTCATTTTTGCGATACCCAGTATCATTTTTAAAATTAATCACTGAATTCCTTAAAAACCGATTGGGAATAAGTGTATCAGGAGATACTCCCTTCTCGTGACAATCTGGGCATTCATGGTCCTCAGAATCTAATAATACTGTTCGGATACCTGTAACAGAAAAAATTTAAAATTAGTTCATTAAAGGAATGTTCCTCAAAATAAGTTAGCTTTATAGAAATAATCATTTAATCTTAATTTTTAAAATACAATGCTTTCATTAGCAACTTACATTCATCGCAAAAAGAGTTCCCACAGCAAGGAATCATTACGGCATCAGAGAGAAGATCTTTACACACTGAGCAAACCAGGTC
Source organism: Ceriagrion tenellum (assembly GCA_963169105.1). Classification (NCBI taxonomy): domain Eukaryota; kingdom Metazoa; phylum Arthropoda; class Insecta; order Odonata; family Coenagrionidae; genus Ceriagrion; species Ceriagrion tenellum. The sequence continues at coordinate 55,684,734 of OY720632.1, read as the reverse complement.
TTCAGGTATTTCAGGCTTTTCTTTAACATTTGGAGCTTCTTGTTGAAATGGTGGTTTCTCCTTCTTCTGCTCTTTGTAAGCTTCACTAAAGTGAATGAAATTAAACTATAAGAAACCATTTACAAAACTTCATAAGACAGCCCACAAGTTTCCACAGAAAAAATTAAAGAATCATCATTTGAATAAACTCACACTTTTTACCAGAATCTTAGGAATTAACAAATTGGACAAAATCTTACAATCCATCTTTTGGTAAATGAGGCCACAAGACTGATGCTATACAAGCAAAGAAGACTATGAGGAAAATAAATATTAATAATGCTGAACTCTCAATTTAGGAATAGCATACCATCAACTTTCAGGAGAATGTGTTTTGCTCTTACTTCAGTTGCCATAAGAGTGAGGCAAAAATTCAGCACATGATCAAATAATATTTTTATAGAAGTGAGAAAGATTTACTTATTTGTAATTTAAATTATCAAGAAGAAAATAAAATGAAATTGGCAAACCCATAACTCTGTATGACGCATTACATCCAAGTGTGTTACTATCAGTCACAATTTCTAAAAATCCAATACTAGGGCAACCCTGCTTTTTCAGGAGGTATGGCAACCCTGACCCACCCGCATAAATAATCCTGTTGTCAGGAGCCTTGCAAAGTGTACATAGGCAGGCCTCACCCATTCCTGTACAGTTTGCACCCAACACCATGGCATATTTAAGTGTTGTGGCACGTACTGCCTTCTATTTTTCCATTAAGTAGCTTTCAAAAAAAGTATTGAATGCAGTACAAGAGAACCTTAGGAGAAGGCATGGCAAGGCAAGTTCTCCCATCAATTCAACAATATTAATAGTATTCTTGAACCCCTGGGTAAAAGCAATGAGCCCCAGTTGTAATAATTTTGGAAATTTCAGTCTCTAAGTAAAACATGCAAAAAAATTAATTCCTATCTCATATCACTAAAATCAAGATCCTAATCACATCCTTTGTCCTCAGATACCAGACCAACTCACAAAAAAATATGATTTTCAAGGTCTTTTTTTACTCAGTCCTGAGGATACTGCATGGAATTACATATGTATGTCACCTAAAAAAGGGGCTTCTGACAGCATTCATATAAAAGTTGAGATATTATTCGCACAAGTACTTCCCTACATCAGTCATATTGATTTAAACTAAGAATTGAAAATTAGGTGTGTATGATCTAAGAAAACTAGCAGAGGGATCTCTAGATATACATAGTTAAAAATTGGAGTAAACCTGAATAAAAAGAAGTTTAACATGGAGAAACTAATAATGTTTCACTGAGGAACATAGGATATAAAAGGGTGCATGACATTGAAGCTGTAATTCCACATAAATTTAAAACAAATGGCCTTCAATATTACAAATGGATTGATAAGCAAATGATTGCTTACTGATCAATAGCAGGAACAGCAAAATGTCCCGTAGGAGTCATCATTGCACCAGGTACAAGAGGTCCTTCCACTGGCACCATAAAGCTTCGAGGAATGCCAGTGCTCTTCTTGATATCAATAGGCTCCTAAATGGGAGATAAAAATATGACAACAATTATCACACAAAAGCAAAATGTTTCCAGACTCAAATAGAAATGGAGCATTCTGTCAACTAAAATCTGTGAAAGTTTCAAACATTGCATTTAACAAATGATATGGTACGAAGTCACTCGCACGGGTGCATATACACCAGGGTTGAAATTCACTATGAAAAAATCATTTGACTTGCCCAGGATTCGAACCCGGATCTCCCAAATCCCCCCCCCCCGAAATTCGCCATGAAGGAAGATGGTTTGGTGGTGTAACTGGCTAACACACCTGACCGGCAATTGGGAGATCCGGGTTCGAATCCCGGTCAAGTCAAATGATTTTTTCATAGCGAATTTCAACCCTGGTGTATCTGTGAAAGTAGTAGCCAAGTTGAACTTCAGTAATTTCCTAAACCTAAAGAACATTTCGAGTTTATACACAGTACATATTAGAGCGGTAGCATGAACTTAAGGGCTTGTGATCTCATAACACCAAGTTAACAAACAAATTATCATTAGTTGAAAAAATTAAGAGCAAGCAATATCTCCCACAATATTCCCTGTAGTGCTCGCAGAGTTTCAGTGCACTGGAGAGTTCCTCCAAGCCTAGCTGCCCATGGTAGATGAGCAGCGATTGGCTGCCGGTGTCCAATCCCGTAAACCGTTTCTTAGCTCAGTGTGCGCCGTGTATGAATACTGTAAGTGGCGACCCAAAAGAATCGGAGAAAACAAACGCAGGTCACTGTGGTTACACGATAAATAAACAAAACTTAAATCCTCTTCAACATTTTGAAAAATACAAATACGAAAATTGTGACTAATTATCATAACAATGAACAGTGACCTGCACTGATGGGGATTACTTTCTTACCTCACTGCGATGACAATTGCAATCACTGAAAGTTCTGACTCGATATCTATAGTAGTTTCTCGTCCAGAGTATTTCTATTCTAAAGGCCCTCGCGTCGGGGAGGCATAGCGTTTGTTTTCGCCGATTCTTTTGGGTCGCCACTTACGGTATTCGTACGCGGCGCGCACTGAGCTAAGAACCAGTTTACAGGATTGGACGCCGGCAGCTAATCGCTGCTCATCTACCATGGGCAGCTAGGCTTGGAGAAATTCTCCAGTGCACAGAAACTCTGCAAGCACTATAGACATAGTCAGGCATGAAAATCCAAATAAATATACAGATACATAGGAAACCAGAAATATACTGAAAAAACGCACCCACCATGTGACAGGAATGTTTTAAGACGTAAAATGATACCCCATTACAAAGGCCAATTAATGTATTGCCTGATTTACAAAGTAATGAGTTGTGGATATGATTGTATTGGCAAACAACAATTTGGTGGAGTAGTTTCCCAACTTTCAGGAAGTCACTCAAAATCATACAAAAAATACTGTACTTAAAACATGGCAGTTTCTGGTTATATTTCACCACCATGTTGCCATACATTTCATTGCTTGAAGATTACATTTAACGAGGGGTTGGAATGTAACAATATCATAGACACAAACCTGTATTAAGGGGCAATTTTTGATCCAATGACCTGCCTGATGACACTTGTAACACCTGTAATTTGATGGAACTTCACCAACTTGGTTGGCACCTTTAATTTTGATGTAGCTGCAAAGAAAATTTAGTCATGTGACAATGAAAACACAGCAAAAAGTAAAAAACAATAACACATGTAGTGCACTTCCTAAGATCATACAATAAGAAGGAATGTTCACATACTTTGAAGGATCATAGTCCTGAGTAGACTGAGTCATCATCGCCTTTATTTTGTCCTCTTCACTTGCATCCATACTTGACAGGTCAACAGCCTGAAAACAGATGAATATGCACATAAATCATACAAAAATTATTTATAATAATAATGAAGTAGTCCAACCACTGCATAAAATAAGAAAATTCCCTTGACTCTTACCTGGGCTAGCCTATTGAGAGAGGGATCTTGGGCATCTGGTGGGACTTCACCCTGGTACACATGATGGAAATAGAAACAAAAGCCTAAATAAACTCTCACAAAAATTCTGTGTAATATTACACAGCTAGCACAAATATTATTCTGCTTACATAATGATTGAAGTAAATATATAAGATGTTAAAAGAATATTTCAACAGTAATACTACTTCCTTAAAGTTCAATTAACTTCTTCATTTGAAATGCACTATGTAGCATGCAGAATATTTTTCAACTGGCTTAGCTTTCAAGAACTTGGGGCTATAAGTTCCCTCCAAATAAAAGGGGCTTTAGAGATTACATACATATGATCAATCTGAGAGAAGAGAGAACAAGAAAAATAAGTACCTAATAATATTTCGTTACTCATATATGCATAAAAATTTGAACATAATGAAATAATATATAAATTTATCCTAAAACTTCAAAAGACCAATAAATCTCAACAGACCTATCTCCAAGCTGCAACCTCCAAATTACTGAGAAGTAATATCTAACTGCAGAATATTTTGCGATGACAAAAAAACTTAGCAACTACCAGCATACAAGACATACCTTTCCTAGTTAATGAAACACCAGGCACCATAAAAACCTTGATATACAGGATTTACCTGGCAAAACCTTGGGACTTACAGCATGATATTATTCAATCCTTATTAACCACAGGCAAATACATTTTCCACTTTTATGCATAAAAAATAAAGGGGTGGGCATCATTTTAGAAATCTGACACCTGATAATATCAAATTTAATTAAGTTCTTATTTTATATCAAGTTATTCTCTGGAGATTGTAGGTCATAATTCATGCATTAACTTTTACTCTTTCGCCAAAGTTTCGCATCTTTATTTATGCTTCATCAGGGCTACAATGAAAATTGCTCGCCCTGATGAAGCATAAATAAAGATGTGAAACGTTGGCGAAGGAGTAAAAGTTTATACATGAATTATGACCTACAATCTCCAGAAAAACATCTTCACATTAAAAAAAGAGGCCACGAAGAAGAATCATCTAGGTACTTATTTTAGTGAAATAAGGACCTTTCATCCTATCAATTTTTGATACATCAAACTTAAACTGCCCTAAATGGAGAAAAACCTACTCAGGTGGAACCCACGACTTCCAGCTAAATGTGATAGGGATTCATCCCTCATTTATATGATAAGAGATTAAGATATCACTTAAATATGTCCCATTTATAAATACAATAAGCGCTCAAACACAGATAAGCAAAACAACAATATTTTCCACAGAAAATTAAAGGACATCAATAAAAAATGTAGAAAATTTACAGCAAATTAATTAGATCATTAAGGCTGAACTGAATTATGCTTAAGACCAAGACTTGTAAATGTTAAATTTACCTGCTAATGATGTTCATGTTTTCCATAACTTTAGCCAGAGAAATTTACAATCTTATAGGTGTGTACACTAGGTATTTAGAAAACCTCAAATGAACACCTTTAAATAATCGATTTTTATGAATTTCAACGGAATAATTTTGATGCTCTCACTGTAGGGTAAAAAAAATAAATACAGGAGCACCTCAATTTTGGAGATAAAGTCACTGCTCTACATATTGAGAAACTTCCTTTTCCTGACACCAATTCTCAAAATGTTATAATAATTACCAAATACAACAATTATATCATCCCATTGCTTTATTGCTTCTGTATCCCCGGATTTTCACATACTTTCCGCAAATTAAAATTGTGTCATGGTAAACATACAAAGGATGTGAAGTACACGTGATACTTCAATGAAACAATGCAATTCTCACATTGATTTTGGATACCCAAATTGTGTCCATTACTAGTGACATGATAATTTTAAGTGTGTCATTTCCTACGCTAGATTTGAATGTCCTATCTGAAATATAAATACATGACTCTCTCAACTGAGTTTATTAGGAGTAGTCAAGTCACATCCATTTTTTATAAAAATAAAATTGAATAATGTTCGCCTCACCACAGTGTTTTAGAAAAGTTGAACAAAGGACTTTTTAATTCAATGCTGTAAGAACTTTAAACAGGGTAATGAGGGCTACTGCAACATAAGAGCTAATAAACTTTCGACCATCAATTGTCCACTGTGAAATTGTTCCCATGTGCACGCACCTAATAATATCTATATTTAATATGAACCAGATAAGAAAAAATATGCTGTAGATTAAATTAGGCAGTAGTGTAAAATTAGCAGTTGGCCTGGAAACTGTACCCACTATAATTGTTAAATGTATACCAATAGTATATATTCTTGACTTACAGCTATTTTGCATTCCTAATCTTGCATCACAAACACGAGCAATATCTATTAAACAGGATGGTTGTACAACTTTCCACAAATGGAAATGTAGACCATCATGAGGCAAATCAAATAAATGAAGTTCACTGGCTACATCATTTCAAAGAAACAATTTGAAAACTCACATCATGAAACCTACAGATTCATAATAAGAAGTATCACCTAATAATGCCACAGAGTATCATATAAATTACAAAATCCAGCAAGCACTTACCTTGAGTTGAGCTTCTCTGAAGAATGATCAACCGTATCCAGCAAAAATAAGTTGGCAAAATTCAAATGGCATTTTCGATTACCAGAAAGTAATTTGACATGAGACCATCAAACCATTAATTCATCTTCTTCAAAGTCCAATTTCTCAACTTTATTTCAACCATCTTACATATTCAAATATGGCTCACTTTACACTTGCCACCGACATAAATGAAATTCTCTTAAACTGCACATTTGGTGATACCATCACTGAACTGAAGAGTAAGTGGTTGCTGGTTTCTCATTTTACACAAACCTTTGAGTGTTTCAAATTTAAATTGTCACATAAGTGACTAGTACAGCACCAAGTGTACCACACGCTTTCTCCCCATCCCAAATTTTCAGAAATAATTTAAATTACACAACAAAATCAAATAAGCACACACTGCAATAACTTCCAAAAAAAATGTTTTTCCAGTATTTATATAAAAACTTTGCACAGCACACAGTATTTTAACTAAATTCACTTAGGAGCATTGCCATCTAGCGTAAACATTTTCAACAGTTATTGCCAGAGTCATTAAACAAGAAATTATAAGTAAAATTGTAGCCTGAGGATGTTGGTATAAATGTTCATACTACCAATTAACACAAGATAATTTGACAAATACAGCCCTAAAATGCACATGAATTACGTTGCTGAAGGACAGAGTTGAGCTAGATATTTTCCCAAAACTTGGACATGACTTATTATCGTTGGAGCATAATATGAAACTCCTGGCATTCACCCCAATGTTCCTCATTAAGCCACCACTTATGACAAAATGGAATATTAACACTCAAAATACTTTATTAAAGAAAACTTTTAAGTTATGAGCAAGGATTAAAAATGACCGACAAAAGAAAATGGTTTAACAACCTATAAAATATTAGGGTTAACGATGAAGACATGGAAAATAGTTGACATTTTATGTAATACCAAATTGATTGATAGCTAAAACGTGAATCGGCATATCCACCTGCCCCATGAGTCATTTAACTAATGTATACAAAAAACATAAGACAAATACAATTGATATATGACAGGAGACACAGTAGCACATTAAATGTGCACTTTTCATGCACCATGTCCGCATGACAAATATGCATCTAAGAATTCATATAAAAAATTCTTCCCTTAGGCTTCTACTAGGGGTGTTGTCAGGCTCTCTGTAAATGATTCAGAGCAAATACCTCATGAGGTACAATGCCACAAAATTTTCAACGCACAAAGAAATAATTTCTCCAGGCTGATATAAAGAAATGTTACTAATCATCAATATTTCAAAAAAAGAGGTTATTTTTTAAGGCAGTCACACTCTGATATAATCCATCTTCACCATTCTGAGGGAATGGAAAAAACTGTTTTGCAAGATAAAAATAGAAACAATAAGGTAGTTTATTTTGGGTCCCACAGTAAAGAAAAGTATTTGAGGATGTAGAGTTCCTACAAAACTTTATTTCCAGCAGAAGGCAAAAATAATTTTTCCAACGCTCTAAGTTTACCAAGATAAGAATCAATCCAATCTCACTTCATCTACAACCTTCACTTTACCTATATTTCCTCTTTCTAGTACTTTAATGCCCAAGATTTCCTTTTCAAAAGAGTATTATTTGTTATGTACAATCAAGAGTATTACTTATCTACAATGCACATGCAGGCTGGGGCATGTTTCAAGGCCATACATATGTAGTTTTAGCTCAGTGCAAAAACAACACCGGAAGTGATAGCAAGTCACAATGTCCATGTCTAAGAATTTGAAGAAAGTACTTGATTTGGGGCACCAGGCTTAGATAAAAGACTTCACTAAAAAGGGAAACAAGATAATCAGAGAATACATGTCTGGGGTGTATGGCGATTCTTCGCCATTTGATTATCAAATAAAAATTTTGGAGCAATCAAGTAGGACAGATACTCCAAAGAAGACATACAGGCTGACCCGTTGTGGCCTCTAGAAATGTGCAAAAGAGTTAAATTTTTTGTTTTGGCTGACAGACATCTACATCTATTTATTACTCTGCAAGCCACCACAAGGCCGTTTTCAGCATGAGAGTAAAGAATGTAAGTGGATAGTAAATTTGAGGAGCATTATTAGTTGCTCAAGACCAAATAAGAGCAACACTGCCTCATTCAGATCCGATCGCAACACACCAAAGAGCAGTGTCTCAAATGGAACTCTTGAATTACTGAAAATCAGATTTCAGTGGGTCCAGCAAATTTCAATTTCTCCTCCCGGGTTTCTGAGTATTTCAGGTCAATTGCTGCATTTCTCCTGGGCTTTACAGCACTTCAATGCAAATGTATTTTAATCCGATTGCCAATAAACTCTGAAATTCCTATCAAATTTTGTTGATATGTAATCAACCAAAATTTAGGCGCTCACTTAGAATTACCTTAAAGAGGAAAAAGGTAAGGGACGTGTGTAAGATGATTGAACAAAACTAAACTTCAATGGTTGTCTAATAATATGCTGGAATTCAGGATGAACCCTAACAATGCCTATGCACAGGGTACAAAAATAAAACAACTCCTTCACTTCGATCACTCTTGTAAATAAATCTTTCAACCAACCAGCGAGTTAAGAATTGAATTCTTCTAGAAAGAAAATTCAATGAAATCAGTTGAATATCTTTTCATGAGGTGGAAACCAAAGATTTAATCAGCAACAAACTTGAACTTTTACTGTGCCCACACAGCATAAGCAATGCATCTCCAAATCATTCATATACCTCAGAAATTGAGTTTATTAACCCTTCAAGCGTGACTTTAATCGAAGGTATTTAAATTGTTCACGGTGCATTTTATTTGCGAGAGTCGAAGAACTTTTGCATACTTAAATATTTTTATCAAGGTAATAGCTTTTATAAAACTCCAAAAAATTATATTCTTTGTGCAATTGTTTACACTACATTGTAAAAATTGTATACTTACATTTTACCATAGAATTATTTTTTTATTGCTCATCATCTCCCATATTTAGTAAGTGATCTTAGTGTGGTATCTTTCAAAACACACCTTTTTCCACTCTTATATAAAAGTTTTTGTTTTTGGATCCCCCGAAATGAAATGCCATCCAAACCAGCTATGTGCACTCAGTATCTGTATTGGATGGTCACCCTTTGTGCTTTTCTACATTTTGTCCATTTTAACTAGCGATGATCTTATCAAGAAGGCTTATTCTATATGATAAAAAATCTTTTTTGTTACCTGCCTTGCAGTACAAAATTTAAGCATTCAAAACAGCTGTATTTACCAAATGATTGAACAGTTTTTTGTACCACAATTTTGTTCTTTTTCTTTCCAGCAAAAATGTCTCTAAAAGCTGATCTTTTAAATCTACCTCCTCAAATATACCTCCTCAGATATGATGGTCCTCAAATAATCGACTAATATCCGATCCCATAAGAATAAGTTTTGACCAAGTTCTACACCTACATCTACATACTACCCCGCAAGCCACCTCAAAAGGCGTGTGGCGTTAGGTGTGTGTGTGTGTGTTAGGACACCAGCCGTTAAAAAAAAAATTAAAAATTAAAATTAAAAAAAAAAAATTTCCGCGTTGCATTTATTAAATTCCTTAATTGTTCGGGGGAAAAACAAATTCCCATACCTATCCGTTCGGCAAAATATCTCTCTTAATTTATAGATTCTGTTGGACCTGGAAATATAATGTGGTTCTAATATGATGTTCTCCGTGTCGCTCTGAAAGATATCCATTCTCAATTGCTCAAGCAATCTAAGCGTAGCGCGTAGCCTACGAGTCTCTAGCGGCTCCCACCCTAAATCGTTCAAAATCTGTGTAACGCTTTCTGTTCGGCCGTAGCAGTTTTTGACGAATCGCGCAGCTTTCCTTTGTATTTTATTAAGTTCATGGACTAGGTCTTTCTCCGCCGGATCCCATATGCTCGCTGCATAGTTAAGTTAAAAAGATTTGTAGGAACCTAAAAAATGGAAGAGCACCAGGCCCTGGAAAAATCCCTGCTGAACTAATAAAATATGGGACGGACAGATTATGCAAACACTTGGCTGACCTCTTCCAAAAAGGCCTTAATGGAGAGGAAATATCTGAAGAATGGAAGATATCATTCATTTCCACAATCTACAAGAAAGGGAAAAAAGACGATCGGAACAACTACAGGGGCATATCAGTAACAGGAAGTATAAGTAGAATATACGGAAAACCCACCAAGGAGAAACTAGAAAACGAATATGCAGAAATGGAAGCAGAGGAACATTAATACAAACTTGATATGTGCAATAAAAAGGCTGTATATGAACAACGAAGCTCAAGTCAAAGTGAATAATAGGTTATCTAAAGGCTTCATTCTCAGTAAAGGTGTTAAGCAAGGATGCTGTTTATCAGCAATGCTCTTTAAAATATACTTAGAACAAGCGCTAAACAACAGAAAACGTAATTGCAAGAATATGAGAATACCCCTTAACAACAACACACTCTATACGCTCTGCTTTGCACACGATCAGATAGTGTTCGCACAAGACTACGAAGATCTGCAATATTTGACTAGAAAACTAATAGAGGAATACAAAAAAATGGGGGTTGGAGGTGAATATGTCTAAGACAGGGTGACCACAAAAGTCACAATAAAAATTCAAGCACAATTCCAGGTTTTCAAGGCAAAATTTTTAAAAATTTCCAGGCTATTTTATCGCGGTTTATATAGAAGCCAAAGTAATATTTTTCACGTTTTACAAATAATATGGATTTTCCTAGCTAAACACAACCTAATAAAAATATAGATATCAAATAAATATAAATAATTAAATAGAAAAAGTCTATCCTCCCCCTCCAGACACCTGACCCCTTCCAGACATCAGACCTCCCCACTCCCCCCCATCAGGGTGACCAAAAAATATTTTTTTAGAAAGTTGAGGGTGCCGTATGAATTTTCTGGTACAATTTCATACATAACCAAGCCATAGAAAATTTCAGCTTGATTGCACAATATTTGGCACTGCCAAATTCCTGTTTTTCGGGATTTTACCACAGATATAATGGTTAAATGAAAGAAAAACAATCCTTGATGATAAATGTTATTATTTTATGTGTTTCTTAATTTTAGGGAGCATGGTGGCCTAGTGGGTAGAGCGCATTGCTACTGATCAGAGGGTCTCGGATTCAAATCCGGGTGAAGCCTTCGGACACCCCCAAACAAAAATCCTCAAAGTGCGAGGTGGCTCAGGGACCCTACCCTGAATGTGAGATATTCACACGCCTATGGCTTAGTCTCGGGTGAGTTCTACCCTCACCTATCCACACCAACCTTCAGGTTGAAACACTGTCTTAATTTTTAATGGGTTGAAAAAGGTTAAATTAACTTTAAACTCTCCTTATCCTTAACATTTCCATACCTATCAAAAAAAATTGCTTATGTCGGTATCACAAATAGCAAGTTCTGTTTCTCATGTTCATCATTAGTAAGTTTTCTGTTCCAGCAGTGTCAAATATTGTGTGATCAAGCTAAATTTATCTATAGTTTTTATTAATGAAATTATACCAGAAAATGTACCCGCCCATTCAACTTTAAAAAAGTTTTTTTGGGTCGCCCTACCCTCCCGTCCTCCCTCACACTCGACCACTCGGTAGCGCGTCTTGAGTAGGGTTGCACCAATTAACTGGCAAGTAATCGATAAGTCCGATACCAATTAATCGGCCATTTTGCTGATTAATCGGTAGCGGCTATTTGGCCGCCTAATCAGCTTTGATAATCTGCCGATTATCATATGGCTGTAAAATATAAGACTAGAAATGAAAATTATATTTTTCTCATTGATCATCGGGTTGTTTTGGGGTCCCCTCAATTCTTGGCCACCTTGTGAGGATGCTGCAAGGGTGTCTTCTAAGCCCCATCTTGGATTCAATTCTCACTAAGGACCAGGTGATTCGGGTTTCCCCGTGGGCTAAAAACTCTCCTCCTGGTCTGGAAGCTTTCACCTACCACCAGGTAGGATAATAGTGAGAAAAGGGGTAGAGGAAAGGGAAGGCTTAGCGAAGCACAACCACTGGGAGGGCGGCACCATGAGGCAGATTGACGTCGAAAGGACGACAATGGGCCCCCGCCTCCCCCCAGTGCTTGTAGCTGTTGGGTTCCCCCAACAACGTTGGACGAGTCGCCGTCAGTCTCACTTATGCGAAGACTTACCGCACATCTGATGAGAACCTGAGAAGCCCATTACCCATTTTGGGATATGGTATCCCCCAACTCCCTTTAACAGTGAACGTAGTCTGTCAGAGTGCGTCATTGGATCGGGGTCCTACCGGACCAATCTTATAAGGCCTCTCTTAAGACCCTAAGAAGTCTTATAATTGACATTGAATTGAAGGACCAGTCTGAATATCGTTTTGTGAAGTTAGGCTCCCTCAATACACCGTCTAAGAATGCAATAGATGCTCCGGAAACGAAACGTTGTGTGGCGGGAGCGAGGGAGGCTAAAAAATGGCTGCCAGACATTTATCGGTAGGTTGCTAATAATCGGCCGATTAATCGGTATCGGCCGATAATGCTTGGCCGATTAATCGGTAATCGGCCATTTTGCTTATCGGTGCAACCCTGGTATGGAGTTCTTAGGTGGCGCGTCCGGCCGCACACTGATACAAGAGACCTTATGGCGCGGCTAGCCAAATCAATTACTTCTCGAGATGGAGTCAAGCACTTCTTGCTGCTTAATAGCGACCACCAGTTGCCCTTAGCACTTAGTAAGCGTGCCACTGACTTGTGTGGCTCTGTGATCTTGTTTAAAGCTGCTACACATGGTCCGACCAGAATACCCAACTGTCGGGGCCGACGGTTGGAGGGACTCTGGGTGCTTTCGATTTGCGGCTATAGCCGACGATAGACGACAATCGCCACGCCGCGGTGCATTCGATTTGGCTGGATTTAGCGGAATAGCCGTCTATCGGTGGCTCTCCGCTATGAGGGGAGCCGTAAAAGCAAGATCGATTTGCGCAACCGCCGTCTGTCGCCGGCGATCGAAATCGAAAGCACCCTCTTTATCCCGACGAAAAGTCAGAACCGTCGAACGGGTGGTCGGACCCTGCAGACCATCCAACCGCCGACCACCCCGATCTCTTTGGCGTCGCAACGTCTGTGGCGCAGTCGACCGACTTACGCTTCCGACCCGTCTCACGTAACCCGTTCACCCTGCGGATTTGTGTTGAGAGCCAAAATTCACGCGATTACAACCTCGACTGAAAATTATTTTGAAGCTTGATCTGGTCCAGTGACCCGGTTGATACTTGGAGAGCAGGCTTAGTATAAAGAAATGGGACTCCTGAGGTGCGATCTCTAATTGCTGAATAATTGATACACACCAGCAATCTTGAAGTGTCTTGGAAGTTGATAAAACGTGAAACAAATATTGGCGATCTGCATGGTTATATTCCTCACAATGAGTGGAAGAAGTGTTTACATTATGCATGCTCGCGCACTTACGTGGCTGTACAGATTTGTGAATAATGCAACAAATTAGAGCACGGGCTCTTTCACGGCCACGCTTCCGTGATTTACTTAATTTTGCATATTTATACGACGATAAATTTTGATTTTATTATTGTTGAGAGAAATTTAAAGGCGACTTTCTTCTTTCTTCGTCAGCTCATTTATTTATTCATCATATTATTTCATTTTTTAAAGATGATTCAATTTTTGTGCTCACTTCGTCTCTACCAATTAAATGCTCCCAAGGTAGTTCTTCTACTGGTGTCGGACACCGACCCAGGTCGAGAGGGAGACAGGCATCAGTAGGATCACCCCGAAGGAGCTCATAACGCAACCTCACGACCCCCGAAAATGTTAATGGTGAATACGTTCACGCTTCAACACGCGCGGAGATATGCATCGAATAAACACCGCTCAATGTGTTGCGATCTTTAATTTAACTGCTTATTGATGGCAACTGAACAAAAATGACGTTCAAATACCACAAGTAGATTCACTAATATTTGCGCGAATGTATTGGAACGGAACGCATTGCGCATCTGTGAATAAGGTTCACCTCCGATTGTTCCATAAATTGAGAGCATTTTTACTCCACGTAAGAAATGGAAACGTTGGACGGCGAAATGTTTTGGAGAAATTAATGGAATTGGAGAAAAAACAACACGGGCCGTAAAATAATGAGTACACGTATAAGTTTAATCGCTAAAGGTACTTGTTTATGAATCGTGTCCGTGCCTTAGCCCAATTTTAGACTGTGCGCCACTGCGATACCGAGTCTGCTCGTCGGCGTGACTGCCACCGCGCTGTCGCAGTCAAATTCAGACTATGAAGCTCACAAATTTTACTCAGTATTAGGTTGCATACTCAATCTTTGTTTTGAACATCGTATTTCATGGAGTCAGCCGTCATGGATCAATTAGCACCGTAGATATCAACGGCGTGGACGCCACGCCAGAGCACCGCCGCGCGCCGCAAAAAATACGCCGCCACTGACGAATACTAAAGCGTCTTATTGTCCAATGCACAGTTAACGAGGGTAAAAGGACACGTGACGCTAACGTTACAATGAGTCTAACCAAGTTCAGGTCTTCGATTTACATATTAATAACAACGCTAGGTCCATTACACCATGTACAGTCATCAAACAACATATATTTTGTGGCTTTCACGGTTGAATTAAAATATAAAATAAGGATTTTTTTCGCCTTGAAATGACAATTTAAAAAATTCCTGGATTTGCCAGAAATTCCCGAATAATTCACGGAAATTACCCGGATCGGAAAATTCCCGGTTTTCAAGGGTCCGTGGACACCCTGTAAGACAATATATGAACATTGGCAGAGTGAGACAGGACCTGATTTTAGAAGGTGGGGATAAAATAGCTTACGCTGATCACTATAAATATCTTGGAGTAAAAATTACTGATGATGGGACCTTAGATGAAGCTATATCAGACAGAAATAACCAGGGAAGAATGGTTATTAGGCTATTAAACAGCATCCTGTCGGACCGACAAATATCGAAAGCAAATAAAACAATAATATACAATGCCATTTTCAAAAGTATAATGACATATGGATGTGAAGTCTGGCCTATAAAGGAACATACTAAACAAACATTTGAAGCTTCCGAAATGGATTTTTGGAGACGAGGTGCGGGACGATCAATGATAGAAAGAGTTACAAATGACAGAATACGACAGATAATGGAAGTGAAGCACTATATAACGGAGGACATCATGACCAAGCAGCTAATCTGGTACGGGCATGTAAAGAGAATGAATGAGGATAAACTACCAAGAAAGATCTGGGAGCTAACAATCCAAGGGAAAAGAGGAAGACCTAGGAAGAGCTGGAAAGAGGGAGTGGACAAAGAAATTAGAGCAAGAGGATTGGAAGATTTATGGAAGGACAAAGAGACTTGGAAGCTAGAAATCGGAAGATGTACAATGACATTACAAACCGACCCTATGTACATCAACCATTGAGTGAAAATATGGTCAGGTAAGGGTGTGATGTAATTCTGATTACACACTAGCCATACACGAAACTCAGCAATTTCAGACCTTTATTATGCATTAATGTTATGTGTGTGATGTCAAAACTAAGGTAATGAGCCAAAAATCAGTTAGGTTTCCACAAAGGCCTTTCCACTATTTTTTGTGCATCTTAGAAAATAATCCATCATATTCACTTCTCTAAATAAACTTATACTCAATTCTCTCATATTCTTGGCTAGTTAAATAGACGTAAAGACTATGAGAGTGACTGAGAGATTGAGCTATTTTCAAAAAGTAATAAACAATACTCTTCCAGCTGACTATATTTTGGTCAATTACGCACTAATTTGTTGAAAAGCAAATGGATTCTACTAAAGATATACATAATGCACTTCACTGACATTTTCCAAATTTGTGGAAACTCCAAGCTTGGAAATCCCTATGCCAGAAGAATAAAACCTGAAATTATGTCTTCTCATGAAGTAACAAACTCCAAGCATGTGCCATTATTGATAAATTTCTCCATCCAACTAAAAAAAATACAATTCACACACATTAGCCCTCAAGGGCTACCTAAGTGGCACCTACATATCACCCATTATTTCAACTATCTAAGGTAATACATACACTGTAAGAGTGGTCTTGTGTTATAAAAAATATGGCAAATTTAATCAACACTCATCATATCATATAAATAGAAATTGGATCCTAGTTATTGTCATATCATATTCCATTTTTTCTAAGTGATAGAATAAGGTGCATTGAAAAGGAACTTCATGAGGTGTACCATATAATTCCAATACGTAACCTAAGTTAAAAACAGCATTCACAATTTTGATATTACAATTACTCCGTCATCTTAAAATAAAACACAAGGTCAAAGAAACTGAACAGTTAGATCGCTGAGGCAAAGAAATCTAGAACATTAAATGGCAGAGACAAACACTTTAATGAGGACACAACAATTACATTCTGATAAATATGAAAAAATAGGCACAAAAATAATATTCCAATAAATAATTATCACAGATAGGTCACTTGTGGTCTCTTATCCAAACAACGAATGTGTGCAAAATACATTTCAGAGTTTATGAAAAGTTCCTACGCATATTAAAGAAGTTTCACTATTACTCTCACATGATATAAGAATAAACATTTTGTTTTGGTACACTTAGGGTAACCCAACATTTCGTGTGTACACAATGCATTATTATGTTCATAATAATCCATTACAGTGAATAGCACAAAACAGCTTAAGTTGCATAAAAAATACATTTTTGAGCAATACTATCACTTGCATAAACAAATGCCATATTTCTCTCCCATTAACACAATTTATGACATTCAATAACAACGGATGTCACAAGTACCTATTTACAGAAAGCTAATGTGCTGACTAGCTGACTATACTGCTGAAAATACCTCAAACAAAAGCATAGTCAGCCAGAAAAAAACCCATGCAAGAATATTGCTTAAAGTTGTTACAGAAACATTCACAAGAATCAAAAATATGTAACATTACAGTTGAACTAGCTAGAAATTAAATTTTTCATTGTACATACGGCCTTTGTCATCACCGAAACTAGTTGACCGCCTTCTCCCCTGTCCCTGGAAAAAATGACAAAGTCATCACTTAAGACAGAGCACATTGCACAACTAAAAATATTTTCAAGTATCTCTCAATTCTGACGTACATAATGAAATTAATTGCTTAAAGTATTTTGTGAGATTCACAGTGGAAAAACCATTCGTCTGGACTGGAAATCGAACCCAGATCCCTTGATTTTGCGCAGAGTGCTCTAAACAGTTAAGCTACCCAGGCATCCTCTTCCACTGTGAATCTCATGGGGGCAAAGGAGCAAGTTGTCCTCACAGGTACCATACATATAATGCCAGAGGTACTCGTATGTGCTTAGTGCTCGCATACGCAGTATTCTTCTTTGAAAATGCCTGAAGTAGTTTGGCTGAGATGCACAAAGCGGCAAACAGACCATTTTGTTAGTACAAAACAAAAGGTCAATGGTCTCCCAGCATCCTTTAAATTTAAATTTTTGAGGGATTAAAGCAGAGAACTGACACAAAGAAACTTGTCTTAGCTAACGGAAATTTTTATGGAATCCATGGCATCAAATGTATGTTCCTTTGGATGAGACTGTTTTACAACAAAAGCTACACTTCATGAGCAACGATGCAAAGAGAGTTGCTGAGAAGGAGATATAAGAGAATCTAAACTGATAAATCGGCTAATCCTTCAGTGGAAAAAGTTTGGTTTAATAAATTGATATTTCCAACCCTAAGGATACCTCTGTATAGGTTCAGTTAGAATACATGCAATAGGCTTAGGATTAATGTTTCCAGTCAGGATTGTTTCATTTCATGATGTCCATAATATTTTTTTTAAATCGATCACACACCACTCATCAGGCTCTAACTGGGAAGAAATTTTGAAGAAATTAGTGTTCAAAATCTCAAATCCCAGAGAAAGGGCTAACTCCCATCACTCACACATCCCAGGTGTTTATTCATAGTCATATTTTCCCTTTTAGATGTTTACAAAATTTTCAACAGTAACAGTGTTGAAGCAACTTATTTTGGTAGTTAAAAAATATAAACCCATTGTAGTGGTAATTAATGCATGAGCTTGAGTATTTCCAAAATCTCCAATGTATGGGATCTTCCGTTACTGATAAAAACAAGAATGTCATAAGGTATTGTGTAACCACTAATTAATTGGTTCTAAAACTTTACTTAATGGTATAATGGAATAATGTCAGTAGTAATTTTGGATAGTTATAAGTCGAATGGTCTTAACCCTTTGCACTTGGATTCCCTTTACCCCATAATAGAGACCACTTTGAGTTTCATTTAAATGCTCCAGAATGTGTCAAGTGATACTTGATGCATGAGCTGCTGGCTCACATAGCCCAGTTGAGTCTCACTAGACACCCGAGCGTGAAGGGTTAAGTCGAACATGTTAGTTGTGGAGTACCTATAATTATTTTATAGTGATTTCAAAGCATTCCCTTAGAGCAAACCAAATGAAACAAAATATTCATTTCTAATTCAACAATATTATTAAAATATATATTTTAAAAATAAAAAATATATTATTAAAATATAAGGGATGGGTCAGTTCGGTTCTTAGGCTCGCAAATCCACTAGTTCTTGAGCTTAGAACCGGTACTGAAGCCAAAATGAATTGGTACTGAAATAACTAGGTGCAGGAAACTTAATGTATTATTCTACACATGCACCATAATGAAACAAAAAACTTTTCTTACCACTGAAAATCTAGCAATGCAATTAAAGTACTAAATGTAGAACTAGAATCAAGAACCTAATCAAAGAACCGAAGCAGAACTGAAAATTCCGTAAACAAATTTTGGAATTTGGTGCCACCTAGTGATGGAAGTTCAAATGTAAATAGAGTCGATAGTTTGTAAATAAACACGTCTTACTGGTTTTACCTACTAGTAATCATAATGCAGTGGATAAATAATACTACACGCTAGCCGTAATTATACACTTCTTCAATATCGTCTGGTCTACAGATATATTTTATTCCTCACCAAAATTTAATTAAATAAATGCAAAATTAACTTCTTTGTACTTCGTGAATATCGTTGTAAGGAAATTTAATAATAATGTGAGGTGACTTCATGAGTATTCCCAATGGCCATCATTGCAGGGTAGGTAAAAAGGAATGCACTTACCGCCCAGATGAACAGATTCTTATTTTTAAAGCTCCTATTTTGGGTCCTCGTAGACTCATACCCTATTTTGCAGCCAGGTACGAAGCTAGTTCTTTTTAAACAAGGCATTCTAAATTCTTTATTTAAGCCAAACAGGCTTAATACATTCAAATTACAATCAGAATCTGGCAAAAATCGTTGTCAGCACACGATGGACATTTCATATACCTCTTACACATTTCCAGTAATGGATATTTCCTCTCTGGCATTTACAAATTAAATGATACGTAAGAAAAATATCACGATACTATTCAAAGCATCAAGTCATCCATATCTCCTCGATCGTTATCGAATATTCACCACAGTTTCACGTTAGCAACAGTTAACAACGTCTATTCACGATTCAACTGAAAAGACTTTTTTTGAAGTGGCACCAAGGACTGGGTGGACTAAAAAAGGAAATTTAGGCAATAATTCCAAACATTTAAATCCATAATATATATTCTTGGGCTCTACATTCAAACTCCTCTGGTAGCATTTTAGTGAGGGAATTACATTTAGATTTTTGGTTGCCTACTTGGGTGCTACTGTCCATTAAAAATAAATCAAGTCCACTGAGTTTAAGACACTGTATCTTCAAGTAGGGTCAACCACTGTTAACGAAATAATATTTGACGAATGGTTATGTACATATTTATAAAGCTGGCATCAATAATGTTACAATGGCATAACTCAAACCTCTATCACATCGTTAGTTTTGGAACTAGCAGATGTTTACCACAGATTGTGTAAATCTCAACATAGAAACAATTTTATTCCTTTGGTATGTTAGAAACATGTTTGGGTAACTTATATCAAAATCTCTCATCTCTACAATAAAGTCAGGCCTTAATTGGGTTTTGAGTGCCGAAAACAGGGCCTTTTTTCAAAACAAATATCGTAAAAGTGTATATCAGGATAGGAAAATTTTTTTACATCCATTAGTAAACGTAGAAATCATTATTCTATTGTATGTATTTTATTTAGTTAAAATTGGTTGACCTTACTTGAAGATACAGCATCTTAAACTCAATGGACTCAACTTTTTTAATGGACAGTAAGGAAAAGCACTTAAACTGCAATCATGTGATGGAAGGGATGGTAAATAGTGATATATTCCATCAAGAGCCTGCTGATGGGATTCCAGCTTCTCTTCCACTGTTACCGTAATACCTTTCCTCCTATTAAGGGGCAGCTGAAAAATGCGAGACTGACATAGAATACATTCTTTTATAACAAGCTAACCATAGATTATATAACATAGGGGTGAAAACCAGAGTCATTTTTCCAGAGAGAAACAGTTTTGCACAAGTAACAACTCCAGTTTATCTTCATCATCACCACTCAAAAAAATTAGCCGAACTGAGGTACGTAGACAGAAGAACTAGTCCCTAGCCCCATTACTGAGCTAACTAACATTCATGACCTGGCTATGAGACCTAAGCCACTAAAAGCTTCTTGGTTTTATTTATGACAAAATGATATACAATTGAAGGACACGCAGAATATTTTCAAGGAACAATTTGTCTTCATTATGCTTAAAATTAATAGCTTCAATTAAGAAAAAAAACTAATTGGCTGAGTTTTTAAAAGTTAAGAACTTGGAACATCAAAGAAATAGTCATCACCATCATTTCAATCCTAAGATTGGATAACTGCAGCACTTCATTTATCACTATGCATTGATAACGCCATTACATCCTGATATTTCTCCTTTCTCATATCCCTCCCTCTTTGACAATAGTATGATTGGACCCTAGGGTCTTTCTCATGAATCGTCCCTTTCATTTATACTTCTCATTATATTCTCGACAAATGCATTCTCAGAGTTTGTCCAATCTACCTGGTTCTTCTTTATCTTACTACACCTCATAAATGCCACTGTTCTACAGTTCTTCTGAACATTACTACACTTCTTCATTTTATCTTCAGCATCCATCTCTAATACCAAGTAATGTAGGCTTTTTTCTTCCCTGGTCAGCTTTTCCAATGGTCCAAGTCTCTAACCGTTTCAGAGTCACTCAAACGAAGTTTTTCGCATACAGCTTTCTCGTTCCCTCCTGCACTCTTTTTGAGCTCATTACCGGGTTTCTCCATCATGAATGCTTTCTTAGCTTGAGCACTCTAATCATAATGTCCATCATGCTTCTCCCATCCCAAGTGATTATACTTCCAAGGTAGGTGAACATTTTCAGTTCTAGTTTCTCTCTCCATAGTGCAATGTTTACCTGTTTCCCTCTTCTGCTTACCATGATTTTGGTTGTCTTTCGATTGAATTTATAATTACAATAAAACATTCTATTTCACTTCTTTGTGGGACTTAACTAAAGGGTATAATCAAGGAAAGAGTAACTCAGTGGAAATGAAAATGAAGCTTAAAAATGAGTCATTAATAACAGCCATTGTATTCTAACCAAAATTTGAATGTTTCAATTATTTATTCAACTATTATTTATTCATTTTTATTTATTTATTTTCACTGCTCCGAATACAGCACATTAGGCCATTTTACATCGGGTGAACAACGGTAACAATGGACGAGACACAGAAACCCATGTCCTAGGCAGATAATATTCTACCCAGGCGGGACTCAAACCCACGACCCTCGGGTTAGCAGGCGAGGACTTAACCCCACCGCCACCAGGGCCGACAATATATATTATATAACTTTAAGCACAGTCCTCATAAAAAAATCATATCCACCTTGGAGTAGAAATATTTCTGAGACCTGAGTAGACATGGAAGTGTCAAAAAGGTCAAACCATGCCCCGTTGTGGGAAAGCAATGAATGAACTGAAATGAACAAAGGCCTCAGCCGGCTCCTTTACTGCCAATTCATGAGCAAAAAAGGCTTCTGAACAGTAGACAACGTGGACAATGGATCATCAGAGTGACACATGCAAATCATTTCCAGAACAACTTCATACAGATATTGGTGCTTTTTTAATGAAAAATTTAGAAATTTGACACAGTTTTCCTTCTATGGCAAAGTTGTAAATATCCAAACATGATGATGCTTCTTATTCTCTATATATAGAAGTCAAGACAGCAGTACGTATTCTACAACACTTATTACAAATATACCACTGGATATCGAAAACCTTACTCCCACAGATAGGTAGGCATGATCATTTGCATAAATATCTCCTGTCCATTAAAAAAGTCGAGTCTGTTGTCAAGTAGAGTCAACCGATTTTAATGAAAAAAATGCAATTGATAGAACGATCATTTCTACATTTTTTGAGGGACGTAGATTTTTTCCCTTTCCATATCTGCAGTTTTACCGTATTTCATCTGCAAAAAGATACTGTTTTCAGTGCTTTAAGTCTGTTGGCCCGACCTTAACCCTTTCGCGCCGAAGTCTCTTGAAGGGAAATGCTTTCCCTGCTGCGAGTAGCATGAGAATTTTCTGTACTCCTCTCTACGGAGCTCTCTCGTGGCAACAAATTGCTCATGTATGCCTTTTGCCTGTTTTGGAACCCCACTAAGCTATACACCAAGCCCTTCCCCCGGGCACTCTGCTAAACTCCCCAACCCTTGGCAGCACCTCTCTCAGCAGGAGGCCGCTTTAAGTTTGTTGCATTGACATAGTTTTTTTTATAATTCTTGCTGTATACTTCAAAAACATATACCTTTAAATGAATTTCTATATTATTCTGAGCGTTTTACAATTTTAAACTAAATTCTAGCATTAATATTAACAAATTTAGAGTTCTTTTTAGAACTCAAACTATTGAGAGTTCCACACAAGAACTCCACTACTATCAACTCTAGAATTTCATTTGAAATTTGCTAAGACTCAACAAAAAACAAACAATTCACTTCAAAAAGTTAAAAATTTTGTTGGGTGAAAAAATTATTGCCTCGAAAAACCATTGCAAATACAATAATTTAACCGTGTACTCATGAAGCTAGGAGGGCTACTAATGATGCGGAGGGTCGAGCTCACTTGCCGAGGAAAGGGTCTGGGCTGTCCCTAAGCTGGGTCGCAAGGGTTTACTGCATACCTTGGATTATTGCTCTCATATCGGTCACTTCCCTTCCCTTGCGTCGGCTATACCCGACATTAGGTCTTTTGCATTGGTTTTTCTCCGTTGGCCATAGCCGACATTAGTTCGTTTGTATAGGAAAATTCACGTCGGCCATAGCCGACACTAGGGGCGAAAGGGTTAAGTTATCACCATTCTTTTAATATTTAGTACAGAGAGTGGCAATTCTGAATAAGTTAGCTAAAGATGCTTCTAACATAATAAAGGACAAATTGTTTTTATGCTGAGTTTTTCACGAGCTGTCAACAACATTAGCTAATTCCAAAACTAACGCTGGGATAGAGATTTCAGGAGTTATACTGCCATAACTGCAATGATGCCAGCATTCAGTTAAAATTACCATTAGTAAAGAATAATGTAACTTAAAACAAGTTTTGTCCTTTATTATGTTAGAAACATCTTCAGCTAGGTAACTTAATCTAAATTTCCCATCACTATGCTAAATATTACAAGAATGGATTTAACTCAAAGCTGGGCCATCAGATTTTGAATGCAGAAAATGGTGTCTTTTTTCAGATAAAATATCATAAAACTGTAGATAAGGATAGGAAAAAAATTCTAAATTCATCAATAAATGTAGAAATAATCATTCTACCAAATAATTTTTTTCTATTAAAATCTGTTTACCCTTCTTGAGGGTAAAACCTCCTAAACTGAACAGACTTGACTTTTTCAATGGACCATAGGTGGTTATAAAGTAACTTGCGGCTTTAAGTAAAGACTATCCTCAGATCTAAATATTGACCATAGTGATTATGGAACTCGTGCTAGGTATCATGAGGACTGTTCTTATGGGTGCATTGAAGGAGTATGACAAAACCATCAATCAAGTCTGGCAAGTCTCTCGAATGCGAATCCAACAATGAAATGCTTGATGCTCCCATGTTGAGCAGTGCATCAATGCACGAAACGTCATACCATCGATAAATAAACAAGATTAGGCTAATGGCTTAAATTTAGTAGCTGTCATTGAGTCAAACATAAACCTTTACTATCTGATGATGCAGGCTGATTATGTTTATTGATCATGGTTTCTTGAAAGAAGTATTGAACCATTTCCTTTATTTCATAATAGAAACTTAATTGAGTTACACTTGAGTAAATAGAGGGTGACAAAACTGTGTTGGGTGTTTCCTCAGTGCAGCCAAGAAATGAGAAAAGTCTTACGACTAGTGAACAGAAAAGTTGTCACATATACCCTGTGCAAAGGATTTTCATTTAAAATGGCGCAGTGTTTGAACTTGATAAAAATCAATGGATTTCCGTGGGAATTCAGAGTGGAAACAAAATAATGGTTATAAATATAGATATTCTAATTTACAATTGTACTTTTACCACAAATGAAAGTTACGGCTATTTCCCATCTGTAATGTAACTTCATCAGAAATGCTCTCAAACCTTTGCAATGTCTTTGATTTGCAACTCCAGAATATTTTAGAACATTTTGTAACAAGCCTTATAAAAAGCTGGTTTATAGTTGTATTATACTTCACAATAACCTTGATTATTGTAGTTTTACATTCTTAGCAAGATATCCAACATGACCCCTCATCACAAATACTCCTGAGTGCTATCACCAATGCACTTGTTGTGGAACTCTGAATTTTTTAAAAAAACTTTTCACAACATGCCTAATAACACATACTTGCTTCTAGTAATATTATTCTTCAAATGGCCTTTCATAATAAATGAATATCTCGCAAGTTCTCAAAATTGAACCAGTGTGCCAACATGTCATGTTTGTTTTCATAAGTGGTTGTTTCCATAAAGACCACTCCTGAGCTGGTAAACGAGACTCCTTTGATCCTAATCCTAAGGGTTGTTCTGAGAAGGCACAGTATGCTTACTGAGAAATACGATCATTAGGGGCTCTCACCTTAATTAAAAATATATCACTGGAAATGAGCATCATATGCAGTCATACACATGGGTGCAAAACTAAAGAGCAGCAATTCAACAAGAAAAAGTAATGAGACTTTTCAGGATTCATATAAACTGATTATCCCCACTGGCATTGAGGTACATTCATAAGTCAAATAAAAAATGCTCTTCCATAAAACAGTAGAAAGGTATTCTAAGGCATCAGAGCACCCTGAATGCAAACAAACATAAGGAAAAATGATCTTGGTTCATGCTAACGATACAATGTTTGAAATTCTATAAAATAAATCTTTAAGGTAAAACAATATTCAAAATTCAATCGAGCAGGTATATACCCTCGACAGAGGGGTCTAAAATTATCACCCAATGGGAGCATAAGGACTTGACACACCGGTAATAAGCATTATATAGGGATTAACGTAAGGCATTGAAATATACTGGTAATAAAATGGGGAAATCACACTGATGGACTAATACCTACTAACATTAACAATTCGCATGCTATATTAGTTGACTGCATATTCTGTCAGTAATTTATACAAGGCAATTGTGTTAAGAGGTGAATATTTTTAATAATCCATTTGAATTACAACAGATTGATTCAAACCTCTGCAAGATGGTGAGATTTTCACAAATAAAAGCACCATCATTTTTCACTTAAGAACTAGTTTAGTTAAAATTGGATAGGTATCTTCTTACCATGTTCTCTTCAGCTGAGAAGCAGATAGAGGTATCCTGGCGACAGTAAGAGATGTATTCTTTGGAATAAGAGTGGAATCATCCGTGTAGACTACAAAGGAAAATGCAGACCCCAATATTAACCATGAAAGCAATTACGAAATATACCCTTAACACTATCACCTACTACTGAGAATGAGATTAAATTACATGCAAGAGCTCCACAATGAAGCAAATGGAATATAATCGGCAAGAATCATCCATCAAAAAGATTAGAGCAATCGCTAACACCATCATACATGACAATGACATTTACCTTCTTTGGTTTGGGCATTGGTTATCTGCAAGTCAAAGTCTGTGTTCTTCCCAATTCGTTTTTGATGCAGAATAGCTTTTTTCAGGTCTCTAACTGAAATATGAAGTCCATCAAATGTCACAGTATCATATTCCAGCGAAGACTTAAACTTGTAGTGCACAGACATCTTTGGCGGTCGTTAAACGCTGGTAACAGCTGTTTGGAGCATACTCTGGCATAGGGCGGTAGCCGAGGAGTACATTTATCTGCGAGGGAAAACAATATAAAGAATACATTCTTGAATAAGCGTCGCTAAAGAAATCCACACACAGCACTGTATATGTCAGTTTAATGGGTGATTTTTACGCTTCACAGTACATTCCAACAACTGATGCACTGCATCAAGCAATACTATGACGCCATTTTGTGCAATTCGTTATACATCAAGTACCGACATAAATAAGACATTACTAATGTACTTAGAAAGCGTAGGGTGTTTCATTTAAAATGAATACGCATAAGGCGTACAGTAAAACATTATGACTAACTTAGAGACCACGTACCCGGCAGTAAGCACGACATAATATGGTCTTATCCCCGGTGAAAAACGGGACCCGATTGAAGAGCGAACCAAGCTTAATTGAAACAATGTAAACAATAATGGGCTTATCACATACTTGAAATAAACAATGAAGTACTTTACCTTTGTATTTCCAATAATTTCACCGTCAACGTACTAAAATAACAACAGCACTTCACCTTCAACAGTTCTCAATCTTCAAGTTACTACGTGATACAATATGATATCACATCACATTAGACAAAAGCCACCACAGCAGTACTGTATGACATGAAAAATACGTAATCATTAACTAAATTTACAATTATAATATATTTCAGTTCATATGCGACTGAAACTACGTTCACAACTTTGGAGTCTTGTATTGATGAATATTAAATACGACCGGAATACCTTGGTTGCATTGTTTTCGTTTTCTCATCAGATTATCTAATAATGATGCAAGGCTATCATTGTATGGAATATTTTCCTAATTAAATTATTTAAAAAATACTGGAGCCGCAGTTAAAGTGGAATGATGGTTATTTTGCATTAATATGATGAAAGTCTCAAGTAGCAACACAGACAAGAACGGCGGGAATATTTTTTACAGTGTTGCCGCAATAGGACGTTTCTCGTTTTCTCGATTTCACGACTGCAGCCAACTGCAGCCAGCGGCAGGTTCTGAGAAGCACGGATGGGACACTCAATGCTTTAAAACGAGGCCAACGGACGGATTCAACGCCGCACCGGTGGCGCCGGGTATGCAATGCTGGTGGTTGGAAGGAAGAACTAACCCATTTAGCTCCGCCCCCTTGGTGCCTACGTGTAAGGATGCTCATATAGCCGCGAATTTCATATTTTCGTATTGGAGAGGCAATTATAAGGAATAGAAAATTTAAATCATGAAATATCTTTTATTGATCCAGACACAATATACAAATAGCACAGCAGGATGACAAAAATTCAACCATAAAAAATAAAGCCAGAATGAACTAAACAGAACAAAAAATATATAATGAACAAAAGAGAGAAATGCAAGTTGAACATTTTCAACAAATGCAACTTCACCATTTGCATAAAATTTTTGAAAGATAGTCTTATTCACAAAACTTAAATAACCTTGTCGAATATTCACATTATAAAAAGTTCCAAATACAGGTAAATAAAACTGAGTTGGCAGTAGACCATACTAATCCAGATCATAAAGTAAGGAGAATGGTAATTTCATTTTGCTGTAAATTTACGAAGTAATGCTTTTTCACAAGTAACGCTTAGACTTTAAATGTAAAGAACTACTTGAGATGAATAAACTAGGTAGGTTAATACCTTCAAATCATATGAAGAAACAGGCAATATGCCAGGAAAACATGCTGTATTTGCAATTGGCAAGAAGAAGAGAATAACCAGAGACAGCAGTACTTATTATCCCAGTTCTCGATAACCAATAACCATCCAGCCATGACAGCCTCATAAATTATAGTTCACTTGATATAACCTCAGCAGTAGGAGTATCTAATGATTTCAATTATAATTTCTTAGCTAATTAAAAACAAGCAATATGTAATAAAAAGCAATGGCACGATCCAGATTTTGACGCTTAAGCATCATCATCAGGTGCTAAATGACAAGAAACAAAAAGTATTACACACTTATATATGGTTTTGGAGGGGGGGTGAGGGGAGAGGATTTCATGAGACAGGTTGGGGACAGGCTAGGTGAAGAAGGGGGTAGGTTCAAGGTCCGTCATGGTTTATTTATGCAATGGACAGCTAGAAGTCGGGAGAAGGGGGAGGGGGTGGAAAGGATATTCTTGAATGGGGACTAATGGCTTAGGGAAGCTTGGTCAAGGTGTTTAGGATGGGGGAAGTGGCAGGAAACAAACGTTCATTGAGAACAATACAATTTGGGTTAAGCAATTTTTTTTAAATTTCGAGTTGCTCCAAGGAGTCCAACTCACGTCTTTTGTTACTAAAAGCTAAAATTTTTGCATTACAATCAATTTATGTCCTTGGATTGTCGTGCCATTGCTTTTGACCATTGTGGATTGTACAAGTTGTTTCATAAATCCATTTTAAAAACATGGAATTCCACAAAGTTACCACTTTTAGCATTTCATTCGAGAAATATTGAGGCACCATAAAATGAAATTGAAAATTCTTAAAGATTAATTGTACATGGAATACCTTATGCTAGACTAAATTACTGACTTGATTAAACATTTTTTATAAAATTATAGACCCTTAGACTAATTACATTGTGTGTATAATATATGATGGGTGCCTATTTGTTTTCATGCTGCTGCGCCTTTTAGGCACATGACAGGGTAAATAGAAAGATGTGGATGGTTTTGAAGGACTGTGGAGTGAATGAGCAGTTATTGAATGTTATGATGGCAAATGGAATGATGGCAAAGTATGACAATAGTAAGGCAAGTGTAAGAGTTAACAGGGTTCTGAGTGATTGGTTTGTAATAAACTGGGGTGTAAAGCAAGGATGCATAATGTCTCCATGGCTGTTTAATGTATTTATGGATAGATGTGTTAGAGACACATGTAGTGAAAACGACGGTGTTTTGATTGGAAATGTAAACATGTGAGTTCTTCTATATGCGGATGACGCTGTTTTGATCTCAGACAGTCAACAGGGATTACATTAGCTCCTCGAAAAGTTTTGTGAATCAACAGAGAGAATGGAATTGAAGGAAAATGCGTGCAAGACTAAAGTAGTAACTTTTAATTAGGAGAATAACTGTATGATGAGGGCAAATGGTGAAGTAATTGAACAAGCGGATGATTTTGTGTACTTGGGTAAGATGTTTGTGGAAGATGGATGGATAGATGAGGAGATAAAGAGAAATATGAATGCTGGAAGGAAAGTGGTAGGTAGCATGTGGAGCATATCAAGGAATGAGTGACTAACTAAGGAAGCAAAAATTGCTGTGTACAAAAGTGTACTTCTCCCCACTTTGTTGTATGGTAGTGAAACATGTATGTATAGACATAAGGGTAGAGTAAATGCTGTGGATGTGAGTTATCTGAGGAGTGTTTGCGGCAAAAGTAGGATGGATAGGGTCAGGAATGAGTGTGGGTTAGATGCTCCGGTAATGGACATATATGAAAGGAGTGTGCTAGGTTGGTTTGGCCTTGTTGAGAGAATGGATGAGAGTCAAATAAAGAAACAGATATATAACAGTGAAATGAATTATGTGAGAAGTAGAGGTAGGCTGAAAAAGTTGTGGTTGAATGTGGTAGAGGAAATTCTTAGGAGGAGGAATATTAGGAGTCTTAAAAACAAGAGGGCGTGAATGAAGCAGTGTATGGGAATAAATGAGGCGAAAGAGGTTTGCAAGGATGGGTCAGAGGGGGAAAGTATTGAAGCAGAGTTAGGTATACAAACATGTATTTAAGAGTGAAACTTTGTGACTGTGCCTACCCCGGAAGGGAACGGCATGATCAGTTGGTATGTATGTACTTAGCCTTTGGAGTCAATTCTACTAACTTCTTCGTGCCAAGCTCATGTAGGATCCCCTCCTCTCTGATACTTCTGAAATAAGTCAAGGAAGATATTTAGTACATGAAGGACTTAAGGAGATAAAGCTTACATGAAATAAAATCCTATCAGTATTAGAAACAAGGCATATGTTTAGAACAGTACTCACCTTTTCTCAGAAGAACCTGGGAAGAGATACTCCTAAGGGAGTTGGAAGTCCCACCACATCATGGAAATCCATATGCTCTGAAAAGGAAGATGTTAAAAATTCAGGAAATTCATGAAAACTCTCAAGGAGTGCAGAGGAAATGATCCACACACATTTACATCCATTTTCCCAAGATGTATAACTAATGCACATATAGATGAATCAGAACATGAATGACAAACCCATTATGGATCAACTGCAAGTTGGAAACTAATTAAAAAAACAAAAAAATGAACGACTTCATTCTGGCCTCTTTCAAATGAATCTCTGGAATGAATTAAGAGCACTAATCTAGGAATGGGTGTTCTCTGAAATATCAGTTCTTTTTTCTTTCAACATGACTTGATTCCACAATGTACCTGAAGCCACAAGCAACTGAAATTAATGGAACCTTATACATAACTGCCTTTTGACTTTAGTCTAGTATTGACATTACTCTCCAAAATACATTATGTACACAGAATTGACAGAAAATCAAAATGATACAGTACAACAAATCTCCCAAAAATAACTTTCGATGAGTAATTTCTACAAAAAGAACATAAAAAGTTTCCAATTGCGATATGTTTTGACGCCTTCTATAAACGCTGTGTGAAATTCCATCAGTCTAAATTTAATGTAATAACGCAAAACAAAACGGGGCATGTCAGACTTGGCAGACTTGCAGCTGATACACAGAAGTAAAGCTGATATGCATGGAGATGATAATTAAAGAAAACAGCGAGAAAATCTACTCAAATCTCCACCATACAAATACACAATACATATCACGTAAGGAAGGTAAACCAGTTGGCAATAAGGGAAAAACTCGCAAAATCCCCACCGCTTACATCACGATCGCTAACGGGATATTAGTTAAGATTAATCACCCTCTTTCTAATTCAATGAGTTAAATAGATAAAAATTCAGTTAAGACTAGTTAGGGAGCACAAGGATAATCATCAGGAGAGGTCGGTCACCGCAGAACAAAGGAAGAGTAACTGAATCATGATCTTGGCCAGAACTCACTGCTCAATTCATTCAAAAGGGGATTAACGAGTGATGAAAAATCAAACCTTAGTCCAACTGTTAGTCCTTTACATTTCCTACACCGTTTTCATTTCACCACCCACTCAGGCATCCAACTTCAGTCCTTCAATCTGCAATAGGAAATCCAGATTACCACAAAGCTAAGAAACCCACTAGCATTACGACTCACATTATAAATTAAATACACACAATTTCCGATGTCATATAACATACAGCATCCCACGAAAGACTCGGCAGTAAAAACCACAACCAAATTATTGAAAAACAAAGCAAAACAATAATAGAATGTAGCCTACCTTCCACCAGCAAGCAGTTTACCGTTACAACTTCCCTCCAAGCGCCGGCAGCGTTCACCAACATCCCCAAATTTGAACTGCCGAGTTTGCGAAACTGCGCATGCGCCGATAACGTTTAGTACTCCCTCCGTCCGCCCCGCCCTCCAGCGCAATTTTTGGCGCAGCGATCGTGGGGCTCGTTTGGGAATGGAAGTGCCAAGAGAGTGCTGAGAAGTGCTGAGAAGGATGTGCACGATATCCCGATATACTCCATATCCAGCTTCAGTGATTTGAGGTGTTTCAGTATTATACCCCAAGGCATGTGCACCCAACCAATGCCACCTCTAGAGAAAGCTGTGCTTAGGGGGATTCCACTTCATTATCTCTACACGATCAAACTCGACTAACAAAGCTATCTCCTTTCGTATTTAATGATGTGCCTCAACTAGAACATTAAGTCTGCGTTCAACCCTAACCCAGCTCACACACCTTTCACCACTCCAGCTTAGATCACCATGCATTCAGCTAACACTGATGATAGTTCTCCAATGCCCATGTTTTACCCAGTCACCCAGTTTTACCTACCATACTTCGAAGCAATGACGAGTACACCGCGTACTCCGCATTTTTTTCTTCGGAAGAGCATTCATCCACTGATATGCTCAACGTATTACTACTGACTTTCCAGCACCTTAAAATTTCGTCATCTACCCTCCCATCTCAAGCAAATATTTGGCCATGTTATTAGGAATCGTCCTACTAACGTTTCTCCACTCTTTCTACATGTGCTAAAATTCCTCTCTCGGTTGCTTCAAGTTAATTTGTCCAGGAGCCTTTCTAATTCCAGTGGCTGTCTGACAGCATCATCAGTATGCGCTAAAATGCTATTTTAATCTCCAACAATTACACCTGCATCATAACTCATTGTCAGTGCATCTCTTACACATCCAAGGTGACACCATGCATCATATTTAACACCAATAGCAGAGTGGAATCTTATGTCTCCAAGAACTAAGATATCAGCGTGAATGCATTAAGTAATCAGAAGAAGTATTAAAGAGGTAATTCCTAAAATAATAAGACTCACATTCACTCACACCTGCCATGCTACTGCTCGAGTGCAGATTCTCATCACTCTTAAGAACTACACACCTAGTAACTGACTGCTGATTCCTTAGTTTAAAATGCAAAGCTAATTCGATTGTAGTTTACTTGGGCGTTTTATTATATGAGGACCCCAGAAGTCAAGGGGTCTAAGTAACAAAATCGTTGTTTCGATAAAACTTAAGTCAAAGTTGAAAATGTTTGGTACGACCCACTAAATAGTTAAGAGGCATTACCCTAGATAGCATCACCTGTCAAGAAAATCACTTGGATACCTTTACCACCTAAAAGATTTATATTTTTACGTTCCATTCCTGTACATAACTTGTTTTTTTAAATGTCACTTAGGCCCCTTTGATTTCTGGGGTCCACATATCAGATCGATTTTTTGACAAGATGATTAACCTTTTTTTTGTCGTTCAGAATTGAACTGGTCCTACCAAACTTGTTGGATTCTTTATCCGTTAATGTGTATCCTCTGCATGATATCACAAAAATAGCAGAGAAGAATGTTACAATTTATTTGTTGGCCATGGTTTCTGTACTAGATGTCATTAGGGTAAATGTTAGGCATTCCCCACTTCCTTGCTAGATGCTCAGCAATGCCCATATCTGACTGGAAAGGTGAACTAAGTTAAGGTTAATTGGTATTTGGCAAATGCTCTCCGTTCAGCATGTGTGGTGCAGAAATAATACATGGAGGATAGTTATGTATAATTAAAAGGAAGGCAACAAGAAATGACTGAGAAGATTTTAGTAACTGTTAAAGGGAAGAGAGCTGCTGAAGTCTGATTGGGAGGTCTGTAAAAAGAAATAGAGCAAAAGGATCAATTTAATGCTACAGATATTGCACACATGAGAATCTCGAAGGAGATGCAAGATATAGAGAAAATGAATGTCTACCCAGAATCAGGCAGAGAATGTTTAGGGAATTCAACAACATAATTGGATAAAAATATACTAAGGAATCAATGAGGAGAGAATAAGTTATAGGTATTTCAAAAATGGGAAGAACTGACATGTTTTGCAGAACAGGATGTGCTAAAAGAGAGCAAGTGCCAACCATAGGAAAGTTATCAATAATTTCGGATACTATAAATGAATAGATTGAACGCAGTCACATTTTTAGTAAGCGGTCAACATTTTTTTCTATAGATTGCTGACATTAACGCATTGATTAAAACTTGAATTTCAAAATGCCACTAAAAAAATCACAGCATACCTCGAGTGCCATTGTGTCTTTCAGCCAAAGAAATATTTTGTCCTAAAAAAAATGGGTATCAAGCTTTAAAGCAGATTGTCTGGTACAATGAAGGTGATGAAATATGATCATTCATTTGCAACCAATGTAAGTACTTCCATTCCTTCATGAAAAGTCTGCGACTGTGCACCAAATTTGATGGTGGGAAGTATGGTTAATAGTAATTTTGTGTGAAGTAGCTTGATTCTGTGTGATTCCGTTCTTAGGACATATAATTGAGCTTGGATTTTTATAATTATTTCGTATTGACCCACCTATATCTTATACAAATCATTGTACTTGGATCTTCAGGCAATTAAATACAAAAAAACCTAAATGGACAGGAACCCTGTTATCAAACAAGCCCAGAGTCAACATGAATGACAACTCCAGTACTGGCACAAAAAAGACTGAAAACTTGAATGGTTCGTCATATAAGTAAAAAAAACAACAAACTCTGTCCTTCATTGTTAATTATTGGTGACAGTACACTTCATTCAAGCAAAATCGATACACTTGAGCACGACTGAATTCACAATATCAACAAGCTAAATATTAAAAAAGAACTCTTGTGATTTAAACATGAAATATACATTCAACATCATTCATCTACCCAAGTCATTATTACATGAGTACTTTCACATCACTGTATGAACGTAGACAAAAGATATAATACAGGGTGCAAAACAGTTTCTCACTTCACATTTCTTTAAAAATCAATATCAAATAATGAACAAATTCATTGCACACATAGCTGCTCTTCATCACCATGCCATTTTTTTTATAAATAAATAGTCTATGAAAAATTGAGAACTAAATGAATAGCATCACACCTCTCAGTCTTGTACAATAAGTTTTCCTATTGTGCACCATTTATCTCTTAAGGCTGAAAATAAAAGTTAATCACAAACCTCCTTCATTTCATCCTTCTCTTTTGAAATATTTTGATTCATTTGATCATTTTCATACTCCACAAAATCATCAAAGAGACTAGGCCAAGCTTCTGTGTCATCATAGCAGCCAAGATCATCTCCTACAGCCTCGGTGAAGTTGAGAAACATATTCCATGTATCCCTAGGAATACCACGGACAAGGGGATGTTTATCTAAGAAGCACAGCCATCGATTTAAGATGGGAGGTTCTCTTTGAGAGAAAACTAGCCGCCAAAGACAAATAGCCATTTCCAATGGAAGAATTCTCTGGCCAGTCTCAGTGTCTAAACCAAATCGAAAGGTAAAACGATAAAGGTCTTTAAATTTTTCAGGATCTGCTTTCACTTCAGCAACTATTTCAGGTAATTTGTTACGTATCCCTCCAATAGAGTCAACTTTCAAATTTCTCAATCCATTCACAAATTCTTCACGAGTAAATCTACACATCTGCTCAGCACTAAGCTTCCAGGCGAACCCAAGAATTTTAAAATCATCAGGATTTACTCCCAAGTCAGAACACAATTTTTCAATACCCTCTGCATATATGGCATTTTCCTCCACACTATCTTTGTACTGGTCAAATAAGGCATTGATCTTGGACTCTGAAACTTCACGTGTTCTCTTCCCTCCACTTTCCCCACTATATGTACGGCCCAGGGGAGGAATTCTTGGACAAAAAAGCCTCTTCTCGCTAGAAAATTGTAGCCCAGGCACCTTACTGTTTCCATTGCTCTGGGAATCCACAAATGTCAAGGCATTTTGATTTTCTTGGGTATTGAAGACTGATGCAACATCCATTGCCTCTGAAAAAGTAAATAATGAAGATGTAGTAGTTCAACTCTAAGAAAAATGCAATGTTTACATATGCTTGATGAATGAGAGAGATGTTCAAAAACATTTATGGATGAGAAGACAAATACTACCATATTAGGGAACTCAGAAGTAAGCCATTTGAGGATAACGAAATTATGGTAAGCAGCTGTCAGAAAAAACTAAGGAACTTTTAGTACACCAATGGAGACATAAGGACAAAATATCATGCAGTTGATTGGAGAAATATTATCAATACACAGCCAATAATACCACACGTTAACTAGAAATTGAACCATTAAACGGTTAAGTACATACATGCTATGTTTTGGTGGAAAAAAGCAAAACTGCTATCGCAACTGAAAGGCATGATTAAGTCTAGCTGCTTAACATCTGGTTAAGGAAACAAATATTTCCTTAGCCAGTTTCCCTCACTTTGACATATCAGAGGTGTATGAGGGTACAGGAATTGTGGTGAACAACCACCTCCCTAAATGGCTGACCAATCAAGTAATACTTTTCTCTCATACCAATTGTACCATGTCCTTACCCTAGGTACACACAATACCAATCTGATTTTTGGCAGTAAAGATTTGGAGTGAAATGTCTCGAGCAGGGGTCAGGAGTCTCCCACCCCTATATACACCCATCACAATGCTAAGTAGTCCATGGAAAGGCTGAAGAAAATCAAACTAACCAGCCACTGTTCTACCCATAATCTTCTACTCCTAATTTAGAAGCAATGAGTATGGACTTTATCTGCAACTAGCTCCAGTTAACTAGTTTAAACTACACAAAAATGTAAAGTTGATGCTCCGTGACCTTTATCACTTAATTCTTTGCAATCCACAACTGTCTGTCACTCATAAAAAATCATTAGAATTTTTTATTTTAATATCCTATTTATGGGTGCCTTCCCACATTTGAATAGCTCAGTTAGCTTAATCTGTTGCTCCATTCTTTTATCACTTTCCATCCTCTTCGATTCTAACTAAAGCAAATTCCTTTTCTCCATATCTTCATCTAGAAGATCCTTTATTATTGTTGTCCAGAGGTGCAGTGTTTAGGGTCAGATTCATTAGGAAGTCACGTGGAATACAAATGGAACATATAAATTCAACTATAAAGTGAGAATAACCAGGAACATTCCTGCTGAATGAACAAGAACAAGTGATTTCCCATTTGCGGCCCATAAATGTCAGATACTTGGACCCTTCTCTAACCCTTTTCACTCTCCCATGCTCAAATGGTAAAAAGAGTTGACTAGGACAAGAGGATTTTATCCCAGCTTCACAAAAAAAGGTAGGGTTGTGGGTTTTTTCCTCTGTGGTGCATCGACTTCAGGAGTCATTTTGCACCTTCCAGAGATTACAGATTTATGACTATGAGGGAAGAGATAGCATTAACCAAAATTTTTATACAAATTATAAGAAAAATTAGAAAGTGTACTAAAAGGGTATGGAGGTAAGTTTAAAAAGAGACCAGATTCCTTTGAAATATCCAGTATTTTTCCCCAAAATGTCTCCGAGGTTTTTTATCTTTAACCTACAGCGAGATGGACATATTACTCCATATTTCAAAAAGCTCTCCTGGCTTGCTATCAAATAGAGGAGAAAATACAATATGGCTTGCTATATGTTCAATCTCCTCAAACATGGGAGCCCACAGTATTTAATTGATCTTTTTCCCCTAGCTGTAGTGACAAGACAAGACCCGTGTTTTTTGTATGCCCCCCCAGTTCCGGACAGCTACATTTCAAAAATCATTTACAGTCGTTGCTTCAAATTTATGGAATGACCTGCCAAAACATGTAAAAGACAGTGCTACACTCACAAAATTCAAGAGAAAGCTTATCAAACATTTACTTGTTTGAGACCCATGTACTTAGATTGTGTTGTTTTGTTATGGATTTTGTTCATTGACATTTTTGTGGTAAATTTAAGTGTTTGAAGAAGTAATTTAGTTTTCTTTTTTACTCTGGTTGTTGTACGATTCCATTCTTAATTTTTCTATGTACAAATCATTCTTTATTGGGTTCCTCATGGTTTGTTGTATGATGACATGGCTAATTTTTTATATGAACAAATTATTCTTTATTTGTTTCTTGATGGAGTATATGATTTATTTTCTTATTATTTGTCCTTGCACATCACATTATGCACTACTTTGTTCTAAAGGAGTTCACTCCTAGAATAATAAAATTAATTTATTATCATAAGGTCACCTTTGATTTGATATATTGTATGCAAGTCACAGTATGTCAAACACTCCATGAAAATGTGCCTTACACTAAGGATGGAGTCACATGCTTCATACTACTGTGGTTAATCACTCTAAAAGTAGTGAAGAAATATCCGTTTGCTATACCACTGTCTCCCATTCACAGGTGTGATATATATGCCTGATTCCTTATGGTTTGACCATACAGGATTCCCGTGGTTAAGAGCTGCCAGCTGTACAGATTTACTAGCACCATCATTCTCTGAACAGAAACATCCAAGGTTACTGCAGCAAGGGTTAGTCTGTCTTCTTGGTTGTGGAATAAAATGGAGTACTGCTGGAGCACTGGTCATTAGATGGAGAGAGGGGAGGTAGTTGAATATGTGTATATGTGTATAAAAAAACATTTGAGGACGAGGAATTACACTGAGTGAACTGTAAAATTTGTCTGTGTAGAGGTATTATCATCATCAAGAGGCTTTACTGATTATAGAAATGAGAGTACAGCAATACACCACAAGAGTACAGTTGATAATAAGACTTAAGCAATCTAAAACTGGGCAAATAATAAAGTAATTTTGCCCTAGAGAGCAACAGCTCAATAAGGCTAGAAAACAATACAATATGCACAAGAGGAGTTTTAAAAAATGAAATGGTAACTTTAACTCCACAGACTGGTTTTGAAGAGGCATGGCCAACTAAGTCTTATCTGAAGTTACAAAGTGAGGCATTTTAATCACAAAATGGTAGACGTAAGAAACAGTCTAATGCAGAAGTAATCACCAATTATGGTTGTGTTTCGATTGCCATAGTAAAGTTGCAATTAATTGAGAAAAGTCAAAAATGCAAAATCCAAGCCCTGGGCTGGGTGTGAACCTACAACATCCACATGAACAGGAAATTCTTTACCCAACAAGCCCTGAGAAGTGTGTTACAATTAGAAAAACGCACATTCATACAGAAAACAAACTACAAGCCTCGTTTAAAAATAAAGTTCTTTTAAATTTACCATTAACAAAACACACTAAATAGTGCATGAATTTGAGCTGATCTTACGATTCAACTAATCACACCTTGCCAAGAGCTTCAATTGAAGGAAATCTAGACGTGTTACTCATTGCCAAACTAACATATGCTGACAGAAATCCCTCCAAAGCACATACTTACAAAAATGTGATACATTTTTAATTCCAGTCAGTCGCTTCAAGGACTGCAACGGAGCTCGGTTAAAATGTTTTAAGAAATGTACAATGGGAAAATTCAGGGACAGTTTTATGCAGTGTCTCACCGTCTTTGTCTTTCTCCACACCACCTTGCGAGGAGGAATCAGACAAAGGTGGTATCTTGATGCAAGAGAAGCACTTTCCCATTTGGCAACTCTCTCAGGACTGGAGGGTGAGGACGTCTTAACTATCAGCTGGGCAGTCATGAAGGAGCTTTCTTAACAAACCGTACTGCGTTAATAAAAACAAAATTAATTGGTAATAATTAATAGACTATTGGTAACCTGACACCTTAACTTAAAGGGCATGACAGGCTGCGAGGGCAATGTATTATTCTAATTACTACTCCATTGCGCAACCCTATATTTATGATTAAATAATGTATCAGGGGTAGTAAAACAACGAAACGGGCCTTTACAAGAGGTTTCGAAGTCAGCAGCGTAGATATTCCAACATTGCTGGTAACTCGTTGATGCCATACAAGATTTATAAATAATTTTGGCCTTGGTGCTCAAATAAAAACAAATAATTCCAACATCCTTCCTTACCTTTATCGTAGGAAAACCTTCCGTATCTAAGACTCCCAGCAGGTTTCATTCGGCTAAGAAACCGAAAAACTATTTCTTCTTGAATAAAACTCCCAGTTAGTACCGTACACAACATCTATATACCAAGATCCGATTTGTAAATTGAGGAAGTAACATAATATTATTGTCATCATTTTGCCTTGAGAGGTAAATCCTGCCTTAAACGGACAGTTTTCAGCAAAAACTTAGTTGCACATACTATATCTTCGAATCCACTCGCCTTTGTAGCAACCAAATAACGAACTTATACGACTAAAAACTTCTAACTACTCAATCGTCTACTTACTACTCACAATAAAAAAATATTCCAACATGGCCTTCTTGTGACGTCACGTTCTGTGATTTCTGTCACAATAATGTACGAGCAGCCATCTACAGGAAGTTTCTGTCAACTCGGACTGAGGCGCGGGTATGATTTGGATATAATTGATCACAACTATTTCATGAAGAGTCACCAACATATAGTTGTTTAGAAAATAAAACGAAATCAAGCATCGGTCTTACACCTTAAAGATATTTTTCTTCGCAATGGTTATCCCCTAACACTCCTCATATTCTCGTCTTTTCACCATCCCGCATTAGTAAGGATGACAGAGAGCTACTCTATGATAAATGCTTTACTTGAGGAACTACAAGGCAGTGCAATACTATGCCATAGGACTTGATAAATAACAAAAATTACGAAATATATGCTAATATCGCTCTGGTGTTTTCCTTGATCTTACTTTGCAATAACCGAAGTCCAAGGGCGGCTATATAATAACTGAGCAAACAGAAAATGGTAATTATTCAGGAAATCATCTGACACAGGCTTTTATTTTTACCAAATCAATACACAATGTTTAAAGAGTACCCCATAGTATGGCTTAAAGATAGAGATTCGCTTCACTGGGTCAATTCCAGATTCTCAGACTTCTCTGTGAGCTACTTTCTATAACAAGCCACCGAAGTGGCTTGTTATAGAAATTAAATTAATTAAAAGATTATTAATTATTTTAAAAAAATGAATAGATTAAAGATTAAATTTAATCTTCCTTAGTTGGACAGATTAAGAGGGGGTGCAGAGACCCCTCTGAAATTGGCCAAGTGCTAAACCATTGTGGCAAATGAATGAAAACATATGTTGACTATTAGTATTATTAGTAGTAAACTATTGAGTCAGGGCTGATTTGGTGGAACAATTCCATGACGATATCATCTTCAACAAACAACCATGAACAAATTCCTCAACATTTTTAAAAGTCTTAATCTCTCTGTCAGCCACAAGAGAATTGTTCACCCACCTAATAGGACAAAACTTCAGTGGAAATATGTCAGATGCCAAATATGCAATGTAACCCCTCCACCAAGCATGCACATCCTTGAAGAAATTATACTCAGCTCTAAAAACTAGACAACTATCCAGTCAGAACCACTGAAGCCTGTCTTAAATGCTTTGTGCAAGCCCCACAAACCAACATTCAGGAAAAGATACTCTCCTTTGTCATTTTCTGCCTTAGTATAGTAATGGTATGAATATGACCGCAAGGTCAACCGAACAATAACCGTCAAAAGCTGTCACTAGGGGTGTTTAATAGGGAATACCCGAGGAAATAATTCAACAGAGGAGGAATCCAGAGACTCTTGGGCAAACAATTAAGAAAAAAAAGAAAGAGGCAGTCGAGGGTAACAGACTTGAAGGGAAGAGAGAGAGACGAAACCGAAGGAAAATCGACGTAAGGAGATATACTGAGGAAGAAGATGGCATAGTAGGACCGTAGAAATAGCGGCAGTGGTTTGGATTGCAGCAGAAGTTTAGGAGAGGACGAGAGGAAAAGAAAATATAGCTCGACTGCAGTGGAGGGAACGAGACTGGCTGTGCATGTGGAGGCAGGAGACCTGGGGAGGATAAGTGGAAACACAACCAATACTTCAAATAGAAAAAGAACTTTCGCCCCAAAATAGTTGTTTGTAATAAAGAATGAAATAAAGAATGATTTGTACATAGAAAAATTAAAAGCATGTAACAAAGTAAAAGCATGTAACCAAGTAAAAGCATGCTTCTACATGTTTAACACAACATTTCCTTACTCATAGGCTTCTAATACTAGCTATCAGTTGAACTCTCTTCCGGTAGGCTGCCATCTTTTTTGGGGGCTATCCTGCTCACAATATATTTCATGATTCAATCATAAATGGTGACTCTGCTTCCCAGATAGAAAAATTCTTCCACTTGCACAAGTTTTTGCTGCCCTAGTTTGATAGAGGTATTTTTCCTTCTCAGTAAATATTGCTATGTCATCAGCAAAGGGTAGCACGCTGATTATTTCTAGATAGAGGAAGAACCAAAAGAAAAGAAGACTACGAAAACATTGGGTATTAGCATCAAGAAATTACCTTATTAGCTGCAGCAAGGGTATGATAGGATACCAGGCATGAAGAAAGAAGAGAATACAGGCAAGTGATGGCTCTTTTCCCTCATCACTTCTAGCCATAAAAGACAGTAAGCAAGAAAAGTGATACAAGCATTGATGGGGTTGCTCTGTTTTAGACATAGTTATTAAATATGCGTGAGGAGAAGGAATATTGGTACCTTCAGTTTGATGGTATCTTAATCATATTTTATTACTGGTTAGCTTAGGTGTTGTAATGTGGTTACAAAATAAAATCCTCAGTCACCCAGAAACTAATGTGATCTAAATGTTTCAAGGGCACAATCTTATCTTTGAGTCTCCAGCAGATCCCAACCCAGACCAACCATCAGTGGTTAACTCTATATTCACTCAAAGAAGTTTTTGATAAAATGGATGGCTTTTCTTAGCATATTATTTATTTGCACACATTAAGTCTGCATACACCACAGTAGGATGCAACAGCAGGACACAAAAGTGGGATTTGGGAGTGAATATTACGTGGAAAGGCACCAGGAGCATGAATTATTTTGCACACACCAAAGTGACACATTTGTGGAATTTGCAGGGCATGGGCATTACTAATCCCACAGAAACAATTGGGCTAAGGACCCAAAGATATATGACAGCTCCACCCTTACTTCGGTGACATGGGCGTAGCCAAGGGGAGGCATGGGGGTAGCTGCCGCCCCCTTGACGAGACATCTGTTATACGGAGCCAAACAGGATGGAGTCCTACCCCCCTGGCATATGTCTACAGCTACAGATGGGTGTCCTGCCTCCCCCCCACAAGCATAAATCCTGACTATGCCCATGTTCTGAGATCTAGGGCCTTACTATGGCTTCAAAGGTTAGCAATGTGTACAGAGGACTGTTTGACAATTTTAATAGGCTCTTATATCATCATTTCACAAAGAAAATTAGCAGTTGACTCAAGTCATGGGATACAGGAAACGCTGCATGCTATGAGCTGAACTTTATTCCCAGTGGCCCTGTATTCAGCTGGTTGAATCCATATTGGGCTTCGGCTCAATATGCCACACCTTGAGTATGGCATATTATGCCGAAACCCAGCTAGTTAGGATTATAACATGTGGAATCTTGCGAAGTAAGTCATGCATATCAATAAGAAGAAAGCATTAGTTTTCCCGTTATTGATGAAGATTTGAAAATACCCACATCCCAATACATAGTGGACATGGTGACACATAT
The DNA here is from genome assembly GCA_963169105.1 of Ceriagrion tenellum. Lineage (NCBI taxonomy): Eukaryota > Metazoa > Arthropoda > Insecta > Odonata > Coenagrionidae > Ceriagrion > Ceriagrion tenellum. The sequence goes on along the minus strand of OY720632.1, from coordinate 55,641,311 downwards.
TACCTATTCATTGGATTAGATCTTTTTAAATATTAGTGGCATTGCAAAGAGAGATGCTAACAGCTATGAGGGTAAGGGTTAAGAATATGAAATAAATAAACGTGGAAGTAATTGAGTTCTGAAAAAAATGACTCCTACATATGTATTACCCACACATGGTTCAAACACATTTTAAAACCCTTTTTGTGAACGGCAAAGTTGTAGCCGTCTTGCACAGGGACATTTTACCAAGTATTTTTTTGCCATCCTGGGATGCCCAACTTTCCTCTTATCAAACCAGCAGGCTCATCAATGACAGGAACCATCATGCACCATTCAGGCTCTCAAATATTGACAAAATCAGACATCACGCCCTCAGGAAACTAGATCTTAAAGACCAGTTTAGCTGTCTAATCCAGAAAACGGTTAAAATGTAAAAATATCAAAGAAGTACTCACGAGGAATCAAGTAGAGTATTATGGCCTGATATAGATCCAGGAACAATGTCCTTCATACCTACCCAGAAGCAGATATCAACCACAATACACATACAAAGGCAATGAACATTTAGTTTAATGGCATTAAAAAAAGGCAGACGAGAAATACTCATATGAATGAATAAAATGTGGAATACTGATAACTCTTTGCTAAATGGAAATGTGTTGAGAACAGAAGGAGATAGAAGGAAGACACTTTAACATAAGGGTTGCCTGAACTGTCGAAAAGACAGTAGGAATGGTTGATACAAGAAGGATAGGTAATGAAGGTTTGGACAAGATAAGAGATCAGAAAAATGGAACAAAGAAAAAAATAGGTAAAATTGCTGGATCAGAAAGTCGCAAGGAGAAAATAACATCCTGCTTCAAACAGAAATCAACAGCATGTGAATGAAGGAGCAATGTGAGGATATGGAGGAATTTCAAAGGTGGAGAGATACATGCACTTGGTTATGAAGTGAAAGAACAGTCCAGAGGCAAAAAAAGTAAGTGTGGTACCAGATATTAGAGACAAGGAACTTAAGTAATATGGAGAACAAGAGAAAATCCAGGTCAGATGGATTGAATACACAGAAGAGCATCATGGCTAAGACCTAAGTCCAATAACAGACCTAACTATGGGTGTACATTGTGGACTAAGAAAGCCTTGGCACAGGATATTAAGAGAGTGAGCTAGAAAAAGATGTCAAGGGAAATGAAAGTGAGTGAGCAGTTGATAATATCCCATTTGAAATTCCAAAGAGTTTTAGTAATGAGGGGGACATACATTTTCACTACTTCTCCACAGTGCAGGAGATTTTGGGCATTCATGTCTCCAGAAAAGACAGGAATGGTGTGGCATGTAAGGGAACAATATGCCTGATCTCTCAAGAAGGTTCAAAGAGGGCTAAGTAAAATGTTACCAAAGATGGTACACGATTTCTTAGGGTGTGATCAGTTAGGAATTAGGAAAGGTTTGGGAAGGCATGATGCTGTAATTGATAGAAAGATCCATAAATCTCACATCTTGCTGTAGGTATCTGCATAAATTGAGTGAAGACAATGGATTGCGGTAAAAACTGATATAACTTTTGAAGTTAATACTTACTTAAGTAATGACAGTTTTTGCTGCCTTTCCTGAGATTTAGAGTTAAATTTTGATACATACCAACAATCAAAAGAAATTAATGTGATAAAGCACAAGATTCTATGTGCATTCCAGCAAACAAAAACAAGGGTAAAAAAGCCAGTTTTTCATTTAGCTATTCATAAACATAAAAGCAATCATACGGCAGTACTTAAATGGAAAGAGACCACGATTACTAATTAGCAGACTAGTCTTTACCCAATCAGCTGGTATTTATACAGAAATAGATTTTGTGACCCCATAATGCAAAACATGTAATACCATTCACATCAGCAACCTTGACCACACGTCCATTGGCATCGATGTTCATAGTGATCAAGGGCATCAATTTAATCGAGAAAGTGGATGCTTACTGAACGTTAATTTTGTTTATTTTCACTAGTTGTTAAGTCTAAATCTAACGATGGATGTGCTACCCTCTAAACGTTAAGAATAAGTCAACAGTCACAAGTTAAACTAAGGCATAGTCAATATTATAATTTTTAACTTTAATGGAAAATTAACAGGTAATTACACATATTCACACTTCTATTTCAATCATTACTAAAATATATCCTTTACTTTCAGACATGTTGCTTCTTTTTTTCTTCTTCCAAAAGTTGTAAGAGCTTTTTATCGTCCTTTTCTCTCAATTTTCGTATGCACTCTTGTATCTCTTCGCGATGCATTTTGTTTTCTGGAGGGTATAATTCCCTTCTCACTTTGGTAACCCAATCTTCAAAAAGTTCGGGTTGGTTGAAGATGTGAAATAATGTAACTGGGAAAGCCATATAAATGGCCATTTTTGTCACTTCCATTTTCCAACCACCCATTGCGTCTAAGGTAAACTTTGCCGGCCACACACAGAAATGATAAATAAATCAACCAACAAGCCGGAAACGAAGTAGAAAAATTTTCCTATCACCAGAAACGAAAAAAAGTTAACAGTGAAGAGGATAAATAAATCATTTTAAAGCAACATTCGGTGAGAACACATATACAATCATCATTAACTTAAAACTATGGTAGATTAACCAGTAATTACTTTACATCGAAATAATGATGTGAACTTTATGACAACACCTTGGAGTAAAAATAGGGTGGTGACATTGGGACTTAATTTTTACCTTCAGCCACCACTTAAGTTCAAGTATTCCACAAGCAGACAAAAATGACACATACACGCCCTGCGCATGTACAGAGACTCAGTGGAAATCACATGGCAAATTTATCAAAACATTCATTTGAAGCATCACGCACAACTAGTGAACCCTGACCACCATAATCCTGCACAATCCTCCGCTCTCTTCAAACAATAACAAACATGAACGAACACTACCAGCTCCACCAACGGAGAAAACATATGAGGAACGAATTATTAAGTGAGCTGTGATGTGATGTACCACAACGTAAATATTAAAAGAATCTGAGCATAGCTCCTAAATGGAATATTTACCGTGTATTTCATTGCGAATAACGAATCCTGATTTATCAAACCTTTAAACTGATATATGCAAACTAAGGCCAAGGGCAATGAGAATTCTCAATAATTTTACTCCCCATGCGCATAAAAATAATTATCAGGCGTGTTGGTACGAGTAACTTTAGTGTGGAATGGTGTGGAAGCTGACTTGCATGAAGCAAAGTGAGCACGACTGAAGAGGGGAGAAGAGGGATTCTTTACACAGTATGAGTTTAACTACCTCTGATTATAGTAAGACCAAATCTAATTTGGAACTTCAGCAAGTCATCGAGGCAGCAACACAAAACGCCCGATTTCATGTAATAATCACTATCTCTGGAATCTTTTTCGTAGATTGTTGCGAAGACGGGATGTATTTGTCTGGAGAAGATGTTTCTCTCTAACGACGATAAACATAGGTGTAAATACAATTTTGACCGTCAATCAGTGTATTTATGTTCATACAAGTCTATGATCTGATTCTCATTTGTGGTCACGGGAAGCACTTTGGGAACAAAGGACAACATTCCAATGAAAAATATTTATTTATTCAACTATTTACTTTTATGGGAATTGTGCATCAATTATGTTAAGTTTCTGTTGATGAACGGTATAACCACGTTATTCTTTTCAAGCATTTACATCTTTAATCATTCTCCAGAATTTAGTCCATGTTTTGACGGATACATGCTGGGAAATCTGCGTTACTGGAAGACCCTCAGCTCGTCTTGAACCCCGTACCGAGTCCTGCTTGGGTAATTGTGTGGAGCGCTTCATTGATACGGCAAATTTCATTCAAAACCGCCCCGTTAAAGGTCGATCCTCGTCATCCGAGTCATTTGCCGATGATTAGTGTAAATTGGTAAGTACTCTCTCCAAACGAGCAATTTAATAGCTGCAAAACTCAAATGTCATGCAGTCGAATTTGCAATACCTCGTATTTGAATTTTAAACAAAATTATGCCTGCATTCGATTGATTGCCTGTGATTCCACTATGCAGATTAGCCAGGATATGATGTGGAATGAGTGTATTAATTGATCATATCGGGTCCAAACGTTTTTCTTATAATTACTTAATGGAACTGTGGTATCTGCTTGTATTCTATGAAATAAGTATATCAATATGCATTGTGCGACGGTTGGTTCAACGAAGTATGTGGTTATGCACGTCTCAGTTCTACTGATAACGAAGGTGTTAACTGGTATTTCACCCAGTGATATTGCTAAGAATTGTCTGTTGAGGCATGATGACCAATTTTAGAGACTGCTAACTTCAGGTACTTCTAAAGAGTTTACTGTGTTGTTGGTGCAGTTGTTGAGTTAGTTGTAGAGTTGAGTTAGAAGAGAGGTAAAGGATGGTCATTTAGGGAAAGACACTGCCTAAAGTGCTTCTAAAGAGGTGAGAGGGGATTGTAGCCTCATCTGTCCCAGGTGAAATAAACATCGAGTCTACCGCACTACTCCCGAACTACTACCAAACTAAAGTCGAGTCAATCGCACTTGCTCTTACATACTTTGAATACGTTTTCACAGCTCTTGATTCAGGCATTGATTGGAAGACCAAAGATTTGTTATGATCTGGTTCATAGGCGAATTTACTCAGAGAAGGTCCTTAGTGTCATTTTTAAAAGTCTCCTAGTAACAGCGTGAGACATTACTATAGTTCAAGAGATTGAGCCATAGCTCATGCCCTGCAATTGAAAGTTGTATAGTAGATTGGAGAATGCAGTTGCATGAAATAAATTTTACTACATTCTTACATCTTGAGATGAGGTTGGACCCTGACGTCCCATCCTGAGAGCACAGATTTATGTTCTGTTAGAGGCTATTTTCGGGGATATCCTCATCTGATCATGAGTGCTTTGTTGAGAGTACTTTAAATGTAGTACATCATCCTTCATAAAGGGCTCATGGCTTTGGGGCACTTGGTGCTCTAGGTTGAAAGCTGAAATCAGGTTTCTCCCCTTGTTTTCTTCTCCACCAGAGATAATTCTGCATGCATGTACCTACCTACTCTGATATCGATAATGGTGCTAAGGACCTCATTTGCTCATCACTTCACTCAATATCTACCACCTCGTCAACATATTGGTAGAAAAATTTATCATAACCATCACTGTTTTGCTTCAAAAGTATAATTATGAATTTTAATTGTCACATGGAAAGAAAAGTGTAAGATGAGCAGGTTTTAGGTTGATAGGAATTAAATTCCTTATTCGTATAGTCCTCTCTTTCTCTCTTGAAGGTAAGCCTGTTTGTTATCAATCTCTTCTCATCTGTCTCTTTGGCATATTTTTCTTCTTAGGTATTAGCAAATTGTATTCTTTTTCCTATTAGGGTATCAAGTCTCCTGTTATATTAAATATTATGTCTTATTACATCATGCATCTTTTTTAATGTCTAGTGAGTTTGTTCACCTTTCATTGTTCCGGTCACTGATGCGCATTATTTACATATATCCTCTTTATTAATTTATTGGAAATGTCTTCCTGGTTGAACATTTTTGTCAGATTTGTTATACTACCTTAGTATCTATCTGTCGGTGTTAGAGGTTACCAGTGGTGCAACTTCCCATAGATGATTATTTATTCCACCATATCACATTCAAAGCTCCCATTTTTCTATTTGCTTTTCCTATTTTTGATGCTTATGCAATTATTCAGTTCCTGAATTTATCTTTTTCCAGCATATTTTAATCACTATGCTCTCAAGAATTCAAGACTTCATCTCTCGTCACCGACGCAAATTCTTTGGTGTGGCTGTGGCTGGAGCAGTAATATGGGGTGGTTGGAGTTATGTAAGTTGGAAAATGCAGCGCTCAGAAGAGGAATACGTACGAGAAGTTTTGAAGAAAGCAAAGCGGCATATGCATCATAAGTCATCAGCGCAAGCTGCTGAGAAGCAGGTGATGGCTTTAGTTCCTGTGGCAGCCAAGGCAACGAATGAAGCTTTAGATACTGATTGCATTGTAAGCCATTTGAAGAGTGGTGCAAAAGCATCATCAAAAGATGTGAGGTTAGTGTAGCCCTAACCATAGAGTTTTTTGATTGTATTAGTTTAATCCTAACCCAATGGTGCATAAACTGAGAAAATATTTATTGAGAAGACATTAATTTTTAATTTTTCTTAGCATCTACAGTGCTTGAAATTCTCTTGCTCTCCTCTGGTCTGCAAAATTTGAGATTAGTTAAAGCTACTTTGTGGTTCACTGCAGAATGCTTTTTCATGCCCTAGCATGCCTTGTTTGAAGACAGCTCACTTAACTTGAGTTTGTGATGAAATAGGATAATTACCTCACTTTTTCACTTGAGGACATATTTCAGTTTAATGTTGAGTTGAAAAATTGTAAGTAATAAATAATACATTCTTACATTGCTCAGAATACGGAAAACAAATACAATAAGGGGTAAAACAATTTTTTAGGCTTCTTGATGTATTATGCACATTAATACTGTGTATTATTTGGTTAGAACTTGGTGGCACCCTACAGCAGAGAAATTGAGGTCAGGGAGAGTGGGTCAGGCATTAATGAGCTGGCAGATGTGCCATAAGACTTCTTTATCGACCTCTTGAGAGACCCTCAGTATCTAGGTCTGACCTCTCTTACATACTTCACTATCCCTAGCATCATGCTCTCCCACAGCAATTGCCCCCAAATTTTGAAACACCTATATCATGGTGTCTCAGACCAGTAGTATTTATGGTATATGTATAAGAAGATGGCTTTAGCATTTTACCTAAATGTAATAAGTGACCGCTCGAACTTGAAATGACTTGGAGGTGAATCTTTTATACATCTATTTGTCCTCAGAAGGCACATGGAACTGTTTTTCGTCTTCAACCATTGAATACAGGATTTTGCCTTTGGGACATGATTAACTTCCTCAGGTTTCCTCATAGTCATCTTGAGTCAACTACTATTTAAATGAAGGAGGGTGAGGTGTGGGGTAGGTTGCGGCAGAAGGTAGTGGTGGATGGGTTGCAGGTAGAAGTTGCTGGCAGGAGTTGCTGAATTTAGGAGTTGTAGGAATTTTACATGTCATTGGATTGATGTTGTTAGCTCTTTGGTGTTAGCCTGCATGGTACATCTACATCTGCATAATACCCTGCAAGGCACTGCATGGGCGTGTGGTAGGGGGTGGTTGGTCACCAGCCATGTAAAGATGTAAAATTTTTGGAGGTGAAATGGTGACATGTACTATGGGAGTGTATTTTGAGGAGCTCAGTTTTTATTGTGGTCGCTTATTGTGTGCAGAAAGAACGAGTTTTCGTACCTATCTTTGGCAGAGTATCTCTCTTATTTTATCACATCTGTCAGACCTAGAAATGTTGTGAGGCATCATGATAATATTCTCTGTGTCGCTCTGAAACACACCAGTTCTGCATATCTCGAGCAGCCTAAGCCTGGTGTGCAGCCTCCAAGTCTCTAGGGGCTCCCACCTTAATCCCTCTAACAGTTGTGTAACACTGTGTGTCCGATCGTTGCACTTCTTAAATGGTAGGTGCACCTCAGGCAAGCCCTTGAGCTGAGCGCAGAGGATAAACTGTCCAAGGAGGAATTTGTAGTGAAAAAAGGGGGATATGCCCAAAAAATGCCATATCTTTCATCAATAAAGGTAGTACCAGAGTAAAAATGAAGAGTAGTTTGCATTTATGCAGAATTCAGGGAAGCAATATCCAGCACTTAAAATTTTCTGAATTGTGATATAATTCAGAAAAATGAAAAGTGGAGACTACTACCACACAAGGTAGATAGATAGATAGATGTTACCTATCAATTAGAAAATGAAAAATAAGGTGGTATTTTATCACTAATTAGAGTTTAATGTGATTGATTGATCGTATAATCCTTATTGTGTGTGATTTTTATCAATTAGCTTGAATTTTAAGCTTCTAAGTACTGTATTACATCAGGTTTTAATGAAAAACCTCCATTTTCAGAGAGTGAACACGTTTCTAACTGATTTTCACAATTATTTTGGTACTGATTTTTTTTTCGGCTTCAGTTTTGGTTCCAAGCTCAAGAATCGCTGGAGCCAAGAACCAAAGAATAGAACTGACCCATCCCTACTAACTTATTACCAATTTGATATGTATCTTACTCATGTGACTTAAAGGTATCTCTTGTAAAGTCGTTCCATAATCTCCTAAGTATAAACTAACGTAGAATGCTTCAGAAAAAATTCTAAGCTTAAATAAAAGTAATGCCTATTATCCAGAGAGTTGAAAGTAGTATAGGACTCTTAAATATGTGGAAATATGTTCAGTGCTTGGATTTCTGTCCTTTATTGTAGTGTGCAGTCCTGCAAGAGTGTTGAGGAAATTCCAGTGCCCTTAACTCCTGAAGAACGAATAGCCAAATGGGATGAATTGAAGCGAGTCTCTATTGCTAGAGCTGTAGCATATGCCTATATTCCTTCAATCCTCATTGTTTTCATCAGGTTGCAGTTGGGTATCTTGGGAGGTTATGTCTTCAAAAGTTGTGGAGGGTAAGTTATTCCTGAGTAAACATTTGAGATTTCATTTCTTACTGAATTTCCTCTCCTCTTAGCCTATTTGAAGATATTTAATTAGTATCAATGCTTTTAATTTTTTTGGAAAAACTAATATTATGGTGCTACTTGTCAAGTTAATATAACTCTTGCAAGTGATAATCAAGTAAAATTCTCTGCAGGGACAATATAGCAGCATTCTTGGATGGAACTGTTGAGAAGAAGCCAAGAGAGGAAAACCAAGAAAGCATGCCATTTGAAATTCAGGAAGCCTACTTGTCACTTACACAATTCTTCCTTGAAGGCCAATCCAGCACCTTAGCCCAGAAGCAATTTGATTCCTTCAATGAGTCCAAAGATGACTTTTTGGTTCTCAATGAGTCATATTGGAGTAATCACAGTAGTAGTAATAGAGAGGGGAAGGGCAGGTTAAATCCAGGCCAGCCAGTCAAAGATGGTAAAATAGCAGACATCAAACACCATTCAGTTCGTAACAATCAGCAAAAGCACAGTGGATTAGTAAGTCCTTCAAAAATACCTAGAGAAGTCCAACAGCAAAGGCTAAATAGCCCTGCTGATGAGAGAGATACTGTAGGCAAAGCATCATCCTCAGATCTCGAAAAGTTTCAGCCCTTAAGGGTTCTAAAAAGAGTGCAGGGTGACAGTGATGCATCTATTCAAAAAAGTAATCGTTCAGGCAAAATATCAATGGCAATTAATCCGGGGAAATTATCTGGGTTAGATGCAGGTGAGGAAGAAACTGTTGATGGTTCTTCTCTAAGAATACATAATGATGCTCCCTCTTTATGTTCCATGACAAAGGGAATACCTTTGACGAATGGTGTATCTAGCAGTTGTGATTCCATAGACAGTGATCCTCAACCGCAGGAAACCTCTAGAGCTGTCATCAGTGTTGAGGAACCTGATGACTTGAAGGATATCAGTAGCAGAGAGACTGCCGAAGAGGATTCTGGAAGATGCTCTGGAACAGATGATACATCTGAAGATGAAGTTGCTGATGGGACAAAGAGTAGAAGTGGTATAGAAGTACTTTGCTCATTATTGGAAAGTAAAGTAGGAGCGGTGGTAGATAAGTTGTCTCTGAAAACACCATTGTCATTAGCTGAGACTGAGACACTCTTCTGGGGAATTCTGACCTCCATCCGGTCAAATCCCGCTGAAGATCCTGCCTTTAACCTTCCAAAGTATCTCTTGCCACCACCTCAGAAGATACAAGGTAATTATGCCCTAATTTCTTTAGTCTTAACAATAACTTGAATTTCTGCTGTGTGCTGTAATTTCACAGCTATTTTTTTCATTTTTATCTACATTTTTCAGAAACTGTGCTAGACATTGAGTCTCATCTCAGCAAAAATGCGGCTAACCTTTTCAGTGATATGGTATCTGAGACATCTGATCTCCTGGAAACAAAAGAAGTTGTTGAATTGGTACAATCTTGTGTAAGTGCTGGTTTAGGACATATAATGGACAGGTTGGCAAATCACTTTCCAGTGGAAAATTTATTTTGTGACATAAATCAATTGAGTGCATCAGGCATTGTGCAAAAGGAAGCCCAGCAGAAACCAACCATTCCATTGGCCAAGCTGATTCCAATCATCAACAAGGTGGCCTTTGAGGAGGGCACTCCCTGGGTAAAACTTTTATTGGAAATGGGGAACCTCAAGGATTTTGGTGCAAATGTTTATGAAGCTTTCACTCATTGACAGCTAAGTGTTGACTTTTTTTTGGCCTATGGAGCAATGAGTCATGTTGGTGACATGAGGAGTCCCTCACAATGTACCTGAGTTTCCGGTTAAAGTAGGAGAAAAAGGGATGGGACGTTTGAGTGAAATGTATTGTCAGATTTAGGACTTTGAAGGATAAAGAAATAAAATAGGTTTTGCTGACCTGCCTTGAAGTTGCCTTTATCTGTGGTATGTTTATCTTATTCCAGGGGAAACTTGAAAATTACTATGGAAATGGCTGGAATATTTTGCTCGTAATGAAGCAATGAATGAAAGACTTTAAGGTGGAAACTATAACTATGCTTACTTTTTCAATAGATGTTTCCAGGAATGACTTGATTATCAATTCTGCACAAAATGTTAAATATTGCTCTTTCTTTGGCTTTCCTTAAGTTTTCGTGAGTTCATTAGCTTTTGCAAAGCTTGGGCTAAATCGGGTTGTGCAGAGAACTGATACATAACTCCCTCATAATTTACTTTGGAAAATTATTCCAATGTAAATCATTTTGTTCATTGCATGTTTTCTCATTCGTGAAAAGATACTTCATTGGTCATTAAAAATATTTATTGAAACAAAAACCTAGGATTACATTTTGGGTAAAATTCCATATCTTTGCCCAGGCTTCATTTAAGTTCCACTTCACTGCTTGTGGGATCCAAGGCATTATGCTGCTTTACTGTGGGCTGTTAGGCTTGCATATGGGATTCAGAAGCTTAAAACCAGTCTCCTGCACCAGTTTGAGGTCTCTTTTTTCATTGGAATTATTTGTCCTAGTGTTTTATGATTTCTTCCTGGTGTTGATTGTAATTTTGGTTTTATGTTGTCATAAGTTTAGTTACTGCAGTTGATGATGGTATAATTCTGTAGGTAGAGTGTAGGGAAGGGATGATGAAAAATCTTTTAACCTTTCATAACTGGAGTATCTTATACTGCCTCTCATATTGCGTGATACATAAAACATCCATTATCTCCACCTTTTTTGTTTTCAGAGAAATCATTCCTTCATGCTGTATTCATGAAGAGACAACTGTACTGCCAGTATATTTGGCTAATAAACTGGATGGGTGATAAGCTCCATTTTATTTTGTTTTATTTCAACTTCTTTAAATTAAAGGAAATGCTGAATATGAACCAAATATTTACTCAAATAATCTTAAAAGATACAAAGGTATTGGCTAAGTTCCACTGAAAAAAAAGTAGGTAGCTTTCATAGATACATTCCATGGCTGCCATTACTTCATGGAGGGTATTTTAACTTATCATTTCCGGATTGAAAATTCAAGTTAATAATACTAGCTACAACTTAGTCACCACTATCATACTGGAGCTCTATGAGAAGGAATGTATAACCAGGCCGGCTCTAGGTTTATTGGCGCCCTAGGCAAAAACAAATTGTGCACCCTCATTAAGGCGCCTTCCGGAGGGTCTGGGGGGTATGGAATTTCGGAAAAATGTTTTTGTTAATAATTGGTATTACAAAGAATTTTATTTTTATAACCTTTGATTAATGACTGGGATATGTAAACAAAACGAATGTCAACTTTACATAAAATACATATACTTTAATGTCCACAATGTATTATGTAGTTGAAAAAGTAGTTCTGACAATGGCTTTGCATTTTGTCTTTTGTTTTGACGACTTATAGGTTAATAATTATAAATCTAAATTAGTATTAGAAAAGCTACATAACACAGTTTTATATTAGGTAATTATTATTATAGATAAATATTAGGTAAATAGGTCTACAGCATTATGTACAGTCCACTCAATAACGAACAGAAACTCACAGTTACGTTACAGATAGTTTTTCTGTTTTTATAGCACTTAAAAAATACACAGAGTGGTTGATGTTAGATTATTGCTTTCTTAACTACGGTCTCAAAGTCACTTTGAAAATCTGATTAACAGTATTTATACTCCTAATGGTACTTTCCTTGCTTTCTGCTTAACAAATTCTTGTATGAGGGCTTCCAAGTCTGTCTTGCTATCTCGCTTTCAATAGAAATTGTCGCCAGACCCACAAGTCTCTCCTGGCACATTGTACTACGCAGATAGGATTTAATTAGCTTTGAAATTTAATTAGTTTTGAAAAACTAATATTTTGTAATGACAACTTAAATAAAATAAAATACCCTTCACCTTTCATTACCTAGTAATTCCTCTGGCGAAGCAAGTAGGGTGCCGAAGTTCTAAACTTTTATTTAATGGTTTTTAATCCCCAAATAAATAAAATAATCTTCAATTATCCGCCCCCCAAAATTTTGCGCCCTAGGCGGCTGCCTAGGTTGCCTATATGGACGAGCCGGCCCTGTAACTAAATGTTGGGGAATTATTTTGAAACTTCTTAGACCAATTTACTTTACATTCTTTTTAGGAATCTCCGTAGAAAGATAAGGGAAATATTAAAGAATTACCAAAGAAGACAATGAAAGATTAATTATGAAGTGATTGAAATCATACAATTAATATGATATTATCCTAAGCAGAATAGTGGAAATTTCTGAGAAAATTGGTTAATGAGATACTTTTTTAACCAGTAGGCAGAAGAAACCACTCATCAAAATGATGGCAAATCATAATTAATGATCAATGACAGACCTTGTACTCTACCACAATGGGACTTAATGTGTGCAAGGTATTTCATCACACTGGCATTCATAATCATATGCTAAGTGTATTGGCTAAGACTACCGTATGCATAGTATTTGGGGGAATATGGTGATGAGAGCTGGTTTCCTATCCAGATGACCTGGGTTAGAATCCTGGTGGTGGCAGAGATTTTTCATTTGAATCCCAACCTCTTGAGTATTTTAGGGAGAGTACTTCAAGCACAGTGTTCCATTTATTGGATGAGACTTGATGTAGTTACCTCAGTTATTGGTTACCCTCCTCAAATAACTAACATAATGGGTGATGGCGAGAAGAGGTCTGATGGGGCAAAGGATGGGAGAGACTAAGAATAGAGGGGGAAAAGGTTGGGACAGATGTCAAGAGCTAGTAAATAAAACCAAAGTGTGTGGGTTACAGTCATTCACCCGAAGTCAGAAGCATTAGAGACGTGGTGAGTATTTATAATAATGGTCAGGATAGGTGGTGTGGCTGGTGAGGAGAGATAATCAAACAAGTAATCATCAGATCTTGATTAAGTGAAAATGTTTGCATAATTTTCTATTTTTAGACCTTGTTTCCATCATTGCTGTGATTTTAATGTGGAGTCTGGTGTGCCCTCTCTACAGCAGGAGCCTTGTGAAATCAGAAGGCTTCCAAAATGTCTTCCAATATATGTAAGTTTCATGCCCCAATATTTTTGTTCGTGGTCCTTGACCATTCTATCCAATGTTTGCCCTAAGCCCTGTCGTCTCACATTCCAGCTGGTTCACTCCTAATTGTTCACACTCATCTGTTTTTCCCATAGCAAATGACTCAGTTACCATGGGTAGTAATGGGCTATTTTGAGGTGTGAGGGTGAAGAGTTGGCCCATTGTACTGAAAACCTTTTATGAACAGAATGAACCTCTAAGATTTTGGAGTAATAACAAAACACTATGACATTGTGTGCTTTCTTTTCATTTGAGGTCTGTTACTTACATCTACTTAAATAAAATTGTGCAAGAGTTTTTAGTCTCTCATTCATGAATATTGACCACTTCCACCTGTAATATTCTGAAGCAGTAGCATTAATTTACAAATTCTCAGTTGTGTTTGCTGCTATGCTAAATCACATGAGGTTGCACAATTGGTTGGAAGTGTAAGACATAATCAGTGATGACAAGGACAACAATGGCATCAGCAACTATTCGAAAATATATTTAAATCTAACAATGTCTAATTAATACAAAAAGGTCATCCCATGAGCTGCTTAAATGTAGCTATATCTTTTTAGAAACTCGGAAGCAGGAGGATGAATTTCACACTTTTTTCTAGCACAGATCAAAGCAGATGATGAAACTTTTCAGGGCAGAAACTTTTAGGATTAGGTTATCTGCAATTTCCTTAGGGACTGTCCATAATCCACGTAGACAAAAGTAGGCCACTTTTTGACCCCTCCACCCAAAAATTGTGGACACTCATAGACTTCATCTGGACTTTTCTTTTTTTTGCAGAAAACGCTGTGAAAAGGGTTATTAATTGATTAACCGGGAAGCCAGGTCATGCCATGCTCAGCCAGCACTGAGCATGCAGCAAGGGCCAACAACACAACGTCCTTGCAACCGTTTGCAACACTGAGTATGCCATGGCAACGTCACTCCCGCCGTATAGTGTTGAACAATGTCTATGTGGACATCCCTCCAACCCCTCCACCCTTCAACGTGGACCTTCATTGACAACCCTCATACCCCCCCACCCCTGTTTGGTGTTTACGTGGATTATGGACCGCCCCTTATTAATGTCTATGAAGAGTCTAGTTAACCGCTGCTTGTTTTGACACCTTGCAATCATAAGGAGCCTGCTTCTGAACAAAATTATAATCTTAATCAAGAATAGATAACTTTAATAATGTTAAATAAAATAGGATTTTGTTGTCATGATCATGATGATGGCTGGCTTATAAAAATACTAGCAGAGCCAGCTTCACAGCATATGATACAAATTAAATATACCAATAGATGCATATAAGAACCAGAAGAATATAAATTTTGGCATCCCTTTTCAGGACCTATTTCTGATATCTTGATGCTGGGCAGCAAATTTGCCTGCAATCATGTTGTTAAACGCTCCGCTCTCATATTAATAATAATATAATAAAATAATAAAAACTTAATATTACTTTCCCACAAATATGAATAGGTAAGGCATGAATTAATATTATCCACACAAGTTTCTTTAGCTATGACCTGTGGTGTATGTCTGAAACCTTCACCCACTAAGACAACCAAACCCTCCATATGCCTGTCATCATCCCATAAGTTTTAAATCCTACTCCAATTCCAATGCTCTTCTAATGGGAGTGAAAGGTGAGAAATCTGGGATAAAATTACTATTTGATTTTTATTTTGTTAATAATCATGGAGGGTCCAATTTTTGGTCCTTGAGACTCTACAGCTTTCATAAAATGGTTTCCTTCTTTCTTACTATCATGTTCCTGCACACCAAATTTCTAAATAAACAGCTCAATACTTCATTCAGAGGTTAAATGAAAAGCAGGAATTCGTGGACTTAGAGCTCATTTGAACACCAACCAACCTATACGAGCTCAAGGACTGCATTAAGGTTCAATACATGTAGTGCAGTAGTGTCCAGCAGTGGGTAAAATTCTATTAAAATGATGTGTGTTCTACTTGACGATTTTAGAAAACTGCAACGTAAGGTCAAGGAATTTTTGCGGCCGATTCTTCGTTTGCAGTAAAAAGCGCGCGGGCTTTTTCCTGAAAAAGTAATCGATATGCAGTGTTTATGGTGGTAATGACCGCATAGTTCTTCGTTGGCGGACAATTATTGTCCGAGGCAGAAAAAAACAATTACGACATGACGGCCTACGGCTAACCAGTGGTGCGGGGATCCACTTTGGGGAGGGAGAGTTCAAACGGAGTTCGCGGGAATTAGGGAGTCTTAGGAGGAGGGGGAAGTGGAGGGGATGGGAAATTGTGGGGGTGAAGAGAGTTGAGGAGGTTTTCGCGGTATTTTCTGGGGCAGGGGATTTTCCGAAAAGGCGGGCTACGCTGGGAGGTGGGGTGGTTCACGTGCGGGGTCGTTTCACGAGTTCCGCAAGGGACGAAGAGAATCCACGGAAAAGGGGATCACGCGGGAGGGAGTGGGGGAATTACGAGGGGGTGGGAGGATTCACGTGGATGGTTCGTGGAAGGGGGATTTGCGAGTGTCTTTCTGCCCAAAGTCCGATGGGAGATTTTGAATGGAAGATCTCTCCAGACATTGCTCTAGGTGACTTTCATCTGCTATACTTTGGGAGCGTAAACGTAATCTCGGCGTCAGCGAGAAATAGGTGGAGAGTAACTGAATAACGAAACTGTGACTAATTAACTGATGTGAGTAAAAAAAATAGAAGAATTGGTGGTAAATTGTTATTTAGTGGGAATTAAAAAAACAATCTGTTACCCAAGTACCAGAAATGTTAAGAATGGAATGGAAATTTTGAAGACAACTAGTGTAGAAAGAAAAATATATATTTTATTTTACAACTTTTTTTTATTTTCCCTGAGTAAAGGGTACATATTTATTACTACCATTCGTATTAGGATGGCTCCATATCTCAGTGCATCGAGATAAAAATGCAGGCGCCCGCGAGAACTAAATGCCTGGTAAGACTTCGATTTTCCCTCCTATGGAAATCCATTTATACATTCAGACTGTTATCTCCAGTTTGTCTCTCCTTGTCTTCTCGTATCAGCATAGTATTACACTATCAATGCGTTCTCTTTCGTATCTCGGTGTTTCCTTTTTCATTTTCTTCTCTCATGAATCTAACTGATTATCTCAGCCGAAATCGAAGGTTTTATCACTCTTGTCGTGGAAATAATTCCCAACATACCACCTATAGGTCTCCTTTGGTATCAGACCTCGAGTCTGCAGGGGTTGTCCGATCAAGTTTTGGCACCAAGATCAAGTACCATGGGATTCCTTCCTCTTTTACCCCGTTAAAACTTTAGAATTTTTCCATCGCACCAAGAAACATTCTTGGATTTCTGTTTCATTTCAACTAATTGTAAGTTGTCCAAATCTACATCTAATCAGTCACTGCCATCCAGTCTCATTTCACGTTAAGGGGTTTCTTTTCCGAAAATTCATTTAATACTTCCTCTACCTATGTAATCATGTAACTTTCCACTTCTTAATCTTTATCATTACCAGTAGATTTGATGCATATGCCTTGACCTCTACAAGCCGTTATCTTATCAATCACTAATTCGAAATTAGCTCGAAAAGGTCTCATGCAATTAAATTAATATTATAAAGAAAAGGCACAAAATCTGCAGGGTGCCGTCAAACAACTCAAATATGCCCTCTTACCCTCAAACAACCAGGTGTTTTCAAGAAAGCATTTATAGTCCCGTCGTGCCACTAACAATGACCAGGCGCACGTAGCACGAAAAACATCAGATGCAGAAATTCAAGTCAGTAATCCATTTTCGCGCAATTAGAGTGATACTAACTAAAGCCATAAATTGTTAATAAATGCAATGACGTCGGCGTACCTCAAAAATATTGCGAGGGATGATTCTATTGATAATATGATAGTAGGCTTAATTCTATTTCGGCCACTTTACGAGATATCCTTTTCAAATCACCACTGGCTTCAACACCAGAGACCCACTGACTTTAATCATCTCCCTTCCTTCATTCACCATTGTATCTCTCTATCCCTTTTAAATGACATTAATGCTTTTATTTATACTTGCTTCCAGTTAATAATGGACCTGATATTATTAAGTATATTTTTGGCGCACTCATCTACCTAGTCCCATTTTCTGAGCTAGTCAAGCGTTAATAATAAAAAAAGGTAAAAACCATAATCTTTTAAGTATGTAAGAAAATTCTAATGAAATATTGAATGAAGCTACATTTGATTTTTATAAGTTGCACCAAATGGTGATTCTTTAGGTCCGAGAAATCATGTTTTTTTCACCTCAAAATCTCGAAATATATCGACCATAAAGGATGAGCAAAATCCATAACTTTTTCAGTTCAATCAAAAATTCATTCATGAGGGTTGTGACAAGACGTTTTGGCGTATATATCGGTCTTTGGTGTACACTCAATCAGCATTTTGAATAGAATAATGACATTCTTCTTAAAGCAGAAAAAATTGAATTAGCAAAAGGCCCATTAATAAGCTCATGAGCATAAACTACACTGTTTATACTTTCCAATGTCACATATTTTGCCTCAGTGCTAAGTACTTTTAATAAAGCAGCGGAAACTCATAGAAGAAAGCAAAATATGACGTGTTTGAGGCGTTCTTTCGGAGTGTATTTTCCTGAACATCAGGGGCATTTTTTTAACTTGATCCCGTATGTGTAAATTTTGAGGAGCAAAGCTCGGAACTACCCAAATATTTCCCTAATCGAAGATATTTAAGATAAGGATAATAATTTAAGATAACGATCATTTATAAACTAAAAATGGAATAACTACCACTGTCGGTTTACGTCAAGCTGACACAACAATATCCGCGACTCACTCTAAAATAAGATCCTCCCTTTACCATACATCACAATTATTTAAAGATTCACTTTCCTTGAAATTTCATTAGATAAATTTTAGCTTACGAGTTTTCAGAGCTGAAAACGAACTTTCATGCCAGTTTGAAATCCCTGAACTGAAAGCGTTAACACATAACTGTGCGGGTGGCATAAACATAGGGCGCGAGGAAAATTTCATCATATGAGTAACTGGTGCATTAAGTGAAGGGTATGATACATATGCTGTAATTACCATCCTCAAGCAGTTGATTTCGTCACCCGTCGCTCAAATAAGTAAAACGCGCCACGCTAAATTCATCTTTGGACCCATTATCATTTGGGAGGTGGGTGAATCCCATTCCAAGCTGAAGTTGCATTAATGTTGTAAATTGACTTTGTTAATTTTTTGGCCAAAAGATACGCATAATTACCTGATTTTATCTGATATATGACATCACTACATCGTCTGATCAGCTAATGCATTGCCTCGTCCTTCAATCTTTCCACAAGTAGAATGGCTAAAGTAGAATCCGCGAAAGTTTAAAATAGGAGAATGTAGGGAAAATGCGATTGGTTGAGGATGAAATAACAAGAATTCCTTGCAAACTTTACCGTGAAAACTGCAGGAGGGTAAATTTTCTACTTAAGCAGAGGGGTGAAGTATTGGAGAGACGTTTTTAGCTGTCGTTTCGGACCATTCACTCCGTGTTTTTGTACAAGGAAGTATCGCTATATTATAGTTTCCGACACATTGAGAAAAAGCACATAACGCATGTATTTTATCTTATGAAGGCGAGCAAATATTAACCATTTACCAGATTTCTTTGGCAGCAATTTGAGACTACATCAAAGATGTACCTGTTTACTCATTTTCCATAGAAAAATACAAACATCAAAGGTCACAACTTAACCTGAACAGGTTTAAATTGAAAACCATTTGCCATAATTTCAATTGCACGCAGAGTTGGCCTGAGCTCACCTCTAATACTCCTCTCTGTTACATATCACCCACGTAAAACATAATCACTCTCTTCTACTCGTGTATTTGGGAACACTAATGAGTTAATGACGTAATCCCCGAATGTGTCACTTCATTTATGGGTTATTCAATAGATATTCGATTGCTTGGGAGAAAAAAAACAAATCATTAAAACCAGCTGGTATGCTTGGGGAATTGTTCGCCATATTTATATCTACTATTGCAAAATTGAAAAGGCTCATGAAAATATGAAAATTGTTCGTATTTTTTCATTTACTGCATTCAATGTCATGTCTTTCTGGTATAAGAATGTTGAATATTTAGGATTTCCTGCAATGGAGCAAATTCGCAGGAGAAACTCATTTATTGTCATGTTCGGATCGGAGAGTGAACCACGTTTTGCTATGCAAACAATTGGGCAGAGAAGTGACCACTTCAATATTATGCCTCTCTTCACACGATAAGCCAATCGCTTAATTTCAAAATCTTCCCGGTGAACTCACTTATGCCATTTAATCAACTCTACATAAAATGTAGAACCGCACAGTAAAACTCAGATCAAGTTTTGACACGCGAAATAGGTTGAAACCGTGGAGCAGTAACTTCCCGTGTTCTGCAGGTGCATGGACGGTCGCTGGCGAAAGAAACTGTGCTACAATAACATCATTATCCTCATTATCGTCTTAGTATTAAAATGATATGCGACCATCCGTTTCACTACTTAAAACATGCATAAGCTGCGCAAGGGAAAAAATTGTTAGGTCCAAGTATCGACCAAAGACCCAGCCAAAACAACGAACGGAAATATTATGCTAAGAAAAATATTGTTTCTGAGCTTTTTCGGTGCAAACAAAACTTTGAAAATGAAAGCATTAAAACCCTCTGTGAATGGAATAAAATAGGGGATCGACTGGAAATTTCAGATTTTTTACGGCAAATTCTGTTTAAATCATTTAACATTCGATAGGGGCCTGCTCCAGTATCGCATTTAACAATTATTACCATCGCAACTTTTTTTAATGATTAGGTTGGTAGCAAATAAAAATTGGAACATAAAGAAAATAGAAACAATTATATTTAATGATACTGCAACGTTAGAAATGATTAGACGAATTTGATGATCGGAGCATTTTCATGAGTGGTCTTCATTTTCACCACCCACATTTGAAACTATTTTATATTTTTGTCTTGTATGGAATCAGTCTTCCAAGGATAGGGTGATATTTTTCCTTTCCTAAGGTATTAATCCCTAGATTCCTGGCATGACTAAAATACTGATTTTCAAACGAAGATTTTTAATTAATGCATCTTCATTCAACCTTGGAAAATTCGTAACTACGATATCGGAGTAGGTTGACGAGTCTATCGTGGGCTTTCCCGTAATTCCAATCCGAAGAGATCCAATGACGCCGGACTGGAAGCCTTAAGTAGTGTGCAAGTAGCAGGAAGTAGTGGGTGCAACTCCTGTTGGAGCATGGATGTTAGACCTGTCTTTAGTGGTGTAATAAGGTAATATTTGTGATGTTACATACACAAATGGCGCACTGACAACCTAAGTCCACCTATAATACTGTTCCCTGTTCAATATCACCCATGTAACCATTATTACCCCTTACTACTCGGGTATTTGGGAAAACTATCAAGCTCGTAATCGCAACCATGTCAAACCCATTAAAGTTACAAACATCAGTAATGGTAATATTTTTCCTGGATAGACACTTGCGAAAGAAGTTTCACCATGATAATAATCTTTTATAAATGCCATACTGCACTCCTTTCAAAGAGAGATGATTGTTCAGTAGGTATCTAATATAAGAATAGTGGACGGCATTACACGCACGACAAAACTGAAAACAGCGTTCCCTGCGATCTTCCTCCATCATCAGATTACGCTCTGCGTATTCAAGAAAGGCTTATGAAAAGGATAAATATGTTGCGACAGCCGCTTCGAGACAATGCGTATCAAAAGGGATAAAATCCTACGCTATCGCAGAAACAATGAAACCGTTTTATTCTCAATTTGTTGCTGTAGGAACGCTTAATTTCAAAATGCGGAGGGTCTACATCTATATACTACCCTGCGAGCCGCCGCATGGGCGTGTGGGAGGGGGTGTTTGGACACCAGCCGTGTAAAGATGTAAGGAATAAGGTTTTGCGAGGTGAAGTGGTGAAGTCTATTAGGGAAAAGTACTTATTGGAGCTCAGTGTTTATTTTGGCCATTTATTGTGCGCGGAAAGAATGAGTTTTTGTACCAATCCGCTCGGCAATGTATCTCTCCTATTTTTTCGCTTCTGTCAGACTTGGAGATGTAGTGTGTCGACACGATAATATTCCCTGTGTCGCTCTGAAACACACTAGTTCAAAATTTCTCAAGGAAACGAAGCCTAGCGTGTAGCCTCCGAGTCTCTAGGGGCTACCACCTTAATCCCTGTAAAAACTGTGAAACACTATATGTGCGCTCGTAGCATTTTTTAACAAAGCGCGCAGCTTTCCTTTGCATTTTACTATTTTTTGTTAAATCTTTGTGTCCATGGTCCCAAATGCTCGCAGCGTATTCGAAGCACCAGAGTGAAGTAGCTCTTCTCTTTCACTTTTTCATCCGAGGACCTTCCTTTTATACGCATATCAAATCCTACATAGTTTCTTGAATACTGTACCGCATATGTTTCGTCTGTTCCCCACGATACATCTGAAGTTAAGGTATTTACAAGATATTCAACTTTTTCTGAAGATTTTGTGTAGTCCACCTACAATGTAGATATGTCACTTTCGCAAGAAGTGAACAGTGGTGCATTTCCCAATATTTAATTATCTAGCTCCCACCCCTACTCCTGGCACCACGAATGAATGTTGCTCAGGTCCGATTACAGAACATCTTAGTCCGCGTCTTCGCTTATTTCACGGTAGATGAACTTATCGTCAATAAATAACATTAGTTTACTGCTATCAAGTTACTCCAACTATATCAGATCTAATACCATCAATAACTACTTTTTGTTTTCGATCACTGAGGAAGTCCCTCATTTAATTCACTATTTTTTTATTAACCCCGCATGATTGCAATATTTATGTGACTTCTTTGTGACGAACCTTGTCAAATGCTTTCTAGAAGTCAAGGAATACCGCGTCGACTTGCTTTTTCCATTCACCTGATTTTAGGATGTCATGAAGGTAGAGCGCAAGCTGTGTTTCACAGTACCTACCCTTACGGAAACCGTACTGACTGCAATATAAGAAGTATCGATTATCTGGGAAGGTCATGATATTGATAAAAACGTGTGCGATAGTCTTGCAAAAAAGCAATGTTAACGATATAGGCCGGTAATTTCCTGTGTCATGTCTGTTTCATTTTTTTAAATATTGGTGTGACTTCAGTAATTTCCAGTCTTGGGGTACATTTCCTTCGGATAGTGATTAGCTTAATATGATTTCAGCAGGTGATCAGCAGGTTTCATCCGCCGACGAGAGCGAGCGAACAAGTGAAATTCACGATGAAAAAATTATTGGACCGAGCCTAAATCGAGTTTAAAACCAAGATTCCACGAATTCGTGCTGGGATCTTCTGGGGCAATGAAGGTACCCAAGCATTCCCCTCTGTTTAAATTCCTTAAAAACCGTAGAGGAGCTGAATAACCTTAGTAATCGTAGCACTTTATTTGAAAATCCTAATTCTACTACCATGCTATTCCATGAGCTCGCGACCACGCGAATTTATTATTTTTGTCAGTTTCGATTTCGCGCTAAAATCCATGATTTTTTTCGGTCGTTTCAAATATTTTAGAATCTAAACCATAATAGTAGGTGGCATTTTTTTTCAAAACGCTAAAAAAAACATATCCTCCTGACATTATAAATCGGCAACAGCGATTTAAAGTCATTTTTCGGCGAGGAACGTGTTCACAAAGAAGACAGAAAGGGAGGGAGAGATGGAGGACACTGCAAGACGAATGGAAAGAGAGAGAGAGAAACGAAAAGAGCGAAGTAAAAAGAGGAAAAAAAGGCAATCTTCCTCCTCCCCTCGTCACTCCCTCTAACGCCGCCACTCGCTCTCCTCCTCGGACTTTGATACGATTAAAATGCCCTCGTAGCGCTCTTCATTCCGCCCCCGCCGCCACTTCTTCCCCCCCTTCTCCTTAGCGGCGAAACCCCCGCCCCGCCCCCTTGTGAGAGCGCCGCGCCCCTCCCCTTCGCCCCGCGGTGGACGATCTCACACACAGTTTCCACGTCGCGCCACGAGGAGCGGGCATCGGGCGAGAGCGGGCGCAAGAGAGGCGTGTTCGCGAGTAGGGAAGCAGCGCGACGCATTCGGGGACGGTTCTGCGCGCCAAGGAGGACGTGGGGACATCTCCGGAAGCGGGTGAGTTGAGTCGTCAAGCGCAGAAGGACTCGCGGCCGACGAAATCCACGCGACCCCGCCTCGCTCATCGAATCCCATTGATCGCCGGTTGGCTGGTTATTTGGGGGAAGGCGGCGAAAACAAATTGAGTCAATTTGCGCCATGAGGATCGGTGAGCGGAATTAGCTAAGTGGGGACTAATGCCCAAAAGATCTTCGGAGAAAGAAGGGAGGGAATACCGACGTCGGCATTACCCTCCCCTGAACTACAGGTGCCAAGGGATCCACAGTTTTAACATCCCATCCGACGAACAGACAAAACTACTCTCTAAGAGCTATCTGTATAGCATTCATATGAAGATCGAAATGTTACTGCAATAAATTCCTGTAATGACAAGATTCAAACCCAGGTCCTCGGGATGGGAAACGAATATATATTTTATCCACCACACAAAATATTTCACGGGTTTCCTTAAGTATGTATATTGAATACAGGCGTCTGTCGACACATGACAGCGGAGTCTACCAAGATACGACCAGATGCTACTGAAGATAAAATTGTTTTAAGTGCAGATTCACGACGAAAATTTTACTATCATTTGGGGTTTTGAGATTATTTTCCATGGAAAAAAAGGTGGCTGGGTTGTTAGGGAAAGGACTACATAGGGACTGAAAGAATAGAGGACTGAGAAGCGCAGTCAGTATTAGCCCACTCTTCATGAGAGGACGAAGGACACGAGTTAAACGTTCTCCACTTCACACCCTTTTGGGAATCGCAATTCCACTGAGCCAATCTCCACCTCTGCCGGGATTGGAAATCCTCGGTCTTTTCAGGATGAGTAGCCGGTACCCCGGCAAGAAACACCGACCTGATCCCCACCACCTATCGCGTCCGGTGTTTCGCCGTCGCCCGAGGGAGCAATCTTTTTTCGGCGATGAGTTTAGCTCCCGCAGTGCGGCGATCCAATCCTGGGGAGAGGGCGGGTGTATACGACTCACGGTAAGAGGACGACTCTGCGAACCGAGTAACGCGTTTCTAATACGGTGCGAGGTCGTGGGGAACGGGGTCACGGCCGATGTCACACCGCAATCCGTGGGATGGAGAGCAACAAAGGATTTAGAACATGAGTTCCATAGCCGTGCTCTTTACTCTGTGGAAACAAAAATTAATCGGGTACCTGAGAATCACGCATGTGCGTTAAAACTAGTCAATTCTGACATAAATCTAATGGTGGTGATTGTGGAGATTTACGTCATTTTCTGAAATATCAAACAATGTTTTAAGAGCCTTTTTGAAGATTCATCAGCGACGCCGGTCGTCCTCCAAGGCGTTGAAGGATTACAGTCCTCTTTTAGCTAATTTAAATAATTTAATAAAAGTGTCATTCTTAATTTATGATGATAGTGAAGAAGTAGGGGTGATGTAGTAAGAAACTTTCCTCACAAAGCTACCTACTCATAGAAGCCTCAAGTGCAACGTCTAGCCAGCCCCTTAAAGGATGAATAACCGACGAAACAAGGAAAGCAGGGCAACGCGAAGCCTATCTGGCAACGTAAGTGCTGACGATAAGCACAATTTCCCAGGCGAATAGCGGATACCTTTGTTTCCGGAAGTTAACGTTGCCGGAGGAAATGGCCCGGGATCAAGAGAGTGACAAAGTATAAATACAGATAGCATTTAAAAATGTCATTCGAGCGTCTGTATTAACATTTCTTTGCCAAACAAACTGCATGTATTGTCTACTTCAAGAAGAAGCTATGTGAACGTGTGGTGGATCTGAAAGTGAAAAAATTAAGGGTATGCGTGATGAATTCACTAAAATATCAAGTATATACTACAATCTGGCAAATTAAATGTAAGCGCATCTCTTGTTGAGATGCAGTTATAAAGTGAAAGAGTGGCTTAAAGAAATAGAGGGGTAAGGGGTTTCTCCCTCACGCTAAACTCATCGGCAGCTACAGGACAATGGCTTACTTTCACGCACATGTTTCATTTCCTTCAAAAACAGTAAGTAATCAGCCACCACGACTGAGGTCCAAGCGCGATACCTGATATAGTACGCAATGTGTTTTCAGTTTCAGGTATTTATACTAGATTTTCAATCATTTGTTATTTTGTAGTCTGCTTTTCATGACATATTCTCGCATATAGCAAGTTCGAAGAAAATCCATTGGTATCAACTGCATACGTCCTCATTCTGTGTTCATTGCACTCAGCATTACCATTTTCTGCATAAAGTAGATGGACCGAGGGCCATTTGGTAGTCCCGAACATTTTCTCTACATTTACATTCTTACGAAATAAATGCGTACATATGTACGCGTAAAATGTCAATTCTTGAAATGGTTACGAGCGTAGAAGACTCGTATGAGCCAAAACCTTCGTAGAACCATGTAAAAAACAGGGTTTCAAACTATAAATATGGTCGATAACTTCAGCGATTACCAATGAGTGATGGGAAAATTAATGTGAGAGAATAATGAGGTGTGGAACAATACGATGAGGTAAATACACTGACAGATCCCATACATCATGTACGTGGATACGTGTATATCGCGTACATTAATGTAAGTAGAAACCGTAAGGAGCATTCCTCATCCACAATGGGTTTCTCATGATCCAATCAGCCCCTTGTCATCGTGAGACAATCCTCAACGAATTTATTCTCACCGGAATACAGTAAGCACACAAAAGTGTCCTGCTCTAAAACTTTATAGAAGGGCAGCGAAACTTCGATATGCCAGGGAAAGAATAAGAGCAAACTGCACGCATTCGTGTGTAATGAGAAGTGTTTGCGGTAAAAGGAGGAGAGGTAGAGTTAGGAATGTGTGGGTCATGAAAGGACTTGCAATGGATACTTCAGTGATGGACACATGTGAAAAGGGTGCGCTTAATTCGTTTGAGCATGTCCAGAAAATGTATGATAGACGAAGAACGAAGCGCATTTATGACTGATGAGTGAATGGTGTGAGATGAAGGGGTACACCGCAAAAGTCATGGGTGAATGTGGACGAGGGCAGTCTCATAAGTAGGATCAAGTCTTTAGTACAGGAGGGAGGTTAGCGGCAGTTTGCAAGTGCAATTAAAGCAAAATAGGTCGGAAAACTGTCGAGACAGAGCCAATTTCACTGGCATATTACCATATTACCTATAATTGAGATCTTTTGACAGTGCCTACCCCGAAAGGAAACGACTTGATGGGAATGTATGCACGAAAATACGATATTAACACTAATTTACACGAACCAAGTTTAGAAGGAAACAGCAATGAGCTCACCTTAAATGAATAGCGAATGATGAAAAGAAAAACTACGCATTATTTGGAATTGCATGAAAAGAACGAGTACATTTGACACTGTTTGGGCATCACTTAAATATGCTGCACCACCAACAATAGCTTACAGACATCTAAAAATAAGGAATACATTCCCATTGACAAGGGGTATAAATCAAAATAAAAGAAAGATTATTAATACAGTAAGCAGGAATCTACTATACGGCTTTTAACGTTTGCAATGGAAAAATCCACCACCATTAGTTTTCCTCAAAAAATTTCAATTTCCTCTTCTGGAGACAAATTTAGGAGTATGGAGCCTGAGAATATCGCAAAATTTACGGCGAACACCGTAAATCATCGATTCTGGAACTTGAAAAATGGAGCAAAAATTCTAAAGTAATGACTTTGACAACTTTGAAGGTCAGGTCACAATCAAGATAATAAGATAAATTTAATTCCGAGCTCACAACTGGCTCTGCTTTTTCATTTATGGTCCAAGAACTGTAATCCCGCGAAAAATACTATGTATGTCCAACTAATTCCAGGCATTACGCGCCGTTCGGGTTGATGACTAGATGAGATAACTCGTTCAAAATTGGAATAGGCCAATCTCGTGCCCACCAAAGAAGCAGCAATTTTCCGCCGTCGCTGTTAAATCCTCTGTTTCACTTTTTCTAATATAAAGAAATAAACTAATTCTATTTTATCTACCTCTAGAAAGCTAATACGATCGAGAATGTTCGTTCAGTAGTGCATTGTTGAGAAACTACAAGTACCTACTTCCACGGTTATCAAAGAAATTAATTTAAGAAAATTAAAAATCGTCTTGATAGTTAGAATTGACGGTACTAAAAGAGTATATTTTTGTCTATGCCCTTCCCACCTTTCTTTCAATCTTAACCTAGATGATGTAGATATGTCCGCGATATGCATATTCCAGTGCCAGATTGCTAGTGAAAGAAGGATCTTAAAGTCCAATGGCTACTGGAAGAAATAAAAATGATCTCTATACTATCTCTATCTCGTGAAAATTCCTCAATTAATATGAGTCCTTGTCAGTTTTCAAATAATTGTTACGCTCTTTTTAAAAAATCACGAAATATTTCATTACGACGTCCATATCATTACATCCCATGTTCATATATATATATAGGATGGTTTGCAGGACTAACGGCGAATTAGACGTCAGTGTTTCATATCAATTACATCATTGCTCCCTTACAGAGCGAAAATAGTATAAAGGTCGTCGTCAAACAGACCTAATGGTATGCGAATATTGATGAAATATTCTCGAAAAAATTAACCTCACATGACTCGTACTTAAACAAAATACTGCTCACCAAAACACAGAAGTCAAGACCAATTTAACGTAACACCCACTCAGACTCAAAATCCTAATAGCCCATATAAGTTATATCGACTTTATAATTATTTACGACTTAATTTGCACACATAGTTATTGACTCTAATTAATATATACTTCACCCTTATTGGGTTTTGTTGGGAGTCAGAAAATGAACGTAAAAGTTAGTATTTTTAAAATTAAAAAAAATATTTTGAGTTTTCTAGATACATTTCAGGATTGGTCAAATTTATTTTGTTATAATCGTTACAATTGCAAAGACTCCTACTGTTTATGTAAGAATTAAAATAATTCCGATGACAACTTCCACTCATAGAAAACCATTGTCGACACCAAACTTGGAAAGGTGTTTATCCACCGGGTACAATAAAATGAAAAAAAATATATTACCAAAGGCTAAACAACAAGCTCTCCTGTTATTTTCCTATTAATCAGTGAATGAAGCTGGAAATATGCTCGAATAAATTTGTAAGCCACTTATTCAGATCTATCATCTCAATTGTGGCAATAAATCAAAGACGTTGTCCAGAAGACGAACTACATCAGAGCTATTCCTACAGAAGATACTAAAATAGGTACTACAGCTACCACTGTGCGGTTGAGCCCTTAGCAGAGTGCGAGTGCGATGATTTCAAATCGGTCCAACAAAGCAGCGTGATTTTTAAACCGATACCATTTAGTGTAGTTTTAGACATATCCACAAATAAAGCTCGAAGAAAAATAAAAATCATCATTTTAACGAAGATTTGAATCTATTTTAGGCTCAAATGAGTATTTCATTTTATTTCATCGGAACAATTCCCTGATTTGCATGGAATTTCTCAATCAGAATGTTATAAGTTTTCATTGCATTAAAAAGGTATGACTTAATGTATTCACATCGTATCGAATATACTAAGAAAAATAAGTACGTGGGGAAGGGTACTTATTAACTAAATATAACTACTGGTCAGCAGTGGTATCCGAAAGGAGCATATGATTGAATACTATTAATTAACCCTGATAGTATAGACCTCAGAAGCACCAAGTGCTCACGACCAGACATAAGCAGAGACCAAGGTGCCACTTAAGATAGAAACCTCCTGCAAAAGTAATTGCCTCTTAATCCAAAGTCACCTCCGAAATATTTTATAACTTTTTAAATGATGTGAGATATATCATGATTCTTCAAGACTAAAAAAACCTTTTCCTGCCATTACATTACGCTTGATAGTATATAAGTACAGCACACTTCAGTAGAGGACCGTTACCCTCTCGAATGCAATTTTAAATCGATAGAGGAACTCCCGAGTCCCTTCGCTCTGTAAATCAAGAAGTGAAAGGTGAAATTTCACTACTTCTTCCGCACTTCGTCGGATTGTGGAACAGTTAAATGTGAGCTCACTCCATTCTTTAGAGGGTGGAAAGTGGCAGAAGTGGGCGAGTGAAAGCAATATTGATGGTTAATCCAAGATAGGGTAGCTTTCTATTGCATTCGACGTTTCGATGGCCGTTTACGGAAGATTGGTAACCTTTATATTAATCTATGCAATGGGACTAAAAAGATTATAGTAGGCCTACTAGGAGATAACAGTCTCGTAGTAAAGTGACACTTACCGTGAATTATGAAATTGTTGAACTTTTGCGATTATTCTTCCAAACACTACAACAGCAATAGCCAGTAATCGATCCCGTGGATGGTTTCACAGGGCAAATCCGGTGACAGATCTTGAAATTAGTCACGTATGAAAACTACAGAAATCGTTGTAGCACACAACTTTACACCTAATATTTATAATATAGACATATAACGTTCTCCCCAATCCTAATCAAAGAGGATCAGAAAGGTGCGAGGGAGGAAGATTATTTCATCCCTCACCCAACTACGCTTTGTCTATAGTATATACCTCCCTACCAACAATGAGCATCACACTCGCCAGAGATACCCAAAGGATATAACGAAGTCACTACGCTAACTTGATTCGCATTAAACTTCCAGTGCAAGGGATCTTCAAACCCGTACACCATAAGGCGTCCAACTAAGATTCCTCTCACTACAGCACTCGGAATCGAGTCCAGGCGGAAGCCGATTGACGAGGGTTGGCTATCTCCAGTCGGCGTTCTACAGAGAAATCAGGGCGGAAATGGGATATTGCACGCGGGAAAATGACGGGAATCCACCTACCATATGCGATCAACATTCTCCCCCTTAAAGGGTGACCATGCATTGTCAACACCGGGGTGGATAATGTACCGGTTGGCATGCTCACACCCAAACAGGCCCAATAGCTGCTCGCAGAGCACCCTACTCAAGATGAGGGGCTGTTTTCTCCTCGTTACACCTTCACCGCTAGCATGCACAGAATTTGTGGTAGCATTCTCCATCCCCCTACCCACAGAAACGGGCATATATTAACATGGTCATGGAATGTATGAGCCTAGTTTCAAAAATACCAGTGACGGGATGGAGTCTAAGATTTTACGGGGCTAGATCTTCGGCAAGACATAATATGTTGCAGTGAAAGTATACGGTTTGCACTTTTCAAATATGGTAACTAAACTCTGACCAATGATTCAGAAGTTCCATATCCCTTTAAAGATAGATACATTTCTGATTAATAATAAAGATGAATGAGAAAGTCACGTACACAGTTGAATATCGCACTCATTTATGACGCATGGCCCATGAGGAATGAAATTATATTCCCGGCTGGCCCTTGAAAATAATTATTCCAGTAAAATACACCCCTTAGACGCTACAAAGACTTAGATCGAGGAAAGAGTTTAAATAATTGATGTAAGTAAATGGAGACGTCTAAGCAAATACTCAAACTATATAAACTGTCAGTTATGATTCCAGGGTCGCCAATCTATCATTATCTACCGGTAAATGAAAAATCCATCCATTGATGTTCAACACAATTTTAACTTACTCCTCTACAATTTTACTGCAGTGATTCAGCGTAATAAAAGATTAGTAATTAGGTAACTAAACATTGTGTTCGACATTACTAGTGAATAAAATGTAGCATCTAATTTTCGAGCGTCCTTTCCATCAAAGATCATCGCGAGAAATCTGTCAAAGGGAACTGAGTTGGAGGCTAGTATCGCGTGACTACCTGCTTTCCCAGTCCTCGAGCACTATGGGCATTAACTCTTAGAAAGTTTCCGAAGGACTATGAAGGATGCCACGGCTCGTGTTGACAATCATATTTGTCTCCACTTCTTCTACTCTTTGAAAATTTCATGTAAGAATAAAATATTCAAAATACTTCATTTATCTGGCTGTTATATCCTTCGATAGTGATGTGTTGTAGACTGTGCATTTTGGAGAGAAGACTTTCAAGGTAAGACCACATTTAGAGTTTGGAAGTTCATGCAGAGCTTCTGTATTAGCTCACACACAGAATAGCACTATCGAGACACCTGATGATGTCGCCTATGCGACGAAACAGCACCATGCTGAAGTTGAAATTATTCTGTTCACCCTACCTTAACGAAAAACTTCGCAGAGCGGAAGTTTCATGAAAGCATGGATGATAACAAAATAGTATAGACAACACCTTAAGAATATTATGCCGGGAATACCGGAAATGGTATGACAGATTTCATAGGAGGGAATCTAGGTTACCAAGCAAGGGGGATGTTTGAAATAAAATCCGTAAGGGCGAGGAACTGCCCTTATGGATTTTCCCGTAAGTAAGAGCCCGTAAGAGAATAAAGATATGATTGCAGACAATCAATATTTCGAGTACGGGAAAATAAATCCTTACCATTCTACTCAAAATAAATTTCACCATGATAATACCAAACATCTTAATCGAAGCTTCCTACCACATTCCATGTTCTCTCTTCTGGCATTTTGTGAGCTATGAGAAGCAGAACTAACAGTATTACATTTTGATGTAAAAATCAAACGCATTCAGAAAATAATGGATTACGATGGTCGGCCAAACCTTGACACGATTTTCACGGAAAATATCCATTAGTCATACGAGAAGCATGCTTTCACGCATGGCGCTGATATGATTATAACCAAACTTAAATCTGAGGTAATCTGTGGAGACACCACAGTGTTAACCTTGCACATTTTTCTTTTTCGCATTTCATTTTTTAATCAAATGCGTCAATTGCTGCGTTAAAAATTGTGATCAATCACATTAAAAATTAAATTTCCACAAATGATGCGGTAGAGAGTCACGCACTCGGATTCAACATCTTACTCAGTCTATGCAACTCGGAAATTATTCTTAAAATTAAGATGGCTAAGTGGTCAGTAGAATGGTGCATAAACATAAAAAATTGAAGATATTGGCGGGAATTTCGCTCGGGACAAATAATTTTTTCGTGGTGAATTTCCACGATTTTACTGAAAATGAGCAACATAGAAATTGTGGCGCCCTTTTGATAGTTCTCCACTTTATGTATTAAAGAGAACAAACAATCACATAAACTAAAAGATGGCCATCTAATCCTGAAATAGCAACGGATGTAAACAAATTATTCCGCAATCAAATCATTCAAGAGACACGCCACTCTCACATATATTCATAGTGACCCGTGGCTGCCATGTACAAAATACCGTTCCATGATTTTTCTATGACAATTGGCCCAGAAAATTTTACCTCGGTTAACTCTATCGAGGTGCATGTGCGGGCCCCATCACGCTCTCTCTCTCAGGCCCAAGCGCCACGAAGCAGGCGTCTTTATTCTTCCGGACTTAATTCACGCCGTCAGAAGAGCGAAGCATCGCGACAGACGGGTCCGGAGCGGATTATGGCCGCCGACCTTTGTTTAAGCCGACGATCACCATACTTGTCTCTTTGACTCTTCGCGCCTCACACTAATATATCACATCGAGCTCGTTTCACAATCAGAAATAAATCACTTTTAATGCGACGAACTTCGATTGAAAGTAGCAAGTAAAAAAGCTGTACTGCTGCGGATGGAATGAAACTGGCAACATACGCAAGCCACTGGACGAAAAGGGAGTTTTTTTTCTTCAAACAATAGATATCAACGGAATTATTGCGGAAATACAGCGACAACTGTCAACACATTCTAATGAAAATACAAGCGCTCACAGATGGCAGACAGCCACTGGCCTAGTTTTTATTTGTCACTCCATTCCCAATCATCGGGGCATTCAACCCCTCTAGGAAGTCATAGATGCCCCAGTCAGATGTAAATGGAAGCTGGTATTCGAATGGGAAACTTTTTTATCAGCCGGATGTCCCGTGGCGACGGAATCATCAATAACAACGACCCGAGCGACGCATATCTCTTATCAAGCACTTTAGGCCGTTGGAACTCCATTATAAAGAACTATTCAGCTGATAGCTTTCCTCTAAAAATGATTTAACAATAGGTACAGGAATTACTGCAACGGATCCCAATCTTTTTGGACAAATGTAACTGTAGGTATCCCACTTACTCTTTGCAACTCCAATCAATTTTCAATCAAGTACTTTGCTTGGCTGTTCTCGCGCACACCTTAACCACCAACCGCGCATTCTTCGAGGAACATACGAGTACCACAGGCTGGGAACCGCTTGCTCTCTCTAAGAAGAGACGAAAGAGATAAATTGCCCTTGCGAAAATAAAAACGGAATGAAAATAAATACTGATAAAACTCTAAAAATAAAAAAAAACACATCAACGGCTAAAGCATTATTGTATTGAAATTTAACGGCAATCTAACCCACGGCACTTGTATAGAGATTTCCGTTTGTCAGGAATTACTTCTCGGAGTTTAAAAAATGGGCTCTCTTCCCCACCATAATCCAGAAAAAAAACTTTTAATACAATTGAAACGTTTTTTATTGGTATTAATTCAACATTGACTAAAATGAGCTAAATATTAATGTCTGTTTTATAAAATCGGCCATCGTGGATAATATGTTCCAAACCCAGGACCGCATCCTTTCTCTGCCGGCAATGGAGCGATAAAGCTGAAAATTGCTTTTACATTTTTAAAAAGAGTGATCAGTGGTAAGAATGGAGGACATCATCTTTCCCGATAAGAAAACAGAGAATTTCATCGAAGTTGCTAGCAGAATTGATGATCAATTTTTAAAGTTGTATGTAAGAGAAAGGAAAAAGGTGAGATTTTGCTAGTTTTCTCAATGGTTTCACGTTCAGCTTCGATTAATTGAGGGTTAACACCGATATGAATTAAAGGTTTAGCAATGACCTTAGTTTAGGGGTTAGTTTAGGGCTAAAGGTTTAGCTACACCGAGATGAATCAAAGGTTTAGTAAATCACGAGGTTAAGCAATAATAGGAAATGTTTTTCACTTCGGACTGATACATACTAAAACATTCACCAAACCGTTTATGAAGACCGGTTACAAGATGATTGGAACAATCACATACCAACTCAAAGGCTGGTTCAGGAGGAGACACTTAATCTAGATCAGGGGTGGCCAACCAAAATGGTCTTGCGGGCCACTTTGGAAATGCATCATAACTCCGCGGGCCGCATATAAAATTATATATCCCCATATTAGATTTAGACCCACTATATACATTTTTTTGAGTGAAAAATTAAAACATAATGAGTTATTATTATTGCGTTAAAGTTATTGCATTAAAGTGTCATGAATCTCGCGGGCAGGAAAATGGTCAAGGCGGGCCGCGGGTTGGCCACCCCTGATCTAGATGAAGAGTATGACCGCAACCTCGGTTTGAAGCCCTTGGCAAGCAACATTCCACTAACACCAGAAACAATCCTTCAATACTTGAAATGGATGTTATGAAGTCTCTAGGACTATTTGGTAATACTCGCGGTTCAGGTTGGCTGCAGACACGTAAAGATCAACTCCAATTGGATTCATTTCATCAACTACAAGGAGATGAAGATAATCCCATGGAGAGAAAATTCAACCTTTTTACTACTAAATGTATTAACTTGCATATCATATTAATTAATATAATTGTAAATGAAGAATGTTCACGAAGGGACCTCCACTAGCTTGATTTATGCGTGGTCACTAAAGATAAATTGCACTTTTGAAAACTCAAAAAACAAAATAATATTTAGATAGGCAAGTTTCTGATAATACATTGCCAATAACTAAAGGGTTTTCTGTGTGACACTGACAACCATAATATCTTGCTCATATATTTTTTTAAATCTGTCATCGGAAAAATCAAGTGATAATTTTTAAATTCTTGTCGCTTTTAAAATATGTCTATAATAAAGCTCTAATGAAAAACATTTGGAAAGAACTAGGATCGTAATATACTTTATGGATTTACATTTGCTTAATTATCCAAGAATATGGAAACTACCAAAACGTAGCTGGGCATTATCTCTTCTCAACTCCTTCAATAAGCATTACAAAACGTTGGAAATAAATAATGCATTGAACATGTGCTTATGAGTGGTGTTCACAGCAAGCCACTTATGTATAGAATTGTGAAGAAAATTTGAATATATTTCATTAATTCGGATTACGAATGCAAAGGGCTAAAATTGTGAATGCAATTCTTTTTTTTTCAAATATTGTTGGCGTCTCTTTAAATAATAGTATTTTGGCATGTTTACTTAAAAATTGACAAATTGTTTCACAATTGAATTTAAATTACATTGAAGGTACTAAAGTTATGTTTTCTGGGGAATACACCCAAATTGACAAAACATAAATATTCAGGAACACCTTCTTATTTGCGGCTACATCTTAGCTCTAATGATGTTAATTCAAGGTAACAAAATGTTGGCAAAAATTATCAAAGAGTTGTAATTGATAGTTCATTAATATATTGAATAAAATTACGGTTTATTTATCCCCTTTCTACTGAAATAAAACATCAATTTATTAATATTAAAATGAGGCAAAATTGTTCCGAATCCAGAAAAGGCCACTGTATTTTCCAGCCGAAGGACTTCAGTTGGTGCGGAGTTCAAGGAAGGTTGAGCTTTTCTGGAGCGTGCTTGAGTCCGTCAATCATATTCATCAACTTGATTGGTGATTCGTTTGTACAGTTTAAGAGCCCTTCCTAGGCGTGCCAAACTTAAAGAATACATGTATGAAATACAGAAACGAAGTATTTCACCTCGCAACTTTCGCAAGCGTTCAAGCTCCACCAATAAAACCAAATAAGTGATCAATCCAACTGTGGGTTTAGGCTGGGTGAGATTTCCCTGATGCTAACCAGTGGAACTTCTCATTCACGCATCATGGGATTTTCTGAGTTGGGTGGAATTTCTGACGAAGGCATACAACGCCAAGAATAGCGTAAAACACAGGAGAGACTGGAGATGGTCAGAATTATCACCAAGGGACCTGAACCAGGAACTCACCGACGGGTTGTCAAACATTCCAAAAAAATACACTCTCAGTCAGAGATCGCCGGGCTTCCTATTGGTAAATATCCTATACTTTCAAATGTCTCTCTCCATAAAAGGCTCGGAACGTTCCGATAAATGAAGAATCTCTCCCATTTTAATCATAAGAAATGTTGATTTGGACAATTCTGCCGATAATTCTTCACGTGCAACACGTTCTTCACGATCAACATTTCGGAAACTAATAAAGATTCTTCGATTATTATTCAATAGATATGAAGTTGCCAATTATCAATAGGAACCATTCATTACTGGATCATTCATAACTTCTATACATAACATGTGAGTACTCGATAGAGCAATGAGGAATAGATACTGGTCTTATCCAATACTGCTAAGTCAGTATTACTATTACTTAGTTTTAAGCATTTAATTTCGCAATCAGAGCTTGAATAGAGTAAAATAGAATTACTTTTCAAATCAATATTAAAATAATTAATTGCTTGTCGAGTCAAATGTGGAGCAGACACTTTACCTATGAACTAAACAAAATCTTATCCTGATTACCTTAATAACTTTATGGAAAGTTGCTTCTAATCATCAAATTTCGTGACATTAAATATAGTGGAAATGCAAGAAACGGAAAACAAATACAGCGGAAGATCAAGGATAGAATGATGAAGCGAATTATTAAGAATCTAAAATGAAGATTAATTATATCAAGAATTCAAAAGTGAATAGAATGGGGAGGAGAGTAGCAGCAAACCAACCTTTGGATAGATGGCAGCTAATTTCAAAAATCGCGTGGCGCCATGGTGCAGTGCTCGGCTTACAGTTAGTTTGGTAACAACAGGGTCAAACGTGAGAGGGCAAGGTTGATGTGTTTTTTTCTCCTTGACGCTCAATTCTCTCTCATAATATTTTAAACGCTTCTGATCCATACCAACAAATTCAATATAAAAGCTTTTACGATCGTTTAATTTAGAAAAAAAATATGGAGGTCACTATTGAATCAACGTTTTGTGTAACATCAATTCCGAATTATTTATTTTAGCCAGTGATCGAACTAAAAATTATTTGCTGTATTGGGCTTAATTTTTGGCATATCTACATCGCATGAAAAACGGCACACTGGCTTTGCTATTCATTATCACATGTTTCAACGCCCTAGTCTTTTTTATCAGATGGTAAAAATATTAGAGATTGGACAACGGAAGGGTTTTGTTTAGACTCGACGGAGAAATGTATGATTTAACCTGGAAAATATCCGTATCTGGATTTAACAATAGAAGAGCTGGATTTCAAGGGTAAGAATAAGAATAAGAATACTTTATTTGCTCTGGGTACATCACCCCTAAGAGCATTACAAAAATTATCAAAAACAATTATCAAACAAAAATTATCAAAAACAATATACAACAAAATAAGCATTAAAAACCACAAAGAGTGAAGAAAAGTGTGAGAAAAACTCATTCGATGTTTATCAGTGAGATATCCAAAGTAAAAAGTTCGGAACCAAAAACAATATACAATAAAACAAGCATTAAGTACCACAAAGAGAGTAAAATATGTGAGACAAACTTATTAGATATCAACAGCGAGAAGTCCAAAGTACCAAGTTTGGAATTACTTCGCAAGCAGGTAATGAGATGTTTTGGCTTTAAAGGTAGAAAGAGTCTGACTGCATTTTATATAGTTCGGTAGAGAGTTCCATGTTGCCGTGGCGCTGACTACAAATGATAGGTGGTATTTAGTGGTACGATGCGCGGGGCAGTACAGATTGGCAGGGTCACTCCTGGTAGACATGCTCCGAGATAGTGGAGGTCTACTGAATAAGTCGTATATATACCGAGCTTCTCTCCGGGAAAATAGCACGTAAAGAAATGTGCAGAGCATGTATTGGCGTCTGTTTTCAATACTAAGCCAGGCTAGTTGTGCTCTATATGGAGTGATATGCTTGGCTCGGCGAATATTCAAAATGTATCGAATGCAGGAGTTCTGCAACCGCTGGAGTCTCTCTTTATGTTCATTAGTGAAGTCACTGAAGACTAATGAGCAATAGTCAAAATGTGGAAAAACAAGAGTAGTGATAAGTAACTTTTTAGTATGAAAAGGTAGTATATGCTTGAAGAGTTTAAGTCGATAGACTGTGCTATTGATCCTATTTGAAATTTGAAGTACATGGTCGTGCCAAGTGAGGTTCATGTTCATTAATATTCCCAGATTCCGAACGACGTTGGAATATGGTACAGCGACGTTGTCTAGAATGACATTGGGGACTTTAACGAAATTTATTTTATTTATGATCCTCGCTGTACCAATAATGATTGTTTTGGTTTTCTCACAGTTTAAGGTAAGAAAGTTCGCTTTGGCCCAGTTTGCCACGGCTTCAACGTCCCTGTTAATTTGAGCGATCCCTTCATTTAGGTCTTGCAGATGACAGTGATAATAAATTTGCAAGTCGTCCGCATATAACATATACTTACAATTTTTAATAGTAAATCCAGAACGAAAATAGTAAATACCTCCCAGTCATAATGTAGTGAGATTTAACTGTGTACTTTCACTACCAGCAAATCAAATTGCCAAATGGAAATCCCACTCAGAAAATATCAAAACATAGGATGCAACTTTTAAATCTGAAGGCAGATAATGTGAAAAATTATAGGCAATAGGCATTTAAGTAAAAAATTTAAAATGTACAGCAAAACAGGAGTTCATTTCGTATTTGTAATCAGCAGAGTAAAAACAATGACGCAGCTCTTATTAAAGAAGGAGAAAACTCCAAAAATTGCGAATGCAGAAGTAAGTAGAGGAGGGGGGAAGGAATTTTCGAGAGGGGGTTTGAAAAAAAGATACCATAAACCAAGATGAAGTCGTTACATCTTTTGAAGTTTCTTTGGTACCCTGTGCCAACGTTTCTTTTTATTCAATAAAACTTTTGCCAATAAAACTCAATCTATCAGCTATTACTATTTCTATTTCTATAGTATATAACTATTTCACGTTTGAATATTAAAAATCTAGCCTCTATAACCTAACCAACGTTTTTCGTTGAAAACTCGTAGACATTGGCTTATATTTCACTACAGTCCACTTGATTCAAGCTTGGACACCTAGAAATTCATTGGTCTTGGGAAATGCCTTAATAACCCACAGTACTAACTGGATTTTCCATAGCAAAGCAAAGGCAACTTCTCAAAACCATTGCAATTTTCAATGAATTCGTAAGTGCAGATCGCCTTGATTGCCGCATCAAGGTTTTCTGACGGACATTCTTTTATCCTCCAATCATGGGTGTAATTTGAGCATTCTAATTTGGGGGGCAGAGATTACCAGGGATCCGGGTAAATTTTAAAACCTATTGAGAGAAATTTACGACCGAAGAATTATTGCTAATATTTTAAATTTTCCCTTTAATGTGCTATATAACACTAGAATTTAATAACTACAGTGAGAAGAATTTAGCAGAGTAACGAAAATATCCCTGTAAACGTTGTACTTCCGAGTTTGTTGCATTACGAAAATCTATCCGTTCAAAATGATGGGGGGAGGGACTGCCACCTCTTTCCTATCCAGAATTACCAACGCCTATGCCTATGGCCTCTAGGTTTTCTTGGTAAGTCCGTGGCATCCAGAAAAACAGGAACTAACAGAACGACGAAAACATGGATTGAACATAAAACTTAAACGCAATACATTCTACCGCCAAATGCACTTTTTTAACTTTTAGAGAATTAAAAAGTTTTAAAACATTTATTTACGTTTTCTCAACAGATTATTACCCTCAAATAGTTTCTTGAACAATAAAAATAATTAATCAGCGATACTATTAACCAGGGCGGCACGGCAACCAAGGTTTGGCAATGCTGTAGTGGTAAAATTCATACCTGCGCTACGAATTTTCAAGAGATTTGGCGAGCGAGCGGTGAGCCCAAAAGGGCGAGGCTTTGGAAGATGAGCCTGAGAAACTTTCTCGAAAATGAGAGTCGAGTGAGCTACTTCATAGCGCTGAACTTCCTTCACTTTTTATTTTCGCGGCCACCCGCACCTCCAGCTATGCTCTACTTAAACGAACGATTCTCCTCCTTCGGAGAACATGAAAAGTTCGCGCTTTCTCGGCTTCTTTCACAACTTTACCTAACCCTAAAAACCTGTTTGAAAGAATATTTGACTTCAAAGCAAGAGTGGAAGTGAGCAACAGATTCAAAATATTATTTCTCAGTTAGCTGACTGGAGAATTTTGTCAAGATGACTGACCGATCAAGTCTAGTCAGATAAGCAAAGTACTCTTTCTATGCCTAAGGATAGTTTTTCTTAGAATATATTAATGCAGATTTGATGCTTATATATTCTATTTTACAGTTAATACGACATTTATAATGATTACTGTGAAGTTTTTTATTTGCAGCTCTTTGTTTTTCCTCACCTGAGAAGGGAAGATTTATCGAATAATCTACTTATATTTTCCATGTAATCACCTTCGTACAATAAATATATAGGCATTGCGTTCCACCCCGATTCCCAAAGTTTAATTCACTTGAAATTTATGTGCACCGTTTAATCAAATCCACAATAAAATTGGTGCATATAATTCACGCCACAACAGCACATCTCTTTGAAGAGGGATCTTATCAAGGGCTCAAGTCACCTTTCAAGTTTACGGAAAGCTGCTATTAAGATTTACCACCCAAAGGAGAAGATTAAGTGCAATAATTATGCCCACCATAAAATACAATTGCAATAAGATTAAGGAATAAATAATAACACTGCAGTATTCATTATACATGCAATTACATATGTTATGAAATATACTTATCGTAATAAATAGTCATAGCGTAAAATGAAATCCAAATATCGTAAAACTTCATTTGATATCTCATATAGCATCCAAAAAGTTTCTAAATGTAAAAAAATTGGTTCGATGCCTGCAACAGAACAAAAAGCTACATATAAAATGCTTTCTTTTAATAACTATAAACATGTCGCATTCACAGAAAATATAATATAACATAGTAAAAGCTAATCTGTACCGCTATCATCCGAGAAAAATCTTTTTACGAGTTTAGAGCGCACTTCGCTGAACTATCTTGCTGTTCTTGATACATAAGTTATATTAACAAAATTCATAGGTCAAGTGGATATGATAAATTTCATAAAATTTGCATTTCAGAATTCAATAGATGAATGGCACACTAAATTTAATAATATTATAAGTATCTAGAGTGCCTTGATTCTTTAATAAGTATGTTGCTACCACTGTAGAATGATTTGTTCATAGATCGAATAGAGAACTGAGTTTTAGTATAATCGACAATTCTGCTCATTTTTAGTTATTTTGGACTACCTTAAAAATTTAATCATAAGAAGCTCCAAGAA
Organism: Ceriagrion tenellum; assembly: GCA_963169105.1. Classification (NCBI taxonomy): domain Eukaryota; kingdom Metazoa; phylum Arthropoda; class Insecta; order Odonata; family Coenagrionidae; genus Ceriagrion; species Ceriagrion tenellum. The sequence continues at coordinate 55,599,287 of OY720632.1, read as the reverse complement.
ATATACCCCAAGATTGGAGAATAAACTAAGTCACACAAATATTTATAAAAGGAAACAGATATGACCCAGGAGATCACCGGCCTATATCGTTATCATCACTTATGCAAGATCTTTGAACATATTGTTGTTAGCAATATCATGACCTTCCTGAATTATAGAAACTTCTTACATGACAAATGAGCCCGGTTCCCGGAAGGGTAAATCCCACAAAACACAGATTACGCTCTTCTTACATAGCATCCTAAAATCAGGTGAGTCGAAAAAGCGAATTGACGCGATATTCCTTGATTTCAAGAAAGCATTCGGCAAGGTTCCTCCTCACAAAAACTCCAAGAAATTGGAACCATGCGGAGTAAATGAAAAAATCAATTGGATACGGGACTTTCTCAGCAATCACAAACGAAAAGTAGCATTTGATGGTATTAGCTCTGATATGGTGAGAATCACATTCGGAGTTTCGCAAGGAAGCGTGATGGGCCACCTTTGATTCGTTGCTATTATAAATGACCTAAGTTCTAGTGTTAGTATTAAACTAAGATTATTTGCAGATGATAAGGTCGTTTACCGGGAAAATTAGCGAAGACGTGGACCAAGAACAAATAGCATTGGACCTAAACTACATTCATTCGTGGTGCCAAGAGTGGGAGCTGGAACTAAAACTTTAAGTACACCACAGTGCACTGTAGGTGGAGTAAACATGAAGTCCTCAGAAAATGTCGAATACCTTGGAATTACCTTAACTTCAGATGTAAAGTGAAGAGAACACACACAAAACATATGCGGCACAGCATTAAACAAACTAGGATATATCAAGCGTAGAATTGGAAGGTCCTCGGATGAGAAAGTAAAAGAGAGGGGCAACTTCCCTCTGGTTAGGCCACAGCTTGAGCACGCCGCGAGTATTTGGGAGCCTGGACAGAAAGATTTGACCAAAATAATATAAATAAAAATAAATAAAAAAAGTCAATAAAAACAAAGGAAAGCTGTGCGCTACGTTAAAAAACTGCTACGAGCAAACATTTAGTGAGTCTCGGCTATTAGAGAGATTAGGCTGTGAGCCACTAGTGACTCGGAGACTCTATGCTACGCTTAGCTTGCTTAAGAAATTCAGAAGAGGTGTGTTTCAGAGCGACAGAGAGAATACCAATTTGAAACCACTCTACATTTCTAATTCGACAGAAGCAGTAAAATACATTGCCGAACAGATAGGTACAATAGTTCGTTCTTTCCACACACAGTATGTGACCATAATAAAAACTGAGATCCAATCTTAACACACCCATAATATACTTCACCATTCCACCTATCAAAACCCTATCCTATACACCTTCACATGGCTGGTATACTAATACCCATCTACCACACGCCCGCGTGGCGGCTCTTATGTTGAAGTAAATGTAGCGTATTTGGATTACGAGGTTGGTTAATAGAGTTTCAGCCGTGTATTTCTAACATGCCGTGCTGGATGTGACGTGGTCCACAAATACTGGCTACCCGGTGAACACCATAAAATGCACGACCAATCCCTTCGAAGGGGTGAAAATCTAATATAGTACGTCTGCCTCACTATGTTATCATTTAGGGAATAATCGATCTCTGGTACATGTCAGAAAAAGTAATGAATTTTATTTAAACGAAAAACTACACTTATTCAGTAGTGATGTTAGATATGTGGAAACTGAGGACGCAAGAAGTACCCACAACAGCGATTCGAGTTAGATAGAGAGATCCCCCATGGCTCAACTTCATTTTCATTTAACTCGATTAGAATATATTTTAATAATATAATTTATTATTCTTTGTACCAAATACACCCCTCCGTTCAATCTCCGGCTTTGCAAAACCGTTTCTTCATTTCACGACCGCTTTGCTCTTTGTATCGTGGTGAACGATAAAGGGTGCCAAGCAACATAGTATGTATCTGAGCTATCATGCGCAATATTCTCTGTCTGAGGATTAAACTTAAAAAGAGCAATCACCTCCGTTCCTCTTCCCAATCTTCGGAAAGGTTGAAGCGATAATCGAAGCGTTCCTACAAATTATTCTCACCAGTTTATGTTGGGTATTTCCGCCAACCTCGCTCTGTTTCTCAATATTTGCGTCACACTTTTTCTCTCTATCAAATAGGGGGTTTCTCCAAAATTATCCATGGAAATATCGGTTTCCCCAATCTTGAATTAACGTCATCAGCATTTTCCTGATCATATTCCATGAACTACACACATTTAGTAGCATATATATCCACACCACATGGTAGATAATGATCTACGGGGCCATTTCACTTAATAGCTCTCTGTCATATTGCAACGGAGGGCATGTTTCATCAACTTCATTCAAATTTTTTCTCCATTCTATAGTACGTGTGTTTTTCCTATGTTTCAGGGCCAAGTGATGATACGATTGGCAGCATGAAACAGCTATGTGTTCGGTGCGATAAAAAATTATGCCAATAGTTTTCTTTTACTACATGAAATCTGTTATTAATTTGGCATCAATCTGCACAAGGGCCTGGAAGCTTGATTTATCACTTAAAATATACCTAAGTACGCAGATAATGATCCTTCATTAGAAATCAACATTAATAGCGTAACCAAAGGATACTGATCGAGCAGAGGCCAAACGGGGCTGATGTTCCTCAGCTCATCTTTTCCAGACTCAGATTCTTTTACTTTAGACATTGTCTTCGTTTCAAAGTCAGCCATAAAATAAGATGTGACGCTAATTGCAAAGTCATTTTCAGGTTCCATCATTTTGGGAACCTTTATGATGTAAATCTGAGAATAAATCGTTAAGAGAAATATTCCAAATCATTAAGCCAAGAAAATTACGAAGTTTTACTCTCCTCAACGACTTAGGCTACTTTTTCCATTGCTCGGCCAAGGGGGCAATAGCTAACGACTATTTGATTATTATTACCTTGCAAAAGGAAGTATTCTCTAAATTTCTGTAGTATTGGCTCCCACCAATAGTCCAAAGCAGCCTTCAATTCAGTGCCTGCATAACACAATCAAATACTCATCTTCAACAGTTTTTTCGTACCCATATCGAATGTTCACGAAAATTTTAAAGCACATCTTAGCATAAATATTTCTCCAACATAAGTTTTTTCGGCTGGGGTCTCGGTAAAAACAAGAAAGGCTATCCTCATTTCTGGTAAAAGGTAAGTTGACCTGAAAATAATCTGCATCTGAAGATACCTTTTCTACGGTCAAAGGACGCAAAGTAACCATCCAGAGAGCTGAAAATCTCTTATTAAGTCCTGTAGTTGCGTACACATAGGCAACATCTCTACTATTAAAAATAAATATTCAGGATGAGGGTTTTCTCGTCTTTTTTGACAGGTCATTAGCTAATAATAGATAAGTAAATGTTATACCTTATCAATTATCCTGGTTATCTCGGTTATACGGCTAAATTTGATACATAGCATTGAATTCAATGACTAAAAAATGGTTCAATCGGCGATTTTCACGGGAGGAGCAGTTCCGGAGACAAATCCTTTCCGTAAATTGTTTAGTAACAGCATACCGGACGAAATAAATGGTAGTAATTCTATGTTATTACATGCAATGGCTTCAGCTATGAAGTGTAAACAGGAAGTTTATCCCACTATCTAAGTATCGTAACAGTGACGCACCAAACATGCTCCATTCGTATAGGAGCTCAAAAAAGGGCTTGTGGCCTGTTTTGCCGTTCTAAACATAACACTGCCAAACAAATTCAACATTTTACTAAATTGTTTGATATTGGTCAACTTAGAAGATAACAAGCTTTGGTTTGACGTACAAATAACAAAAATAGCATCTTCATGACGGAATCACAAGTATACCTTACCTTATTCCACACCACCAAGTTACATTTCTTCCTCAGTGATTTTTCTTGGTGTGAGTCAAGGTGAATGGAGAAATCAACTGAGCGTGCTAAGGAGGCGAGGCGGAATAGGACTCAGGAAATTTAGGCGGCGAGTTCGGCCCGCAGAGGACCTGAAGCAGAGGGAGGGGTACGATTCACGCTGGCGGATCCTCACACCCACCACCGACTTACCAGACACCAAATTTTATTTTTTGCCATGTGGTGCACGGTCTGCTGCTTAAAGAGAGCTAAACTCCTTGGGACGATGGCGCTCCTACATTGAAAGATTCCAGGTTCAAGCCTGAGCAATGATGCGGGACAGTCAGATGTGATCAGTTGCAGTTAGAGCAGACACTAGATCTCCTGAGATAGGCGCTCAGGTAAAATAATCTGGCCCCTCAATTCAAAATACAAGAGTGTCACATACATGCGTAACGGCTCAATACATATTAAATAAAATACACATTACTCCGATGAAAATATCCCTGAAAAATTCCTGGGACAATTCTTGAGGCTATTTTGAGTAGAGCATTCCATTACCAACAAAACGCAGCGTAAAAATCACGTCAGATTGAAGGGCTCCACGGGGATGTGTGAAATCTCTTACGCGTTGGATCGACAAAAAATGGGAATTTCCTCACCTCCAATCGAGATTCAGAGGCCGTCTGATGACTTGCATCTTCATTACTTTATCGAGAGGAATGCCGCTTCGGCAAGTTGGGCAGTGAGTTCTTTCCAAAATTTGCGGGCAAAAATTTCAAATCTACATCATAAGTATCTAAAGTTTTTACAGAGATGTTTTTACAGGCTGACACGCTGACAACTATAACGAGAAACAGCCTGAGGATAGACGGAATAGAAGAGAATACCCATATTTGTAAGATTAAGATTATGCCATGAGCCATAGGTCTATTAAGAAGTATACGCATACATCACCTGGCGTACACGTGTATTTGACCAGACGCCAATTTTTACCCTGGCCTCAGAGGCCTTACACGTAAGGTTTCCGATATAGGAGTTCTCAACTGAGCGCACTTGTTGTGAGGCCCACGTACCTCACTGATTTCCTATGTCGAGAGTAAAATTAACCGCATTTCTTTGATTTTCAGTGGCAAATGATACGAAGCGGGTAATTTGCACGCATATAACGGGGCAATAATTCGCTGTTTTAGGCAAATTTGAGGTGGCACATGGCTACGTAAATCTTCAAAATTGTTTTTCCGCAGCCATGGTATCAAATTTCAAAGTGTTACATCGTGCTGAAGAAGCTTAAATCATGAAAAATATGGTCGCACGCGTTCCTACTAAAATACTACCAATACATGCATTCATCGTAAAATTATAATGTGTAACTCTGCCAAATAAATGCTGTAAATAAAGTTTTAATTCGTAGCTTTTTTACTGTTTGACATATAAAACTAACAAAAAAGAGCTAATTATAGAGCTAAATAAAAGTATATCGCTTATTAACATACATCGCCTCCAGATAAATATTTAGCGTCTTACTCGAATTCGTGAAATTATGCCGAAAAATGTATAGAATGACAAAATGAATAGAATATAGACAGAGGGAGATTATAAAAAGCACTATCATAAAAAAGGCCTTATGGCACTCTTTATCTTAGGGAAAACACGTAACACAAATGTATACAAAGATGAAGGAAATTATAAAAAAAGTCGCCTCCTATTTCGAGAGACTAGAAGCCATTACAGAATACAAAAAAAAGTCACGGCGTGGACATCAAATGAGCGCTTTTTTACTTTTACCTAGTTAGCCCGAAAATAAACCGAGAAGCTTCTAGACTGGAAACAAGAGCAACGAACTCTATAGCAGGTTCCCACCATTATTTTTTCTAATGCCGCCCCTTCCGCATTATTGATAGCGGGAAAGAGGAAACATTACTTAACTACTAATTACATAGCGTCGCCAGGCAGCGGCATCGGACAGTTTGCATTTACGTCATCCAACGCGCAGCTATGTGGGCGATTCTTGACACTTATTGAGGGTGGACATTGCGAGAAAGAAGAGGCAAAGGGAGAAAGTGGGAGTGGTATAGCGTGTTATATTTTCGCCCGGTGCATTTTTCTGAGTCTTCTTCTTCCTTCCCTACCTTCACCTTAGACCTGCGGCCTGTTCTTCTTCGCTAATGCCTCGGCTGTCCTTCCATCGTCATCTGGGCCTTCCTCAGTATCGTCTACAAATTGGTAGGTTGTCTCGAGCAATACCGACAGTTCTATTTCTATCCACCCTACTTGAACTATCGTTCCATTCTCACCAATCTCACATAATTCTCTATCTCAAATACTTTTCTAATATCGTAGTTTAAAATAGTTTTTTCATACTCAAATGAAGCCTTTTCTGAAATGCTACCGAGTGCACAATCTATCTCCACTGTCTCCATCAATCGCTTCAGTCTTGAGGCCTCTGGTCCTTTTACGGCTGTGTATGTCATGATAGGTCAAACAGCGGTGTTACAAATTCTGATTTTTGTCTCTACTCAAAATATGCTTTAACGTGTCAAAGCTGCGAGTCCATAGGCGATAAGTGAAAATACGAGTGATTAATCTCATGCACACTGTATCAACTCTCGACACTCTTTTCGGCCGACTTGATTTTTATTGACCGTCATAGGTTGTAAAACTCCAATAATCTAATTTATTACCCGATTAGTTGCAGAACCAGCTCATTTTATTCCTACTGGCCTTAAAAAAGCTAAAGAGACTGAAAGAGCAACATTTAGGAGATGACTAATAGTCGTCAAAAAACGTCACGCGATCGAGGATAATAAGTAATGCTCAGCTATCTAAAAAATGAAGTCCAGCAGATGCCACAAAATTTCCTTCCGCAACCGGTGATTAATGTGGAAAACCGGTGAATTTCACATGTTGATCTTAAAAGATAAAAATGTAATGGAGGATAACAAGAGAAGGAAAATTTCCAAATCGTTCTATGAAATTGAAAATAATAAATTGGCCAAGCTAAGACTACGTTGTATTTACAGTGGGAGAATTTTCATTCTGACAATAATTTTATAAAGCACATATACTTAGAAAATGATCTCCACACGGATATCCGTATTCCCTTGGCAATAGCTTCTTATCTAGCACGACGTCTAGTAGGAAATCGAAGTTATTGCTGGAAGAACGCATCCAGGTTCCATAATATGTTGATGACTATTCCCAAACTGCCAGGAAGTGCTTTCGGGTCGTATTAATAAACCACTGAGAACCTTCCTTGACATTGATAGATATAAAAAAAACTAAATTAAGTATTATCTGATACCTGGAAATAACCAGCAATTCAAAAAAATATGATGCACATGGTAACAGGGGATATGAGATTACTTTCCTGAAAAAGATCAATTCAGTGTGTAGTTGGATGTGATAATAAAAAAAACTCTTCAGACTATCACCCAATATGAATTATTTCGGTGTCCCTATTAAGAAATCACCATAGTACATAAGAGAGAGCAGCTAGAGTAAGAGAAGAATAACCCTATGATCAATTATTATGTATTTACTTAGAGCAGACTCGATGAGACTAGCAAGGCTCTGAATTGTCTAGTATGAGTTCCGTAGTGCTTGGCCTCTGGCAAGACCTAAATGGCGGTATGATTGCTGCGCCTCGGCCTACGCCAGCCATAAAAATAGTTTCTAAACATGTAAATGGTCAATGATACAAAGGTTTTAATCTCTATTTGATGAAGTCTTTCAGTAATTGAGGGAGTCTCTCACAAGAAAAAATGATCTACGCTTTGCTGATTACTATTGCCGAATGGAGATATTTCATGAGAAGTACATTATGAGATTAATGAAAAGAAGTTTAATTCTGGATGTAATTTTAACACTTAACAAAGGAAATGATTATTCTTATATCACAAGAGAACTTTAATTTACAGACACAAGAAATCATGACACAAGTTATCAACATAAGCCACACAATATCCCAAAATTGACAAGAGCGACAGAAAAAATGTTACAAAATCTTTTAAGAATCTTTTTCAAACACTTTTTTGGAATTCCAAAAATTCCAGGTAGATATTACCATTCATGTAACATCTTAGGTCCTGTAAATATTTCACATTACTCTATAGTGCTTTGTGCGAACAGAGTTTTCATGAGTGCTACAAGAGAAAAATAATTTACAGGTTCCTACTTCGTGGATAGTCCCTGAAGATTCCCAGTTCTTTAAGCATTTTCTCCGATATTATTATCATTATTCAATATCTCTCTTTGCAGATCTCAAGTCTAAATACCCAATCAGAAAATATAAATTTATATTCAATCCTTTAACCATCCACTCTTTTTTTCATCTGCATTCTTCATTTCGAATCGTTCCGCATTTGTCGTTTACAGTACTCACGGTTTGTTTTCTGCAAGCGAAAGAAAAATCAGGACCGAATCCATACGTGGTGGCGGTCATTCGTTAAGAGAAAAAAAAAACTAGTTTCACTAAGTCTTCTACTGAAACACTTTCAATGAGCTAATATATTAATTTCCCTCAAATATTCCAACCTTATCACGAAATGTGGTTGCATAATTTCCTCATTGTTAAATTTTATTTTTTTGAAATAAGTGTTATAGAGATGTGGAATATTAGATATCGAGGTCAAAAAACTGGACTTCAGGTAGAAAACTGACTGACAGAGTTATTCCTACATCTTGTGAAAGTTCTAAGAATTGAAAAACACTAAAATAACGTTCCAGCAAATGGTTTTTCAATTTGGTATAATGGTCTAATGGTTTTCAGGTCTCCTAAGTAAATTTAGAAAATGTTGCTGTGCGTGAGGCGATTGTGCTAGTTATATAAATAACGATAAATACACCTGAAAGAAAACAGGGGAAAAACCTTGAGTAACGATGCTAATTGGCAAACAGCTAAGGGCCCACCTCAGGCTCGCTCAACCTGAGGTAGCTAGGTCCCCGAGCTATGGGGTTTAAGCAATGAAGAAATCTCCCACGGCTTTCAAAGCCTTTATTGAAACGGATTAATAGTAAGCTTCCCACACGACAGGGATTCAGACAGGGGTTCTGCTTTCCTCTTAGCTTCAATAAGAAAACATCTCTCACCGTCCAATTTTTCCGGAGAGTCTTTTTCTGAGACAAATATTTATTGTATCTTCAATCTTTCCATCAGTTACCGTTTTCCGAACGTGATCCGATTCATATGACACTATTGCAAACAACTCTCTGACTTCGATAGGTATTCGCCTAGTCAATTTCTTCACAAGCTCTTTCATCGCCGGCTTCGGATTTCCGCTTATACGTTTCTCCCACATTCCTTCCTATTTTATTTATACAGCAAATCGCCCTCCAACTCAGAACCCAAGTAAATGATGCATTTTAACGTGGGCAAGGTTAAGAACATGGCGATACGCAATAATTATTTACAGCCAAGGATTTAGGCAATTAACATTCGTGTATTACAGCGAAAGTAATTGGCACAGTGAGCTAAAAAAATTCACGAAACGGATAATAAGCCCAGTGTCGCAGAAATTTAGAGCGTTAATTCATTTCCAGGGAGAATATGGTCACCTCTGAATATAACATCAATATAATAACAATAAGTCAATATGATTTTTACCAAACATTAGACATTTAAATATTTAAATTATCATGTGACAAGGTAAAGTGGATGACAGTGAATGGACCAAATAAAAAGGACGTTGTTAACTCCACTAGAGGTTTATTGGCACGACCCAGGTTTCGACACTTCGTGTCATCTTCAGGCCCTTCCTCATAATAAACCTCAAGTGGAGTTAACAAAGTCTTTTTAACTTGGTCCATAATGGATAACTTTTACAAAGTAAAGCCTGCAACCATTTCCATGGTGGGTTACAATGAAATTAGATCTAACTTGCCCTAAGATTTTATAATTCCGCCCTTTTCGAAAATAAAGTAGATAGGATTCGGTTTTTTTTTTACTAAAAATCATTTACAGATGGTGTTCTCTGCCAGCTAACAGCCAAGGGGAGATTAAAAAAAAATTTTTGTGGCTATTTTAAATGAAACTGGAAAGACAAATGCTCGTATTGGCGCGAATTCATTCCAGAGACTGATCCAATGAATTCGAGCAAAAAAATTACCAAGTGGTTAGTTTTATATGCAGTGAACATTTTTTTCATTGACGGGAAGATTCTCTGGGGTGATACAAAGTGTGTGTGGCGGATGGATGCTGGGGCGAAATACGCGGAATGCGACTGTCGGGGAACTTGGGAGGCCAGCGGGTGGGAAGGGGGCGGGTTTGCAGGGGGAGGAGTGAGACGGAAAGCGAATGGGGGGGAGGCAGGGAGGGAGAGAGAGAGAAAGAGGGAGGGCTAGAAGGAAGCGGAAGAGTAAAAGTGACCCTTTGATCCAACGCCCGGTTTGTACCGTTACGGAGACCGTGAAGGAGGGAAGACGTGATCTTGAGAAAGGGATGCGAGTGAAAGAAGACGTAGGCGAGAGAGGGTGGGGGCGCAGAAAGGCGGCGTGGGAAGAGGATGACGAGTGAATTGGGAATCAAACCTGAATCGACCTCCTGGGAGAGAGAGAGGAGATTGAACCTTTTGGTTCCGAGCAGATTCGGTGGGTTGACGCCGAGCGAGCATATTCCCATCGCGAATCATTCGAACTCGATTCGCCACGGCTGAAAAGGTTGGCTAGTTCTATTAAAAAATACCAATTGCACTAGTCGCCCCTGTTATATTTCCATGATGTAGGGAAGCCAAAAGTATTACAAACAAATGATACCGAGTCATTCATACGGGAGAGCACGCACTTATATAACGCTACGCTACATTCCATGATTTCAGCCTTAACTTGGTAGGAATTCATAATTATCCAATTTCCCAACTAAAATGTATTTCTCCACCGCAGTTTTGGAGGTAATACTAATTTCAAAGCTGAAATTATAATTATACATCTGATAAATTATGGTGGAAAAATGTCCCGTGATTCTTACTATAGGCACTCAACTACCCTATAAAATATCCACGTATTTCGAAAATATATGTCATTTCAGAGTATTACAATATTGAGTAAAGCAGCATTATTTTATTTATCATTTTAAGACGGTAATCATTCCTTTTTTTAAACTTAAAAGAGGAATGAATTCTCTGTGAGATGCTTACCCAGCAACAGAATTACGGCCGCGCTATTTCGAAGATTTACACAAAAAAAGGACGATCTCCATTACGCATGCCAACATAGTATAATTAAACTAAGCTGGTTATCCAACTTGAGCCGGTTAAATATTCCTAACAAATCACCAGAGATGTACTTTTTTAAATACAACGTAAGCACAGACTTTTCCACATGGCTACAAAATAACTTTCATGAGAAAATGACTTGAGAAAAGTCACTTTCGCTGGCTGATTCGAAATTCCAACTGCAGAGATATTTTTCAGCAGGCAGGATATAAATCAAACACTCGACCTACGAGATAAGATAGCGAGACCCAAGAAGTACGCTCCACTGTAATGGGTCAGATAATATTAGGCCACTACCATCAATGAAACATCCGACCGTTCATGAGAGCGGGAGTAAAATATCGTCGTCTGAACAAGTGAACGAGAAGCCTCGATCGCCCTGCGCTTCAATCTTTAATTCATTTCTCACCAATTATCCCTGAAAATCAGATAAATGAGTAGACAACGCTAACCAGAGGGTAATTTGTATGAGCCGTTCGTCAACTGAAACGTAGTATACCAAATAACCTCAAGAAAGTAAAAGATTACACTCAAGAACCTACGCGTCCAGTCTTATCTTTCAGAGATTGACAAGAAGTTCGCTACAGCACACTGAAATACGCAAATACGGAGGTGAAATATGGAACTTAGACTTTGACATTAAGGCAATAAGGAATACACCGTTTTGAATGAGTCATTTTCCAACACGAGAGGTAGCTCGCAACCAAGAGGCCCACCCACCTCCTCCTTTTCTTATTACTTCCTACACCGTTCAGTTACGTAATGCTCCCGCCGAGCGATTACGCCGACTCCGTGTCAATCTCACACCGTTTGATCGCTTCGCATTTTAAAGAGCACGGCTGAGTCAATTCTCCCACCGCGGGCACAAATCAGAGACTTTCCCGGACCTGCGAGATCACCCCCGTCCCTTTGTATTTCCATCCGGGTGGTTGCTGTTATGTATTGGGAGTGTCACAGAAGCTGCGATGGCAGAATCATTGAAGGGGTCGATAACCTTTGGGTAGCGCCGGTCTGCAGGAGTATGGCTCTTCGGGTTTTCGATACTTCTGTGGCTGACGTCATAACGCACCACGATCCTTCTCATGGTAAAAAATAGTTGAACGCCATCCCATGTCGCGGCGTATGTCACCTGAGACCGGAGTTGCCCTGCGTCTCGAAAAAGCGGATAATCCTGAATTTTGGCTACGAAAAAATCTTGTATAAGTAAATAACCCATATTTTTCACAATGTTTCTCGATTCAAAATATGTTATCATAGAGAATAATAAGTATTCTATGTCCATTTAATGCTATTTGAAAATTAAATTAATTAATTACAAAAACAAACGTCAGTATTATGAAATTATGATGCGTTGAAGCTCTCAATTTTTACCTCACCCTATGGCGATCCTACTATAAACAGTAAAATCTGCGATACCGACAGTCGTTTTTGCCAGGACAAGTATGGATACGGCACGACCGGATTATTGATGAATTTAAATTTTTAGAGAAGTGATTGGGAATGATCGTTTTATTAAATTACATTTTTCTTTAAAATCAAATTTATTTGAGACGTGCATTCGAAGTCCAAGAGCTTCGAAGAGTTAATAAATAAATTTAGATTCATATCGGCATTGGGTCGGTCAGAGTGCGTAAAATGCCCGCAGTGATACATAGCTTGTGTGTGCTTTGAAGCAATTGCGTATATTATAACCAGGTGAAGAATAATATCATCTTAATATCATAATATAATAATAAAAATCATCTTAATATCGGCATAACTCAACTGAGCAAGACCCCTTACATCCAGCTCTACAAGCCAGTCACAGAAAGAAGGAAAGAACTGGCTGAAGCGAAGCGAACGCCATTTGGCAAATACCGCGGTTTCAAACATTTCTGAGGCGTACCAAAATTTGGAATTTCTCCCCGATGAACCTCGAAACGCGAGTTTTGTCATCCAGAGTGAAAGAGACTGCGGACGATACTTGGAGATGTAATTATATGGAAAGAGTTTCCCTTGCAACGAAACATATGGAGAAATCAGGCCTCATAATTTCCAATGACCATAGCCAAAATGTATTGAAGCCGTAAGCAAATAATATACCGCTAATTTCCGAGCACGATGGTCGATTCAGATAAGAAAGGCATGTAAGGTAGGCACTGAAACATTCCAATGTGCCATATATCACGCGGATTCATTAGTATTATACCAAGGCTTTCTTTTATAGCCAGCAGCTAGGCTTGGTGGGTGTGCTGACTGCCAAAAGCGGATGCTAATCGCCGAACACGAGGAGATGATACGAATACTAATTATTCCAACCGGTTGTCCTCCAACGCCACTTTATATTCAAGTACTCTGTTCAATTATTCCGCATCAAACCTGAGATTGATGGTGGTCCTTTAAATTAAGAGAAAGTAATTGGCAATAGTATTGAAGGCGAACAAAAATACAGAACGGTAGTCGACTTGAATAAATAATTTTTCCCTAAAAACTCTGGCGGAATGGGTATTTTTCTACATACATACCCATCATGCCGATCCCTTCTGGGGTAGGCACAGTCCAACTTTTTCACTCATAACTTACTGCTAAACTTACTGCTAACAAAATGTTTCACTCATAACTTACTGCTAAACTTACTGTTTACTGCTAAACTTACTGCTTACTGCTAAATGCTCACAACTTACGATAAACGTCAAAATGTTGCATCGGTAATTTTTTAAAGAAAAAATTCTAATTTTAATGACTATATCGTTGATATATACACCAACGTCCTCTATTCAAAGAAATGAACTCGCGAATTACCCGAATGAAGAATGTATTTTTTTTACAACTAACAAAGACATTTTCTAGACGAGAGCGGTTTTGCTTAACGAATGGCTTCCACTTAAAGAAGGAAGTAATTGGAAATAGGGAATTCAATTTTCGGCTCCCAATTTAAGCAGCCACGCAAGGTTGTAAATCAAGATATATGACAGTAGTAGCCAACTCGAAGCGCTGATTTTCCCGCTAAAAATTTGATATTCTCCAACAGCTCTTGTACCTAAACGGGGACATTCGCTACACGCCTGTAAAATTCCAGCTAAGGTGTTTCTCATGAGTAATGATAACCTAATTTTCGTATTTATTATTTTTCATTATTTGCTATTCCGGTTAGTGAGATGTTCTTTTCCGGTCGCTTAAGACGCAAAACTACTCCGTTTCAGCTGAAATTACATTTCTTTTAGTATTTATAACTTATTAAATACGAAAATGTGGCTTCCAGTATAACTAATTTTACTGTTTTACTGGGTTCTGGGTCACCAAAATCTTTTGGGAGATTTTTATCAATAGGAACTGATATTAAGGGCAGTTTCTTGAATATTTTTCAAATGTTACATTATTTATTGTCATGTATATTTAATACTAAGAAAAATTATTCTACCTTCCTTCTTCTCCTTTTCTGCTAAGCTATATATTCTTAGACTTTTTTCAAACAAGCTTTATCGCAATTTCTGCAAAATTCGTTTGCGCAATTTATCAGTCTAGTACCTCGTTTCTATATTTTCCATCCTGACCGTTCCTGAAGCATTATTTTCTCCTAAAAATAATAAATTTCGATTCCAACTTTAATTTGTTTAAACTGTCCACTTAGCTATGCATCTCTTTCTTAAAAATTCAAGTTTTTCTTATATTTCCCAAAAGTATTTTGAATTATGACGCCAATAAGTAAGTAGTCGACATTCCGGTACTCTCCTGGCGACTTAACAAATGTTACTGCATGCGACGACCGCAAATATGATTCCAGATGTCTCTCTTTCTTTAGGCCATTTACTTTCACTAAACATCGCATATTAACATATAAAAATCGCATATTTATAAAAACGAAACGACGCCTCACAGTTTCACATTTGATGAAATTTGGCTTTTTGTCGAAAGAGTAGAGCTTCAGAAGGTGCATTATGAGAAGCATGCATAGATTAATTCGTCGGCTCCCGTGCCATAAGCGTTCAGCAATTGCAGAAATGGAATAGAAACACTGTAAACTTTACTAAGCGTTATGCTTTCCAATTTCTTTTACAATACGTCTGTCTCGATCAATCAACCATTAGCCGTCATAATCATGGTTATAAACTAGTTTATTTTAACACTCTCCATCTGCTGTTAACTGTGTCTCTTGAGTTATTTATTATTGACATTGTACGATAAAGCCGTGGTTGAAAAAATACACGACCTTTCAATTTTGTAGGCAAGTAACAAAAGTAACTGCAAACAAAACAACAAACTTTTAAAACTCGAGCAATTCTGAAGTTTTGGACTAAGTAACTGAAAGAAGTGGCTGCTTAATGTAAGTGAATATGTAAGTCACTATAAAAACCAGCTACTTTTACAGCACTGTCTTTTAAATGTTAGTGTTTTATAAAGGTCGCGACCACAGAAGTACAATACATGGTTCCAGAAAATACGGAAATGGCCAGAGTATCAAAAGGCAACCAAAAAATGACAAGTTCAGAAGAGATTGGAATTCACAGCTACTGTTATAGACGCTGGGACTAGTTTTTCGAACGGAGGGCATCTTTTTCCCTATATAGCGGAAGGCATTACTATAATAACGTTAGCCTCTCCTCAAAATGCAGATCCGAATAAAAAGATGACAGAGAAATGATGCAGCAGAGAGAGAGAGAAACGCAGAAAGTTTCTACAGTCGGTGATGATTAAAGCCACTGGGGATGACGACGCAAGAGAAAGTACCCTGACGTAAAAGTGAAAAGGTAATTTTCAGAGATAAAAACGAAGCTGCCAAGTAGTAACAAGAGCACTTTACCTTAACCAATCAAGTCCACTTTCAGCTCAGAGAATGTGGGTCAATAAATATGATTTCTGAATCCCTCCGGGTTTACCACGGCAGTAACTTCGATGGCGTTAAACAACAGGAAACTTCATAAGTCTAAAAATTTAAGGAAGCATAAATTTTAGAAGTACATTAACAAACAAGTTAACAAATCATACATGCCTAAAACTTTAAAAATATATGAAGGCAGGGCGTTATTAGACCCCGGCGACCCAGACAACTACTTCGGTTGGTCTAAACCATAAAATGGGAGGTAAGACACCGAAAAGCGTCCTTGGTTGGTCAAACAAAAATTTTCTGAAGTCATCAAATCATGAGAGGCAAATATAAACTAAACCCGTAAATTACTAATTACGCATCATTATTGTTCATGCTTATTAAAGAAGAAAAGAATTACTTTTCATTAAAAGGTTTTTTCAACCTACCTAAACTCGTTAAACTTAGGTTAATTGAACAGTTCTTGGATAATAAGAAATAAGATCATACCAGGTATTATCACTCAATTCTGTGAAAAGACGTTATTGGATCACAAAAGCCTTCTAAAAATAGCAGGAATTGTTCAAAGACTTAGCTGTATTGTATTTGAACAATTCTTACCTTTCGCTGGTAGCCACTCTAAGCATAATGAAAGTATTTTCCGAAAATTGCGCTCCAATATACCACGCCTCAGCCTTTTTTTATCATGAAAAATAATTTCGACCATAAGTAGAATAATAAGATCCTTATTTCACAAAATACTGACGTCACATTACCAACTTATTTTAGAGCGTGGTGGCGGAGTTCTTTAACGAACGACTTCATGATTCATTACGAAGACTGTGATGATAAGCTTTGACCGTGAAATAAAATTTAGGGGTTTGAGAGGACTATTCCTCAAAACTGAGCAAAAATTAAAATGGCTACTTCGATTTGATGCGCAGATTTCAAGGGCGAAGATCCAACTATCGCTAGTTCCTCTTTTTGCGCAATTTAATGCAAAGAACATAAAAAGCACGCGAACTACACGCGAGGACGAGAAGGTCAAGGACCGCGACTATTTCCCCCGGGGCCTCTCCCTAATCTGGCGGACGAAAATTTTCGACGCGATGATGGGTTCTTGTGCGCTAGCCGGAGACGAAGGACCCATTCGCCGGGTAAAAATGGCGCAGAAACTTCTTTTTCGTGAGGAAAATCCTTTCATTAAAATCACCATAGCGAAGGCACCGGTTAACACGATACCCGGTCCATAGTAGAACAACTTCTGCAATGGCCACATCGCATGTAAGGATGCAACCCCGAAAAGAAAAACGTTTCAAATATATAGAGGCACACGTGGATACATGTTAAAAGCTATCATAGGATGTACAATTAAGTTTGATTTACTGAGGTTCCGTATAATCTAAGATACAAATCATTACGCTGTAGCTGCACAAAGCCAGTTTAGTCCATGTAAACGGGCGTCGTAATATGGCAATCAGTTCGATCTCCAAATAAACAACGATTGGCAGGAATATTTCATTTCAACCGCGTTTTAAAATATACTAGTCAAATTTGAGTGACTTTTCGTCGAAATTCATTCAAACACATAAGCAGAATGCTATCTGTTTTTTATTATTATCCGATGGGTGCCGTAGCTCACACAACCTCGGACAATTGAGATTTCATTACATCTTCACCAGACCTAATGAATAGAATTCCATTAAATTGGAGTAACTACAAATTACCCCTCACATCTGCGAAGCAAGAAACTTAAAATCAGGTCAACCGGAGACAACTTGAGTACCTTGCCAACAAAAAGTTGCGCAGTTATTTAAGCACCCTAATTTATTATTATCTAAGCACCATAACATTACAAAAAAGCCTGCTCATCGGATATTCACGCGGATTTTTATTATTAACCAAGTTGCAAGTTGGCTATTTGCCAGGTTGTAACAGTAAAATAATGTAAATCAGATGTTTAACCAAACACCAAAAATAAAACATAAAATCAGTCATTGATAGAAAAAACTTAAATTTACAATGAATCAATCGTCCACAATAAATTTTCTGCACCTATTCTTTAAAAAAATTATATCGCCAGGAAAGGGCTCAAACATTTCTGCAGCAAGACGATTCTAATCTACATCTACAAAATACCGTGCCAGCAACCACTAGGGTGTGTGTCACGAGGTGATTCCACACCAGACATGCAGCACTCATCCAAGTTTAAATAAGAACTGCGCACGTTCCCCTGGATGCCAGGCGCAGGCCAGCAGTCAGGACAACAGTGCACAGTCAGACCAGAAACCAGGAGAGTGATACGTTGAAGAACATGCTACCTTGCAGTACACTACTCAAGATACAACTACTGGTTAGTATTATTAATGCGACAGATAAATAGCACTACAAGATAATAAATCATGCAAGAGCATATGATGGCGGAGATTACACGGGAGGATAGTAACTAATAATCATGTTAAGATATTTAGCACTACATAAAAAACCTATTCAACCTAGACAGTATCCTGAAACTGCACTATCGCTACTATTATGGTCCCTTATTGTACGCGGAAAAAAATGACATTTTAAACCTATCGGCTCTGCAGTCTATTTCCTTAATCTTATGCCTGTGATCGTTTCTGCCGTAATAGTTTGGCTCTAGCATAATATAATAGAACGTCCGGCAAAAAATAGTCCACATTAAACTTCCGTAAAATATTTATTCTAAATTATTCCCTTCGATTGAGTAGAGGTTCCCACCCTGATTCACTAAATAATTTAGTAACACTGCTATGTTTATCGTAACAATTTTTAACTACTCTAGCTGCACTCCGCCATATTCTATCTCTATGCGAAACTAGTCCTACTTCGTAAGGGTCCCATATACTAGCGGCGTACTCCAAGTGAAGTCTCACCAGAAAGAATAACATCGCTCCTTTACTCTCTCGTTTACAATCTACAATCGTCCTTTTGAGGAATGAAACTTTTTTATACTGGTCCTTTGTGACCGACGTTTCACCTTGTGTTGGCGATCATTCCCACCAATATAGTTCGGGTGTTCAACCTGTAGTCGCAGTCCCCCCCATACTTTCCCCCCCTAAAGTGTGCGGAACAGTGCACAAAGTCTATTTATTTTTTTCTGTCCTAGAGAGTCCCATCCTAGCACTTGCAGCATTTTAATGAGACTCCCAGTCTTCTTATGGGTCCCCATTACATATACCCTGTGGATTTTTGTGACCTTTACGGGACCAGATGTTCTCGACTGCTGGACGCTAGAGGATTCCTCGATGGTAGCAAACTGGCTAAAGCACTCGGCCAGAAATCCAGTCCCATTACATGTCTTGCTGCATTTCTTTGAATCTTCCCAATTGAAACAGAATTATAATGGTAGAGGGCACATGGGGTGTTAGGTTATCGATTAATTAAATCAAGCTATTTGAAGATCTGTTAGGGAATAATAACAATAGTCGGCATCAAAGCATAAATACGAGTGTAATGCACTAAATGGTGACAACGCGGCCCCAAACGCGAGGTACTCCGCTACTCATGGAAAGTTCAGGGATCGAAAATGGCCGAAGACACTCGAAACTCACTCGAGGATGAAAGATTTTCTGCACGTAAATATTCGATAAACAATGGCCAGCAACTTATGGATAAAATGTATATGCCCAAACACATAATATTTGACTCAATATGCCAAAGACCATCGAGGAATGTAATCACATTTATTTTTAAGGCCAACTCTGACAGCTTTGTACGAACAATTTATGACGCACTTAAGAGAATATCTCAGGATTCACTTCTTGGAATATTGGGCTTCATCGTTCGAAAATATTAATTGGTATGGAATGGTATAACCATTGCCAAACCCAATTTTACCATTCGAACCATTCGAAAATAAATGTCCTTCATACGCCAATGTTCGTTTGTTGAGGTGGAAATATCACTAAAGCACCGAGACCAGCGACATTCTCCAAATCTTTTTTTAATCAAAATACAATAGCTATCTTCTCGAGTAGCGGGAATCTCCAGGCAACGATAAAATAAATATTAATCATATCTTAATAGTAACCCAAACTTTCCATTAAAGATTTCACCACAATTTTAGCACCTGAAGTTGCTCTCACACCAAATGAGATTTCAAATTTTTGGTCAAAGAAGGTGTGGCCAACCTATCCCAAGAACAACTCCTCCCAAGCTCCGTTATGTGCATAAACTGACGTACTTCTACCTCCCAGGGTTGCAAATCTTGGCAAACACTCAAGATGTACGATGACACTGCGATGAACTCGAAAAAAGAGAATGTTGCGATTTATCGAGTAAGCTATTTCGGAGTTAAGAAGCATGAGGAAGCACTGCAGTGTAAGCAACGTTCCCACGCTATTATTTATCCAAAAAAAAGACTGTTCGCGGTGATTTTCATTCAGGAATTATGAAGGAACCGGGAGTTTCTCAAGAAATAAAACCCTGCACCATTGCCAGGCTTCGAACCCGATCTCGCCGAATAAGAAGCTAGTGATATAGATATCACATCAACCTGATCCGTCCAAAAATTTACACAAATATCAAGTAGGAACTGTGAGATTCCGCTGAAAAAAACTCCGCCACGACCGAGTGTCAAACCCGAACCCCCAGCATAGGAAGCTACTAGTGCTCCAATTACCACACTAACTCGATCCCCAAAGGAAAAAAATGCTTTAGAAAATATTAATAGCTTAAATTATTACCGAAGATAGTGATCTAAGTAAGACAATCTTGATGAGGAAGTAACATTTAAATAAGTTTTGACAAAACTCGCTTTCAGGTAAGTGTCAAATGAAAAGAAAAATAGTACAAAAAGGGAAAAGAAATGTACTCTGAACTTCTGCGGTACATCATGATCAAATAAAGTCAAGAGTCGTCAATTAAAATGAGATACATATGGTTCAATGGAATCTGTTTACGACTTTTAAGCATAATGCCAAAACTCTAAACCATGCCGAGGAAAGCGATATTTGGAAATGATCAGATTAATTAATAACAAAAAAGAAGAAAGAACTACTCTTAACCCAAGTTAATCCCACCTAACTTTCTCAAAGTCGGTTAACATTGCAGCAGAGAGCAGAAACAAGCAATGAGGAATGCATGCATTTTAACGAGGGAGACTAGAAGCAAATTTCTAGCCATATTTAATGTTTTTTTGTCGAAATTTGAGGGAGATTTAAATTTACTTAGAACAGTCCATTTTGCAGCCTAAATTAACACATTATTACTATATGATATGCCAATAGTGAATGGTTGGTATACTATTTATCGAGTATAGCAATCAAAATGGCAAATTCGACATGTGGGGAGGTTTTACGTAACAATGGTAAAATGGGTGAGCAGGAATTGTTTCGTTGTCTTAAAATTAGATAATACTGGCTAACTAGGTATGTTTTCTCCGAATTGGCATACAATCTCAAATCAGCATTATCTGAGCATTTTCTATAAAATAATGCTGCGGGGAAGGCCACGGATATGAGGCCCTGCCGTCTCTCGTGGCTAGAGTGGAATTCTCAGAAACTTTTTAAAAGAATACATGAATAAAGAAAATCAACGAATTAAACATTCAAATAAGAGAAAACCCTGCCTGACAAAGGGCAAACATAATTAATCCTACCACCATAGCATTAAATGTTGTTCATTTATTTCATTTTAACGAGATAGAGACCACCCTCCATGTGCTCCCTTATCCTTATGAGTCATCAATTACTGATTTTCATGCACGGAGAAATCACATAAAATTTAATGCTCCATACGCAGACATCAAAATGACCCTTGGGTCATTAGGGTTATCAATTTTGTTACTGCATCATATCTCGACAGGCTGCGGTAGAATATACGAGACGCTTAGTCACGACAGTAACCACGGAGGAAACCAAGGAGTGAAAGGGGATAATCTCTAGCGGGATGTATATACACAAGGGGTGCAAAAAAGCCTCTTGAACTTCCTCTTTTTCTGCATTAACAGGCAAAATCCGCCAGCTGATATTAGGAAATCCATAGAATCGGGAATACTCCGGCAATGTTCAGCAAGCAATCCTCTTTACTTCGTCGTAGGATATGAAAGTAACGGTACATAATTCTTTCACCAAATATCATCACAATGATCCGGTATCTCTGGATGCCGAGTACCGGTACTTTGCACTCAGAAGCTTCAATGTCTAAGATTATAGCACCCACTAGCCAAGACAGAAGTCCTATGACCCACACAGCATCCATGCCTGCGCAAGGATTCGAATCCACAGGATTTGGAATGTTAGGTCATCGTGTTAACAACTTTGATAGCGCGACCGGCTTACTTAGATATGACGCAGTCAATATATTTCGCAGTAGCATTTAAATGGGTAAAGTTGTAAATTTTAAGCTCTGTACAAGCTGTGATGTAATTGAGAAGGAAAACTAAGGATAAGGATCCGAAAATTTTAATCTTTATTCCCGCCCTTTCGCAAATAATCACGGCAATGCGGATTGATGAGCAAACCACTACGCCACCCAACCTTGATCAGGTTCGACTCCCGGTCAGCTTGATTGTTCCCCAGGCAATTTTTGCTTTTTTCATCCTCTTTTTTCGGTAGAGACTATCAGTATATCTCCGACTGATTTACACTTTAAAGTGACTTTCTATTTCATTCACATTACCACAGGCAGCTAAAATATTTGATAAGCGTTACTACATGAGAAATGCCAGAAAGTAGATTCCATTTAGGATAATTTATTAAAAAATGGATTCTTTCGAACTTTTTCCTCAATAAACATAGTTTGCGTATATACTGCCACTTCAAATTTGAGAGATTCATAATGAGTCTTCAGGCAGGTCAAAATAAAATATTCTATGAATTGTCTGTTAACTTACATTATCGGCTATTGATTTACGCATTTATATATTCCTTTATATTTCTTATTTAGGTGGATTCTTTTTAACTTATGTTACTTATTTTTGCTAGCTAGAAAAAGACAAGCTAACAAAGGACATATATGGTCGACGAGAGAAGAAAATATTGGCCAACCCGTGTTCAAACACACAAAGGATCAGATCAAAAAAGTACAATACCGCTGCAAACCAAAGTATCTTCATTTACTCCGAAAACATCACGCACACATCGCCGCTGAGTAGCGTTGTTGTTGGCTATAATAACAAAGGCATCTCAATTAAATCAAATGATATTTTTCTTTGGACAACAGGATTATTTATTATGACATCTGGATGTTGATCAGGATATCTTCTAAGATAACTGAAGAAAAATATCTCACTAATGCGTCAAAAAGTTATTTTACTACCATGATACATGCTTATTTAAAGCCAGCATACATAAAATCACCCAGAGAGAAACTACACAAGGAAATCTGAATACACCAACAGTTAGATATTTCTTCATAATGCGTCGAGTGGTGTCAATTTGCGTTCATCACGCCTCATCGCCCGTCGTCCATCGATACAAATGCGGCTACGGAACAAACATAGATACCACATTGACACGATGCAGCCCGAGACCATTAATAAGACACGGAATTTACTTCAATTACGTCTGACGCTATTTGACCATACTCGCGTTACAATCATGCGATAGACACGAAGACGGACGACGGTCTAACTCAAACGGCGCCAGCTACGAAGAGGACTTGCAACGGTCATAGGCACTATCTGCGCGGGGTAATTTAAAAAAAAATGACTTATGACGGCCCGCATGCACACAAAAATAAGAAAATGCACTGAGGGAAGGCGATGGAAGTAGGAAATGGAAAGCGAGTGAAAGAAGAGTCATTGATCCCCACATGGAGTATTGCGCAGCCGGTAGTTAGGGTCATGAGGGAGCATCGTTTTAACTCTTGGGCAAGTCAGTGGGGGATTCACCGGTGGAGAGACAGAGAGAGAGAGAGGCCGTCGGGAATGGGATGATGCAGAGAACGAGAGAGGTGGGAGGGGTAGTTTGGGTCGTCCTCTATGCACGGATCGTGGGCGTCACGCTACACGATAAGACCGCGGAAGTGGCTGCGTGGAAAATATATGACGATACGGGAGGTGAGGAGAAGGAGCGAGTCGAGCGGGAGGGCTGGGTGAAACACGAGAGCGACACCGGACGACGATGGAAAACGAGAGCGATAATAAACGAAATGCAGACGAAGGCTGAACCCCTCATTGCCACGAGTGACCTATTAAGGTATTCATAACTACCTTAAGGTGGCTTCACTATAAAATGATTAAAAGTTCATTTGAATCACGTTCAGTGAAATTATGTAACAAAGTGTCCTCTGTTTCCGATGAATAACAAAACCATACAATTTCACCCCATCCTTTTTGGCTAATTGAGCATGGGAATATAGGGTTTTCAATGCTAAAAATGCCGAAACAAAGGAGGAAACAGTATTTTCATACCTATCGCAAATGTCTATTTAAGGAAAACGATTACATAGGGTAAATATTCTTTCCAGAAACGTAATTGAAACACAATGTGGGTATATTATCATCTATTCTTATTTGGCTACGGTATATGAAATATACAGCAATAATTAAATTAAAAATGCATCGATTAAATAATAGCGTTCCACTCAGCTCCATGGCTGAAAAAAAGTTTTACATTAAAAAACATATTCGTCCAATAATCTGCCTTAGTTTCTATTCTCAATGGCTAAGAATGTCATGAGTAAAAGCATGTATTTAGAAAATTGACACCAATCGACGCACTATGGAGAAATACTATCGGTTGGTGTATTCAGATTTATCAGAGTAGTTTTCCTTTTTAGTGTTTAAAAAAAAATAAATACGAAACTGAGTAATTTCTTTGAATTACGGAGTCAGAAGGAAAGAGGGTGAATATTACCCCGGATGATGTGCTTTCAGACCGTTGGAGACATCGCCACAGTTGTTTGGTAGCCATCATCAGTGGTCATCAACGCGGAGACTTAAACAGTTGCTCTCTATTCCACTCTCCTTGCTGCCAACTGCTTCATTCCTACAAAATTGTTTACTTTGACGCCCTTTGTGACTTGCTATATTCCACTCTCGGTCGTCCTCAATGATTCTTCAAATTATTTCTCCTTCTGCAACAATACTGTTTTCATAAGGCTACTGTGTCGCAAAATATCGGTCCAATAAGTTTATCTTTCCTCAGCAAGGTTTTCATCATGTCTCTTTCCTCTCCAACTCTTCATAGGACTTATTCGTAAGTTATCTTCTCCGTTTATTTGATCATCATTATTATGCAGTGAAACCACATCTCCATAGATTCCGACTTCTTCTTTGCCCTGCTACTGCTATCGTCGAGGTTTCGCAGTCATATAAAGCACGCTCCAAGTAATCAGTACCTCCTTACTTCCAGACTTGTGTTACCAGCTGTCAGCAGTCTCTTCTGAAGGCTGCATTTTTCGTGCGTTTCACCCCCTTGTTGTTTTTGATGACGACAGTTTTGTCTGCGTTCCAGCTCAGTTCCAATGACACAGAAGTCATCAAAAACAACAACGCGGGGATACACCCGAAAGATGTAGCCTTAAACGGCCGAGCACCTTGAAAGTCTTCGCACCGACTCTCTTCTGCCAGAATGCCTTCTTAGCTAGGGCTATTCTGCTCACAATGTCTTTCTAGCATCTTTCATCGCTGGCGATTCTGTTTCCCAGACAACAAAAGTCTTCCATTAGCTAATATTTTGCTGCCCATGTTAAAATGGTTATACTGCCTTCTTAACATTAATCTTCAAGTTGTATTTCTTCAATTTTGTCCATTTAGATCAGCATTCTCGCCATATCTTCTCCTTCTCTGCAGGAATTGTTATGTCATCAATAAAGTTTAGCAAAAACAAAACAAACTGTAATCGTCTCCGGCTTAACTTTGTGGAAGTGCGTTATATCCATGAAAAAAACAATGATTTTTGATGATGATAGATTGAAACTAAGTTGTTTTTTATCATGGGTGAAAACAAACTGTTATCAACAACAACAGCAACTTTTGTTATGAGGCAAAAACTCTTGTCCGCCATTCGACGCTTAAAAGGAGCGCTGGGGTAAATTTCATGCAAATTTGAAACACGGCATTTGTGAAAGGAGATTTCGCAAACTTCTCCACAAATGGACCATTTTCAACGGAAAAGTTGCTGGTAATGGGGAGCGATACGAAAATCAACAAAAATTGGCGTCATGCAATGATTCTTCTCCACTAATTTCCACGACAGTTCTCAAATCGTGACGGCCGAGGACGGTGTCATATGCCTTCCTCGGGCTACTGCCGTGCAGGCAGAACAGTTTTCCCGCCAGCGCCCCTTAGTGCGCCCGCATTGGTTTTCATCCATGGCTCCTTGCGAAATTATTTCGCGTTTTCACGGATTTTCGATTGCATTTTCAAAAAGTAACCACTCCTCTGAAGGCTGACAGGAGATAAATTCTCACCAGAACGGGTGCTATAAATCAGTTGCGAAAGTTTTAGAACGATGGAAATACCAAATCCCGATCGAATGTCTAAGTTAAGGGCTCGATTAATTTGGTTGGGTCTGATGCTGTTGTCAGCAGTCAATAAAATCGGAAGTAAAACGTCCAAGTTGTCGACTCACGTTTAACTGTAATACTACCAAATTGCTGTCCCATACAACCGAAGTAATGTGAACTGAGACCGCATGGGGTAGCTGAAGACTCAGTTATTATAGCGGGGTTAATGAGCAAATATAAATTCCAACAAAAATAAAAGTTATATACTTGGTGCTATTTCTATCTGTAAACCAAAAGGATTTAATTTTATCCATACATGTAAGGGAATTCGACGAATCTGACTGGAAAAGTTACAGAAAATATCTGAGTTCTGACAGAAATGTTCAGTTCAAGTAAGCATGATATAATGAGATTCACTCCTAAAAGCACGTAATTTGATGCGGAAATAAAGATAGCACGTTTCGCAATTTGATTTTAACTAACGCAAGCGTTTAATGTCACTTCAGCAATACACACACACTTTACAAGAGAAGACTAGCAGGGGCAACACAAGGAATCAGTAAATGAGGGTCTACCCTCATTATTGTCTTCGGTAGGCAATCTCCTAAAATCTTGCCCCTTTAAATTATAAAGGTGTGATCAAATGGGAGAAAATACCATTTCTCAAGGTAGAAACTTGATTACCACAACACGCTTCGGCTGATATCAGCACAGTGCCAGACGACTGCCGAGCAGGCGGAAGTGGATCTCACGTGATTTTTATGCTTCGTCATAAATGCCTAACCTTAGCAAAAAAATGAAAATTCAATGAACTTGAAACTTCGAAACCAGAGAATGCACTTAAGTCAACTATACACTACCTCTTTCACCTACTAACATATGTAGGCAAGATTTTTAAAGGCAGAGGTACAGTGGTTTCACCTTTAGCAAAATTGTTCAGAAATCAGCTATAATTTTAGTTTTAGTTTTTAATTCAGCAGATGAAATCGCATTACATTATGCTTACCGAGTTTCAACATTCTTTTGCAGTAACATATAGAAATTAGTCTACAAGCCATTTGAATTCCAGAGGCTTTCCGCATTAATATAACATCGAGGCATTCTCCTGATTTACATGGGTCCAACTTAAATTAGTCCACTTGGAATGAATTTTACTAATTTTAGGCAAAAATATCTCTGAAAATATCGTAATCAGCAACATTTTAGTACACTGCCTAGATTTCCAGTGTAATACATATCTCTAGATATAAAACCCAGCCGCCATTGTAAAGGTCCCATTTCCCTTCTAAAGCTAATGCTAATTCCACGGTTACCAAGGAAATATCCTATTGTTGACAGAAGTAAAATTCATGATTTTGACATTAAAAACGCGATTTCTTAGGAAATTTAATTCGTATAAGAAAATTGAACGAAAGAATAAAAAAATGCAATCTATTACCCATCAATGGCGAAAAGTATAGCCTTCTACCTTTAGTAGAACTAATTAAAATAAGCAGAAAGAGAAACCTCTGCACTTGAACCAAAATGTTTAGACTAGAGTTTTTCAAACACATCAGAAACCAGACGGCCCAACACGCTGCCCTTTGGGCCCAGGGGCCTACCGTGTGGTCCCAATTTCCTTAAAAAAGCTTTACTGGATCAGTAAAGTAACCATGTGTGAAAATTTCACTAAAATCGGTTCACTCGTTCAATACCTATGAGGCTTTTAAGAAAGCATTCTTTAGGAAGCTTGGGCCCTCTGGGGCTCCAGCGTGACTTACGACCTCATGATTGTTGTACATTCAGTATAGGTATATTTTACATGTTTCTAATACAGGCAAGAATTAAGAGGGCCAATTTTTGGCGATAAAAGGCCCACTTGAGGGCTTTCTAGGGCCCCAAGGTCCTTGTTCTATAGTCTATGCGTGAACCAGATATATCAAGTATCTTCCTGCTAAACTTTGTTCCAATCGATTGAGTGGATTATGAGTGATTGAGTAACAGACAGACAGACACCACTAGATTTTAATATGTTAGTAAGATAAATAAAACCTTGGAGAGTGTGGGCATTAACCAAGCCTCTTTTATCTCTTTCTGTCATTCCACGTTTTCTCTCAACAAACTTCATCTCATGATATCCTTCATCTATCCATCGAGTACGCAGCCTTCCTCTGGACCGCTTCCCACGTTCCTCTCCTCTTTCTCTGGAGATCTGGATATGCTCTCATCATCTAATCGACTCACTCCAATCTCCTTTCTTATGTCTGCATTATTTTTTTCTTTCCACTCTCCTACCCCACTCTGTTTCCAAAGATTTTTATTTTCTTCAAATTGCAGTCTTCCCCATTCCCTCTCGCCCACTACCCAAGTTTCTGACGGATACGTAACAATGGGAACACGTTAAGATACATAGATCTTCACTATCACCTTAATCGGCATTTCCCTACCGCAAATTAAAAGCCTCACACTCCAGAATTACTATCCTCCTTTCCATAATCCTTTAGCAACTTCATGCTTCCACTATCACTAATTAATTCCTCTTCTGATTGGGTAAAGTTTTCCACAACTTTGAGTGCCATTTGACTGGGAGTCTTTTCAAGCCACTAATCCCATCCTTTAAATATAACCCCGCTCCATCCTTTACTGATTAACAATCCCACTTAGTACAATTCTTGGTCCCATTTACCAAGTTCCTTCACTGCGTCATGTATTTCTTCTCCACATATGGCCTCATGATCAGTAAAAATAATGTATAAGGCTTATTTTTCATTTCTTTTTCCTCAGAATGCAGAAATACTTTCCCATGAAATTTAAACTAAAATAAGCATCACATCACAGTAAGTTACACGGAGGCGGTATTGTTTGAACGTGACCTGCTAATTATGCCCTCCTAGCGAGGTTAGAATTTAGTAGTCGAGTATCCCAACCCACATATCCACTACATCATTCCAAACTACAATTATGTTAATTTTTTGATTTTATCAAACTTATTTAAAGCTTGATCAGCGCGTAACTTCGACAACATTTACGACAGCTATGCCAAGATGCAGGGTATAGTTAAATTCCGAGATTTTTTCCCACTAACTTCGAAGCTACACCGTGACGCAATGTGCCACCTTAAGTCAATAAATTATCACCAGCTGACGAAATCTTCTTTGTTCTCCTTTTTACCAGTGATCATGCTATAAAGCAGAAGAGGAAACATCACTCAACTACTTGGTTTGAGTAATTACCCGGCGAAAAAGTAAAGTATCGGCGTCTTCGTTCTAACTGAGAACATCACGTAAATAGAGATAAAAGTCGAAAACAAAAAAATACAGAGGGCGATGAACTCCAAAAATTCTCCCTTATCGTGTGAGAAATGGGAAGTGGAAATTTACGATCAAAAAAAGAACACCATTTGCGCAGCATTAGCGTCAAATGACCGCCAAATTTGAGACTGGAGCCTGCACTCCTCACCATGATACAATCGGCCGCGAAGAGCTTCTCTTAATATAGACTGGAAATAAACTGATATTGCCCGTATTGCTGTCATGAGCATGGAGACAAATCGTATACTTTCTTTGCCATGAAATCCTTAGAGGGATAAATCATATAAATGAAGAAGTAGCTTTGGCACATGACTTTGTTCGCAATGCTCCTCATGACAAGCCAGTCAAAGCGCAACATATTCGGTCAAATCGCGATCTAGCTATTCCTACACATTAACAAATATAAATCACGAGACCTGTTAACCGTTAGAAGAGAAACAAGGAGGAGACACTAGAGGTCGTAGGTTCTCATCTCCTCCCAGTCATTAAAGATGCGTCGTGACTAACGGGTTTCCAATTGTGTTAATGATGGGAAAATCTTCCGCCAACGGAGCACTTAACACCTAAAAACTAGGAGACCACCTATCATTACAAAAATTCAGAGTAAAGGTTAATTTCTTAATGAGCATGAGTGCATACTTACCTGAAGTACGTCGAGGCATTGATATTTATGCCCTTTTGGTGACGCATTGTAGCTACTAACAAACAGATAAAAAAAGTTAACGAAGGTAAAAATTTAAACATATCAGAGACAAATTATTTACCGATAACGTTAAAAGCGTAAGGAAAATATGTAACCCAAAATGTTCCACAAAAACAATACAGAACTCGAATGATATGTGGTATTTAGATAACAGTAGATACCCAATAATGAGCGGCATTACATTGACTTCGTTTTCTCCGCTTGGATCTGCTTGAGGAGTCTTCATACCTCCGATATATTTTCATTAAATAGATGTCTTACGCCAAGCTATCTGAGTCACGTTCAGCCTCAAATAGCGCGGCAACGAAACGGAACAATTATCGAAAATGACCAGAATCGTGCGCACATATATTGCATGGAAAAATTCGTCATAATATCAAGATAAAGCGATTTTCTGCACGGCCAATAATGCACCTCGCCCATAAATATTAGCATTGTTGTAGAACAAGTTCTGGCTTCCCCGCCAAGTACCTTTCAACATTGAGCAATATAACTTGTTTTAGACGTGCGTTAGAAAGTTATGCATTTCGTCTCACTGACTTTTTATGATAATATGTTCTCATTTTAAAGTGTGACAAAGTAAATTAAACCATCACGAGTTTGTGAGAGTGTGAACGAATTGTCGGACAATTGGGTCAGATTTTCATTACATTTACATGTGGCCTTGAATTTTTTAATGGAAAAAACATTACAGAGCATTATTATTTGATAAAAAATTACAATTCAGATGGAAAAAGACCATACTGAAATCGTAAAAAAATATTATGTTCAATATTACAGGGAACACACCCAGTACATAAAAAATGAACATTCGAGATGAAGTTTCATTGAAAGTTTCCTCGAGTTTTAAACAAAAAATAGAATTTCACTAGAAAAAGGAAGATAATTAATTATGAGCATATGTATCAGGCTATTTCAAAGCGCCACTTTCCCCAACTTATAGTCGTGTTCATTAGATATTACAACGTAACAGGTATCAGCATACATAATAGTACCAACTATTACAATTTACAAGAGCAGGTAGCAAGGTAAATGCCTTTATTTAACGTATGAGTAATTTTATCATTACCTTTTTACACTTCAGTGTTCTAAATATAATTCCATAACAATATAGATATAACGTTATCTTCATTTTGAGGTATCTTGTCAATAAAAAATCAATAATAAACTTTTACCTAAGTTTCGATGTATTCATTTCTTCTGGGCTAGGAAATTTTCATTCACAAAAGTAATTAGTGACTTTTTATTGAACATCAAACAATTTTGGAGCGACAACAATCAATCACAATCTCTTGGATTCAAACGTGGTTGTATTTATCGACGACCTACGATGGGACAATGTATATACTACACTCCTACGTCAGCGATTTGCTCCAAAATTGTTATAAGGTAGAGGTTAATTATTTTTAAGAGGTAGATTAAACTTGAACACATTTATGCCCAGTATGCATATTTATAATCTTCTGCGAACTAGTTTCGAGTCATTTTTCGCTGAACACGAGAATTGGCTTGGAGACTCCCATGGCCACCAGAAATCATACCAGAAGTGGCTGAAATGATGCAACAGAGGATTCTGAGAGATGAAGCGGTTCCCAAAAAAAGGGGGTCACGACGCGCGCCATACTAATTTTCGGGGGAGAATATAGACCGGGGTTTCAAGGAATTCGGGGAGGGCGGTTTAGAAAACATTGAAAATGGGGGGGAAATATTTTTTCCTCTCTAGTTTCCCCTCGGATGAATCATTGAGCTTCAGGGAGGGAGGGGGCATGTACTTTACAGAACATCGTCGGTAGAATTAGTAGCAGAAATGCGTGCGTGCGTTTTAACACGTTAACACGATTCAGCACATGTAGAGGGATGACAACTATGGATTATTTAATTGGAACTTTTGTTAGAATTATAACTAGCTCATAACTAAAATAAGGAGGAGCTCCGAATTTTGAAAGACGCTACTTCCAACTGTATTGCTTTATAACCAATCAACTCAAATGAAAAGTTGAGAGAGAAAATCCATGACCTATTTTCGACATATTGGTGAGAGGATTTCGAAAGGACTTACAGTTATATTGCAACGCAAAGTACACGCAAGCATTAAGAATTAGAATGAAAGCAACGAGGGAGAAAATAACACGTTAACTTCTTATTCGTGCTTTTTAAGTAGGTAATGACTCTAACGCCACGGTAGACTTTTATTTCAATAATGACTGGTTTTGCAGGAATATTTGAGAAACTGGGGTTAAATAAAATCGATTTAGGCTTTAAAGGCCAACTGAACTAGTCAGGTGGGTCACGAATCCGCCTCGCAACCAAAAGGTCGTGGGTTGTAGTCCCATCTCACGCATGGGAACCGGATTGTTCAAAAGTCGAACCACAATAAATCTAAAATCCACAGCAAAGGAAAAATGCTTGGAATTATAGAAGTTCCGATATGACTGAAACTGAATTTCACTGCCGGGTAATATGACACCAAAATATATCAGAAAACTAAAATAATCGATTTTCGACTTCATGATATTCAATTTAAAAAAGTTCAAGAGTAGTACCATTCGACCTATTGGGAAAAGATGGACCGTTAGAGGTATTCACGGAACCCACCAATATGGAGATAGCCAAAGATATTCGCAGAGTTTTCAGAATTTTTCACGCTTAGTATACAAGTACAAGTTGAATAACCAATCAGCTTAGAACGCATGGAAATTTGTCTCGCGCCAGTTTACTTTCATACTCATCAAGAAAATTGCCTCTCTATAGACCCATCAGCTAAATTACTTCCCCGTACTCTTTTCTAATAATAAGTCGCGAGCTGTGGAGGGGATGTATGTAATGAAGACGAACAACTTCACAGGTTTCACGGCGACGGGTTTTTACTTCACCCGCACGGAGAACATCACGGAGAAAACCCTGAGTAACCACAGAACGATCAAGCACGGTTCCTGATATTTGACACGTACGGGGAACCGGAAGATGGAAAATTCGAGAAGGATATTTCGGAGAACTGAGAGGAGGAGAGTCGACGAAGCATAGGTTATTGCCGAGGCACTTGCCCGAGGTTATGGATGAAGACAATGGAAAGAGCGGAGGGACTGGGGGAGGGGGAAAGGGGCGGACGAAGGGCAAGGACGAAAAATGGGGAAGGGGGAAATGATGGTGGGGGTAAGGGAAGGTTTACGAGAAAGGTAAAGCTGGTGGGGGGGGGGGGAGAAACCATGAACCGGCGAAGAGGACGAGAGAAAAGAGAAGGAAGGAAAAAACGGTAAGTCGAGACGGATATTTCGAGTGTCTTCGTCCTTTTTGTGATGTTACAACCTGTAAACCTGAGTGGTTTAGAAGAGGTACTGGTGGAGAGGTGGGGTTTGCTGTGGCTGGCAGTTTAGGGGGAGCAGAGAGAATGGGACATTTTGAGTTGGAAGAGGAGCGGTTAAAGGGTCGGGGAGTGGCCGAAAAACCTTGTTGGTGGGTGGGTGGGAGGGTTGGGATTAAGGGTTGGACATGAGTGGGAGTGATGAGGTGCGTGAAGGAGGAGGGAGGGGAGCTAACGGGAAGGGGGAGAGTGGGAGAAGAGGGGGGGGAATAGAAGGAGAGGAGAATGAGAAGAGGTGAATGGAGTTGAGGCGGGGAGAGAGTGTGCATGGCCTAAAGTGAGAGGGCATACGGAGGAGGGCGGGGAAGGGGAGTGGAGGGGAAGTGGGTGGGGTGCACGAGGGGCGGGGAGGGAGTGGAGGGTTGGGGGGGGGAGAGGAAGACGAAGAAGAAGAAGCGGGGGTGAAGGAAGAGACGAGCAGTTTGGGTGGAGGTCGCGCGCCGCCAGTCCGGCACTGACCACGGGAAGAAGACCAAGTCACTCACTCACTCGTGGAGGGGATTCACTCCGCAGCGGAGGCGCGGTCGGTGGAGGAGGTCGCGGGGTTTATTTTTGACTGTGCGGTGGATCATACCCCCACCCCGTGCTATCGACATCCCACTTGCAAAAAAAAGTCGCACGCAAATTTCGAGGATCGGTGTTGGCGGAGCAGGAGGACCTTATAGCCGCCGCGGGAGTGAGGCACACCGCGGCGAGGAGGAGATACGTCGGCGGGACGGCATCGCGGAGGCGACAGGAGTTCCTCACCGGGCATTCCCATTTATAAACTCATCGGAGGCGGCGACAGGAACGAGCGAGCTAGTGAAAGGAAGGGAGAGAGAGAGAGAGTGAGTGCCCGACTTTGTACAGTAGTAGAGTTAGCGAGTGTGTGTGTGTGTGTGTATTATTCCATTTCCCTCTCCGCATCTCCTTGTGCACTTCTACTCCTCCACCCCCTTTCCTCCCAACCATCCCCTAACCTTCCTCCCCCTTCCTCGGGGCGGCTCGTAGTGTGTGTGTAAGCGAGTGTGTGACGGCGTGCGTTGTTCTTCTTCGCCAACCGACCAATCCTCCGGGGTCAACGGCTCCACCCCTCGAGACGACACAGAAAAGAAGGAGTCGGGGAGAAAGAAAGGAAGAAATAAAGATAGATAGATAAAAGGCTAGCGCGAGTAAGGTGGTGTGGAAAGCCGATGGCGGGATAACCGACAGCATCATCACAGGACTCTTCCCTCATTCGCCGCATCCACTCCGTTACGGGGCGCGGAAGAGGCGGTGGACGTTGGAGAGGACTCCGGGAAGGGAACGCCGCAGAAGCCGAACGTGTATCTATCTCTTCCATTCTTTCGCGTTCTGTATCTCTCTCGCATCCGCGAAGCGAAGGGAGGAGGAGGAAGGCCCCCAGAGGCAGGAGGCGGTGCCCCAAAGACCGACCGAAGGAACGCCGTGCCCCGGGAGAACGCGCGGTGAGTCAAGGTCCGCGGAACGAGTCCCCCCCCCCAGATCCCCCCAGAACCCCCCAGATCCTCCCCTACCACCATTTTAGCTATCCCTCCTCCATATCTCACGACCGTGCATCGCTCGATTGTTGCGTGACGGGGTCCTGAACCCCGCGGCCCTCCTCCCATCGCCGACGGTAGCGCGGGCCCGCAGATTGGGCCCGGGGGTAAAGGAGGGGTGGGAGGAGACACGGCGGAGCGGGATCCGGGGGCAAACACCCCCTCGATCTCCTCGCCCTCTCGGGGGGGAGTCGTGTAAGCAAGTGAGGGTCACGAGCAGAGGACCACCGATTGCATTTCCGGGATGAATAGATGGGTATTGATGAGGACAGTGACCGAAATATTTTCATTCGCCATTTTCCTCATATTAAAGACCATCCAATGATGACACTCAAATATTACAGCGAAGAAATGACTAGCTCCTGAACGATTAGCATATATTTAATGTTGCATTGAGGTTTCTGCGGTGCTGCACCGGGTCAGAGACTCTATATCTGCTGACATTTCGAGGAACGACTTATTATTACTTATCTTCAGAGATATGGAGCTTCTAACTCGGTAGAACCCCCAAGGAACCTTTCTGCACTAGATTCGCCGGGAAAACCTTCGATCTTTTATTATTTGTTACATTGTCTTTGCATTCTTTGGTAGAGTGTAAATAAGTCCATGTATGGTGAAGACTGCTTACCCCTACCGCTAACCCTTGAAGTGGCTAGCAGGCCACTACAGCTGTTTTCCATTGGACATCAATAAAAAAGGTCTGAGGAGTGAGCCACAGATTGTTTACGATTTACAGCAAATAAACATAATAATAATATGTAATAGGATAATCTAGTTACAGTAAATAAAACAAAAATGGAGTTATAAAAAAATGAAGGGATGTCACATATAGTCAATTCCACGAGACTTACTAGCCAGGATATTATTGACAAAATGATAATGCTTGCAGCCGTTCTTGGTAAACATGGAGTAGAGGGCTAAAATTTTAATATCTGTCACGTATTTCTGGGTCTTGGTCATCACTCCGTTTTCCATGAAGTTTTGCAATTTAGAAAATCGCTTCTCATGGATTTAATGACGTAACGTAAACAATAGGCTTCACCAGGTTTACACTTTCCAGTCCACTGCACATGACGCAACCCACAAGTCCTAAACCACCTTCAATATTTCCGAGGTCAAAATGTTGCCATTGTGGAGCACGAAAGTATATCATAATATCAGATTTTTAGTGCCAAAGCGAGTGAATTGCGATGAATGCCTCGATTTCAAGGCAACATCTTAAAATATCAGAGGCTTAGATAGAGTACATTTAATTAATACTCTGCGAGCCATCTCGAGGATGTGTGGCAGCAGTAAATGAAAACTAAAAGGTAGTTTCGGATTAAAATATATGCACGTGCATAATTATTGCTCAATGAGAAATTCTTAGTGAATTTAATTCTTTTAGCTCATGTTATAGCCTAAAATAACAAAGAGAAAAAGAAGAGGCACTTCCAAATGACTTAATCATTTCTTGAGCTTCTAGGCGACCAACCTTCGATACGTGGAAAAGCTATCGCACTGTTTCCAGAAGTGTCCTGTGTGTATTATAAATGCGCTACGATGACGAAGCAAAAAATATTTCAATTCACCATTGAGAATAAACAATGTGGAATTACCTAGCTGTTACTGGAAGAGCATCAAAGGAATTGCTGTTCTGAGGAAGAGAAATCGGGTCATTAACGAGCACAAAAGGATTAGATTTCTGAGATACAAAATGTGGGCCGCGGCGTGACCAGATCTAGAGGGAGAACATAGTCATACGCTCGCTGTCGGAACCAAGAACACTCAAAATTCCGTTTACACGGGAATAACCACAAGCAAGCGTGACCTTAGATTTAAAACTATAGATTAGATAAATGGTTATAATTAATTCGCGGCCGAATACATTAGGCACATAATCACCGACACTGTCTTCGGACAATAAATTGTATAAGTGTTACGAGCTTAATAGAAGAAGTAGGTTGGGAATTACTATCAGAACGCTGGTTAAAATTTAGGTTAAACCTTTTAAGTAAATTAGAAACAGAGTTGTTCACAGATGACGTTAGATATATATTGAGAACCCCTGCGTATTATGCTAGGTTTGATCATATTAACAAGATTAGAGAGAGAGATTGTCGAACCGATAGATTTAAAATGTCATTTTTCCCTCGTACTATAAGAGAGAACAATAGGCAGTGTAGCAAAGGGATAGGTAGGTGAAATATAGTTAGAGTAGTCTGTAGTGCATGATACATGTAATAACAACCAATAATCCCTTTCTTATTATGTAGATACTAACCATCTAGCTCCATGTGACCCTATTATCTAGCATATCTCCCTTAAATATCCTACTTGCATGTCAATAGTGCATGTTTGGTGATCTTCACCCCCCGGCCACACACCCTCGTGGTGGCTCGCAGGGTATCACGTAGATGTAGATGAAATTCAAGTTTTGGTAGTTCTTTTAAGTGTAGTACCGGGCATCATTTACTCAATGATAACAATACTTCAAGAATTCAGTCACAGGTGGTTGACTAAGGGCCTCCAACAATGACAAATCATTGTATAACGCGCTATCGCAAACTTACTACTCTTGATTATTATACAATCACTCGATAACTAGGAAAAATTATCACAATGGTCGATGTAATTGTAGCATAAAATTCGAGACAGTTTTTCCGTTCCCTTTGTTTTTATTGGGAGACCACAAAATCCTTTCTCTCACTATAACTACAGCATAATAAAAATAGATATCCATTGGGCTCATAATAGTTCAGCTAATAATATACAGCTAAATTGGAGGCCAACTTTATGAAAGGACGTTTTAACATACAACTAGGTCCATAATAATCCTGGCGGATGAAACATTCAATTACGTAGAGCAGACCATTGGAAAGGAGAAAGGGAAAATGGAAAATGAAAAAAAAAGTGTCTTGCGTACGTATTCATTCATAGGGGAGGCAAGTGGACTCTAAAATGTGTATACCATAGCTGGGAGGCATAAAAGGACGAACGAATCCCATTGATTCCCTCAGCGCAGCTCGCTCACTCCAATCAAAATAATCTCAAGATCCACAGTCCTACTCCCTTCCTCAATCAGCTGTATCACGCGGGCGTTGACACAACATGGGGATCCACTGCGATGCATTCTGTACTTTTTGAGCTGGAATTTGCATTTGAATTCTCCGACGGCATCATTAAATTACTATATCTAGGTTTCAAATGAGTATCAAAAAAAATCTCTTATCGCAAGCACTTCCAAATAAATGTTACAATTTAGGAAGAATACTTAATGGAAGAATTTTTCAGCGAAGTACCATTCTAGCAATTCGCTCGCTCGCTATTCAACCAAACCTAAACGGTATGCACAGAGAAAAAACTATTAAATGCTTGAGTTCAACCAAATTCGGCTCTTCTGTTTGAGAAGGCATCTAAAAATAAGGAAACTTTTGAGCAGAAAAATATTGGCCGAAGAATTAGATAAATGGTCAACGGTAAACGGCAGGGTCACCGCAGTACTACTAATCTTTCAATAAGACTCACGCATAAACTTATTAAAATACAATTTACTTCTCACAATAATCTTTTTAAAAATTCTCTTTTCCACGAAGTAGATACATCAGTATAAAAATAGTTACCTTTTAAAAATATTATAATTTTAAAAGTTAAAAAGAAATGCTACCCTCATGAGATATCTTACCAATACATCAGTATAAAAATAGTTACATTTTAAGAATATTATAATTTTAAAAGTTTAAAATAAATGCTACCCTCATGAGATATCTTACCAATATATACAAATCTAGTGGTGTCTGTCTGTTACTCAATCCCTCAAAAATCACGGAACCGATTGAAACAAAATTAGGCAGGAAGATAGCTGATGTATTTGATTCATACATAGGCTATATAACAAGGTCCTTTAGGGCCTTTTAGGACCCCATAATGGTTATATCATTAAATAATCATAGGAATAGATTCCAAGGTTTATTTATTTGCGTAGTTAAATAACTTTTGAGGTATTCGGTTGTAATTTTCGCAGTTATGTGGAAAAAAAGATTGAAGTTTCTTATTCTTTAAATCGATTTTCATCTACGATTATATTTCACTTGAAAATTGCGGTTTTAACGCCAAAATAACACATTTTCTCCAATTTCAACAATAGCTTATTTACTTGGTAACTACGGATTTTTCATGCATGAATGGGGACTTTGGGCATGATTTTAGGCCTGCAAGGGTCCACGGTTTTGAAGCTGACGGCTTCAAAAATAAATTAAAGCCCATACATTGTAATAAACTAAGTAGGCAAAGAGCATGGCTACAATTTCCTAGACGTCGAATTTTCGATTTCTAGCTTACCTGAGAGCAATGGTAAGGCAAAGTTTGATTGTTTTTTCTATCAAATCAGGGGAGTTAAAAATATTTCTTTTCAACCATAATATATTCTTACCTCCTTTATCAATTTCAGAAAACTGTAGGCCTCTATTTTTGATAGTATTCCCATAGTTGAGCGCTGAATGAACGCGGACACGTCCGCCGGAACGCGCAAAACGGCCGGAAAATCCGAGGTATCATAACGACCTAACTATCAATAAATAAGTATTAACGAATAATTTTTGGCTTACCTGTGATCTACTAAATACTGATGATGGTACTCAAATAGCTAAATTATTTTGCCTAGAAGAAATAATCAATAGAATTTCCCAAGCCTCGCCGTTTTGATTTCTTTCAGGTGCTTGAGAAGCGTACAGCCAATAAATGAGGAGCATATATGGCGATAAAGGACTCTGGTCATTTACTTTTTAGGTTACTAATATGTAAAATTATTAATACTTTTGCTAAAACCCTTTTCCACCATGAGGTTCCGCATTTTTACATTCAGGATGCCTCAAATCTCTTCTCCGTCTTCTCCACGAAACTGCAGTTGGTTGCCAACCATAAGAGCAAAAACGAAGAGATTTATTCAAATAATTTGGGTAGTTAGCGTCTTTCTCTCACTCCCCGTTGGATTTCAATAGGTAAATATCGTCTGCAATGGTCGATAAATGAGGAGCTGATCCGGCAAAAAAGAACTTATGTCATTGAACTTCTGTGTTTGTACCGTACCAAATTATCAAGGGATGTAGAAAACCCTATTTGACGAGGTCATTAGCCTAAGTTTCACAGTTTTTGAACGACCTATACCATTTATATATTTAAATGCCCATGATTGGGGTCAGAAATTATCAATACACAAGTATCATTGTATGATTTTTGGCCTAATTCTGATCTACTACTTATAATGATATTCAAATAGATTGTTTTGTTTATGGGGGA
Source organism: Ceriagrion tenellum (assembly GCA_963169105.1). Classification (NCBI taxonomy): domain Eukaryota; kingdom Metazoa; phylum Arthropoda; class Insecta; order Odonata; family Coenagrionidae; genus Ceriagrion; species Ceriagrion tenellum. Next base: position 55,558,874 of record OY720632.1, on the reverse strand, counting down.
AAAACAATAGCATTCCCCACGCTGCGCCGTTTTGGTTTGTTTCAGGTGCTTGAGAAGCGTAGGGTTGATAAACGAGAATATGGCGTTAAAGAACTCATATCATTTACTTTTTTGGTTACTACCATGTAAAATTATGAAGAATTTTGCTTAAGCCCTTTTCCCGCATGATTATATTCAGTGTGCCTCAAAAACTCTTCTCCGTCGTCTCCACGGAACAACAATTGATTACAAACCATGTGAGTAAATGCGAAGAATTAAATGAATTTTATCAGTTTTGAATTTCAGTAAAGGAATTTATATCACTGAAATTATATCTTAATACTATGCCGAACTACCAAGGGGATAGAAAACCCCATTTGAGGATAGTCATTAGCCTAAAATTTCCTGGTTTCGAACGCCCTGTACCATTGATATACCTAAATGATCATGGTTGTGGTCAGAAAATAGGACTTCTTTTTAATATTGCTAGAGTTTGATCCCAAACACAGTAGAAGAGACTTGTGGATTATTCTTGGTAAATGATGATTGGTTCCTTGACCGCTCACATTCAAGGGTGTGACCCTTATTGACCATGGGTCCCAGAACAGAGTGAATGAGACTGTAATTGTGAAGTCTCTTCCTGTGTCTATCCAGTAAAAAATAAATACCCTGATTATTATGAATATTTATTGAGCTACTCCGTCATTTTTTAATCTAATTTCTCATCAGCAGGTTTCCGAATGTTAAAAATCATTTTTCTTCACGAAATCTTATCCTCTTCGTCTCCACGAAACACCAGTTAAGAAGGAAGATGAGTTCAGCAGAATAAATAGAAATTTATTTAAGTTTCTTTAATGCATTATCCCCACTGAATTTCAAAGGGTACCTTTTGCTAGTTTTCAATATTTCATTAAAATGAAAGAGGCCAATGGTAAATAGGTTATTAATGTAATATCCTGCAGACGATGAGATAAAAGAGACCATTGAAATGACTAGATTCCTACAAGTAGGTATTACATTATACTAGTATAAATATATCATATCCACAGTTTACCTCATATCGCGCATTCAAATAATAGTGATCAACCCGTATTACTGTGCATAATTCTTATGTTTGTGGGGGTAATCGCTTGGAATTTTCTAGCACAGTCAAGAGTCGCGACGCAAATGTTGTTCCAACGATTATTAAGAAATAGATAGCGTTTGAGAAGAGACTGTAACGTATTCATTTATGAACAAACCTTTCTAAAGAGCAGTGAAAATAATCTTCGGTCTTGTTCACGCTAGCTTATCTCATTTTAAATTTGAAAAGTACAGATTTTACCGGAGATGACAAAAATTATCGAATATTTTGAATCTTCACCTCAAAACTAAAAGGTATTTTTATCGTAACTTAGCGTGGACAACCGCCACATCATAGCTAGCACATTCACAATCTATATATATAGGTTATTCATTGGTTTGGATTTCCATAAGTTTCGTATTAGACATGCTGGAATATGATATTATCTCAGCGGTGCATTTCGCACCGCAACGAGTGGTTGCGTGGTATAAGAACAACAGTATTGAGACATTTTGGTGACTGAAAACCGTCCATAAGAGCATTGGCACCCAGCGATTCTTTTCCAATGTGAATTTTGGGGACGTTTTGTGGCGATCACGAACTGCACGGTGCAATCCTTACTTACACCCAAACGGTGATATAACCATTACCTTACTTCATCAGGACGCTTTCGTTTAGGAAAAAAATTGTCGTTTTTTTGCAGTTCTAAATACCTATATACGTTTCTAAACATTTTTCGGACTAGCTCTCCAAGCAGCAAGGGGGTCCTTCGCTCTGGTGCCTCTTAACAAATCTATGGACACATTTTCTCCGCGTAGCTAAGTATTTAAGGCCGTTGGAGCAAAATATCATTTTACCTAGAAATCAATGAATTTGGTCTCATTTTAAAGGAAAATATATCACCCTTCCATTGACACCAAAAATTCCATCCCTCCCCACATTACTTTCCGAGATATTTGCCAAAAAACACCAGCCATTTTACATGGGAAATGGTACGTGCACGCACTCCAGAGAGACCTTATTCAACAAATGAGGAATTTCTAACTCTTAGATCTCGTCAAAATATCAACAGTGTGTAGTTTTGTATGTTTCTCAACTATTTTGGAAAATTAACCATATTGTCACCGCAGTAAATTCTTCGGGATCACAATACTCCTTCCGTTCTGATGGAGTTTTAAACGTACAACCCAAACGTACAGTGGTCCCAACCCATGTATTTCTGGGACATGAAAAGATTTTCTCAGATCAAGATGAAATTTGGTGTATATAGGTTTTCGGGGTCGCTGAATACGAAGATGCCAAAACAATTGAATTTTTCCATTAAATTTGAAAATTTGCGGATATCATTTTTTGCAATATTTGTACGAATAGATTTTATTTAGTGCAAATAGGACCAAATGAACAAATAAAATTAATATAGGCAAATTTCGGCAGACACTTGTGATTTTTTTTGTATACTTAGTGATGTTAGTTACACTTTTCAATAGATTTTTTAATGGAGTCACATAGTGGAGTCACATAATGAGTGAACTTTTCACTAATTTTAATTATATTTCGTAGATTAAACTTCTCTAATTTTCATGATTTTCAATTTGAAATCGCATGTAATGACAACTTAACAATAACTATTTACTTAAATATATAAATAGTACATACATTCCGGAGATGAATCTAGTTCTTTGAATTAAAATCGATGCAACACCAATCACGCACCAAGAGGTGAAATCGCAGCCGAAAATGAGGGTGCGCCTCTTACACGAATTCCCGCTCGTCATCGCTTACAGCAAAATATAATATGTAAAAGTTAAATACAGTTAAAAGACCCATACTCACAGCGACTACGACTTGTGCGTTAGGAAAATGGTGGGTGAAAACGGCATTTAAAAAAACGTGTGAATGTCCGGAAGGCTTTGATAATGGCCGAAAGTTCGAAGTTAGGTCCGCAAAACCTCGCAATAGGAGGAAAAAAAAAGCCCCAAAATTTTTTCTTCAACTTCGACGCTTAAAAAGAGGGATGCGCCCCTTACACGGGTGAGTCTCTTACACAAGTTTATACGGTATCTAGCATGCCTCCATTAAATATCCTAGTTGCATTGCAATAGTGTATGCTTGGTGATCTTCACCCCCTGCCACACACTCTCGTGGTGGCTCGCAGGGTATTACGTAGACGTAAACGTCATGTTGGTTGGAGATTCTGTTCCGGATTAACAGTAACACGTCACTCAGTAAAGTCATCGAGATTCAAAGATTTATTTTGCACTCCCTAGACTGTGGGAAACCCTTCCGACGCAGAAAACCACGGTAGGGCAGCACCTGGCCCTTTTCCCCACCACCCACTCCCCCTTCGCCCATTATCCGGGTCCCCGAAGTTTTTCGCTCGTTTGGGAGCAGCCGTGGCAAAATGACCCTGAGAGCTCCAGTGGGTGGCTACTGCACAACCCCTTTTGTCCCTGCGGAGTGAAACCCCCAAGATTCCTTCTTTCCTTGCCACCCCCAATGCTCCTCCTCTTTTCTCTCCCCCTAGACCTCCCTTCAAGGGTTTCAAGGAAACTGCAAAACAAGTCGCCCGTAGGCCGCTATGTTCGGTGTCCGTTTTCCTCCACAGGGATGGTGAGCTTGCATAATCCTGCAAGGTGGGCCGAGAAACATTAATTCCTACCACGCAGAGACGATGATTTTTTCCCATGAGAATCAAATAATCCATTTGTCTTCCGCTACAGTGAGTTCAAAGATTAACATCGGTCCTTTTGACTCAGGTGAGAATTGGCATGAAGCGGAGGTTTCGATCAGACACCAAGATAACTACCGACCAGAGGAGTAAACGAAACAAGACACCCATTTCTTAAACACGAGGAGAAAATTACGAAATTTGAGAAGAACAACAGTATTATCTTGCAAAAATCAACAACAAAGGATATTTAGCCACCATGACAAAAATCTCCGGAAAGCAAACTCCACTGTATAGGGAAGAGGGCTGGATTTAGTCGAAGAAGAAATTATCAACAACTCAACACCAAAGACTAATAAAAATGAATCTTTAGGAGAGTCAAGAATTCAAGCTCATAAATTTCCTCATAAAACTGGAGGATTGCACGGATACACTGCTTTCATATTTTGAAAATTGGGCTTGAAAAAAATAATACTCTTATGCAAATCAAAATGGTAAAAATAAACTATTTCAGGCCCTGATGAAAAAGAAGGGCAAGGGATTTGGTACTCGCAATGGAGATCTTCAACAACAGGTTTCATAGTGTGGTGATGAATAGATAATGGTTGTTCCGTAGGGCGGAGTCATTACAAAAAGGTGAGGAGCTGTCCCCGTCCGTCTAGTAACAAGAAGAAAATTTGAGCCATGACACGTCACCTTTTGCTCTCGCAAGTGACGGGGAGCAGCGAAAATCTCTTTGAGGTAACTGTGTAAGAAATGAAAGAAACCTGAGTTCTGACAATATATTGACCTATTCATACTTTTACAGAGAGAGAGAGACAGAGAGGTCTGCATTTTTTCTGCGATCGATAGTAGGCCTAAACAACTACTATTGAGAGGTATAAGTAGGTTTGCCGATAGGTAGTGAAGATGGAAGGTTGATTTCCTCCCTAATGTTTGTATCCTTATCTGCTACCAAACACCAACAGCACGCCGCGCCGTTGATGTTTGCGGTGTAACTCTTGCATCACATTGCATGTATATAGTGGTAAACTATTAATACAAACTGTTAAACATAGGTAGCATGCCTATAGTGTAGCGCATATTTGCGAAATTATGTCTTCATTCAAGTTTCAGCAGGCTTTTACTAATGCATCTTCAATAGAGTTTGTGTGATGGATGTTGCTGCACACTGCCACAAATCCCTGAGGTTGTTTAAAGGGTATTATTTACAAGTAGACTCTCGGGTAAAATTAACAGGAAGAATTTTTATAGCACCCATTAATTATTAATGTGGCTTAATGATTTTGTAAGCAAACCAAGCGTATCTGAATCAAAAAATAACACTTACTAATAACACTGAGTATATAGATGCTTGTGCTAGATTCTCCGTAACGATATCACATGGACAGTCTCGGACATAATGTCTCACGACTGATCATCAAACCGTATTGAACCAAGTTGACACAAATTCAGTGGATAACGCGAGCAATGAGGATTGTCAAAGAATGGGACGCTGCACTGCTTTACTCACATGAACAGTAATGCCTAATTTATAATATTTCTTACGGTTTATTTTAATTCTTTAACGAAAAAAGTACTCCATAATTTACTATAAAAAGATACAAAAACTAGTTCATCAAATGAAAAAAGGCCGTCAAGCATTTTTACGTTTGCATATGCAAAACTTTTGAATAAGAAAAGAGTGATTTATAGAGGGAGTTTTTAGAGTCCTTCTTGTCGATTGAGACGCACAGCTGCTGAATTGATAAGAAGCCTTACGGTTGGATGGAAATCAGAAGGAAATGAAGAGGGGGGAGAGAAGCACGGAGCATTAACGCCAAGTGGCTTACTCTTCGAGTCACGATCCACCTCGATGAACGCGAATTTGCGCTGAATGTTGTCGCTTTCGCTTGTTCACAAATAGTATTCGAATTTTACTGGTAATGATTTATCCACGCGATACAGTGAGCATTATCACATGTTTTGAATTATGGGGTAAAAATCATTTTAAAGATATAATATACGGAGAATATTCACTTTGCTGAGAGATGCTGATCGGTCAAAGCTATGAACTTAATCACAGGGTATTTTCAGTGTGAATGATACATATCACTTTTTAATTGAAAGACTTTTTCAAACTTCGATCCGATAAAAGCAAAACCTGTACTATACACAAAATTTCAGCATGTGCTTTTTTCGAAATTTTATTCCTAAAAAGTTTGAGATAATATTCGAAAAAAATTATAATAGGCATTTAAGCATGCATAACCTACCATATCTTAATTAAGATGGAAAAATAAAACTGTGATTTGTGGAAATCGTAAAATTTTAAGCTATTTGAAAGGCGTTGCACTCCTGGGGCGATAACACAGCGGCAGTAGCCTTTTCTTAACAGCCTTGAGTGGTTTCGTGCCCAGAAGTTACCTTGCCTCTCATTCTTCCTTTGCCCTCGCGGTCAGTAGTCCTTTACACAACCGTGAAAAGGTCCACCGGCTACCTAAGGGCGGCATGTGGCAATAAAAAGCTTGCTTCTGGATTTTTAACAAGAGTCGGACCATTGACAACCAGTATAAAATACAACTCTTCCCGAGAATAGAATATAAGGATTGCTCGAACGAAGAGAGAGAAAGACGTTAAAACAACCTCACAGAAAAAACAGGAAGAAGCTAGCCGTTTTTTTTCCATAGAAGTCCTCAAAAATTATATCCCTTCAGAGTGTGCCCTCCTACCTTAATGGCAACTAAAAGTAAATAAAATACCTTGCAAATAAAATACCAAACTCGTATTCTATGTCAGAAAAATTCTCATTATTTTACTCTCCATAGGATTCACCTTCAATTTGAATTCCTATGGTTACCTAATGCATCTACCAATGCCCGCGCTACTTCGGATTATCACCTAACCAGTGCCTGGAGGTACGCGAATCTAAACCACTTTATCAGCTGTCCTCCCACAATTATACACACATCTAATCCTTTCCTTGACTCTCCATTTCCTTCGAATGAGTGCTACTATAACAATAGTCTCTGCATACACGACAGAAAGCAAGGCGAAAACGTGCAACTTAACCTTGCCCGATAACTGCCCACCCTAATTCTCTATCAGTGACCGTAAACTGTGCCGTCTGGGCCACTGTGGAATGAGTTCCATATCTCCACAATTTACATTTATTCCCTCAGCGAAAACGTCTAGATAATGCTCATCTCAATTTGTGCTTTCATCAGTACTGGCAACTATCGAATCCCGGGTAGCCTTCTCCAACCGCAATCCGATTTAATCTCCATCCAAGCATTTGCTTACTCTCGCCTCCAACCTACTGCTAATAACACTAAACATAGCACATACCGTGAGTGAAACTAAAATTATTGCACCAAGAGCTGAAATGTTCATGAAAACTAAACTAACTGGAAAGTAATCATCGTGTTTTGACGCTTTTCCCGTAGGGATGGTGATCAAAACTGTTTGCCCGACTCGAATTAGATCCAAAATCTTCGCCAAATATTATTTCCCCCTTCTCCAGTTACTCTAAAGGGATGTTATCTACTACCACAGGTTCCCAAGCCCTTATTTTCCGCAGTGTGTCTAGTATACCTGGTCCGAGGTAATCCTTTTATAGTCTACTTCCCTCACAAATTTATCAAATTTTACAGACCTCTGGTCTCTGTCATTTTGTTCTTCTTCGTATTATTTCCATCTTTCCCGTATCTTTCTCCGTTCGTAAAGAAACCGACTAAATTTTTGGTATCTTCCGCCTTCTCTCACCACCCGAAAACATCTTCACCCAGTCGTATCTCGCAACCACTCCGCCATCTATCTGTTAGTTTTCCGTTTCGTCATATTTCCACCAACTTCGCTTTACTGTTTTCTCGCAGGAGTTAATTGTTTAATGTTTTCTATCTACGGCAGTCTTATTCAGTGCTAGTATTTTTCCACTTCCTCTCTCTTCTAATTTCCAAATAACTTCGTTGATGATCCTTGGGTTGTTAATCCTTCTCGCCTCCATTGATCCAATTCTTTTTTCTGGCCGTACGATTTCTGTTTTAACACCCACTCATCTTTCCCCAATTATTCCCACCCTATTTGCTTCACTTATGTTTCTTTCCACCAGATCCTGCTAATCCCTCATTTTAACGATTCTTAACTTACCTGTTCCAATTCTTCCCCCTCCCATTTTTTGTTACCTTTTTCAATCGAACATCACATTTCAACAGTACTAACGAATGCTTTGAATCCGCATCCGCACGCAGAAAACTGAGCGAATTTTTTAACACTGCGCCTTGCTTAAATCTCTGCCTGACCATAATGCAATGTGTTTGACACCTCGTATTTTCAGGCCTTTTCCAAGAGCCCTTAAGCCAGTAGTGGTGTCCAAACCAAGTGTTAGTAATTACTAGTTGATTTCCCCAGTCTTCCTTCTTCTCATCGCGGTCGTTCCTAGTCACCAGCCCGTTTCCTCACTTCATATCCACCCCTCCATTCCTCGACTATTAAAAAAAAAATATTTTCCCTTAGGCTAATGAGAATGCGCAATAGAACTATAGCACAAATGTGGTTTCACTTCAGACTTAAGTCCTATGCCATGAAGATATAGTCTACACTGAACACTTTGCGAACATTTACGCATGATTCATCAAACATTTATGAAATAATACATGTTTTTTGTGGCCATAATATATGTTGTTAACTACTTTTTTATTATACGGTTTTCCCATATTTAGTTATTAGCAAAACCTCTAATCCAAGTGGTTTTGCTGAAAACTAAATTTCAGGTATCTTAAAAGTTAACTTAGGTACAAATTTGATGGCCCTTGAGTTTAAAATATATTCCCTAAGTACACATAATTCCCTAATACGTCCATTCGTTACCTAAATAGTATATCTCAGACAATATTCATAAAATTGCCGACCGTATTAATCTTGTGGTCAAGAAGGAAACTAAGAGATTAACAGAATCAAACTGCCTGCCTCAGACAGTTAAGTTGCAGGATGTACAGAAACCAATGCTTATGCAATTACACTGCGCAATAGCGAAGTAGCCACTGTCGTTAAAACGGGAAATAAATAGCATTTGCCAAAGATAACCCGGACTGAATCTTGCGGACCGGTAATTCGGTTTGCGCGTGACGTCAAAAAAACTTCGCAAAACGGAATATAATAACATATCTGAGGAAGCAGTCTTAATGGCTGCATACTCAGTGACTCAAGTTTCTTCTCCTTTGACGTGACCGCTTCAATCGCTTCAGTTCACGTAACTAAATTCTTCCGCTAATTTGACATTGGAGAGAAAGAGGCCAGAACTCGCTCTCAACACCGAGTTAAAGAGCACCGATTCATCTTTTGTTGATGATTTGAATGCCATTATGCTTCCTATATTTCCTCATACTCGTCCTTCGCTCAAGCCTTGAACTTAACAATGAGTTCTCCTTGGCACTCGATCAAAGAAGAAACAGCCGAGGGGGAAATTCCCTTCTTTTTAATTCCCTTTGTCAGCATTCTTGACAATTAAGATCACTTGTGCGTCGGCGAAACAAGCTTATTACTTCGAGCTTTCTCATGGACCGAAATGTTATAACGCGGTCGCTGGAGAATTCAAAAGGGGACGCTTATTCGCAATATAGAATACCTAGGCCCAACCATGAGTGATGACGAACGGCTGAATAATTAATTATTTCGAATGGTTACTACTGGGATTCGGCGTCAGTTTAGAGGATTCCAAATTCAAGTGCATTTTGCTTGACATTTAAAAATTCAGAGGGCGTATCTTTTTAATGCCAACATTGCTTTGTATACATCAGAGCAAAAAATGTGAAAACTAAAATGTTGCATCGTCTACACATTTCCTAAAGCGGATTCGTCAAGCATGTATGTGACTGTTCGGATACAAAAATGAAAGGTTTATCAAAAAATTCGTGAAAAGTGATCACTAAATCATTTTTATTGACCACTGCTCTTGATTGCTGGAAAGGAGCTGAACCCATCAGCGTTAGATTCCAAGGACCTAATAGAATGGCGGATGAGGACTGAGAGATCAATATTCATACCCTTATTATTTCTGGTAAAGGAAAAATGGGATTAATGGAAGATTGCGCGCTCCAATTTAGTATGTGTATCATTCTACACGAAAAATTCTAAGAAACTGTAATCTACACACCATTGTTCATCGTAAAAATTCAAAACTTTCTCATCGCTTTAATACGACTACATTTTCCTCAATTCCTTCAAATTGAAGCTTACATACTGGCACTGGGTGGAAAATGTTAACGCAATTAAACGCGGCCGATTAATTGTTTAGTATCTGTACTCGGGGGATGATGGGATTTGTACATACTTCCGGTCAGAAATACGTCCAGTCATATAATGACAACATCGAGAGCGTGAATCATAACCACCAAAATATTACTTATTCCAATATTTGGGCACGTCCAGAACTCCGCATACTGGCTGCATGATCTCACTAGTCATGAGCACCATCACATACTTTTTTGTACAGGGGGGATAGTGGTTTTTGGCAATGAGTCAATACTTCTCCATATGATACGCAAAAACGTCGTCTTAGTGGATATGACGTAATGTAAAATCACCTCTTCTTTCCAATGAGCATGTCGTTCGTAATTTGCAACCCACCACATTTGGTCAGTCTCAGAGTATTGAAAGGGTGGTCCAAGTGTACTCCACATCGATTATCAAGCGTCACATTATACATAAAAGGTCTTTAAAAACAAACGAAATGCCCGTGAATGCATAAACCTCACAAGAAATTGCAAACTTAAGTCATAAGTTGGCAGCTCCTCGGGAATCAGCCTCATAGGATACATTTTTCACGCCTATCACATTTACTTCTAGAAGGAATGGAAATTATACCTGAAAATTCGGGAGACTGAAGAATTTCTTTAAAGCCCGTATGAAATAAGTCAAAGCTTACACAAATGGCAATTAATTAGTCATAAATTAATTACTTTTACTCATCACGATATTAAGTATATTACAACCTCGAATAAAGTATAAAGCGGTGCATATAAAATATGCTCTTGTGCCATTATGTTAATACGAGGAGTCGAAAAAAATAGTACGTGAGGAAAAAAATATTTTCTAGCCAGCCCGACACTCATTAGCAAAATGAGTTATTTATCATGGTGTAATAAGTCGTGATAAGGAAAAGCACTTGAATTACTGACCGATATTCCTAACATCTGCCTCATAGAAAGCCCTTGAACACATAACTGTGGGCTTAGTAACGGCACACCTCGATATGCTTAACTTGCTCATAAAAACGCAACACGGATTCAGAAAGGAAAGATCTTGCGAAAATTTATGTAAGCATTTGATAAATGGTTAATAGAGAGTTACTTCTGAACTAAAAACTAAAATCTAACGACTTAAACGATGACGTAATTACCTGTATAAAGGAATTCCTAAGTGATCGCGAACAGAGTGTTACATTAGACGGTGCCCTCTCTAATGAGGCTGAAGTCACTTCGGGTGCCCAACAGGGGAGTGTAATAGGTCCCATTCTGTTCCTTTTGAATATTAACGATATTGGTGAAGTAGTAGACAGTAAGCCTCGGCTATTTGCAGATGACGCACTAGTGTGCAGAGAAATCTGTACCAATAATAATGAGGCGGTAACGAAGGACTCCAAGGCAATTTAAACTTGGCGTGATGCGAATCGTGAATTGGGATTTGTCAAAAGAGCACTGGGAAAGTGCGACGATAAAGTCATAGAAATCGGCTACTTCTCCCTTGTTGGACTCCATTTGAATATGCAGCCAGTACTTAGGATCCTCATGAGGTATGCTCAAAAACAGAGAACGCGAGCAAAGATGATCTGCAAGATACTTAAGAGGCCTGGGTGGTAGTCTCGTTAGTGTTACTGACCTCTTGTTACAACTGTAATCGGTATCGCTTTTAGACCGTTAATAAAAAATTAGACTTAAATTTTTATGTAAATTATAAGCCAATTTATTTTCAGGCGAAGTTATTAATATTTTACGCACTCCCAAATACTACGCTAGATCATATATAGACATTTAAAATATGGGAATGCAGAATAGACAAGTTTGAAATGTCCTTTTTCCCGCGATCAATAGATCATAGACCATAAAGGCTGCTAATGAGACTGAAGTAGGTTAGTCTACAGGCTGTGTAGCTGATTAGTAGATTCGATCCTAATGGTTGCTTCTGAATCTATCACGAAGTACTAACCTCACATTTCGCATGGCTCCTGCATGACTCTTGTATTTCGTTTACGTACATGCAATGTACACGTGAATACAAATAGTTACTGTAGCACATATAGCATACCTATGGTGTAGTACAGCTTCGATCTACATGTCATATTAATTTAGTAACAGTATACTTCCGTTCCGTAAAAAAAAACGAGCCGAAGTTAGCACAGATTTGAAAATGTAGATATAGTAATAGGAACAGAGAGCTTGCAGAGGGTATCAGTGATAGCGATAGGTTGGCTTATAGTTTTTCCATCAGGGTATAAACTCTATACACGAAATCAACCGGTTAGGACTGGCGGGGAGTATTCCCAGCAATTAAATTATATTATAATAGTACCGTGCACATAGTATTAGACGACAATAAAATATAGAGCGTGTGGTTATAGTTTAGCAACAAAACAAAATAAATACACATTCGTTCATTTTATAGACCACCAGATTCCAAAATGGACGTTTTGTATCAATTACAAACTCAAATATCATCATTTACCTCGAGAGATAGCAAAAGCGAGATAATTATCGGTGGAGATTTCAATCTATAAATTGGGTAACCTATAGTGTAGTAACAAGTTCAAGGAAGCGTGATATAAGCGAGGCCTTACTCAATACAGTGTCAAACCACTCTCTAACTCAAGTAGTACACGAACCTACGAGAGGAAATAAAGTATAGACCTTTTAGCTGCTAGTGACCCGGCAATGATGAATCACGTCGGTATACTTGAAGGAATTAGTGACCACAAAGTAATTTTGACGACCTTGAAAACAACAGTAGAGTCCACTGTAAAATTTAAACGCACTGTCTGCTTGTTTGAAAAATGCTATTTTTATCGACGTTGGAGATATGTTAGCAGCTTCATTCACGGAATTTGCAGCGACAACAAAAAACGAGAGCACCGAAGTATCGTGGAGATATTTATTGGAATTTTCTACGTAAAGGGATTGATGAACGTATTTCACAGATATTCAAATGTGAGAGAAAAGAACCTCGTTGGAATAACCACGAGGCGGGAAGGTAAGGCGGGAAACTTCGAGAAAAAAATCCTAGATGAATTACTAGATGAAACCCCAAGTCACTCTGGTTTTACGCGAGAGAGCTTCAGGGCGAATCTTCGATAGTAGAATCTTCATTTGATAAAAACGACAAAGCAGTCACCTACAGTCAGACAAAGCCAACCTATTAAACAAATACTACGAAAGTATATTCACAAAGGACTACACAGGACATAATTCAGACATTCCTAATATTAATGAACTGATGGCTAACATAATTACTCAAGGTGATGGAATAATTTAACAAAAACGTTAAATTAAAAGTAAAAAGTCGCCAGATCCAGAAGGATTACTAGCACGTGTGCTATTAGTTATCTTATTAGCTATATTAGTTATCGTCACAGATTGCACCATTCCTGGAAGTCATATATAGCCAATCATTACCTGAAGGAAATGTACTCCAAGACTGAAACATAACCAAAACCACACCAATATTTAAAGAAGGAAACAGACATGACTCAGAAAATTACCGGCCCATATCGTTAACATCCCTTTCATACAAGACTCTCGAACACGTTGTTGTTAGCAATATCACTTCCTGGATCGACACTTCTTATATAGCAGTCAGCAGTCTTCTGGAAGGGTAGATCCTGCAAAACATAGTTTGCGCTCTACCTTCACGACATCCTAAAATTAGATGAATGGAAGAAACAAGCTGACGAGACATTCCTTGATTTCAAGAAACAATTCGGCAAGGTACCTCACCAATAAAAAACCCTATACAAATTGCAACTATGCGAAGTAAATGAAAAAATGAATTGGATACGCGACTTTCTCGTCGCCATTGCACGTTACAAACTGCTACGAGCAAACATGTTGAGCTTCTCAGCTTTTAGAGGGATTAGGAGGCGAGTCGCTAGAAAATCGGAAGCTGCGCGCTAGACTTAGTTTGCCCGAGAAATTCAGAACAGGTGTGCTTCTGAGCGACAGACAGAGAGAAGTGATCGAAAGCAAGGAGTAGTTATTGATGGAATTAGTTCTGATATAGTTTAAGTAACATCCGGAGTTCCACAAGGAAGCGTGATCGGCCCTATTTTATTATTTATTTATACAAGCGACCAAAGTTCTCGTGTTAGCGGTAAACTAATATTATTTGGAGACGACACGATCATCTACCGGGAAATTAGCGGAGACGCGGACTAAGAAGTAATATCATTGGGCCTAAACAACATTCATTCGTGGTGCCAGGAGTGGGGGCTAGAACAAAATCTTAGTAAATACACCACAGTACACTTCTTACGGATGTCATCACTCGAACGCCATGTAACACTGTGGGTGGAGTAAACATGAAGTCCTCAGAAAATCTCAAATACCTTGGAATTACCTTAACTTCAGACATAACACGGAGAACACACAAACAAAATATGTGCCACAGCATTAAGGACACTAGGATATATCAAGCTTATAATGGGAGGGTCCACGGATGGTTGGATACAGACTGCGATGGTCGATTGAAGGCTTTGGTAGATCTCAACGCGGTAAAAATGACCTCTCGAACCGGATGCTGTCTTTTGCCATATCTCTCAATGCTCTCAAGCATTTTCTCCGCCACCTGCCACACCCGTATGCCCTAATTTATCTGTGCGCCAATTCTCAGCTTAGTTTTAAAAGAAAATAATTGTACTGATGACGATTACATTTCCCAACGCTGTCACTGTACGGGATGTATTTTTCAGGCAATGACGAGCCCTCATTCATTCAGTTTCTTTCACAATGTGGCAGACAAAATAAAATACCTGAAGCCGACGGAAAGATCAAAATCACTGATTGCTATGTAGGTCAAACTGATGATTAGCAAAGTTGCAAAGCCTAATGAGCTCAAAAGACATTAAGAGAGTTCCGATCCAATAATAGAGGGCCCTCTATCGCTCAGCCCGTAAAGCAGGAGAATTCCTTTCAGCAAGTGGTTCGCAATGGGTCTTAAAATTTAATCTCTCAAAGTTAATTCCACGTTCGAAAGTCATACTCAGACACTGCAGCTGGCGCATGAGCCAACCGTGAGGAACGGATTTTTTTTTCCATTTGATGAAGAAGAAGGGCGTCAAGTCTGGGGCATTCTCCGAGACCCGCCGAAAAGTCCAGGAGTGACCGGAGGGAGCAACAGGAGTTGGTTGATGGGATTCTCGACCGCCGCTATAAAGCGTTCGACAACACCTTCCCTCGCCCCTCCCGCTCTCTTCCAGCCCTCCATTCCCCTCCTCCTCTCACCCCATACGCTCGACACAGCTCTTTGCCGCTCCAACCCGTTCCCCAACCGCGAGTAGTTTATACCCCTTCACTTACCTTCCCCCCCTTCACCAAGCCTCCCTCCACCCAGCTCGGTCCACCACGCCTCAACCCCTTCCTTTTTTCTTCGGGCCCAGTCCCTTATTCCCCCCTGTAGCCGTTCAATAAGATGAAAAGGACCCCATCGGATCATAGAACCGAGAATATTTTATCCAATCTCTAATGATCAAGATACTCTAACATTATTCACTGCTCAAGGCGAAAGTTTCGACTAGTTAATACTCTAGGAAACAATTAGCTTTGCAAGGTTTCTTGTACCCAAGATTACCCTCATGGGCAAGGGCTAAATATTATTCACAAATACATGAAGGTAAACTCAAAAACAACATCTTGCAGTTCAACAAGCGCTTTGTTCACTGACGTGTTTAAAAGTGTGAGTCGAGGATGAAACTGAACCTTTGTCTTCATACTGAGATTAACAGAACAATGTAGGGAATTCACACGCACCGATCAGCAGAGATAGAATATAGTACATATATACATTTTTGGACACAAATGTACTGGAGAATACCAAAGTAATATGCCCAATGCTATAAATCTGATACGCAAAACTTGAATTGCGAATCAATAGATAAAATTTTACAATACTTACGAACTTCAAATGCTTGAAATTGACAATTCCAGTGAGACTTGTGCGGTTAATTCTTCGCCGAAATTAGTGATGGCGGTAACATTTGGAATAATGATCAGAGGCATAAAAATTTTCACTGATACTTTGAGTGAGAAAATAAGAACTCTAGTCTCTCTAATTGTAGCTGACGCAAGTAACTTTCCGTTATCTTTCCAAACAAGAAGAACCATTTTTTAAATTATGGCGACTTAAATTACAGATCAAGAATGCTCCTGCTAGTCATCCTCTTATACAAAACCGTCATTTTCCCTAAGGTGTACATCAATTTAATGACGTTAAGAGGATAAAGCAACAATGAAGAGAATAATTCTTTACTGCAAGGATACGATTCTTATGATGTAAACCATAGACTCGCAATGCGTTCATCGGTTAGTAACTAACATTTTTATTTGAATCCTTAATTGACGGCTTTAATCACCTCATTTTGGCAGGAATGAATTTTAAAAAATCCAAATTGAAGATGGTAATTCTTCACTTCAAGAATACGATGCTCATGATTTAAAACACTGAGTTACAATACGCTCATGAGCTAGTTGCAAAGCATGAGCTAGTTGATTATCTGAATCCTTAATTGTCGGCTACTATCCTCACATCTATAGCAGGAATGAATATTAAATTGATTTTCAGCCCGTCACCCCGTACTTCATTAACTACATCCTGCTTCTTTACAAATTTCCGCTTAAAGTGTCAGCGAAATTGCTCTGCAGAATGAGATATCAACCGCGAAATGCTGTCATTATCTATATTAAGTGCCACCATCACAAAACAATCTCTTGTATTTTCAGTTTTCGACCTATCATCGAACCTCAAGTTTTTTTTTTCTGGAAAATAACCAAGTTCCTACTTTAATATATCTAATGCTAGTCTTAATTTTGCACACGTGATTTCGACAAATGCTCAGGTCGACTCTCTTCCGAGAGTTCAATAAAACACTACCAAGGCCAAGGAACCAGGCGATAATCTTCAGCCATGATCTCTTACATCCTTTCTCAACCAAAGATCAGGCCTTCAGAACATCCAATCCCGTAAAAAAAGCGACCGTCTTATGTAATATAGGTGCTCCATGAATTTTGAGGACTTGACAACTCCTACCTAAGGCAAGTAATACCTAACTTCTTGCCAGGGGCCTTGTTAATTAGTTGGTTAACTCCAAACATTTCGTTGAAAATATTTTGTAAGATCCATATCCTTTGAAATAAATGCAAAATTCAAGAGGTGAAGAAAAATGATTCATAGGAAAAGTTCAATTCGAAAACGTATGAATGTCGAAATAAAGTTCCCATAGTAGGATACTTTTTTTCAGGCTGAGTGACATTTTTGCATATAATAAGGGCTGTCCTTTATTCTTCATCTCCAAAATTCCGATTGACTTTTTTCGTGTATCCAGCTTTTGACGCTGTAAGGTATTACAAAAAACTTTCCATTTCATTAAAGCCGCCAAATGCAGTCCTTTATACGAGTAATATTTCATTTAAGCACCCCTTTAATTTTCGGGACGAAGCAAACGAGGTATTACTCCCGTATGGAATAACCCGAGACAAATCTAGCGTCAATGTATGGGAAGGGAGAGCGATACCTTGGCAACCTAGACAAGACACAGACGCCCATTTCACACATACCCCCTCTTAAGTGGCGATGAGCCGCTCGGTGGGATATTGACGTAGCGGCTCAAGATACCAGTTCACTAGAAGATTGGCCTTTACTGGTAAAGTCTGGAGTTCCATGATTTTGAGATGGACAATTCTTACCCCAAGGCAAGTAGTACCTGACGTCTTGTCAGGGGCCTTGTTGGTCAGCTGGTAAATCCCAATACGTCGTCGAGAAATATTTAGTGGGATCCACAATCTTTAAATTTAAATGAAAATTTCGGAAGGTGAAGCAAAACAATCTTTCTCTACGCTTCAGACGATAAATTTACAGGGTGATTGCGGCGGGCCTAACCATTAGAACGAAATAGGCTACGATATAGATATATGATGCAACATTACTTAGTCTGAAAACCAAGCTATGCTTAATTGGTACATGGTCATCAATATAGACGCTGCTAGGCTGCCTTAACACCGCATTCCGACCCTCGCATACTTAGAAAGTGTTACATGTTGCACTTTTGAGATGTTACATTTTATTAATGATGGCAGTCTGCCACTTGCTTCGGAATATGAAGCGCACCTTTTGTGGTCCTTAAGTGGTATCCGTCGGAGCCAACTAAGCTCTTGTTCAGATCTCCCCGGCATAAAAGACGCTCCGTGATGATTTGTGATATACCTCGATGCAGAAAATTGGATGAGTGATTATATCCGGGTTGTCAAATTTTCTATGAACCCGTCCGGGTTGCTCATCTACACCTTCCCCGTTCCTCTCGCACCCACATTCAACAAGGCTTTCTCTCGAGTCACCTCCCTTTGTCCAACACGTCAAACGTCTTTCTCCCTTCTCTCCCTTTCTCTCTCATCAAAATGAAAATCCTTGCGCGACCTTGGTCCTTAGTTCCGCAAGTAGAAAAAAAATATGCAGAGAAGCGAAGAGGATGTAGGAAGAAAGAGAGAAAGAGATGGAAAGAACGGAGAATGAGGAGGTGGAGGAAGAAGAAGAAGTGTGTGGAAGGTTTCAGGAAGGGGAAGAGGAGGAAGAGGAAGAAGGGGAGGGAGGAGGAGTCGGGAGGCAGAACCTCCCTTTCCTCCCCTCTCATCCATCGCGTTAGTCGTTCTTGCCAATCCTTTTTTTTCCTCCCGCGTCGATTTTGGTGAGAGGGATGTTCATCTAGCCATCTTCAGCCAACAGTTCATTAACCCTCGAGCAAGTGCAAGTCCCGTCTCACTATTCTTACCAGCGCTCTTTGATTTCGGAGGGCATCGCGTAGCGTCCTTCACTTTGTTCTCGTGCGGTCGGAGAGCGCGAATCCGCGCCCTTCGACTAAGACTGGAACATGACTCCCTCGCATTTTGATGCTGCGCATTTAAAGAACTATGCAACTAGTCAACGGCCATCGCAGTATAATAAAATAGAATTATTGTATCACTACGAGAAAAAAATAAGTAGAGTGACAAGAAATCTTACGTTTCTTTTAACTGTAATTATGAAGCCCTAAGTTAGCTCAAGTGAATCAAATTAAAAAGTAAGTAAAGTATTCAGCAAAATGCGCCGGAGAGCAATACATTTCTAGCAAATGGATGGCTTAAAAAAATCAATCCTAAGGTTACATTTGTAGCAAATCGACGGAAATACTAAGCCACAACGTCAAAAATCCGGAAGCTCAGGCTCGGATGAGAAGTTTCAGGCAAATTGAAGAACCTTTATACCTTTTAAAAATTGAAGTTGTCCACGCTATGTATTTGGATCGTAAAGGGCATGCTGCGCATTAAAAGATCTATATAAAGTTGGCAGTATGGGTGCCTGCGGATATCGTTTTCTGTGTGCAGCTCCAATTAAGCAAGGGAATTGATGTAAGCAATAACAGCGGGAAATTTAACATAGAGCTGTGCAATATATCAACTGCACATCTTGGAGTTATCCGATAGCACAAATAATATCGAAGAGTAACTCATTTCAATGCTGCTTGGTGTTGGAATTGTTTCTCTACGTGGGCTACAGGTTAGCACACGGAGCGTAACTTTGGCAACAGCGCTCTCCGTGAGGCCTATAATGCCAACTAAATATGGAAAACTCTATAACGTCATTTGCTAATGAGATCATTTCTAAGAAATAAAAGCTGTCGAGATAATTTGATGATATAACAAGGAGGAATAGCATATTTTGGAGGTGATGATTCACGAAACACTAGGCTCCTAGGAGTAAAAATAAAAAGAATAAGCAGCCAAAATCTCAGAGTTAAGGGTAAAAGAATAACGATCAACACACCTACCGCAAGCTCTGTATGCCATGCCATTCTTTCAGCACAGCAGCTTTCCCAGTGAACCACGGATATCGGCGAAGGAACTTTGGGAAGAAAGTCGCATCCCACACGACGCACACTCCCAGTCCATGGCCCATGTGGAAAATTAATGACGAACGTGAAGTCAGCAGAGAAGGGGGGGGGAGATGGCGTGGGGAGAGGATGGACGTGGGGTTTGGAGTAGAGAAACAGGGGAGCGGCCGATACATGCTTTCCAGGGAGGATCTCTTGAAAATCCCCAAGGATTTATGTCGCCCAATCTTCGCCAACCTGCGCCATCGAAGACCACTCGCCGAATTCCAAAATTTTTCTTCGAAGCCACCGTCATCATTCCTATCGAATTTTTATTACTTGATTGAATTGACGCATGTCTCGCTGAATTTTATTTTCATTAAGGTTGGACAGAAATGCCAAAAATATAAACAAATACATAATAATGATGCAGAAGGCAGTGTTTGAGCTCGTATTTAGTCCAGTCAAAAGATAGACCGACAAATAGACGAGCAATAAATGCGAGTGGAATAAATATCTCTACGTTCATTAATAAAAGCAGTAAGTCTGTGTTTTATTCTATTTGTATAATGGGATTTCCCATAGCTAAAGAAAAAGAGGAGCTAAAGAAGTGTATCCAAGGGGAGGAACTTAAAGTGCTGGAACATAAAATTGGATTAGTTCCTTAAACAAGTGGAAGACGAGATATTATTTATATCACGCTGCCATGAAACCTTTAGGATATACATGAAACATATACGACAGTAATTATATAGTGAGATACTGAGCATCAATTAGGTACATATACTAAAGTTACCCAATTTTCCTGTAGCACTGACGACACACAAGCGATGGCATCTAAGTGCTTACACGGACGATAAGGAAAGACTAAGGGCGTACTTGAATTTTGAATTAAGAGAGTGAAAACAGTGCACCAGAAAATGGACTGGCATTTTATTTAATTCAATCTAGGAATTCAGATGTTACGGTGAAATAAATAATAAAAATAAACAAGACAATAAATGCTATAAAAGCCATATATCCCCATAGTCAAGAGTGCTGTAATTTATACACCTTTTATATTATATTTACAAACATATTCGATCTCAAAATATCTCGGTCCATTTTCATTGTTACGTATATACCAGAGATGAACAAACAATCTTTGTTCTTTTGCTATCTCGAACTGATGGGAAATCGTTAGGAATTTCGGATTGAAACGATCTAGGATGTCTCGAAATGTCAACATTTTAAAGTCCAAGGTGCACACACACTTCCGAAAATCTCATAACTTCCAAGATTCCAAGAGTTTCAAATTATTATATCCAGCAATTGAAAAAGAAAGTTGAGTATTTGGATGATTTTCATCCGTATGTCATCTGCCTCCACTTCTGACATTTGGCCCCGACGGATAGAGAGACAAGTAGAAGCCAATCTAAATGTTAGAGTCTTGCAATCGGAAAGACAAAAAAAAGTCGACGAAGTAACTGGAACTGAAATAATTACCATAACACGGAAATACAGACAAACCTTTAATATGTAAATGAAGAGTCATACAGGCCACATGAAATCGCTCCCTAAAGTAAAGGGAAGGCATATGAGGACACGTGAATTCAGTGAATTTCCCTTATAGGGCATCATCGTCGACAGCGTAATTGCCATAAATTGATGCCCGAATGTTTACAAAATTCTTCCTCGGTACCCATCATCAATGTTTATTTTATTTGAACAGGAGCGGGGTTGTTTAGCTTTTAATGAATTTTTGGCGAAAAACGCGATGGCTGAGAGGAAATATGTAATTAGAAAGCCTCTAGTTTAAGTTCCAGCGCAAACAGATCTCTGAAATAAACAGTCGTAGAGAGCTTAAGAAAAAAGTGTCGTTAAGTTTCCAAACTAGTAATTTCCAATTTTTCACTATCGAAACATTAGAAATGGATGAGCATAAGACGCTAAGGGTTTCCGCTAGTACAGCTCGCGTCATCCCTTGATTTCTGTCGTTCTTCTAAATTTGTAAACTTTTCCTTCCGCACATTATTTCAATGAGACATAAGTGTCTGAGATTGTTTATGGATACTGTTGCTGAATTGGCTTGGAGATTGCACATCACTGTGGTATGGCAGGATATCGGATGTAAAATTATAAATTTGACGAGATATCATTTGAACGGTTATCAAATTATTGAATCATTGTCTTGAACTGAATGTCTTTTGTAAATTGGAAGGGGAATAAAATTCGTCTATTCAAGCCGACTAGCAGGAAAACTTGGACCACGGAAGATTTATTTTTCTCATTTACGTTGAACAGTGAAAATATTTGTATTTACACAGACTAAATTTATGTGATTGCTAATTTATTTTGCGCTTAAATAATAAAAATATGATTCAGATAAAAACTGTAAGAGGTTAAATTAAATTGCTAAATTCTGTGGGGCACGTTTGATGCGGGCACTAGTCCAGTTGCACAACCAAATTCAAATCAGCCACATCCAATCCAAAGACACTGACCCCCTCTAAAATATCCGGTTGATACGCATGCAAGCGAGTGAATTTCGTGATTAGCTGAAGTTCACCAATTCTAATAGGAATAAAAGCAAGCGAAATTCTTGGATTTACGCACATTTAAATGCCGTGTAATTTCGCAAAAGCAGTGAAACGACTAAATTAATGAAAAAAATGAAACGAGGGAGAAAAGTTTGCTTGCATGAAACCACCAATCTGCTAAAGGTTAAGTCAAAAGTTGTGTAGTATTTACCATCGCTAAAAGCCTCCGGCACCAGGAAGTGTGCCGCCGCTACACACAAAGTTGCTCAACGCGGCTACGAATAACGAAAAACGAACCACGCCGTTACACCAATGACGCAGGGTGTAAACTGAGAAGCCTGGGAAAATTATATAATGCACTCAAAAACACAGGCTAATCTGATTTGCAAACGCTAGAGACAACGGAGAGAGAAACTTGACATACTGAGCGCTTGTGGGCTGAGGTAAATAGTATGCTATCAGCTCCACAAAATTTAAAGGAAAAATAACTCCGTGAATTATCTTACGAAAAACCTAAAGCCTTTCCGTGCAGCGCAACAAGCAAGCAAAGAATTTTTGAAGCCGTTGCGAATTCACTTCGATAAATGGATCCATGCTATCAGATCAATCCAAATCAGAATTTTCGGTGGCTCTCGTCATAGAACTAAAATCTAAAAATGAAACCGAAACGTATAGGAAAAAAACGAAACAGACGACCGAAAAACAAATATTTCATCACATACTGTAGTTAAGAAATTCCTGCGCATATATGTACCAAAAACTTTAAAGCACTTTCAAAGTTCTCCCCACAAGCTGATGAAACTGGGCTTGACCGAGTTAAATGCCTATGGGTATATGCATTTCAATAGGACGAATTCCGAAGAAAACGTGAAGTCCGAAGCAAGGTGAATCTGAAGCATATAAATGTCACAAAACACAATGTGTGTGTGTTATCAGATTATCAGTTACTGTTATCACATTATCAAAGTTTATGAACTACGCTCCCTAGGTAACAGAATATCAATAACCATGCAATAAAATTTCCTGGAAACGAAATACAGACATGCCAAACGAAACACCATTCAGCCACTATAATACGCACTCCATTAGCTCTACACAAGTTTGAGGGCACTTCATTATGGAATATAATGAGTAGCCTGAGTTCACGACCAACCCTTGGACCGCACCAAACAATAGTTTTTTTGGTTCAAGCCTTTAAATTACCGCTTAACATATTGAAGGGAAAATATAAAAAGCAAACAAGAAAAAGGAGAGCGTCCGTGAAGCCGGAGGGAATCGAGCCCACGGCCTCTAGGTCGCTAGGTTGGTGCATTACTGACTTTGCTGCCGCGGTTGACGCACAGTTGTTTAACCTATTCTCAGAGAAAACCGCAACGGTATCGCAATTGGATGAGAGGACAAGAAAAACCGCTACAGACCCGCTATACTCTGGTGATAGGTCCCGCATCAAAGATAACTAAACGGCAGTTTTTTTCCCTCCAGCGATCCACGGTAACTCAGCAAGAAAAACAACGTTCCATGGCAATTATTTTTTTGTGTGAGCCAATCAGTCGGTAATTGAGTTCATTGTAATAAAATATAATTGCCATATTTCGGTATGCAATGATGCACCGGAATAATGAGGGAAAAGAGATATTATCCCCAGATATTTATTTTTCGGCCATGCCTGACATTACAATAAATCGAGTTTTAAATGTTTTTTGTAGCTTTTCTGACGTTTTCATTAGTCGTTTAATACCATGGGTTAAATTAACCGATTAATTCGAGCACTAAAGGCCCAACATCCAACAGCTTACACTAGCAAACAGTCATCGAGTACCGAACTCCTGAGTGTGAAAAACCAAATAAATGTATTGAAATAACTCTAATGAATGGGCCTTAGTTGTGAATCCTGATAAAAATTTTGGTCCCAGACAAAATTGCTATAACTAATTACCCATTCCAAGATAATCAGACGATTTGGCGAAGGTGATTTCACTCTAGCGCTATTGCCACGCACCTGACTAATGGGACAGGACACTATGCTGTCAGTACATCTTCAATTTCAAAAGCACCGAGAAATAAGCCACTGGGAATTACGTATAGCAAATAAAACAAAGATGGAATTATCTCACGAAATATTGATCCAATATGAAAATTCACTGGCCCATTGTTGGTAATTTATTCAATGTTTTATTTTTTAACCATCAAAAGGAAACTAATATACCCCATCGCAAGGGCCATTATGAAAATTGCGAACAAACCACTGCAGGAAATTAACGGTAGTGGTTTCTGATTGAGCCGATGCACATCCGTGTTAACGCCACTAAGCGGGCGGCGAACTATGGCGGCTTGGCTTTTATTTGTCAAATGTCTATCGCCGCATGATTAGATCAAGATTACTTTAATATCTGGTTAAAACTTGAAAAAATTTCAAAGACGTTCTTCTCTCTTCCGCACGGCATTATTTTGATAGGTTCTGTATCAAAATAATATTCTATGTCAGCTGTCACTTCGCAAAGCCAATTCTCTTCATCTTGTGCCCACATAGCTTTTACATTTAGTTACATTTCCAAAATTTAAGGATTGGAAGTGCTTCTTTTCCTCTCAGAAAAGGATGAGAGTCAGTCGTCATTCTAGACAAGTACCGCTTCAGTGGAAATAGTGGACAATGAGAAGAACACTCATAAATATATTTGAAATGAATTTATACTGATGCCTGCCAGAAACAGTCACAACATTTATCAAAATCAATAAAACGGATGCATGCCTCGTTTCAAGCGTGATTGGATTAAGGTGTTATAATTTGAGATAATATATATGAAAGTAAGATTTACTATTTAAAAAAGCAGTAAAGACAATATAATTCCCTGGGGCTCAGGAAAAAATTTGATAGCCCTGGGATTGTGATGCAGCTTCGAAAACTATTAAATGAGCGAGGCAACCAAAATGCAAAAACGGCATGTAATAACGCTCCAATTAAGTAACCAATGCATTTCTAAAATTTGCATACATACTGATGAAAAACATGAGCTTATACCCGAAGGATTTATTTCAGACCAGCAAAGGATTATATAACGGGCCGCAAACTAAACTTTATCAATTACCATTGACTGAAAGACTACATTATGAAAATACTGTCTGTACTTCTTTGTTAGAATGCGCAAGTGCGCGATAACAATTCTCCGAAAGGGTGAAGTGATGATTTTAAGCAAATCATCAATTATAAATAATTAGGACTCCTTCGTCCATATAGTCCCCCATTACTTTGATCATTGTATTTCTCACGGTCTGGCACTTTCAACATATTCTTTGTTCTCTCCGTTTATTCCGCCGAACGTAAACTCAAGATTCTTCCATTATAAGCCGATGGTGAAGACGAACTCATTAGATGTCGTATTTATAATGAAAGTCTTCAAGAGAAAATACGAAATATGTACTAATTCTAGCCATTTATTTGTTCAAATATCACTAAGCACATCTAGAACAAACAATTCCCCGACAATTTAGCGATCATTACAAACATTTGCTTATTTCAAATAACTTGCATTGAATAAAGGACGTTCAACTTTCTAATGGCGGTTTACTTCCTGGCAGAAATGCTAAATTTTGGTGGCTACCACTTCGTGTGTATTGTCGTTTAACATATTTCACACCCAATATTTAAGTTAATTTCTTGACACACACGTCCATCATCTTGAGAGAATTGGGCGGCTTCTTCCGCAGAGCTAATTTCCTCACTTGAGGTCTAAAGAGACTCATTGCCTGTATTCACACATTAAATATATTTTTCACCAAAAGACATGCTCAAAAATTTGAGGGAATGGTATTATGCTAAATTAGGCAACAAATAATTCTCAAACTCATCAACTTCCTTAATAATCCTTCCTTAATGAACCGCTGTTATAGGGTAAAACGTGTTTGACGACAATGGATATCTTCGGATAATTTTCCATAATGACCGTATAATGGTCACCCAATATTATTTTGTAAAGCCTCATATACTATATAGATATCTATTAGGGAAAAGCAACGGCCTACTTAATTTTCATGGAAAACTGCTTTCTTGTTAAGAACATGCCGCCCTAACTGGTATAAAAAAACAATGTAACGTCTGTTACACCTAACGGTCATCCTGTTACAGGCATCGAGTAGTATGTAATAAAAATGCTCATTATGTTTATAAACAATAGCACATCACTAAGGATAAAAATGAAGCAAATATTTCTCATTCTAATTTCACAGAGGAAGACCAATAAAATTAATGCTGCGCGGGTAAACCTAAATGAGAGTCAAACCCACAACGAAGTTTGAAGAGCAGATAAATCTTTTCTGCAGCAAATGGACATAAGCCTGACTAAATAATTGCAAAATACTTTTACCTTAAAGAAGCTCCCTATACATTGGATCTAACCAGTAGGACGAAATTTTGTAGCCTTGACTTAATTTTGAACTTGGGTCATCAAAACATTTCGACACACCATAATAATTCTGGATTAAAAATTACGGGCATCTAGTGATAAGCGCGAACAATAGCGGTATGAATTCGTGTAGTTTTATATTGTTCATGATATTTATTAAGGAAGTAGCCTTGGAGCAAAATGGCAACTGTATTCCATGATTTTTAATAATGTATACCTATTTCTAAGAATATAATTTCTACTTGCTCAGTGTATAATAACATTGAAACTTTCTGATGTTCAAGGTGTGAGATCATAGAGACGCCATTATTTGGATGTAACATGAATTCATTACTAATTTAAGAGCGAGCAATGCGCGGTGGTTAACTACTAACCATGAAAACTTAAATACCTAAGAGTTATTAACGTCGAGGAGATAGATCTAATTTTCAGCAACTTATGGAGGGGAGATGATTCATTTCTGTGGCCGGACAAAATTTTCAAATAAAATAGGCTCTTTTTAATGTCATATTAAACGGTGAATTTTCCAAATATCATGGAAATAATGGAGAAGAAATTGATATCATAGTGGTAAGAATACACCAGAGTGGGAAGGCCCTTCCCATCACCCCGTCTTTATCGACAATGCCACAGCTAACTATAAAATGTGAGAGAAAGAATCAACTACAAATTACATATTAGGATTAGAGCAGACGCTACCCGCGACATGGCCAGCTCAATCATCCTCGTGGCTCCAAAGTTAGAATGCATCAGTAAATTTTTTTAGCGACACGCACGCAAAGAACTTGTGTGTACCTGAGAAATGATTTACCTAGTCGGTTCGTATTTTGACCAGGTCGATATGACATACTCGAAGTTTATACAGGCCACAGAAAACAAGGTACAAACAATAGCTCAGGGCGCAGAAATTCCCTGGTGTTGCAATCCTCATTAGTTGCTTGGGTGTTAATGGGGTGTGGACTGAAACACTTGTCTCTCGTTTCCTGTTTATTTCGGACAAATGAGCGTTATTTGAAATAGGTACCAGCCTGATAACGATCTCTAGAGTTGCTAACAATTCTCTTCGGGGATGGAAATAAAAGCATTCCCAGACAATGATATGAAAAATCATCGATAACTACGGAGATAAAAGATCACGATACGAATGAATTGCGTCACTGTGTTACGGTGAAAGCATTCCAGAATCAACCAACGCTTTAATGTACTTCGAAATTCATCACAAGGAGCCACTATGTCCTTGAGCCTTTAAGTTTATAATAATAAAAAAATACTTCTCACTTAAAAAATTAAGTATCAATTACAACACAAAAAATAATAACAAAAATGTTTCAAACATTTCAGCGTCGTATCAGCATTCTACAGCGGACAATTCTTTGATTTTTAGATATGAGTGAGGCAACAATTTCACTGAATTCAAACCATAAAGTTACAACGCCGAATTCAGATCGTACTCGGAATTGGAACCAGTGGGCAGTTGGGGCCATTGGGCAAGGGTGAGAACAGCTGAAGGTGACCCAGGCAGATACGAGTTGCTCTGGGAGAGTGGTTTGCATTCCTGATTTACGGGGCCCAGGAAATTTCCAACTTCCAAGAAGCTTGGTTACTGAAATTTCACCATGCCAAGGCCATTTCGCGAGCTCCTCAGTCTTTGCTCCCAGACTGGGGTGGTTGAAATGCATGCTTGCCCCTCCCTTGGCGTTTCGACAATTTCCTTTCGTTCTAGGGTCACTTGAGAGGAAGATAACGCGCCTGAAACCGAATCTTCCTCCACGTGCAGGAAGTTATCATTTAACCAATTACACTCTAAATTCTTCAATACATTTTTTATGGTATAGAAATGTACGTCGGTCACTCCACTGTAAATTGCCTACATCGCTATAACTTGACATTAATGGGCTTCACTTGAAGGTTTAGGAAAATAACCATTCACATAATTGAAGGATATAAAATATGACCATTAAAATCTTTCCCAACAAACAGATGTGTACTATGTTTCGATATGGGTATTATTGTTCGATCGGAATCCTTTATAAAATAATGATTAAAATAGACAAATAGCATGGCAACTGTGGTCGACGATTCACGATTCAGTCGAAGGGATTCAAAGTACATAAAAAACGTACACAATATTGGAAATTCTCGATCAATATATTCGTATCCTCCTGCTTTACGGGTCATTCGGTACAGATAATGTCAAAAGCTATAGGATGACCGACTTATGGGACCAAGTTGAGGAAAATAAAATATTTTTCAGTAAAAATTTGATCCCACACCATAAGCAATTCACATACTTATTTCTTAATTATAGTTAAGCAATACGTCACTCGCCTCCACTTTTTCCGCTGATCATCTCAAGACCATTCATAAAGCAGCCCGAAGACGATAGACAAAGGTACACCTCGCGTGACTCGGGCTGGAGTTTAAGAGTTTTGTAATGTAATCAGTATTCATAAGCAACTACATTTTTCTATGCTTTGACGTAAAAGAAATACTTTTTTAGCAGTAGTATATAATAAACTAAGCGCCGTAAATGCTGATTTGTCAACAAATATCTTTTTAATGAACGCTGTCAATCCACGATCTTAGTTCGGCCGAAGATTGAGGGTGACAAATCCATAAAAATTGATATGGAAAGGTCTTTTCAGGGCAATTTTAAGAGCAATGATATTCCTTTAAAGTCTGTAACACAGAAAAGTTTTGTAATTGCCTGGGAAACTTACAAAGCCCGATTAGCTTGGTCGTTAGAGCATTGGCCCCGAATGTAAAAGGTCCTTGGCACGTTACCCGTTCCAGATGAAATTTTCTCAAGGACACTTCTAGAGATACTTCACTGGATGAAATACCATATTGATCCAGCGTACTTCGACCAAAATCACTGCAAAGAATGGTAAATAACGTGGGACCAACGACTGGTTGGTAGCTTCTTTTTCTTACGTAATGCATTATTTCATAGCAGATGTACATCTAAAACATTTTTTCTATAATTAGTATTATACCACCATATCAATTTTTTCCACTACCATTCTCGCGTTAAATACTAAGTAATTTAGGGGAGATACTTCGTCGAACAATGGTGAACTTATTAAGCAATTTGGTATAATTATTCATGCATGGATTTGTTAGAGGATTTCGTCCGCAAAAACAAAGGAACTTACAAATTTTTCATCTAGTAGTCCAATAGTCTTGCCACGAAGATGGGAGACAAATCTCGCGACTAGAGTTGAGAGCGCTACCAAGTCCATTTATAAAATGCCACAAACATTGCATTACAACGCTGCAATTACAATTAAACCTACGATCAAAACGGATGACAACAGACACGAAAAACGAGGGGATTAGGCTGCTAGGGTGGGTAAGTCACTTACTTTCCATCCCCATAACGCGTGTTGGGATCCTGGCAGTGGCGAAGATTTTCTACGGAAGTATCCATCCTTCCTTTGGCACCGTCTAAATGGACACCATGTCAAGAGCAGTGCTTCGCGTGTCAGATAGAACGTTGAACTGCGGACTCCAGGCCGCCTTCTTAAAGAGAAGGCTAAAACAGATGCCGTATTTCTCTCCATCTTTTCTCTATTTTATACATAATTCAGTAATAAAAAAACCAACCATTTCATTGCCTAAAGATCATATTAAAAACTCCGTACTACTATGTCATATTCGATCACGTTCATAAAGTTGGAAACGGGATTGCGAGACAGGTATAAAATGTCATTTTTCCGCATGCAATTGTGGACCACTATAGTGGCATCTGAGAGTGAGTGACATCATAAAATATTCGTTGCCACAAATAATGGTAACAATAAGTAGCATTGGTATCAATAGCTAGCGTTGTTTTTCTGCTATTTTGTTTTATTTATCAAAAATTTTCATCTTCTGCCAGGGATGCTAAATAATTATATGCTTCAAGCGTCTGTATTTTGTGATGCTTCCAATGTTTTGCATGTCAGCAAGACTACACTTTATTGAACTAGAAGCCCTCGTGATGAATCCCCGCAAAGTGCGGTGTATAAAACCTCAAAGCAGGTAAGCATACGTAGAGTACAGTATCCACGCCGCATGCGTAATTATACAGAAGCCGTTCTTCACGTGAAATCTCCACACACATAAGTACGACGGTAAGCATTATATTTAATAAAATAGCGGTTAACGTTGTGATAATATGCTTAACGATTGGTGCACGCTTGGAGAGGAATCACCCGTTGCCATACAATATTCTACATCTACAAACTACCCTGCGAGCCGCCACATGGGCGAGAGGCAGGGAGAGTTAGGACACCAGCCGTGTAAAGGATAAGGTTTTGGGAGGTGAAATGGTGAAGGGTAATATGGGGGTGTTTTGAGTAGAGGTCAGTTTTAACTATGGTCACTGATTGGGCGTGGAAAGAACGAATTATTGTACCTATCTGTTAGGCAAAGCATCTTTCTCATTTTATCGCTTCAGTCGGACCTAGAGATATAGTGTGGCGTCAAACCGATATGCTCTGCGTCGAGGTGGCTAGTCACGTAGATGTATCAAATATGATTAGGTTTTTTCCCGGCGTACGATACTAATGAAGTCTTCTCGGGTTTTCCACCAGGTTAGATAATTTTTGGCCCACAATTATCTAACCTGGTGGAAAACCCGAGGAGACCTTACGTAGTTGTATCCTTAACGGCGCAAATGAAGTTATATCGTCGGTTGTCTCTCCGGATAACAAACAGACTAAAAAAGAGTGGCTTTCTCCACTAAGTTCAAAACTGGGGGAAACTAGAGTTTTAAATAAACAAAGCCTGACTATTGACACTAATTCGAATGAGAATATTTTTCCTTCCCTGCGCCTCAAGGATTCCCGAGCGAGATGGTAAAGGCCACAAAGGACCAGGGGTGGAGAGAGAGCTCTCGGGACTCATTTCCTTCACCGCTGATGACCACATGGGACGGACGGATCCCGCACGCGTTCGTGGGGGATCACGGCGGAACGGATTGGACGAGGCTCTAGCTCCCTTTTATCGTGCGGGCGAGTGCACGCGCGTTTTGAAAAATAGTAAAAAGAGAGAAAGAAAAGGGTCGGGGGAGGGGGAGAGACAAGGCCGGGCAGGTATGTGTGTTCAACGACCGTGGAATTTGGACAAGGCGGGAGACTGTGGGGAGAATTGGACGAGGGAGGGGGGTAGAGAAGTCCGTGGAGAGTTGGGGGGAGGGGGAGGGGGGCGGAGGGGTGCAGCGAATGATGGGGGAGGAATAACACCCCCATCCCCCTCCATGCCTGCACTTCAACCCCGCGCGTGCAGCGTGTGAATGCGTGTGTGCGCTGGTATGGTCTCACGCACGGAGCGACGTGATCCTCGTCTTGTACGCCCCAGAAGAGAAGTCTCCGGCGCGACGAATCTTCGAGTGACGTCATAATGGACCAAAATTCCTCCCTTCACCCCAACCCGTGGTCTTTACTCTCCCCCTCCCAACCCCCTAAAAAAGACGTCCCTGTCTGTCCATTCTCTCATTCTCCCCCTCCGCACCTCCCTCATCCTAAAGGGAATAGCCTCCTCTTCTTCCCGTGAGCGCTCTCCCACGAATACCTATTCTCTCTCATTTCTTCGCCCCGACACGTCCATCTCCCTCTGGACTCTTCTTCGGTTGCCCGACCGTTCGGATGATTGGGAAAACGAAAGACAGCCGAAGTCATTTTCACGACTCAGGATAGGTGGGTAAGTTGGCAAGGGAAGAATAATTAATGGAGAAATGGTGGAGGGAAACCCAGCATCAAATTTAGGCCTCATTATAACGAAAAATCACAGTTTCATGTCCCATTCCACCGTCTACAGCTTCTTTTCCTTAGGGAGTTTGTTTCTTGGGGAGGTTCCTTTTTCGTCTGAAAGGAGAGGTGGATACGTTAGAAAGGGAAGGATTGTTAATGGAGGAATGGTGGGAGAAATCCGGCGCCGCGGCGTCGGCATTAGGCCTATTCTTACTGAAAGGCGCCAAGGAGACCGCGGTTAACAGACGGGCGACAGACCACAGAAGGGCGTCTAGTTAAATGGCTCAAGCAGCAGGCGCAAAATCTAGGGATCCGGGTTCGAGTCCCGGGCAAGCCGATTGAGTTTCCCTCTGTAGAATTTTGCAGTCGTGTACACCTTAAAGCCGTGGTTAGTCCCGGTACCCTAAAATGAATGTCCCATCCAATAAAGTGGGAGCTTTACTTTATATATTAATAGCTATCCACAAGGGCTAATATGTTTAGCTCTTCTTTCAATAAAGAAAGAAGAGCTAAACTTATTGGACATTTACTATGGCACGATACTCAAATTAAAAGAATACTTGAAGGAAAAATTGAGGGTAGGTACGATTTGCAGAGGAAGACCCCGACTAGACTACATGAGCCAAATTTTGAAAGATATGCAATGCAGAACATATTACGACCTTAAACGGAAAGTCGAGAAGAGAGATGAATGGAGGTCTGCTGCCAACCAACTCAAGGGACATATTCGGGAAATATGCGGTCAAGCATACAGGAAGCTAGGCTTTATCAAGAGAGTACTCGGAAAATGTGATGAGAAAGTGAAAGACCGTCGTTATTTTTCAATCGTTAGGCCTCATCTTTAATATGCTGTTAGTGTATGGGATCCATGCGAAACGGGGTTGATATCAGAGTTAGATCGCGTACAGCGAAGAGGAGCTAGGTTTGTGAAACGATGCTACGATAAGTTGGCTAGTGTGTCTGGACTGTTAAAAGAATTAGGATGGGAATCGCTATCACAGCGTAGATTAAATTATAGGCTTAACCTCCTAACTAAATTTCAGGAAAATCATTTCTCTGACTACGTAAAAAACATACTATTAACCCCCTCGTACTACGGCAGATTAGATCGCGCCAATAACATTAGAGAGCTAGATTGTAGAACCGATAGGTATAAAATGTCATTTTTTCCGCGTACCATTCGGGACCATAACAGCTGTGATCGTCGTCATGAATAGTTCGAATTGTGACAATAGGCAGACAGTAAATTATTTTCTTTATATTCTCTACGTTCTTATTTCTGCATGATGTAAATATTGATGTTCTTATTTATGCATGATATTTTGAATCTGTAGTAATAGTCCTTGTAACCTTGCACGTTGGAACGATTGACGATAGAATGTCTCTTGGTTAGTAGGTTGTTAATTGGCGCGTTGCAAGTGTGGTACGCTGGTTTCAATATAGTTTCGGTGTTCTACCGTATCATTCATGCATGCCTGGTGTGGAAGCACCCCCTACCACACACCCATTGGTTGGCTTGCAGGGTATGACGTAGATGTAGATGAAGGGTTGAAACGGAAGAAAAAGAAGCTATCCACACGGTGTGCTATTAGGGACAGGGATTCTATTGAACAGTCTCCTCCATATCCAGGATTCGAACCCCGCCTTCGAGATGTGAAGCCAGAGCTCTGCTTGCTCTCTTCATCATCTTCCCTCTCCTATGTCTGCTCCCTCGTAATTGCCTCCGCCGACCACTGGACCTTGGAATGCGTCTGCCCCCCACCTCATTGTAAGAGCACAGGTGGACATCCGACGACAGAACGCGAAAAGGGTTTGAACGCGAGGCGAGCACCCGCTCACGCTTCCGACACGCGCCATTGCGCAGTCGAGTTTCGGGAGAACTTCTCGGAATATTTCCTCGTAAACGAAGATCTAAGGAAGGGCGTTAATATTAGTTTGAAATCGTTGTGCCAACCTAAGCCACCGTCTTGATAAAGTATGAATCCTTTTAGTAATTTTTTCCATAATTCTATGGGACTTGAAAGAGGCCTATCAGCAAGAAATGTGCTTGACCGAATCGTAACTCACAATCAGTGATAGTAGCATATTTTGTCCTTATTCCTTTTAAGTAGTGGTCCCAAGACTCGCGTTCTTCCTTCATTACTTTTGGAATTGATTGGATATTTGGGGAGGCGACCGACAACTAAGGTCGTTTGCGCCATAGGGGACAGGTAATGGAGGAAGGATGGATAGAACCCGGCGTCGGCATTAGCCTGCTCTTAACGAAAGGCGCCCAGGGAACTATAGTTAACCCTTTCGCTGCTGTGAACGTAGTAGCTACGTTCGCCCGGTTGACTGCTGTGAACGTAGCTCCTACGTTCCGTTGGCAAGTGGTTGTTCCTACCCACGCTACTGAACTTTCTCTTTTTCTGCGAATGCCATTCACCAAGTTCATTGTTATACATTGTACTAATCCCATCCCGGGAGCTTGATTGACTATTGAGTTGCAGGTGCAACGAGAGGCATACTTTCTGTGCCGACGTAGGTTAGCGTTCACTTTTTCGCCGCACAGGGGCTGGAACGTCTCTGCAGTTTGACCGCAGATACGTCTCACCCGACAGACGGAGTACTGCACTTGAAGCGCCCTTTACAGGGCACTTAAGTAGGGATCGGGTTTACTCAGAAAAATATCCTCCTCTGCAGGGATCTGAACCCTGGCCGACCGTATGGTTAGTCAGTACTCTAGCCACCGCTCCAACCCTCTCCCCTCACTTTTGGTTATTCTTAGGAGTTTTAAAGAGAAGATTTGGACAACGCACTTTTTCACGGCCTAAATTAGACAATCAGCCTTCATAGAGTCATTGAATAGAAATCGGTCATCGATAAGAGCCATATTTAATTTATTTTTTTGTCAGTAATATTCGAATCTGGGCAAACTCTACCGACCTATTACCTATATCTGGAAATGGCTCCTCAAAATCTAATATCTGCATATCCGAGTTCGTAAAGATACAGGATTTTTTATAAGGCTGTGATATTCACTTAAGCGGCAAAACTGGAGTTTGTTCCTTGAGTCTGTCAGGGAAGATTTTTTTTCCGCAAGCGGATACATAGTTCAACGACGGAATGAGTAACTTACAAATTCTTTCGGCCCACAATTGTGGTATATTGAATGAAAGGAGTTAAGGAAGATAAGAATGCAGTCTGCCAGACGTGGGCAGAAGACTTAGCATCGCCATCGCCCTTGTTTACCAATAAAATGATGACACTATCAGTCCACTCCCAAGGACGAAAGGCGACACACGTATAAATAAACCTAAAGTGCGACGCCTTGCCGCTCGAAAGAAGATGTCGCATTACTTTCAAGGGCACTTAAGACCTTAGCTTGCGATTCGGCCGCTTATATAAACCGCCCTACAGACTGAATGTGGGTCAGATAAGTGGGGTGGCACAAAGGTGCGGCGAGGCGTCGAGATAAAAGAAGAAAATAAAGATAGTAAGCGGTTTGGAATCAAACAGTGGGTAACGCTGACATATATTTTACACAGATGCCGATAAACAGCGAAATAAAACAGCGATGGACTAGTATCAACAAGTCACATGTGACTCTGAACAAAATAATAACAATTAAAAGCCTTGGCAAACGTTGAGAACGAACGAGGATTAAAAGGTTTCACTGTCCGAAGCTATACAACGCAGTTATTCAACAAGAACATATATATCGACCAGCACTATTTTTGGAATAACATTTTAGAAGTAAGTGACTTAAATAACCTGATTGAACAACTTTCCACAATTGCAAACATGCGATTTGAGAATCTAATGGACCAAAGATGTGCATCCCACTCGACAACATGGGCATCACACCATTTCCTTTCGAAATATTGACCACTAGAACTCTCATTTATTGAGCTGTTCGCATAGTGAATGCACTATACGATATTTATGAAAGCTAAAATATGTTTACCTCCAAATATAGTGATTTAAGGGTCTTTTTTTTAGGGTCCTAACTCTCCCTTACTCGCTATTATCGCTCGCTTATGGAAGTTCAGATTATTGACGTCTCTTTCCAAGCCCTGAATAGTAAAAACACGAAAGATGTTACAATTCATTAGCAACTCTCACTGAATAAATCGGTGAAAATGCATGAAAAAATCTTTGTCGTAGCTAGTTTCTCTTTTTTACACTAAATCAGTTCCATACGATATTCACTTCTTTCCCGAATGCGCGCTTCCTCTATTAGCACTAAACTCACGACTTCGATATGCCATTTACGCCAGTTGAAGTCACCTGGTTTTATCCCCTTTTATTCCATTCAAGATGAATCGAAAGTACAAGACAGAAAAAAAGAACAACAGTATAAACATAACAGGCCGGCCAATTATGTGGGACCGAAATTTTGCTTGGGCGTATTTTTGAGTATTTGAAGGAGCATTGCTTCCAAGAAATAATAAAAAATACCAAACCATCATAAATATGCCTATTTCACTAGAAAAAATATACATTCACTACAACCGATTACATGTAATGAAACCAAGTAAGGGGAGGTATAAATAGACAGAAATAGTACTGGCCAATACATAAGGGAGATGAGATAAAAATATGACATATCACACAACTCATGACAGTTTCCACCACTTCTCATAATATTCTACCTATTTTCTAATGATTATCGTTCCAAGATTGGAAAGGTGTCCACGGAGGGTTCTTCAATTACAGAATAAGCATTAGTAAAATGTGAAGGGGGTTTGTTATCACATTGGCGATAGAGGAGGGGAGGGAGAGTGCGCGGTGACGTGATGGAACCTCGAGAAAGGGAGAGTGTGAGGGTGGGGGCGGGAATAAGAGGATGGGTCTGAGAAGAAGGGGGGGGAGGGATTTCTTCTTTTTTTAAAAAACAAAAGGGAATGAATTGTTCCTTAGAAACGAGGGCCCTCGCTCGACACTGGAGACTTCCTGAAGAAAACCAAAGAGGTTATAATAAAAATGCTTAATCGGTGTCAATTATGGAATTAACATTTTTGTAACTATAACATGGTCTTAAACCTAAACTAGTCAGAGTGAACAGTATGGAAGTGACCTGAGTTTTATAATCACTCTATGGTCAAGTATTGAAACTGTTAACGATAACGATGACTTCTCATCGGAAACATGGCTTGATTAGTCAGCTGTCGAAACGTCAATTAATACGCTATCCATAAGCAAGAAGTCAGCTCATGAGAAGGAAGAATGATTGATCCCGAAATCAAGAAGGCAAGAGCTATCGATAAAATGTATCACGTTGATTAAAATAATTCTAAAACCCACTTTCAATTACGACTTCTCCACAAAATAGCGTTACGTTGCTCCCGTAATTCTTTTCGAGCATTGTACGAAATACTTTGAGACGAGGTAGAATTCGCGTCTATATCATTTAACATGCGTTCACACGATGGAAGAACATATAGGGCACGTAGCAGAAACGCAAGAAAATAAATGCAGAAAATGGTAAGTTGGCGGAAAAGGATGGAAGAATAAAACATCGCGGCCATCATAATGAAGAAGGAATTAAATTCTACAATTTCTAACTCAGCTCATGGTGCGGTAGAGAGAGACTGATTACTTCCATTTTAGCCGAACCGTCCTGTCCTCTAAAGGACGTGTGCAACAAGGAAATGAGTAATCATCACTTCTCGCTATCTATGAAAAATTTGAGTAGGAGTGACCCTATTTTATGGATTTATATAAAATTGAGAAAATTAAATTACATACTGAACGTTCTGACTAATGTTTTCCGGGTTAACTCTACATGGTTGAACCAACCTGAACCATCCCAGGAAGTGGGCTTCCATAAAGGAGTAAATTTCAATTTTGCACGAACATACTTAAATCTTAATTTTTTCTTTTCCTTCGAACCATTTTTTAACACCGCAAATCTTTCTGAAACAGGGAGGCGGTCCTCACACTTCACTCCTCGAAGTGCCTGACGTTATTCTGAGACGGCACTCGACGCAAAAAAGCCAACGGCGTCACACAGTCTCGCCGATGTCGGCTAAACGTCTGATGGCCGCTCCGATTGGCATGATGCACGCTGAATTGAGACGACGAATTCGTCCACTCCTCCCAAGAGGAGACAAGAGGGGATAGGGCGGAGGCCGAAGAGTTAGAGCAAGGAGGAAGAATGCTGCTAAGGTTCCGCCGCGGTCGCCGCCGATTGGATTTAAAAGACCGCCCGCCCGGTCGCGCGTCCACTGAGAGAGAATTAAGAAATCGAAAGTGAAAACACGGACGAGTTAAAAGGGGGGGAGGGAGAGTGCGCGGTGACGTGATGGAACCTCGAGAAAGGGAGAGTGGGAGGGTGGGGGCGGGAATAAGAGGATGGGTCTGAGAAGAAGGGGGGGAGGGATTTCTTCTTTTTTTTTAAAAAAAAGGGAATGAATCGTTCCTTAGAAACGAGGGCCCTCGCTTGCGGGGAGGCGGACGTGCGGGAGGGCGAGGGAGGAACGGGAGGGAGAAGCCTCACTTGTGAAGAGCCCGAGTGGATATCCTTGGACCAGCAGGAGAGGGACCTTGGCCTCGAAAATCCAGAACTTAACATCGGTCGGGGGAACGCACGATCCTTTTTTTTAGAACCGCCGAGGAAGAAATCATCGCGCGCGTCTTATTTGTGTTTCTCTATCTGTCCCGGAGGAGTGAACCCCCATACACAGACGTCGCTCCGTAAGAGAGGAGTTATCAGACGACGATCTCATTGATTTAAATGTGCCGGTGTCAAGGATTGTCACGCCAGTGATGAAAGAATACGTGTAAGTCGACCGTCTTCATTTATCCCTGGACAACGTTTCACTTGAATTGGCTAGCTGGGGCCTTGGGCGATTTCGAGACACCGGGCAACAATAAAACTGCTCATCTTTTTGTTAACTAGAACCCATCGTATGACGCGAGGCCATGTGTACGCAATGACACCGGAGCAATGTCCTGATACTTCCTTAACAGCTTTTCCCCTAAGGGCAAAACTTTAATACAAACAGACGACCGAAAAGTATTTGCATCAGTTCTCCAGGTTTCCGCTTCGTCGAAGAGATTCGAGTTAGCCGATGGGGAAATATGCCAGGCACTCATCCTCGAAGGGAATCTAATAAACCATTGACCGCGACGTGACCTCCGCGTGGCATTGACCATTCGC
The DNA here is from genome assembly GCA_963169105.1 of Ceriagrion tenellum. NCBI lineage: Eukaryota > Metazoa > Arthropoda > Insecta > Odonata > Coenagrionidae > Ceriagrion > Ceriagrion tenellum. Next base: position 55,519,285 of record OY720632.1, on the reverse strand, counting down.
CGAAATATGAGGAGAGGATAAAAATAATATTCGGTGAAATGTTTTTCGGAGTGACCCATATGCAATCTTAGCGAGGCTTAGCGCTATCCCAATTCCAAGGAACTGAATAATTTTATATCCTTCATTACCGAAACTACGGAAAACTATTAGGTAGCTATATGATTAGTTAACACAAATATTTTAATCAACCACTTTGATTGGAAATAGAATCTTAAAGTCGTAATTAACAGATGGTGACAATAAACAACGCCATAATTAATTAGGTAATCATATGTTTACCGGTAGAATCATAATACTACAAGTTCTTCTGCAGAAGACATATGGGGCGATAAAATTAACATTAAAGCAATTACCGAGCGTAATAAATAAGCTTCAGAATTAATGATAAAAACCATAAAAATGGAAAAACAAAATTAAATGTTCGCTAAAATATTTGCTGGATATGAGTCATAGGGAAAGCCTTTTGGCCGCTGTTGAGTGAATTCCAAGGCAATGGCGAACTATGGCGTAACTTAAAATTACTGGTTGGTGGTTGCGAATCGCGGCAGCCCTTACGCCTTTAATATACCCAAATAACAACTTTCCTAAATAATTCAAAATACACGCGCAGAAGTGAGCGTGATTGTGAAGCACAGAGAAATAAGAAATGCATCAAAGACAATGCATAAAAATAATGCTAAAACCAGTAGCAGCAGTAACATTCGGTTAGATAGTATAAGATTGGGCACCAAAACAGAAATAAAAATAACTTAGGGTGGACTCATATCGAAATTCCGCCGATAAATCGTGACCCCGCTATCAGTTACCTCATAGCCGATAGAAGGAACGCAACACCTTCGAGGTGTTTACGCTTCGTGGGTAATAGTGCAGATTAGGGAGGGGAAACCAATTCACAGGGAATTCGAAGAATTATTTCTCTCGGTTTGAGGCACGTTTGATTTGCTCTCCGCCACGTTAACGTGGGGATGTATGACTGAAAACGGCTAATGAAATGAGATGTATGATTCTCGGATTTCGAATGATAGGCTGGTTTGGAGTGTTGCTGTGATATAACATTTTCAGCAGAGGCGCCTTTCATTACGTTCAGGGTAAGCAAAATTTTCGTTTCCATCTCTTCAGTTTTTCCCCAGAGGATCGACTTAGGCAACAAGCATTTCATTTTTATGGAAATGTTCCAAGCCGTCTTCTACTTTCTCCTCTTCATTCTTATTCCCATTTGAACGGGACAATCCAGTAGCCTTAAGAGCTCGGCTCTCAAACCCATTTAAATATTTCAGTAATATCACCGACTCAAGGGATGACTTAGAAGAGATCCATATATATATTTAAAAATGGATTATCTACCAATATTAACCGTGCTCATTGCCGTATACATATATTCATCCACTGTTCCCCCGTTTCCGTTACCAATTAATACGGACTTCAGCAAATTATACTGCCTCCTACTAATTTTCCGTTCCAACTTCCTCTTCAGTCTTTCTTTATTGCAGACTTCCTTGTCTTCATCTACTAACTCTGTACATTCTCCTCCAAATCGAGTTTCTATAACGCCAATCTATTCTCATCCTCATTCCATAAAAAACTAATTTCTCAACCATAAAAAGATGTGCTTCAATATTTCTTTCGTTTCCATGGCGGAAGCAGTAATTCACCCCACTTTCTTCCTCTTGCCATTTTTCACGAAAACACTCACCAGATGTGAAAACTTTTTCGCCAGCTTTGTCAAATGATCTCCCTCCTATGATATACTCCAGCCCAACACTTTTTTAAATCCTATCGTCGCCCTATAATGACTGATATTAATTACACACATTTCGCACTACCTTTAAGCGAACTAACAAAAATTCCTTGACACATTAATCATAAATAAATGGTGATGTTTTCGTAGCTACATTTTCTTTACTTATTCCAAGGACGTCTCGACAGTGCATTCTTAATTAGCTTTTCTTAGGGACTGTTCCTATTCTAGCAATATATTTTTGGGGTCCCCATAAAAGTCATAAGCAGGAGATGTAATCATCCGAAAAATCGAACTTAATGAATAGAATAATCAGACCTTAATCACCTATAAAGACCATGCCACAAGGTTCACTCGTGTATTAGTGACGGAAATAAGCCTGAAGGAAACCATGACTCGAGAGTCTAAATCCATCCTGAGTAAAGGGTATTAGTGAATTCTTATCTTCAGTGCTGAGGCTGTAGCATTAAGGTAGCGGAGGCAGAAGAATGCAGTAAAAACAACACTTGAGGGATAAGATTTGTACTAATTTGTGCACAAAGCTATGATAATCCCTCTAATTTTGCCACCCTAAACAGTGGCTCATATTCATTCGCTAAACAGTAAAATAGACTCGTGTCCTCACTCTCGTCTTGTAGGCTCTCCCTTCATCGACTTGAAATGACCTAAAACCCATTAATTCAAACATTGATCGTCCAGTACCAATGTCTGTCGTCATCTCAGAGTGCCTTCGCGTCCAACCCAAACAGTCTCATTACTCTATGGGGGCTATTACAAGCCCACTCCCTGATTGTCATTGAAGGTTCGCTCTTTTCAGTCTCTTCCTTCTAGTAAACTGCCAACCTATTGACATCTATTACCTTCCTCCGTCCTCAAAACACTTGACCGACTTGACCATTGCACATCTTACCCTAAATAATCAACATCCTACCTCTGTTTTTTGTTGCTTGAGTTGAAGTTTTTTTCTAGTTAATTTTTTATGTGGTACGTCTTACATTTACGTTTGTCACGAGTGCACACTAAATTGACAGCACTGCCGTATGTGGACTACATTATTTGAACAAATAAATAACATCCAGGAAAAGGTTATGTTGAGGTTGAGACAAAGGAATCATACGTCTTCATTAATATGAATAGATGGGGGAAAATGGTACGCATACTCCCCTCCGCGAAAACAAAATTAACTGGAAAATATTTCGGATGGCACTTTTGGCGGGTCATGTATCTCCCTCGTCTGCCTCTTGTCTACAATACGCCTTTTTTCTGTCATTCCTTACAGGAGGAAATAAAGAAAAGGGACCCTTCGCCGGCAAAGAAAGATGCTCAAGGTTAAGCTGTCCGCCCTGGACGAGGTGGCCCTCATTCTCATCCTCCTGTTGCTGCTCGTTAAGGCGTTCGGACCCAAGCTTTGGCTGGAGCTCACCAAACACCGCGGGAAGGCGACGACCGGTAAGATGGACTGACACCTCCCAGAGGAGCGCGGCACGCGAACCCGCTCGCGAGGGAGCGACATTACTCTAGCGAAAGGAAGGTGAAGCGGGTCGGGGGCGGGAGGGGCGACGAAATAGCAGCCGCAACGCCCTCCCTCCACCTCCAACCCAGTAGTAGACGTCGGTGCAGGCCCGGAAGAGAAAGTTCTAGAGGAAATTACGAAAGATCATGGTTCTCCCAAGGTCAAGACCGTGGGAGTGAGGTGAGGAGTGTGAATGTAGACGGTGTTCCGTTGTCTTTCAGCGCAACAGGGATCGAGACACTGAAGTGGTGCACCCGCGAAAAAAGAGGTAGTAGGAAGCTCACAGAACGAGTTAGCGGAGTCACGTTCACGGTGACTCAAGTGTTAGTGGCTTCGTCGATCGAAGTACGTACAACAAAACTTCGCTGAATAGAGTTTCCTCGGGTTAGCCAATCAATCATTCGAATCAATCGCATTTCTTATGGTCTTTACATATTTTTACATTTCATGCAAGAACATGAAACAATTTGAAGCATTTTTCAACTCCTGCGGCACTTCCACTTATAGTTCGACTGGATGTGGACAATCCATATGCTAAGATTTCCTTAAAGAGTTTTGATAAGCATCTAAGACGTAGCAAGGAAATTTGAAAACGGTATTTATTTTACGGCATTGCACATTTCTTTTACCATTCACTATCCGAAGCTCAATAAACATGCATAGCTCAGAGGGTATTCACCAAATGTCTTACGTTCGGATCACAAGAAGCTTGAGAGCAAGCTCAGCTGAAACCAAGCCATATAATTTTTATTGGTACGAGATTTTTCCGGGAAATCACAGGCGGAGCAGGGAAAGGAATAGAGTAGTTTCCCCAAGCCTTTAAGAGTCCGCTTTCGGACTTGAATTTGTACCTCGCTAGCTTCATCAGCACTAATTATCCCAAGCTTGGAGTGGACACAGGCACAGAGTATATATATACTCTGTGACACAGGTTTGATTCCAAAAAGACCATCACGTTGTCATAATGTTAACCCAGAGCTGCTGAAAAAGCTAATCATTCATCGCATGCTCAGTTTCTTCAGTATTCCTACTTTGCATTATTCGCTCATGTGCCACCTAATATTGTTTAGAAAAAGGCAAGTGGGGATTCACAGAAATAACTTTTTTTGTTGTATCCTTTCCACGTAATCCCCAGGTATTTACCAATTCGGGAGTAAATGGATCTTCGTGATGACGCTGTCTCCCCCAATTTTCTCCGTCAGGTATTTATCACAATAACCAGATTATCATTTGCATCTGCTGAGCGCACAAATGACTACTACATATGATAGTCAAAATAGAACGCATTCTCTTCCCAACGCGAACTAAAATGGAGACAATGAACAAAGGTAACGCACAAACATGGGTATTGCCTTCATTTTACCTTGGTATCATCAATGTTTAACCTAGACCAAGACGGAGGCATGCATTTCTAATATTTCACTTAGGAAGCTTAAAATTAAATGCTTATATCATACGAAATTGAAATCCAAATGTCTACAATAGCACATACTTGTTCGCCAGAGTTGTACATACATAGTACCCAAATATCGAAAATTTTCGCTATTTGTGTACTCTATATACACCTTAAAAAGTTACGCTTTGGAAGTTTTCGAATGCTACTAAAGAGCAACTTTTAAGGTAATACTCCAAACTTCAGTTGGCCATGTTTATATCCTCTTTAAAAATTTTACTTATAGGGGAACCCCAAAGAAGTTAATTACGATGTTCAATATGTTCGCCACCGTGATGAGAGTGAAACTACATAGAGCCATAAATAAACAAGCATAATACAAGGCCATCTTCTTTGAAATCGTGACTAAAGCACAGCACATTTCAAAGAGGAGACATTGGTCCCCAGGTTCTCAGATATTTCAGGACCTTGGCCGCATCCGAGGGTGCATGAGAAAATGAATTTCATGCAGAAAATGATCATTACCACATCGGACTCAGGTCCATACACTGAACCACAAAGATGCGAATTTATCAAATCAGTATTTATGTCATTAGTATGAAATGAGGGCTTCTTTACTCATGGGTCTGAAGACCGGTAATAGCGTAATGCGAATTTGATCGATAATTTACCAATTGAGATAAGAAAGACGAGACCAAATAACAAATATTTATGTATCTCATTCAGTTTCAAAGGCAACAACCATTAGGGAATAAAATAATACAAAATCTATTAGTTATCTTGATCATATTTCCTTGATGGGTTGGCGATTTGCGTCGTGAAGCTAAAACTCATCCAATCGAGTCTGACGCGTCAGGACATTATTTTTTTCTGGCATATAACATTTCTTCACTGCCGGTGGGCTCCTCACGGGTAAGAAAACTACCCGCTACGTACCATCAAATCCGTTTTCCAAAGTCTTTTCCGGAATTTTTAATTTATATCCATAAAAATCGTAAAGTGAGGGAAATGGTACGGTGACTGCACTGGAAGTACATATCGTCAACCAAAGTAAGGGTCGTGAGCTTTGATAACATCGCTCCCGTTGGAACAAAAGTGTCTGATAATATGAAGTTTTACTCATAAGTTTGGTGCGCGTATCTCAGAGAGTACATAAGCTGAGTCTTTGGGTATACCGCGATAAATGTTTCCTATTACTAATGAACAAAATGGAATATTAATCACATATGTATCGATGATTTTTCACTAGCGCGTCGTAACTGCACGATGATGAACTCTGACCGTACTAAAGGCCGTCCACACGAAGCTCGTCTTTGCCTCCGTTAATGGCCGTGAGTGGCAACAAATGTGATCTACGACTAACGACATTTACCTAAATGCTTAGACAAGAATAAGATAACGGAGTCGAGATTCTGTCATCCCAGGAGGGTAGACAGCAAGTACTTGCAGCTATATACATATAAGAATGGTTTGATTTACCGACTGGACCATGGAATTAGCTTCAAAATCGTATATTTATGTCTTGGACCAATGAAGTTCGCAGATTTATATACTGGAAAACGTTTATGTGGCCCCAATTTTTCCAACTTCCGGACGCTTCTGATATGTATGCCCCTTAGATAAGCCTACCTTCGGTCATCATTTCCGAGGACTGAACTCCACCAAAATTTCAAAAATACCAACGTTCACCTGTGCAGTTTCAAAGTATATTCTCTTTCTGTCCGACAGATACGAGATCGTATAGTGTTTATCAAGTCCCAAGACGGTAAAATAGTTTAAATGTATTTAACACAGCGGGTGCCCGGGTTTCAGCTTCGCTTACATAGCCAAATAGAATTACGGGGCGTATGTAAAAATGAAAAATTTATTATATCAATGGAGGAATGGGAGACACAATAGAGCAATAAAGATCTTACTTTAAATACACTACTATCCATAGATCTGCCTGAAAACAAGCAACGAGATAGGATTATACGCATCGACTTAATGCGAATCGGTATTGCAAGGTTGGAAAGACGATTTTCACATAAACTTATCTTGATGAGGTAGTACTGAGCGATCTAAATAATTTTGCTTTCCAGGTGGCAATATCAACCGTGTTAACGAAAGAAATTACGAGATGGTCCGGTGTAGAGTCCAAAAACATGTATCAAACGTGGAAAATACCTCGTCGCTTTCACAAGAATTTTGTTCGCCGTAAAATATTCTGGTGGCACCCAGTCCAAAGTCAAAATAATTACGGAGAAATCCTGCCCTCGCCAGTTTGCGATTTATTACGCAAGCCCAGCCCCCATTGTCTCTTCGCGCTCTTGATTTAAAATGCAAAGCATTAGTTTGTTAAAAAAACCGAAGCCTGTAAGGTGCCGCCTCTTTCCTCGAGATCGACGCCGATTGTAAGGTAAATTCCCTGTCAAAAATTCTTATGTACCCTAGAAGAATATAAGTCTGAGCGCAACGTTAACGCGGAGCACAAATGGAGGAAAATGAGCTGACACGATCGACTCTTTGTGTTAGGAATGGAGTCATTTCGCAAGCAAGGATGAGTCAACTAGCTTTGGATTGAGGAAAAAACCATATTTTGCTCGTCTTCTAGGGATTTCAAATAATATAGTATTTTTATAGAGGCAAATAAGATCTTACTGGGACTGAAAGAGGGCATATGAACATATAATATCGAGCGGGTTCTACATTATTCAAATCTGATGCATGAAAAATAATGAATTAAGCATATATCTGTCAAAAACCGATCCTCTTTAATCTCCGAAAATCGCCTTGGTCAACCGAATGGCATTATTTCCCACCCGGAGGCGAATGAATAAGAAAACGAACGAACCATTGAGCAGCTAGCTTCATGCGTTCGCCTTTGCAACGCCTAATATCAATCGCATCGCCGGGAGCGAAGCCACGTCAGGGCTCGTGACCAAATGCCTAGGGCGCCTTAAACATTATTATACAATTCGATTTTATGGTTTGATTTTTCTACGTTCATTTTTACTAGAGGTGATCAACTTATTAAGCTAGGTTAGGATGGAGAAGGAATTACTTCAAATTCTCTTTTATGGATGCAGAACCTATCCCTTAACACGATTCTTTTCTTCGGAATGGCATACACGCTCCCTCTCTTCAAGCCTTCCACTATGCTTATTCTCTTCATTCCTCTCGCCTGCTATCCCAACATCTTCCCTCTAACACGGCCTTCAGGATACCATCACCCATTTCCAGGGGCGATCCCAGGGGGGATACATCCCCCCCGAAAATTTTGGGTTTTTATAAAAAAATTTTAACAACTACACGTAGTCATCAAATACAACATTAAACACTTCGATCACTGATCTGAAAAGTATAGTTATTATTAAAGTTACTTTCGTAGCATTCCCCTCCGAGTCCTCGGCAAGCATCGGGTTTCATTGCCGTCATAATGGCCGAGAACTCGAGAGGGGTTTGGCAGTTATCGCAGCCACGTCCGACGCCCATCGGATTGGTGGCTACGCTGCGGTTGGGTCGTGCGTACGGAGTAGACGGATGGACCCAAGTATAACAACGGCCTTCTGCATGCGAGCTGCAAGTGACTCCGCCTGTGCCACGCAGGACGGAATACACTTGATGCTCTCCAGCAGCGAGCCCTTAACTCCACCGAGCACACCTATGATAAGGACTACCAGTTTAATAGAGTATCCTGGGTACATTTACCGAAGTTCAAAAAGCAGTTCTTGATATTTCGTCCGTTTCTCCGCCTCCTTTGCATACATGTCGGTTTCAGCCGGGGCCGAAAACTCTATCACGAACATGGAGCGTGAGAGGTGGTCTACGAGAACGATATCAGGCTTGGTCGCCTGGTGGTAGAAAAGGAGTAATTCCACCAGATGGTGCATTTATCGTTTTCCACGACGGACTCAATATCTCCAGGGGCATACGGCAGCACAGGAGTAACGTCGATGCCAAAATGGTGTCGAAGATGGAAATATAACACCCGCAGGGCCGCATTATGCCTAGCAATGTACGCTGACTTGGCGTAATAGCTACAGTCGGAGAGAAGGTGGCTCAGTCTCCGGCTGGGCTCGGCACGCCCTGCATCTCGTGTCCGCAACCTCCGTCTTGAATATAATGCGGCGGTACACGAGTGTGTTTATGACACCATCCTGGTTTGCGAGGACGAAACCCTGGGTCTCTGACTTTATACCAGCGGAGCGGAGGAAGGCAAACGTCAGCTCCTTCAATAGCCCATGCTTCTCTATGTTTCGATAGAAACATCCATGCATGAGCTTCTCGGTATGTGCCTTGAGCAAGGCGTTCTGCTCGGCCTTTTTAATTTCGAGCTTAAGGACGTCTGCCTTCAATGACAAGAGGGACTTGCCGTCGTCGCAAACGTCTGATTTCGGGTCAAAGTCAATACCGGTTTCGTCCTCTGCCCTCTTGGCCGCCTGGAAGAGATAGGCCCCTACTCCGGCACCTTCGTGGTCTCTTACGAAACTGAGTAGGGGGTCTCTGCTTTTGAGCACTACGCATGCTGTTCCAAGGACAACTCTGTTGTGGATACACTCCAGGCTCAACAGATCTCTACCACCTACACCGCGAGGGAGATACAGTCTGGCGACGGAAGATTTCGGATGAAGACTTCGATAGATGGTCATCATCTTCCTCGTCCCCCTGTCGAGGTTCTGCAACTCGTTGACGTTCCATTTCATGCATCCGAAGATGTACAGCAGTGTGGGAAACATGTTCGTGGCAAGAACCTTGTTCTTGCCAGACAGCTCAGAACTCCAGATTTTCCTGAGTCTGTCTGTACTTGGCGGTGAGTTTCTCCTTCACTGCTGCAACCTCCTGCATTCGGCTTTGGGGGACGCCGAGATATTCATAGCTGTCATCGCGCTCGAGGTGGCGAATGACGCTCCCGTCAACGAGGTTCACGTCTTCCTTGTTCTCCGAAAATCTTCCTCTCGTCAGGTGGATGGATGCACACTTGTCCCATCCGAACTCCATCCCTATAGCCTCACTGTACTCCGGTACGATGTCCAGGGCCACGCGAAGGTCCAACTATTCTGACTGCTACTCTCTTCAAGCAGCTTCCCACCCACCATCCCGAGCTCTTCACTATTCCATCTTCTTTTCCATCCATCAAACTTTCTCCATTCTCCTTTACACCCACATCTCAAGCACTAACAGTTCACACTCATTCCTCCTTCCTGAGAACCCAAGTTTCTCCACCATACAATGCTATACTCCATACTAAACTCTTTTTCAATGTTAATATTATAACACAAGGTCCCTGTCAACAGTCGCCCCCTATGACCTGTGCTTTGGCTTCTTTTGCTGATGCAATTCTCTTCCCAACTTGGGCAATAGCCTGTAAGAGCCGAAGTTAAGATAGTTTGAGCAAAATATTATTTCACCTATAAATCAACAAGTCTGGTCCCATTTAAAATAAAAATATCTCACCCTTCCTAAGATACAAAATTATTAGCCCTTTACCAAACTACTTTCTGAGATTTTTGACAAAAATACCAGCCCTTTAACATGGGAAACTGTACATATATGCATGACATAGACCTCTTATTTGAAAAATGAAGCATTTCTAACACCCTGATCTCATAAAAAAATTAACAATGCGTAGTAAGTTAGTTTTCTTAACTATTTTTGCCATTAAACCCTATTTCCACCTCATTCATTTTTTCAGGATTGCAAAACCCTTCTGTTGCAAAGAAGCTTCAAACATACCACATGAAAAAATAAGTCAAGTTAAAGACTTATACAGATTTTTTATTTAGAACTTCAGTCATATTAAATTATTTAATGGCACCATTAATAAAGCAATATATAATTCATACAGCTGCTGAAATTAAAACTTATACTTTGAATATTGTCTCCATTGTGATTAGGGCACTATCTCACTCTTACTACCTCAAGCTGGATTAAGCTACAAGATTGTAAAGACAAGACTCTCTTCCTAACCCGCAAGCATGTAAAATTGCTTCACCCAGGTAAAGGTGGTGAAGCAATTTTAGGTAATTAAAAACTAAAATTTGAAATAAAAAAATCATACAGCATGAAAAATAGAAAGCTTTCTAAAGTGGAAATAAGTGTAAAATTACTCTGCAAGGCCCAATTTTAAAATTTTAGTCGCTTAATATGTTTTTATTGATTGCTTTGATTATATAATAGATTAAATATTTGAAGCACATCAGTAATGACAGAAGAGAACATCCAAAACAGGTGCAATAGGTACATAAAAAACTTTTTAACAACATCAAACTTGAGAGTATTGAATTTCCATTGTTTACATTGCTGCCTGCCAAAACATTGTTTTTTTTTAAAGATAAATATTATTTTTCTCATAGCTGAACTCAAGGAAATTTCTCCTGGAAAAAAGAAAAATGAAGTTCGAGACATACCTGGTCCTTGGCCATCACTGCCAGTGCTTGGTACTCGTTGGATTTATGGAAAACCTTTTGGACCATACCGCTTGGATAAAATCCATGATGCATATGAAGGTAAAAGCACTATTCTATAATTAGTACTAGTTAACAAGCCCAAGGCAACAATAATTAACATACAATTCAATGACTCTAGCTCAAATCACAGTCGCATTCTGGTTCCAGGAAAATTTATATATGTAATATGCACTCTGCTGTAAAAAATGTGTGGTAAAAAATAAGAGATTTGGGAACTATTTTACTTGGAATCCTGAATGGAGGATCCAGAAAAATTTTACAAGCAATATTTACTCTGCTGGAAATAACGTTTGATACACAATAAAAGATTCTGAACCAATAGTAAGCACATTATTGAGAGCTGTCTTAAAATCAACATGGATGTATGCATGATGAAGGCTCCCATTAGGGTTGTTAAGCTGGAAATAACTTTTTCTGAGGTTTCCTCTACTTATGTTGTTCCATACTAATATTGACAATATATCTCTGATTGTCATGCACACTCTTCAGGTCCAAGTTAACTGCCGGTAAGGTGATTAAAAATATCATTTGCATAATGGATTGATATTGTGGAATCCCAAGAAAAGATTTATAGGTACAAAACAAAAAGTTCAAATTGAAGGTCTACCAAACATTGGTGAATAAAATTTCACCACCTATAAAAATGAGAGAGAAGTTGAATTTCTAGCACTGAAGTAAAGCGAAAAAATACAGATGTATGACACACATGATGGCACAAATTTTGTTCAATGAATGAAGAGAACATCTTAATTCTAATTTATCTGAATTCTCATTCTGATAGATTCTGGTACCATACTCAGTGCATACTCAATCAGAGAAAGTGCATTAGATTGAGAAAATTTTGAAATGCCAGCAAGAGAGATTAGTCCAAATCACCAACACTCCATTTTCCTCAACTGAAGTCTACGTAACTGAAATTGGGATATTAAAATTTTTTATGAAAAAAGATAGCCAAAATTTTCTTTTTTCTGAAAACAAATCAAATCAATGAAAGAATTTAATTTTCCTCAAAACTCCCAAGTCTAAAACATAAATATATTCTGAATAAAATGCCTCAGGTTACTAGAGTATTGCAATTTATTTTTATTAATTGTAATTTAGAGAAAAAGGTGGGTATTGCACACATGGGAGATAAATGCACCAATTCTGGAAGAGTGGATTATGTCTAGTGCCCCATTCTCTGGTTTCGTCTCCTCTTAAGTGCCTGGAGGAAAAGTTGAATAAAAATAACAGCAATTTTTCATCATTGACAAATGAAAGACGGAAGACAGTTAAAAAGTGCAGGTAGAAACACTGACTCCACCAGTGATGATTTCCTTTCCTTTTGACATGGTTAACATTTTTCTCTATATTAGAATTTATGTACGTCATCAATTTATTTTTATTTTTTCAGATATGTTCAAACGATATGGCCCCATTATACGAGAGGAATCACTGTGGAACTATCCTGTAGTAAGTGTAATGGAGAGAAGTGCAGTAGAAATGGTTCTCAGAGGAAGTGGAGGAAAATATCCACTTCGGCCACCAACGGAAGCTACAGCATACTACCGCCGCTCAAGGCCAGACAGATATTCCACTGTAGGCCTAGTCAATGAGTAAGCACATTTTTTTCTTATTGGAAAAAAATTCTCAAAATAGGAAATGCAGTACTGATGAGTACCTACCAATAATCCGTAAAATCATCATTACAAGCTATATAGGTACAAATCCAAGAGTTACAATACCGCAAAACAAACAGTTCTCTACGTATGGAAAAACATGAATCATTAAGCTACTTTTAAACTTAAATATCCTAACTCCTGTTGACATGGGCTGTGTTTACATTCTGATATCAGATAAAGTTAAATTTTTCCCAAAAGCATATCCTTATTGATCAGTCATTAGGCAATTCTCAATTGGTAACATTGAGATTTATAAAAAATTCAAACCCATTCAGTATTACAGTTATTTTGTCAAGCCAAATGTTACGGGCACATTCCATAGCCATATGAGTCAGTTTTGTGTTGTGTGGCTACTTAAAACAGAAATATTGAAGAGTTCACAAAACTCTACACTAGAATCTTGATTGTAAATGAAACCTGAGATCTGAATAGTTAATGTATTGCAAAATCAAATTATGTAACATCTAAACATGATTTTAAACAAAATGAGAATCATCCAAGTACATACTAGGAAGCAATGATACATGCTTGTCCATTAGAATTATGTTCACTACATGGAGAGCATTTATATACACATTTAGTGATTGCAAACAAAACTAATTTAACTCTGATGCAGAGATAATTATATGTAAATATAATAAAAAAGCACCACAGGATTTTTAAATCTGATTCACAGCTTAAATATTGTTCAGGCTTAAGATGCACAGTAGAGCATTTTTATCTATCAAATACAGTGGAAATTAATATCTGAGGGAAAATATGTAATGGATTCAGAAACTAAATTTAAAATAAAAACAAAAATTTATCTAGGGAAAAATGTTTCCGATTTCTCAAATGGCTAGCTGAAGGAGTTTGGTGGCAAAGATAAATTCGGTATACAGGAAAAGTTGTCATAAAACCTTTGGCAGTTAGCATTATCTATTGAGAGCAACAAATTTGTATTCACATCTTATTTTTCAAAAAAAAATCTTTGCATGCTCCTTAAAAATTTGCCGTTTCTCCAGCTTTTAGTAATATTTTCATATAAGACTGGAAGTTTATCATTACTGAGATTTTGATACATCTTAGGCTTTGTATTTTCTAATCAATATTGCCATTATTTTTTCTGTATCTGATCCATTGACAAGAAGTCAAAAGAAACCAGTATATTTTTATCTATCAAATACAGTGGAAATTAATATCCGAGGGAAAATATGTAATGGATTCAGAAACAATTTCAAAATAAAAACAAAAATTTCACCCAAAAGATGCCCAATGCATACTCAAGCAATACTTTTTAAAAAAGAGCCATTTCATCAAAGTTTAAAATAACACATGAGCTATATTTGCTAAGGCTTAAGCAGCAAACAACTGTATGATTGTTTCATTCAATCTTTACCAGTCATTCAACGTGACTGTATCAATCTCTCTTCCTCACCAAGATCCTTTGATGACACAGTACTCTTATCTTCTCTGAAAATTGGCAAACCACTCAGTAGATGCCTAGAAATAGTCAAGGTTCAACTTCAAAGCAATTTCTTCAGTTCTCAGTTTTAAGGATGGCCCATTTAAAGGAATGCTTCCTTCCTAGCATGTGAAGAAGAATTTACCGCTTGCTCCCTCTAGTTCTTCCAATTTGGCTTCCTTCCAATTTCCAAGAAAGGGGCTTTCATAGAGGTTTACCTGAATGTTCTGCAGCTTCAACCCACTTCCTAACCCTTAGAGGGGTGGACAGTGGGGATGTGCGAGCAACTTGAAATTTGAGTCAAGTTAAAAAAATCTATGTAACTCTAGCTTTATGAAAAATACTCGAGTTGAGTAGTTTTTCTATGACAATTTTTAAGTTGTTGGAAAAACAGTGTACCATATTAGGACGAATTAAAGATGATTTTTTTTCTCTTCTGGACTTTTGAAGAAAAGTGGGTTCATCCCACAATCGGAAGCTATATTCTCAACTTCAATCAGATTACATAATCTAAATATTTACACTCACCAGTGCAGGTACCAACATAATAAAATTCTGTTTGTGGTAAAGTTTCAACGACCTAATCCTAACTATAAAAGCCTTCAAGCCTATATCTTACGGGTCACAATTTGTGGTATGATGTTGGTCAGAATAATTATATGAGTGAAAAGAAACATACAACACGTATGCAGATTATTAAGGAGTTATGCCAGATATATTATTAAAACAAGGCGGTGAAAGAATAACATGTTGCAGAAGTCCTTTACATGATATGTTCATCATACAGGGCAAACATATCAAGCAACCAGGCCTCAGTCCTCTGGACATGGTTTCTCCAACTAGCATATTGCGCTTGAAAATAAAACTTTTGGAGAAACATGCCAATTCCATTGTTCACCAATAAGAATGGAGTGCTCCAAAAGACCGAGCAGCGATAAATACCATACCAACAGTTTTGAGTTGGGGTGTTCTAAGGCACCACTAGCTTTCGAAGACAGGACCCCTAAAAATAACTGAAATGCTTTACTAAATTATCTCACAATTACTTTAAGGAGAAAAATACTCAAGTCTATAAAATAATGATAACTTCTAATACATGTAATAATTTTTTACAAATAGGCAGGGACCTGCATGGCACCACTTGAGAGCAACCCTAACTCCAGAACTCACCAGCACAAAAACTATTGCTCGCTTTCTGCCAGAGATCAATGCAATAGCAGATGATTTTGTCCAACTATTGAGAAAATCAAGGAATGAAAATCAACTGGTAACTTCTTTTGAGGAGATAGCAAACTGCATAGGACTTGAAAGTAAGTGTAATCAATGTATTGCAGTACAAAATTTTTCATGAATCACCCTCTCTTGATTCACATTCCTGGAAAAAACTCAAATTTTAGTCAAATGTGGTACCTATCCCTTTAATAACAATACAATATGAGATGGACGTATGAAAAGATGGTTACAGAAAATGAGGCCAGACAAAAATCTAGAAATACTTGATTTGTTTTCAAACAATACAGTAGGTAAAGTGTGTCGCCATAAGTGGTTTTTTGGCCTGTTCAACAAAAAATCCTTCATTTCAAGGCCTAGGACAACCATAATCTGACCCTATCTGTACATTACTTCCTTAATGCCTGAACTTATCCAGTTCATAAATGTCACCTCATGGTGAATCGTATGATTCTGGCCACACTGGCATTAGTAGATCATGGTGTTTAAAATAAAATAGAAGTATTTCAACCGTCCAACCATTAATCCGTCTGAACATAGACAACAAGGTGCAGGTTTACACCCTTCACAACCACATTAAATTATTGCAATAAGACATAATAATCACTCTTCTGATTTTATGTAGAGGGTAGGCTGAAGGTAAAATTTTGTGTTAAGAAGACTGGAGAAGAATTGAATCCAATCAATTTCTCATCTCTTTCAAACATTGACGTAAAATCTTGATTACAAAGGGGAAACATTTTTTTGCAAAATTTTTAAAACTAGAGAGTTCATAAAGCCAAAAATCAGCAAAGTCTATGTGTCATTTGATTTTCAGTCATTTCAATTAATTTTAGACATGTATATCAACCCAATTAGGGTAAAAAATACCCAGCTGACCAAAACAACTTCCTTCAGATGAAATCCTGAAGATTTTCAGTCATTTCAATTAATTTTAGACATGTATATCAACCCAATTAGGGTAAAAAATACCCAGCTGACCAAAACAACTTCCTTCAGATGAAATCCTGAAATAATCTTTAGCTCTAAAACATTTTTTCCCACCACTCTGGATGGGGAGAACAGACATTGTAGGTATTAATTCCAAATAAGTACTATAATTAGCCTAAACCCAGGCCCCTCAGCACACACATTATTGATGTATTCCCAAGGGAAGCGCACAACATGAGGATGGGAAGGGAAAATGCAGAAATGAAGTAAACAACAGAGCCACCAAAAATCCATGATGATATTAACGTTTCTAAATGCTTTGTTTTTTTCAGGCACCTGTACCCTGATTCTTGGTAGAAGAATGGGATTCTTGGAGAGGGCATCAAATATGTCTGATGACAACCAAAACAGAACTTACTCAAACAACTTGAATGAACATGACAAGGGAGAGGCAGAAAAAATTCTAGGTTTACCTAGAGGCAAGCATGATCCAATACAAAAGCTATATGGAGACTTGATGATGACAGATGAAAACACAAGCAAACTGATTGCCTTCAAGAAAGAAATACAGAAAAATAACTGGCATAAAGACCAAGAAGAGTGCAAAGTCAGAGCTTTAAAATTGGCCTCAGCAGTGAAAGCACATTTCCAAGCATCTCGAGACACATACTATGGCCTTCCATTTTGGAAGATAGTACCCACTCCAGCATACTCAAGAATGGCAAAGGCTGAAGGGGAGATCTACGAGTAAGTAACTAATCAATAGAATATGAGGGATAGGGGACAATTAAGGATATTGTTACATGAAGTGCTACAGTAACTTTCATACAAAACTCATCATACATAAATATCTATGACAAGTAAGTATCAAGTGGTGCTGGTGCCTCTAAAAAGCTATATTGCAAAATCCCCCTAAATTCCTATCTCCCCCTAAAATTCAGTTATTCCTTCCTGCTTCCTAGTTTTAAATTTTAATAATAAATCAATTTAAATAACAGTATCATTAAAAGGTATTATTTAAAAAAAGGATTATAATTTAGAATAAAAATCTTTATTTTTATCCAAAAATCCTATCCTATATCTTTTTATGTATACTATTTTATTTCTTTCTTTAAAAGTTTTATTCAAATTTTACCAAAGATTGTCCCTCTTCCCCAAAAATAATATTTAGAATCCCTCAGATTACGTTTGTCACTATTGCTGTCAAGATTTTTAATTTGATTTTTTATTTTTCCGCCATTGTTATTAAAATATGAATATAAAATATTTCAATGATGAACTTGCACCATGTAACCCCCATGTCGGCACCCCTGGGTAGAAGTACGAAGTAAGAAACAGAAATATCATGATCAATCTTCAGTGATGTTGTGGGCATGACAGCTTATAGGGGAATCTTAAGCTTTTATAGGAAAATAAATCCATACTGAGTGAGAAAATTTTACCCACATTCCACAGTAAAAATCAGGATGATGTCAATGATGTCTCTGTGATCCTCAACAATTAAGCTTTAACTATGCATTAAAAACAAGGAGATACTGATGTTGACGTGCTTTTAGTCTCTGATATAAGAGCCAATAATATTCTTGGAAAGAAGTTAATCAGCATAGGAAGGAAGAAAAATTTGGCACTGAGCATTAAGGCAAATTGTCACAGCAAGTACCTTTGGATACTACGTGCACTGCATTCCATTGGGACATGAAATCTCAATTTTTCACCAACCAACAAGTACCACTGGAAGGCCAAACGTTTTGATTGACAACGATTGAAGCAGTAACTAGTTTTTAGAGGGGTAGTATCATCACAATTTTAGTGCAGTGGAGGACTCACTAAAGCCATCAAGTAAATGGAAGAGGTAACAGCAAGCAGACTTAGTTAAAAATCATTATTGAGATTAGTGGGTAAAAACGTACAAATTGTCACAGAAGACATTTTTGCCAAATGACATTAATGAGACAGCTACTTTAAGATGGTTTGATTTAAAAAAAATAATTTTTGGGAAAAGTAGTTTTCTTAAGTAAACCATCAAAACCTTATGAGGAGAATCGAGACATTTTTGTATAGAACTTAATTTGGTAAAAAATTATTATTGTACAATCACATTCAAAATGAGAAGAAAAATTCACTCGCCTTTAGTTTTAATCTCGGTTCTACGTTCTCCACAGTTTGTACTATGGCATTAGATGATGCTGTGGTAAGAGGAGAACGCCTGCATGGATTTATACAGAATGCTAGCACTGGAGAATATATAAATCTTTTAAATTTCCAAATGGTCTGGTAAAATGATTAGATTTGCATCGAGTAAAAGGAAGTCAGGAGAGTTACTGGAAGAATTTCTGCACTAACATGATGCTTTGTCTAAATGTTGAAGTACCAAAGCTAATTAAGGAGAATGTTGATAGAAAACATCCTTGGAGGATCCTTTTCCTAAAAAAGAAAATTTATTCATGTGTTGCCAAGATACCTTCAATTCTAGCTACTTTAGCCAATGGATAAAACGAAATCATAATATGTCCTATTAATCTTGTCCTAAAAGATGCACTTTTTCGCTAAAAAATGTTATCTAAAATGGGCTCGTGTCTTATGGACTGCAGGAACACACATTATTTTTTCTAAAATCTAACCCAAATAATTGCTCTGCATCTTATGGGCTGTGAAATACAGTTCTCTTATTAAGTCAAATGGAAATTTCAATTTTCACAACATCTCCAGAATGAACCTTTGAAATTGGCGTGAAAAAAGGCCATATATAACAGACTATTTATATATGTATTGGTACATTCAGTATCATATTTTTACATGTTGGTAAGACTTTAATTCCTACTGAAATCAATGATCTACACAACATAGTAGATCAAAAGCACAGAACTAAAGCTATAAGTCAGCTGATGAAGTCGATGTGCATTCAGGAGCTTCAACCCTTGACTCACTTAGGGAATGGTAGCTCCACATCCAATTCTTCTAATTCTATCTCAACTAATATGGCACTCTAAGGTAATTTTATCCATGTTTATTTTTTTCCCTCTCTCACAACTTTATTCCTATTTTATCAATCATACCACCCTTCTTCTATTTCTCTGATTCACTTCACCAAATTCTGAGCCAATCTAGTCTACACTCCTTCCCCTGGGTAAATTCAGAGAATTCTCTACTCATTACATGAAGATAATATATAATACATTTTTAATAAAATAATATGCATAATATCAGAAGATTTTACATCAAGTACGTAGTCAATAAGATTTTCTTCTGTGAGACATCCTACTTTTATATGCCATTTAATAATACACAGCACAGCAATACATTCTTCTCTGACAATATAGAAAAATTATGGATGTTGCTTTGATGATTTAATTCCAAAGAGTCAAAAACACATCTAATCGTAATTCAGTAATCCAGGCAAGATGAAAATGAATAGGATAATATTCAGGACACACAGTTTTTTGCACTTTATTCGCACTAGTAGCTTTTATTAATGGTACACACGATGGTGATTCAAAAGCAATGGTGACCTATGATAACAACAATAACCTCTTAATGTCTTCAGGTTCAAGAACTTTCATAACTATTTTACCTTCATAGAGAGTAGCTTGAGAAAGTAAATTTGCAAACATTGGGAGCCAAATATGCTATCCAACAGTAAATTATTTTCTTTGGTGTATTTGGTGGGGAATATTTCACTCATAACAGAGGATGGATGAGAAAATAAGTAGCTAAGGGGCTGGCTCTCTATGCCATAATCCCTGATTCAATTCCCCAGGATTGGCAGGAAGTTATCATGGCATTTTGGTCTACACTTTTGCAACATATGGTGAAAACTTGGAGGGCAATATACAGTCTGCAAGATGGGGTGTCAAACTGTGGAACCATTGGATCCTTACATTGTGAGTAGAAAATGCAATGTGATCATTCGGTTTCCTTTCATATGCCTCATGCCTGATCAATTTTTTTTTCAATTAATATGGATCAAGTGAGTTACAGAAACAAGCAGGCTGACATTTCAAAAATCAAGCAAAGATATAACGTCACCCCACAGATACAATACAAGAGAGCTTGATTACTCATTCACAAACCTTAAAATATTTCCACAGTTAGGTTGATGATTGTTCCTATCCAAAAATTTATTTTAGGATTAATTGCAAATGTAACAGCATGCACCATATATACCAACCACTATTTGGCTAGTAAACTTATTATGAATAATGGTCTCAGTATACATCTGAAAGGCCTAATGAATTTCAGACTTTATGAAACGTCTAACTTTGCATATCTAATTTAGTTAAATGATGATCATTTTAGGTAGACATTGATTAGCAAAGATTTACTATAGACAATTACCATGATTTTGAAGATTCTTAATCTCTGACATGACTTGAAAAAATATGCTTTCACTACAGAAATGGAAAAAAAACAAATGAGTCCACTGCTGGTAACCTATTAATCTAAGCATGAGTTTATTTCTAGCAATTTGGGATTTTTCCTCCAGTTGTAAAGATACAAGAATGCTTTCTGGTAGGAAAAATTATTCTCTTTGACTGGGTCACGAACCCAGATCCCTCAATATTGCACCTAGTGCTTTAGCCAGTAAAATTACTGAGGTGTCCTTTCCCTTTATAGATAAATGAAATCATATGTCCAGTATTACTGAATAACTTGTTTCTTTAAAGCACCCAAGAACCCACAAGAGAGAAGGATGCATAGGTAGCTTAATTGGCCAAAGCACTTGTTGCAATATCAAGGGATCCAGGTTTGAGACCTGGTCCAGGCTAATGATATTTCCTCTATAGAATTCCACACTGATGTGCACATGTGGGTGACTCTGTAAAGATAATATTATGATGCTATTCTCAAAATTTGTGATAGAAAAAGTCCAAACTCATATAAAGTAGGCCTGTGTTCTTCATGTGTAAGTCATCTGAATCTCAAAACTAGGAGTACAAATGGAAAAAGTAATAGAAATAAAAACTTAGCAACCCATTTTTCTTTCTTTCAGCATCATCTCGGAGCTGGTAGATTCAGAAAAAGACAGGGAAGATGCCAAGGCAAGCCAAAAGAAATCAAGAATGACAAAATCAGAGTTTGATGCTCAGGAAGACACAGACAGTGCTGTGCAGAGTGTTTTTATGTCAGTTTTACAAGCACATGGCTTGCCTCTAAGAGAAAAAAAGGCGGCTATAATCGACTTCATTGCAGCAGGAATACAAACGGTTAGTATATTGATGTAATACACACCTTGAAATAATGATTCTCTGTTTGCAAAGACCCTCTGCCTCATTAGTAGCCCTCCTTGCTGCATGAATCTGTGGTTAATTTATTGTATTAGCAATGGTTTTTTGAGGCATTTATTTTTTGCACACTACATAATTTTTAACTTAAAAATGAATCATTTGTTTTTTGCTGAGTCTCAGCAAATTTCAAACGAAATTCTAGGGTTGATACCAATGGAGTTCTTGTGCAGAAGTAATTAAATTAAATTTGTTAATATTAACGCAAGAATTTCATTAAAAATTTTAAAACGCTCAGAATAAAATTATGAATTCATTTTAAAGTATACATTTTTAGAGTATACAGCAATAGATTATTTTTAAAAAACCACTGCTGATTCAACAAATTTACAGTGGCCTCCTGCTGAGAGAGGGGGGGTCGAGCCGAGTGCCCAGGGGAAAGACATGGTGTCCCGCTGAGTGGGGTTCCAAAACAGGCGAAAGGCATACCTGAGCGATACACTGCCATGAGAGAGCTCCATAGAGAGGAATACAGAAAAGTCTCATGCTAATCGTAGCTGGGGAAGCATTTCTCTTCGAGAGGCTTCAGTGCGAAAGGGTTAATAAAGTCAGGAAATATTCAAAAGAACTATAAAATTAATGTAAATATAAAATGGGACAATGAAGAATCAAGGAACAAAGGGAATATAAACTATGAATGAGTCAACCCTTTGAGTGCGGATGGCATAGCATTGATGCCCAGCGTAGGTCCCGCCTACAGGCGGGTGGCATCACACTGATGCCATGCCGGCCTATGTCTTTCAATCGCTTCCGACGTAACTCCGCTCAGTCCCGTCTTCTCTTGTGATGGTTTCCCACACATGCACGGGATTGAGCGACCTTGACATGCTTTCCGTTTTTGAATTTCCGTTTATATTTTTCGTAATAGTGTACATTTATAGATAACTTTTTTATTTGAATTATTTTTAGCCTTTTCAAAATGTATTCACTGTGATTTCTTCTTTTATTCTATCAAATATCTCCATTAAATTTTATCGTATTTGAAGGTTATTCATTCAGTTTTCAATTCTATTCTTATTCTTTAAATCAATATTTTGTCAAAATCTTTATTCTCTTTCTTCGACAAAAAATATTTTCGTATTAAAAAATACGTTACTATATACACGTTAGACATTGGTATTTGAATAACCTCTAAGTGTTTTCTAGTTAGTTTTTCAACTCCATATTTACATTACGTTGTTATATCTTAGGATACTTTTCCAGAATATTTTTTCAGCACATTTTCGAAGCCATTCCCTGCATCTTTTCTTAGCAGGGGAATGTTTTAAATGGTTATATAAGGGGACATACATTTATTCACATTTTTCTCATTTATACTGTAGGTTGTTGTAAATGTAACAAGGGAGGACTAATAACGACCACCATATCCCTATCAACAGATGATAATGGTTGAGTAGCTCAGAAAGCCTCCCTATTAGTCCTTTTTGGAAGAAAAGTTGGAATTGAAAAAATTGTTGCAGTAGATAATCGAATTTTGGGAGTGCTCTTCCAGCTCCAGCGGCACTAACTCCTATTGTTTATGTGGACCACGTACCCGATCGCCGCGAAATCCCCTTTTTAAAAAATGCAGGGCTCTCTGTAGGCAATATTGAAAGCGATCCATTTGACTATTTTTGCTTATTAGCAAACGATGATTTTTTTGACCTTGTCATCCAACAAACTAACCTGCATGCCAACGACTTGCTAAATAAAAATCGGTGCCCTAGGGCTAGGATAACTGAGTATCGGGATCTCACTCGTGAGGAATTGGAGACATTTTTAGGTATTATATACCTAATGGGGGTTGTGAGATTGCCATCCCTCCCAGATTATTGGAGAAGGTTGGAAAATATCTTTGATTTACCTTGCTTTTACGGCACTATGTCCCGAGACCGTTTTCAACTCATTTTCCGGTGCATGCATTTTGGCAGGAACCCTGGAGTAGGAGATCCAAAACCAAGTGATCCCTTATATAAAATTCGACCCCTTTTGAATTTATTTAATCAAAGGATGAAAGAAGTTTATTATCCAGGCAAGGAGCTCTGCCTTGATGAGTCCATGTTGCTATGGCGAGGAAGGTTATCTTTTCGCCAGTATATACAAAACAAGCGTCATAAACACGGCATAAAATTATATATGCTTTCCGAGCCGAATGGACTAGTCCAAGATGTTTTAATTTACACTGGGGCAAAGGATCCTGATGTAGGAGGGAGGGGACATGCAAACAAATTCGTCCGAAAATTAATAGATAGATTTCTTTTCTGTGGGCACAGTCTATACATGGACAATTATTATAGTTCTGTAGAATTATCTAGTGAGTTACTCAAAAAAGACACACCACAGGAACACTAACGGGAAACAGAAGAAATAATCCTCCTCACGTGCTAAGTAAGAAACTAAAGAGGGGCAAATCAGTACTCCAGTATACGTCTGATGTTGTATGTGTGCTTAAGTGGACCGACAAACGAGATGTCCTCATGGTGTCGTCGGAATTCAATGGTGATCCATTCCATGCCAATTTGAGAGGAGGAAAAACCACCAGCAGACCACAAATAGTTATCAAGTACAACACGTACATGGGGGGCGTGGATAGGGCTGACCAACTAATGGCATATTATCCTTTAGAAACAAAATCTCTGAGATGGTACTTTAAAGTTGCTTTACATATTTTCCATGTAATTCAAGTTAATAGTTATCTCATGTACAATAACTATTCAGAGAAAAAAATGTCTTTAAAAGATTTCAGAATTGCGGTCATTAGAACGTTAATTTTAAGAAATAAAAAGATTCAGCCACCACAACCAAGCATCCCCAGATCTACTGTTCACCTTCCTGACAACGTTAGCAAAGAAGGGGCTAAACAAAAAAGGTGTAGGGTTTGCTATGGTAAATGAATAAGGAAGATGGTAAGAACTGTTTGCCCAAGTTGTGCAGAAGTTCCAGGGTTGTGTTTGAACCCTTGTTTCAAGGAATTTCATAATTATTGATCAATTGTTCTTGATGTAAAAATGATTTAAAAACCTAAAAAAGTTAAAATTATTTAAATATGTTTGTGTGCACATTTATGTTACTAGTAAATAAATTTCAGTATGTAAATTGAAATTCGAAAGCTTTTATTTTCCCAAAATTTACCGTATGTGTAATCGATGACGTCCGCAGGTATATTTTACCTTATATTATAGTTCAGTAGTATATAGCAATTCTGTCAACATTTCATTGAAATTGTTCATAGCTACTTGGTTGCATAAGTTACTATTGTGTTGTTGGAAAATTAATTTAAAAATGCGCGTCGAACATAAAACGTTTGTGCAGCGGGTTGCATAAGTACCTGTAGCATTCATCGTACTGGTGCGTATGGCATCACTGTGATGCCATCAACAAATTCCATAATTAATGACCAAATTTATATGCAAATACTTTTTTCATGCAAAATGAGTTCATATTATTGTAAAACAATGCAAATGAAGTTAAAAAAATCACCGCCAATATGAGACAATTTAAAAAAAATGCCACGCAGTGAAAGGGTTAAACACAAACAGAAAAGAAACTGTAAACGTTTTTTCTATGTTGTAGCTTGGAAATACACTGGTGTTTTTGCTATACATGATATCTAAGGACAAAGAAGTACAAGACAGGCTGTTCAATGAAATGCACCAGCTAATGCAAGATGGCACCTCAAATGAAGTAACCAGTAATACTCTAAAAGAAGCAACATTTCTCAAAGCTTGTATAATGGAATCATTCAGGTATGTAAATAGGTACTTTTTTAAATTTTCAATTTTTTTATAACTTCACTCTAAACTTCTATTACACTCTGTCACTATAATACTAGGTTCCCTCCAGCCAAAATTGGTTGCCACCAAGCAATCTATTGATGATCATGATACTAAGCTCAGTGAAAATACAGAGGTCATTACAGATGATATTTCTACAGCAAAATAACCTTATGAAAGCTCATAAAAATAAGCATGCTTCATCAGATGCAACCAATCTAAGCATTTTCCAGTATTACAGCCAAAAAGCTAAAATTCTGACATAATTACGTTAAAAACTGTCTGAAAAAATATATTTTATGGTAAATCATTACAGAAGAGGAAGTAAATACATCCCCAATAATGTATTATAAAATTTTTCCAGGGTTTTACCAACTGCACCATTAGTAGCAAGAATCTTAGACTGCCAAATGAATCTTAGTGGATACAACATTCCAGCAGGAGTAAGTAATATAGATTAAATATTTCATTCATTTTATATTGTACACATGCCATCTCAAGTCTTTAGAATTTCAATACTTGAAAAGAAAAAGATAAAAACTGTGTGTCCAGCCTCCCTCAACCTTTGAAAACCTATGAAATGAATTTCCACTGGTTGACAAACTTAAGTTTTCCTGGATGTGATGCCTCTCAGGCAACTAATGGGATAGCCAGCCTCTCAAATTGCATGCCAGATTGATTTTTGAAGTAGTATTATAGAGCTGTCAGCAATCTTATTCTACCTTACCAAGTAATCAAGCCATTTCCGAGAGAAGCTGTGCCAAGCGAATTGCATCAGGAATGCTACTTTTTCTAATGGTTAGCTGTACGTACTTCACCTGTTGAATGGGACATTGAACTGTGGGCTTCTTGATGCCAACCAACAAGAGTACACTAATGTCGAGCTTAGTTTTCGTCCACTCTTAATTTATCCCCATATCAATTTCCCCATGCACACTCATCATTAATTGTGTAAATTAGCTCTGGTGCAGGTTTTCTTCTCAAGTATCCAAATATCCATCTCGATAAAACAAATATGTACATTGGGACAATTGGATTTGTTGAAGTTGAACTCTATCTACTATATGCTATCTGTGCTGAAGCATGCTGTCAGTATTGGTGTACTCAGGAGTGTTTACTTTGCCCACTTTTACTCCCGGATCTCTTATGGCATTGTTCTATGGGGTGAAACTTCCCAGCTACTTGAAATCTTTAAGATTCAGAAAAAAATTGTACGCACTATGTGTAATGCCCCCTTCAGGGCACACTGTCGGCGATTGTTTAAAAAACTGGGTCTGATAACTGAGCCGTCCATTTATGTTTATTATGTTGTGCTATATGTTAGATCTAACATGTCTCTATTTGCTAAAATCATAACTTTCATAACCACTACACCAGAAGATCTGAGGATTTGCATATAATGCTACAGAATTTTAAATTGTGCTCCCGGGGTCCCAAAGTCATGGGGATAAAATTATATAATGTAATCCCATGCCATATTAAAAAAGTGACAACTTTGAATGCCTTCAAAAGACTCCTACATAACTTTCTCCTCGAGAAATATCTGTACAAAGTGGAGGATTTATTTATATGA
This sequence comes from Ceriagrion tenellum, assembly GCA_963169105.1. Lineage (NCBI taxonomy): Eukaryota > Metazoa > Arthropoda > Insecta > Odonata > Coenagrionidae > Ceriagrion > Ceriagrion tenellum. The sequence continues at coordinate 55,492,320 of OY720632.1, read as the reverse complement.
GTCTTTCTGTGTAAATATGTTTGTTGAATTATGACGTGTTCAATACATTCTATGTAATGTCTTGGGAACAAATAAAATCTAATCTAATTTATAGTGCCAAGGAATTGCTACATAGTCTAATGGGACTCTTGCTGATTAAATGGGACTACAGATGCAATTTATAATGACGAGAGATTACTGCTTTGTTTGTTGTCTATAATATACATTTAGTACGATTATATTAAGCCCTCCAAAAGCACAGCAGTTATCAGATAATGAATAAATGGAAGTCATTTGTGAATATCATTTCTTCAGACAGTTGTCCTTTGTCACACTTGGATGGCTTGTCTACAAGAAAAAAACTTCAAAAATGCTAAGGAGTTTCGCCCTGAGCGGTGGCTTCGAGATGAAGGTGGGGAAGTCAATGCTCCATTTCTAGTAGCTCCATTTGGATGTGGAAGGCGCATGTGTCCAGGGAAACGCTTTGTGGAACAAGAGCTACAAGTTCTTTTGGCAAAGGTATGTACTAAGCCTAAATAAGATAGGTTCCTTTTGAATTTTGTCAAATAAAATGACTCAACAGGCAATTAATTTAGGGAACTTATTTCAAGCCTAAAGTGACAAAAGTCAAGTGATGAACTATATGGCTACAATTGAGCAATGGCTATGGTCTAAGTTGCAAAAATTCCCTTGGGAAGAGGTAAAAAGGGTAATTCTCAAATCTTGGTAATTATTAAAATATCATGGACCAGATTTTTATGCTTACATTAAAATCTTCACATCCACAGGCCCCATCCTATTGGTGCACACACAAATTAACTGCCTGCAGGGATATGACATTTTTGTTGAGGACGACCATTTTTTGATGGGTGCACATGATACCATTCCTAAGGTTTTGCGAGAATTTTTGCTAAATTTGTTTTGTGTATAACGTAAATGAGGAAAAAGTACCTTATTAATTCTCTTATTTAAGGTTCAAATGAATATTGCATTCAAATTCATAGAAAAATATGAAAAAATACCAACAGCTAATTATGGCACTGAAGACAGAAAACAAGAAGGAACAAGCTTATGAGTGAGTTTCTTGATGACGTAGGTTAGCACCAGTCCCCAGGGGATACACAGGGGGTAGCTGTAATTTGCCTAACAGCAGCTGACTTATGGCAGTCATTTGTAACAAATATACTTCAATATGTAATCTGCACACATTCAGTCAGTTATTTCTAAAATCAACAATAAGCAAGGTTGTTAAAAGTTTTGGATATTAAATGATTCCAGAAAAAAATACTGCCAAACTGCAGAACCTTCTTCTGTGAAAGATACACTTAGGGTAGCAAGCAAAGTATGAGAGAATATAATGATCTACCTTACCAAGTCTTCGAAAATGTTACAGACAATATTTACTTTTTAGTTATTTAATATTGAAAGTGATATCACAAAATATCTTGAAGTTACAAAAACTACAGGCAAAATCACTTATTTTCATTCAGTATAAACAGAGAAATCCATAAAACTGAAATGAATCAGAACAATGCTGTTACATTCTCATGAATTGCCACACAGAAATATATGAAAATGCGCTACCATGACACATGAATGACACAATTTAAGCATGAAAATTCCACAGAAGGAAAGAGGTGTAGCCTGGATTTATCTAAAGGGTGGGGGGCAGGTCATCATCCTGCCTGCCTTCATATGGAAGACTTGGAATGACATGTCTCATTCAGGGGGTTCAGCTGCTCGCTTCCCCCAGCCTTCCCCTGGCTACACCCATGTAAGGAAAATCCATTTGCCAAACAAACTGTGGGTTCAAATTCAGATCCCACAATATCATGCAATGTGCTTATTTCAGTTAAGCTAATGAGGTACTCTTCTCCTCTGTGGGCTTAGGTGAGCAACATAAAGGAGCTAGATGTTTAAATCCCAGTCAAGACTGATAGCTAGTTTTTTTCTGTGCAGAATTATCGCTGGCTCTCATGCACCCTCGAGCATGATGGTATAACCATGGTTATTTCATGGTATCCTTAAAATTAGACACTATTTTTTAAGATAAAGGAAAATAAACAAATATTCAGGCTTATTTATAACAAGAGATATTATGAGTTGCGATTATAATGTGAATAAAATAACTTTTTTGAGGGTACAGAATTGGGCACCATCATGGAGAAGGAGAGGGGGTTATATTCATGTAGACCTACCCCTCAAAACCCTACATTTATGTCACTAAGTTTAGACAGTGGCAGCAGCTGAAATTAATCCACTCATTCAACGAATAAAATTGGGCCTCTTCAAGTTTTATTCAAAAATGATCTTTCAGCTATCCTTCAAGTTGGTGCCTACCCCAGGAAAGACTCTAGTAAGAAAGACTAACCTAAGGAATTTAAATGTCATACTTTAAAGGGTACAGCACTAGGTATAATACTGGCTAACAGTAAGATACCACAATATGAATGAAAAGCAAAATAATTAAGGATGGACAAGGGAAATGGATGATGTTACTCTACAGCTCATTAGGGTTAAGATGTGACAAATTGTGGGTGATAAAATGCATTTTTTGGTTTCTCAAGAAGAGCCCAAGAAACACATGAAAGGCCCAGTAAAATATTTATCAATAGGGAATCAACATTTCCATGGAAATGAGAAAACACATTTTGCTGTCCATGACAGTGACACTGAAGTCGCATCACCCAGATCAGCATAGTACTAAAGTTTACAGATTTTTTTATGGCTTTTTAAGAAATAATAACTATCCCTCAGAACTGTGATTTAAGGATCTGAATGATGTCTTCCATTGTTACAACTTTGCTGTTTCCTCATCCAGTGAGAGAATTTGAAGGCCTATTGAGTTTAAATTGATCAATAAAGATAATTTTTGGGTGATTTCAGCATAAAATACCAGTTATACAGTACTCAAGACCACAGTGAATTTTAATTAAAGCTTTCCTAATCAGTAAAATCAACTGCAGAAATTATGTTCATACAGAAAATTTGGTCATACCAGAGTAATACATTTTCAACTGGCACATGGTGCTAAACAAAACTCATGTAAAATGAATTCCTACCCCGGAAGGGAACGGCGTGATTGGTATGTATGTATGTTAAAGGAGGTAAACAAGTACCATACAAAAGATGGGACCAGCTAAGCCACTAAAAGATAATGAGATGCTACATGCAATAAAGGATAATCATTAATATAGCCAATTTTAGACCAAAAATAGTGACTGGAGATCATTAACAGTATACCAACACAAAAAGAACACCAGGGAATGAAAAATATCATGCCATGATTTTGCTAACATGAGTTGTTACGGTAATAAATTTTTCATTGCTTTTGCAGATTATCCGTGAGTTCTACATAGAATTTCCTGAAGGACTACGGTTACAGTTTGAATTCCTTCTGTCTCCTGGAGAACCAGTGAATATAAAATTCCATGACAGGAGATCTTCAAGCCCAACAAATTATGGGGAATGTGAGAGGTAGAATGCACATAAATCTACCATGGATTGAGTATTCTTAATAGCTACTCTCTTTAACAGAAAGTACTCCTTCTAAGCAATTGCATTGCTCTGTCCATTGGAATCATCTGGCTGTGCTACACAAACAATGGTGCCATACCAAGTGATAGAAGAGTCCTAAGTGTGGAAAGAGTCTGTGTTAAATCATTTCACTAGCATGAGGTATTTAAGTGTTACAAAAAAATGGTCGATGAAAAACCCCAACACCATGCTAACTAAAATTTATTGATCTTGAATGGCACGCGCGACTTGGTATTTCATTTCCATGAATGATATTACTATCCATGGAGCACATAATCTATGAGATTTGAGGTATCACAAGTCTTTGTCTTTATTCATTTCTCCCTAAACATCATTTTTTCTCTGCAGAAGGAATGGGGGAAGAAATCCTGTAAGATATCAAATCATAACATCACTCCATAGAAACCTTCACTGTACTTTAGTATTCTTATCCATAGCAGAAGCTTGTTATCATTGAGCTTGAAACATCAATGATCCACTGAAAAGAATTAGCCCAATTTTTTTACAGACTCTACTGCATTCCCAAAATACGAGCAATTAAAAGCAATGTTTTCTGAGTGTATTTATTTAAATGACAGTAAAGTATGTATATCAATGGCAGTGGAATGTAATGTGTAATCTTTGGTTTACTATACATTCCAAGCTTCTTTTGGAGCATTAAACAATGTAATCTGTGACCTGTACCTGATACACCTATTCAATATGGCCCGAAAGATAAACATCTGAGTAGTAGCACTGTGTAATCTAAGATAAATGACTTGAGGCCTTAGTATATCTTTATGTAAATAATGAAATATACAGCAAATACTGTCCTACATTACCATTTCAATTAATTTAAAACAAATGTATTGGAGAGGATCAATTTGGAGAAAATATTTTGACGTTGATGTAAAAATGACATATTTTACAATAAAATGTGAAAATTGGATGAAAGCGTGATGTTTTCAATACTGATCCATCTAGTGCGTATCCAAAATCGCCAGTTGAGTTATGATACAGATGGATTTAGAAAATACTACTTAGCCAGTGCGAGTATTGACATTTCAAAAAGATAAACACAATCAACCTTGAATAAATCGACAAACAGGTTAATCTTCCGAGGTAACTGTACCACCAGCTCGAAAAGTGGTTAGAGCAGATGCTGCTGAGCTAACAATGCAATTAGATCTTCTTGGGCAGATAAATGGATGTTGGTAAATAGTCGCCTAATGTCACGTCGTTACACATGTTACGGCCTGATTACACGATAAATTAATCCGTACGTGTTAATGTAGGATTCCACGAACCAAATAGAGCAGGTTCTAATTTCCTGTTCAAACATTCATGCTTTCGTACAAGTTGGTGCGGTTACACTCGTGACTGTATGCGTGAATGTGAATGCACCGTACAGTGCCTTTTCAAGTTCATTCACACGTTCGTGCATTCATACATAAACTTGTACGAGTCAATGCATCGTGTAACCAAACTCGATTTGAAAATTAATACAAGCAAGAACGACGTACCTGCAACTATTCCTTCAAATACCCATGCCTCAAGAAATCAAATCTTATTTGTTTTGGCATTCCCGACTGATATCGCGATGTCTTCTAAAAACATATCCAAAATAGTGCATGATGCAGTCTTCCTAACTGGCAGTTATCATATATTTACACACTGGGTTCACAAATTAACAGGAGAACTTTACTAAAACACATGAATTTCAACTTCCAAAACAAAGGCGAGCTGTGACCGACGGAGGATTCGGTGAACTTTGCGGCGCTGCTATTGCTAACCGTGCTGGAAAGATGGAGCTGGTAATCACTGGCAATTAACACTGGATTAATCCTACAAATGATTACGAAGGTTACGATCTTTATGTCTTGCAATCCCTGTAATATATGGCTTGGTAGAGGTCAAGTGAAAATCAAAAATATGCCAGAACCGCCTCCAAAGTTCCATTCAAATCATTGCCTATTGCTGCAATTAAGTAAATTCTGAACTCTAGGAAGTCCTCCTGAAAGCATGTATGACCGTGCTCGTTCATGTAAATAATGTTGCTTCTCAACTGGTCGCTGCCGAAGCGAGTAATGGGGTCCCTTATGAAGGTCCTTTGTTCGAAACGGGGTGACGGCGGAACTCGATGAGTGCAATACAGCGTACTTCCGGTATCTGCCAGGATGATTTCAGGTGAGCATACAGCTCTCCATCCCTTCCACTTCTTTAACGATGCATTTCCTCTAGTTATAGGCGCCGATTGTTTCGTTACGGAATATTGGTAAATTAATTGCAGTCGTGGGTTTCATTTCAACGGTAAATGTCCGCTGGACAGGATCCACGGGTTTCGACGTTTCCCGAATGTCGTTCCTCGTAAAATCCGTTATTTTCATCATGGATGATACTTTCTATAACCTAAAAAATTGCATTTTGTGCATTGTTAATTATCAAAATTTCGTTGAAATACGGCAATATTTAGGGATCGAAAAAATCTTTAGCATGTATCCCCTTAGGCGAATATTCACCGGTTTCAATTTGCCATCCAATCTATTTCATGAACGAGAACTTGGGAAGTGAATAATTGCAAATCATAATTGATTTATTGCTTCTGGAACTCTTCTTCCATCCGCCCGCTTCCAAACTTAAGCCACCAGCAAATTCAACCCACGAGCGTTAATTCCATTTACGATAAATACCGCACCTTTGCATGCAGCCAATCCCCGTATCCGTGGTGCCAGTCGTGGTAGCTATCTTCAACTGCCTGTTTTGCCCCGACCCGAGGCCACGCTGCAGGAGGATAGCGGGTAATGTGGAGGGCAGAAGGAGCTGGCTGGTTGGTCGCAAGTGGATATAACCTGGTCACTCTACCCGAAGGATGCATGGGTGGAAGCTACTCCAGCAATGAACTCACGCATTTTTTCGAATGATTTGGTTCCTTTGTGGTGAAGCCACGAAGACGCCGTTTGACGCAGACCTCAAGCGTGGAAAATCCTCCTTCCGGCTTACTCCCACTACCTTGCCCGTCGCCTCCTCCATCAGTTTTCGAAACTTTGCGAACTTTCCACATCATCATTAGAGACGTTTCTGGAAGCCTCAAACGATATATTAAGCGCTCTGCGTGGCGTGCAAAAGTCTGTCAGCAATCTCTGCGTCATTCTCGCTTCGACAAAGCACCGAGCCTGGCGTGCATCTATTTTGATTTTCTTATAAAACCTAGCAATAAACCAATAGGAAAGTAACCAGGGGTCAAGACTTCTCATTTAATCGCCGACCGATACCCTTTCCTATAGTGGTGACCCCGACGAATGTGAAAACTCTTGGAGTCGTTTGTGCCGATCGTCACTACCTACTTAAGCCAGCGTTTGCGCAACCTTTTCGCCTTCTCCGCTTCGAGGCTTGTATCGCTGACTTTCAACCATGTCTCTCTATGAGATACAGAGGTAGCTGGATCAACTCCGAGAGCGAAATCAAGGACTGGCCCAGAACATGGAGCAGCAGGAAGCCGTCTATCAGCAGAAATAGGAGCAAATCCAAAAAGTTGACGGCCAAGCACCACCACAAAATGCACCGGCACAACAGCAAACAGGTCAGCTGCGCTCCGGGCAGCAACAGCAGCAACATCCTGCACCGCTCCCACCACAGCAACGGCTTGACGCTGTTAACCGATTGAGTGTCGCACTCCATTCTGACCATACGATTTGGCCTAGCAGTTTCCGCAAGTCGAAGCCCCGTTCACAGTGGCGCACATCACCGAAGAGGCCTCCAAGTTCGCATACGTTGTCGGCCAATTGGAAGGCCGATACGATTACGTGGAGCGGGAAATCATCCGCGCCCCTCCGATCCTAAACCCGTATACTCCATAAAAAAACAATCTTGTCCGAAGACTTTCACTACCAGAAAACCAACGCCGGCGCTAGATTTCAACGAAGGAAGAGATGGTCACACGCAAGACGTCACCATTTTTGCGACGTCTCCAGTCAGTGGCTAACGATGACTTGCTCCGTACGCTGTGGCTCCAGCCATGGCCGTCTTTATATAAGGGGCCGTTCAAGTATTACGTAAGACAATCTATGCCATTTTTGACCTCCCCCCCTCTCCCTATGTAAGACAATGTAAGATTTTCCCAACCTCCGCTTTCCTTTCATCTTACGTAAGACGTTAGATATTTGTATCTACTCTTCTGTGAATGCTCGCATTCTGCTGTTTCATCTTTCCATAGAAGCCATCGAACAGCTTTGAGCACTGGATATCGTATAATTATGCAGTGTTGGAGTACCACATTCATTAAAATAAAGAGCGAAACAGTACCATAGCTGATGAAGTTGTGAACAATCTCAGGATATTTGGAAACAGTACAATGTTTCAAGATGGACAACAATCTTACATGTGAGTTGGTTCGAGACCCCCTGCCCCCCTCTTCATAAGACAAAGTAAGATGATCCCAACCCCCCACCCCCTAAAACGTCTTACATCAAACATCTCTACCCATAAGGCCGGAGCCCTGGAGGAGGCAACCTCGCCTCTCATGATGTCAGTCGTCCGGGTCGGCCGTTTCTCCCACCCGAAAAAAATGTACATTGGTAGATAGATAATTAGAGCGCCTATGGCTATTAACGGTATGATTTCAACATTTATATTAATTACAAACGGAAGGTACCCGTTCAAATTCAACGGGTGTGAAAAACATTGAACTTATTTTATAAGAAAACTACAAAGCCTGAAGAATACTGTCAGCGTGGTCATTTGAGGAGTTCGTAACCTACCTTGTACGTTGTGTTTGTTGTAATAGGCACGCTGACCGTTTTCCAGGTCCACGGAGAGATGAGTGACTGTTGGTGCTCTTTCATGCACGGGAAACCTAAAAATGGGCCACGCAGACTCATTACTTCTTAAATAGCACCCAGGTTGATTGATGGTCACCTCGTCCCTCCGGTTCTCTCATATAGATGCAGTGTTCATATGAGAGATATGAAAAATTCTATACAGGAGAGGCATATATGTTTCAGTAGGCATTTTATGCACAGAAATATCATTTGACATTGAAAATGCGTAAATTTTAGAAATATATCTGAATGTTGCAAACTTGTTTCAATTTAGCCTACAAATTGTGTACTGATTTTCTTGACAAATACACATAAAAGTTAAGAAAAGAGGTTTATGTCATTATTCTAACCTACTTATAGCATTAGAATTAGACATAGACCGTTTCCAATCCCCCAAATGAAGGTGCAATAGTAACATTATAGTAATATGGATGCCTGTTGCCATTCACCCCATGATGGGTAAATAGAAAAAGATATGTTTTATAAAAATATTGTGTGAATCACAAGTGCTAAGACCATGATAATTTGGTCAGTTAATAATTATACCTACACCCATACATTACCGCAAAAATAATTAATGTATCTTTCGTAATACATTGTCCAGGTAATTTCAAATTTTAAAATTGTTTCTATTCACCCCATTTTACGGTGCTTGACGTTTGTGCCGGAGAATTGGAAAAACCAAACTGGCAAGTGGATAAAATATCTCCTCGGAATGAAACCTGAGACCGTGGAGAACAAAAAGTTGCGAAATTTTAATCTATGTTCACTAATTTTCGACATGACTTGCAGACAATTGAGGGGAATGTACGCCGAGTGTGGCTCTCCGGTGCCAGACGAGGCACTTCCTCAATATCCATCAGGCATCGTGCCCGAGGAGGCTCCTTAGGACCAAGAAAAAGACGAACGCCTATCCATTTAGGGAATGGACACGACTTTGATTGTCAAGGAAAATTCGGCTCTCATAGAGGAAATGAAGCCTGCCGTGAGGGATTATGGGCAGAATTGGTTAGGCATCGTGCCCGATGAGGCTCCTCAAGACCGAGACAAAAGGCCTGGTTACACGATACATTAACCCGTGCGTGTTCATGTACAAGTTCATGAACGAATGCATGAACCGAATAGAACAGGTTCTATTTTCCTGTTCACGCGTTCATGCATTCGTATAAGTTGGTGTGGTTACACGATGAATTTTCGCCTTCATTCACGCGTTCATGCATTCGTACATTAACTCGTACGGGTTAATGTATCGTGTAACCAGGGCTTTAGACAAACACCTACCCATTCAGGGAATGAATGCGGATATAATTGAAAACGAAAATTTGGCAATTATTAATATTAAATAAAGCCTGCTGTGAGCACAGTTGCTACTCGAAAGAAAAGCTACACGAAGATTTCGTGTACTATCTAAAGCACACTCCGTGGTGTCTGACTAAGCTGCCCGGACATATGCATTATCAAGCGGGAAAGTGGATAAAATATCTCCTCGGCATGATACCCGAGACCGTGGAGGAGAAGAAGCTTCGAAACTTGCACCTATCTTCCCTACTATTAGACATGACTTTCGGAAACTTGAGGGGAATATACGCTGAGTGCGACCCACCGAAGCTGGAAGAGCCACTTCCTCCCCATCCGTCGGCCTTCATGCCTGAGGAGGCTCCAGCCCAAGTCCCCAAGAGAAAGACGGACGTCTTCCCATCCCGGATTGGGTGCAGAAGATGATTGACGGAGAAGAAGATGAGCAGCCAGCGGAGGCTGAAAAGGAGCCTGTGTTGACGCATGGGTCCAAGGACGAAAGGATTTACCTGGCCACGAAGGCATTCCCCCAACACTCAGGCGCCTATGACTTCAAGTCAACCGAGAAGAACAGAGAAGGACCTTACGATGGATTCAGTCGAGCGAAAACTTGCATGAAACCCGATCGAGACGAGATGCCTTTGGTCCACCACTTTGAGAGACCGGGCCCTGAAGGGGACCACAGCGGCTTTTGCCCAAGCTCTGCTCAGGCGAGGGCATCCCACATGTTTGCGGGAAGGAGACCTCCGGAGGAAAGGGAGACGATGGGAAAAATATATGACACTATCTTGTCGCAACTGGAGCGGGCCATGAGAGGCGAAACGATTCCACAGGTTGAAACGACTCGGCAACAAATGTGGGAAGATATGAGCACGGATACAGCAGACGACTATCTATACGACATAGCACCCCATGATGTAAGACACGAGTTACTGACAAGACTTTTTGATCAGTTCGTTCTCATGAGGGCACGATTCGCACGAAGAGAGGAATTTTTCCGACAAATGGAGAAGAGGGAACTCGATTTTGGAGGCTATCCAAGAGCGACTCAGGCGAGGGCTTCGCAAATGCTTGCGGGAAGGAAGCCTTCCGAGGCAACGCTGGACAGAACATCCGAGTCGGGGTAACACTGAACAGAACATCCGAGACGAGGGAAACGCTGAACAGAACATCCGGGTCGGGGGAAACGCTGAACAGAACATCCGAGTCTCTTGTCTCATATCGGGCGAGCATTGACGGGCGAAATAATTCCACGGGTGGAGATGATTCTTGAGCAGATGAGGGAAAACATGATCACGGATCCTGCTAACGACTATATCTATGATCTGTCCCCGCATGCAGTAAGGAACGAGTTACTTGGAAGACTTTTTGATGAGACTATCAACAAGAGGGGACAACTCAGGAAAAGAGATGCATTCTTGCGGCAAATGGAGGGCAGGGGCTCCGGTTGCTTTGAAGGCAACGCTCCCGTCCAACAACGACCGCGTGTGATCACTAGAAGACAACTCCAGTGCGCAAACTCACTCCACTCCACTCCAATACTCAATCCGACTTAATAATTACTACAGCGTTGGAAGATCTTGAGGCAGAAGCCGAAGCAGAAGTCCAGAAAAAGCTGAAGACAGCTCCAGTGAAGGCCTCGTGCTCCAAAGTGAATCGACAAGCAAGCTGCACTCATTATGATGAGGTAAGACGTTGCTCGTAATGAATCAGATTTTCTAAGAATTATTAATAATCAACCAGAAAATAATTTCCCTTGTTTCAAGCTCTTCCATGAGGCATTAAGTTTCCATATTGTGATGCAGTGCAGTGCGATGATCACGTCTGTTTACGTAAAGGAAATATTTTTGTGCTAATAAATGAATTCCTTCAGCATAGTTGTGCCAAACTGGTCCTTTGGGACGGGATAATTTTTTTCTAGGAAATACGAATACCAGAACCACATGTAGAATAATTCCATGGTATTGATTGAATTAAGTAATAAGATTTTACCTTTATAAGAAACAGAGCCACTCTTCAAGGAGAAAGTTACGTTCGGGAAATAAATCTGGTAGCTTTCTATGGGGCTGTTTTTGTGTTTGCAGTATTTATTAGTAAACCTTTGCAACTTTTTATGATTATAATTTGGATACAGTTACATTTAAGTTGAGTTTTTTCAGTGATGAATTATTTTGGTGCGATATAGCCCATCTTATCGAAGCTATGACTTCACCAAAGAATTTTTCACAGGGTTATATGCAAATATGAATCAACTTTAATCGAGATGCATTTAATTAGAAAGTGCTTTGCTGTACTAAAGTTATTTCAATTGAGTAATAATTTTGGATTGACCATTGTTATGTGCCTGGATACAGGCAGAGCCTTAGATGTCGTTTTAGACATACATTCACCCTTCGTTTGACTATCTTTTGTGGTAAAAATAAACATAATACCACAAATTTTACTTTATGAATAGGCTTCTCAAACCGACCTAATAATTACTAGAGCGTTGGAAGATCTTGAGGCGGAAGCTGAAGCGGAATCCCAGGAAAAAACTGAAATCACTGAGAAAACAAATGTGCCTTAGAGTGAGCATCGCAAAAGCTACCAATAGTAAAGCAAGACTTGCTTACTAAACTGCATTGGCAGGACATGAAAAGCTCCAAAAAGAGCTTGACAATATGAGCGATAGTTCCAAGTGTCGTGAAGTACTTGAGAACAAACTAAAAAACTTCAACATAAGAATAAATGTCTTTCGAGAGCTATTGATGAAGGAATAAAGACAATAAACATGATGAGGGAAAAATCGAAGGAATTGAGTGAAGAATCGTGGGAGATGAGTGAAATCTGTTAGAAAGAGGTGTTGTGCCCCTACTGCACGTGGCCAAAACTCACTCATTTAAACCACGCGCTCCCGGTGAAGAAGCTCCCCCGCCCCCACGCCGAACGAGGGAACTTTCACTTTTCCCCCTACCACCCCCTCACGCTCCTAGCGGAGCGCGCTGATTGGCCGGAGGAACGGCCAGGGACCGTATAAAAGGGGCCCTCCGGGCCAAGGAGAATGAGAACGGAGAAGGGAGTCGAAGCGAGTAGCGGCAGCGAGTACATCCTCCGCGCTCCTTCGACTCCCTGCCTTGTAGCGGGTGAGCCACTGTAGTAAGCCGACCCTCGGCCCTGCTCCTGGTGACAGCCGCAGCGAGGGCATCCTCGGCCTGCCTCCACCACCTTTGCAACCAGCCGCCAGCGTTCAGACCGCCGCAGCCGCGGAGACTCCGGCCACATCCGAGAGATCGCCCCCAAGCTGCCCGCCGGAAGGACACGCCGACCGCCGCAGCCGCGGAGACTCCGACCACGTCCGAGAGATCGCCCACAAGCTGCCCGCCGGAAGGACACGCCGACCGCCGCAGCCGCGGAGACTCCGGCCACATCGCCGCCAGCCGCTGCCCTGGAGGCCCCCCCCCCGGTACTCCCGAGAGATCGCCGCCCTTCGAGCAACCTCCGCCGGACTCGTTCCGGCCCCCTTGGACGAGTCGCCAGTAATCGGCGACAACAACATCACTCACTCATTTACCGCTGTCATTTTTCTTGTTGAAAATAAACTTGTGAAAACAGCAACCGCCTATTTGTCCTCTCTCCCAGCGAACATATGCAGACGCGGTCCCAACGAGACCGCTCTCCCAGCGGAGACGCAGAGACCACGACAATTGGCGCCCAACAGACGGGGACTTCAACCGGCAGCATGGATAGCAGCCGGGACCCACAGGACCCCCCGACTGACAACGCCCGGCAGAGCGACGCCTCCTCCATGGAAACACAACTCATCGATGGAGCGCTCGCAACATCTTCCATGGCTCTTCCGAGAGAGCCTCAACAAAACTCGGTGGCGCCCAACCAATCTCGCACAAAGGATCAATGCGAGGCACCAACCTGCACCGGAGTGGGAGAGCATCCGATGTCCTGAGCCAGCTGCCAACACTAGTTTCACCACCTCTGCCTTGGAGGGAGGGACGAAGCTAGGGACACCACAGGACTGCAGTACATATGCGGAAGTTGCAGCCAACCACAACTGCGGGGTAGCACTCATCGAGTCGTGCCGGAGCCAGCATACCGCAACCCGTGGCCGGAGTAAACTTAATAAGCTGAACGTTGCCTACCAGCGACCTTCCAGAAATTAGTCCAAGGAGAATCCACCACACTACGAACGGTAAAAAAGGGAGACACGTTCCAAGCAACCTCAGCCTGCAGACCACCATCACCGTCCAAAGACTGCACATACCAGTAACGTTGCAAGTCACACGGGACATGGAAGAGGACCTCATCCTGGGACACCCCTGGCTACGAAGCGCCGACGCCGTCATAGATTACTCACAAGGGACCATCTCCTTAGGCACCACGGACCGAGTCACGGCCGCCTGGACGCAACGGACAGAAGAGACAGAAGAATGGCAGCCGCCAAGTAGGCTACAACAGGAGTTCCCACTGACCCATCAGGAACGATTCCAGCAGATCCTACGCGGCCACAAGGAAGTTTTTTCCTCCAACATGGCGCCTGGGAAGACGCGGACAGTTACCCATTGCATCCAGCTCAAAAGCAAGCTGCCAAAATGTCCCCCAAGGTACAGATACAGTGAAGAAAAGCGGAGAGTCATCCAGGAACAGGTGAAGGAAATGCTTAAAGGCGGGATCATCGAACCCACCTATATTTTCGATGTCAGAGAAAAATCTAAATTTTCGATTTTTTGGGTGGTGTAAGAACTTTTAAGCTCCTTTGCCTTTTGACAGCAGAAAATGCAGCGTGCCACTTCCAAACACTTATAAGGGAATAGCTCTTTAATAGTATTTGTTTACTGTGCTGCCGCTTTGGTTACCCACAATTCATGTTTAAAATTTGACTTTTTAAAGTAATTTCTTAAGTGTAAAATAAATTTTCCCAAAATTGACACCTTTTTCTATTTTTATTTCTCTTTAGAATGTAATATATCCTAAAATTTCCTTGCCTGCGACAAAAAAATCGAAATACGCAAACAGCTCTGTTAGAGTATGAGATAACCAGATGACTGAAACAAAATGTTTATATAATTAATAAAACAATGATAAATGTTGTATAATAAACAAATAATACAAGTAGAGATAACAAATTCTATTCAATTAGAATTTATCAAACAAATCCTCAGCATGATCAGGAAAATCAATATTTTAGATGTCTTTGAAATTGATCAAATAAGCAAAAATAGGTGGCCACATCTTTTTTATTATCTTCTTGGTAGTATTACGAGCAGATATTTGGAAGGAGCTTCAGAACTGTGGAAATTTGATTTCAAAAGCATTTAGACTGATCGCTGCTACAAGCCTGGGGTCTTGGAAAACATTGTTGAGGCCATCGAAATCAACTCGGGTGAAAGTGTATACCAAGAAACACAAATCGCAAGTCCCTCCAGAGATGTATTTCGGTTATTCATCTCTTCAACCGGTAGGTACATCATCTCAAAAATGTGCTAACTGTAATTCTAAGAAGAAGCAAGATCGCACAAGGTGGATGCGCTCCTAATCAAAGTTACCATTCTGTCTGAGGAAGACAAAGATATGCTTACAAGATTTTCATTAGGAAAAGTAAAAAAATTTCAATTTCATTCATGCAATGTAGCTCTGTTAGGGGCAATACTTCTTAATCTTATAGTGGTAGGCCATTTAAAATAGTGTCAGGATGTCTAATCTATTAATACTTCAAATCACTCATTCCATGGAATGGAGAAAAACTCTTCATTGCGAAAACTATTTTCCCTATTACAGCTATTATTTTATCTGGAAAATTATGGCCAAGTTTCAAGAATCCTGTCCACTTAGTGAGAAAATTTAAGAGATTTATAATCATTTGAACATTGGAACCTGCTCGCACTAGGTTTCTACTCTGGAAGATAAAGACCAATTGAGCTTCACTAGTGATGAACATAAAACAGATCCTATGTTCACAGCATTTATTCATAAGTTTTACTATACTACATCTGTTTGATAAGAAGTTCCTTCTTTCAAGATGAAAATTCATTTTGATCTCATGTAACATACAATTCTTCTTTTTCTTTTCTTTCCAAACTATGTATAATCCAAATTTAACGACAAAAGTTCCGAGTGTATCCACCCTCCTTACTTGACGTTTACCTCGTCTGAAGTATTGTTGGAAAGGAATAAATTTTCTTCTCTACGGCTGACACCAGGTCATGCGGAAAGGGCTGTTAGGAAAGTTACTGAAAAGAGGAGGAAATACAGACATGGAATTGGATTAGGGAGAAGACAGATATAGATTTCATTTTAATAGAATGTCTTAGTGCTTTACTTAATTGTTGCTATAAAACCTCATGGTGCGTGGAAAAAAGATATTTTTATACCTTTTCAAATAGCAGTGTATCTTGCATCATATGTCTTGGTGAATGTTATTATTATTATGCAATCTACCATAAAGGGCAGGTTAAAATGGAAATCATTATAAACCCTCTGGATTTAACAAATTATCATCATTGGTTATGCAGTCCTAAGATTGGTTGAAGGTAGTCCTCCACCCTTCCATAGCTAATGCTAAGTTTCTTACTTTCTTTTAGTTCTCCTTATGTATTTTCATCTTCATTTGGTCCATGAACTTATTCCTGGGTCTTCCTCTGGGGATTTTTCCCTCTATTTTACCTTCAAGTACTTTCTCCATATGGGACAATGATGGTATAATGTAGTCCCAATGAGCTTGAATTTGCCAAGCCCGAGAGCCTTAGTTAATATGGAGAACAGCCGTCCGTCTCCTATAGCCTCTGCCAGCGAATCCAGCCACAGTGTCCTCATCGTGCATCCTGGGTAACACTAATTGTGGAAGGGTGAGTGTCCGGCACTCTAAAACCAGACTTACTTGGCTAAGGGAGTAAACCCCGACAGAAATACCTGGGTCCTCCAATTTGGTGAGGGTTGAGCATGAGGCCAACAACCTCACCTCAGAAAAACCAAAAAAGTGACGGAAACTGCACAAAATCATCAAATACCAGACGGAAACAATGGATCAAAACATCAGTGACTGACATGGGACAATAATAAGGATCTCATTTTTGCAACATGGAATGTTAGGAAAATACTAAAACCTGAAAAAATGATAGAAATAACACGGGAATTAACCAAATTTAGGATTGATGTGTAGCTGGGATAGCTGGGATAAGAACGCATAGACAGACCAGATTTCAGCCTTCATTACAGTGGGCCTGAGAGAAGGACAGGTCTGTATGGCACTGGAATAATGATGAATGCCAAAATGCAGAAAAGCCTGTTGGACTTTGATCCCATCAGTGAAAGCCAGTGTAAGGCCAGCTTCAAGGGTAACTTTAGAAATATTACAGTTACATCAACTCATGCTCCCACAGAAGACTTGTAAAAGATCAATTCTATGAGGAGTTAAAAAGATTATTGCTATGAATACAAAACAATGATATGGTTAAAATTGCAGGGGACTTTGATGCACAGATGGGATGAGATTATAGCAGCTCTAAAACCATGGGCCGCCACTCATTACACCTGACTAACAACAAAAACGGTGCTCTTCTTGCATAATTTGCTTCCAGAAATAACTTAGTGATAAAGAGCACTTGCTTCCTGCACAAATGAATGCATCTGGGCACCTGGACAGCTCCAGGTTCAGGAATTGGCACATAAATAGATCATGTGTTGACCCGAGCCAGGCATACGTCATGAATCATCGTTCTGAGCTGTAGAGGGTCGAATTGTAACTGCGATCACTTTCTTGTCAAGACTACTGGAAGGGAAAGGATCACTGCTGTTAAAACTCCAGCAACCACGAAAACAAAAAAGTGAAAACTGGACCTGTGGAAAAACAAAGAAGGACAAACCCAGTTTCAAAATGAGAAGGATGAATTTAGCTAACAGTGATGGCCAAATGGGCTGGGAGGAGAAGTGGAGGAAAATGGAAGAAGCTATTGAAGAGACTGCAGATAAAACATTGGGAGAAGAAAGAATGGCAAGAAGCAAAGACTGGTTCAACATAGAGTGCGGGATGGCTTTGGTGGAGAAAAATACAGCCTTGAAAAAGATGAACAAAAGGAAAACTTGGATAAGTATAAGTACAAAGAGAGAAGAAAGAAAACTGATAAAAAAAAGAAACTTATGTTAAAACAAAATATTGAGAATATTGAAGAACTACACATACAAAATTAAGCCAGACAGTTAAAAGTAGCAGTGAAGAAAATGGAAACTGGCTACGTCCCTAGACTTGAAGGACGTAAAGATAAGGCTGGGTACAATATCACCAAAGATCAAAAAGTGCTACAGAGATCGGTTGAGCATTTCAAAGAACTTCTCAACAGGGACAATGAGAATGAGGACTTCAGAGGCACGAGCCAAGAAAAGAAGATAACAATGAAGTCACTCAGGAACCATCCTGAGAGGAAGTGGAAGACATCGTCAGGAAAATGAAAAACAACCACTACACAGGAGAAGACAGTATAGTAGCCGAGCTATTGAAACATGGAGATCCAACCCTGCTCAAAAAATGCATGAGCTAATATGCGATGCATGGTCAAACGAGATAATACCCGAGAAATGGAAGACAGGAATAATATGCCCCATTTATAAGAAAGACAACAAACTTATATGTGGAAACTACAGAGGTATCATGCTACTAAATGTAGCCTACAAGTGTATGTCTGGAGTGCTAAATAAGAGACTAGCCACCCTTGTGGAAAGAACACTGGGGGAATACCAGAGGAGGTTTCACTCTAATAAAATAATGACCGACCAAGTTTTCACAATTTGGCTGATATAGAGAAATTTTATGAATATGACCTAGAGGTACATTTTTTATTTATTGACTTCCATCAGCCATTTGGCAGTATAAGTCACAGAGGTCTCATGAGGGCAATTAACCAGCTCCAAGTCCCACAAAAACTAAAAAGGCTGGTGGGGATTACCTTGGATGGTACAAGGGCGAGAGTAAAGGTCCAGAATAGGCTTAGTGAGGAATTCAGGTTCAATTTAGGAGTTTAACAAGATGGGCTTTCGGGAGTACTTCTTGACACCTTTGATTAAAGATATGTCAATGCAGAAACTTCATTTCTCCACACTCATCCACCACTTTCCTTGTAACCCTTGCCATACCCTTCCTTCATGGTGCCAATGACCACAGTTGTTGGTCAACTCTCCAAGCAAAAAAAATCAACTCAACATCTCATACAAGGAGAGGATTAAAAAATAAAGACATCAACATCAGCTTTTAGCATAATATATTTATAAGTTATATTTTTAACAAAAATCACATGAATGATCACAACAATAAACAAACAATATTCTCATTTAAATGAAAACGTTTAATAAATGTTATAACTTTTCATTACAGAAATAAAACTGGAAAGTAAATACATCTCTCATAAGTCTCATTCATGGGAAAGCATTCCATAAACATTTACACACACATGCATCCTGATAATATGGTAAAGGACCATCAATATCACTTAAATACCTCCTTTTTTACCTATTTAATAATGAAATGACATGACTTCATAAAATCTTGTACTCGGACTTAGCTTCATTAGTCTTTGACTAGATATCTCTCTCTGAATTGTACACAGTTTCACCACACCGCATCAAAGTCCTAGTAAGGTCTGAAGCATATTTTAACCATTACTGAAAACACTTTGAGATTTCAAAATTTGATTTCCAGCATAACAACAATTGAATGAGTTTATGCGCATACAAGCTAAGAGTCACAGATGCGCTGTGTGTAAACACGGCGTAGGATTAGTTTACCGTGCAAAAGTCAAAGGTTTATTCAACAATACCGAATTGACAACGATATTGCATTCAACTTGAACCTTGAATACTAATTATGTTATCTCATTAATTAAAGCTCAAGTTTATGAGTGATCTAGCTATATAGGCAAACCTATCTGGTGGAATGGGCTGATCAATTTCTTTATTCCTCTTATATACACTTTGCTGTTCAAGTCCGCAGTCTCTAGATTTATGGATGCCTTACATAAAAATGAAAGAGTAATTTGTAGATTGTCCATTCCAAATCATTGTGTTGATAGGTAAATTGAATGTAATGAAATTTATGAAAAGCTATTTCCATGGGATTCAACTTTGTCACCCCTAAGCATAGCCATCCAAGCATATGCTACCCCTTACTATTCCCAAAAAATCTACTGAAAAAATAACACATGAAATACTGAAATATCTCCTTCAAGAAGACGTATCACATTTTCCTTTGGTTTCGAGTAATATTTATTACAGTGCGTCGGTGATTGGAATTATTTTTTTGTTTATCAATATGCCCATCATTTTTGCTGCTTGAGCTGAAATATAGCCTTCACGTAACTGCTTAGAAATGGTTGCATGTCCATGGTATTCGTTACCATAGGTAGAAGTATATTTCATTAGGTGAGAAGAAATGTCTAAACACTGCTTTTCAGCTGATGATAAGAAAAGTAAATAACCGGAAGAATGAAGTTTTTGAAAATGAATAAAAATTTGGAAAATTATACCTATTCATAGCTCATGTTTTTAGAGAAATTTAACTTTAATAACTAATTTTGGGAGAGCTTCTTGCTTATCAAGTCTCAGCTATTCAAAACAGCCAACAGAATTGGTAACACATGAATTATCTATTCAAGTTTTAAAAAAAATTTTGATGATGAGATGCTCATTTTCATTAGCAATTTCCTTGGTCTGCTTTACTCGAGCCCTTGTGATCAATTGGAGCAAAGCTAACTCAGACTCGACTCATAATTAAAAGATATTCTGGAGATCAAACAGCTAAGACTGGTACCCACCCCACCACAATCAATCTTCAATGTAATGACATGGTAAGGATATTAAAAATTAAATTTTTACATCTGGAATGAAATTCTAAAATTAAACCTAATGATGATTCAGCCTTGGAATGTTAATGAGGCTGTTTTGCTCTGCATATTTCCTCCTCCTCATCAATCTAAATGTCCCGAAAGTTAGAAATCAATATATTTCCCTTTCTGTATAAACAAACCAAGCCTACACAGGCTAAACCTAGGTAGGCCGCTATATTGTTCCGAAAATTACAGGTTTCTAGAAAAAATTATTATATTCTCTCATACATGAATTTTAAATCTCTCTTAAAGGCAAAATTGTACAAAAATTTGAAAGGAAATTTAAATAATTTGTAGGTAAAATTTAGTCAAGAGTTTCTTATTATTGGACAAAATTTTGCTTTGCTTACTTAGGCTTCCACCTCATAGAAATGGAGGCAATAATGGAGGCAAATAATAGTGTTTGAAAGACAATGCCAGTTAAACAATTAGTCATTATTTATTCAAGACTTTACTCTAGCCAAACCTTTAACTGACCTTGTCAAAAAATTATCAAGTAAAAATGCTAGATTCTAGTAGCACTATTAATGGAGAAGAATTTATGCATGTGACTAAAAGGATCTTGGAGAGCATAAAGAATAAAAACCTATGATTGATATATAGTACAGCGTATTACATTGGCTTCAGTCTGGTTATTTTAAACTCACATTTGGTCCATTTCCTGACCAAGCCCCTCATAAAATTGCATGCTTTCTCATCACTGAGCTATATACTCTAGTTATTACTGGAGACAAAGTCATCTGTAAGTCCCATTCCCGCAGAATTTGTTCTTAACTAAAAGCCACTACTTCTACTGACGAGGAAAATAATGTATGAGAAGCCTCATGATACTTGGGGAACAATAGTACCAGCATTTTGGTATTTTATGGTTCACTCCAAAATTGATAATTTTTTTCTCACATGAGCCTCTATGGTCCAAAATAAACCATTATCTCATTCATTGGAATAGCAGTATCTGCCAAATCAACATGGATAAGCGTAACAAAAATCACAATTCTAAATATAGTGTAACACCATTTCTTTTTAACTTATCACAAAGATAAATAGTTAAAAAATACCAGTATTTTTAAGAGGTACAAATACTCGTCAGCAGTTCCTTTAACTATGTGAGAAATTGATTATTGCCCATTAATGTAATGCGGCCGTAACCGTTCATTTCAACCTCAATTTCTAATATAAATGGAATTATTCACTATAATTACAGTTTACTGATGGAATGTTTGCTAATTAAAGCTTTTCATAGTATTGAGTGAGCATAAATTCTATTGAAGTGAGCTTCATCAAATGGTTAATTGGAACTCCAGTGCAAAACGGTAACATTATACACCATAAATGCCTTTTAATGAGCTAATAAAATCAGTTTGGGCAAATGATACTTCTAATTCAGTACATCAGTCGACCCCTTTCTCCCATACTTGAACTGTCATCATCATGAAACAATCTCCATGAAAATCATTAACAACACTTTGGTTACCTAAACCATTGCACTCACTTTTCTAGGAGCAATCTGCAGTCCCAACTAATTTGTTTTAATCACAGCAACCAGTTCCTTAAAAAAGTTTCTTTGGCTTTTTTCTTTGAACTATATATCTACCTCGGCGATCACACACAAACACGCACACTAAGCCGAGAATTTATTCATACAGACTTTTCGTTGAAGATTATATCATGCTCTGCATTTTAAGCTAACTTTAAAAGCCATGAAATGTACAGTTCTTTCAATGGCTTCAAGTCACTTAGACCAGTTCCCAAATGACCAACATCTTAAACTTCAATGTTAGTAGCACACTCAGCAAATTAAACGACAAATTCCCTGCAGTAGCCAGTCCTTTTCATCATTCACACTCAAGAAGGACAAGCCAAAATGCACCAATTTTGGCTCATACTCAAAATGTGCTTGCACACACAAATGCTTAAATTCCACTGATTCCCACTTCAGCTTCAACTGTCACCCCAGAAACAGAGTTTGACTTATTATTTGCATGCATAATTTTTGCACTCATAATCAATACCTGGATTCAGGAGTAGCACAACATTTCTCCATCATTTCCAGTTTTCCTCATTGCACCTCATTCCAGGTCATGGTCTAAGAGTTTATGAGAGTCTACTTCAAAACCAGCATGGAGGAGGAATGATAGTGTGAGATGGATGGGTTATCAACCAACTTGAGCTGTCTGGAAGGAATATTCCTCCTCATACCAATCTCATTCTCTTCCCTTTCCCATACTCTTCCAAGTTCCAGATGTGCAAACACCAGGCCCCCTCCACCATCGGTTGATGTCCTCATATGTTCTACAAAGAGAAAATTTTATTAAGAAAAATACTCCGTATATATATTTGGGGTCCATTTATAAGGCCATGGTGGAGGATGCAGTTAAAGCACCTGGAATAGAACACTATTTCAAGTGTTAAAATATGAATATATCTATCTGATTTGCTTGTGAATTTCATCCCACTGATAAATCTGGGTAATGCTTCATAACCAAGAGTTCAGTGAAATAACAGACGTGTACAGTGATCAAACTTCGACTCAGAAAACCTCAACATCCCATTCTGTAGATTGGGCAAATACAAAGAGATTACATTCCTTCACAAGAAAGAGAATGACTACATGACAAACACCTCTTCAATGGTCCCATGATTTCCAATCTCTTCTTTTAACTGAAGTCAAATAATGGCGATATCATATTATAATAAGACTAGAAGCTGAGGGCATACTTATTATTCATTCATAACTCTACATTCAATCAAGCAAACGGGACACAGCCTCCACTGCACCAGCAATAGCTGCATTTGTGCTGCCCGTGCATAAGAGGCATGAAGTAAAAGGAATAACCAAAATAAATGGACACCAGCAGATCATTTGGCATCTCGACATTCAATGAATGCTATTTTAGCAGACACAACCGATCTAATGCCTGAAGAGATAACCCTGTCTCTTTTTGAGGTCCGGTGGAAGATTTGAAAAGAATGCGGGGAAGGAGATACGGCGTAATTTAGATCTGCACTGTGTAAATTTGTTCTTCATACTAGGAAGAAAGGTTGGCAGGAGTTAGGATAGGAGTGGAAGGTAAGAATAGATAGTAGAAGCTTTCTGCCGGTATTAGCCTGCTCTTAACGAAAGACGATGAGGGGACCACGGTTTAACGGATGAAAGCTGGGTCCATGAAAGGCTATACCCGTATTACATGTCTGCTACATGCTATCTCAAGGGCTGAGACCGCAGAGGCGGGCGTAAGAAAAATGCAAATGTTAAAAAAAATTATATGCGTCTTTATGAATTGCCATGGGATTTTTTTCATGAGAAGTCAGGCGTATTCGTACTGATTAGGAAAAATAAGTTTCGGGCGAATCCAGTGTGAAGTATTTGAGGATAAGCATCAATTAAAAATTTTTAAATTTTCAAATTAAACAAAAATAGTAAATTCATCGAACAATTTTTAAATACTATCTTTGTCTTTAAAAACGAATACGCTTCGAAATAAGGCACATACCGCAGCTCTACGATGAGTAGAAGCTGAGATATAAGTAAAAATACGATTCAGGGCACGCATTTTTTAAATAAAAAATGTGAAAAAATTTTAATAGACATAAATCATGCAATTTTTTCTCAAAAATTGTTTCGTTTGAGGTCACATGCTGCCTATACATCAAGTTTGAGCAAAATTTGAGACCGTAAGGGACAATCGTTTGTTGAACCAAGGTGGAAATTCCCATATGAATAATTCACTTACGCAGCAGATACTCCTTCGGTTATCTATCGTTCTCTCAGAAAATGTTTTTCTAAGTAAATACCTCGAATGTTCATGGGAATTTGTTGAACAAAATGTGAGAACTTGGTCGAAATGCTTCATTTCCTTGTGACTTAAAGGGCTTAAGACGGCGAATCTTTAACATCGAAAATCAATTACGCTCAATTTTGAGTCAAAAACATTTCCAAAAAATTTTGCCCTATTCAAGAAAGGACAATTCGGAACGCATGCCCAGAAACAAATTCCTATTCCTTAAACAAATTCTTATTCCTTCTCAGCACCTCCGGGTGCAGATAAAAACCTCTGGATCGAGAATGGTCTTTGAGTTGGTAACCGTAGTCCCTCCCGACTGTCAGAGTAATAAACATACAATGCTCTCTTCAATGTTCACATGTAAGAGACGGATATCGATGATGAATTATTTCCAACTCCTCCAGAACTCGGACCAACGTGAGAAACCAGCCGCACATTGACCGATGTACCGATTCAAGTCATGTAGTACATGATTTTGAAATCGTGACCAACCTGTGCTTCGGCGTAAATCTTCCGTTGCCCGACCTCGCCCGGTCGTCGTGTAGTAAGGCGCACAGCCTGCACAGGAAATGCGTGTTGACGAACTCCCCGGTGCCCTTCCACCTAAAGTGAGCGTTGTAAGCGGCGTCGTCCGCGTCGAGGCGCTTGAGGTGAGCGGCGAGGTCCGCCGGGCCGTTGAAGTCTTCGACGTGCAGGAAGGAGTTGCGCGGCGCCGAGCGAGCGTAGTCCTCGGGCCGGGCTCCCATGGCGATCGGAAGGATGTTGTGGCTGTAAGACAACGAAGGAAGGTGAAGAGTGCATCCAAGCAGGGGCGGAGCTAGGGGGAGGCAAGGGGAGGCAGCTGCCTTCCCCTCACCTGAACGAGACATTTAATTCCAAATCTGCACTACGGAGCCAGACAGGGCGGTGTGCTGCTCCCCTAACACAATTCCTGGACATGCTCATGCCTCCCAAGTACTCTCTGAGGAGTATTATGTTATTTCCAATCATTGCATTGACAAATGATATGGCACAAAGTCACTCGCAGGGGTGCATGTACACCAAGGGTTAAAATTCGCCATGAAAAAAAATCATTTGATTCGACCGGGATTCGAACCCGTATCTCCCAATTGCCGGTCAGGTGTGTTAGCCAGTTACACGACCAACCCATCGAAATTTGCCTTGAAGGAAGATGGCTTGGTTCTGGGTTCGAATCCCAGTCAAATCAAATGATTTGTTCATGGCGAATATCAACCCTTGATGTAGTATCATGTTACTTTCCGCATCCGAATTGAGAAATTGATTCAGTAGGTAGTATACGATTCCGTAAATTCGGCGCGAAGAAATGGTATGTTTGCAGAGTTTCTGGGTAAGAAGTCCTTAAATTGGTGACTGTAGAAAGTCAAGATAGCACATTTCCTACTCGATTGTAACCATGTGTATATAATCTTTGATTGTAACACAGATCTCCATTTTAAACCTAGGTACAGTTGGTGCTCTAAGTTGCTCAATAACCCTCCCCGTAACAATTTTCTTCGGCCTTATTAATGATTCCAAATTTTACACGGATTTATATTTCACATAGCCCATTTGAAAGCGAAGATTCGTGTGGGACTAAAATTTGGCCTAAGTCTTCGCCAAAAGTTCGAAACTTCAAGCGTTACCTTTAAATTTTTACAGGCGAGAGTTTTCGGGACTGAAATAGGAGCGCTAAACACGAATATTGGTGCTATGAATTATCTGCCGAGGATGTGATACAACAAGATAATAAATAGTACCGTCCATTATTTCCTTGTCGCTGAAATTCTTCTTGGCATAATAAGTACTAAGCACAGACGAGTCAGATACGTCAAATAAAAACAGAATTTAGACAAGTCAACTAACCGATTGAAGTTATTCGATCCTGCTGGAAGGTCGGTGAGGAATTTCGTGGAAATTGTCATGTTTACAAAAAATATAACTGATTGCCTGATATGCTTTATAAAACCATAACTTCCGGTTAACTGCCGCATTAACGTAAAGACTGCGCTATTCATCCGTTCGTTAAACCATTGTATGTTAGAAAACTGGGCCTTAGAGACTTAATAGGATCACTTTCATTCGAATAACATGCTCTGAAATAGCCACTTTACATAATGGCGCCATGAAAATAATGTCTCATATCTGTTTTAATATTTACTTGGAATCATCCCCGGCGCGAACACGTCCCATCGATGAAGTTCACGTCAATTAAACGACAATATGATGTAATTTACCTCACCCAAGCTAGCAGTACACGTCACATAAATATTAAGGCTACCTCACTCAACGGTTAACTATAGCGAGGTATTATATAAAGGAGTCTTCATAGAGCATCTTTCGTGGAAGGCCGTCACGACAACCTGGCGAGCCATCAGCTAAACGTCTAAAATAAGCCATGTCTTAATGCAATTTAATTAAACAATCCAAACATAAATTAGACATGTTGGTTTGACGATCTGGTATAATGTAAAAGTTTTCACTGGATTCAATCAGAATTTATTCGCGAGTTTACGGTAGGGTGCAATTTCAACCATTCACTTTATTATTTTCCTCCAACGAAATGGAAGCACTCAATAGTTACAAGATGACATAGACCTTCATCACCACAGATACTGATAAATAATTAATAATAAATAGATACCTAATTTACCTTTAGTTCTCATTAAGCACACCAAAATGTTATGAAAAGATCAATAGAGCGAAATACAACTGAACATCCTTCAAGTATCTATGAGTTGGCGAACATTCATCACAAAATGGCGACTGCCAATGTTATTTCTCTCGTTAAATTATAGCGAGAATCCCGAAGACAGTATTCCTAGACCTCGAGGTGAACTGTTGAATTTTCGGTTGGTTTCGCAAACGTTAGTTTCCGAGATTTCAATAAATGAGAAATAAATGCCCACGTCCAATTTCAGAATTTTCCGGCTAATGCGAAGATTAGAAAGCTTTCAGGCTTCCCATTGCTTCCGACGATGCGATGGGCAAGTAGCAGGGGTGGATTAAATGGGGTTAATGATGGTGGGCGGCTGCCTCCAGTAATTTCTCGTAAAGTAGGAAAAATGGAGGTCTTATGGTACCTATTCCCCACACCCTTGGATATCAGCAATCTGCCGCACCGCAAAAGCAAATATCTTGGCCCGCCCCTGGCGAGTTGCCAGTGATAATGAGCAAACGAAAACGTGCCTGGTTACACAACTATATTTATTTAAACACATCCTATTTCGATATGAGTATCATCTTTTAAGAAAGCCGGTCGCGATAAATGAGATAATCTGGTTGTATAAACAGCCAAGTTTTCTTCGTAATCATCAGGAAGGATTTTTATGGATCGAGTTCGAGTTACGCCTTAAACCATAGCATATTCAATAATTTTGTAAACTCTTATTCGGAAAACTGACTGTGAAATCGTATTTACAAGGAAAGTATGTAAGCAATAGGAAGAGAGCATTCAACAATAAATACTTTAATGACTTTCGGAAAAATTGGACGCCGGATGTAGGAAGAAGATTTGACAGTACTTCACATCGATGGGACATCGAGATAATTATGAAGATTGATGTCCCACGCAAGAGGAACATTAATCCCTGAAATATATAAAGAACTCGAGCATATTCCGACGAGCTGAGTTAGGTGAAATTCAACTAACACATCACCTCACCACCTTCTGTCACTCACCCGAGTCCGTTGACGAAGAACTTCTCCGTGATGTAGTCCTTGCAGTTTGAGTTCTCGAACGCGAGGTAGAATTTGTAATCTCTGTCGAGAAGACGGAAGCATCTCTCGGGCGACGAGCGTGGGCACCGCTTACTCCCGCAGGCGCCGTAAACATCCACTTCCACGTGCTTCGCCAGCTCTTGGGCATACTGAAGACGGAAAAAATCATTGCCTCAACTTTCAGATATTACTATTAAGCCTGATTCACTTGGTCGCTGTTCTCGCGAGTCAAGTTCATGTTTCAAGTCTAAGGATAATTTCAGCTATAGTTTTCCAGGGGTCATGTATGACCCATTGAGGGCAAGAACGGTGAATGTCAGTGTTTTTCCACTTTCTAATAAGGTGCACAAAAGCATTTCCTTACCATAACTCTGTTTTTTGCATGAGTAAGGTGAATGTTGCTTCATTTATTCCAATAGATAGCAGAATTAGGGTTTTATTTTTATTTATTCTACTTAAAGCCTTCTTTTCCAAAAATGAACATTTTTT
The DNA here is from genome assembly GCA_963169105.1 of Ceriagrion tenellum. Taxonomy (NCBI): domain Eukaryota; kingdom Metazoa; phylum Arthropoda; class Insecta; order Odonata; family Coenagrionidae; genus Ceriagrion; species Ceriagrion tenellum. The sequence goes on along the minus strand of OY720632.1, from coordinate 55,463,859 downwards.
ATTTATAGCTTTCTAGCTCTCAACGGCGCCCTTATCAATTTTGAGATAACTGTGATAATCATTGTTAATCACCATGTTTACAATCCTCATTTGATTAAAACCAATTAAAGTTCACAAGCTCTGCCATATTAGCTCTTGGCTGCCGAGCGCTCTGATTGACTGCTGTTCACATTCACTTCCGAGTGCAGGGAAAGAAAAGGGCGTGATCAAATGATGGAAAAACGGAAAGGGATATCTATCATTACAGCCATACCTGAAAATGATCTAGCCACTAAGCCGTTATTTGAGCCATCACTGCACCTATTCTTGAGCTTGTACGTGGAAAATTAGAGTGTGAAACAGGTTGAAGCCATATTTATTACTTTTTTAGTAAAATTCAGGAAAAGACACCAAGAAAAAATATGATCACGGCGTTAAATCACCTTAGGGAGGACTTAGAAAGATAATGAGCAGAGCAGTCGACATGACAGGAGGAGAGTCGCTCTCCTCCTGTCATGGGTATATAAAGCAACGACCTTGGGTGAGGATGTTTACAAAAAGTTGGTGAAGAGTTTAGTGCGGATAGTAGCGCAGTTTACGACTGGAAACAATCTTGGGGAGAGAATATGAGAGTAGACTAGAGATGTTTGAGATCTGAGTGTGGAGGAGAATGGAGACGGACGGAGATGAAAACTAACGCGAAAGGTCTTGGTAGCTTTTGGAGGAAATTGGTCGAGGCAGGGTGAGGGGCTATGGACATAGGCATCGTAAACAGTATCTTTCACTAGACACAACAGGAAACAAGGGCTAAGCTTATTTCTTAGTTCCATTTAGCAGATCAATGGAATGGAAAAAAAATTATCAGTATTTTTATCATTAGAGGCTTATATCATCAATTCTACGTGCGATTAGATCACTCTATTTTTTCGAAAACGTCACAGAAATTACTGATTCAAAAACAGGCGAAGGCGTAATCCCCCACGTTAGCCGTTAGAGTATGCCAAAATCATGAATTATGACTTGGCACAGTTTAAAATAGTAACTTGATCAACTAAGAACCTCATTGTCTCCTACGCAGCGCGCAATTAGGATATATCTCTTCTTTCACTTCGTTCAGTTCAGTTCAGTGGCAGTTCATTTGACGTCGGCCTCGGTAGTCAGATTGGCAACGCGCTTGACAGAAATCTTAAGTTAACAGGTTCGAAACTAGATTCCGGCATAGTTGTTGTCTTTGTCTCATACTTGAGGCCTTATTCTACACGGCTCGATAAAGCCTTATCTATAGGAGCGCCTAAACCCAAACTCGAAAATTCATCCCGTAGATTTTTATTCAGCAGTAATAAATTGCCATATGTCATTTTTACTTGGCGATTTCATTCTGGGAAGCAGGTTGTTAGTATTATTGAGGAGGTTTCACCACAACTGTTTGAGTCAAAGCAAATACTGACTTTCTCCTTTTAATTTGAATTTCTTTTAAAAAATACGGCTTTCCCTGATGACATACCTCAGCTAATAGGAAAAAAAACTGAGATACAAAATAGGCAGCATTATTAACGATTTTGGTTCACTTGTTACACGAAATATTTCTGGTTCCCCAGCGGAAAGATTGATTATGGTGTAAATATCAAACAGAGGGCTCATTTAGCCAACAAAAGATGAATGCGATGAGGATAGTCGCAGCATACTTGATGAACTAGCACCTTATCAGTATTACACATCGCCATTTAACAAGAGAGCAAAAACAACATACAGATAACAATAAGCATGAAATCAGTACAACAGAGACTATGACTACGTTATTGAGAAAGACATTTTTCAGCTCCCTTCACTGTAACTTGAACGTGTGAGACACTCTCTACAACTAAATTTAAAATTTAATCCGCATTATAATGCATTGTGATAAATACCGTTATTTAAACGTCATCTAAGAATGCACTTAAAACACTGGAGAAGGAGGTCATTTGTCTGGTACATTTCTTTGAAGATAAGTGGTGAAAAATGTGTGCTCTATTTACGAATGCCTAAGATGATATAGACCTTATGTCGCGTCCACACCCGTAAAAATTTGCGTCAAATGCGTTCGCCGCGAATAATTTCGGCGCACATTAAAAATTACCTTCACATGAATATTCACGCCATGCGGCGTGTGTCAGTGTTTAAATGGATTGCGGACAGTGTCAGTGGTTGAATGGATTGATAGACAAGCAATCGTGCGGTAGGAGTGACCTTATTGAGAATCTGAATGCGGCGCAAATCAATCGTGGTTCCTCGAAAAACCAACTCTGTCCGGATTGTGTATATTGAATGAGGAATAAATTCTTACGTGCGTTATTACGTCAGCATTTACACAGATTCCTACCCACGCACAATATTTTAGGCTGCGTGTCGTATTCGACGCTAACTTTTATAGGTTTCGACTTGGATTAAGGAGATGCGCTGCCACCCAATTATCCAATCCTTGCATATTATATATAGAATGAAACGTTTTTACTCTCTTCGTATTTATTTTTGTAATTTACCGGTAAAGGTAGGTTTTAGTGAAAGTCAGAGAATCTCCTCCCGGTTTTCTGCCCTTTTGGAGGTCTAACTACCTGTAGTATTTCCTTTTTCGCCTCAGAATACGATCTATCCTTCTTCATTCCGTCCATAAAACATATTCCCCTTCCACACTTGCTCAATATCCTTCCCTCTATCACACTCTTCAGCGATCATCGCCCATTATTACTTCCCCCAGTCACCTATCCTGTCTAACCCTGATTTAATTCAGAAGTTTCCTATCCTCGCCCACCACCACCACTCTAAGCACTTCCTCGTTCGTCTTCCTTTCCGACCACCTCACCTTCTCCATCCTTCTCCACACCCAAATCTCAAATGCCTGCAGCCTATTCTCGTTCTCCTTTCAGAGAGTCCACGTTTCTGCTCCATACAGCGCTACGCTCCACATCAAGCTCTTCACCAGCCTCTTCATCTAATCCTTACCCAAGGTCCTCGTCATCATTTCCCTTCTGTTACTAACTTCTTCATTAGCTAATGCTATTCTATTCCTAATGTCTTTGCTACTCTGTCCATTTTCTGTTAGTGTACTGCCTAAGTAATTAAAAAGGTCTCCTTGCTCGAGTTTTTGCCCTCCAGCATTAATGATCAGTCTCACTTTCTTTGTTCTAAAGAACCTCATTACTTATGTTTCCTTATGATTTATCTTCATTTCGAATATACTGCACTACATTTCTAAAGCATTTACCAAAGCTTGTAGTTCTTTCGAAGATCCACTAACCAAGTCCTGATCGTCCGCGAACACATCCGACTTTATCAGTTGCCCTCCTACTTTGATTCCCTCATCAAGTTCTTCTCATGCCTGTCTTACCATTACCTCAGCATAAATATAAAAGAAACTTAGGCGGCAACGGGCACCCTAGCCTTTCACCGCGACCTTAGTTGCCCATCCTGATTTACCGTCAGCACCCTTTGCGCCATGTATAAGTTGCAGATCAGTCTCGCCAATCCATTCCGAATTTCCCGAGGATGTCCGTTATTTTTTCCCGATTTACTCTGTCAAGAGCCTTTTCGAAATCTACAAAGCAAGCGAACACGTCCTGGTTATACACTACGTTTCTTTCTATGAGTGTTCTCATCACCGCAATTGTATCCAGAGTGGACCTTCCCTTCCGGAACCTTAACTGGTGGTAATTGGCCATGCTCTCCAAAATTTTATTGATCATTTTAAGTATAACTTTGGCAGCGGGTGGAATCAAACTGATTGTTCTATAGTCCTCGCATTCTGATGCTTTCTTCTTCGAGATAGGATTCATGACTTTTATCACGAAGTCCTCTGACCATACGTTTTCCTTGTAGATCCTACAAATAGAATTGAAAAAAATCTAGCCTACCTTTATTTCCTAAATTCTTGAGCAACTCCAAAGGCATGTTATCTACTCCTGCAGCTTTTGTTGCCTTCATCTCTTTAAGTGCTTTAAGTGCTTTAAGTGCTTTCTCTATTTCACTGTCGAGTATCATAGGTTATCTTCATCAAGAATTTCCTCATCCTCTATATCGAAATTTGTTGGTCCACTATAGCTATCATATAGCTCCTCCACGTACTCTCTCCACCTATCTTGAATATCTCCTGGCTCGATTAACCCTTTAACGTCAGGTGTGCCGAATTGGGCACATACCTCCAGAATCGTTGTGCCTCAGTAACCATGTAAGTTATTCCACTGTAGCCCATTGGGACGTTTTCGGTACGCTCGTACCTAAATTCTAGGCTATTTTGAGAAAAATGTTTTGAAAATGGATGGGTGTGCTTTAAATTGTCTCCCTTGATTGGGGTTTGGAAGGAAAAAAAGTTTTTCTTAAGTAGAAAAATTGTTGTCCATAAAGGGTCAATATCCTACCTCTTCTGTCCTTGGTCTTTATTGCTGTCTGCCCTCTCTTACCGCCCGATAGCAATTTAACTTTAGCGTATAATGCAACCGATTCCCCTTCTTTTTGCAGTTTCTCCATTTCCCTGAATTGCCTTTTCCACCAATTTTCCTTCTCCCGATTGATTATTCGCCGAAGTTGATTATTTAACTCCTTGTATTTCGCCTTACCTATCTCGGTGTTGACGTTTTTCCAATCCATTCTCTCCTAGATTTTCCAAATAATTTCTTCTGTATCCAACAGCTTCTTAACCCTCTTCATTTCCGCTGCTCCTGTCGTTTTCTCAGCCGCTCTTACGATGCCTGTTTTAATATTCTCCCATTTTTCCTCGATTGTACCCATTTCCTTTGCTTCGCCTAAGTACCTTTCCACTATCTCTTGGTATTCTCTCCTTTTCTCCCTTTTCAACACTTCTAAGTTCCACCTCTTCATCCTCCTGCTTTTATTAATTTTTTGAATCTAACCTCAAAATTCATCATTACTAAATTATGATCCGGGTCTGCATCAGCCCCCGAATAGTTCCGCGAGTTCTTCACACTGTTCCTGAATCTTTGCCTAACCATGATATAGTCAATTTGGTATCTCCCAGTGCCTCCCGGTATTTTTCATGTGTACCTTCGCCCAAGATAGTTTTTAAGCCAAGTGTTTGTCACAACTAATTTATTTCTGCTTCAAAATTCAACTGCCTTCTCACCGCGATCGTTTCTCGTTCCTAATCCACACCCTCCCACTTCATACCCATCTCTCCCTTCCCCCACTACTGCGCTCCATTCGCTTCTATCAGGTTTTACTTGCCCGGGACTTCTCTGATTATCTCCTCTAGTTGTTCATACTTCCCATCCACCTCATCTTCCTTATGATCGCTAATGTGCAGCTTCACCATCAAGTCAAGCCTGAAACTGTTTCCTCTTTAGCTAAATAAATTGAAAATAATATACTGGATATGGAAGAAATTTTTAATGGTCGAATAAGAATTCGTAAGAGGAAATGAAATACTGCACTCACGTATTAAAAATTGACTGTTTAAACGCGATTTTCATAAATGTAGGTTGCGATCAGCATTAGCAGTGCCAGGCCATTTCTTTACGTAAAAAATCCGATCAAAATTTTAGAGTTTAAGACATGTGGTCAATTACTGGGTAGGTACGTTACATTAATATATTTTCAGTAATTACGAGGAATTACTGAGTTAATTGAAGATAAAAATATGAAAAAGTTATTTTTACATAGCTAACATAGCAAAACTAGTCTTCGATGCGTTATAAAAAACTAAATTAATCACGATAATGATAAATAGGACGATAAATGGATGCAGTATAAAAATATATTTCAGTCACACATGGAAAAAACTGATTTATGCTCAATTCAGGTAAAATAACCATTTATCAAAGAGTTAACCATAAATATCCATGCGTAAGAGACAAAACAGACTGCAATGGTTTATAGCATCAAAGGTAGTTACAATGAGAGGTACCTACTACACAATAATTTTAACGGATGGCTTATCAAAGAATCTCACCTGTAGACGTCCATTTCTCGCCCCACAGTTGGAAACAAACCAGGCCACCATCTTTGTTTTGTTTGCTGCGTAATTAATCGGCTGAGGCCTTTCTTTTACTCTCTCATCATAATACACCCACCTGGAACATATAGGGTTGAAATTTAGTGTCAAATAGAAACTAAGTATGAACTCAAATAACGTGCCAACAACCTCTATTCCGGAAGTCCACCTGGTAAGATATTCCATGGTTGCCGACGTTTTGATGGCCGAGTCGTCGCCTGTACTGAAGACGATGGACGACTCGGCCATCGAAACGTCAGCAACCATGGAATCTCTTACCCGGTGGACTTCCGGAATTGAGCTTCTTAACATAACACGCCGGTAAAGCCTCAGATCTTATTGAAAGAGCCAGAACTTCACTACTGAATTCATTTCAACGACGGGACTGGATTTTTTTAAACATTTCGTATCTAAAATACGGAATCCAATATCAGCGTTACGCTAACTCTGATGCATCAATGGTTAAAGAGAATTGATAGCAAAAGATTCGTCAACAAACAAAGATTATATAAAGATTGTAGCAACGGTTTATTAATTAGTTTCTAAATTTACAGTTCTCCTTGATCATGAGGGGGTGTGTATAACTTCGGATCGACAGATAACTTCAGAACTCCTGACCGACAATCAGGAAAAAATAGATAAGGGGAAATTTAAAATTAAAATATGTTAAGTGAAGATGAAATTATTAAATTTCATTGGTTGAAACTATCACTCCAAAAAATCAGTCGTTTACCATAAAAATAAAAATACCTTACGTGTTTTTTAAAATTATTCTAATTTTACACTTTGTAAAGAGAATGTAATGAATTTATGTGCTATGCGCAATTTGTCACCTTCCATTCCATATTTAGTAAAATTCATTATATTTCCTAGTTTCTTACTTTTCATAGGGCGCCACGAGGTCGCTGTCCCTGCGATAAGTCGCAGTCCAGTTAAACACCCCACCACCAGGACCAGATCCTCTTTTGTGGAGATGAGGCGTGTGATAGGGACACTCCAGGAAATATAGCACCCAAACCTGAAAAGATGATCACGTCTTGAACGGATGATGACAACATTAATTTCTAGCGCAATGGTCACCGAGTAAATAATGAATTTTTGAGAAAATCGTCAGCTCATTAGATATATTTTGGGCACTGTCTACTGGGAAAATGGACGATAAAATTAAAAAAAAAATAGTGTACAAATTACAGAAGATACCAGAGAATGTTATAATTTAAGCCCTTTGTAATCAACAGCCCATAATCAAACATAAGCTAATTACCTAAATATATTTCGCAATTAATGGTATTCTTTCAACTCTTGATAAAGAGTTCTCTTGTAAAAATTTTTCCCAAATCATCTTGCCTCCTTCCTGGGTCAGTGCCAAGGGTCGTATACCTACATTGGGTCCTTTAGCGTCGAATCTTAAGCATGAAGCGAGAGAGAGAATCGACTATTTTTATTGAGAAAGAGGAGTTACATTCCGCTCTCAATAACCTGTCACGGTCATCCTTCTCCAATTCCATTTGGCGGATCTAGTTTATTCTCCGTAAACAATAATGACAAAAAAGATGAAGGCCGCAAAGCCGGACTAACAATAAGAGGCTAGGCATCGCGCTGATTCTCGAGGGTAGTGGTTGAAAAATACAAATTCAGCGAATCAAAAATGAAAACCTTTTACATAATTGTCTCATACATTGAAGTCGATTTGATTATAACGGAATCAAAAGGTATAAGAATACTGTTAAAAAAATGACGGGAATTTTTTCAATACGCGGTAATGGGTAGTCTTGGCAACGTCTGGTTGCCAGTGCTGAATTCTTCAACACCTCCCGAGAAAACTCGGTTTTCCATTGGTTAAATTTCGTTTAGTTTCCTCAATATACCTGCATAAGAGGAAAGTGTTTCAGCCGCCGCCAAAGTAGGCTGAAATCGAAAAGAGCTGGCCAAAATTAAAAATGTGGATTTTTCAGTCTGGAAGTTGAAATTTTGCATTTTGGCACTCCTACTAATGGTGCATATGATGTGTGATTGCATAAATGTTTCGCATTAACATTATACAAGGGTTTAAATTTGAACAAATTTTGCAAAAAAATCCAGAAATGAGATTTCGCTGAAAATCTCCTAAATGGAGAGTCAACAGATACTTTCGTAAGAGCTTATTGAAATAAAGAGTGATATTATTTTAAAGAACAGACTTTAATGTTTGACATTTTAAAAAATTTGAATGATCTAGAGGGATATTTGCTCTTTTAATAGGACAAAATGGCGCACCCTATTTTTCACTGATTTTCTGGCTTTAGGTAGAAAAATAGTTGATCACTGAGTGACCGTAAGTAACTTACATCACAATATTCACTGAAGCTTATAGAATACGAATCCCTTAAGAAAGACTGCGGCCGTCCGCGGCGCCGAAAATAAACTGTTTTTCGATCGCGCGGCGGGGTCCAGCCTTGCGCGCCAGCTAATCGGAATACAGTGACGCGGCGAGTATCATCACACGCTGTTCAGCCATGAACTTAACTATAGCGATTTTCTAACAATATGGTGTAAAGGATCGTCAAAGGTGCTATAATAGTAGTTTGAAAAGACAATGCATTCTCTTTTACAAGGTCCGATAGCCCTAGTTGTCTCTCTTCGAATACATTCAAGGAGCTAAACCAGGCACTTCACGATAGCATTTAAGGCTGTGAACAATTAGTTCAGCTTTTGTGGGCAACATGCAGGGCCTATTGAACGCTTTTTCCCTAACGGCTAGAAGCTGGTGTCGTACAACCATTCTCACTCCCCCCCCGCCAACTACCCCGCCCAATCCCTCCGTGCCTCCCACTCAGTGTTCGCAAAAGGGGCGTTTTATGACACTGCGGGACCGTTCGTGTGGCCTGCTTGAGCCCACGATCTTTTTTTTTTGCTTAGTAGTACTCACTGAAGGTAACTTTGAGCCTACACACACAATATTGTTGGCTAAATTTTGCGTTTTTACCACTCCACACACTGAAATATCATCCACTGCAACATTTTTTACTACAACAGCCGAATGAATTTTTTAGGATTATCGCATCTATTTTTATAGCGCATCTTACTTAGTTATCATTACAGCAATTGTTCTTAAAGAATTTTGTCACCGTTAATGTTTATTTATTAAGCGTGGGAAATATTTGCCCTGATGAAGATCCTGTGTAGACTGTAAACGCTTCAAATATACTATATACACATTGGAATATAGATATTTTGTCACTCTGAGCTATCTGAAGAGTCATCCTCTTCACTTGGTGTATCTTGGTCTTCTCCATCACTCATTATCAGCAGGTCGCTGACTTCCTTCGGCATTCTCCATGGTGTCTTTTATGATGAAATAGTAGGGTTGGTGATAAAAGGATCAGACGTTAAGAGGGGTCTTCGAAATAAGTGCTTGTTTGTGGCCACTCTTGAGGTTTTCCTTGTAAAACGCTCTCGAAATCTTCTTGTATCTTTGTACCTTGCCTCCATTGCCTATTCCGATAATTGTCCCGACGGAAGAATTGCCTCTTTAGCAATTTCACCTCCATGTATGAGGACTTTTTGGATTGTGGGAGGTACATAAAACCAAGGGTATAACTGTACAAACAGTGCGGCAGTCCCCCAGCTGTAGGCATTAAATGCAGTGATATTTATTTTCCGACCACTTGATAATTCCTTCAAAATGGTGGAGAATATTTTGATGAGATCATCTTTAATACCTGATATTATAGCTTCAGAATAAAACTTTTACCACTGGGTGTCATAAACAAACTAGGCGTTAATGTAAAGAAGCTTAATTAATGCCGTACCTGTAATTTCAGCCAATAGCCTTGGATTTTCAAAGAAACTTTTGCTATATTATTATCATTAGTTGTGCCTGAACCCTGCTTGGGCATATCGATAATCAGTCCCATCCTGTCTTTGAAGGCCTTTTGTCTCTTGGACTTTCTATCCGTTTCAGCTTCCGTTTTTGGTCTCCATGCGCCTGTTACATATTTGAGTTGGTTGAACCATACTTTAGATATTCCAAAGTGAAATTTCAGACTCAAGGAACTTCTTCCTTATCTGCCCCGCTTGACATCTAGTCGATATGCAATATGTGGCACACATTCAAGGAGTCTAATATAACAGTGCAATGTAGATATACCGAAAGCGTATTTGTTGCCGTCCACCACACACTTCATCAATCATGCAGATTATTCAATTTGCGTTACGCTTCAAAAACCTTACGTTTTTCCTGTATCTTTCTTCCTGCTGTTGGAAGTATCGCCAAAAAAAAAAAGATTTTTCACATACACATCCAAACAATGTGCGGCGTCCTCGATACCCAACAAAAATAACTTTCTAGCAAGATAATCCAATATAAATTTTTTTATCTTCAACGCTATGAAGTCCAAACTTGATTAATTTTTGTTGTAGTTGCATCCGTGTTATATCGTTCAAAGCCATTATATCATGTAAAACCTTGCAGTAAACAAATCAGTTACATCAAAAGTAGAAATTATGTTTATAATATCACATTCTTAGTTAAAACGTCTACGGATAAGCAACATAACGAGGAACCAAGTAACAAATGCAATTATTAATACTGGCATAGCAGTAAAAAAGGGGACTTGGATCCCAAGTAATGAACATTATAGGTAAAAGACAGATATTCCAAATACCTGGGTAGAGAAGTAAAACAGGAAAAATCAAGCGTAGATCACCTATTGCGATGCAGAAAACTCTTGTCGAGAACGCCCCTTTTGCGAACACTCAGTGGGAGGCACGGAGGGATTGGGCGGGGTACGTGGCGGGGGAGGGGGGGGGAGTGAGAATGGTTGTACGACACCAGCTTCTAGCCGATGCCTTAGGGAAAAAGCGTGCATGTTCAATGGGCCCTGTATGTTGCCCACAAAAGCTGAACTAATTGTTCACAGCCTTAAATGTTATCGTGAAGTGCCTGGTTTAGCTCCTTGAATGTATTCGAAGAGAGACAACTAGGGCTATCGGACCTTGTAAAAGAGAATGCATTGTCTTTTCAAACTACTATTATAGCACCTTTGACGATCCTTTACACCATATTGTTAGAAAATCGCTATAGTTAAGTTCATGGCTGAACAGCGTGTGATGATACTCGCCGCGTCACTGTATTCCGATTAGCTGGCGCGCAAGGCTGGACCCCGCCGCACGATCGAAAAACAGAGTTTATACGGCCGCAGACTTTCTTAAGGGATTCGTATTCTATAAGCTTCAGTAAATATAGTGTCCCTCTCAACTATTTTTCTACCTAAAGCCAGAAAATCAGTGAAAAATAGGGTGCGCCATTTTGTCCTATTAAAATAGCAAATATCCCTCTAGATCATTCAAATATTAAAATTTCAAAGATTAAAGTCTGTTCTTTAAAATAATATCACTCTTTATTTCAATAAGCTCCTACAAAAGGTTCTGTTGACTCTCCATTTAGGAGATTTTCAGGGAGATCTCATTTCTGGATTTTTTTGCAAAATTTGTTCAAATTTAAACCCTTGTATAATGTTAATGCGAAACATTTATGCAAAATGAATCACACATCATATGCACCATTAGTAGGAGAGCCACAATGCCAAATTTCAACTTCCAGACTGAAAAATCCACAATTTTAATTTTGGCCAGCTGTTTTCGATTTCAGCCCCTCAGTGCGCCGTGGCGATTTTTACAATTCCTGAATTTCAAGATAAACGCTGTAACGTAAAAGTTGTATCGGGATGCAGAAAATTTTTAACTCGTGTAATAGCAGCCGAATAGTAGCTCGACCTTCCTCGCCCGAGACAACGCGCCCACCCACTTAGCGTTGTCAATTCATGAGTTTTGTGCAAAAATTCAAATACTGTCCTCCCTCAACCTCCCTACTCACATCCTCTGTCTCCCTGTGACTTCTTTTTGTCTCTCAAATAGATATCAGTTCTTCATGGACGTCGTTTTGAAACCATAGACGTCATTAAAGAGAATTCGGCACGGGAAACGTAAGTGATACCCAAAGAAGCATTCCTGGATTGTATGACGAATTTGAAACAAAACATGAAGAAGGTAACTCTAGACAAAGCGAGTGCTTTAAAAAGATATGAGGACCATTAAGTCATAGGCACTGCAGATTTTTGACGAACAGTTCCGTTATTTTTCGAGCGGACCTCGTACTTCAATCGGAAAACAACAAACCCTCAATCTGTTTAATAACAGGTTCTAAAGTTATCCGGAATCTTAGCGAACGATTCACCTAAATACGAAAATAACGCTATCCGAGGAAAGTGGTTTTTTTTTTTGCTTTTAATCCACACCACTACTGCTGATGCATATCGAAAGCATTTTTTCTGCATTAAAGTTAGTTTGTATTTAGTGATATTTCATCATTTGCAATAGCTCCACAAAAAATACCCAATGTGATACATATGAACCGATACATTTTCCACGCCAGTTAAATCTCTTCCAAAATTAAAAATGAATGATATTATCCCACAATGGGTTATGAAATAACAATTACCAATTCAAAATCTCAAAGAAATGGGAATTCCGACAAATTGCTGCGTTATCATGGTTATTTCGAGATCAAGATTCATTTTTCCAAGTAATGCCTACGGCTGAAGGCGTACTTCAAACAGTAACACATAGTGATGTTGCAGTGTAAGCCATAAGCGGAATTATGCTGATAATTCGTATTCTATAAAGCTTCAACATCGATACATAGTTTGACTCTTCTTTTTAATTAAGTGTGAGAGAGAATAGTGACCAGTGAAACGATGTGATTGATACCCTAATGACGAAGGAAAAAAGATATTTTTGTTACTTGCGCATTCGAAAAATGTTTCAATTTAAGAATTGTCATATGATAATCTCTAAAAAATAGTTTTTTATACGTTGTAACACCTAGCACTTTTGATTGCTAGGTCTTCAAATCTAGGGTAGGCTTGGTAAACTTCTTATAGTCAATTTAAGGGTGTCTGGAGTGAGGCCGTCAATGATGATCAATCAATCTGGGGTGAAGCTGATTAGACAGAGAATGCAGTGATAATTAGTTGGAATTGAATCATCCAAGGAATAAGTTACACCCAATTTAATAGTCTCTACTGAATAGTATTGTACATACCTGAGTGACTCTTTGTGAGAAAAGGAATATTAAGACCTAATACAAATCTTTAGCGAAGATGTTGGGGATGATGTTCAAAAGTCGAAACTCATCTATAAATGATGATCTATTTACTGTATATATGTGAATATGTTCAGTGCAGTGACTTAAAAATAACCACGTGGAATTAACAGGCAAAAGCTGGCAGTATTCCGGAAGATTTTATCCTTGAATTCGATAGCAAAAGGATTAATACGAAGCTAGAGGTAACCTCAAAAGGCTTACAGCGACAAATCATGAGACTCATTCTCCAGCGGATATCAGAGAACTTATATCGTCTATCCTATTTTATTTCACATTATTTTAAAACAAGAGGATTGTTAGTTATAAGTTTGACAAAGTGGGGACTAATCGTCATAAAATTTTCCTAAAAAGTCCTATCTCCTTCTAGACGTCCCTTACCTGCTAAAGAAGGAATTGCCACCACCTTTCACCAGAAGTCAATGAGAAGAGAGTACGAGTCATTCTGAGATACTCCATTACAAATATTGGATCTCTTTCACGATTCACGAAGTTCATAGAAGACGTAAAAGGTTACAGTGGGTTAAAAAATCTGGCAGTCTACCTCGAGTCTCAGCGAAATCTTCTGAAACTCACATCTGTCTTTGCCCATAGCGTCTTTCAATTCCACCACCACTAACCGCGTGAGAGCTTTGATCCCAATTTCTTAAAGATTTAGCGAGTACCGGGATGAGTTCCATTCGCGAGGCAAGACTGAAGAGGAAAGAGAGGCGTTTTAAGGAGCTTTGAGAGATCCTTAACATCCGTTACACCCTTAGGCCTCCGCGAAGGCAGAAAGGAAAATGCGGCAAATTAAATAACAGAAGTTACCCTGCAGGTGGGGCCAAGCGCCGGCGAATGTAAGTAATGCAATTCACGCCGTCTGTGATACGAACGAGCGCTAATTTGGTCGGTAATTATGACTGTCGCACGTGCACACGCAAAACATTCGCGGAGTTAAATTCTATCATCCATAACACCACAGTCCCGGTGTGACTGCTATACTACTGTAATAAATGGCTAAAAAGAAATCGCGCATAATTTGTATGTTGTTTTAAGTACTCAATAAATTTACGACACAATAAGAGATTACATAAAAATGAAATAATTAGCGTGCATGGGAATAAGGATGAAGCATTTAACCATCAGGGAAATTACCTCTGGATAAAATTTTTTGTCAAAGCAAACAAGAATCCATGTATAACTTGTTAGGGAAAAGATTCGCTATTTCTCTCTCAAACTACAATATTTCTCAATTTTTTTAAATCCAAATCAATGTTCATATACTTCTCCTAAAGCTTAGGACCGCGAAAAATTAGAACACTACATTGAGATGGTAACGATGTGAAATTCAACTGCAAACAAAATAGATTTAGGAATGGGCTCATTTCTTTCATCGTAAATTTCAATTTGGATATTAGCCTTCGTCAAGGTCTCTTTATAAAAGTTTTTCTGAGGAAATAAAACAATATCTTTGTTAACTTTACGGTATTCCATTACAAGTAATGATAGCTTTTACAGCACTACATAAGAAAGCATCATACACGACCTGGGTCTCGGAGAGCATTTCCTGTACATGATGCTCACGCATCCAGACCCGGGTCACATTTGATGTTAATTCAAGTGGTGTAGTAAAAGCTACCATCATATGCCTTTCCGAGTGTCACATCCCTCCTAGAATTCCGAAGACTCCTATGATTTGGCGAATAATTAGTAAATTAGTGATGAATGGAAAACTAGGTTATAAGATATTGGAAATACCTGGGTTACGGTTAATACTAACATGTTCTCGGATCTAAGAGTAAATATTAACCTAACTTGACGCTGGTGTACTATATGTTTTATACAACAAAAATTTCCACCAAGAAAGGATATCTTAATCGGTACTTTTATTTCCTATGACCAGTAATCTTATCACACATTAGAGGAAATGAGAATCACTTCCTTCCACTGAGTAAATTCCATAAAAAAAGTAACTTATCACACATTGGAGGAAATGAGAATCACTTCCTTCCACTGAGTAAATTCCTTAAAGAAAAGTAATCTTATCACACATTAGAGGAAATGTGAATCACAGGAGGTTAGCCTTGCTAATTCAGAGGGAGGGATTATTTTTATCCAGCAGAGAATCGAGAATTTAAATGCCATAAATGGCATTTAAATTCTCGATACGTATAAGTTCGCATACGAGTATGCAGATAACATTGCTCATCGCCAACTTGATGAGAAAACATTTAGTTTAGGTTACTTGTAATAGTTCAGATATAAAATATGAGGAAAGTTAGATATTTATCTATGGAGAAAATACTGAGATAAGGTGAGCATTTAAATACGTAAGCGGTAACATGATCATAGATGCGGGAAAATTGAAGGAAAATATTTCCAAAAAATTGAAAGGGTACGGTAACGAATCGTCACCAATTAAGTTGCGGAGTTCAGGTGATTTGAGTATCAAGCGTCACGAATTTTAAAATATTAGCCATCACTTAATTACTACTAATTTGTAAAGAATGAATTTCCATGGAATTTGAAGCACGATGGGTTGTCAAAATACACATTTATTTAATATCCATTAACCACATTTTACACGAAAATTTTAACAAGATCATCGAAACGAAACCATGAAACCTGATTAAAATATTTAAAAGCACCAATCCGGAATTGGAAATTATCAGATTCAATGGGTCATTGAAAGTTTATAAGATATATTTTTAGCAATGAAATACTGGCGGGAATATACTCCAACGTGTTTCCTAAAAGAAAACAGCCCTAATTTATGGAAAAGGAAATCACAGAAAAAAGTGTTGAAAGACAAAAATAAAATGCAAAAAACTTCGCAGATAAGTCACCGAAATTCAACTGATGTTGAACACCTTCGGTTGTGTAGCGATCGAAAACCGAAAATATTATACGGAAATAAGTAGATCACGTAGCTCAAGATAATATGAATAAGAACTTGGGCACAGGGCACTAGCGTTATGTATCCAGAGCTTCTAAGTTTCTCCTCCAAAAAATATGAGAGAGATCTTATATGCAATGTGGCAAATAAGAATCAAACATTTGAACCCCAGAACGCACTTAGTATGAAGAAACCTATTATGTTCTATTGCCAAAGCTGCGATGATACGAAATCTAAGAGAGAAGTATCGTGAGAAGTGCTCCACTGCATGGAACAGAAGTTTGGACAATGGGAATGGAGCCTGTGAGGATAAGAAGCTTTCACAGCGGGAAGACGAAACTAACAGATAAAAATACAATGGAAAAGCATTTAGAGAATCTTCCGGCTTAGAGAGAATTTAGAGACTTTCGTAAGACGAGAAGAGTTGTAAGAACTTTGGAACAATCTGGGAAGTGTTAAACAAGTAAAAAACATATACGAGACGCCAGCAGAGAGCAAAATGGAAGCAGGATTAAAGAGAAAGGTCAAAAAGTTTGAAGGAAAATAGCAGAAAGGTTCGCGAGGACTGATTAAAAATGAATGAGAGGGATGAAAGACGATTATTGTTTAACTTTATGATTGAAAATCAAAATACGATACAAATTTTATTTAATGTCCCCGAATCCCCAATAAGGAGAGCAAAATTCGAAGCTTCACGTTAAATTTATTATCAGAATTCACGAGAGGTATTTTAACAATGTTCTCGAAATGTCTTACTATAATTCTAGGTAATTTAACACATAGTAAACACAGACTTTTTCAGATCAAAGCTTTTATTCTTTCATAAAATGCCCTTAAAAGTAAAAAAAAAAATATTGTTTCCAGCCACCATCCGGTTCTGCATGCAACTAAAAATAAAACCTTTGGGCGCTACATTTATATTTTCTTGATATTCTGTGAAATCATAAATAAATAGGCTAGGCTCTAATTGATATATCACATTAGGGGCGTAATTGCGGAGGCCTTAAGGTCTAAAGTAATGACAAAAACGTAATGCCAATTTTACCATTCGTTGAGGTGTAGTGGTGGAAATTTCTTGTATACATGCTATATAGTTGATTTGTAAATTGATTTGCGATCTTAAGTAATATGGGAAATGTATCAATTTTTTAACGATACTAAACTCGAGTTCATCACTCGAATACAAATGCAAAGTTAATTATTTAGGGCTGGTATTGATTGATTAAGAAAACTAAAGTAATGAGATTCTCCAGGATATAGAAAGCGAGGCTGGTGATTAAAGTTGAAGGACACAAACTCGAGCAAGTAAGGCATTTTAATTACTTAGGTAGCACGCTAGAAGAAAACGGGCATGGTAGTAAAGACATATGGAAGAGAGATGTGGGAGTGGATAAGAATGGAGAAGGTAAAGTGAACGGAGAGGAAGACTAACGAGAAAGTCCTTGAGAGGGCGGGCAAGGAAAGGAAACTTCAAAATGAAATCAGGGACAGGATAGGTGGCTGGGGGAAGTAATGAGGGGCGATGGTTGCTTAAGAGTGTGCGAGAGAGAAGGATGTTGGGCAAACGGGTAAGGGGGAGAAAGAGAATAGGTCATCATGGACGGGATGAAGAAGGGTAGATCGTACGCTGACGCGAAACAGGATATACTAGAAGGAGGTAGGCAGCTGAAAGAGAAGAAAACCGGGAGGAGATTCTCTGACATTCAAAAAAACCTACCTTTACCGGTAGAGTACTATAATAAATTGATTTATTACTGTATTGATACCAGAAGTGGGTTTTTGGACAAAATTTCATAGCTCTTTGTCATCGGGAAGTGGGTTAAATTTTGGTTAGAAGATTTAACACAGACAACAGCATATATTCAAGAGAATCTTTTAGTAATTAAGAGAATCTTTTTAGTTACTTCATTATCGTCATCATTTGATTTTATTATCATATTATCACAAGAATGAATCCATGGACAAAATTTCAGAGCTATGCGTCAAACGGAAATAGGTTGAATTTCAATTATAATTCTGACCCGGAAAAATCGACGAATGAAACACAATCAAACCATTTAAAAACAATGCATTCGAAAAATCTGCAGCTCCTTTTTCAGATAATGTATAATAGCGATACTGAAAAATCTTATGCAGTTCGACGTTTCCTTGGCAACTGGCCCTCCGCATGAGTCGCATTTTATTCACAACTGCGCGGTCCTATCAGGATTAGAATGATATTGGGTAAAGTACCGCTCACATCAGTCAGTTCAATGCGGCTAAAATTTTTCCGATCAAAATAGGGACTTGTAATTCGGATGCATATTTCACCAGGAAATACGGGATGTAATAAAAAAAACGAATGTGTTATCCGTATATATTATTTCTCAAGGGTGTTTTTTTGTGGATAGGCCATAACTCCCATAATTATCCATCAAAATTAATGATTCCAACATCGTTTTAAAGCTTATGTTTCCCACCATTGACGAAAAATAAAAAAATATAATGAATGTATTTGTTTAAAAAATTGATAATCATATATAATATTTCCATCCTGAAGGTTCGACAACTAACGCATCTATACTGATGTGCGGGTTGCATGAGAGCAAGGGTAGTCGTTCCACCAGAATCCGTACATATTATTTCTCGAAGGTGTTTTTTTGTCACAACGCCATGACTCCCATACTTCTTCATAAAAATAAATGATTCAAACATTGTTTTAAAGCTTATATTCCCCGCTATTGACGAAAAATAGACAAATGGTTTAATATTAAGTTTATGTTAAAAATGATACAGTGCCATCTGTTGACAATATAATCAACTAATATGTTGGCTATGGTCGCGTGCTTAAAATACTGTAGGAGGCGCCATCTATTAACACATCGTTTAGTTAGATTGTTTACATTCTACATGCATTCAGTTGACCGTTTACCGTTTACATTTACTTTATGTATCTTTAACACAAGCATAAATAACATAATTGTCTATGGGAAGAAACAGGTAGAAGAACAGGAAGAAAGAAGGAAGAAACAGGAAGAAACTGCATACTGTGCGAAATATTCGCTCGGGTCAGCTAGTTACAAAAATTTCTGAACTTCATTTTCACGATTTCATTCAACCATACTCTTGGGATATCGCTAGTCGAACTATAATGGAGAACTGTTAAGTAACTACGTGGCGCTGATTCGACTTCTCTCCTCAGCGAAATATAGGCAGGCATAGGTGAAAAAATAGACTAAAACTAGCCAGCAAAAGTTTGTACTCATGCACTTATACTAAGTTCAAAGATAATATCCAACTAGACCAAAATAAGAATGAGCCACTCAATAATTCGCCATGTGGCCCTGTATGGCACAGAAAAATGGATATTGAATAAGAAGGAAGAAAGAAAACTTATCGTTTTTTAAAACAAAATTACAAGAAAAGTCTTTGGCCGCACAAATGAAAATGGGATTTGGAGAATCAAGCGCAACAAGGAAATAAGAGTTCTTTACAAGGACTATGATGTCGTGGTATGCGCTAAAACGAGAAGAATGAGATGGGCTAGCCACGTGATTATAAGTGAGCAGGGTACACTACTGAAGGAGGTAGGCCTGGGATGACCAGTGGGAAGAATACCCCCTAAAAGACTGAGACGAAGATGGTGGAATGGAGTGACGTCAGATGTAAATCGGCTGGGGGTAACAGCGGATGGGACAGCAGATAGAGAGAGATGGAGGTCACCTGTGGGTGAGGCTGAATCCCAGATTGGGTATAGATGGCCATGGGAGTAAGAGTTAGTAAGCATAGGTGAAATAAACACTTGATATTTAATGAATCCCCACGGTAAACAAAAATCGAGAGGGGTCAAATCTGGGGAGCGAGGTATATCATTTCATACTAGTTAAAGTCCATGATGCATCACTCTATATATTGCTAATGCCCTGTATTGATTGCAAGCCGAATTCCATTGTAAAGCACTTGCCTGGTCTCTGGGTCGCGGGAAGAGGGACCTGGAAGCGGCGACCGCCGACGCCGCCGAGGCATCCCGGAAGAGGACGGCGTCCGCCGTGGGGGCCTCCGCCCGGTCGCCGGTCAGAGTGCATGCGGACACGGGACACCTGGTGGGCGAGAGGAAGGCCTCCCGTCCGGGTCGGAGGGGCGGAGACCACGATCCGAGGCCTCCGAACACGAGGATCTTCTTGAGGGGCGGATGCTGCTTGACGGGAGGTGGAGGCGGCGGCGGCGAAGTGTACTCATCCTCGTCCCCCTTGACGACCAAGTTGTTGTTCATGCTGTTGTTGTCGCCGATGACGTTGTTGTTGTTTCCCGCCCCGCCCCCTTCCTCCTCCCCCTCCTCGACGGGTAGACCTATCGACGACTTCAAATAATTAGGCGGCAGAACTGCAAGGGATCAACAGTCGGGACTATCTGGTTCAGTTCAACCGTCTCACTTCCTGTAAGAGAGAGCGCGCGTGTCTCTATGCCAAGCGTCTTTCTTTAATAATCTAATTGCTTTTCGAGGCACTCTTTTCAAAACAAAAAATAAAATGAGAAAAATTGCACGTGATTTTATTAAATGTTTCAAGTGTTGGAGTGTAAGCCAATAAGCGTCAATCACAAAAGAAAATGAAAAGCCTACTGCCTAAGTTCGTGCTCGTGGAAGCTTTTAGAAGCCCTCTATTATTAATTGCTATGTTAATTTCTAATGTGATTCATTTAGCTAATTTTCATTGCTATGTGCTCAGCTGCAGCGTTGTTTTAAATGGTTTATGTCACAGTTTAAAAAAAGAAGCAGGTGGTTGATTGTGTGGATAATGCGTGGAATCAGTGCACCAAAATTCTCTTCGCCCGGTCCCGAATTCATTTGAGAGAGTATATTTACAAGGAAAAGTCGCAGAAAATTAACAGATTCAACGACACAGCCGATTTTTCCGCGTTGAGTGATACGCATTTTTTCGTGCAAGGAAATGAAGAACATCGAGATGAAAATAAAATCGCGCTGACGCAAAGATGAAAGGAAAAAAAACTTTTATTTTGGATAAATCAAAATATAGCCCAAAAATTCATCTTCTTGATGCGCACTTCATAGCAATCCATATACGCGGAACTTACCGATCGATAAAGAAAGGAATACGGGAATAATCTTGATGGAGCTACCTAGGAGAGTATCGCGGAAATAATTAACGATAGTTGAACTAGTTGAGGTCCTGTATATATTAAAAATAACTCCAAGCTCTCGGAATAAAAAAAGTCCAAAATATTCGCGAACATCATACATTTCATCGAATGAATGCTACGATAGGGTAAGAATCAGAAATCAATAATTAGCAATCAGATTCACGGGCAATTCAAATTACAGTAATGTAGAGACGGTTAAACCAAGAATTAGAATATGACGGGACAAGTTGGAAAATCGAAAGGGATTATGTAAGATCACTTAGACATAACATATAAACATATGATAGCGCTAAAAAAATCCCAATGTATTATAATGTAATGTTATGCTCTATGTAATGTAATATTATGTTAAAAATATATTTAGAATAATGCTCGACATTATTCTAAATATATTTTTTATTTCCAAGTTATACTTGATTAGTAATCGAATATGGAACCCAAAATGGCTACGTACTGAATTATTTTTATAGGATTAGGTATTCTGGCAAAATGAATCATAGCAATAAAAATATAGTGTAAATGATGAGCCATTCTTCCAAACTACTTCTCAAATAACAATGCAACATAAATTGGGATTCAGCCAGAAAACATCGTGAAGAAGATGGAAGAAGCATCAGAGACGTATTTCATCAAAATATTTTGGGATGAGTCAAACTGCAACTCACTTATATCACAGGTATTAGTAGTTGTTGAATATTCACGCCAAGGGTGGTAACTAAACGAATCATGATACGGCGAACGATTTTGCTGCGCTATCTCGGGTCGCAATTTGTTTTATTTTATAGGCAATCCATTCTGCTTCAAAGGATGACATAATGAATATTCAATTTGCCACAAAGATTTTTAATGCCACCTTCATCTCATTCATAGAAAGTGTAACGCCTATCACGGGTATCCTTATTAACCGCACGAGTGTCATGAGAGAATAAGCTATATAAATGCACAAACAATAATCAAACTTGCGAAAAAGCTAATACCCCAAAACTAATTAGGGCGTGATGCATATATTCTCCGAATACCCTTCCATTATTATCACCATTGATGCTTTCAATTGAAAATAGAATATTAATATTCCAGAAGAAAATTCTGTGGTGTGAAATTAGCCTTTATTTTGGGAGAAGTGCTGACGTGATTACTGCATTCAAGACGAAGTCTCCATTCATCAAATCTAATTATTTCTGAAGGTCACCCAACAAATGCTGGTAAACAGTTCACCATCGAAAAAAAGTGAACCACGGCTGGGAGATTAAAAATGCCGGACAAGAACGAGACAACTTGGGCAATTAGTGCATACCCAAACAATTAGCGATAATGACTATAATCCCTTTCAGCTGCCACGGAGTACATGGCAGCATAGCCAGTACACTATGAAGTACAGTAAGGGAAGCAATAAAACTTGAAATTAACCCCATGAATGAAAATTTATAAACTTTTGAAATCTCGAGTGGAAGAAACGTGAAAGGCTACCGGAAGGCTTCGGACTCTCACCCCTCCCTCTCAGGGAGTTGGCCACAAATATCGGCCGCAGCCCATCCGCGGGGGAATAAAGATCACCTAGCTGACCGCACGGTGAATTGTTGCGTGGTGTTGGTGCCGTGGGGGAAGGGAGAGGGGAAAAGAGGCCGATAGGAGGGGTCGAGGGCGAGAGAGGCCTGCCCCTCCTCTCCGCCAATCAGTCTCCTTTCATACAAATCCATAAAACATCCACATACATTCAACCCGGAAAATTGCCCATATATTTTTGACCCCCTTCTCATTCTCGCCCGCCCTTTAATTCCGGGAGAAAAACCCATCTCCTCGCCGACTCTCTATCTTTCCATGTCTCCCTTAAAATTGGAGTCAAATCCATAAAATTAATTGGCCCTCACGACCACGGAGATGACGTCATATCCAGCGAAGGGGGAAAGGAGGAAAAGAGGATGGGTGAGGAGAGGTTTCCTGGCGCACGGAGAGATGACTTCACCGCGCCCGAAGACACGAAAGGGCGAAGAAAACGAGGCAACGAGAACTAGGAGCAGGGAGTCATGTAGGGGGCTAACCGGATGAGGGGAGGGTCGGTTTAGAATCGGAAGCAAGGATCCGAGAGGTAGATAAACCACTTCAACCTCAACTTCCTCCCCACTCCCACCCATTTCTACGATACTCAAACTCCCGCATCGTACATCCTTGAGGCCTGATTCGCTATGTCAACGTGCGTGTTAAAGTAATCATACGACTCACACTCACGCGACTTCTTGAGGGAGCATCGTTAAGTCTACACCGCCTGGTCCAGAATTCAAGACGAGCAAAGGAAGAGCTACCAGATGCTGTAAAATAAAATTGGAATCCTCCCGTTCCTAAGACTGTGTAAGTTGCAAAAATTTATTAAAAAGAATATGACACTCTTCTGCAAATCTATGGGGAAGATGTCTCTTCCTTTACTCATTTCTACTTCCATAATTTGGCTAAGGAGGCTAATATTTATCTATGGGTCAGAATATGCTGGTTATTATCCTGGTAAGTTGGAAGTGTTATGGATAAAGAATAATGATATTGTAAACGCGCATTCTCACGGATATTTCCGATTACGGTGATATGTACAAAGGTCGGCATGTTGGCAGTATGTAAGGAGTCTTCCCCTATCCCCTTTTACTTTATACACCTACATATAAACCATACCCACATCACCCTTCTCGTCTTCCTTCCCGACGAAAAAAGAAATGAGAAATAATAATAATCCTTCCCGCAAGTTCATTTCTTCCCATCGCGTCCATCCACCCAACACCGACTCACAATGGGAAAGGCGCGGCGACGGCGGCGACCCTTCGCGCCCTGCCTGCCCCGCCATCTTTTGTTTGCGCCCGTCTCCCTCCGCTCCGACACTTTTTCATATTTCCCCCGCGTGAAAAAGCTCACCGCCAACGTCGGGACGGACGGCTCGGGAGGGGGAATAGGTACTGTGGGCGACCCCCTTTTCGCAGAGCGCGACACGGGATAAGAAGAAAAAAAAACTCTAACTCTTTCTGTAGAAAGGAACCCTTTTTCCCCACCTGCATTTTCAATTTTTATCTCACACAAAAACCAGGGAGGTCGGTCTCGACTCAAAAAACAACCCGCGGAAGGAAGGAATGGAGGTGGAGGAGGATGGGCGCGAGGATTAAAAGGAGTTTCAGGGTGACGTTGTGGGAGTTAAGGGGCGAGGGAGAGAAAGGGTAAGAGAGGGAGAGTGGGCGGGCGACGCCGCATCCAGCCGCCGCGCAAGGAGACCTGCATGCATGATGGGGTTCGGGGACGAGGTTCACACGTGTGGAATACAAGGGGGGATGAGGTACGGGAGGGTGGGGTGGGAAGCGAGGGTGGGGGATGTCCGAGAGGAAGAGGGAGGTAGGGTGGAGTGTATGAGGAGGAGGCGGCGGCGCCAGGGTGTGGGCGCAAGCAAGGGGTTCAAGGGAAAAAAAATAAAATATGAAAGGCCGCGAAAATTTTCGAGGTTAAAAAAAAGGGGGAGAAGGAGAGGAGAGTGAGAGAGAGAGAGAGGAAAGTGTGCTTGATATGATGAGCTCCATTATGCCATCCCATCGACTCGAGCACCCCTCATAACCACGTAGTGCACTCCAATCAAGGGAAGAAAGGAAGGAGAGGCGATGTGGGGGGAGAGGGGGACGAAGGAGGGAGAGAAAGGGAGAGAGGAGGGTGAAGCGAAAAAAAGGGAGAGCAAGAGGGGAGGAGGGGTTGGAAAGGGTAGAGGGAGAGAGAGAGAGGGGTGTATATCCTCTCTCCGCCGCTAAACCTCTCTCTATCTCTCTCTCCAAACTCCCCTGCCCAACACCGCTGCCGAAGAAAAAGTTTCCGCAAGGAAAAAAGTGGTGGGAGTTTAATGGGGAGTGGAGGGAAGTACGGAGGGGGAGTGACGAGGGGGATGGAGGAGAGTAAAAAAAATCCCAGCCTCGGAAGGATGAATATATAAATCTTATGATTAAAGATGTTCTCCGCGGTGCGCTGTGTGAGCGGCGCGCGCGACTTCCATACGAATGTCTCCGCGGGACGCGAGAGCGCGCTTAGTATTCAGGGCAGGTCATCTCATCCGAAGGAGGCGACGGCGGAGGTGTGGTCCCCTGGACCCCCCCCCCCGCCCTCTCCCTTCCTTCCCGCCCACACATGCACACATATCTGCATACATATATCTATCTCCCCCATTTCTCAAACCTCCCCCACTCCCTCCGCCGGAGTAATTGATGTTCTCAAGGGCGTATAATTTCGCGGGAGCAAGAAGATTTCGATCGGTTCGGAAGTTGTTTGCTCCACCCGTGAGAGATCGCGCCAATATCGCTGCTCTCCCTAATAGGAGTTCGCGTTTGTCCGCGAGGGGCATGACTCAAAATTGTTTCATTTTTTATATTTATTCTTTCGTTCATCATGCATAAAAATATGAATTTATTTTGTGGGGGAAATAAAGAGAACATACCCCACTAAAAACGGCAATCAAAGTAAGACAAGTCTCGATGGTATATTTGTACCTGATTTTTCATTTTTATTTATTTATTTGTTCCTCGTTAAGCACAGACACATAAAGGTAAATATTCAAAAATTTAAATACGGGGGACATAGATTCCCCTTAGGATAACATGATGGGATGACATAGGTTCCCCTTAGGGTGATTAAATCTTGCTTTAGGAACACCGAACATTGAAACAGCACACAAGCTATTAAAGAAACTTTGGAGAGAGAAAAACGAAAAGCAACAACATCAGGGATACAAACGGAAATATATTGCCAGAGGGTGAAGCCATTGGGCATAGATGGAAGCATACATTGAAAAACTCTGCCAAGAGCCGACACCGCAGGAAGAAACCGTAATAAATAACGACAGAAAGGTTGACGAGGAAGACCGGGGCCCACATATCCCGAGGAGTGGATTTTAAAGAGCAGTAAAAGACCTTAAGAGCAGACAACATTAACGCGCCCGGATTCATCAAAGCGCCCGGAAGTAAAACGAAGGGCAATTTGTACGAAATAATCAACAATAGTTACCAAACACATACCTGCTTGAGTCTAGTGTCACATGTGTCCAAGATAATCACAAGAATAATTAGCCAAAGAACGGAAAGAAAAATTGAAGAAAACCTCTCAGAAAATCAGTTTGGATTTAGGAAGAACAGGGGAACCAGGGAGGCCATACTCTGCCCGAGACGAAGACCAAAATCCTAGTATGCAGAGGAGAGAAGCTGAATGGAGAAGTCACCCTGAGAGGAAAGAAATTAGAACAAGTGGATTCCTTCGCCTATCTCGGAAGCACCATCACGGGGGACGTAAGAAGTACAACGGACATCAAACGGAGACAAACCCAAGCTAAGAAGGCGTTCATGGGAAAAAGACAACTGCTGTGCTCAAAGAATAAAGGACTACAAATCAGGAAACAGTATGTGAAAACATTCGTGTGGAGAGTAGCACTCTACGGATTGGAAGCATGGACCATTGGAAAAGCTGACTAGAAAAGAATAGAAGCCTTCAAAACATGGTGCTGGAGGAGGATGCTGAAGATGAAATGGACGGACAAAATAAGATATGATGAAGTGTACAGAAGAATAGAGGAGGAAAGGACCATTTTGAACACCATAGAGAAAAGAAGAACCAGATGGATTGAACACACCCTGAGACACAATGGGTTTGTGAAGAAGGTGATTGAAGAGGAGATAGAGGAAAAAGTCCACAGGGGAAAACCCAGGAATTAGCTCATAGACCAAATAAAGAGGAAAGTGCATAGAAAGAGATACCAGGAGGTAAGGGAACTAGCATTAGATAGGAAAGAGTTGAGGTCTGCAGTCAACCAGTCTTTCGATTGAACGATTAATGAATGAATGAAATCTTTCTTCTTCCTGTCTACATTGCAATAAAATCGATAGTAGCGTTAGTAAAAGGAACTTAAATGACAATTTCATAGAATTTTTATTTAAGTAGGCACCGGCTTCGACGAATAGTTGACACCACTAAGTGATTCAATTGAAAGTTCGATTAGTTCTGTAGATTAACCCGATGATACCAACAACTAGAAGTCAATCGCCACTTGATTAGAGTACTATTGACTCAATGGAGTTCTTCCATACTCAATGGAATTTAAGAAAACAAGGCTCAAAAATATTACAAACTATCGCTGATTTGATACCCATTATTATAAAATAGAGAGAGAGCTATTATTTCGTGGTAAATCTTTTTAAATTATGCCACCATGACGCCCAGCACGAGTCTAGGAATTATTTTTCCTCCTACCTTCACAAAACCTACAAGTCAGCGACAATTGAGATATAATCAAGAAAAAGTGCTGTTTTGTTTACTCTACGTGAAAACTAAATGCCGCATTTTATTTTCCATGTTGATGCATTACAATTAATTTTCATCCCAGTTATTCGAGGGTTTATAAGACAGTGAACATATTGGGGATATCGACACAAAGCCTCTGGAAAACATCTCAATTTTGAGACAACTAAGCATCACGTAACCCAATTTTTTTTGGGCATCTTAGGCTATCTTTCGCAGCTTCCATCTCACCGAACCGAAGAGTAAGTAATAAGCTACATCTGTGATGCTAAGATGTAACTTTTTTCATTAATATTTGTTTCAGATATGATGTCATACCAGCTGGAACGCTAAATCAACGAGTTGGAATCAAAGAGCTAGTCTAATTAACAGCAACTCATGGTGACGTAATTTTCCTATTCGGAGCTGACTCTTATCGCCAGGCACAAAGTGGTCTTATTACAAGCCGCTCGGCTGATTAAACCAACGAGCGAACGCAGCAAAGTGTATATTATGTCCTAACTTTGGCTATAACGAGCGTTACGTGGGGGCAGCTGCGAAAACTGAGGCCTCCGTTGGGGCGAGACAAGATAATGGACACATGAGTAAGCTCCCTGTGTTCATGGCTTTCGGCCAGTAGACACCATGAAGGATAAGGACGGATATGAAGGGTACTGGAACAGATTGTTTCCAATGCAGCCGCCTCCTCACATGATGTTTGTTTTTATGAGAAATTTACTGCCCACGCCCCCGCAGTGCCTAGCCCACGTGGTCGAGATAGGGAGTAATTAAGGCTATCAGGTGAGTGCCATACAAAATTAGTCCAATTGATAGCTGTAATTTTCGAGCAGTGGAGATAAACAAGAATGACGCAGACACGAAATCACTCTACACTGAAATGCAATGATCCTACTAATTTCGGATATAATTATTTTCACAACTCTTCAACAGCGATGTAGAGTTTTTAACGTGCTTTACATACGCCACCAAGATACCCAGCACGTGAAATTAATTAATTTTACTCGCTGATTGATATAACACTAAAAATAATAAACCTCTCATGAGTAAGTTATTAAAAATGGGCAGATTGCATTCCAATGAAAATATATAAACGAGCGATCCAGAAAAGGTTGCTCTTCAAAGGCTTACCATATTATAAAAACTACTAGAAATTTTCATTCTAGTAGCCTTGAGCTTGAGTTTCACTCAAGCGTTGATTTAATAATTGAAGGCATCATTTTCCTAGGGTTATGATTCAATATATACGGCACGCAGTCATAGGTCTTGTTGGAACGGTGATTACATCCAACTTCGTACGCCACAGAAAGTGATTCCTTCGTGCACCACGGATTATAGGGTCTTAGTAGACCTTTTATAATAGTGATTTTGATGGGCAGTAACGTCCGCTCATAACCACTGCTGACATTGTCCTAGCTAAAAATAAATTATGGTCATGATACAGAAAATCGATTAATGTGATTTCTTATGAAAATGAAGCACACGGAATGGGCATGCTAGCAACCAACTGCCACGTAAGAAATGAAGATCTTCTATGGAGAAGGTTGAAGATGAGTGATTGAAATATAGCCCTCTGGCAAGGATATATCCGAAGTATTATGACAAATTTATCATCAAATTAAGTGATGAGTATTCACGACCGATGAAAAGAACTAGTGAAGAAAAGAGTTGCATTGTAAATATTTGGTCCGCATATGAGATTGAATTTTACTCAGGGAACAAAGTAATTGACAATCATCTTCGGACAAAGAAGTCCTCCGATATTCGAGAGGCCCGGAACAAGGGTTAATTATGCGAAGAGTATGAGTTAATAATTTCGAAACTTCACGACAAATCTAATGGCGCTAGCAGAAGAATAGAATCAGAAAGTAAAACTTGGTAAAAAATAAAAGATTCAGACAGTCAAGATAGAATCGGGAAAAGAGGGGTCCTTCATTTTTAATGGGGCCTAAAAGCGATTTCCGATACAATACAAAAGCAAAAGCTTACAGAAACATCGATTAATACAATGAATGACGGCAAGGTTAACATCCATACCCAAGAATATTTAGTTTTATCCTTTATGAGAGTTAAGTGGCAGGAAACAGAGAAAGTCGTCTATTATATTTCCTTTTCACCTCGTAGATGTTTTCGACATCTTTTTCCCCAAATTTTTTTCTGGACAATGCTCATAATATTTTAAGCATGTTCTTTCTGAAAAGCAGTGAGCTCTGGAAGATTAAATTATTAAACGTACATTTCCTTGTTTTGAGACAAATGATTCGTTTGTCTAAGAAGTTGATTCGTCGATTTTTTCATAGGAGGCTCTAGTCAGCATCAATACGGTTATTTTATATAGATAGACTTTCCGTGGAGTAAACACTTATATGCAACATAGTGATTTTCATTTCAGACACAGGGAAATGTCAAGAGATATATTTTTCTTACCTCATTATAGGTTTCATGGACCTATAACTCGTTCAGAGATTTACAAAACACCAATTGACATTTTTTCTCCAGGTAGAAAGGATATAATATAAATTTACGCATAAGATGTCTAAAAGCATTAACTTGAGGTATTTAAAATTATACTCCGCTGACAAAAAAAATTAGTTGCTATGAAACATTCTGTGCAGGGGTTTATTTTCAGGAACTTTAAGAAAGACCGTTCAAGTTCCTCCTCAGTAGGATGTAAAAGTAATTTTCTCATCATTTTTCTTTTGGTCAAGGATAAGGCAAAGAATCAGTGGCCACCAGTCAAATGAACCTAAACCCTCCATTTACAAGTTTCCAAAACATCTTATTTGCATTTCATTCAAACGATGAAATTCAAATCCCAGCGATGAACGTTTTCCACAGGGTAGGCAACTTCAAGCAGAATCCCATTCCAAGTGTTGGATTTTCAGAGACCCTCCCACGGCATGTATATACAAGGCACCCAACCTGCCGTCCCTTCGCCTCAGTGCTCGTGTTTACATTTCTAGCGTAACTGTGAGAAGGAGAGCTTTGGTAGTGCCAATCGGCATGCTTGCTTTTTGACTAAAGAATAGCCTCGACAGGTTAACTCTATGATAGCGTAAGCTTCTCTACTATGATCTCGAGCGAGCGTTTACTTGGCTACCCACCTCGAGGGACGAACATCAGCTGGTCCACGATGCGATCCCCTCCAGGGTCCTCCTCGGGCCACAGCTTCACCTCCCTCTCGGGGACGAGGGCCCTCCTCGGCCTCTTCTTCCCGCCCTCCATGAACCACGGCCGCTCCTCCGGGGGCGGGATGGTGGGCTGGAGGCCGCCCCCCTCCGCCCCCTCTCCCAACTCCCCGCCCCCTCCTCCGTGTGGCGAATCCGAATCCCTCCTTGACCTCCCTGCAAATAAAAGCGTGAAAGAAGTCTCGATGCAGGCCCCACACACCACAGCCGTCCCCTCTGAACGGAGTCGAATCAGAATTGCCACTCCCGAAAGGGGCACGTGCGAGATTGGGTTCGATTTTCAGCCGCTTTACGGAGAAAATCATCGAGGGATAAGAGTCACTT
Source organism: Ceriagrion tenellum (assembly GCA_963169105.1). NCBI lineage: Eukaryota > Metazoa > Arthropoda > Insecta > Odonata > Coenagrionidae > Ceriagrion > Ceriagrion tenellum. The sequence goes on along the minus strand of OY720632.1, from coordinate 55,432,936 downwards.
CGGTTCACAAAAATTACCACATTCAAGAATCGTTTGTATAGATTCTGGGGGAAAATGTCCTCCGAAGGGTTTCGTTGCCCAGTAGCTTCGATTTGTCCCTCCTACGATCTTTTTTCCCAAAAATGAAATACTAATAATATGATACTTCTACAAAACGGGAACGGAAGCTAAAAGCAACAGAAAGCTGTTACATAAATCGACCCAAATAAAGTCATAAATAAATTACATTGGCTGAATCTTGTAACACTCTTGTGTTCGATTCCGGGGTTTTAATGTTTCAAGCCTTTCTGATGTAATGCAACCGAAATAAGAAAAGGCTGCTCCAGTAATAAATTAATGCATTAATTGTTAATTGTTTAACGCTAATTACGCCGTGACTTAGGCCAACTGACAAACAAAAGCGTTCATTTTCAAAAGTATTATCATCAAAATTAGCAACTGAAATACATATCTTTGGAAAATCGTGAGCCATATATGGGAGAACAGGCAAAATTGTTGCAGCTCTAAATATCTGATTATACAATCTTACTGAAATTCTATAAGAAATGAACAGATTTCTTCAACATTTTAATAACTATATTTGAAACTTATAAAGCTACCAGGAAGATTCTGAATACTCATTTTATCAGTTCTGAGGGACAAGAAAAAATTTGCAGCTAATTATACATATAAAAAACATGTAAGAAAATAGCTACACCATTTTTGTCCGCGCTTTCACCAGTGAATTCGAAGCCCTAACAGAATGAATAAACACCAGGGTTGAAATTCGCTATGAAAAAATCATTTGACTTGACCGGGTGTTTATTCATTCTGTTAGGGCTTCGTACCACATCATTTGTTACATGCAATGTTTGGAAGAATGAATAACTTCGGAGAGTCCCGCGCCAATAATTTTACAGAAGATTATTTAATCGTTGAGTTCAAAATACAAGTTCTGTTGCACAAAGTCGGAAAGGCAAATGACCACACTTTTCAACAAATTTTTTTACATGGGAAGAAGTATACCAATCGATATGAAACCAATGAATGTAACTCGCATGTCAGCTGAGCTAGGTAAATGACACAACTGTGAGCTCAGAAATAGAAATCCATAACTTATTGCCAAATCAATGAATCAAAAGTCTACTCTATGGTTTCAGGCTTGATGGAGTGGAAACGGAACGTATCTGAGTATGAAAAAATAGGCAACTTCCTGTGATCAAATTTATTCCGACCGGTTTCGCTTTTTAATTTTCGTTTGTTTTGTTTGACTTTTGTTTCGCGAATCAAAAGTCATTATTTATTTTTTTCGAAATCTTATTCGAAAATGTCTAGTACATTTCAGACAATAATGAAACATTAAGACTATTAACAGTTAGCCCGACTATAAAATAGGTATATCACCAAATAATATATCAGTGTATAGACAACTAAATATTTCAAAGTATAAAAGTATAATCTAATTTTTAACTTACATTTACCACTTCGCCATCATCACCTCGTTAACTAGCGTTATCCCAACGATTTCCAGGAGAAATCAAGCATACAAATCATGGTGTTTTATCTTGTACGTACTCTCAGCTATTGACCAAATAGTTTCGCAACGACTGTTTCTAACTACTTGCACCCGGAAACGTAAGGCAAAATCAAAATAACTGAAGGAGAACAATTTTTCTAAGTTCAAATAAGCCATGTGGCAAAACCATCAATGCTGCCGTTCATAATCCACGGTCCAAATTCAAAGATTCTCTTCCCAGTCTCCCCAGAAAATTTCAGAACTTCTACATCTACCATTACCCTACAAGCCGCCACATTTGCGTGTGCGAGGGGGTGTTAGAACTCCAGACGTGTAAAGATGTATGACTTAAGGTTTTGGGAGGTGAAAATGTGACGTGTTATAGGAGTTCATTTAGTGGAGCTCAGTTTTCATGGTGGTCGCTTATTGCGCGCGGAAAAACGAGTTTTTGTACACATCTGTTCGACAATTATCTCTCTTATTTTATCGCTTCTGTCAGATCTAGTGATGTAATGAAACGTCACGATAATATTCTCTGTGTTGCTCTGAAAAACTTCGAGGAAGTACTGAATTCAATAAGCATCATTTGGTGGTATAATTGGCACACCTGAGTGAATACAATTCTTAAATTTTAGCCATGAATCTTTTTAACATTATTACACCGTTTAAAGCATAAAAAGTATAAATATTAGCTATTCATGTGTCGCGAGAATTGTTTCGAGAAAAATTTTAACATATGTCCTTGTTTAGGGGAGAACGTGATCACGAGAGTAAAAAAATTCATTCCAAGATTCAATTATAGCAATTAGTAAAATGCTGACAATGTCCATTACACAGGCTTACGGCGACATTTGTACATAATTTAACACAAAAATATTCCTAATTTTTTTGACATCACTACTGTCTTGAATGGAAATTCTTTATAACAGAGTATTTGTACATTTGAAAGGTGGAGTAAGACTTGAGGGCATAGGTAGATGGGTGAGGTTACAGGTAGATTACTAATGTTGTATCTTATGGGTAATTTTCTAACAACATGAGGCTGTTATCTTTTAGCTGCTGTTAAAATGATAACTACTGTAAACTATTGTCACAATTTTGTGTTACAAAAATTAATGATCATAATTCAAAATTATTGATTCCTTACATTTCCACGTTATTCACCAAGAACCACTAGCGGTTGTCTCAGGCCGGATGAGAGTGCTCACTAAATGTTACAAAGAGATGCTCCATTACTTTTATGATCAAGTGGCCAATAATTATTTCTTAACTTAAAAAAAGAACATTTGCAAAGATCGGAGGCGGTATAAATTATCGCATTTTGTTTTTTACGCATGGGAGAATAATCGCTTTTTCTCACAACTTCCCCTCAGGATACGCATTCGCAAACAAGATACTCTCCCGGAAAGAGTGAGTAGCTCGTCAGTAAAAAAAAAGGAAAGGAAAATTAATCAAGGACTGATCCGGAAGAAAAGAGGCGGACGCAGAGAGACGGACGGGACCATAAAAAATACCTTAAAGTCCTCCCACGAGCAAACAGGGCATCTGTTTAACATTTTTTTTCGATTTAACTCAAAAGGAGTTGGCACCGACTGGACTCTTTCATGCGTTTAATCAAAGGGGAGCTTATACATACGACGGAGAGAGTCAAGGGAGGTGGACATTCCACGCATCCCATGGGGGAGGAAAAGAGAGAAAGGGAGGGTTGGAAAGGCCGGCGTGCGAGAGAGGGAGTGTTTACCTAACCGTCCCGGCATTCTCCCGCGGAACCCTCACTCAGCCTCGCACAAGGAACGAAACGCGAGCGCTCAGGAGGAAGGTTCACTTGGAGAAGCTCTTTGCGCCACACTCACCCTGGTCCTTGCCCGCTGCTCCCCCCTTCTCGCCTCCAGTCTCCGCCTCCTCCTCTGCCATGTCCTCGTCCTCGATTCCCCCGACCGCCGCCGCGGGGGCCGCCTGCCCCTGCTGCTGTTGGTGGGGCGGCGGAGGCGGGGGCGCGGGCGGGGGCGGGAGACGCGGATCGCCGGACGCCGCCGATGAAGACGAGGAGGAGTACGGTCCCAGCCACACCTCCCTCTGGTGTCGCAGGTTGACCAGCAGGAAGAGGACGCAAGAGGTGGCCAGGAGGTAGAGGAACCCCCGACGAAGGGAAAGCCGAAGGACCATTCTAGCGACGGGAAGGCCTCCGGGTCGTGGTTTGTGCTCGAGGGGGTGGATGCCCTCGTGACCGTCCCTTCTTCCCTCACGTCACTGTTCCTCCTTCGGAGACGAATGAACGTCCACAGAGGAACGCCACTCGGGAATCAATAAGGCGAGGAAGTCCGAAGCCTGGAGACGCATGTTTCACTCCGTGTGGTCTCCGTCGATCGCTGAGATCCCAAGATTCTTCGATGTTCGAGGTATGGAAATTGCACGCGTGCACTCACACAAACACACCCACAATGGGAAAAAATTATTACGTCCGCTTCTAAGGAAACTTTTGTTTTAAGTATCTCACTGCTGTTGTTCCGAGGACTTTTAACCTCTGGTATAAAATATTGTGGAAACACCTATCGCTACAATTATTTCGACTGTATAACTTGCAGTACTACTAAACGGACGGTGAGCAAAGGATCGTCCAGTATTAAAGCTATTTATTTCTTCGGTGGGTTGCCTCCGTTGGCTGACTGACAGTGGCTAGAGGAAACGTCAGTCGAAATGTTTATACGTCTCCAAACTATGTCGGCGATTACGCATTACTGTGATGAGCCACCTAATATGGAACACGAACCCTGCTAGCTCTAAGTGGAAGTGTGCATGACAAATAAATAAATATTTGAAAAAAATTATTCTTGATGCGACGGACACGATGGGTTCTGATTTGGAGAAAAAATAGCTTTCGTTCCCTCTCGAATCGTTCCTTGGACTATTATATTCTCACCTGTGTGTGTACATATATATATATATATATTTCCTCAAAGCCTTACCGGGCGACGACTTACGGGGATAACGGTGAGAGTTTTCCTGCTCAAACGGCTATGTCGGTAAGGGTAAATGCACTCTCCCTCCGTCTCACCCACTCCTTGACACACACCACAAACACTATTTTTTGATCGCCACGAAAAAAGAAAATGAAAATAAAGCAGGAGAAGCGACGGCAGCAAATGCGGACTTCAGCATTCGCGTGGACGCGACGTAATGGGGGAATGAGTGCGCGTACTCTCTTACTCTTCCCCCCGCAAAACCTCCCTCCGACCACCCTCTGGACAAAATACACACACTCACGCACTCGCTTTCGACTCCGACAGACCCCCGTAAAGCTTTGTGCCAGTAGGTGTGTGAGTGTGTTTACAAAGATAGCGG